>OY282609.1:10657825-12095325 GCA_958298945.1 Atherix ibis | reverse complement strand
ATTGTCAACTCTGCATTTAATGCAACGAAACTGTAGGCATTCTCAGTATTTGTTGATAGTATCGAAAAGCCATAACAATTTCAATTGATTTCCAATAAGAGATGTGCATGAAAATTGATTGAGTGAAAAATCTCACAGTAGACAGACAAGCTTGTATATTTTGTGTTTCGAATTTTCCAATTCCATTCGAAATCGCATCGAATTCGGAAAAAGTCAGACGACAGTAAATATACTCGTTTATTCACAAACTTTTATCCATTGTATATTCATGAAGGAAAAAAATAACCTATTCATTTTTATTTCATGTCGTTTATTAGCAAAGAGCAAAAATAGTAACAGGGACACCATAGAGAATGGCAAACTAACCCAACAGTCTAGATACTACTAAAAGTTATGGAAATGTATGTATAGCCTGTCCTGGGTCAATGGACAGGTAAATGATAAATCGAAGACAATGTATTGTAATTGCTATCAATATTCTCTTCGGTTGTTGTGTTAATCTAATTCTAAATATATGAAAGTCAATTTATGCTTATGCAAAATGTAGATTTTCTGTAAGGCTATTATTAACGGAAACGGTTTTTGCTACTCTGAACTTCTGAATTTATTGAATATATTATGCGATAATGATAGTAAGGAATATTTATTTATTATAGAGAATTCCAAAAAAAAATTCACAGTAAGACTGCAAAATGATAGATTATTCATTTTGCAGTTCGTAAAGTACACCCACGTCATTTAGTAATTACAAAACACATATATTATTTATTACTTTATTTGTTTAGAATTAAATTTGCCATTTAATATTGTAAATTGTTTGATTTATTTGTAGACTATGGATTTGGCTACTAATTTTTTAAAGAAATTTTCTTCAGCCATAAGGCTGGGTTCTCCCTCGGTGGATACATTAATAAGCGAAATTGCCGTATGTGGGGCTCTAAAAATATACGAACCTCTATATAGAAACTATTGTATCTGAAAAAATAACTATCTGCTAAGAATTTTCTTCTAAACGTGTTATTGGACTGTGTTTCTTTGAACATTACCGTCAATAATGTTGACCGATAATTAAGAACATTAGTTATTACCGATAATTAAGATTATTACCGTCAATTCTGAGCGCTATGACCATTTAGGAATAATTTTTTTTGGCGTAAACTTAAATATTTTAACCTTAATCATATGTTACTTTACTAAGATGGAACCAAAAGTTACACACCATGACAAAGTTTTTTTTGTTAATTTATGCTAAATATTATAATTAAAGAAACTTAGGAGCATTTGAAAATCAACATTCGTCATGTAATAATGATCGAATTACAGTCTAAAACGTGCGAAAAAATTCTAAAAAACTATCTTAAAAGGATCGAGTCCTGAAAAAAGTCTTGTGACAGTCATTTAAATTATATTAAATTGAATGCATAATGGCAAAGTACAGGAATTATTATAAAATAAAACGTTTTATATAACTTTATTTTCTCAAATATAAATTGGATTACCCTTTTTTAATTCTTAATGACAATATTTTTTTCTATGTTAATTTAACAGTAAACTTACTTGTATCTATAATTTATATTTTAGACTATATAATATATGTGTGAAAATCTATTTTCATTAAATACAGGCCATGATTTCAGGGCATAATTTAAATGTTGTGACAATAATCAAACTCTCATCGTAGACCAAAAAAAACAACACAAAATATGATACCATAAAAAAATTAATTTTTTATTAATCGAATTGGATTTAGAACTTCTGAAATTTTTAGATTTCAATTAAGTTAATTGACTGCAATTGAAATGAACAGTACACTAATAAACTTCAAGGGTAATTTTTTTATGGTATCAGAAAATTACCAGTTTTCTTCTTATATGTAATATTCTCATTGGAAATACTTATAATATAATAGAAAAAAAATTATACAACAGATATATGCTATTAAAATATTCTTGAAATAGAAAATATTAAAAGTCACGAGGCTCTTGAGTATAAGCTGAAAAATATTTAGAATATTCTGACTATACGAGTATGGTTATGACATAAAAATGGTATATAATTTCTGTGCACACAAGCATCGTTTTATAGCATTCGAATAAACTTGAGTAAATAATCGATTAAAGCTGTAAATAAATAAATAAACAGAGTGACAGATTTATTCAAATATTTGTACGAATCAGTACATAAGATGGTAGTGGTATATTTGTATACATGTATAGATGTCTAAAACAGGGTACACGTGCCACTATTGGGTTTTAAGTTAATGGTTTGCCTTTTTTATTCGCTTAAATTGAGCAGTTAAAAGGGTTTAATGACATCTATTGATAGATTTGTTAAGTCTAATCAGAATATCCCTTTAATCTAATCAATTTAGTGTTGAACGTCTACTACTACACTTTTATGTGGTTGCATGTCATTTTAGTCAAATTAAATACTATAAATAAGTATATTCAGTTATAAGTATAAGGGTTGATTTTTCGATCATTAAAATACTACAAGAAATATGAAATGGAAATACTTGTGGACGTCTATTTCAAATTGCACGCTCGTATAGATTTTATTTCCAATATTCCAATTTAATTTGGCTGTTTTGTAATAGAGAAAATTTTAGTGGAGGAAAATTTTTATAGGGTGTGTTTATGAGAAGGGTTAATCCATTTTAAATAGCTCTTACTAGGATGGGCTTCGATAAAATTTTATATTTATTAATATGCATGAACATTTTCATAAGGAATGCTGAAAATAAGGTTGCAAAGGAATAGTCATTGAATATTTTTTTTCCCAAAGTTAACTATTTCTGAAAAGTAGTTTAAATTACCACAAAAGATGAAATTATTGCATAGAAAAATTTGTGAATATTTTGGAAAACCGAATGGGCATTTTTGTATCAAAGTTTCTGTGTTTGTGATGCCTAAAGCTTGGAAGTAAGTTTGTTAGTTTTATAAATTATTACATAAAGTAAGGCTATGAATAATTTTAAAAAAAATATATATTTAATTTTAAAGGCTATGATATGTGTAGTTATAAAAATTGTTGGTGCATGATTGTAAAAAATTTTTCTTATTTTTTGCTGATTTTCAAAAAAAAGAGACTTTCCGACTTTGCACCGCGGTATTCAATTTCGACACTTTTAACATGTTTTTTGACGTTCTGGCTAGTAGTATGTATATACATGTTCTAAGACACTTTGAAAAAAATTATTCCAAATCCGTCAATTTTATTGCATGCGTCAGTGTATGACATAAAATTTTCTGCATTAATGTGAGCCTTTTATAGCACCATTGAACGGACCCGTAAGCCGTTTACTGATCTTTTACAGCACCAGTGAACAGACATGTAAGCCTTTTACTGCTGCCAGTAAACAGACATACTAATTTTTCAAAAAGTATCCCAGAACCTGTATAGACATATTACTCCGACTAACATCTTCTGGGACCATGAAGGGAGCTACTATAGACTTTTCGACAGTATTTTACTCATCCATATGGATTAAGTGTCCAGCCAACCGCAGCTTATTGAGCTAATGTTATCCACAACCGAGCAATCCAGGTAATGCTCCAGGATACCGTCCTTACATAGGCTCTGGAATCGTCCATCCTTATGTAGGGGGCCAAAAATTCTTCGAAGAATCCTTCCCTCAAATGGGGGCAAGATTTCTGAATGGTTTTTATTGAGAACCCAAGTTTCCGAAGAACACATGAAGACTGGAAGTAGCTTCGATGTTATGGTCAAAATTTTTGAGCGGAATAGTTTAGATTAACTGAAATAGGCTCTGTTGGCCTATTTCTTTCTCTATGATGTTAGCGCCTGCGACCCTTGACCACGAATAATAAAAGGATTTAACTTCGAACTTATAATCCCCTATCTGTTTGCGGCTTGTGCTAATTGGTATTAATGTAATGGTACTATTTACCTTGTTTTGCCTTAATTTATATGCAGCCCAACATTCTTCGCCCTCGCCTTCATCTTGATGAAGGTCTGCCATGCAACTCTTTGTGATCGACATATAACGTCAATATCGTTGGCACATACTAAAAGCTAGGCAGACTTAATGGGGATTACTTAAATCCCATTAAGTCTGCCTGTAACTTAATGCTTACGCCTGAGTCAAGAGTTAAAGACAAAACACTAAAGGGCATCCCCTTGCCGGACACCATTGTGGATGTTAAATAGCTCTGAAACTGATTTTGCACCTTTTACTCTTACTCTTATACTAATCAGTCTAATCAATTTTTCTGGGATGCCGAACTATCTCATGGATATGTGCAGTTTTCATAAGCGGTTTTAAAGTCGATGATTTGTTGACCATATTCGAAACGTTTTTCCATCCCAAAATGTCTTTAAGGGAATGGGGCTATCCGGCCAGTAAGATATCGGAGAATATCTTATAGATGGTACTCAGAAAAGTACTACCTCTATAACTGCTATGCTCCGTGACATGTGTTTTTTCGAGCATGGGTCATATAACGTCAAGGTGCCAACCTTCGGGCACTGATTCGCTGTCCCATACTTGGTCCATTAATTGATGAACTAATAGGTCAACAACGATCCCCTCGATATTAAACTTATAGTGATCGGAGTCTGTTTGGTTAGAAGTGGTCCCGTCTTGAGATATCCAGATGGTTTTATGGATATCTTTCCCCGAAAACTTGGTTCCAACTAACAGAATGTTTCAAAATCTGTTAACATTGGTATGCTCTGGCAAGCTTTCCCATGTCAACGCGTCGCTTGAATACGGGCTCCTGTCCCAGCTTACTGTGTCATACTTGGAATATGCGTCGAGGGCTCCGAATCTAGCTCTATAAGAATCCTGTTTGAGCACGAGGTATTTTTTGAGATGAACAACGGTCAGCGGTACCTGTGCTGGTATTTTGGAGAAGAACAACTTAACAGCAAAACGGTCAGCGCCTACCCTATAACAGACACCCTTCCACATAGTCCTCTCCTTTCTTTACATAGATCAGTTATGAAATTTCTTTTGATGATAGAGCAGATCAAATGTTTTATTATATAGAACGCTTAGAGATGTATCCCCCTACCCCTACAATCATTGAATATTTCATGTATTTTATGATTAATTTGTATTCTTATTTTTTGTTATTTTACTAATTGCATAATCCAAACTTGAAAGCCATATTATGAAAATAATTTTCCTGTCGAATATGTTATTGGATCGTCAAGTGGAATGGTGGTAAATGTTGCAAAAATTTCGATTATCATCGTTATTTGCAGAAAAAATGTTTAAATTATGTAGCATGACTGCAAAGAATGAAAAGAAAAGTGAAACTTTAGCAAATTTTATAAAACATACTACAATCAATAAAATTGTTGTATGATGATGACCTGTTCAAATATGAATAGCATGTGAAAGTATGTTAAATGTGTGATTGTACATTTTTTTATATATAATCATGCTTTTTCCATAATTCTAATATTTTGGGGTTTTTTTTGTTGACTATTTTTCACCTTAAAAAGCATCATTTTTCTTGCTGTAAAATAATCCCAATTTGGATAGAATTTATCACTTGAAAAGTTTTACAAAAATGTACTCAATTAGCTTTTCTTTTTTAAATTTTGTTATATTTAAAATTGAAATACTATTAAAGTAGATTTCACTACTGTTTACTCAAATATTATTTGTTTTTTTTTTTTTAAATATAAATTTTTGTATGTGTATTTTTCTAATAATATTATGAAAATTTTATTGCAACTATTGTGGTTAAGCTTATAAACTTTCTACATAAAGCGTTTGTTAACTAATTCAAATCTATTTTAAAAATTCGATATTGTCATTGCATAAAATATAAAAATTAGAAATTTTAATCTATAAAATTGAACGTTTTTATAAATCTTTAAAAAGATAAACCGAAATAGAAAATATTAAAATATTTTCCAATAAGTAGTTTTCTCGTTATTTCTTTATGTTTCAACCTAATACTTATTGTTGCTTAAGATAAAGGATATTCTTTAACAACAAACAAAAAAAAATAAACCCGATTATTATCTAGCGAAAAAAATATTTTTCCACTGTTGAATATAAAAGCTTAGGTAAATAATTCATCCCTTCTTGATATGATTATTTATATAGAAACCTCACCAACATTTGGATTAAGGATAAGAGAAATATCAGAAATTCAATTTACTAGACGACGCAAAAATCTCTCAGATTAAATGGCTTTGACCTTCATAGGGTATTTCCGGTTGATTCTTTAAGATAAAATCAACTTGTTGGTATAGCTTCCTGTCTTGATATGAGAGTCATTGTGGTTCTTCGACTATCAGATTGAAGAAATTTGTTCGTTTTACTAAAATTCGATTTATACAAATAAAAAGATGACACCAAAAAGTTTTCAATTTCATTTAAAAAGTTCGACTTTTAATATTGTAACAAAATATAATAAAACTTTTATAATTTCATTGAAAACAATTTTTATTAAAAAATAAATTGAATTTTCCAAGTAGAACAAATTCTCTTTAATTTTGATTGTTGAACATTTTAAATGAAAATTTATTCTACGGAAACTTGAATACATATTATTGCTAAGAACAAGCGATGAAATTATTTATTTTTTCGAATTAAAAATATTTATTCTGATCCCATTTGGAATAATTAAACAATTAAAATTATTATTAATTGAACACAACACTTTACTGATACTTGTGAAAATTTTTTTGCGTCAAAAATTCAATACGAATTGATCAAAACACTTTACTGATGGTTGAATTAATACACGTACCATCAAAATTAAATTTGAGTGCTTTTAGGTTTGGATAGAAACTTCTGAAACTTGAAATTGATTAGTTTCAATTAGGAGCATTTTATTTATGATGCTCACTGAGTGCATACAAATTGGGAATTTAATTTAAATCAAAATGAAACTTTTGCATCATCTAAAACTAAATACGCCAAATATGGAAGATATTTGAACATTTTACATGCCTGATAGAAGAGCGAACAAAACAAATGAGGATCAGAGCGAGGGATGGACAAAAAGGGATGAAGATTCAAATCAAATTTTAGCTTTGTGGAAAACTAGTGAGGTCGCTGCACAATTTATCATCATATTTCGAGAGTAAGTTCGAAGTCTCCTTCTTATAATGCACTAAAAAAGTTATTGTTTCTGCTTCGACGAGAAGCATAGAATTTCCACAAAACATTTAGGTGAATGTTCCTTAACAGCAGCTGAGATAAGCAATGAAAATTTATATTGCGTACGAGCTTATCTACTGCTACCCCAAGTTGGTTAGTTCCTGAATATCCTTTCTTGATCCGAGAGTCATTGTGAAGCTCAATGTGAATGGGTGGATGGTTGTCTACATATGTGATGCTATAATAATGGAAATGAATGCGTTTAATTGTATTAGTAGGCAACGGCTTGAATGTCCTTGTGGTACTTCCTTAGTATTTACACCTTAACGTACTAGACTATCTTTATATGACAGTACAGTTTCTATTTTAAAGAATATGTCATACGAATATCACATTATTGTGATTTATGATAAGAAATATGACTTTCATGATATCCTGACGCATGTGAGATAAAATTTTCGTTCAGTCTTTGAGAGTATTTTAAGGAAGTGTATTTTCAGTTTTCTATTTTTACTTTTCTTATCATTTTGAGTGTGTGAAAATTTTACTTATAACATCTAAATAAGAATTATGGTTAATGTGAAATTGTAGAATTTCTTATCCTAATGGCGGTACTATTGAAAATTTTAAATCTCAGCATTATTTTCTTTATAACATGTTAAAAAATAATAAGAATAATAATATAGTGTGAAAAGGTGTTAAGTTTGTAAATTTTATTATAATAAAAATTTGAAAAGTTTAGTGGTGTACATTTGTTAGTAGTATGCCTGTTGACCTAATTCCATTTCAACAGAAAAAAAATTACACTCATAGTTTGAGTTTGAATTACATGTGAACATAATGTACTTATAGTAGAAACTGGCATGTCTTTTGAGAAGAAAAAATTGTGTAAAAATTCCGTACTGCACATAACAATCCATTTGTTATGATTTTCTATATTTTGAGTAAAACAAAATCGATTTTTGCAAAAAAAGTTCAAGGTAATTCCATCTAGGCTACATAACATAGAGAAAAAAGGACTCGCTTTTCGGAATCAATGTCGTAAGTTTCTTCTATTAAAATCATTTGTTTTTGGCCATGAAAATTTATATGTTCAAATCGCTTTGTAATTACGATGATATATCGTTCGAAAATAATGAATTTTATATAATTGCTCCTATACTCATGTGAAATACATAAATTCAAGTGTTTTAAGCACTTTTTAGACAATAAAAACTCCATAAGCGATGATTAAAATGATGTATTTTTGAAAGTGCTTTTAGTATTTGAACGTTAATTTTTTTCTGATTTTTTTTTACCTAGAATCTAGTCCAGGATATTATTGCTGTTTATACCCATAATGGCTTTAATTGCAGAGAGCGAATCAGTTTAAATAAAAATGCTGTTAAAAGTTCTTCTCTGATGGGCATTAAAAATGACTGCTATATTAATGCCTCAAAGTTCAACAAAATAGGACGCCCCAAAAACGAAAAATTCCTATTTTTGCGCTAAGAAGAAAAATACCGAATCTCGCTTTATAGAATCGGTCACCCACGGGTTGGATAAGATCTCTTGCAAAGAAATGTTTCTTGTACAATATATGATCAGGTCAGTTTTCTTTTTTGTGAATCTTCTCAGTTCGGTTGATATATTCAGCGCTGATCTCAACCACAGCTTCCCAATGTAATAAAATATATGTTAATAATAAAAGGATTGTTCATAAGTAAGGATGCAATATAGGAAAGGATCGGGGTATTTTTCTTTGATATGCAGTTGGGCATTTTTGATATAATCAATTATGAATGTACGTCTAGTGAAGTACTATTGTTTGACGTGGAATACCCATCGTTAGACATAATACAACGGGACGTCTACTATCATAGGGATTGAGATACGCTTAATCAACACACCGCCGAACCTGAATACGGATTAATAGTAAGCAGCCAGTTACAAGCTGATTGCACCAACTGTTTGTGGGGAGGTCTATCTAGATCTCTCCTATCATTAGCAGTGACAGCGCTCGCCATAATTACTGATAACTCCCAGCAGCAGTCCGGAGACCGTACCCTCGATGTGGGTATTAACTACAGCCACCACTTCGTTTCCTAAGCGCCTCACCATTGTCGGGCAACTTGATTCCCGTGGTACCAATTTTTGTTTCAAGAGTACTTCGGTTTGTACCTAAACTAGATCAGGTACACGAGTTTGTAGCCACCTTCTTCTCTCAAACACTGCCATGTCATACCTATTCAGACATTCATGGCTCCCACGCATACTCAGTGCACCACTCGGATCCATTCCATTCTTATTTACTCTAATTCCGCATGCATCCAGATCTCTAAGATCCTCATATGGACCACACTCCACGAGGAGGTACCAGGCAGGCTTTTATGGTGCACCGCACAAAACTCTGCTCTCTCACTCAATCCTCTCCTACAGAAATTCACTCATACCCTGCCCGGTTATCAGATAACGAAGGAAGTAAACCTGAGATGAACCGGAAGGTCTATCTCCCATTCACACTGTCATCCCACCACTGTTGCCAAATCTTAAAGATTCTCTCCAGGTCTAGAGACCGCCGTTAACGCACGAATTTTCTTATTCAGAACTGACAGCCATTCGCCAATACAATACCACGCCGCATCCAATAGAGAATACGAATGTACGTCCCGTTCCAATTAAATAGATCCAACTGGCGAGGATTGGTAAGCGCCACTGACTAACCGCATGCAATGGTTTACGCCCGCCTCCAAACACCGTGTGCTGTAGCAGCTGGAATACCAGCGCAGGGCATGAGGTAATCATGGGTAAAGTGTAATCATGTTAAGCCCTAATCCTTCTTCTTCTATTAGCTAGGACATCTGTAAACATTTTTTAAAAATTGCCTTAATTTACAATAGTTGTGAAAATACTCTTTTTTATGAAAATTTCTCATACTCTTTTTATTTATGCTGTTTCTAAAATTGAATTTATAAGATTAAATTGTTTTGTTAACAACTGTTTAAGTTCAATGTTTGTTTTTGATAATTTAGTCAATTTCTTTTGCGATGTTTAATTGACCTCTCGATAGGATAGATTAGAGATTTGCATATACAGCATATTAATTAATTATTCTGTATTGTATTTATCAGTCAAACAAATCAAACAAACAATGAAATGGATTCATTGGATCAAATACATTTAATCTATATATCCGTATGCATCTCTTTGGTATAGTATGGTAGCTATCAAGTAGTGCATTCAATCTGAATGACGCATATTCAAGTATTTAAATAGTTCTGCGAAATTCTCTGTCATATACGATAATTTCTGCTTAGATTAGCAATAGGAACATGTCGATTTGTGATCAAATTCAAGAGCAAACAACACTCTAGTAAATATTGGAACATTGTGCCCATATGTATTTGCATATGGACTCCAATTACCATATGGAGGCATACTTGATTTTTAATCGACCCTAGCAATATCAAATAACATGGCAAACTGAGCTGTTTAGATAGTGACGCGAATTACTGACTGCTCGATTGGTTGACTGGCATTCCCTGTACATTATTCAAATAAGAGATTAAATTTCACATTGACCAACATTATTGATAGCCTGCAAATAGTACCTCATCCTATATTATTAGTCCTGTATAGTAAAAAGTTGTACCATGTACCATATGAACATAAAGTTATTCTCCCTAAGAGTATTTCCGTTCGTTTCTTAATTTTCTAACATTTTTTTTCATCACAGAAAGAAAACCATATGCGGCATAGACGAATCCGCTTGTATAATACTACAAAAAATTTGCATATCTTATAATATTCTCCGAAATTGTACATTATGAATAGTACATAAAAAATTTTTTTGAGCCAGATTATATTTTCAGAAATAAGAAGAATTTGTTATAAAAACAAATTTGTTTAGCTCATAAAATGTTTTTTCCCTCATTTCGCCAATACAACGAACAAATTATGTTCTCTTTATGACTTCAACTTTTTCTAAATAAAGACATTGTTTAGAAATTTTCTACATAGAAAATGTATTTTTAGGATTTTTCCTAAAGCTTTGTATAAACACTGCATGCAATACATATTTTAAAAGGAATATAAAAAAAACTTTTATTCAAATTTGTCATATTTTTTTGAATAACTATGAAAATAAATAAATTAAAATTTTTACATTTATAAATTAAGGAACACGAAATAAAAACTAATTAAAAGAAAAATTTATATAGTGTAAGCTTTCGTGTAAGTAGAATCAAAAAATAAGAATAGTTTTACGATATTTCCAGCATGTCCGATTGAGAAGAACAACCCCCCCCTCCCCTCCCCACCTTAGGAAATATATCTCAATTTTCATAATATATTAAAAATAGATATAATTAAAATACATAAATTATTCGCAAAAAGTGCAAATTTTATAAAATAATATCTCTCATTAAAAATTATAGGAAAAAATACGTTTTATTCTTAAATTTTCCTTTACAAATGACTTTTTGTTGCAAATTTAATAAGCTATCTTTAAAAAGTTTACTTAACAAATCATTGAGAAAAATATTTATTTCAAAAATTCCTTAATCACCATTAAAGTAATTTAACTTTATTCAGTAAAAATTGCTGACATAAATTTCACATTAAAACTTGAATTTAATTAGGATAATATGCTTTTCATTTTAATAATAATTATGTATGGTATACTCTTAGAAAAACGCATTAAAAGTGTTAAACCTATATTAGAGAAAGAAATTTGAAAATTTCTTCATTTCGTTATAAATAAAAGTGGTAAAGTTAAATACTCGTATATATATAGAAAAAGAATAATAAAAAAAAATCGAAACAACCAACTAAACAACACCGAAAATCCACAATAGAAACTGATATACAAAAGAATCGGGATTTGTGCTTTTTCCACCCCAATACTAAGTTTTATGGGCGTAAAAAAGCCATCAAAAATCACAAGAAAATAGGAGAAATTTTTTAAGGGGTGTAATTTAGTGTTAAAATACTGTCTTCTATAATAGATGATGACTCATAAAAAAGACTAAAGAATTGAAGGGTTCGGTCGAAAAAGCTTTTGTGAAATATTCAATAAATGCGTAATGAAAATTTACAAGATATAGAATAGAATAGGGCATACTATAAAGATTAAAAGTGAAATTGTAGAAACTTTTCATATTTTTTTTTGCTTCGAAAGAAAAAAAATGGAATCAAT
Source organism: Atherix ibis (assembly GCA_958298945.1). Classification (NCBI taxonomy): domain Eukaryota; kingdom Metazoa; phylum Arthropoda; class Insecta; order Diptera; family Athericidae; genus Atherix; species Atherix ibis. Next base: position 12,083,062 of record OY282609.1, on the reverse strand, counting down.
AAAGTTCCTAACTGAGTAACTAACCGTATCTGAAATTGTATCTAATACGAGCAATGCTGATAGAGATGAAAATTCATTGAGAAATTTTTATATTGTTATATAATTTGTCTACTTTGCTGCAATGTAAGTTTATTTTAGAGTTTCAGATTTCTTAGATTCGTAACTATGCGTCATAATATCAAAATAGAAAAAAAAATTTCGGCAGTTGTAATCCAAGATTTCTTATCTCATATGACAAAAATTTATTCGCAGACAATGCGGCACCCAATTTTTTATCCTTAAGCTTTTGCTGTACAAGCTAAAATGTTGATATTATTCCTGGGATGATAATCTAGTAATCAATTGAATGAGAAGAATCGAAATAGTTTTTTTTTATATAAATGTACATGTGTGTATGTATATACCATACAATGGGAAATCAAACATCCCCTTACAAATAATAAATTGTCGGAGTGTCAAATGTGTCGATACACTTAGCAGCATAGTCGTATTGTAAGGTTTTTCGAGGGAAGTTGTGGGATGATGAAGCAAGATGTTGATGTCTAGTTGGAACTGACTTCATTTAATAGATTAAGTAATTTTATTACAATAACTATGAATATCCTATTCTTCAATTTTGTTAGTCAGCTAAAATATCACAGTATTTCTACGTTTACAGACATAGATATTTTTAGCAAAATTTTCGATCACATTTTTGTATAATTGGGGCTCTATTTCTCTTGAATTGTGTGTGAACTATTTTTATAACCCTTATCTTTCACATAATCCCATAAAAAGAGGTACAACGGTGTTAAATCACTTGGTATCCAATTGACATCACGTCTTCGGAAAATTAGACGTCCATTGAATATGGTTTTTAATAAATCGATTGTTTCTTGGGCAGTGTGGCATGTAGCGCCGTTCTGCTGAAACCACAAATGGTTGACATCGATGACGTCATAAATTGGCCACAAAAAAATTTGGTAACTGTGTCTCTGTAATGCACTCCATTGACCAGCTTCATTTTTAAACAGTGACAAATGTAATGGTTGTTCCATGACCTACTCGTATATAGGAGAATTATGCTTCTTAACGTAGTCGTCTAAGTAAAAATGACCTTCGTCGGAGGAGATGATTTTTTATCAAAAACCAGCCCATCAGCGAAATTTAAACGTTGAAAATAATCTGATGACTTTAATTTATAAGATAATTGGATCTTATAAGGCTTAAGAGCTAAATTATTGTGCAAAATTTGTCATGGGGTCATTGTGGACAGGACTAATTGTTGAGAACGTTGTAAAACTGATACGACTGTACCCTCTGCAACATTTTCAATCACGGAAGAAATATTTTCAGCTGAACGAAAACGTGTTGTTATTGATATGTTTTGTACCGAATCAGTGGACTCAAATTTATCCGCCAAATTCTTGATTACAGGCTCAGATGGACGATAATTACGACCAAAAATATCGCTAATTTTACTTTTCGAACAACTGAATGACAAAACTGTCAGCATAGCCAACTTCAAGCCTACTGAAAGAAAAAGTTCTAATATTTGTAGGCCCGTTTTATATATATTTTTTTAAATTTTGGCAACTGAGAATTTTTTAATACTTTTTCAATTATTTTTATAATCAGAAAAATATCAAACATTTATAAATAATAATAAAAAAAACCTATAATAATAAATTTATTATTTTTCTATAGAAGAAATTTTATAAAAATAATTTTTCTGTGATAGAAATTTTGAAAACATAACAAATGGTTACGATTTTACAAAACTTTCTCTATTTAAGTAAATTAAATCAATTATTTGATTAAAAAACAAGAACTAATCAATATCAAAATTTAAGTTTTCTAATTACAATGAAGTATAAAATATCGAAAAGAAAAAGTTAACTATCGTCATTATAATATTCAAGGATTTTGGTAGACCTTTAAATAATTGACGATTGTTGAATACCAACTGTGTTATTGGTTGGTTAACCAAGGATTTGTTAAAACCGTAAATAATGTACAAACCTAAATAATTGATTTTTAATTATTAAGATAAAATGTCAACCATTAATAAAAGTTAAAAATCAGTTTTCTTTATCAGCAACTCGAGTACGTATAATGGTTGAGTTGTTTATCCTCTTTCACATTATTTATCAATACAATAAGGATAATGAAGTAATTAAGAATTCAGGCAAAATGAAAATAATATGAGTTCTGGTATAGGTTTGACATAATCCTTGAGAGAATTAATTGTAAAACATGCCATTTGATTGAAATCCATACTATTTTCATATTATTTTCTATAAATAAATTAACTAACCAAAAGAGAGGGTAAGGTACAGCAAATACTTAAAAATAATTTTTAAAAAAACGGGCTAATATAATAATTAAAAAAGAAAAATCACAAAAAAAACGGTTCTTCTCAAAGCCAAAAATTAAATTCTATTCATTGAGTAAAAAATAATTATAAACAGTGAAAAAAAACTAAATTTCTTGTAAATATTTCTGGAGAGGCTCTCATAATAACTAATTGTTCTTATTAGAACAATTTAACAAAATAAGCCGGTCGATAGCGTGCTGGATTTCCATCTCAGCTTTACTTTCTCTGCGACTTTCATTCCAATATCGTAAGCAAAGTTAACAATTTTAAAAGTGTTAGTAAATTTATTAGTAGTGACCACCTATTAATCATTCTGCATTTGTTCTTCTCTGGTAAGTCATAAATACATGAAAATTTCTCAAATTAATACAAAAAACTCTAGCGCCATACTCACATCCAGTTCATCTGGAAAATTTTTGCTTCTTACCTATTATGGTAAGAACGTTTCATTACGTTCTTTATTGTAAATTTTGATAATGAAAAATTTCCCGTTCCTCTTGTTTATCGCTTCTCTCAATCGATAATCACAAAATTTTGATCATTTCTTCGTTTGTCAAAATTGTTACAATGAAAAAAACCATTTTTAACAGAAATGCTTATGAAAAAAAAACTTTCGAAATAATTAACAAAATGTATAGACAAACTGCAATTTTTTTTTTTAAATTGTTTTAATCTTATAAAAGTTTTGATATTTTTGAAATTCTTGAAAAAAGTCAAACAGATTTTAATTTAAAAATAAAAATGTTTATTAAATTTTTCAAAATTTAATAACAATTTTTAGGAAAACTAAATTTTTGCAAACATAATTTCTTTTTTAATTTTCAAATATTTGCAAAAAATTTTTTTCTTTAGAATTTTTACTTAATTTTTTTTTTAATGGTAGACAAAAATTAATTTTTTTATTTTTAAACTGGCAAATAATGTAAATAGTCTCATATTTTTAAACAAATTTAAAATGATTTTTTTAAATGTTATTTTATACTAAAATTCAAAATTTACATTTAATTAAAAATAAATATTTGAAAATTGTTTTATGAATACTAAGTTGAATAAAATTTAATATTGTTAGCATAGTGAACATTGTGAGCTCTATGACGAAAAACGATTACTATCATTTTGGGGAGGAGCCATTGAGTTATTATTACTGATCAGAATTTTGTCAATTTCATTCTGAAAACCATCTCACACATGCATAGATCCTCGACGATGGGCACAAATTCTGTGTTTGGTCTTCTCTGGTAAGTCATCAGTGCATGTAAATTTCGCAAAAATTAATACGACAAAACTCCTCCCTCAATTTGGTTACTACCATTTTCGTGTGTGAAAGGATAAATTTGTCGAAAACCATTGCAGCGCCACACAATCAGCTGAATCTCTTCCAGGTCATCCACAAATTTTTTACAACTTTTCGATTAGTGATCTGCTAGTGTCTCCGTACGTGTTTTATTAAAAGTAACTAAAGAATCAAAAACAACCAATTCAAGCAGCTCGAGTAGAAGTTTCGATAAATTGCATACAACAACGGATTTAGCCGAGTCAAATAGGTGGCCGAACTATTTACTAATTAACATAACTACGTTAAGCGGGAACTGGTACCGGTTAGTATAGAGACGTGTGGACCGCATCGAAATTGTTCAACTCGGCGAGTGGGAAAAATAAATTAGATGGACGACCCAACGTTGATGATCGAAGACACAGGCAAAAATGGACCTTGTAGCCCTGTGGCGATCCATTTTTTTTTCCAGGTGCTATTCAAGGTAAAAACATGTTTTTACTCTAATCAAACGAAAGGTTTCCAGAAATCCTCTGTCGGAATCGGGTCGAGAGTCCTGTCGGAATGTCCTTTTCGCGTTATAGCCCGAAAACTGTCCAAAAATTTACCTACTTCAACCGGTCAAAACTAGTTTAAGTACCGCCCGCTCCAACTATTTTTAACCAATAACTCTAATAAAGTACTATTTATTTGTTCGAATATATATAGCCTTAAGGACATTTCCAGGATGCTAGACACGTTAAAAAAGTCAATTTTTCAAATTTTTTTAAAAAAAACTAATTAGTTTTCGGATATTTCCGATCGATTTTTTAATCATCTTTCGTGTCACTTAAAAGCTAAGGAATTATGCTATCTTGTACGAGCATCATTCAACAAGTACTTAGCCTACAAAAGAAAAACGAAAATTTTGGAAAGGTGGCAATTTATTTTTCCACATAATCTCCTTCAAGCTCGATACATTTGGCCCAGCGTTGCTCTAACTTTTTTAACCCGTCCAAAAAATACATTTTCTCGAGGGAAGCAAAATAGGCCTCCGTGGCGAAGATGACCTCCTCATTCGACCCAAATCTATTCCCGGCGAGTGATTTTTTCAGGTTTGGAAACAAAAAGTTGAGGGCCAAATATGGAGAGTACGGTAGATGGGGCAGCAATTCGTAGCGCAATTCGACCAATTTGGCCATGGCGACGGCGGAGGTGTGAGCCGGCGCGTTGTCGTGGTGGAACAGCACTTTTTTCTTCACAAAGCGGGGCCGCTTTTTCTTCAATTCGACGTCAAATCGGCCCAATAAGTCAGCATAGTAGCGCCCCGTGATTGTTTTACCCTTGTTAATCCCAGAAAACGGTGGCCATCAGCTTTCCGGCCGATCGAACAGTCTTCGCCTTCTTCAGAGCACGTTCGCCGGGTGAAGTCCACTGTTTCGACAGTTCCTTGGTCTCTGGTGTGTACCAGTGAATCCATGTTTCGTCGACGGTCACGAAACGACGCAAGAACTCCGCTGGATTGCGCTGAAACAGCGCCAAACACGTCGCCGATGTGGTCTTACAGTTACGCTTGTTTTCCGGTGTGAGCAAACGCCGCACCCATCGCGCCGACAGCTTTCTCATGCCCAGTTCTTCGTGAAGAATATGATGCACCTACTGCGATGCCCACAGTCTCAACTATCTCGTGAACCTTCAATCGACGGTCTGCCAACACGGGATTGTGGACTTTTTTAACGTATTCCTCCGTAGCAACCGTTTTCGGGGCACCTGGGCGTGGCTCATCAAAAACCGACGTGCGGCCACGAACAAACTCGTTGAACCAATTCTTGACGGTCATCGAAGGAGAAGAGTCACCATACGCAGCATCCAAGCGATCTTTGATTTCGCTGCGCGTTTTCCCTTCCGAAAACAAGAATCTAATCACCGAACTATATTATTCTTTTCCCATTTTTGTGCAACCGACCAACACGCTCGCTTTCAAAGGCTCCCAAAACAAAACTAATAAAGGGAATCGACTGAATTGACAGTAGGCTACTAAAAGAATGTACTGCACGATGGTAAATTTCTTTTGTGACAGCAGTTCCATCGGGCGGTGAGGCTAAGTACTTGTTGAATGACCCTCGTAATTGTAAAACACTTTTATAAATTATACTATCAGTAATATTTTTTTGAAGTTTAAATAATTGTCAGAAGCCATTTTTCCAAAAACTGACGGTCCGAAAAATCTAAAAATGCTATTGGCAAAAAGATTAATTTTTTATGATAAATGTTTTTTTTTAAAGGCTTTTAAGGACGATAATTTAATTTGAACAAGACCCTAATAAGTTATTTTTTCGAAAATGACGTAATTTTTAAATTTTGAAAAACTTTTAGAACAAAAGTTTATTATTTTTATATGGCCTTCAAAACATACCATACAAAGCTTATTGCAATGTCTTGGCATAAGCTAAACAATTTTTTTTATAATCCGATTTTTTTCCCCAAATTCTGTTCCACACGTCTACAGGACATACATCAATATAATATGAAAATCAATTTGATAATATATTTGTCGAGATATCTGATTTCAAAGATCGGTGTTCTAATTCTCTTTTTTGCTACCAAAAACATGAGGGCATTTGGTTTTTTCATTTTTGCGTAGTTTTTAATGTCTACTTTAGTATTAACATAATAAAAATTATTATAAGCAGGACGAAAACTAATGTTTTTTAACAGCCCGGTTTTTTAAACTAGTATACATGAGGATAACAATTTGAAAATTGCCTGGTTATTAGTTCTCAAAAAAAAAACAAAATTCCCTTTTTAGTGGCAATAATTTGGTTATCAGCATATTAAATTTAACAAAGTATTATTAATTTTGATTACACTGTTATAAAAATTATTTCTTAATCAAAAAAAATCATTTCTCTATTCCTATAATTAAAGTGTTTGACAGTAAACTTTTTCTTCCTGGATAATAAAATCTCCAAAAAAACCAAGAAAATATGAAGAAATTTTATAAATTACACTCCTCCACAATGAATTCATCGTAGACCAAAGTCTCTAATATACATACTCGTACTTTGTCTGAACTACAAATTACGAAAATAGTAGGAAATTATTTATTCCTTTTGGGTAGAGAAGTTTCCAATAAAACTATAATATGGGCGTAATAATATAGCTGCCAGAAGTCTTATTTTATACACATACTCATATATTTATTGAAAGGTATTTATTACGATAATTTAGTAGAAAATAATTCATATTAAATGATATTCGAAGGCATTTAATTTAATAATATTCGTATATGGTCAGATCAGCTCATGTTATAATTAAATGAATTAAATACATTTTATTTTGAATATATTTTTAATTTCATTTATTTGAAATAGAAATTTTTTTTTTTATTAAGGTTAATTTTATTAAATATGTACATTTTTTTCTTAGAAATAGAAATACAATTTTACATCTTTTATACGCAAACATTACGAAACTGAAATTGTATCGACCTTAAGAATATATCAATAAAAGTGTTCACTTATAATGAGATTCTAGCATATTTTATGGCGAAACATTGATTGTCAACTCTTGCATATTAAATGATAATAGGGGTTGAAAATAACAGAAAATCGAAAAAATTCAAATTGAAAAGCTATTGTTTCAGTTGACCAACTTCTATGAAATGAAACTCGTCCAGCTAGAATGTTTTTTTTACATCTTTTCATATCGATTTTCGATACCAGAAAAAATGTTGACAGCATTTACGACGACTTCGATTGGACGTTTTGACGGTTGATTTCATAACTCATTGCTTTTCTAAGCTTTTCATATTTTTTTAAATTAGTCTTTTCAGAAATTTACATTAGAATTTTTAAGAGAGTTATTAAAAATTATTTTTTACTATGTAAAAATAAAAATCCATGTGCTCTCTTACTAATGAAAACCGAAAAGAGAAAATTTACTTGATTATTAGTTACTGATTAATTTAATGCATCATTTTTGAAGTGTGTTCTCTATTTTGGTGGTGGCTTTCGTAATTGATTTTGTGGATTAGCTTATTACTAAAATGAGTTATTGGTCGATTATTTATCATCAAGTCGAGAGAATTATGAGTGATATTTTTCTTTAGTTATTTTTCGGTAGTCTTAAAGCTAAAGAAATGCAGTGCCGACATGTCTGATAATACACCCACTTTCAAAGCTATTCTCCACACTTTCCCCCATTTGAATTGTTACAAATAGAAGAAAAGATATATTTATTTTCATACACATAAAAAATATTGTGGCGCCTAAAATATATATGGTATAGTCAAAAATAGTGATTCATATTAAAGGGGGAAGCTAGATTTGATGATGTATGCCGTACAGATAAATTCTGCTCACAGAATATTCGAGTACGAAAATTTAAGGATCAAAATAAACAAGCTACAAAATATATAATATTTCCTTTTATTGTTATTATATATTTATTTGTTTTTTGTTTTGTCTTTATTTTAGTGTATTTTACTGTTTAGGGAACTTTGTTGTTATCTAACACCGATTATGTGTGTATGTGACATTATGTTGCTGTTGTTTCAATGAGAGATGAAATAATAAATTCTTCAGTTGAGATAAGTGAAGAGAATCTGTGTAGAAAAAAACCATATTGTGGAAGGATAAATAAATAATAGAAAAAAATTTAAAATGAGTTTCATTGACAGAGTAGTAGTAATAATATAAGGTGTTCCAAATAGCATGCAAGATTTGAATTTTGCTCCATTTGTGCGGCATGATAATTGAGTTTTGTGTGCCTAAAATTGAAAAATTTGGATGACATGTGATTTCTGTATGCCATACAGCCCGAGAAACAATTCAATTCTTGCATGAGTAATTTCCTGGTCGTGTAATTTCCTGTTTTGGTGATCAGGATTGGCCGCCCAGATCATGAGTTGGAATTTTTTCTTTGATTTATGTTAAAAAACCCACGATCACTCACGCCTTGAAGGAGGAAATTGACCGCTGTATCAACGAAATTCAGCCACATTTATGTAAAACGGTCTTGTAAAATTTCAGCAAAAACGTGCGTATGTGTCAGCAAACCTGTGGAAGCCATTTACCTAATATGCTATTTCATACTTTATGAATGAATAAAATATTTCCAATTTTTAATTATAATCCTGTATTTTCTATCAAAATTACTTATTGCCTGATATTTGGGACACCCTATAGTACTCTAGTAGTTATCTAGCTTTTTGTCGACATGATGAAATTTTAGATGCTTTTTGGGGACACAATAAAATTCCAAATATAATAATACATTGGAGAAGTTAATGGACCAAAATTATGCAAACTCTTCTATTGTTGATATAGTTTATTTTATATCTAAGGATTCTATTAATTTTATTACATACAATCAATATTTTTAGATTTATATAAAATTTTATAGAAATTCCATTTACAATTCGCATTCCAAAACTATGAAATATTTTTTGTCTCGAAAATATGCTGAAATATTAAATTTCTTTTACAAATTCCCTAATAAGGGACAACGAAAAAAATTAGGAATTTTTAATGATAAAGTATTATCTTTTTATTATCGAATTATTGTCAAAAATCAATAAACTATTTCAGTTTAAATATTATAATTTTTTTTTTGCAAACAATAATGTAAGTACAAAATTGTATTTATTGAAAAACTACGTGTAAATACATTTGTAAGTATTTAAAATTATCAAAGATGAAAGAAGAGATACGTTTCCGAATTTTCCTGTTTTGCATTTTTGATTTCAATAAGAAAATTTATATTATGCAATATTTTCGATACACACATATATCTTTTTCTCCTGTAACAAAGTAGATAAGTTAAAAATGTTCAACAAATTTAGTTTATTTATAGCTATTCGAAATGAGACAATGACAAAATACGGATGGTACGCAATGTGAATGAATAATAAATTTCAACGCACCCATCCACCCTTAATTTTATTACTCACTCACCTTTGGGGCGGACATTTTTTTTCTTCTTTGTTCGAAAAGGATACTAGCATTTGACATGTCCGTTTGGTAAACTAAACTATTCAAAATATGTAAAATGCAAATTGACCTCATTTGTTTTATGAACATTAAAAAAAAAATTATGCGCGTTTTCAAATAATTTGTACGAAATAGTAATTCAGGCAGTGTCGAATATTTCGTTTTTACGCTACTAATAATGTCAAATTAAAATTCAACAAAATTTTCAATTATTGTTAATATTTTTTTAAATATTTCAAATAATTTTTCATATGGAGAAAAATAAAATCAAATTTAAAACGAGCTATTTAATTACGAAAAACCTGAATTGTAATTTAAATTTTTGAAATTTAGAGAAATTTTTTGAGCAAAATATAGAAAATTATCGAAAGTCTCATTCGAAAATGGGGGATAGTTTTTAGAATCCTCTTGACATTTTTTTACTTATAGTTATAAGAGCAAAATTATACTTAAATAAACTTGGGTTTCATATGAAATAATCAATACATTAACTCTGAAAGTTTCAAAGCATTACTCATGGAAATTAAAAAAAAAAATTATTTAAAAAAAATAATAATTTCTATTTATGAAAATTTGAATAGAGCATTCGATTAACTGCAATAAATATGTTCGAAAGTAAATTTTTTGTTCGAATTTCTAATTTCGAAAGAGAAATTTTCTTTTTTAAAGCAAACAAAAACCAGAAACATGTATAATTTTTGAAAGGAAATATAATGATTTCTTTATAAATCTCTGAAATGGAAGAAAAAAAAATTGAGAAAAAAAATGATAAAAAAATATGGGGAAATGTGTGTATTATCAAAAAATCTTCAAGAATTTATTTGTGGTTGAATATGCAGAAATTCAAGCAAATCTGAGTCATTCGCTGAAAATGGATGTTTTCGTAAAAGGGAAATCGAGTTTGTGCAGACATCAATAGGCGTTTGTTTTTGCAAACTGGATGGATGATATACAATATTCCGAGGGATTAAGAAATTCCTTTCTTCGTTTTATTTCTTTTTTAAGCAATTAGTCTTACCATAGGTGCCGGATTTCTTTTCCGCTTGACTTTATGATTTTTGGCTATATTAAAATTTTCTTCTATTTTCTCTCATCATTAGGGATTATTTTTGTTTTTTTTTTAAATTTTTATGTTAAAAATTTAACATAAAAAATATAATTTAAGATATTTAGAAAAAAAAATAGAGCAGTTCAAAGGAAGTTATTGAAAGCAAAATTATTTACAACAATTTGTATGGGCGGAAATAGGCGTCCGAATGTCGTATGTCAGAACATTTATGATAAGAAACAAGTGCAATGACAACTTCCATAGACGACTAAGTGGACTGGATGACTGCTCCGGTTATATTTTATTCTTATTTTGATATATCCGTAGACGTGTTTCAATATTATTTCACTAATAAAAGTATCAATTCTTTTTTGAAAAAAAAAAAAATATTCAATAAAAACTTGAGAAAAATATTGTTTCCATAGTGGGCATGATACAACATCTTATTTGGAAGCATTAAAGTGGAAAATCAATTGAACATAGGTAGGATTTTCAATTGTAAGAATGCAATTTGATTTAACAGGCATAATGCTATTTAATATGTAACAAGATTTCGATTTTTGAATATTGGTATTTAACATAAGGTACAGTTTGTTTTATTAATTTTTCCTTTTAATATAGTAAAAATAATACTTTCTCATAAAAGGTTCATTCTTTAATACACATGAGCCAAAAAGGAGTTTAGTACTCAAGTAAAGGCTGTCCCAAATTTCATGCAAGAAGTAATTTTGTCTTGGGTTGTATGGTATGTGGCACCGTCTTGTTGAAACCACATGTGCATTTCCGAATAAGAATGGCCCGATAATGCCTCCAGGGCAAAATCCGTTCCTAGCAGTAACATGTTGTGCATGAATTTGTTTCCCAAATATTACTCGTGGATTTTCTGAGCCCCAAATGAGACAATTGGGCGATTAACCAAGCCGTCAAGATGAAAATGAGCCTCATCGGTGAAGATGATTTTGTTAGAAAAATCAGCGTCTACTTTTTGTTGTTCCATAATCCATTCAACGAACTTCATTCGCTGTGCGTGGTCGGTACGCTTCAGTTCTTGAGTCAATTTAACTCTGTAAGCATGAAGATGCAAATCTTTCGTTAGAAAACGATGTAGACTTTCTCGAAATGTCCAATTATTGACCACGGTGCCGAATTGATCTCCTCGCAACACCGAACGACTTATTGAAGGACTGCCAGAGTGTTTAAGATCATTAATTTATCCAGTCTCCCTAAATTTTTTAATTAATCTCCCTTAATACTTGATGAAGTTAAATTACTATTCCGACCATATTTTGTAGGAAAATTGCTAACCGTAGCTGCCAACCCGTCATTATTTTGAAAATATTGCCATTTTTAATAACTCTGAACTGACAAGCTGTCAAGTTGTTTTTTTTATTTCGTTGGCAGCACTTTACCGCATAAATGGGCCAAAATTGAAATCTTGCGTGATTTTTTTAGGACACTTTATACTAGTAACGTATAAATTTCCGTTATAATAAATAAAACACCAAACCAACATTTTTAAAATATTTTTAATGTAATATCAACATTTTGGAAATTTTACATATATGTTTAAAAATGATAAATCCTGAATAAAGAAGAAAAAGAATGGCCAAATTAAAGACAGGTAAACAAAACCTTTCTATGTCTAATTGATGTCGAATTTCATTTTTCTCTTAAAGTATTTACCAAAAATAGATACCAAAACAAAATTGTTTATAAATAATAAATTCCTATTTCAAATTATTTATGTATATTTCCACAATAGTATTGCCACAAATAAGTAAAAAAAAATAGAAGCCAGAACAGGACATTGACGGATGTTCAGGTACACACGTGTTCTTGAGGTAAAAATCTAGGAACTACATAGCTATAAAATGAAGGGAAACTGACTTTGAGAGCATTTTAATTGACAGAAGACTAAATATTTACATTGGCATGTAAGGGTGCGTTTGGCATATAAAGTATTATGTTCAGTATGTTTGAACAGTAATTTTTTGAGAATCGTGTATTTTTCGTATATAGAAAGTAAAAGTGGAAAAAATACATAATTCAAAATAGGACTAAACGGAATAAGTTAAATAGTGTAAGGGAGCTGCAGCAGTAAGCATTTTCTCGAAAGAAAAGGAAAAAAAAATACTCCTAAGAACTACCAAATGTATGCCTTAAAAAATTAAGCACAATATTTAATTGCTTAATTCTTTAGTAATGAATTTGGTAATTTAATTCATTTTTTTATTTTAATAAAAAAAAACTCTTTTGTTATATAAAATTAAAAAAAAAAATTTGTTTTCAACCCTTCAGCAGTTGATTTAATTTTTTAATTTAAACTATATTGAAAAGAAAATTTGTTTAACTTGATGAGTAATAAATTTAATGAGAATCAATGAAGTTCAAGTTCACCTCCAATTTCAGAAACATAATTGTAATCAATGTAAATTCGATACAGTTATTGCTTATACTTATACACACCCTGTACGCGACTGGCTGACTCATTTAACAGTCATATACACCTGTTTACATATATTACATTCAATCCAGCTGCTCCCAAAGCGAATTTAAATCGGTTTTTATTCGATATCATTCATACTTCTACCACTACCTCCAGAAAGGGCCTCTCTACCAATGTACTCCACATACTCGAGCATATTCGAACGTTCATCCCCATAATAAGCTATTCATGCCAATATCAGAAAACCTCGTAAAAAATGCTCAAAATTTATTCGTTAATTCTTCGATTCCCCTTGCATTGTGAGTGTTTTTATTTTTTATGTTTCGACTTTTAAAAATGCAATTCGATGATGAAAATAGTACATAAATACTGTGTATGTGGTTAATACACATAAATTGATCACACAGAATATCCTTTTTCTTTGTTTTTCATTTTTTATTTTATTTTAACTCTCAAAAGAATGAACATAGAATATGGTAAAGGATATGCGGTATAAAGAGTGAGGACATGATTGAACCATTAAAAGAAAATGTACTATTTTAACATCCTGTATTTTCTCCTGTAAATATTTCGTATAGCCATACTCTTATGTGTTATGGCAATGAAAGTGGTCTTTAGGGTATAAAAGTGCATATAGCACAGACCGCCGCTATAGTAAATGTGTTACAAAAGGGTGTGTTTGCTGTGCGTGGGTGTGTAATTTCAACACAAAAATTTTAAATTTATACCCTCTTGATTTTTAATTCATTCTTGCACGAAATGAGTACATTTCTTTTTGTTATTCGGTTTTTAATTTACAATTTTTACTTTTCTCTCAATTCGTATTTATTTGCTTTATTTGTAATTCTGAATGAATATTGTTCTATTCTGGTCTGGCAGTAACCGAAATGAATAATGCCCTCATAAATATATGTTGATATAGGACCGTGTGACATATGTGTCCGTTTGGGGTATTATTTTTAAGATTACCGGATGCAGTTGGATCCATTGCAGACAGTCCTTTGTTTGATGATGTTGATGTGATTGTCAATGCCTTTAAAGAGTTAACATATTTCTAACTTTTAATTTGAATAGGTCTTCTGCACTTGATAGGTTTTGTTTCTAGAAAAGGGCAGCTAATATTTATCTACCAAAGAGTACAGCAGCTACAGGTGTAGCTATCCTAATAGGGATGTAGATAAGTGGTCTTATTATAACAATAAACGCTGAAATGTTATTGACTTATAGCTGGGATATGAAAAATTTCCCTTCTGTCAGTCGTATGGGTGATTAGTACCCGCACGAGCATGTTGATTTTCTGGAATGCGGCTCATCAAAGATCAACAGAGCATATACCCTTTGATCTTTCAACGAGTGTTGTCGAAAGTTGTCATAAAATAAACACATATGCGAGTATACCACTGTGTATACAAATATTAACAGTCAGTTTTAAATTATATTTTCACAAAAAAAAAAACACACAAAAAAACAACAACAATAAACATGAGAAGAAAATGTAATATAAAAAGTTGTAAAAACCACAAGGATAACAAGTCAATCATATTTATATTTATTTGTTATATACAAAGAACATATGGTCGATGGGGGATTTTTATGTATGGAAATATTTTTAATATTTATTCCGAAAAGTATTGATAAAAATTCATAGAAAAATTGTTAAATTTACAACCCCCAGAAAAGATTTTATGTTAGATTGGGAAAATGGAATAAGTTAGCATTATTTTTGTTGAATTTTTAATTATTAAACTGAAAGAATTTCTTTAGCTGCGTTTTGATGGTTCTCATTTTTATTGTAAAAGAAAATGTTTTGGTTCGATCTACAAAACAGTTCCTTCTAAAAAGTCTAAATTTATTTTACTTTATATGAAATGGTATATTTTTTCTTGTGAATTTCTTATTTAAGACTTTATTTATTTTGATAAAAAAACACACATTCCCAGAATTATCATCAAAATGTTTCTAATTAATTTTATAGTATTTTTTTTTTGTTTAAGTTGTAAGATAATATCATCTCATCTATGGTATAATATATTAAATCATTTTAATTATTGTAATACAAATTGCGTTAAAATATTTTAAAAAAATACCCTAATAAATACTAAAAAAAAATATACGAGCAATTATTTTTTATTTTAACCCTTCATTTATTAAAAAAGGGTTGTTCTCATATTTCCCTAAACTGGATAGTGTTTAACCAATTAAACTTTTGACCACAAATACTGAGCATATGCGCTCTTCTGGAAAAAAAATTCAATATTCAAATATGCATACGCACACAAAGCCATATATATATATTATAAATGTGCACATTACTTTGTGTGCGTATGAAAATTTAATTTGATCACAAAAATGAGATTATTCGTATTTTTCTCATTTTTTTTATAGCATAATTCGACTTTACCAATAAGCATTTTTTAGGAAGGCACATATCCTTATTTTTTCATTTCATTATGTACGATAATTTTTATATACCTACTTATATTATTGTAAATAATTCATAAGGAATTTATTTTATGATTTTTTTGGAATTTGTAAGCAGAAAGTTCTTTTCTCTACGCAAATTTTCTTTGTTACCTCTTGAAATCATTTTTCATGAATTATATATAATAAGAGAAATAGTTAAAGTTGTAGATTAAATATTTTTCTTTCTTAAATTTACAAAAGAATAGTGTATATATAGTAAATTACCTTATTTCATAAGAAGTTCTGTTAATAAACAAAATAAAAAGCTATCAACTTCAATGATGTTAACTGTGCAAAATTATCCTTCCATAACTGATAAAAAAAAATTTCATTGCATTCTAATACCTATGTTTTTATCTTGAGTTAGTTTATAAATTATTTAAAAAAAAATTTAGATTGCATTTATTATAATATATTTAATATAATCACAAATATTTCACCACAATTATTTTAATAGACACATTATAGACTATATTATTCCATATGGAGTATAGAGAGTATGTACTATTTTTTTTTTATTATTGTATAAACATATTAACTATATGTAAATGCATATATTTTAAATATAATTTTTATGAATTTTTTTTATTAATTCCTATTTTAACCATTTATTTATATATAAAGCACTTTAAGCACAGACACATACAAATATGCAAGGGATATTTAACGTTTTAATTATATTGTATAAATTTTAATGACAATAAATTTTTTATTTGTAGTTATTTATATATGAAAAACACTTTAGTTTATCCAAAAAATATATTATAATATTTTATGTTAACTATTTGCAGTAATATTAGAAAATTGAAAAATTGCTTTGTCTGTTTTTTTTATTGAATAATAAAAAATAAATATTTCAAAATAATTAAAAAGGATAAAATGAAATATTCTTTTTTATAAATTTTTAATTTCTCTTATGAAAATTTATATCTTTTAATTAAGAAATTAAGATAAATTGTAATATGGTATAGAAGAGTTCTGCACCCTAAATGCAGTTTTTTTTTAGATTATAGAAAATTTTCCTTCCAAAAACATATCACCAGTTTTATTCTTATACTAATTACTAACACACAAATTAATTATCACCCAAAATATTATTATTTGTTATTTAATTGTATTGAATATAGCATAAAGGCGATTTGAATATCTTTTTTTTCTCAAACTTACATACACACATACCTTCAGAAAATTACAAATACAAAAAAACCTTATCAGAATAAAATTTAAGGACTAAAGGAAAAGCTTTAAAAAAATAGTTGAATTATCTTTATTTTGAATTATTTTTGTTTATTTTCTTATTATTTACTTAGAAGAAATACCAACTAAGAAAAAACGTTTTATTATTTGATTTTTATGTTGTATATTTATCCTTTAATTACTTAATTAATAAGAATTTAAGCGCGGCGCACATATATTATTTTGGTAGACTATTTAATTATGTATAAACTTTATTTAACAGTTTAGTTTATTTTCCGTTTTTGTTTCGCTTATTTAGCCGAAATCCATGTTATTGATGGATATTGACATTTTTACCCTTATAGAACGCAATGACACAAAAAATTCTATCTATTTTATTTTAACTTTAAGTTTTATTCTTGAATTGAATTGTGATTCGGAATGGAAACGAACAATAATGTTCATCGAAAAACGCGACCGTATCGCTTGATCGACCGACATCATTGGGGTGGTTTCCTCGACGAAAAAGCCAACAAATCCGACTGAAGTGTTTTCTGTGAGCGGCTTTGTGATTGTATTGTCTCAACTGTCTATGTTCCTTCAATTTCTTATAATGTTGGTATAAATGATAAAGAAGTATTACCAGATTGTAATGAAATTAACATAGACAGTTTGTGTTTTCAAATTTTAGTTGCGTTCGAGAATTACATGTGGGAAAGGATATTTATCTAGAGTGAGCTGAGAAAATTTTCTTTTTTCTTTTGTTTGAAAACCAAATTTCTAATCAAAGTTTAAAAAAAAATATATATATGAATATATTACTTATTTTGCAAAGTAATATTAACTAAAATATATTTTTAAAATTTGTCCAAACAAATCTTTAATAAGTTGTATTAGTAATTTAATATGACATAAGCCTATTAAAAGAAAAAAATCTCCAAGTAGTTTAAACAATAATTTCATCCAAAACTCTCTTAAAATCCAAATCAATATCTTTATAAATCCTTATCAAAAATTATCATTAGCAAAAAATAGGCTGTATTTAAAAATTATAACAAAATGAATATTTAAAAAAAAAACTGTTTTTAATACTCATTAACTGAGTAAACATATTTAATTGAAACTTCAAAGAAAATCTAATATGAATTTCATACTTGTTCATCTGGTAACCTTTAAAAAAGCTTTTTATGATTATTGGACTTTCAATAAAATTCAGAATGTTGTATTAAGAGAAAAAAGAAGAGAAAAATTTCAGTTTTGTTTATATGAAGATATTATAAGAAAGTAGAGACAGAAAAGAAGAGTCAATAATTTTACGACCTTAAACAAGTTCCGCAAATGGAGGGAAGTGTTGTTTGGTTACTTTTGTGTATAAAATATGTGTGAGAGCGAGTGTGGTGAATTTGTGATTTGAACTTTACCACACTCTCTTTGGTATATCAACTTGACCATGGAAAGCAACAAATGAAGTGCATTTTCACAATTCTGTAATATCACAGCTGCTGTTGAATGTATAGTCAAATTTGGAATTTTTATAATATTGGTCTTATTTTCTAAGTTTTTATAACTCATTCTGATACTATTTTTCGACAAATTTACAGTAAATATTGAGCTTTGAAATTAGTAATTAATTTCAATGTAAAATAAAAGGCACTTTATCATAATCTTATATGAAATATTCACATTTATAAATTGTAATTTTAGATACTTTCTTATAAGTATTTTAGATTCGTTTTTTATAATCATTTTAGATCCATTTTTAGAAGCAGTTTATATAAATTTTCGAAAGCATTTTATAGAATGCCAAGAAATATTATGAATATCATCCCCAAAAATACAGAAAATATCGATTTACTATTTAAAGGCTCTTTTTCTTCTCAACAATAAAGCCGGAAATTTTATTGCATTCCATGGCACAGAAAAAATTGAGTGTCTCTCTTAAAATAGAATTTCTCTTACTAAGAAAAGCTCAAAGAACTTCGAAAAATTCGAAAAGCTCTTTTCCAGGAACCTGTGGAATTTTATTTCCTCTTTTATTTCATTAATTTTTTTAAAGGAATTATTTAAAATAATTTTATATAATGAAAACTTTCTGTTGTAATTGAAATAATTTCGTAGAAAACGGCAGAAAAAATAACAAAAAGCTTCAACAATTTTAAGTTTTTTAGTTTTTAATATTTCTGGTAGATGTCGTCTGTTTTAGAAAGAAGCTTCAGCTAAAAGCTAATCATTTTGGCGGGTAAATATTATATAGAAAAGTAAACAAATTCAACAGGGTGGCATATTTTCCGGACTAGTAGACATTTTGGGTGTTTTATCTTTTCGTCTTTCTATTCGAAAAACCTTCCTTTGTCGGCCTTAGGGCCTGCTGTTTATAAATAAGCGTATGTAACACATAATCGTAATTTTTGTATACTCGTAGTATGGAGAGGACTTGAAATTTTCAGCTTCATAGTTGTGGAGCGTTGAGCGGAAGTAAAAGAAGAAAATGCGCCTAGTAGTAATGGGGTTATAGTCAAGTGTGGTGATTTTATCATAAAATACGGAAAGGGGGTGCAGATGAATATGTTAGTAAGGGTGGGACATTTAGATACTGGTCTTTTGCGTGCGGAAAAAGACTGTTTGACGATTGGGGGAGCTCAGTTTCAACATTTAATCAAATTGAGTATCAGGAGAATGGCCGGATGAATGGTGCTCCCCTTTATGAATCTGATATATTGCACCTTTTATCTTTCTTTTCTTCGTTTGCCTTCCATCTATCAACAGTGTTCAATTCAACATCGCTACCGTCATCAGTAACTACCCTTAACTGAGGCAATATATGCACATATCTATCAGTATCTAGTCCTTTTTTCTTCCTCTTATTAAATGAAGAAAATATTTACCGAATGAACATTACTTGTTCTTGCTTCACTTTGCACCTTAGACTATTTATTGTACGAAGTGGAATACGAGTATTAGCAGGAAATTATTACGAACCTTTGCCACTATCACGGCTGCGAATGTATCTTTTCGCTTTGATTTTTAAACAACGAATAATATTAACTCTGATTCGATTATATGCATTCAAGTAAAGGAGATGATCGTTAATATGGTATAAAAATTTTACTTTATTCATCTTCAGGGAAAATATCGGATGGTATATTTTTGTTTTTGTGCTTTAAACAATCATCAAATATGCGCTTGCCGGTTTTCCTTTCAATGATTCACGGCTGTTCTATTTCCTTCATAATTTGGGGGTGAAATAGAACAAATGATATGATAAAGAATTTAGGGAAAAAATTTTATGATTAATTATTGAATGGAAAACGAACGTACAGGATGAGTCCTCTTTTTAATCGGATGATTTTTATTTAATTTAAATTTTTTTTTAGTTTTAAGAAATTTTTCTTTGTAGCGTAAAAAATTGGGGTTTTTTTTTCTTATCACAATATAAATTTTTCAATGTGCCTAAATTAAATTAAAATTGCATTTTTATTTTGTATCAATGATATGAACTTTACAAAATTTTAAATAAAATCCTAATAAGAGGAAACGCACTCGCTAATAAAACAAACTTTCTCCATTTTTGTAGATAGTTTTAAAAATTAAAAAAGAAATGCTCAAAGTGAGGTGATACATTTTCTATTCATTGCCTAATAAAAATATGTCCTGAAAGTGCGTGCGAACATCAAAAAAACCCACAAAATGGAATGATTATTTTTATCGTGTGCTAATAAGTTGTTGAATCGTAATGTTCTTGTACAAAAGGCAAAAAAGCCAAGTACTGAAACAGTTTTATTCAATTTTTTCTGAAAATTATGTGCTAGCAATACCTTGGAGGCATTTTTTGCAAATTGGTGGTCTGCGTTACAAGTGTATCGGAAAGTTTTGCTTTTCGCATTTTCGTTGAGTTTTCAACCCCAAACCACAAGTATTTGACGTAAAAATATATTTGCGGCTCCATCTTTGCATGTTTCTGTCGATTGTATCTGTCGAAAGAACGTGACAGTGCTTAACTTTAATGTTAATAGCGGCATGAATGGTTTAAGTTAGTGGTGAGTGCGTCACATAATCGAGAGGGAATAATAGTGGATTTTCTTTTAAGTGCCCTGCTGCCTGCTACTTATCTTTAGTAAATGTGCATGAATGAGAAATATTACTTACTTTATTTCTGAAGGGTACTTGGATATATTCCTATAAATTTGGTAGATAATTTTCTATTAACTGCACGACAGAGAGGCTATAATCTAGTGAGAGCCAGGGTAGAAAAGAGTCAATGAAAAATATGAAAAACTTCTTCGAATATTTATCGTTAATACGACAATTGAATTTTATATTTTTCCAAATCCTTAAAGAAATTCTTTGGAATTTTTACTTTTTAACAAGACATACTATTTAGGGAAGAAGAAGAATATTGCTTAGTTACAAATGCTCTTGTAGTAAAAAAAAAATAAGAAACGAAGGAAAAATGCCGAACAATTTATTGTGGATGAGGGTAGAAATGATGGCTGTTTGGTAATAAAAATCAATTTTAAGAGTGAATTTTTGAAAAGCTTTTGAAAAATTATTATAAATATAATCCCTGCTTTACGATTAAGAATTTCTGTATTGTACAATACATATAGTATATTTGTAGGGGTGAAGAAAGAATGATACGTAAAATTAATTTCTGAAAAATGTAAGGTTGACTACAACTGATTTGAGAGTGAATAAAATGAAAATTTTATTAATATTTTCTGTTGATAAGTATCTTGTTACTTATTATCTAAGATAAATTATTATATTTTATCATAAATTGAAAAAAAATTATTTTATAATTTATCTTTTCTCTTTATCATGTTTCATATTAGGACAAAAAGCGTTGATTTCGAATCTTTTGCTTTGTAGAAATATTTTTTCTTTTATGATTATTGGTAGTAAAATATTAATTAAATTCATTTCCCTAAAGCATCTACGGAAAAACTTTTTTACATAATTAAGCTACTTATTCTATAATAACGTTTCCAATTAGAAAATTTCCTTGTTACTATGGAAATGCTGAGTTTTGTAATTATGCGAAATTTTTTGTAATAATGCTCATTTTAGTTCATTTAAAGAAATTATATACAAAAGTCAACCGAACATTTTTCTTTTAAATATGTTAAATACACGAAAATCAAATTTGTATCCTTATTTGAATTAATTTTTTTTCAACAAGTTGTCATATTTTAAACATTTACATACATTAAAAGAAAAACATACCAAATTAATTTAAAAAAAAAAATGTACTTAAAAGAATTTAATTAAATTGTGTGGACATAAAAAAGCTAAATAATTTCGCTTAAAGCTACGTGAAAAAGCATCGTGTCTAGACATTTGTAAACTCTTTGGAGAAAAAACGATGAAAAAAAATTCTCTCCTCAACAAGACAAAAGCAGGGTCAGAAGGTATATTTTGGTAGGAAAATATGCTATTTTTATTGGATTGTAAATGCATTTTTGAATATACCAGTAGAAAAATCAAGTATATTGTAAAGTTTACATTAAAAACTTTCATGAAAATCTGTATGATGGCATGGTATTTTTGCTCGTTTTCGAACAAAATCGAAATATGATAGAGCAATACAGGTATTGGGATACTATGACATGGGGGGCTATATTGATGGTCAATAACCAATTTTATAGAGATGGGTAAAATATGATCTTCTAGTTCAAAGTGTAGACGATCAAACGTATTTACTTTCAGGAAAATGCGTTTTACGATCTGCTTCAGGAAAACTGCCATCAATAGCTACACACTAGTAGTACGCTGTGTATCCCTTTTAACCTAATCTCATCCATATTTGAGTAACACCTTGAAGCTATCGAAAATTGTATTATTGATGAGACGAGGAATACGATATGGTATTATTCTGACACTTGATGCTAGCTATTCCCGTTTCCGAATCCTTACTCCTGGCGAAATTGCAGTCTGTTATACTTGCCCTACGCCCAAAACCGGTAGTCATTCGCCCATGCGGAAGTACATCAACGAAATGGCTCTTATCGGAAAATTCTTGTTTACTTATGATTCAAAAAGGATTACTGGCATAAAGTTGGATGATTTTTATACCATCTTATAGGTGATACATTCCCCACTCCGAGTTTGTTAAGCGGGAATTCATTTTCCACACATTCCATCGCATCTGCGAATTTTTGTCCACCAACAAAATGTTATCTAGTACATTTCATGGTATCCCTTTTTTTTTAACCACTTTTGACTGAAAAAGGTGTTCGAGGGTAAGATTAGTTTTTTATCTGGTTTATTTTTTATTTATTTATTTTCTTAGCTAAAAATGTTACGAAAATCAAATGATGTGAAAGACTAAATACACCGTGAAAAAGGTCATAAATTATTTCAATTTTGTGTAAGAAAAATCAATTTTTTTTCTTCTTCTAAGGGTACTTTATTTTCTATTTTTTCTTTTTGGTTTGTATTATAAAAAAAATATAGTTTTTTTCTTTTATTTGTTGGTTAGATTTTTTTTTTATTTAAATTTATTGCAAAATTTATAGAATGACATATTCTTCTGACTTTGGATTGGGGACAATTTTAAAATATTGTATTTTTACTTATCTTGAAAAATAGAAAGTCCTAAAGAAAAAGTGTTGCTGCGACAGTTTCAGATAATTCCGGATCATATAGGATAACAAACATTTCAATATGATAATTGAATGGCAAAAGAATTGATTCGTTTTTGCATGCGTGCATAGACACGATTATCGATAAGTCTTGACTTTCATATGACTAAGTTGACTTTTCGATTCACCCCTGCCTGAATATAAATCTTGATATGGTTCCTTAAGTATGTATGTATATGGATGTCATGTCTGCCATGGATTTTAAGAAGCCAAAGGGAATCGATCTGTCTTATCGGTTATGAATAAAATATTTGAGTATCGGTTCGCATTAAATTCGTCTTGGCTAAATAAATTTTCTCTAAAACCCTTGTACATTACGGAGTATATAGAGTTTTTTAAAAATAATTCTAAAATATTCTATCGATACATAAATAATATAATTATTAGAAATTTTTGAATACATTAAACGAGTGTCTAAATTTTTACTTTAAAACAATAACTTCGAATATCCATGCGGTATTTCCTGCCTGTTATATATATTATCACTGATTTAAGAATGATGTGTTTTAATAATTTATTTACATTTTATAAATTTAATAATTGCGAATTTGATTTTATCAAGTTTATGCTTTGGAAAATACAGTCTTAACATTCTAGGAAATATTTGTTTGGATTGAAAATTATCATATAACTATATGGATTTTATAATAGGATAAAATAGGATAAGCTTTAACAAAAGTGATGATTTTGCTGTAGCTACGTTTCGGGCTTTAGGGTGAGATTTAAGAGACTCATTTCTCGCTCGGTGGACACGTCAATTAGCTGAATTCTATATTAGCGGTACAATGGCTTTTCTAAGATTATTTGTAGATATTTACATCAGCAGAATTCTATATTAAGTGATGTAATATGTATATCTACAAATAATCTTAGAAAAGCTATTGTATCTATCATTGGTCCGTATTTATTTGAAAATGAAGAAGGAGAGACGGTTACCGTCAATTTTAAAGGCTATGGTTATGCCAAATTTGACACCGTTAAACTTTTTCTTGTGAAACTACATAAAATATCGTATTCACACAAAGTTTGCTCTTAAAATTTAGAGCATTTTAAAACCAATATCTAACGAATAATGGCCAAATTACACTTCGAAAAAGTTATCATAAAATACGAGGTCCGTTCAAAAAGTATCGCGAATTTTGTGTGTTTTTTTTCCAAAAATTATTTATTTATTCATGAATATCTATTTTGTCCCCTTTAAAGTAATCCCCACCAGATATTATACACTTGTGCCAACATTTTCTCCAATCCTGGAAGCACTTCAAAAAATCATTTTTGGTGACCTTGTTCAGCTCCTCCTTCGATGCCGTCTTTATCTCCTCAATCGTAGCAAAGCATCGTCCTTTCATGGGGCTCTTCAGTTTCGGAAACAAGAAAAAGTCACAGGGGGGCCAGATCTGGGGAATACGGTGGCTGCGGCATTATTAGTGTGTTGTTTTTGGCCAAAAATGGAAAAACCAATTTTTGTTCTTGCAAAAATCAGGGCGTTTCTGGCGGATTGCTTCTCGCAATTTGCGCATAACTTGCAGGTAATATTTCTTATTGACCGTTCTACCCTGTGACAAATCGAAGAAAACTGTAAGAAAAACCTTCACATTCGACCGAACTTGGGGCGCTTTTTTCGGTCTTGCCTCGTGCGGCAGCTTCCATTGGGATGATTGAGCTTTGGTTTCCACGTCATAACCATAAACCCATGGTTCGTCACCAGTTATGACCCTGTGGAGCAAATTTGGGTCGTCGCGGACAGATTCCAACAGCTTCTTAGCAATGTTAATGCTATTCTGCTTTTGGTCGAAATTGACCAATTTTGGTACGAATTTCGCGGCGACCCGTCTCACGCCAAATCATTGGTAAAAATCGAATGGCACGAGCCAATCGATATGTTTAAGTCCTCAGCAACTTCTCTAATGCTGATTCGACGATTGGTCAATACTATTTTCTTCACTTTATCAATGTTTTCGTCTGTTGTTGACGTGCTCGGGCGTCCGGTACGCTTTTCGTCGTTCACATCTTCTCGGCCCTCTGAGAACATTTTGTACCACAGATAAACGTTGCTTCGGTCTAAGGTAGCTTAACCATATGCCACAGTCAATATTCGGAATGCGGCCGCGCAATAAATTTTGTTTTTCACACAAAATTTGGTACAGATTCTTCGATCCATTTTTTGGAATAAGCAAAAATCGAAGACGAGCCAAAACATGTGTAAGCATAGCAGCTGTCAAAAATTAACTGAACATTCAAAATGGCCGAACTTGTCGACATAAGTGAGAGCCATTAGTACCAATATACCGCCATAAAAAAATCGAAAATCGAATATACGTAACTTGCGGAAATTCAAAATTCGTGATACTTTTTGAACAGACGTCGTACTTTTAAAGGATCGAGTCATTCGAGATGTCTAATGGTAGTCATTTAAATGTTTTTCATTGTTTTATATAATGACAAGATTTATTTGATATAATAAAATAAAATTTAAATCAAAATCTAATCTAAAAATATATTTTAGTAATTTTTACTTTCAAAAACTTAAATTGAATAATCTTATACTTATTTGATCTGGTTTTAATAAATAGTAAAAATGAAAAATATGTTTTTTTTTTTACATAACACTTTGAAGAATTATTTTTTTTAATAAAAGAATCTTTATGAAATACTGAAATTTTAACATAATTCTATATTTACTATACAAGTTAAAGTGGTAAGTCTTCCTATGTTTTTAGATCAATATTTTTTGAGCTGTTTTAATATAAACAATTTTCTCTAAATTATTGACTAACAAATTATGATTAATTTTTAAAATGAATTCGATGATGGATTTTTCCGATACTAAAATTAACCATTTTTTTCTAATATATCGATTTGTGTTGGATGGATTTCTTAATTTTCAAGTAAAACCCATCCAATTTATTTGCAGTATTGCGGGTACCTTAATCAATCAATTCACGCGAGTTACGAAATGATGAATGCACTTTTGTAGCATTTGATGAATTTCTTTGATAGATCAAAGAATTCAAAAGTCATCGAAAAATAATTCTCTTCATAGCAACAAAATAAAAATAAATGATAAGTGGAAAAAAAAATCCTTTTTAACTTTTTACAAAATCAAAATCATACATAATCTATCGTTATTATTCGTAGTTGTAAAATTATTGACACTAAATTTTTTATGCTCTTTAAAATTAACTTAAAAAAATTTTGAAAGTATTTTTTTTTTCTAAATTTACTAATATGCAAAAACTCAATAAGATTTTTTACAAGCCATAGAATATATATAATTTTATAAAATCTAACAAGGATTAAATAATTTTCAAAATTCTTCTCTTTCCTGAAAGTGAGTTTTATAAAACCAAAAATACAATTTCTTATGACTTCAATTACAATCTAATAAAATATTCAGATCAAATTTCAATTTTATTTTGACGTATTAAAATTTAAATTAAAATACGTATGCAATTTTAAAAATATTCTAAATTTTTAAACGCTTATAAAACCTAATCTGTTTGTTTGGTCTCAGTTTTTTTTTACCATACTTTAAAGGAAAGTATAAGAAAATGACTTAGTCGACAGACTTTTGGAAATGGGAATGTGTGGTTAATATTGGTATGAGGGCATATATGCAATAGACAGACTACTTTTAATATAATCCAGTACCATCGAAAATGCTCCAATCTAATCTTCCATCTCTTATCATAATTTTATCATCATCAATAAACTTGCAACCAAGTTGGAGGATTTTTAAGGTACCACCATACTGAGCCGAGGGAGTATGTCTAAAGTAATATAATCGGCACGTTGATCTCCAAAATTAATTCAATGGAGCATCTATGCACATTCATTCACCCCCTGTCTTAAGAAAATCCACTTATGAAACACATGGCATTTTATTGTTCTGACGACGATGGGGTAGAAAATGTTGATTGTATGCGTGCTAGTAGCATCATATAACTTAGTTGAGGACTTGGGTTAACAAAAACGAAAGGAAAAAATGAATATGATGAATTTAATACTTTTTCTTCAAGTAAGAAAGATGGAAAATTACTTGTGCATTTCTTGAACGGGTCCCTAAATGCGTGCAGGCATACTTTAACCTGACAGTGACTCGTTTCAATGCAGAGCAAACAGTATAAAAACAATCTTTGCCAACATCCCTCAAAATCTAATCTAATCTACCTAAAGGGTGTTTTTTTCTTCTGCTTCTCCTCTGTATTAACTGGAACCGTTTTCAAGTACCTCAGTTAAGATGTCTTATATTCCCTACTTCCAGTAAAACCATACTGACTTGATTTTTTGCCATTAAGTGTGAACGTTCGAATTTCGTGTATTTACCATGCAAACGGATTTGCTATTCTGGATTGGTGGTTTTTATCAAGTACACTCCACTCTGTCAGTACATTCTCTATTCTAGAATTCATCTGTAATCATTTCTTTACAATCAGTAGCAAAAAGCCTGTAACAGTATGTGGATTTGGCAGTTGCTATCATTACTTTTTTTTCCCCAACTTTTTATATTCTGCTGTTTTCATCACACAGTTTAAAAAACGTTTTTTTTTTGTGCCTTTGGAAAGTGTACTTTTTTTATTTGAAATGTAAGCGGAACGTAGATATTTGCACATTTGCCAAAAACTTTATAAATGATTTGTGGTAAATATGATGCTAGAAAAAGTGGCAGGCTTATTCCCCTAAAAAGGGATGAATAAAAAGGAGGAAATTCATTCACAATCGAAAAGAGAATATACCCTAGATACAATCAAATTACTGAAGACTTTTGAAGATTTTTCAGTAAAATAGAAGTAAATGCTAAATTATTTTTTTTAAAATTAAATTTTCACAGTTATCTACAACTACAGATTTATATAATAGTATTAATTAACGTAAAGGATTATGGTGAGTAAAGATCCATAAAAGTTTCACCTGCCCCAGTGTGGTTATGTTAAGGCTCAGTTCTTTAACAAATCATGCGACAGTGACGCTTAAGTCGTCGGTGGCTTGTTTTTAGGGAAGAAAGAAGAGGATAGTTCTTCAGCAAGGAGATTAGTATGATTAGAAAGATGAGAACAATTTATTTTATACCGAGATATGCAACTTTTTATAACGAGATTTCATCAAAAGATACTTACTATTGCAGATACTTCTACAAAGTATTGTTAACTAAAGGAATTGCATTCGACGGGAATTGGATAGTTTGGTAGAGTCTCAGACATCTATTTCATAAGTCCATATTCTATGAAAGTACCTTGCTATCTTTAGTAAGTTTGAAATGTTTTTCTAGAAGTCGAAGTAGTTGGTACTATCGTCTGCTCAGTTGGAGAATTTGGGAATCAAGTTGGGGATTTTTCCTGGAGGCGAGAAAAGCTGTATTATCTGCATATGTTACAAAGAAAGTGTTACGATAAATTAGAATATCAAATGTTTAAATAGTGTAAAGAATGGGCTCAAGCATAATTCCCTGTGGAACACCAGCTTCATATACTTGGAAATATTGGTTGGAAAGAAATGATTTTCGGATGCCAGACTCTAGCAAAAGTTTAACTTATATCAAGAAACATATTGAGACAGTACTCTTTTCTTACCAAAGAGGATGGAATTAAATCGACGACTTGGTGACACTCCTGGATAGTGGAATGGGAAAAAAAGTATTACAATATTTTTTATAGTTCATTTTTTTCTAATAAGTTTCTATGTAAAAAAATGCCTATTAAATCAACATTAAATTTATATTGGAAAAATCTGTTAAATTTTAATATTTGAGCACAAATAAAAATTTACAAACTTGATTTATGGTAAAAAAAAAAATATTTAAAAAATTCGTTTTTAAGAATTCCGCCAGAGGTTTTTTAATATAAAACTAATAAAAAATTGTAAAATATCTACATTATCTGAGAACAAAAGATAAAAAAGAAAAGTAAATTCTACAATAAATAGTACTAGACAGAATTCTTTTGAGATAAAAAAATAAAACTCGTAAAAATTTTGTTTCTTTTAATGATTTAACACACCCTCATTGTTAGCGAAAGCCCACGTGGCATTTATTTTATCAAAACTGTTGATTTCTTTGAATCCTGCGGGCTCAGAGTACATTATCCTTACAATTATTAATTTGTATATCGAAAATGAACTTTATGGCCATACCTTTTGAGAAATATTTTTCTCTGTAACGATAGCATATTTACAGCTAGAAAAAAATATATTCAGCCATTGCTGGGGGAGAAATTTTTGAGAAAACTCAATTTAGGTAAATGAAAACCTGCTGGGGTTTAGTAGCGATATCGTGCTCCATAAAATAAATAACATTAAATGCAAACAATATCAACAAGAAGGATATTCATATATACTATGAGTATATCTGAAATCTTAATGGGGAGGAAAGAACAAATTCAGCCTAAAATTTTGTGATATTTTTTAAGAACAATTTCTACGTACTCTTAGTATCTGCTGTTTGCCAGAATTTTTATCATTTGTTTTAGGCTATTTGATTTGGATTTTCTTACATTACTCGTATAAACATATTTTTTCCCATAACATATAATGTAATAAAAGAAAAATTTTCCTACAATTTCTTAAATAATTTTATTCAATGATAAAATTATGCAGTAACGCAATGAACAATGTAAATTAAATATTTTCGTCAAATGCTTTATAGTAGATTAAATAAATTTACAATTTTTCGTGAACAGAAATGGAAAAAATATTCATATTTGAAGTATATATTCTCAGTAGGGTGAATATTAAAAAAACAAAGTTTTTTAGTATAAAAACCATGATGACAACATCAACTTCAAAAATGGATTTGGTACTCGTAGTTCAATATTTACCCTTTGCACAATTTCCCAAAAGAGTTTGAACAATTTCTTGAATTTCTTGATTTAAGGAGTATTTGATAACTTTAGTAATTAATAAACAATAGCTAGTCAAATAAATTCAATTCTATTCGTATCAAGTCAGGTGTTTATTTGTTTTGTAAAATTTTCGGTAAAGTTAGATGAACTTATACTATTTCACAAAAATGTTATTCCAATTATAAGTATAATTATAGGGTATAATTTTAAATTGAAATTAATATCAAATTTGAACTGTGGTTGCCTCAGGTGGGCAAGTTTCGAAAGTTAATAAATACAACTTTCAAAAGTTAATAAATACGATTAGATGTTTAGCTGTTGGATAATATAGAATTTAATTATGTGCTTAGATTATTAGAAAAACTTTAGCAAAAAAGTCTTTGAAAGAAATAATAAATAAATTATTAAAGAGAAGTAAATGATTTTTTTTTAAATTTTTTTTATATTCATGCGGATTTACTTAAAAATAATCTGCTTTAAGAAAATTTCTAAAAAATTATTCATTTTTAAGGATTACTCATTTTTGGGAAGCTTACACATATGAAAATTTGAGCAAATGTATTTTCTTTAAAGTAGTATACATCTCAATATTTCGACAAATATGTTTTAACTGTGATTTATTTTTTTAATTTTTTGGAAACTTTTCATTTGGCTAATTTATGATTTTAAAATTTCTATATTTTATTAAAATATAACCCTTTTTTTAAGTATAAAACCGAGTACATAATAAATCTTAGTGGGTAGGATAGCCCTAGTCTGCCAAATAATTATTGGTTTATTCCAGGGAAATCATTTCTTTCTATGTGGCAGTCGACGGAAAAACTGTTGGAATATGGCTTATAGATCTGATCATCGTCAGTGTATCCACCAGATGTGCTTTAGAAGTAAAAACTGGTACCATTGGGGTCGAGAGACCCATGGTGGTTTGTTCGCTGTGTCCGAGCAAGATTAGGAGCCCTTGGCTGAAACATGGTGGTTATGGTTGCCACCTACATCGCAGGTTCAGTCTTAGGACTGGTGCTGAGGGATGGCAGGATCTCGAGTGCTTTTGCTGCAGATGATACTAGAGATTTAGGTAACTGGTTGCAGACTATGACCAAATGGACCTACCTATGATGGATGGAACTGGTTAGAGGCAGGAAATTAA
The DNA here is from genome assembly GCA_958298945.1 of Atherix ibis. Classification (NCBI taxonomy): domain Eukaryota; kingdom Metazoa; phylum Arthropoda; class Insecta; order Diptera; family Athericidae; genus Atherix; species Atherix ibis. Next base: position 12,051,704 of record OY282609.1, on the reverse strand, counting down.
CGAAAGATTGAATGTTTGCCTGCTTCAAGCATGTGGCACGAAATTAACGAAAGATTGAATGTTTGCCTGCTTCAAGCATGTAGCACGCAAGATGGTTACGAGGAAGTAGAGCAAGAAGACGAAGAAGAAAATCAAGAAGATGAAGAAGATGAATGGGAGAAGAAGATTAAGAAGATGAAGAAAAGGTAACTGGCGTAGAAGCTTTGTATACCTTCTTGTAATGTGAGTAGAGTCGTACCTGAAGAAGACGATGAAGATGAAGAATATGAGCAAGATGATGAATAAATGAAAAAAAAGTAGAAAAGAAGGAACCTGATAGAATGTTCCATGCATGAAGTGACCTACTGAAGAAATCAAAGCATTGGATTTGAGCGAGCTGGGTTGTCGATTGAGATACGTGCAACTACCTGGTAAATCGCCAATAAAGGCCGTACGTTGATTGGACGTATCTTAATTCCTATTGTCCTAGGCGATCCGTGATATTATGTCTAACGATAATATCCACGTTAGATAAAAGAATTATTGTGATCACATACAGATAGGAGTTTATTGCTTTGGCTAAATTATTTTCCTATTTGGAGTCGAGGGTCGCAGCCTATAACAACATGGAGGAAGTAGCCAATAACAACAAAAATACGAGTCATCCCATTTTTAATTTATTCTTCCGAATCTTGTGTTTTCAGAAAAAAACATTTGGGAGGACGATCCTTCAAAGAATTTTTGGCCCCGTACACGAGGATAATGTTGACCATTCGGCCGTGGATAAAATTTTTGGCCCCCTCCACGAGAATGTTGACCATTCGGTCGTGGATAAAATTAAGTGGCTACCTCTATGGTCCCATATGACGGGACTATCAAAGACGCCAAAAACCCGCTGGGAGTGTCAAACTGAAAGACGGCCTTGCGATGCCGGCACGTCTGGAGTTTTTTGATTAAGTAATTCTAGACCAGACTCCCGGTTGACGCGGCACCGTTGATGATAAATAATAAAACCGACCATAATCATATTTAGAGCCATTCCAAAGAATTTTTTCTCCAAATCAATTTGTAATAAATTTTTCAAGCTACTTAGTCAATCTTCCTTAAAATATTTTTTTTTATAATCCTAAAATAGTTGTATTATCAAAGTTCGTGCAAACTCTTTATCGAAACGTTCTAAAAGTTTATATTTTGATAAAAATATACATTTCAATTCACAATATTATCTAATAAATTATTTAAGGATCTCATCTAATCTACTATATAAAACTGGGAAAATTTTCACAAGTATTCACTATGAATAAATAATAGGATGCTCTTCATTTGTTATTCATTTATTTATACATACTTGTATTGAAACTTTTATCTTCAAAGAATATCACCAATTTGGAAAAAAATATACTGGAATTGAATGTCAACAAATATTATTTTCATATATTTGTAATACATACTAACAAAAATGGATACGCAAATACAAATAGAAGAATAGCTATGATAAAATTTCATTGATAACATATCGAATATTTGCCATATATTCTTCGACATATTCATAGTAATAATCCATGAATATTTACTAAAAGGATATGATTAGGTAATAAGGATGATATTCTCATATTAAATATTAATAAATTAATTGATATGTTCTTGTGGTTATATTTAATGTATTCGTACAAAATAATCTCCTTACTATGTACATATATGACCACATAGCAGAGTACACGAATCCCTTCTATACTAATATTATTAGAATGGGATCTCAATAATATTATCCTTTCAGAAATATACCGATTTTCAATTATGGTTTCCTCATCAATTAGTCTGAACTGCCATAATAACTAACGACTGTTGAATGGTATCTTGTTGGTTCGAACAAGGGATTTATTTATGGTTGTCCGCCCATTTTGTGGTGTCTTATCAATATTTCGAGAGACTTTCACTGATAAAAGCAGTATAGTAAATATCACAAATATTCCGATGGGATTGTTATCACATTTTGAGGTAGAATAGATCAAATGTTGTCAAATATGCTTTGGGATTTTACTTTAGTTGTGATAGCATTTCTTGGTAAAGTGGACAAAATAAATATTGATAGCAACCGCAAAAGATGATTAGTTTTTTTTTTTTTTTAAAGGAAACAAATTGTCTACCCACTTTTTGATCATTAATGTGATAATATTTTTTCTGTGGCATTTAGAATTAAACTATAGAAATTCTTTTTAAAATTATTTTGTATACAAGCCATTACATAATATTTACAATTGGAATTGAAATTTCAATTTAGATTTAAATTATATGAGAAAATATGAACGAAATTTTCAATGAAAGAACCCAAATTCAATAATTTTCATGACAAAAACAGAAACGATTTCGGAACAGTCCATAATTGAATTCTTCCGTACATACACGTACGTGTATGCGTACGTGATTAGATGTGCTTTCATAAATTACAGAAAAAACCAAATATTTAACCAAAAATTTGTTCATTGTGATTTGGAAATGGTAAAAAAGAACTTTCTGAAGGGCTAAAATATACTCCATCGAATACCGTTTTGAATAACACGCACAATGGTTACCAAAATGTGTAGATAATCGAATTTTGTATCTAATCATGGCCATGATTCATACGCAAATTTCTACGAGTACATTGGCACAAAGAATAAATCCAATGACTCAGAATGAGAGAATTTTCTATACGGTTGGTTCATGAAGGAAGAATGCGAACCAAGAAGGAATTCACGTACAACAGGGCCGTATTAAAAAACGGATAAGCAGCGGCGAATACGTGCCTGTAGATGTGAATCCTTTCTAGTCTACATAAATCCATTCATGTTAGTGATAGGAACTGCAAGAATTGCACCACCGCCGCCGCAGTTAAATTGTGTATAAAAATGATAATTCGTTTTTGGGGTCTTTGGTAAATTTACGACCAGTTCCGTTTGTTATCTTTGCGGGGGATCTTTATCAGTTTGTTGTGCAATAAATAGAGAATTAGTACTTACCGCTCTTCGATAGTAGTTGGAAGCTGGGATCTAGCGCGCATCATACTCAGGAAATGTTTCCCGTGCACCCCACCGCTGCCTTCGGACAAGTAGCCATTGTCGATGTCAGTAGCTGCAAATCGTGCGGCAGTAGGTGGCCGTCGCAGAGCATCACCATCACTGCAGTAGCCGCCGTGGCCCATGTCCGCATCGCAGTAGTCCACCACGTAGTGTTGAGCACGTGTGCCGCGTGTCGGAAGTGTGACGTGGCTATTGTAGCCTCGTAACAATGGTCGCATCGGCATAATGCTGACGGGCTTCTCCTCCTCATAAATTGTTCCGACTATCTTTGAAGGCACCGTGTGGAATTTCGAGCTATTCTGATTCTGATGATGATTGTGGTTCTGATGATTGAGATGATTCTGCATTTGATGTGCATTTTGAAGCTGCTGAAGTTGAAGCTGTTGTTGATGGTGTTGTTGCTGTTGCTGAAGATGCTGTTGTTGCTGTTGCTGAAGGTGCTGTTGTTGCTGTTGCTGAAGGTGATGTTGTTGCTGTTGTTGGAGGTGCTGTTGTTGCTGTTGTTGAAGGTGCTGTTGTTGCTGTTGCTGAAGGTGCTGCTGTTGTTGTTGCATTTGAAATTGATGATGATTATTCATGCTGCCTGTGATCGGGTCATTAAATTCGATTTTTCTATTCGGGATGGGATTTTTTGGCACGGCCGGTATCCTTGAATTAGTGTATTGTGCATCTGACCCGCTCTCAGAACTCGGCCTATAAATAACACTCGACTCACTAGAGTTTGAATGCAGTCCCCCGCCACTGTGCGTTGAGCTAGAATGGAGGCTGTCGCTCATCGACATGCTATTGTTTTGTAACATTTTATTGAGGTGTGAAGCGCTGGTCGGTCCGTTCGGAATAGGCGACCCACATCCACCAACATTGCCAGCACCGCAAGACCCGCTTCCACCAACAGCACTGCCATTGCATACACCGCTACCTGTACTGTTACTGTCCGGTACATAATTTTCAGTTGCAGTATTGCAAACCACTCCAATTTGGTTGACGATATGCGTTCGTTGCTCTTGATTTATGTCTGATATGGTGCCGTTTATGCCTGATATGTCATTCTTGTGATCGGCTTTGATATCGCCCAAATCCGATTTCTTGTCATAAATTGAAGAGACAATTTGTTGTTTACTAGTTCCCTTGATGGCAGCCATCGGCTTTGGTATACCCGTTGTAGTCGTTGTGCTGGTCGTTATTAGGGATTTATTCGAACCAGCCAAATTCGACTTGGACTCGGACCGAACTTCTAACTTACTTGGTACCTGTTTGGAAGACGATTTCACCTTTGTATCGGTTTTCTGACTGTTTGCGACGGTTTTGGCATTTTTTGCTGCTATTTGACTGAGTTTCGAATCAGTTGATCCTTGATTATCGTTCGCAGGCTCTTTACGAGCTGGACTACGGTCCTTTTTATCCTGTTTCGTCGAGCTTTTCGTTGAGAGAGTCTCCTTCGACGTTGCCTTCTGAGAGCATGACAACAGCTTCGATTGTTTACTACTTTTTGTATTTTGATCCGTTTGCGGTTGCTGCCCCTTTTTTGACAATGTTGCAGTATTTGTTGCTACAATTGTAGGTGGTTTAATCTGTGACATTGGCCCCTCGTTTAGGCTTAAGCTCGAGTCGCTGCGCTCGCTTCGAGCAGATGAGAATCCACTACTAGAGCTGGTTCGCTTGGATACCTGTGATTTTGACGACGATGAATTATTCGACGAAGACGATTTCTCCTTATTGAAAAGCTTGAGCTTATCCAGCATCGAATGCTTTGTTGTTGGGGCAGTGTTGGTATTTGTTGGGCCATTTTGCTGAATACCATTTGGTGGATGAGGTGCTGTATAAGGGCTGGCAGGTATTTTACATTGTGGCTGGCGGAGTCTTTAAAAAAAAATCAAAAAAAAAAATAGTTAAAGCGTATCAATACAAAAAAAAAAAACTAAAATATTTTTATAAAAAAATAGTATAAACTGTAAGCATAAAGGAATATTTTTATGGCAAAAAAAAAATCATATGAAAAATATGTTTAAAAAAAATTAAAAGAATATAAAAAAAATATAGAAAGGAAATTACCAAGGAATGGATCTGCAAAGGCAGTGTCGTGTGATAAATATATCAAATTTAGAAATTTACTCACCCGTTACTGCTACCCTTTTGGGCTGCCTGAATGTGATTGCTGTTATTTGTTGGGGGACTTCCGGGACGACTGTTGTTCGTATCGCCAGCTTTGGCAAGGCCTGGAATAGCTGTTTATGCATGACAACAGCAGGGGTTCAAAATGAAATTTTATTATTATTAACGACCAAATATCCTTTACGCATGCAGGCTGTATAATACGCTACGTGTCTACTTCGGTTTCTCTATTCTTTTATGACACTTTCCCTTTCTTTCATTCTCTTTCTCTGCCCTAACTTTCACTCGCAAACTTCACATATTCCGTGTGTATAAATATCCCAAACCCACTATTCATAACAGAGCACATTTTACATTTTGGGGACAATAGGTGTGTTTGATTTTATAGGGATGCCAGTATAAAACACATTGAATGGCAGAATAGCCAAAAAAAAAAAATTAAAACCATCTGACACGAGCATGTACTCATTGTAGATGGTGTGATACAATTGCCTCAGTTACATTGTTAGGATGGATCCTGGTTTAAATAATTAATACTTCAATTTGAACTTTGTTTATGAAACTAGTTTCCCATTCATTAAATACAGTAGCAGCATCATATCAATTGTGGGTGCGCTAGAAGTTAACACCTACTTTGTATGCTGTAGATAATGGTAATGAGTCGTACTATATACGACTACTAAGTGCTTTGGTTTCTGTATAAACTGTTTTGATATGCTAATAAAAAGGATGCATTATAGGGATGTGGTTAACTTGTTTTAGGTTTTGTGAATTAATTGTTTATGCAAACATAATCAATTCATTGGAAACTTTTACATATTAAAATATGCTCTATCCACAAGAGGAGTGTAACACGTCCACATCAATACATATCCAAGCAATTAACAACAACAACAACAACAAATCATTAATTTTTTTTAATTAAAGTTTTCCCATCTAGTAGTTTATAAATATCGCTTACATGGTGTATGATTTGGTGTGGGTGGTAAAGGTCGCACTTTATCTGGTGGGCATCGTCTCTGCACAAGTACTGTAGCAGGCAGTGGTATGGCTGTACCGCCATTCGCTTTTGAGTACGGTACTGGTATTTGCCTGTAATAAGAGTAAAATTTCCATTATATTATTTTTTTTTCAATATTCTAAAATAATTATTACAAATAAAATTTCAATAAATTTTCGGGCAAAGTGTTTTCGATATTGGATTTGAATTGTTTTAATTTTTTTCTGTTTTTTTTTTTTATTGTAAAATTTCAATACAGAGAATTTTATTAATGTAAAAAAGTGTATAACTGCTAAAATTCAAGAAATTTTCGTCCTTTGACCATCCACAACAAGGTACAATATTTCCCTGCTATTAAATGATTTCGACATCTTAAAAAGATTTACATCGATTATTGATCAAGAAATAATAGTTTTTTCATTATACTTTTTAAATAAGCATGTCTAGACGTAAATACTAATTTATTCTGTTACCGTCCTCCATGATTACCAATTACAAAAAGTATTAAATCTTGTTGTTGAAATTATGCATCGTTTATATTGCTAACATAAAATAAATTGTTATTATATATATATTATTTTTACCTTTGCGATCAAAGTGTTTATTTATACAGAAATTAATATACTCTACGAATATCTTTATACGCTACACTATAAACTGGGAGGAATTTTTTCTTTAATTTTTTTTTTTTATATTTTGGTTATACCTGTTTAACGAGACTAACCCTCACTGAATGAGGATGCAGAGAAAAAGTTCCAATTTTTCTTATTTCACGATCACTTTATTCTACAATATGGTAAGTACGTTGAGCTTAAATAAATAGTTTCCAGACAACGAAATTTACTATTACAGACAGTTCTCTATGACTCTAAATCTTAGTGCATATCAAAAACGAAATTGAATCGACTGTTCCTCACTTTTTTTTAAAGTGCCACTATTCATATTGTGCCAATCTTCGCAGGGATTTATGCCTCTTTGAATTGATTTTTATTGCATGTGCAAAACAGGCAAAAAGAAGAGGAAGAATCATTTAAATAGTGTATATTTATAGTAGTTTCATTTAAATACTATGCAAAAATGGCTATAGAAAGGTTACCTATAGTGACTCTACACCATTTTATGTTCGACTTCAGTTAGTCAACGTTTGTTTGATATTTTCTTCTCCTAAGTATCGATTGTTTTCAATAGTGTCCATGATATACTATGCAATTTATTGAATTATTTTCATTTGATATTTTTGTTTTCTACGAACAAAAACCCACGATCAGTTAAATGTAAAATAGTATGTATACTTTCGCTGTCATCAGTTTTGGATAGAATTTCTTGGAATAATGGTGTCAAAACTTCAAAAGTTAAATTTTTCTCATCGAAAGTCACCTTCTTTCTAGTTTGACTTTTTGACAATTGATTAATAATTCTTTAAGCTCTTTTGGCAAATAATAAATAATCAAATTTAAATGTCAACGCAAAATAAAAAAATAAATTATTCCAAAATGTTCGTAGAGCTGAAGAAATTTTTCTAATCGTGTCATAAATCGCTTTCACTTCTTTCGATAGTCGGTAAATTGCATTTAAACGAGCAACAAGTTGTGTTGAGTGATGACGGTAATGTTCACAAAGAGATGTCGACGATAATAAATGGGATTTTATTACCTAATTACATATACAAGTATTGGAGTATACTGGTAACAATTTGCTAAAGCCTTAGTAGCACCCACTATTGGTAAATAAAAACCACAATACCAAATATAGGCAATTTCTTTATTTAAGAAGTTAGTTTTTGCACAATTTCGCTGGAGGAGGATGCCAATTTTGTAAAAGATTGGTTTTATGTTCGTTTTCTTATTATAGTCAGAAAACTAGCACATACTGATGACTATTACAACCTCTGCCATTTATTTGAAAGAGTTCAGTTTAATCTGGCAGGTTTAACAAGTCTTAAACGGTTTTGTGCCTGCACCATTTCACAAAATAGATTCTAGTCATTCTAGAAGTAATACTTAAATTTAAAAAAAAAAATACGATGGAAGGCAAAAAACTGAATAGAAATACAGAAGAACAAAACATCCACCAAGATGTAGAATTATTTATCTCTAGTAACAATAACCTCTGGATTGTCTATTGAACAAAATGCCTATCCGTCTACTAATTGAGCTCATCGCAGTATGGCTTTCTATTATGATAATGGCAAATTTTTGTTTCATTTCATTTTTCCTAATTAAGAATCGTTCACTACCGTACAGAGACAGATTAAATGTGTCTGCTAGTTTTTCTTTTAATATCATTTAATAGAAAATCGATACTTTAAGTTTCAATGCTCTCCTTATCCTTTTAGAAGTTTTGATAAAAATAAAATTTTGCTCAAAAATTACTCCAAGTCTTGTTTAAAAACAAGAAAAAATTTCTGTTAATTTCTCTCTTTAAGTTGTTATAACAAAAAATCCTAATCAGATTAATTGCTTTTCGCTCGGCTGGAGTACTCTTAAAATACAGTTTAACCTTAAAAAATGTGATTGTTCATTTTATAAGTTGTAGAGTCTTTTAGCGCAATTTAAATCATTAAAAATGCTGTTTTTATGATTTTATTACGTTTCAATCAAAAGAAGTTCTTGACATCAATTTTCTTATGTCTGCAACAAACAAATAAGACGAACGATATTTTTTGTAGCAGTTGGTGGAGAAATCTTGAAAAACTGAGAATTTTAAATTTTTTGAAATTTATGCTTAGTTGAAGCGTATTTCTGATTTTAATTTTTGTAGAAAACTATTTTTTTCTTGTATACAATTTTTTTCTACAAACTATTCGAAATTTAAACAAATAAAATAATTATTTTTCCTTCTAGGATCGATTATTTTCTCCACTTCCTTCCTTTATTCAGTAAAGCGTGGGCAATGGAAGAAGATATGTTCCGAATTCTCGATTGAGGCAGATTATTTTCTCCACTTCCTTCCTTTATTCAGTAAAGCGTGGGCAATGGAAGAAGATATGTTCCGAATTCTCGATTGAGGCATGTCGCATCAACATCCACATAGTGGATTGCCTTTACAATGCCATACAGTGGATTGGCTTTACAATGGCCTCTTCCGTTCCCCGTGGCTACGGCTCAGAAATGGCATGATGCCCATCTGCCCTTTAACAATAAATACCAGTGTCACCACTATCTCATTTCTTTCCTCTTTGCTCCCGTCGTCGATGATAAATTCTGACTCTTTCATCCGTCAAAAGCTCGATTTTCGGCATGTAAGCGATAACACAGCGAAATAGTATGGAATGCTCTGGAGACTCGAGGTACGCTGCGATGACCCCAAACATAGAGAAGAAGCCTGTGTTGGGTCTGTATGGGCTTTCCTTAGTTAGGCATGATCCTTGCTAGGGCATACACAAGCCAACTTGCCTTTGCAGCAGTAATTTTCAGATGTTCGCCAAAGCTCAACTCTCAGGTAGGGCTGAGAGTTGAGCTTTGGCGAACATTATTTCGTCTTGGCTGCGAAATAATATAGCAGTCACCAATGGTGAGAGCAATAGACTCGTTTACTTTTCTACTGGTCACTAGTACTGCCTCGATTTTTGATCAGCAAGTTCCAAGTCCAATATTAGCTTTCTGTCGGTAAAATAGTTTGCAATTATTCTTTTGATATAATCCGGGACTTTTAGGTGGCGAATTGTGTCAAAAATACTACGTCGCCTCGACGAGCTAAACGCATTCTTATCATCAAGTGTAACGATGGCGAAGTATTGCGGGCGATTAACTATGCCCGCCATTGATGACACGCCATAGGCTGCAACGTGGTGACTGTGGTTAATACCCTGGTAGGAGATACCGGCTCTTATCTCGAGCGCTTTCACTGCTTATGACAGTAGAAGTTTAGATAAGCCCCGCCACCTATAACAGTTGCACTGATCGGTTTGTAACTATTTGCCGACTGTAAATCGCCAATAATGGCCGTGCGCTGATTGAGCATAACTTAATCCCTATGGTTGTAGGCAACTCGTGGTTTTATGTTTAACGACATATAAGTCACGTTAAATAACATTACAATACTTATAGCCTTTATTAATTCATATTGATTTCTTCAAAGATCTTTAGGTCCCTCTGTATCCAACTTTAAGCGATTGTAAATTATTATTGTTGCCTCCACTGGTGGAAGAAGATTCCTTCACACAAACACGAATTATAAACTGATAAAAAGGTATCTTGCTGTGTTCTAATCTCAATTTTAAGGTCCACATTCTGTACTAAATCCATGTTTCGGTCTTTTGTATTCCAATTTTGTTCCAGGCTTTTAGAAGTTCGATTCTTCGGATATGACGTACATCATCTTTATTGACAAGCGAAAAAGCCTTCTGAGATTGTTTCCGGCTGATATTGGAATAGAGCATTTACCACTTTCCTTAGAAAGACTGGCCATATTGTAGTTGGCTTAGAGAAATTTGTATGCTGACCTAGCATAAAAATTTTCATCATTGACCTCGTCAAAAAGCTAATTCCAACAACACCTTTTGCTAGACTCATACTTCATAAAAGGATAAATTTTATCCTTAATAAATGTTTTAAAATAAACTGACTTTGAACTAATTAAAGAGAATAAAAAACTTTAAAAAAAAAAAACAAAAATAAACTTTACTTTTCAATTATAATTTTCCAGATTTTAATTATTTATTCAGATTAAATTAAATTAAATGAAAAAAAAAATCTCAGACCGAGAGAATATTCTTATCGTGACGATCTTTGAGCTTTTCTTTAATTACAATATGGCAAAGGGATGATACAGTCTCAAAAAAAAAAAAAAAAAACAACAACAACACTAAAATGGTATCTGTTGACAATTTTTCTATCATTTTTAATTAAACAAGAAGAAACCTCTTAGTTATACCAAGGAGTAAAAAGACCGAAATTGTTTAGTAAAGAGGGGCGAAAAAGACAGGAAGCCCAGTCTGATAAGGATAATAAGGACACTCTGTTGATAAAATGTAAGCTTTATACGCCTAAGCCAGCTCCCCCTTCCCCATCCCTCCTCTTCAAAACCCACCTAATGAATAGATATTTTTTTCCATCCTTAAATAATTTTCATATTTTTTTCACGACTTTCAAATTGTTCACAACAAAATAGGGACTGAAAATATTTGTTAGAATATTGGATAATTTTTTTAACTAAACAAATAATCATGATTTAAGTAATAAAAAGCATCACTTTTTATCGTTAACATTAAATGTGGAAAAAAAGGAAACATTTTTTTCTACTCAAATACTCTAAGGACATTTAACCATTTTCGAATGTGAAGAGTAAAGAAAATGAAAAAGCCGAGGAAGAACGAAAACTGATTACCTCCCACTACAGATGGCAATGTCCTTTTCCGTCTGTCGAGACTGTATGTGAAAATCAGTTTAATTTAATGAAATCAAAATAAATTGCATCATCTCTTCGTATATCCCATCCAGAGGATGATATTGTGTGATTTTACTATATGAAAAATTTGCTTATTTTTGGAAATGGAATAGAAAATATATTCAGACTGAAAATTGTAACTATTCGCATTTAAATTGCACTATTTACTCTGTCAATAGTGGTATTTTTTTTCCAATTGGCTTGACGCACCTTAGTACTCGTACTTTGAATGATTTGGTTTTAATTTTGTGGAATCAGTTAGTTGGTGGTGCTCGAAGCTATTTGCATAGTGTATGACTTTGATATTTACTCGATTAGAATAGCTCTAATGATAATTTGAAGATAGACTTACTGCCAAGTTGAAATGGATTTTTTCTAGTTAATTGAATTTATTGCAACGAGAGGGAATATAATATAAAATTATTTTAAAAGAATATAGACTATCACAAAATTGTGATAAAAATAAGAAACAATTCACTCCTAAGAGCTCACATTTAAATCGCTTAACCGAGAGTAAGTCTTATTCCACTTCACATATTTTATGAAATAAAATATTTTCTGCGAAAGTATTTATTCAATATTATTTTTTTCTTTCTTTTGAAATGTAGCCTATACAAATGATAATTTTATTCTATGGATGGATGTGGATTGTCTTGATGAGGATTTAAATATTGTTATTATTATTATTATTATTTTATGTTGAAAGTATGTGCATAAAATCTTCAAATTAAATTCCACTGAAATTGTTCTTTCACATATATTTCGGATAACAGTAGCGACATTGTTCCTTTTAAGAAAATTTCTGACAGTGAGACGTGTGAGGTAATAAGTGCAGATGTAATGCGACAAGAAAAATGAAATAAAGGATTGCGCAAATGGAAATGCAATCATGGCCGAACAAAGTGCAGCGATAAAAAAGCAAATCCACCTGTCTAGTGGTTGGCCACCGTTGCCAGCGTACGTCCATTACCACAAAGGCAGTATTTGTTCTCGGCAATGGACACGACGATAACGAAGAACTTATGGGCTTTCTTCCATGGCATCGCAATTCATTTCAGTACTTGTCATTTTAATACACTAGAGGGAAATCTAGAATGCATAGGATTTTTGTTCACTTGCAATGGATACAGTGGATACTATCTTCCATGATTTTTGTTCCTTACGTTGAACATGGTAGAATCTGACAAACACTATTTGTCTTTTACCATTTTCCATTGCTCACTATGTGCAAATATTTACAATGAATTAACAACACCCTGTCATCTTAGTCTGTCAGATTTATCACGTCTGGAGGATATTGCTTTGTCGCTAAGGATTTTAGGCGTTCAAACCATTTTTCTTCAATTGCAAAAATCAATTTCATTTTTTTTTTGTATTTACTTCCTTCCTGAAAATCTCACTTAAATTCCTTTATTTTTTTCCACTTACCAAGCAAGTAAAGTGTGAAAAGAACTTTTTCTTCACTCTTATTTATTTTGGAATATTTCGTTTCCTATTTTCGTTTGTAGCCATATACTCGTAACATTATGGGCAGATAAGAAAAAGGGGAAAAATCAATAAACCGTTTTTTTTATCAATAAAGTAAAGGGGTCCTTGAATACAAGTATTTGTTCATTTTCGTTTTTCCTTTTTTCCTGTAAAACTCTGCACTTAAATTTGAATAAAAATTACAGCATTCCAAGGTGAATGTTTACGAAATATTCAATCAATCCATCAAAAGAAAACATGATAGAAATCTTATCAATCCATTGACACCTGAATGGGTGTATACTCGTATGTAAAAAAAGGGCCTTTTCAAAAACTCAAATTAATACGACTACTATCGATTCTGATATTTGCCCAACAAATCATTGTCATTCTTTTCACATCATGATTGCAAGGAAATCTACAATACTCTTCTCGTTATGACGTGGCAATTTCTCGCACCGACTAGGAAAAAAAATGAAAAATTATCCTGTCGAATTTTCTTGTTAAGGATTAATGCTTAAATCATTGTCGGCTATAAAAATCTTATCTGCTATTGGCACACAATAGCTGCAAAATTGTTTGCTTTGTTATATATCTAATCATATTTTTGTTGGTCTTTGAAGTTCTTACTTACGATTTTCATACTATTTGTAAAACAATTTATTAATCGTTATCATCCATTGAAAGAATGCCATTGCTTTGCGATAGGCCAATTTAGTTTATTTTATACAATTTTATACAAGTAAGAATTTTTAATAAAAATCAGTCAAGTTTTACGTAGTCTTCGAGCGCTTGCAAGGGCCAGTGATCAAAGAGTTTAATTATTTTGTTATTTTTCGATACGAACTAATGCATTTTCCAATTCAATTCTAGAATTAAGTATTTTTTTGCAGTTCTCTGTAATTAGCAGTACCAAATTTGGATACATTCTCTTTACACAAGTCCGATTTATTATCTTCTAAAAAATTTAACAAAAACATTTTTAAATTATTAGCGCAAAAACAAAAAAAAAACAAAATTTTGTTCAAAATTCATGGAGATTATAGCTATGAAGGCAATATGATAAGTCCGTAACAAATGCAAAAAATGTAGCCGATATCGGAAACATTATATTTTTTTTTATTGTATGACACTTTTAAAAAGATGCTATATAAAATTTTTGAAATATATGTTATTAGTTAAGTTTTGACAGCCATTCAAATTAGACAAGGTGTGTTTGCTTTTGTTAATATGGAAAAAAGTAAATTTCATATGTTGATGAAATATTGTTTTTTGAGGGAAAAACAAGAATTTGGAGGCTACATCTTACATAAGATTTTGGATATAACGATAGCTTTCTTTGGTGTCGCTTTTGCTAGCAACGGTTTCATTCTCAGGAAAATTTACAGCTATTGTTTTCTGGGATGCACATGGTATAATCTTCATTGACTATCTTAAAAAAGGAAAAATAATAACAGGAAAACATTTGGCAAAGAAAAAGTTCTATTTAATCGGAATTAGAACAGAAAAATTAGTGGAATTACGTTATGAATTGCTTCTACCACCCATCGTTTTCTCAAAATTTGGCTGATAAATTAAATCTTTATTTTATTTATCACTGATTCATCTTACTGGCATCGTAATCGAGGAATTCGCTGCATCAAAGAATGAAAATTCAAGATTTTATTTTTCATAAAAAACTTCTTGTAAGTTAAATAAGATCTGCTGTTTCAAAAATATTCTTTAAAAATCAAAGGATAAGATCAGTTAGACCATCATAGACTCTACTGCTAATCTTCTATAAGAGAGTTACTCCTACATAAATTGTCCATTTAAGGTTGGGTAAAAATCACAGTCGCTAATGGACAATTGTTGTAACAGCAAATCTCAACTTATTATAAAAAGGTAAATTTTTTTATAAATCATTTGGAATTTTAGTCGAATCAGACATGTCCATAAATGTAGATTGATTTTCTGACCCACTTTAGGGTTTATTCGGCTTAGATTAACAATTCACCTCTAATTTATAAATAATGTTCTTAGCCTACATTATAATGTACACTCTATTCGATGATGGTCAGGTTTACAAATAATTTTAAAGAGCTAACTAGTTCCACTCCATGTTGATGTCTTAAGAGTCGTGTTTATAAACAGAGTGCTTACGAGTATGATAGGATTAGACAAGTCACAAAGAAAAAGAAAACTTTATGCAAAAATAGAACAAGTCTCAGCCACCTAGTATCTGGAGACCAGATTGTAGGAGACCACAATTTGTACTTAAATCGTAATAATCCTCACATCTTAGTACATGTAGGTTATTTTTATGTTCTCTTAGAAGTTTCTAAAGGAAATTGCACAAAAATTGCTCTTCTCCTCCTTTTCCGTGAACCTTAGGCTTAGGTAAGATGACAAACTATAAAAAAAAAGATTACAACAAAAATTCAATTACAAAAAAAAGATATTTTTTAATAAGCACGTGCTCGTTATTTTTGAATAAACACCTTGGTTACAAAGAAAGAGGAAATAGAAAATATCCATTGAGGTGTGGAAGAGCAATGTTAACTTAACAATGTTGAGATGTGGTAAAAGACATTTATGCTCGACAGAAAGAAGACATGCACCATGAGTTTGGCGTGGGTGTCAACAAGCTCAAGAACCACTTTCGTTGAGTATATGTATGTATGATAGCAAACCAGAAAATCGCACAAAAAATCCTCTTCACTTCTCCTCTCTTTTGTACAATACACCATCAATACAGTATCTTATACTCGTTTGTCTACAGTAACTGCTATTAAGCCTAAAAGATATGCAATTCTACTTTTTTTTTATTTAACAAAGAACACAAATATACATATATGTACGTTTGCATGAATGTACTTCTATTCGGTAAGTACTCGTATTATCCAAAGTAGACTCAGATCAACTCTGACTAGAGAGTCAAGTCATCGAAAAATTGAGTCAAGTCGAGCCAAGTCTTGTTGAATACGAAGACTGCACTCTGTATCTATATAGTATAGTTCGGCTGTGTTCGTAACTGCCAGTTGAATGAGTTCAGTGCCTTTATCAGCTCTAATCCTTTTATGGAAAAAGGATATAAATTTGAAATTGTAAAATACGAAAATGTGATTTTACGTTTGCCTTTGGCTGCGAGCACAGCAAACATCATAAACATAACTCTGAGTACAAAAATAAATCGCTTTCATAACCTTCTCAGCTACGATATTTTCTGTCTGTTCCGAGTTAGTTCATTTGCATTTACGAGTATGTACGTTATTTCTGTGAGATGATAAATGTACCCCTATTCATGCGTATCTTCCACGCATAAACGAATTTATTATGAAGCGTATTCGAAAACGGAACATATGGTCAGCAATTTACAAAATTCATGAAAAATTTAAGTAGAAAATTTACAATTTCTCATAGAATAACTGAATGATGTAATAGAAATGATTTTCTTATTCGAAGATTTTGGAATTGACTATCACTGTTTTCTAGTGTAAATTATTACGTTTTTCTTTTAATAGTTTTATAAATGAAAATTTCAAAGTTTTGAAATTATTTCGAAATATATTTTGAGACAAATTTTTACTTACAAAAAAAAAATACTCCATTTTATGTTTTGTTTTAGGAATATAATTGTAAAATTTTTAAATGAGTTTTAATTCGATAATGAAGACAGTAAAAATGCTTCGTATTCTCACCTTGTAGATATATTTTCAAGGATAATGTCAAAATGCTAGCTACAATATCAAAATTGTCTACAACTAAAACGATAAGACATTATTTACTGTCGTTTTGACATTATTGTATAAAATTTATTTAGATTTTTTTCAGAAAAAACAAATATTTTTGAAGTAAAATTTTAATATAATTTAAAATTATAAAATACAGTGGTACCGAGACTTACGAACTAAGTACCGAGACTTACGTTTGAAAAGTTTTCGTTCATTTTTCGTTCAGTAAGTCGCGTGTCGTATTCCGAATCTCTAACGCGACGCACTAAACGAAAAATGAACGAAAACTTTTAAAAACTGCACAAAAAATTAACGAAAATCTTTTAAATTTTAAACGAAAAATTAACGAAAACATTTTAAAAATTGAACTAAAAGTTACCTTTTAAAAGATAAACGAAAAATTAACGATAACTTTTTAAAAACTGAACGAAAAATTAACGAAAACTTTTAAAAACTGAACGAAAAATTTACGAAAATCTTTTAAAAACTGAACGAAAATCTTTTAAAAACTAAACAAAAGAAATATAATGAAAATCTTTTAAATTTTAAACGAAAAATTAACGAAAACTTCTTAAAAATTGAACTACCTTTTAAAAGATAAACGAAAAATTAACGATAAGCTTTTAAAAACTGAATGAATAGTTAACGAAAATATTTTAAAAACCAAACAAAAAAAATATAACGAAAACCTTTTAAATTTTAAACGAAGTAATTAACGAAAACCTATTAAAAATTGAACTAAAAATTACCTTTTAAAAGATAAACGAAAAATTAACGATAACTTTTGAAAAACTGAACGAAAAATTAACGAAATCTTTCTAAAACTGAACGAAAATCTTTTAAAAACTAGACAAAAGAAAAGTCTTTTATATATTAAACGAAAAATTGACAAAATTTTTTAAAAATTCAACCAAAAATTAACGAAAACCTTTTAAAAACTGAACGAAAAATTAACGAAAACATTTAAAAACTGAACAAAAAATGAACGAAAACTTTTTAAAACGATAATATGAAATATATTATGGAACAATGGTTTTTTATGACTGTTACCCAAATCATGTTGCGCCAAATCAATTGTACATTAACGGATATATGAAATTGTTATTTTGGCGTTAGATCATTGACGTGCACAGAGAACAATTATAATCTTAATTCTTAAAATACTCATCACTATATCAGATTAATTAACAACAGGTTTCTGATATTTTTAGATAATTAACAAAAGGTTTCAGGATAACCTCTGTAAAACCCCTGTCTGACAGCACTGTATATGACCTAAATATACTTTTTTTAACCTCCTGCTCCATTTTTTTTCGCATTTTTTTTAAATTTAGATGAGAGTAGTTTCTATGTCAGCAGTTTTAGAAAAAAATGGTAAACTTAAAGAATATTTTGATTATAGATAAAATTTAGTTGGTAAACTTGGAAATTTTGAACAATTAATATAAATTATTACTTTAAATAATATAAAAAAAATATTACGTTAAATAGTAGTATTTTTTACAATTAAAAAGCTATTGTTTTCGAAACGATTATAGGATTTGTCTGGTATATAATATCTGATCTAAACTTAGGAAATATTCTTCAGTATTTTTAAAAATCCATTCACACGAGACTTTTTTCATATTTTTAATCTAAAACTTATTTTTATACTTTATGATTTAAAAATTATTTTCATCATAAATTCAAGATTTTGTTTTGAAATGAGGTATTAATTTTACTCTCATTTACCCAACAAAAAAAAATTTCCTCCCGATTTAAGTTGTTTTTGAGGTGTTAACACATAGAATATTTCGACATGGAAAAAATTATGAAATTGTTTTATTTATGTTATAGCTAATGGCTTATTCAGTTTTATTTTAAGTTAGAAAATCCCATATGTTCCGAAATTAATATGGAAACCACTGAATTTTGTTGTTTACAATAATGGAATTAGGAAAAGGGCAAACGGTCAAAACCCACCTACCTTGTTTCCTGTTTAAAATATTTAAAAAAAAACTTTAATAGCCTAACAATAAAATAATTTACCGCGTTTAGGAATGCAATCACTTCGTTGATAGATGAAATGGTATTCAATAGATGGCGGCAATATGGGCAGACAAGACAGCCGAACTGATGATGGTTCTTTTCGCATTGGTACTTATAAATGTAGGATCATATCAGAATGCGTCATGATGTGGGTTTTTAGTCAATAGGATAATAAATCAAAAATGCGTGAAGTAAAACTTTCTAGTCTCCTGTTCAAAGTTTTCTTATTCACAGTTTGGAAGATGGCGCCAGACTTCATTTGGGTATGCATTCATGCGAGAAACTTCATTCCGAAAGGTGTTCATCAACATTTGTAACTTCACTTTAGTCCATGCCAATTCGTATTTTGTTCAACTATCATAAACCTTTAGGAATATAAAATAATAAATAGTATATTTTCCTGCCTAAGGAGCAATAATACAAATCGTTAAGAAAATAAATAGCGATCTCGAAAAAATGTGTATGGCCAACACATGTTAATCAAGGGCAGGCGTTATCTTTACGACTGTTCGAGTATTTCACGCCATATGCAAATTAGCATCTTTAAAATGTTTAGAGATAACTCGAAGATGGTTTTAAAATTTTATTAAATGGATGAATATTATACTAAAGAGTTTATAATGTACTTTTCATCATATTATCACCAATCAGCGACGATTGGTGAGAAAGTTGATGCCAAGTCACGACACATCCAGCTATGGTTTTGGTACATTGCATCGTTCCCCAAGAGTTAGAATCAGATGGAAGCTATAAATAAAAGATTTTAGTGGCCCTTTTCGAGGTCATCGGAGAGGACAATCATTAAATTGGCTTCTCGCCTCCGCACATTCATACACATTCGAAGACTATAAGTACGACTAAGATAGATTTTCTTCTTTGTTTATTTTTGAGATTTTTTTGAGAATTTCTCCCGCACATTTAAACATAATAATTTTGTTTTTGATTTTTTCTTTAGTTTTTTGTCATTTATTTCTCTTATGATTATGGAAAAATTAAGAAAAATGTCTCAGACAGAAAAAATATTTTGAGATTCGATAAGGTTCCCTTTTTTTTTTTAACAGTATCGCATTGCACTGAGGGTTAGCATTTGTGTTCTGGTTGTGAAGCCATCTGACCATATATACACGGTACGAGTATAAAGAACTGGCAATGTTGGTGAGGTAGAAAATCTTAGCAAATGTGAGAAAACAGATTTCGTTCTTATTTATGTACGTACTTTAACGTATCATAAATTCTGTTAAAAGTCTTTTAACTCATCATGACCATACTCGTACGTATCAATTTCAAAGAGATGCTGCCCGCAGAACCCTAAGGGGATACCAAGTCATCTTCATTATGGATAAAATGAAAATTCATCTCGAAAAAGAAATCCTCTTCAGACGATTAATGATATTAAATTAAAATTTTAGTATATTCAATGAATCAGTATATTGTTTTGTAATGTAAAAAGCAAAACAAAACTCTTTTCATTTAAGTTGAGTATAAGGACGATTATTCTCACATAAACAGTAGCTTTTTTAACATCTGTTTTTTTTTTGGGTACTTTATTACTTAATTTAAATGAAAGGACTGGTAAATTAAATTAACTGTTAATAGGGAATATTTATAACAAAAAAAAAAAATTGTGTATTTGCATATTTTTTTATAATTTTTATAAGGTTCAAATAATTAATATTAAAATTTTCCCAACAAATTCGATCTTATTTGCATTTCTTCTTACAGATACTTAAAAAGTTATTTAATCTTTTAAATTTTAAAAATAATTTCGGAAATTTTTTCATATCAGTATCTGTTTATATAAATGGAAAAAGATATTTTTTTAAGACACGATCTACCTTTATTGTCGTGTTTTTATAAAATCAATCTGGTTGATATTTTGGTGAATCATCTTTCAAATACTTTGTATAAAATATTTTGAGTATTAATCGAAAGAAGAAGAAGAAGAAAATTCCAATCTTCGGTGTGTGAGCTAATCAAAGTTGATATAATTCTTCATTTGGGATAACAAAGATTAATCCAGGTGACTGGTTCGATGTCATTTATTTTAACATCCAACTATTCACCTATGCTAATCCATAGATTGAATTTTTTCAAAATAAATCTGAGCACTAGTGAGTTATTATTCCTAAAATTGATAGTGTAACATTTGATTTTCATCTTGCATTTTTCATAACACATTTACATTCTTTGTTATTATTATTATTATTATAAGTGTTATTATTTATCAGTAATAACTGATAAATAATCTATTAATGTAATATTTGTTCAAAATCAAGCATTTATCAGCAATAATATTAATAAAAGTCAAAGGCAAATAGCATCTGCTCAATATACTTGTATGTGTACATATGTATGGAATAGAACAGATCATATCGCATAACAAATTTGAAGAAATTAATTTCACCAAGATTGATGGTATTGATTCGTATCTAACGATTTAATTGACTAAAGTGTGAAAAGATTTTCCGAAATAATTGCGATCAGTTAATGAAATGGGATTCCAGATGGCAATGAACATAAATCAGAATCGGAACCAACATACAAAATGACGGCTGGTGGTGAGTGTTGAATTTTCCAAAAATTTTCGGAAAATCTAGTGGATTTGTTGCGATGTCAAACACGGTCGTTGTCGTGGTTATTCTATAATTGAACAAATCTATTTTCAGACCATTCGTGTTATTAAGTGCGGACTGGTACGAGTATTTATTTCAAATACAAATTTTGTAGATCACCGAACTCTAGTCGTTGGAAAACAACTGCTAGTGAATTTTGATAGTGTTTGGCATTCAAATCCTTTTTAGCGGTTAGTTTTTCTACAATTTTCATCTTTTAACATTATCGCATCTAAGCAAAAATTTATATGGTAAAACACTTATTATAGTATATGCCTATTATGCCTACAACTACATATTAAATGGTTGATTCTCCTTTTTGTAATATTTCTTGTCCTGAAAGGCGCTACGGGAATTGTTGTTGCTTGTTTTGGACTCATTCGTTTTGTATTTATTTAAAAATGATAAATTGCTTACGTTTATGTTATTTTATTCTAAAAAAAAAAAATGCAAAAAATTATATTTATACTTGTCATAAACGGAGAGGGTGGCAAGGAGCTATGTAGGGAGGGTAAACATTTTTTTTCTATTTCAACATTCCAAAAAGGATAAAAAGAAAACAATTTTTCCTTATATTTATATAAAATAATTTCCTTCTTATATCTTTTGTTTATTTTTCTCTCCCTCCCATGCGATGTTTTCTATGTTTTTCTTGTGACGTTTTCTATGTTTTTCTTGCGATGTTTTCTGTTTTTACTTTTTTGTATTTGATTTATTTATGTTTTTAGTTTAGTTAAAATTTCCCAATTTTCGTTTTTATTTGTTATTTTTGATTTGTCACTCTTTTCCATAACAGAAAAACGCACACTCTTGAATATAAATAGATTTGAACAAGTCAACATTTGATTATGTCGCGTGCTATAAACTCTACGTTTTGGCAGGACTGATGCAGGATTGTAGGATGGGCTGAGAGGGTGTACATATATATACTCTTCCAGTTTGGCTTATCTTTCACTTTTCTATTTTTTGCTAGATTTCCCGCCATTTGAAAATCGGATTTTCGTGAAAATATTTTCCAGTTGTGAGTTTTCTTTTGAGCATAAAATTCGGTTAGTGTTTAGCATAAAAATATTGTTAGTCAGTGTATTATTTTCATTTTTTACTTTGATACTTTATTTTTAGATATTTCCATGTACTAGGTGTATATCAAAAAACCCCTCCTCCCACTTCAGTATCTCTATGAATTGTTGTTTCTCTTGAAAGGATTAAAGCTTCTACCTTACTTAATGTGTTACTTTATTCTCTTTGCCCATTTATGGTATGTAACATACTCATACATATGTACATCCTCCACATGATATTTTTAATAATTCTTACTATCAATATGGCAAATATCAAAGGATATCAAAAATCTTATAACATTTTATGGTGGCATTCCCCCAAAAATAGTCGTATATAGTGCGGATATTATGAAATGAATAGAATTAATTTGACAAAAACAAACTTTTTGAAATTACCACAAATAATCCATGATTATTTACATACGCTAATGAAAGTTAAGAAGAAACGCAAAATGTTAGTAATATTCCGAATATTTTACTTTTGTTCTGTTACAAAGTTAGTCACGTACCTATTTTAGGATTATTGCTTGTGGCAGATTCTTTCATCGTTTTAGTAATAATCACATAGTCGTATGTACTCGGGGACTCTTCTGAATCAAACAACATACTCGTACCATCTAGAAATGGATTTAATTTCATTTCGGATATAGACTATTCCATAATGCGAACATTAGTCAAAACGACATTTCTTCTATTAAATCATTTTTAGATCTTAAAAAAGAACAGATTCCGAAATAAATATTGATAGTTCCGTCTTGTTTAATTAGTGAAGATTTCATTCCTTCATGGGAATATGAACACAAGTTTGCACAGATAGGAAATGGTGAAAGTTTTTAAATAATATTTGAAACAAAATTTGAAAAGATACAGAATTTTTAAGAACTTTAAAAAAAATACTACATCAAAATTTACAGAATTCTCATATATTAGAAATTTTTTTTGGGGTTTTTAATATTAGAAAAAAGGAAGATTTTTTTTCAATTTCCAAATATAAAATTTCAAAATTCGAAAAATTTGTTAAAAATACACTTTTTGATCAAAATTCTCAAATTTTCGCAAATTTTTTGAAAAAAGTTTTCAATATAAGAAATTTTGGTGAACATTTTTGTAAAATAGGATTTTATGTCTAATATCTTAACGTTCTTTTTTTGCAATTATTAGTTTAAAAAACCAGGTTTAAAATAATTAAACTTTTGTTAAGACTTTCGAAAAAATCCCGAATTTGGGAATATAGTAAACATTTTTTTTTTGAAATTTTTTTAAAAAAAGTTTATGAAAATTTTTTTTTGGAATATTTTTTCTAATATTTTTAGGCATAAAATTTTGGAAATAATTTTAAAAAAATTCTAATATTTAAATTTTTGCCTTTTTTGTGATCTACAACTATTCTAAAATAACAAAAAAAAAATTTAAGAACGAGGACATATAATCTGATAATTTTCTAAAATACTAGATTTATTCTAAAATTAATTTGTCGAACCTAGGAAATCTTGTGGCCGTTGACTTTTAAAGCAATTATTTATGTTTTCGCGATTGGGAATGATATGAGGGGGTGGAGTGAGGTTAATTTTCTTATAAGAGTATTACAGTTGATTATAAAATTTTTTGTAACGAATAACAGACAATGCACTAGCGAAACGAACATTAAGGTCACAATGACCCACACTATAGGATTTTTGGAGGATTTCCCCAAATAAGAAGCATTGACGATTGTTTGGATGATTTTAAATTGAAGATATTGAGTTTAATGAGAAGTGAAATATCTGGTTGACCTCAGGCGTTCTATTGTAAGTTAGTAACGAAGCTGATTCTTTTGTGGAATAATATTATCGTTAACATGTATGGGAAGGGAGAGTTCTTGGCAAAGAATAAGAGTAACATGAACACTTTTTTGTTTGTTTACCTTCATTTCTCACTTTCTATACCGGTACTAAAGGTAATCAATATGGTTTTGTAAATGGTGGAAGGCAGTATTCGCCTTATGGTACTGTAAACTGAGCCACACTAGCGTAAACAAGGAATATCTCGCAGAATTCGCCTTTTTCGGCTATTTGAAAATATCGTTGAGAAAAAATAGGATTAAAATTTTCTAAATTGTAAAAATTACTAAAGTTTTGAATTTTACCATAGAAGTATTCTATTTTTATTAGTTTTCTTAACAAATTTGAAATAAATACATACATATATGGTAAGGATATACTTAGGTTACCAGTTTGAGAATTTGTTTTTTTTTTTTTTGGTAAACCACTTATGAACATATGCCAAATATTAAAAGACAAATTTCGTTTGAAATTATTTTCTCTTCGTCATAGTGTAAATATGTTTTGAATAATAAAAGAATGTTTTAAGCTCAAAATGAATGAAATTATTTACGTACATTGAGTTATAAGATAAAAACCATCTCCAGAATGATTTTATCTTAAGTAATAACAATCACCTGTTGTACGTAAATTTTTATTTTTATAGTTCATTGTTATCAAAATAATCAAAAATTTTAATAGTTATTTTTTTTTCATTATTCGTTTTAAAATAATTTGAATTTTCCTTAGTTTTTTATTTTATTTTCTTCAATAAAAAGTTAAATTTGTTCATTGTCTACAAAAACAAGTGGTCTTTAAATAGGAATAAATCGAAATATTAGAATAATCAACAATCAATGTTTTTAATGTCAATTTGAATTCGACGAACCAAAAAGCTAAACGAGAGTATTTTGTAAATACTTAATTCACTGACTGTTCATACTATTGTCAATTTTATTAGAAAAATTTGCGATTTTATCTGATATTGTCCTGATTTTTTTATGTTCTCAAGTAATTTAACTAGAAAAATGGAGTAGTAAAATTGAATAATTTTAGATTAAAATGTTGTCATCATCGATTAATTGAAAATGATAGTCAGTAGATGATGCAGCATAGCTGTTCGGTTGTGTTTCGTTAGGAGTATATCACGTCCGCAATTCACCTGAATCTATTTAGTGTTCATGGTTATCTATTGGTAATCTAAAAGTAGACTCTAAAGTGTACCACATCGATTTGCATTGAATCGATATCTTTTCGATTTTTTTTCTACATACAAAAAAAACCGGATGAATAAAAATAAAATAAAATCGAAAGTTTTCGTATCAAAAAATTACACTTTAAATGTAAAAAATTCGGAGCAGTAACACTTTTTACGATGTTCATTAATTTTGAATTGGTACCAATCTTTTCTACATATTAGTTTTTATTATTTTTAACATTTCTTGTTTTTTTTTTATTGTAATTATCCTGCTTGTGGGTGTATGAATTTATATAGTACTCTTTAGATGGTTGAAAGTTTTAAAGTAATTGCACAAATTAAAAGTGCATTAAACTTTATCATACAAAAATCGGAAAGTGTTCATTGAAGTGAGAAATTAATTTTAAAATTTATATTGCAAATTTCATTTTATTGTACGATTGTAAGATTTTCTTCTTTTTGATTTTCATTATTTTTCTAAGATTGAAAGTTTTCTTAGATCGACGATGTTGCATTAAAAAAACTAATTTCTTAACTATATTCAGTTGCTGAATTAGAAAACATTTGCTATGGTAGAGATTTTGTGTCCTAATTAATATTTGGAAATAAAATTTTTTCCTTCACAAAATAAATGAATTTTTCGAAATCCCAAAGTTTTTTAATTGGTAAAATTGTAATATTGAAGTTAGAGTTTTTCTTTTTAAAGGAGTTGAAGAAAAACTAATCAAGATTTTCAATATGTATTCTGCAGTTATAATATTGTAAACTCTTTAATATTGGCAACTTTATTTGAAAGATACCCTAAATATAATATCAATTTTTTATCTATTTAATTGAGTACATTTGAAAAAAAAATTATAATTCTCTTCCTTAAATCAATAGAATATATATTTAAAGAAATTTCAAATATTATACAAAACTTATAACGATTTCTTTGAAAATAATCCAAGGTAAATAAAAAATCTCCCACCGAATACCATATTCGCATAATGTAACCTATATTTTTATGTTTATTTTAATTTTTTCAAATTAAAAATTTCTTAAAAATAAGATGAAACTCTTGAAAGAAATTTATTCATTTGAATAAACGACTTGCGGGCATTCAGTAATGAGAACTTTTTAGGAATAAATTAATTTTTTTATAATATAAAAACTCATGTATATAAATGCAAGAAAAAATGTAGATAAACATATAAGTTTTCCTTATTTTTATATTTGGATTTACCTTTTAGTAAAATGAAAATTGTTGATACTTCAATTGAACGATTTTATTAATTTGAACAATAAAAATGATCATTTTTAAAGTAAAATTTCTTGGAAAATTAATTATTAGAACATTCTCAAATTATTATTGTACTTTCTGAAAGTTAAATTTTTTTCGTTATATTATACGTGTATATACAATAAAATGAAAAATTATTTGATTTGTGAAATCTTTCATTTTCATACTACCAAAAGTAATTTCCTTTTTTCAAATTTTCCGAAATTAAAAAATATAAGAAAAAAGAAAACATTATTAATATACCATATGTTATAAAATTTTTAAATTTAGCAGCGATATTTTAACATAAGCCAAAAAAGGGTTTTTGAAGTCACGATATTTTTTAAAATGTCTATTTTAATATAGAATATTTCATCGGGAGAACGTTTATCAAGTACCATAAGCAAAATCATTCTAAGATGATATTTGCACATAATTTAAATTTATTTTATTATTTTTTTAAAAACAAATTAAAATAACTTTTTAAAAAAAAAAACTTATTAGAAAATTACGGAGAATTTCGAAAAATTCAAAAAAAAATTTGAAAAAAAAATAGTTTGAAGAGAAATTAAAAATATAAAAATCTTAAAGATTCTAAGAGATTTTGTCAATGTTATAGATTCTCTTGCCTTCACTTTTTATATTAAATTATTTTTTTGTTCAATTAAAAATAGTTTACACAAATTTCAAAGGTTATTTCTTTAAAAATCCTTACATAAAAAAAAATACTTTCAATTTTGATAGCTTTTTAATAAAAACTAAAATAAAACTCTCAATGTTTATAGATTTTTAGTCTATCACTTGCATAATAAAAGTGTATTTAAGTGCAATGGAATACTTCAAAATCGTAAAAGTATTTTAGATACTGTAACACAAGACAACGTCGCAAAAATGGCCTCCTATCTATAAAAAATCCAAATATAATAAAAATTGGAAATTATACAATAAAAAAAACAAAATTTTAAATACTAACCAACACAAGGTAAAACGCAAAATGAGCTACAATAAAAGGTGTATGAGAATCATTAAAAGGCGAAGGTCTTCTTCTACTTGTGAAGACAAAATCTTTCAAACAGAGTAAAATGAAAAGGTCTATCGACCAGTAGTCTTCATTGGTTAAATATGTGATCATACCAAGGCTGGACAGCGCATAGATTTGTATTTGGAGAGCATATGCACTATCAGTTCCAGAAAGCGCCTACACACTCGTACATTTACGATTAACAAACAACCCACATTTACCATGCCTGAACGTCATTTTTCAGTCTCCACCACTGGTAAATTCCAGTTCCACAGTAACTTTAGAAGATCTTAATCCGCTGAACATTTCAGAGTTAAGTACTGTGTATATTCGGACATAATAAATATACACACGCGTCCATGTAGAAAAGGTCGCTAGTTATTACTAAACTGCTCGGGTAATCGCGTGTAAGAACCGACCACTAAACGGTTCGTAGATGAGTAGCTACCTGTGCACAAAAAAACCTGGTTTTAAATTTTCTTATTTCGGTTTCAAAAATAGCCTGGCACTCCAAGCAGACAAGGTCTTCACCGCTGAAGATAAAATCAAAGTAGATGAATTTGTGCACTGTGGACACTTCACGATCGATAGAGATCAAAGTTACTTCGGTAGCGGAACTGGTAACAAGAAATCGAAAAATTCGAAATTAATCTGAAACCGTGGGCGACTTAATTGGTCTGATCTGGTCTGCTGCTGGTAGAGGATCATAAAGATACTATCTCATTTCAAATACTCTAATACTATTTAGTGCAGCCACAAATGATATTTTCGCGGCCACCATCTAAAAGTTATACGTATCGGAAAATAAGTCTACAAGTAAAAATTAATTACGCTTTCTATACCACAAAATGTGACCTTTGAAACTAACAAATCAACTCACGTTTCTACATCTGCCGAATCTCTTAAAATTCGGAAGTATTATTGATATTGACTGTCACTAATTGAACAACTCACGATCAACTTTTTATAATTGTAGTCATAAATAATGAAGACATTGATCCGTAGTATCCTCATTCATTTTAGCTTTTGTTTTGTTGCTTATTCAAATTGTAAGTTGTGATTTGGACGAGTGGTAAAGTATTTTTTTTCTGCAATCGTTTCCGCCTATCATTATCAATTCTTATCATTATCAGTTCAATATAAATCATTTTCCGAAAGGAGAAAAATAAAAGTGAAGCACTCGCACAAGTACTAAAACGTCAAAGAGTCAACCTGCCAATCCTCTGCGTGTTATTTTGTCTGGACGACTCTTCGACTTCGTTTTTATTATCGGGCTGCACTTGAAATCCGTTTTATACTTCATCGAAGACAAAGTTGTTTTCAGTTGAATTCTTTACGGCCCTAGAGGCAGGCGTCATGCAACAAATGTTGTTACAAGTTGGACTATGAATATGAGAAGTGAACTTGCACTTCTCCTTCAAAATCGTTTTGGCCATTTCGAATAATCTGTTATGTAGTGCAGTTCGTTTCATGTCATGTTCATGTGTCAAGTGCAGTGCGTTTAATGAATGCATTCCGCTTAAGATTAGAACTGACATCGAGTGCAACGTAGCGATAGTGCAGACATATGGCTGGATAGATAGCGATGGCAACGCAGATAATCTCGTCCAGGCCATGATGATAATCCCAATGATTCTTCAAGTTGATGTTGACGAGACTGGCGATAGTGTTGATGATAGATACGGCTAAGCTCCTATTTCTGGCCTATCCCACTTCTGTCATGCACTTGTCCATCTCAGAATTTGCACAATTTTCTATTATTTTCCCTAAAACGTCGAATACTCCAGCGAATTATGGGTGGGTGGGCATTACCATAAAAGTGAAAAATATGCAAATTGTAAATCTGCTCACTATGGTTTCTTCGAAATCTCTTCTTTTCACCAACGATCGTTATTTTCATAATGAAGGAAACTATTTTTGACAGAAAACATTCTATTGCACATGGCAGGCGATGAATTTTAATAACTTTTACAGAAAATGCATACATTTTAAGTGTTGATGATATATTCTCATCTATTTGGAGATATTTATTCAGAGATGCAGTAGAAAATATCCAGTTTTGATTTATTTTATTTTACGAAAAAAAAAATAGAAGAAAAAAATTTTCTACAAAATTTACATACTAATTTTTATTATATCAAAAAACTTTTGAAGAAGAAGAAATTATTGCAATCTTTTAAATAAAAATTAAATTACTCGGAAATTTTAAAACAAAATTATTGAATATTATAAAATTTGTTTTGGACTAAAATTTTTGAATTTTCTAATAAAATAAAAATAGTAAAAAGCTATTAAAATAGTAACCCATATTACTAAAGTGATAAGTTTAGAAATACGATCGACTCTATTGCTGATAAAATGTTGATAATTAAGTTAAGAAAATTAAGCATAAAACTAGAGAATATTTGCAATTTCATTTAATTTTCTAATAATTGGTTTTCTAAGAACAAAATATTAACTTTTAGAATATCTAATATCTATTCATAAGCAGTTTGCTCTACAAAAAGCAATTATCTGATCATATTAGCCATTATTTAATCACATATACAAGCCAGTTTATAATCGGAGTATCATTAACTTAGTAAATACAGGAGCCCGCTTTTAGATCAGACCCGAAATGCATACACTCTTTCCATAAAATAGAATTTTTAGGAATATTTTTCAATCTAAATTTTATACAATAATATATATAATAAAAATTTTAAGTAAAAAAAATTGAATTTTTACATTTTTAAAAGGACAAATTACCTTCGAACATCTGGCGAATTTGGCAAACTTCGACATTTTCGACTTTTACCGTGCGATGAAGATGAATTTCCCATTTTTATTATTAAATATAATCAAATGAGATTTGGTAATTTAAAAAATAGTCCACTTGAAATTTTCCATTTTTTTTTAATTGGAAACACTTTCAATTCTGACATATATATATTTTTTTATAGATTTTCTTTTAATAAAACTCACTTGGAATTCATATTAAATATTAATACCAATGGAGAATATATTATTTGTACACTTTTTATGTTGTTGTAAATTTATGAAAATTGTTTTTTATCATAAATCCTCTACACTATATTCATCCTCTCTCATTTTTTTTTGTTATTATCGTGATTAGATTTGTTGAAATTTGCTAAAAATTGCAATAAAAATAAAGTATTTTCTGGTTGTTTTTAATTCATTGACTTTTTTATCACTTTTTTGTTGGTAATAAATTTTGCCAATTATTAAAAATAATTGATACACTTTTGGGGTAGTTACAATATAAAAAAAAATTCATGGTTGTACCCTTTGTGTTTATTAAGTTTGAAAGAAAAAAGGAAAAGAAAAATCGCTGCGTGTGATTCAATTCGATTTATCGTATATGAAAAAAAATAATTCAACCCTAAGCAGTGTTGCGTTTATAGGCACAAAAGAATAAAAGAATGAATCCCCTGTTAGCTTGCTGGCCATCACTTTGCTATCCATCATTTATCTGACAAAAATACAAGCATGATTCATAATAATAGCAATAATAATAATAGCATAATAGGTTAACGCGAACTAACGCGTCCAGATGATAAAGAATAATCGAAATCGAAATCGGATATCAAAAGTAAACCCAAACGCATATAAGATCACCAGCAGCACAACGTGGCACACTCCATTATTGCCGCCATCTTTGAAGCTCTTGTCTCTTCCGTCCAACCCTAACGAATGCGAGTATTAATTCTGCAATTTTGCATCTGTTTATGTTTGCTTGTGTTAAACAAACGAATAAATTGAATTTGTAGTAAATAAATTATAGGGGATGCAAGTGAGCTTACGATGAGAAATTACATAAAGAAAAATAGTTGGCATCTCTTAAAGAATCAAGTAAATCTTATATCATCCATTCTTGTGTTTCTGAATGCAATGACTGCACCCAGATCCTTTACAACTAGGACTAGATAACCAAAGGCATCTAATTCACCTGTGAGTATTGAGTGCATCCCCATAAAAATAGATGAATAACACGTGTCGATTACAATTTTTTTCGTTTGGGATTCCCCAAACGAACATCGATCACCTAATAAACGAATTTTCTAGTTACTTTTTGGAAATTTATATCCTATCATTCGATGAAGATTGAATTGAAAACGTTTTGCAATTGACGTCCATAAGTACGAGCTAATTTTTCAATAAAATACGAAATTTCGAAACGATTCAAGGGGCTGGTTAGTGAATCATCCCCTTTTAGTGAAGCCACAAACAAATATGGATAAGGGCTAATAGAATATTAGAGTAAAACGACAAAAAACATTTTTTGCTGAGACATCCAACATAGTTACTAATAGAGGGTTGTTTAGATTAGATAGAAAAGAAAGAAAAACAAGACAAGATTTTAAGTGGGGGAAGAAATCAAACTGGAGCTCGCGACTGTAATAGAAGAAGCTCTTTTGTGTGTCCCCAAGAAATGTTTAATAATGAAAATGATTGAATTTTCAGGCTCTCCAGCTGTATAACATCAATTATCCACTGAAATTCATTAAGAGGGTGTGTCCGGTCCAGGGATTCTCAAACGAATTTTGCTTTTGCAGTGGGCTCTTCAATTCTAGAGCTTAGAAATCAGCCATTTTAATGATGATTTCTCTAGTAACAACACCCAAATATTGTGTAAGAACTTCAGTTTGCTTTTGATACTTGATGTTCGGTCTAAATCTGAGTATGTATATTGTACATTAAATATTATTTATGCCCCTTGGTGAAGATAGCCACCCATCAAATTGTGAACGACTCATTTTCGATTGCAGCAGCGCTATCCTTAATGGATTGAAGTAGCTTATTTTGAGAAGGGACATCAGCATCGGAGAATAGATTCTGTAGCATACGAAAATGCTGTCTGACCATTTCAGCCATTCTCTAGATATAGTTAATGGGCTAATATAATTATGTGACAAGTACACTTGCTGAGAAGCATGAAGGGTGTTTGTTAGTCATCAGCGACATCAGTCACACTTATCCAACAAGTATGTGTATAGCAACCCAACAGGCAGGCTCTCTCCTGTGTAGCCCTGAAATATACTGAACAATATTAACTAGCGGTTATAGCAAAATTTGTTCATAAGTAAAAAACAAATATTCAAACACTTTTGATCTAGTCTGATTGCCATTGACAATTTAAAAAGGGATCTAAATCATGTGGGACGTGCACACAAATGTCCTTCCGCTGTCTGATTTCAATATCAAATCACAACGTATTGTATCATAACCTGATAATAGTATATACGTATTTTGTTGAAAAAAATTTACATTAAAATTGCCAATTATTGATTTTATAATAAGTACGTAAAAAATGAAGAGAAAAAGCATCCAAATACACACGAATAGCAATCCATGCACGTGCTCATAGGGTTGATTTTTGATTTTCTATTCAAAGTTCATTTGTGAACATTTTCGAATGTCACATTTAATTAAAAAATACTTTTGCTATAGAATGAAGAATGAATATTTTCATATAGAATGTATTGAGAAAAAAATTGCCAGTTTTTTTCGTTCGACTTGTTTTTGTCATCTTAAAATTTTGAGTAAAGTTGAAAGGGAATTTTTTCTCCAAGTGGTTAGTTTTAATGATCTCATTTCTGTTTATAATAAAAAAAGGAAAAAATTAAATCCTTTTTACAGCAACTCTCAACAAAGTGCTTTACTTCACATAAAAAAAAATTGTTTATTTCTCGATACGATTTGAAATTTTTATATCTGAATCAACACATCTCAGACTATAAGTCCATAAAAGTTCTGAAAATTACAGGACTAAATTCTGAGATATGCTTATCTGAGAAATATTTTAGTGGTTTACAAATAATTCCGACAAGACAAAAATCGTACTGTTATTGTATTAAACAAAACAAAAAAAAAAAAAACGTAGAACCAAGTTCGTAATTCTTTGCACACCTGATTGGCACTTTATAATAATCAAAGAGACTTCAAAAAAGCAGCAAAAATTTATTGCTACTTTCAACATGAATAATTATTTAAATTGCAAGTACCAGAAATGATCATAATTTTTATTATAGACCTACACGTATAGTATGTGTTTGGGTCGATTAGACTGTAATCGAGCGAAAAACCTTTTTGATAAGAAAATATTGGAGTGTGTAAATTGGTTTAATTCAAAGTAGAAATATTGAAAATGAATGATGGCAGAATTTTTTGGTATATACACGATTCAGATGACGAATTTTCTTGACTAATTTTCATGACTAACAACTACTAAAAGAATGCACACAAAAAAATTATGATATGTCGAGATATCATTATTACCGATTGCGGTGGAATAAACAAATTTCTGGAATGGCATGACTGCGTAAGGTACTGAGGCGCATAAAAAGCACAAAAAAAAACACTGAACATTTCAGTGACCACTCGTCTGTGAATAAAATTTTCGTTTGGGATGAGCACAGCTGTTTCCTTGATTGCATTACGACCGACTACAACTGTCATACTTATCGGGCCAAAACAACAACAAAAAAACATCATTTCTTTTTTTGGTAGTTCTTCCAAGGATCAAAATGGTATCCTGATTGTTTAGGGAAAAAAACCTAAAAACATACACAAAATTTCTATACAAAAATCTAGACGCACATATTTTTCTATATTCTAGTTTGGTATGGACGCGTGCCAGTTTTTATTAATTCTTTCAAGTCCACATCCATGTGGGGGTTTATAATAGTGTATGTATTATATATGGGATACTCGACAATCGACTACACTTAAACTATACAAGAACCTTAAAATAATCAAAAGGGATGTGACCAAAATAAGTTGAACAAATTTCTTGTTGATGTTTAGAGATTAGGAATGCCTGTCAAACACATGTCAAGGGTTGAAATGGACACTTAAAATGTGTGCGTGCATTGGTTTTTACTATTGTGTATTTATTATATTGTATTTTTTACTTTTACTTCATAGAAATTCCTTCGTCTATCTCCATTTAGTATTTTGATATTTCCAAGGACTTTCATTATAATAAAAAAAATGCCGAATTTCAATCTGTCACATGCACTATTCTTAATTTGGTTTTATTAAAAATAAGAAATTTTGGTTTATTTAAATAATCTGGATTTTGTAGTTTAATTTTTTATAATTTTTTTCTTTAAACAATATTTAATTTTATACAAGCGAGTACTAATGTAGGGTTCTTTTGTTTTGCCTAGACATTAATGATTGACATTTTGTAATTTATAGAATCTTATCAAAAGGACAACTATAAGTACTCTTAAAAAGTCATTTAATCATTTAATTATCAAATATAAAAGACTCTCAAATTAAGGAAATTTATATTATACAAATTCTTTTTATAACTGAACAAAAAAACATTCCCAGATAGTATTTGTTTATTCTAACGTTTACAATTTGACATTCTGAATTGTTTAATTATCAAACAATGCGTTAATATTGTAAGAAACTTTCTTGAAATTAGGTGACTCCACAGTGACCATATTATTTTCTTCAGCGATGAGGCTCATTTTGTGCTTGCGGCATATATGTATGAATATGTTAAATTGCCGAATATCTACGAGTAATTGTGTAGAAATTATTGTATCCACAAAAAGTTACTGTCTGATTGTATTTTGGTCTAAAGATTGGTCTTAAACATAAAGATATTAATCTGAACAATATGTAGTTTTGACAACGAGCCACAACAGATGACAAATTTCCGATGAAACTGCCAGGTTGCATAATTTCAGGGGTTTGGTTATGTCAAATGGCTACCAGGATCGTGCCATTTGAGGATGTTGGACATTTTCTTGTAGGACTACACAAAAGATAGTATGTAAATAAAATACTCTACATAAAAGAGTTTATATAGATAATTCTAAGATTTAAAAGCATTTAAAAACCAACATCGATTAACTTTTTTAGGCCAAAATAGGCAAATAAGTCATCAAAAATTACCTCAAAAGGTTTGAGTTCTGTAAACAAATTTATGGTAGTGACAACTTTATGCATAATGGCAATGCTTAAATAATATCAAAATTTAAATAAAAAATATCTTTTATTTAATTTTCTTTTCGTAGTGTAAATTTTACTTTTCGTAGTGATAACTATCATAGTTTCTATAAAATAAAAGAGAACATTTTGTCATGGTACTGCCATATTATATAAAACTTGTAATCGAATGCATTGGATTTAAAATAAATTGAAAGCAACTGTGCAGATGATAAACAATCACGAAATAACGATAAATATTATTTCACGAATATTGAAGATGTCATGAGTGTAGAAATTCATAATTTCGTAATAGTTTGTTTCGATAAGTATTTCGGTTTTCCCTTTTCAATATTGATTATATTATGTTAAAAAAAAAATCTCAATAAATAATGTGATAAGAAATGTTCTTTTGGTTATTTTTTCCAAAATCCTAAACGGAATAGAACATTTTTTTTTTGTAATAAAATTTATGATATTGTTTATAAACATTTCGTCAGAGAGAATAGAGACACTATCGAGAAAATGGTTGAAGTGCAAATACTATAAAGCAAAAGAATACAATTTATGTGGAATCAACCCAACAAAAAAAACGATTATAAGAAAATAAGAAAATATCCAAATCTTCTTAACTATAAGCCTGGCCATTTGTAATATTCTTACAGCGTCAAAATATTCGAATTCGTGATAAATCTTAGTTGTCACCTCAGTTTTAGTACAATTGTTGGAAAATTTATCGCTTGCAGTCAATAGTTAACAAATGTACTGGGGAGGATATACTCCTTGTGTACGAGTATACGAGTATATAAAAGAATAAGATTGCATATGCCTGTCAAAGAAAATAATGCCTTTATATAGTTTAAATATAAGTAGTTTGAATTGGATCCGTTCACAATATAATTTTATTCGGACAGATAAAAATTGTACTTTTGGGAAACGGGTGAGTGTGACTGTATGATTCCAGTTAGGTGGGACCATTTGGGGTAAATTTAGAGTGTATTTTGTCCTCGATAGTGGAAAGTATACTATGGCAAAAACTTTCAGTAAATCCTTAATTTTTTTCCCCTAAATGTTCTATTTACTATGAAAACTTTACTATTTTATTTCCACATTATCCCTCGATTTAACGATTTTTAGAAAAATAATCTTTCCATCTGATATCGTTTTTTTTTTTAACATTTCCCAACTTTTACTGCAGAATTTTCGCTCTTTTCTTTCCAATTTTTCTTCTTATAAGTATTTTTTTTATGTTCAAAAAGTTAAAAAATCAAGTAAAAATTATTAAAACAGAAGATTCATTTTCTTTGACAGTAGATTTATTTAGTTGTTTCCAAAGAAGATTTTATCACGATTTCGATATTAGTTGAACAGAAATTGACACAAGTCTGTTAATATTAAGTTCATATCTACCTACATACACGTACAATAGATTCATGAAAACAAACTAAACATATTCATGAAATTCTGTTTGTTGGAACGTAAATATTATTACTGATACCACAATCTTTGCCACTTTGTCTACGATTACCGGCATCATTGCCGCAGAGCTACTTTTCTGCTCTGCTCCAGAAACCATTCATCCCAACCTAACCAGATAGATTACGAATTAATCTTGGAATCGTTTTCTAATGTTGACTTTCACATTCTGTATGAATGCTGGAGTACGACTATACGTGCCCATATTTAATACTTGGAATTCCTGGCATGAGCTGAGATTTTCTAGAAGCGATTTTAAGACTATCAACAGACACAAGAGGATTATAAAGCTGTGTAGCTTTTCATAACGTTACTTCAACATAAAATATATTTTCCGTATTCTTTTTACCTACTTTCCTCTTACTTTCACTGATCTAAGAAAATCTCCATCTTCCCTGTCCACCGGTTAACTCCGGCATCTTTGGATCATTTCTGGATCATTTTTCCCATTCTAATGTATTTGGGATTAATTTCTTATCTTTAGCGTCTTAATCCCAATAGAAAGAAGTTTTGGAAATTGGAAATTCAAACTTAATTGATTTTTCTTCTTTTTTTCTTTTAACAAAATTAATTCTGATCACATTTATTAAATAAAATTGGATAACTTTACTCAATTTCGTGTACCATTTACTATTTGAGTTTGTGTCTTTAATTTTAATTTTAATTTTAGTAAATGCAGTCTTATATACTGGCAATTTTATTAACTTTTCGTCTTAATCAATTGTCATTCAAATAAATTGTCAATCTAATAAATATAAAAACTTTTATATTGACAAAAGTATCGAAAAGTTAAAATGTTTGCAATAACAATATTGTTGGGGGTGGGGGGTAGAGAGGAGTTGACAAAAAAACCTATTATCAGTTTCAGATTCCTTATTTCAAATTACCGAAATCACCTTAAAAATGGTCATTAAAAAGACGTAAAAATCTTTTACTCCGTGTTAGTTGCAATCTAATTAAAAATTAATTAGACATGGACAAACGAATACCGTTTAAATCCTAACTATATAAAAGAAGGTAGATATCCTTGAAAGAAACAGTAGACGACAAGGATATGGTGAGAAACAATATAAACTTAAGTCATTTTCTAATAGTAGTCCCCAGTGTCAAATATTAATTACGGGCAAATGGAAAATGCAATGCATCGACGCAGGCAACCCAAATAGGGGATGTGATGGTAAATATTTGGAGTGGATCAGGTGAAAGATTGAGGATTTCTTGCAACTGAAAACTTTTAACTTTATCATCCTCCGGAGAGAGGAAACCTCCACCTTCGCTTGGTAAGAACAGGAAACTGGAAGAGACTCTTGTAAATTTTTCCGTTTAAGAAACAAAGCCAGGGAAATCTTGATCTCTTGGGAGGAATCCTTATTTTTTTGTTATTCCTCCCGAATTTTAACAAACTTTGAAAAACACAAAGGGAACAATTCGAAATGAAAAGACTCTTCAACAAATGCATTGACCAGAAAAATGGAATTCCAGTACACTCTTTTCTTTTTTATATTAAAAATTAAACGATAATTTTTTCTATTATAAATAATAATCCTTTTTTTAAGTATTTACATTTTATATTTTTTTTTTTACTTATAAAACAATTCAAAAAAGTTTCTTTTAAATACATTTTCACCACTCAAAAACAGTGACCGTTTTTGAATTTTTATACACAAAAATTAAGCGTTAAAAAATTAATTTTTAATATTACAATAGTTGCTTAAAAAAGTAAGATAATAAAAAATTAGTTCACAATTTGAACTAACAGAATAATATGCATTTGTGAATAGAGCAAGAAATCCTTGCTAGAGTTTGATGAGTTTTACTTTTTGTATTTTTTTTTCTAATAAACCTGTGAAGTAGTAAAACGATTCGTTTTTGTTTCATTTTTGTAAAGAAAATATGACTATACTATATTTATTAAAAAGGGGTTGATGTCCTTGTTTACCTTCTCGAATGCAAAATAATAATAACACCAAAAGATAAAGGTACTAGGATGAATAGAGAGGGAGAAGATGAAATATTTCTTTCCACTTCACATCACAGAAACCATCAAATCACAAAATTCTCGTTAACGGATATACGACCATATTTGATGAGTATTTCTCTTCGAGGATATACGCAAACACTGTATTTGTAAATATCCTTCAGAACTTCCCGTGGTCGTCGTGTTATAAGTGTAATCATAGTATTCGAAGTCTACTCATTACCAAATGCAAACACTTCTTATTAAGTAGCACGTATCACTTTTAATCTGGCCCCATAACTGTACGGAATTGAATTTCGGATCCCAAGTAAAACGAACGATTTAGAATCACAACCGGTCGATTCTTTTACTGGTAATAGTACACTTGCATCCATGGCATTCGAAAAATTGACTATCTGAGTCCTTAAACGGAAAAATATATAAAAAGTCTATGTACTAGCCATTCAGCATCATCAGTCTTAGCACATTCAACTTAGTTAGATTTCATTATCCTGTCAGCAAACAAGAACAAAAAACAACAAAGCCGAAAAAGAACCTAAACGACATTCAATCCTGACAGATGTTCCAATCAGAACGGAACATTTCGCAAACGTTTCTGCTTGCTGTCGTTGACACTTGTAGAAAATTAGCGAGGGCTACTCTATAGGAGTACCATATATATAGGAAATTCGAGGCCATCAACCCGAACCGATTCGAAGTATTAGCACCGAAACGGAAACGATCGAAATATTGAAAACGTCCGCATAAATATTATATAGGCGCGAAAATTTCGAAAATGGCCAATAACAGTTCGAGAAATTTTTGTTTATTATTTTCTCATTTATCACTTGAAGAAGAAATTCTTAGCCCAGGAACACAAACGGTCACGCGTAAATCATTAACATTTGTTTTTTTCTTTTTTAAAGAAAATGCTAAATTGTCGAAAAGCGCACGAAAATTAATCTTCCTCCATTCTATTGGAGTCCTTTTGCAAGGATAAATAAGCAGAAAATTATAAATGCCGCGTGGATACAATCCGAAGACTCGACAGAGACGCACCTTTAATATACACTCGATTCAGACTGAAGACAAGACTGGGACAGGTCGCACTACCAACCAGTTTCAGAGCGAACCATTGACTTCAATGACTTAGCGTCATCGTCTAAGCAGCAGTCGGTGTTTGCGTCGACTTCAACTTCGATTGCGGCGACATCAACGTTTTGTTTTGATTCTCGTTTATGAGACCGACTCACTATCATCACCGTCCGTCCACATTAAAAACGTGCGTGCTTTTTACCGTCGAAGTAGCTCGTCTCTGCTATTGATATTGCTTCGATGCTGCTGTTACTGCCGACGTCAGCACTTCAACTTTCGGATCTATTCGGAACTGGAAGGCAAAGACTGTCACATTTGAAAAACGACGAAGAGGAGTGCGTGCTGCTATCGTATTCTGTGAGCTATCGCACTCTCTGGGTCTGTTGTTAGGAAGTGTTATCGGGGGAATACTTGTTCACGAGCACGAACCGTTCCACCCCATCTCCCTTACTTTCTTAGTAAACACTATACAGTGAGTATGGTAAATATGGTTTCACCAAACTGTGCTGCTGCTGTTCTTCCTGCTTTTGCACTAGAAAACCAGTAGAATTACTTCGGAAAGTTTTGACTTCTTGTCTGTTGCTTCAGTTCCGGCAGTTTTGTTGGCAGCAACGTTATCGCTATTCTACGTTTTGATTAGACAAAGCTGAATAGGGGTTGCCCGGAGACTTCCGACAAGGGGTTCAAAAGGAAAAGTGAAACGGCCTTTCAAGATTTCCCTCCTGAATTTAATATTCTCTTGTAACAGACATAATTCACAACTAAAAAACCAGCCGCAGTTCGCTTTGGTGATTTTGCATCTCAATAAGTTTATAGTAGTAAACGCTATTTATGGACTGACCATGAGGAATTCAATGAGGAATTCGACTGACTTCAACTTGGACTTATTAGAGTCAATGCAGTTTTAAAGAGCCTGCCAACAGTAGCAAGGCCGTTGAATATTTACTTGACTTTTAACTTTTATTTTCTTTGTTATCATTTGCTAGCAATGTCTACCTGTCTGTCTGCCAGTCTGCATTTAATACCATATGAAGTCTTTCTTAAAATTCTGATATCGGATCGTTTCGTAAATATCGAGAATATGCAAAAAAATATATTCTGGGCACGTACGCATTCTCTAAGTGGGAAGAAATTATAGCACACCTGAGTGAAATTTAATTAGATAGAAGAAAATCGCTGCCACCTTTTGCATTTCTGTTTTGAATTTGAATTTTTGTTTTTTCTTCTTTGTCTTTCACAATTATTGATTTTAAATGATTTGCAAAAATATATAAATATGCATTCCGTTAAACAAGAGAACGTCAAAGCAAAATGCCAATCGAACAAAGTTTTAGCATTTCATGTTCATATGAGTTTATCTCTTTGCTTCGTTTTTTAAAATTATGATCACATATTAGCACAATTTTTTTTTTTTTAATTTGAATGGTGTTAATTAAGTAAAATTAATCTATGAATAATTCAAATGAATAGTGAAGCTAAAAATTTTATTACTTTAATACTTTTGATGATAATCAAATTGGTGACACTATTTTAAAGTTTTTAAATATTTAGAAAAATTATTTTTATGGATTTTCTTATATAAATTCATCATTTGGAAAATTAACATTTAATACAATCCGATTATTCTAAAATTTATCCTGTTAATTAAAATTAATTTTCTAAATTTGGTAAGAAATTTTTTTTAAAATTAACGATTTAATTTTTTTGAAAAAAAAAATATTTTTTATAGACCTTTTTTAATTATTTATAAAGTAAAATCATTTTGTCCTACAGAGGCCAAATTCAACAAATATAAGAACTACAAATTTTAAGAGAAATTTTAGCTATTTCCCATCTTGTGTAAAAATGGAATGCTCCAATAATTTTGAATAGTCAAAATTTCGACAGTTTAAAAAATTCTTTTAATATTAGTTTATTTCTATTTCATAACAATTATTTAATTATTACATTCGCTCTTTTTATTTTGGGAAAATTGTGCAAATTAATCATAGTATTTTTGAAAAGAAAACAATTTTTGAAATCAAATAATTTCTACTTTATATTTTTTACTACCATATTGGTATAGTAGTAAAAATATTAAAATAAAAAAATACATAAAAAAATTGAAATATTTTCAATAACTTTTTTTATGTTAAATAAAATAGCCTACGATATCAAAATGATAAATGATAAATGTTTGGTGTTGATTTTTTTTTTTTGAAATTGTTTACAAACAATTGAAGACAAATTTAACAAAACCGAAACACCTGTGAATTGGTTTTGTCATAGGCTGACTTGTTAATGAATACATAAAATGTGCAAATATGATCATACCCATTAGCATCTACTGTTTGTGTGTTTGGGCAAAATAATCTATATAAGGAGAAAAAAATATTTTTAGATCTAGGCCACGAATACACACATATGTGTTTCTATAGTGAATCGATTTCAATTTTAAAATGACAACACAAAATAATACTCGAAATGATGCTTTCATGGAAACGGATGAATACGAGTACAGTACGTCTTCTCACTGCAAGAAGACAAACGATGAAGGCGACTGACTGGTTTTGCTGATGCATCGTCATAGCAACCTTCGATAACGCGCTTTTTAGAGTTGAAAGTGCCAACCACAACGCTTTTCGTCTTTAAAGACAACAGCAGCAACGATCAACTTGACGCATGCGTTCGCCTATTATAAATTGAAACCCCATCATCACTGGCCCATCGTCTCCTTTATCATTATTCTTATTTTTATCATGCCCATAACCAGCAGTGTTTATTGTCCTCTCCACACATATAGGAATAGAGCGCTTGCACAGACAGAGAAACTGTTGCGTATAACGACCATTGTAAGGCTAAACGACTGTAATTTAATGTTTTCGGTCACTTATGCAGAAATTGAATTGAATTCAATTGTGTTGAACGCAGCAGTAATAGCAGTCACACATTTAGCGAATAGTACCCCATCGTGGGCGAATGTGGGAAAAAAATACGGACCGGCGTCTAAACCGCAGGCATTGTAAACAAAAGATGAAAATACGAACAAGGGATGAAAAACAGTCCGCTAAATCTTAGGGTGAAAACTTCTCAATGAACCGCTTTGAAAACTATCAAAAGGAAACAATCAGAAAAATTGCTACAAAAAAATATAAAATGAAAAAATTCAAATGTCAGGTGTAATATCGCTGCCGGCTTTCTCATTTTCTCCAACAATATTGAAAATTGCAACATTTCCCTTTTGTACTTCCATAATATTACTTTCGTGTTTTTTCCTTATTTCTTTTTCTGCTCTCTAATCTTTGACGGAGCAATCAATTTTTTCATTTAATTAAAATTACATAAAACTGCATATTTTAATTGAATTTTTTTCTTTTTTCTATTTTTATTATAATATATATTTTTAATTTAAAATTTGAAAAAAAAAATAAAATAATTTAAAATTTACTTAGCATTGCTAATGTAATCGTCCTGGAATATAAGAGCAATGAAACATAATTCTTCATTATTCCCTGCTCAGTTGTTTAAATTTTACTATTTTGTTTGTTATTTTTTTTTGCTCAATCGAATGATAATAATTCACTATTATCCCAAAATATAATTAATGATGTAAAACGTTCCTCAAAGGACTCAAAACATGAATTTTAGCTTAGAAATATTCCGTCTATGGGGGATGATATATGCCATAATTGAGTCCTTTGGGATGAACTGAAGTGCATCCCATTTAAGTACTTGGAAGTACACATATATACGCATTCAAAATAGAGGTAAATCAACTTTTCCACATTGATATCGTCATCAAATCCTCAAATCTATGACTTCAATAGGTCTTTTTATTCAGATTGAATTCTTTATTATATCTTTTATATTTATTGGGGAAAGTTTTTAGCAAAGAAAATGGTTTAGAAAGTTACCAAAAAGTTATATAATAAATCCGAATTGAATACACGCAAAAATAAATTTCATCAAAATTCCTATTTTTATTGGTTGAACACTACCTAGACTGCACTCACACACATTACAAATTCATTTCGAATAGGTAGGTTGTTTCGGAAGAAGGGTGTATAGAACAAGAGGCCAAGAATTGAATACTGTGTGAATAGAGGACTAAATTTCAAAAGCTTAGAAATTGGTATGGCATAAATGGACACATTAAGCATTGTGTGTAACTAACAGCACCCCCTACTATGAGTTCCTCTTTTAATCCTGCATATTCCGTTGGCAGTTGTCATCGTCACCGGGAGGGTGTAGAAGTTGTCCATGTATATACAAATAACTTTCACATTCTCGTGTCTTGCTAATTCTCGTATGCAGGCGATTGCCTTTTGTTCATGTTACTATTTTGGATAAATTTTAGGTAACACTGGATATTAGGAAAAACGACTAGTTGAAATTACTTTGCATGATTTTACCACATTCGATGGCATGGAAGTTGTAAAGTTCCCAAGAATGGGATGCAATTGGGGTGTCGAAGGAGTGTTTGTCCAGATATATCCCAAGGTGCTATCCCAGGAGGAAACAGGAAGAGGTACAACTGAATTTAACAAACCAACAGGAATTACAATAAAACATGAGCCGCCAAAGTAACTGTACAAACTGTAATCGGTCTACGGCAATAGGCA
The DNA here is from genome assembly GCA_958298945.1 of Atherix ibis. Taxonomy (NCBI): domain Eukaryota; kingdom Metazoa; phylum Arthropoda; class Insecta; order Diptera; family Athericidae; genus Atherix; species Atherix ibis. The sequence goes on along the minus strand of OY282609.1, from coordinate 12,006,930 downwards.
GTGGAAACAGTACACAGCAGAGCGTATTTTCACCCTAAATAATATCCACTTTTTCAACTTCGAACATCCAAGACGACCAAAGAATGGTTTAATTTCTATAAGCAAATGCAGTACGAGTTACACGCGCAAAAATAGCATGCAGAATGGATCGTGTATTTTGACAAAATCGGTGGCATATCGAATTGGGAAGTTTACGTACATCCTAGCATCAACGCACGGATAGGGTAATCCTGGTATGGACACGGGAATAGGAAAAAACATTTACGATAGGTAGGCGGTTGTATAGATGTTATGCATTAAGACTTGTTTGGGATTTCGAGAGTCATAGTAAGCAGAACATTAGGGCAAATACAAAAGACATCAACACCACACCAACAAAATGTTCTCCTCTTATACGAGCATAAAAACGATAGCAACAATAATAATATCAGCTGCAGCATCAGCTGTAGTAACAGAACAGGGGGGGTGGCAATAAGGATAACAAAAGCAGCAACATTGCCTGGCAGCACAAATTCTAAACGACTTCCTTACCCCTCTCCACCGTAAAGTATTTAACGCACACATGCCGCATGATTTACGAGATGATTTTGGGGTGAGCAGCCAATCGAAAGTGAATTTTATCCTTTCCTATGTTCTCAGATCCTGTGTATGCAATACGGTTCGGTTAAGTTTCGTCCCTTTAGATTCATTTTCGTCCTTTATTTTTGTGAACGGTTCAGTTTTTTTCTACGTTTTCTAGCTACTCTTTTTATATCCATATTATTGGTTCGAGAATATTGTAGATTTTTTGCAACTGGTTTCTATAATTTTTTATACTATTTTATGCTTTGTTCCTGTTAAAAGGATTCACGAAGGAAATACATACAATGAAAGAAAAAAACAACGTAATTTTTTACTCTTTTTGTGGCTGTTCATAATTTTATAGTTTCATTTGCAAAAATACTAGCAAAAAGGAAGATATAGAATTATTTTTACGTTTTTTTTTTTTTAACTACGATCGACAGAAGCGAAAAGCAGCAGTTGGACTGAGGGTGCATTGGGAAAATTGTGAATGGAAAAAAATCACTTACGAATCGATTTTGTCCTAATATGAAATGCAGAAGTTCAGCAAAGGCTAAAAAGTTAGCCATTAATAATAGTCGATAAAATAAATGAACTCTGAAAATGTCTGCGACCTTTATTTTCTCTTTATTTGTTCGGATCGGATTTACTTGCTGCAGTAATCGAGACGACAAATTTGCAATAATGCAGATGATAAATTTGCTCTCTGAATGCATTTTGCTAATTATCAATTTTGTTATGGGGTCTTGAAACCTTTTTCTGTATAGTAACTATTAAAATTATAGTCTCGGATAAGATTTTCACAATTCGAAAATAACAAATAAAAGTATTTAGATTTTCCCATAAACGAAAGTGAAGGATTCCGTATAATTATCCTTTTCGTACTTCGACTAAAATGGCAATAGCTTATAGTTCATAATCGAACAAACTCATAAAAGTCCAAAGTATATTTATATAGAAGGAATTTTAAAATTCTATAGAGAATTGACAACTTTTAGATATACGAACAGTTGTATCCAGTTAATTTTCATCCATTTTCAACCACCCTTAATCTCCTCATGTTTACCTAGTATCAACTACATGTGTATCTGCACGTGTGTATCTTCCATACCAGACAAATTACTGAATAATTGCTCAGGTATGGTCGAATAGTTAATTTTCCACCGATTCCGTAGGGTTAGGTTTCAAACTAATCACGACCAAATAGGTAGCATTTAGTATAAAATTACTTTGTGAGATAACAAATCGATTACAGATCGTTTGCTTAGATTTTCCGATTTTCAATTTGTTTATTCATTTAAAAATACTAAAGTTATCATACCTTATTTGATCATCCGTACTTTTTTAAAAATATATTTTACATCTGCTATCTGGTTTTTATTGTGTATGAGTTTTTATTTATGTAAAATATAACAAAATATGAATAAATTCAAACAATTATAAATTATTCATAGAATAAACTTTAAGACTAGAAAATAAATGCTTTGGAAATAATACCACGTATTTGCATAAAAAGGGATATGAGATTTTCTGTCAATAAAAAATTTGGGCTTCTTTATATGGACTCATGGTCATGGCAGTTTAGTAAATCGTCTTTTGGTACATGTTTTTGAAAGAATTTCTTTACGAAAGAATAAATTTGACAATTTAATAGAAATTCAAAAATTTTAAGGACGAAATCAACGTTTATCGTATACAATTTTCTTCTGGACGAATCAAAATAAAATAAGTTTTAGAATGTTTCATTTATTCTTTATGACACTTTCCAAGTTTATAAATTTCTTTATTTAAATAAATAGCTTATCAAATAGTGGCCAGATAAGTTAAAAATATGGAATAGGTTCAACAAAAAAATGAAAACGGGGGTGTGTTAGCGGCACATGCATTCAACAACGTTCTTCAACGTCATAGGAGGACGTGAAACAATTAATGATCTGCAACCAACATGTACATTTATAATCAATTTTCAAACTTAAAGTGTTGTATTCAAAATACTATTAATATTATTCTATGATAGCCTTTGTTCAGTAGAATTCATTTTATTATCAACACCCCCACGAAAATACTCATATCATCTACTCATACAAAAATTTAAATCAATTTTAAGCGCACAACTTCAAAATCATAACCCATGTATAAGGTGTGTCTATTCGATGAAATATAATTTTTTTGGGATCTTTTTATACTTTTGACATATTATTAATTTAGGGACTGTAATTTTGTAATTTTTTTTTTTTCAATATATTTTCGAAGATTATTCATACACCAAAATTGAAACCCTACTTTTGAAGGGTTTCAATTTGACTCCATGAATTTAAGATTTAAGCCTTACTTATGAATTAAGATTTGCGATAAAATACTTTTGGGAGAAGTTTTTTTTTTTAAATAAGAAAACTTAAATTTTCTGTAAGGATCTTTATTTAGTTAATATTATACTATCAGGAACTTAATAAATGTTTCCAGTAATTTTTTATATGAAACTAAATGTAAAGATACATTTACAAACGTTTGAATATTATATGTGCTCAAATAAAGGTTCAAGTGTAATAGGAAATAAGTCCAGTAGTTTCCAAATTTCAGTACATAGCCAAATAAAATCATATAAAGTGTCCGTTTGGTCAAAGGATATTTCGATTTTTTCGATTTCTTATAATAATTAGTTCGTATTGTATATAAGAATAAATTTAATGCAAGACGAGCAGCATTTATGCCTAATGAACCTATTCCACTGGTTTTGTATAAATAATCATAATTATTTTCATCATTTCTATATGAAAATGATATTTTTACATAAAAAAAAAGATGACTATCAATTCCTCTAGATTTAATTTAAAATAAAATCTACACAAATAATAAATATTTAAATATATAATAAAGTATTCATTTTTATTAATATTTTTAAATGTTATTAAATTAAGAGTTTTAGGAAGAATATAAATTAATACCTGCTTATACAAGGATATAAAATAGTATACGTACAAAAAGTATAATATGGTTTTTTAAAAGGAAAAGTGCTGAGACTGAAAAAAGAACAGTTAAACATTGCATAAGAAGAAAGATTTTCCAAATTAATTTTTTTCATAAAATTAAGTGTACTTACTGCAAATGTTACAGCAATTTTGTGAGTTGATTTTATTCCATGTCAAATGATTTAGTTGATTGTTTATACAGCAGAATTACAATATTTACAATTGACAATGTGTTAATTTATGTATTTGTATACACTTAACCCAACAGAGTCTCTTAGTTGAATGTTGACAAAAATGTCAAATTCTCCTGTTATATATGAAAACCTATAAAATGGGCGTGGTCATGTATTAGAAAAGTCACCACTTCTCCGATCATCAACCGATACCGAACAAATTCATTCCAATAAGAAAAAAGCTTGGCCGAATAATATTTTTCGATACAGGATCTTGTCGTGGATTAACTTTTTTATTCAATAATTTCCACTTTGATTAAATACAGAAATTTGGACAAATAACTTTTCTATAAAATATAATTTTTCCAAATCTGTATTTATTAAATAGAAAGAAATTTAAAAAAAAAACCAAAATCTTAAAATGTAAATTGAATTTCTTGAAATCAAAATTTTCTTCACAAGATCGCTAGAAGCCACATAAGAACTCGATTAAAACTTGTTGTAGCTTCATTCATCGTCTACTAACCACATTTCTATTGAAGAGTATAAAAGGGTGTTCTGGACATTGAACTTTAGAGTGTTTGTAAATTGAATCTGGTAAAATGACTTTTAAGAAAACTCAACAACAATAATGACTCAATTAACTACGTTATCCTCTCGTACAGGTGTGAGTCATGCCAGCAATGCTGTACTGCTAAGTACAAAAGTTGTAAAATTCATCCCCCTTTTTGTCATTTGTTATGCACATTTCTATTTGACTGGCCATAATTAATGCTGATGAGTTTGTTGAAATTTCGGAAAACTTTAAATTCAACTGAAACCACACAAACCAACATAGCTAAACTGGACTGAAGTATAATTTTCAGAAATACAGTTCTTTTCCCACTTCTTTATAATTTGCCATTTGCAAAGAACATAATTGTAAGCTTCTGACCATCATGAACAACACACTCAAACAAATAACATAGGACGCCATACTAAATAGCTCGGTTAAGTAGAGAATTTAACCGAAATTACAAATAATAAAATGCACAGTTGCGTTATAAGGCATTAGTAATAAAATCGTCTAAAGGATACAGCATTCATAGAAGGATCATACGTAGTTAGTGCTGCTATTCCATTGTGCTCTAAAATAAGAGCAACCAAACTGCGAGCTAGTAAGTAGGTAACAAATATGAATTCTTAGTCAGCAAGTGATGTGTATTTAACTTTTATGAGTGCCACTCCAGCGAGAAATTGTTGAAATTCTCCAAGGTAATTGACGTTGTATTAATGCATAAACGATGAGTAGTTTTGTTCCCAAGAACAACTTACAAAACTGCAACATTGACAGCTGCCACTAGCGAAGGACTAAAATTAATCATGCGAATACGGGTAAAGACCACAATGCTATTGGTGGAAAGGTGGTGGTATGTAGTGTGCAAACGGGCATCGAAAATTTTAGGTGGGAAGAAGGCGATGACAATGACAGGAGGTGATAAAGTCCTTTCGAGAGAAGTAAACGTTTACCAAAATTAACTGAAGATGTTGACATACGAGTATATGTTAAGTTAAACACAAGTTATCCTCATGACTCCCACTGGCTGTTGACATTATAGGTAGAGAATCTAATTTTTGGTTCCGAATAATACCTGAAGTGGAACGTCTTCAAGCGTTTCCCAGAATAGTTAGCACGAGTCATCAATTTGCATTAATATGGACTGAACGAACCGAAACGGATACTATGCGCGATGTCTACTAACTTTACTGAACCGTTTTTTGTCAATTACTCTATGCTCAGATCCCTTAAACACATTCTTGTACTTATATTCCTTCAGGTTAGCACGTGGGGAACGTCTGTTATATATTTTAAAAAAATTTCATTGTCCCAAAGTGGGTTTGTTCACTTTTGAAATTTTTCATCTGCCAATTTCTTATTGGACGTCTAAACAGTTTGCAGGGGAAAAAATCGCCAGTCTGACCTAGTCTGAAATAGGAAGTCAGACGTCCAAATCCATTTTGTGTAAAAAAAATGTTTCGTGTTCAAAAATTGGGTTTGTTTACTTTTGAAATTTTTTCTTTGACAATTTCGTCAGTTTGCAAAAAAAATAGCGTCCCGTCAGTCTGACTTAGTCTGAAATGGAAGGTGTAGGTGCGCGTCAAGCCTATTTTGTGTTGAAACAAATTTTCGTGTTCAAAAATTGGGTTTGTTTACTTTTGAAATTTTTTCTTTGACAATTTCGTATTGGACTTGTGATCAGTTTGCAAAAAAAATAGCGTCCCGTCAGTCTGACTTAGCCTGAAATGGAAGGTGTAGGTGCGCGTCAAGCCTATTTTGTGCTGAAACAAATTTTCGTGTTCAAATATTGGGTTTGTCAACTTTTGAAATTTTTTCTTTGATAATTTCTATTTGGACTACAAAAATTTGGCTTCAATATTTTTTGTTCAAACTGCTCTAAAAAGGGTAATGATAATATGTCAAAATATAAAGGGTTTCCGAATAAGAGTGATATGATTTCTTTTCAAAAAAACACACTAATTGTTAAGAAAATTCAAATGTTTTTTTATTTAATGTAAATTACAATCGATACAATTAAGTTCTGAATAAAACGTCTATCAAATGGCCTCCACGACTTCTTTTGCAGGAACAAATTCGATGAACCCAATTTTCGAGCACTTTTTCCACTAAATCAAGTCGTATGTCATGAATAGCACATTGAATATTGACTTCTAAAGCTTCTAGAAGAATATGGTTTATTGCTTAAGACCAATGACTTCAAATAACCCCACAAGAAATAGTCTAATGGTGTTAAATCACAACTTCTTGGAGGCCTTTCAATGTCACAATTTCTTGAAATAATCGAATCTCCAAACTTTTCTCGCAATAATTCAGTTGTTGCACGTGCTGTGTGGCACGTAGCCCCGTCTTGTTGGAACCAGATGTTGTTAAGATCAACTTCTTCCAATTTCGGCCATAAAAAATTGGTTATCATCGATCTATACCGATCTCCATTGACAGTAACGGTGTTACCAGCTTCACTTCGAAGATGATTCCACCAGACCAAAAACCACACCAAACTGTCAATTAAGGTAAATGTAATGGGTGTTCATGAATAATTTGTGGATTTTCTTCGCACCAGAATCGGCAGTTTCGTTTATTTACGCACCACTCAGATGAACGTGAGCCTCATAAGGCACCACTCAGATGAACATGAGCCTCATTTACCGCACCACTCAGATGAAAGTGAGCCTCATCGGAGAAGATGATTTTCTTAAAAAAGAAAATTAAAAAAAGAAAGTTATCGTTTTCAAGTTGTTCCAAGACAAAATCAACAAATTTACGATGTTTACGGTAGTCCAATGGCTTCAGTTCTTGAAGCGCAAATTCTTTCTCAAAATCCGACAGGTTGTGGTTTGAGACAGTCCCAATTCTTGAGAACGTCTTGGTATCGACAATTTGCTATCTTCAGCAACACTTGCCTGAACGGTAACAACATTTTCATTACTTCGAGCGGTTCTTTATCTTATTGGCACTTGAACATTATGTAAAGAAAATGTACGCTCGAAATTTTTAACAATTCGAAGAATAGCGAGCACAGTTGGATGATTATTACGACGATAAAATGGCAAAAGCGCACGAAAAGTTGCAATTGGAGAGCGAAATATTTTGATAATAAAATTGAATAATTTGTAAACGTTGTTCTTGTGTTTATCTCTCCATGATGAAATTGTAAATATTACTGAATACAATGAAAAAACAATGTCAGTTCATGACATATTACAAATGGCCGAAACGTCACTTAGAAATCATATTACTCTTATTGGAAAACCCTATATAAGTACCAGTAAGTTGAAAATTCTCTAAAGAAGGTAAAAATTACAGTTATCAATGGGTGGACTATACCATATTTGTATTCATATTTTGTTTTTGTAGACAAAAGTTCATGAATTTCTTTTGACAGACTCCTATTTTGAGAAAAATTGAAATATTCTCCTATATATGAAAATTTCATAAAGAAATAATTCTATTAAATACCTGCGCAAAAAAAACTATGAGACTTTCGCTATCTTATATTTCCGCATACATTAATTTACAAAATATCCCAAACCCCTACAATATTCGAACAAACAAACCAACAACAAAAAAATCCAAATATGATAAATTCTACAAAATTACAATCCATTGGAATTAGTTGGGATTATTCAATTTTATGCTAGAACAGCAGTATTCTTCCGGTTGTCTACCAATCTATCTGTCTATAGAGTGATTCATTCCTATGACTATTGTTAGTTATATTTGTCTGGGAAAACGCATAATTTTAGATGGAAATTCATGATTTACAAGAAAGCAAAAAAAAAACCGAAAATTTTACCCGAAAAATCGGGGACAAACGTTGTTTAAGAATAACTGATGTCTTTAAATCATAAAAGCCTAACAAAAATAGTACATCCTCGTATGCATATACCCGTTCACAGTCCTTGTATTTCCGAATAAAATGTTGGCTTAACTCCGGTACTTTTTGCTATGAATTTATTCATTATGGAAAGAGACTAAGGGATGTCTTCGTAATTATTGCTGATCCATTATGAGGGGATGAAAATAGAAGACACCACCACTTTTTGCTTACTTTTCCAAATCTAGAATAATTCTTCTCAATTTAGTATGCGCCTCCCCCCCCCCTCTTCTCCCCTAATTCTTTGGTAGCCTATCAAAAATTCTATTTGATCCTAGCGATAGATACCTTCCTCTTCGTTATATTTGCAATTTTGTTCCTGTTGCTTCTGCCGCTGCATTATATTTTACTCTTAATTTATCCTTTTACTCATGTTTCCACAGTTGCGCCTCGCCTGTCTTCTTACAGGATTTAAAGGATAAAGAATGATTGACATAGAATAGAATACATATTTTTGATTCGTTTCAATTCGGCTGCTATTTTTTGTTATTGTTTTGTTTTCTTTTGTAATTACAAGAAGATTCTTGCATCCAGATGTCCTGGTTCACATTTTAATGCATTTTCATATATTTATACCAAAAAGTTCCAAATTTTTTGGTTGTTTATTCTTTATTCATTGTTTGTCTTGAAATCAGTGTGATGATGGAGTTTGCATATTTCTAATTAAATAAGTCGGTCGTTTTAGGAAATGGAATGGTAGGTAATCATAACGAAAATGTAGATTTAAAAAAACAGAGAAGTAAAAAGACTTCTAACAATCAGCAGAAATGGAAAATTTTTCCTTCATTTTTCATCCCCAAGCAATTGATGCATTTTCATCCCCGTTTAGTCAATGGCAAAGCTGTCATTTTTTCCCTTTCTATGAATACCATTTGCACATTTTCAAGATGAAGTAAATTACTTTCGCCATTAGCCAGATTTTACTATAAACAAAACCACCCTTGTTCTAATTTTGCCATTGAAACGACGTATTCGCTTTTTTTTCTTTCCAAACAACTTCCAGACTGAATTATATTCTCTCCTTCTTAAATTTGCAAATATTCTACCGTCATGACCACTACTTTGACTATACCATAAACTACTGAATTTTTGGAATAAAATATGTTCGCCTGGGTTTCAGGAAGATTTATTCTAGTACGTGACTGGTAATAAAAAATTTACCAGGTGTATAAGCTTAAATCTGCTGTTTGGTCATAGATGGCGTGAGTGAGCGTATTAAGCTACCATGGGCACGCCATACTTTTTTTATGAGTTTGACATCTGTCAACATTAATCTGTGCACATTATCAGCAATTTCGTACAACAACATATATTTTCCCTTTGGTAATCATGTCTAGTTTTGTGCAAGAAAAAGAGCATATGCGGTTAGCTCTGCTTTTCCGCTTCAATTTGAAGAAATCGGCTGCCGAATCGCATCAAATGCTTAATGAATCTTATGATGATAGTGCTTTATCAGAAACAACGTATCGATATTGGTTTCGACGGTTCAAAGATGGCAATTTTGACTTGTGGGATAAGAAGCATGAAAATCGGCCTAGGAAGGTTGAGGACCATCAATTGCAGGCTTTTTTGGACGAAGACGATACCCAATCGCAAAAAATGCTCGCGAAGCTATGGGGAAGATTGAAAAGATCGGAAAATAGGTGCGTCATGAATTGAACGATAGGCAGATGTATCGATGCTAAAACACATGCGAAATCGTGCTCGCAAGACAAAAAAAAAAGTCGTTCCTGCATCGGATTGTGATAGGCGATGAAAAGTGAATATATTTCAAGAATCTTAAGCGCAATAAATAGTGGATTGATCCCGGCCAACCATCAACATCTTCCCCAAGACCAAATCGCTTCGAACGGAAACTTGGTGAAACTGTCAATGCCCACCGCTACCACCAACAACTGATCAAATTGCACCATGCTCTGCGTGAAAAAAGGACGGATTATCAACAAAGACATGACAAACTGATTTTCCTCCACGACAACGCACCATCGCACACGTCATAAATGGTCTAAAACTACTTGGAGATACTCAACTGGAAGGTGCTACCCCACCCCGCTTATTCACCCTTCCGACTACCACCTGTTTTCGTCGATGGGCCACGCGCTCACTAAGCAGCACTTCGATTCTTACGAAGACGTCCGAAAATGCCTTGATGAGTGTTTTGCCTCAGAAGAGAAGGAATTTTTTTGGCGTGGAATCCTCAAATTGCCCGAGAGATGGGAAAATGTGTAGCTAGTGAGGTCAAGTATTTTGAATAAATTCGTTTTTGCTTTCTATATAAAAAACATGTGTTTTTTGACCAAAAAAAAAACAGCGGATTTAATCTTATACACCTAATAGAATTTTTGTTTTCTATTTTACTAAAAACTTTAAAAAACAATTCTTAATTTTTTCGTATAATATTATTAGTTGACCGAAACTTATTAAAAATTCAGGAAAAAAATTCTAGAAATTTTTATGAACAAAAAAAAACTGTTCTGATTATTGTAGCTTGGAAAAAAGATAAGGTTCTACCTATTCCAACAAAAAAACCAGTAATAACACTGATTTTCGATCGATCAGCATTTTCTCGGTACTATCGATAATATTTGAAAAATCTTCTTGATTCCAACAACTTGCTATATGAAAGAAACATCGAGAAAATTAATATCTCCATTCTACAGGGTGAACCATTTAAAAGTTGTATTTTAAAAAGTAAATTTTAAAAAAATTAGTGTATATTTTTTTAAATTTCCGGTTCTATTAGAAAGATGAGACATTAAAATTTAAGAATAAAGCACAACATCATTTAAATGACTGCCACGGCGGGCGTTACAGTACCCCATTCGCTCGACCCAATTTTTCAGTACATTTTCGATTGTCTGGGCCTGTATCTCTTCAATGGCAACTTTGATTTCGTGTTTCAAGGCCTCAATTGTCTCTGGATCGCTTGCGTAACGGCGGCTCCTTCATCGTTTTCGAAGAAAAACGGGCCAATAATGCCTCCAGTCCAAAATCGGCACCAAACCGTGACTCGTTGTGGATGCATCGGCATTCCTCTCGGCTGTTGAAACGCGTTCTCCGTAATGGTTTTTTAACTCGATTGAGCAGAAAGAAGTCACAGGGAGCCAAATCAAGTGAATTCGGTGGTTGTTGGATGGTATTTGTTGCATTTTTCGTCAAAAAATAACGAATAATGATGGCACTGTGCGACGGTGCGTTATCATGGTGCAAAATCCACGAGTTTTCTGCCCACAATTCTGGTCTCTTTCGGCGAATTGCTTCACGCAAACATCTCATAACGCCCAAATAATACTCTTTGTTTACTGTCCGGCCTTCTGGCAAATATTCATGACGCACTACACCGTTGTAATCCCTGAAAACCGTGAGCATTGCCTTATTTTTTGACTGAAAACGACGTGGTTTTTTTGGTCTCAGCTCATTTGGTGAACGCCATTCACTTGCCTGATGTCTGGATTGCGTGTCGTACTCATAAACCCACGTCTCGTCTCCAGTAATGATCCTTTTGATGAATGTGGGATCGGATTCAGCCTTGCAAATCATGTCTTTTGCGACGTCAACACGGTCTCTTTTTTGCATGAAATTGAGGTCTTTTGGCACCAACTTTGCTGCTACACGACGGAAACCCAAATCACTAACCAAAATGTCATGGACGGATCCAAAGGCAATGTTCAAGTCCTCCGCTATATCTCTGATGGTTAATTTGCGGTTATTGACCAACATTTCTTTTACTTTATTCATGTTTTCGTCGGTTTTCGATGTCGATGGTCTGCCACTGCGTTCATCATCTTCGATTGACTCACGACCACTTTTGAACCGATCGTGCCACTGGTAAACGACCGTTTTCTTTAGAGAATCGTTGCCGAAACACTTTTCCAACATTTTCAACGTTCGCGCACCATTAAATCCGTTTTTTACGCAAAATTTAATACAAATTCGTTGCTACTAATTTAAATCCATTTCTAAAATTGTAAAAAATTGCCAACACACAAAGAGATAGATGTACTCTTGGGTACGTAACTTTTGCAAATGTTAACTAAGATTTAGAAGGAATATGAACAATAGATGTACCAACTTAACAAAAAAAAAAACAGAACTCAAATCGGTACGATGGGAGTGTCACACTCCCATCGTTCCGGGAACTTTTTCATCAAGGTGGTATGTGTACTCACCGAGGTGGAAATGGGCCTCATCTGAAAAGATGATTTTTCAATAAAAATGCTCATCTTCGGCCAATTGATCTTGAGCCCATTGGGCAAATCGAAAACGCATCGGATGGCCATGCGGCTTTAGTTGTTGGACTAATTGAACTTTGTAAGCTTTCATACCGAGGTCTTTTTGCAAAATTCTGTGAATTGTGCGAGAAATGTTCAATTCCTGAGAACGGTGATGAATTGATGTTGATGGATGAGGACGGAAATTTTCAGCAATGGCGGCAATATTCTCGGTCGTACGCACTGTATTAGAGCGGGAACGAGTTGCGTTGGCAACCCACAAACCAGTTTCGCAAACTCACTTCACGAATTTGTCCTCAAGTTGACATGATGGCATTCGATTTTTGCTTACTTTTTTTTAAAATTTCTCACAGTTTGGGTTGAAGACTCACCACTTTGGAAGTAAATTCTCAATATTTCCCAGTTTTCTTCAAGCGTATGGATTACCATTTCATAAAATTCAGACTTTCAACTAACAATCTGTCAATTCGTGATGACAAGATGGACCACCCTATACTACTCTTGGACTTCAGCAAGGCCGTTGATTCGATTGACCACCACATTCTGATGGTTGATAAACTTAACAGCCAGTTTTATTTTTTTCCTATCTAGACTCTAGATCGCAGATCGTATGCTGTGGAACGTCGTGGTAAGTACTGTTTATCTATAAATACGATATTTTTTAAATTTTAGTAAATATTGTGGAGGCCGTTCGTTCAGATAACAAAGCAAATCTAAAAATTAAATTGACCGCAAAAAAAATCTTCAATTTTTTTTTACAAAAACACTAATGATTAGAAAAATTAAAATAAAAGTACATGAAAAGATAAATAGTAAATTATTGATAATTTTTTTTAAAAAATAAGTTGGTTTTACCAAATAAAGTTTTTAGACCAGCAAAATATTTTATGAAATTGATATAAAAGGTTGGAGAAGTAAACCGAATGTGATTACAAATTATTTCCATATCATAATTATTAGCCATAACCGATTATGTTTTGTATTTGAAAAAAAAATCTACACATTTACAGGTATGGATACAAATTATTGAAATAAAATCCACGGAGAAGTAAGTACCTTTTAAACGGAAGTGGCCACTGAGAATAACCAACAATTACGAAGCAGTGTGATCGGTCAATTGCATCTGCGTGGACATTGACTATAAAAGGTAAAAATTCTATTAGAACAGTAGCCAGCTACTGTCAGCAGCTTCGAAAGTATCAGTAGCTAAAATAGTAAATAATAACAATTGGGAAACAACACTTCAGGTAACAATATTATATTGTAGGTAAAAAGAATGGTAAAAAAAAATAGCAATAGTAAAACACAATGTGTAGCCACGTGCGTGTCCATAACAATGGTCGGTTTACTTGGGTATTCGAAAAATCATATTCTGAGGGCGGAAAATTTTGTTGTTGGAATTTTCCCTTCAACCAGAACGAATACTTCATCTTTTGTTATTATTCTAAAAACGTTTACTATTCATTCTCGATTTTCATAATACAATTTTTACGTGATTTCCAATAGAAACTGTGACTGTTTACACTTGAATATGTTAACTGTTCAGTTCTTGAATGGTTTTGTATACTTTTTAAAGTTTTTATAATTTTTTTTTTTTGTAAATATTATTACTAAGAATTTTTAAAGTAATTTATTTAAGAAAATATTCAAATAATTATGTTAAAATTGACAGTAATAAGATTATAGCCGAAATAGTTCAAAATATTCATTTTAAATTGCGGATTTTTTTTTACATAAAATAATGACAGATTTAGGTTAGGTCCTTAGCTAATAAAAAATGTAACCAAAATAAGAAGGAAAATATAAAAAAGGTAGTGTAGATAAAAATAAATTTCTCCAAATACTGAGTTTCCCTCTTTTTCTATATACGACCTATCAAAGGCTAATTAATTTAAAGCGAGACTCTTCAACATTTTATTATTGTCCCCCAAAAACTGTCAATAAATTAAATAAAAATCCTAATTTTGTTTTTATATGCAAATATTTTCTTAGAGAATTACGAGGTCTGTTCAAAAAGGTGAATTTCCGCGGGTTACGTTTATTCGATTTTTGATATTTTTGTGGCGTTAGTTCGGCCATTTTGAATGTTCAGTTAATTTTTGACAGCTGCTTTGTTTGCACGTGTTTTGGCTCGTTTTCGATTTTTGCTTATTCCAAAAAATTGGATCAAAGAATCTGTATCAAATTTTGTGTGAAAATAAAAATTAATTGCGCGGACGCATTCCGAATGTTGACTGTGGCATATGGTGAAGCTACATTGGACCGAAGCAACGTTTATCGGTGGTACAAAATGTTCTCAGAGGGCCGAGCAGTTGTGAATGACGAAAAGCGTGCCGGACGCACGAGTACGTCAGAAACAGATGAAAGCATTGATGAAGTGAAGAAAATAGTATTGGCCAATCGTCATATCACCATTAGAGAAGTTGCTAAGGACTTAAACATATCGATTGGCTCGTGCAATTCGATTTTTACCAATGATTTGGCGTGAGACGGGTCGCCGCGAAATTCATACCAAAATTGCTCAATTTCGACCAAAAACAGCATCGCATTTACATTGCTAAGGAGCTGTTGGACTCTGTCCACGACGACCCAAATTTACTCCAGAGGGTCATAACTGGTGACGAACCATGGGTTTATGGTTATGATGTGGAAACCGAAGCTCAATCATCCCAATGGAAGCTGCCGCACGATCCAAGACCGAAAAGAGCAAGCCAAGTTCGGTCGAATGTGAAGATTTTGCTTACAGTTTTCCTCGATTGCAGGAGCGTAGTGCATCGTGAGTTCTTGCCACAGGGTAGAACGGTCAATAAGGAATATTACCTGCAAGTTATGCGCAAGTTTCGCGAAGCAATGCGCCAGAAACGCCCGGATTTGTGGAAGAACAAAAATTCTTATAACGCCCCTGCTCACGCATCGTTGCTTGTGCGCAAATTTTTGCCCAAAAACAATACAATAAATAATGCCGCAGCTACCGTATTTCCTAGCTCTGCCCCCTGTGACTTTTTCTTGTTTCCGAAACAGATTGTTTGATCCATTTTTTGGAATGGGCAAAAATCAAAGACGAGCCAAAACACGTGCAAGCGTCAAAAATTAACTGAACATTCAAAATGACCGAACTTGTCGGCATAAGTGAGAGACATGAGTACCAATATAACGCTATAAAAAAAATCGAAAATCAAATATACGTAACCCGCGGAAATTCAAAATGCTCGATACTTTTTGAAAAGACTTCGTATGTACTCTTATAAAAAAAACACAACGGCGTCAAATTAGACGATTTTTGACGCAATTAGACATCATCAAATATCGAGATTGGGCATTCTATCAACTTTTTGTTCAATAAAGCCAAAAATTTATTGTATTTTATAACTTAGAGCATCGTTTTATCACTACTACATATAGTCTGGATCAAAATATTTAAGTTTAGGCCAAAATAGTTTTGTCATCTGACGGCCATAGCACTCCGAATTAGAATAATACTATAACGAGGGTAGCAAGATCACATAGTCTCGAAACCACTTTAAGCAATAAGGTTTTTTGTACTGAATAACCCTAGCGCAGGTACTAGTAATATTGAGGCTTTTAGCGAACCTTAGTATCATATTGGTTGGTTGGTAGCCGGGTAATCTATCCAACGTTTCGTTCTCTTCAAAGCAAAAAGGACTGATTATTGTGTCAGATTTTCGCATCTCATTAAGATGATGGCTTAACAGACAATGGCCAGTGAGCAGTTCAGTGAGTAGCCTTATGCTCGGTGAGGTTTAACTTATGCGTCTTAGTAATTGGAACTGAGATAGTTTTGTGAGGGTCTATATTGAGATCTGCCTCTTGGCACCAAGTGTGCACTAGGTTTAGGGCCAAAATTATTTCCTCACATTTTCACCTGATCATCACGACCGGGTTATCAGCATAACCTTGAACTTTCAATGCCTGCTGCAGATAATTTGACGAGAAGTTCATCAATGACTAGTGACCAAACTAGGGATGATAATACTCCTTCCTGCGGACAACCCTTAACGGATCTAAGAGTCACAAAAAAGCAATATTTTCCAAAAAAAAGCAATATTTTCCAAAAGTCTAAGTTATCAACAAAGTCTGAGTGCATTTAACTTCAAAGATTAAGAAATTTATCCGATTATATTTAGTGTTTAAATGTTGATGAATTTACCTTAACTTAATTGAATTGGATCAGAGTAAATTTATACTGAATACGAAATGGCAGTGTTTCGTTAAAATGGCTTTCTTGGGAAATTTTGTGAAACGAAAGTTTTCTGAATAAATTTGTTGACTATGCACAAGAAAACCTTATAATTACAGACAAAAATCAAATACATTTTGCCAAAGAAAATTCTAATATAAAAATTACTCACTCACTTATTTCGCAGTAAATAAAAGAAAATACTTAGAGAGAAAAAAGGGACCTTTACAGAAAGTTACTCGTAATTATTTATTTGAAAGCAAAGAGCAACGACTCCGAAAAAATAGCAATTTTCTTTTTATTAAATCAAATTTATACGAACCTGTAAAAGGGATGAGGGCGTGTGTAAAAATAGCAATGCACCGTTTTTATGGAATTTTCCAAAGGGGTTTGTTTTGATTTTATCCGACTTTGTTTTTATATTGAAAATATTCAAGAATAAACAAATTTAAAAAGAAAAAAAACCTTGAAAATTTAAATTATCCTTTTGCGCTGAGAGCTATTTATTCAGAATTTTCTCTGTTTGCTTACTCATATCGAATTTTCCAATGCATAATGAATACGGTTTTATTCCCTTTGATTTTATGCGCAAATAAAAAATATGCTTTCAAACATATTTTCATTTTTAAAAAATTTTATTTTTTGAAGTTAGTTTTCAAAGTTTTTTGGTACACAAAAAATTATATTTTATAATTTATCGAAAATGCCTTGCAGTATTTTACAAAAATGACTCGAGAAAAATGTTTTATTTCCGGAAAAAAAATGTTAGAATTTTTATGATTGGTTTTTTATAGTTTTATAAATACTTAAACAGTGATTTTATTAAAAAAAATGACTTATAAATTATTTTTTTTTGGAGGTATGAATTTTTTTTTTAGCTAATGTGTTTACTCATTTTATCATTCGGAAAGTATAGCTAAGTTATTTGACAGATATTTTAATAAATATTTTATTGAAGATAATAATTATTTATTTTAAAGATTGCCATTTTTTAATTATTAAAGAATATATTTAAAAACAATAAAATTTTTAAGTAAAAGTGGTAATTCTGTTGTAGCTACGAGGGTCGTTCAATAAGTCCTTAGAAAATTCGAGAAATTGCACTCATAGTGTCGGTAAAGATTTTTTTTTTTAAGTAGCATTATCGACAGGCTGTCAAAATTTCAGCTCGATACATAGCGTATGTCAATTTCTATCGTCGATTAAAGTTAACGACATTTATTTGTGCATAACAATGGAAAAAAACGAGTTTAGGGCTGTCATCAAACATCTCCATTTGAAAGGCTTAAGCCCGAAAGAAATCAAAGCCGAGTTGGATGCAGTTCATGGCACATCTGCACCTGTGTTTGCGATGGTTTACAATTGGGTGAATGAATTTAAACGTGGCCGTTCATCCACAAAAAATGAACATCGTTCAGGACGCCCAGTTGAGGTGTCTACTCCTGAAATCATCGACAAAATCCACGATCTGATTTTGAACGATCGGCGAATTAAAGTGCGCGAATTAGTTGAGGCCACGGGCATATCACAAGGTACAGTCGCTTCAATTTTGCATGAAAAATTATCTGTGAAAAAAATTTCGGCAAGATGGGTGCCGCGTTTGCTCTCAGAGGAGAATAAGCGCAATCGTGTAGTGGACTCTGAGGCTATGTTGGCACTCTTTCATCGCAATCCTGCCGAATTCCTTCGTCGATATGTCACTCCAGAAACGAAGAGACAGTCATCACAGTGGATTTTCAAGGGTGAACGGGCTCCGAAGAAGGCAAAAACTGTGCCATCGGCCACGGTCTTTTGGGATTCACAGGGCATCATTTTTATCGACTACTTGGAAAAAGGAAAAACAATAACAGGAACGTATTACGCGTCGTTATTGCAGCGGTTGAGCGAGGAAATCAAAGAGAAACGCCGCCATCTGAAGAAGAAAAAAATCCTCTTGCATCATGACAATGCGCGTGTGCACACCTGCGCTGTTTCCATGGCCAAAATTGTGGAATTGAGAATGGAATTGTTGCAGCATCCCGCTTATTCACCAGATTTGGCCACGAGTGATTATTTTCTTTTCCCCAAACTGAAGAAATGGCTTGGCCGACGACGGTTCACTTCCAACGAGGACGTCATTGCTTAAACGGATGAGTATTTTGCAAAACTTCCGAAATCCTATTTTTTGGACGGGATAAAAATTTTGGAAAATTGTATAGAGTTAAAAGAAGATTTTTAAAAAAAAAACAGTTTTTTTCCATCTTTTTCTAAGGACTTATTGAACGACCCTCGTACGTATCAAATTTTCCTCCGCGATTTGCTCGATGGATATGTCAAATTGCCTTCTTTGTGGCTCAGAAAACCCACAAATAACTCTAAAAAAAACCATTATATTCAACAAATGTTCAAGTATAGTGTGCAAAATTTTAAAGTATCGACTCCTGTTCTTGTTAAGATTTTTAGAGTCAGCTGCTCCTTTGGCTACATTCGTAAGTCCTGAAGGGAGATTAAATTGGTTTTTTATATTCAGGCCGGGAGATGTTCCAGGTCTCTGCTAAAATTTTTGAGAACTATCAACCTTACATCGTTTCTACTTAAAGCTTACAGACGTTCATATTTGATGAGAAATGATCCTCTACACATCAAACGGGCAAATCTACTGAACCCTAAATGGAAACGGCGCATTGGAGTTGAAGTCTCCTTAATGCAGAGGGCCCTAAACCCAGTGTACACTTGGTTCCAAGAGGCAGATCTCAGTGTAAACCCTCACAAAACGGTCTTAGTTCAATTCACTAAGACGCACAAGTTGAACCTCACCAAAGTCAAGATGAATGGAACTGAACTTGAGTTCTCTACTGAATGGAACTCATACCTTACCAGTTACTGATAGATCCACTAGAGTTATTTGGGCTTGTCATAGGCTCTTCGGTAAGAATGTTCTTCCAAAGCAACCTTTCGTAAAGTTCAAATAGTGGAATGCTTGGGTATTACAGGTGCCCTAAGAATATGCCCCACAAGAGCTCTAGAAGCTCTCTTAGACCTGCTACCTTTGCATTTGCATATTAAAAAGAAAGCGGCTAAAGGGGCTCTCCGGTTAGGACATCTTCGGGTGACGGCCCCATCCGACGTTCCAAAACCTCTAAACCAGGCGATACAAACAAGTCGCCTGGTTTAAAGGTCTTGGAACTTCGGATGGGGGCCATCACCCGAAGAAGGAGACCTGGTTTTTTACTCAGATTTTTCTAAAACGGATGTGGGATTTTATTACTGTCTATCTAAAGCCCTTGGTAAATCCCCATCCATTTTTAGCGTTTTGTGCTACAAAGAGTATCAAAAAGAACACACGTAACGCAAAGATCTACATCATATAAGATGGCCAAGCTGGATTGGAAGCTCTTGTCTCATCTAATATCCAATAAGATGGCCAAATCTGACAACATCTACGATAACGAGGCCATTGCCTCTTGCCTTTGTCTTCTCTGATCCCGACGAGATTACCCCGCCACCAAGCAAAAAATATAATACTGAGGTTTGCTAAAAGCCTCAATATTACTATTACCTGCGTTAGGGTTATTCAGTACAAAAAACCTTTCGAGAGAAGACCAAGGTTTCGAAACTTTGTGCGTCTTGCTACCCTCGTTATAGTATTATTCTAATTCGGAGCGCTATGGCCGTAAGACGACAAAACTTTTTTGGCCTAAACTTAAATATTTTGATCGAGAAGTTATAAAATACGATAAATTTTTGGCTTTATTGAGCAAAAAGTTGGCAGAATTCACAATCTCGAAATTTGATAATGTTTAATTGCGTCAAAAATCCTCTAATTTGACGCCGTTGTATTTTTTTTATAAGAGTATATACGAAGTCTTTTCAAAAAGTATCGCGAATTGTGAATTTCCGTGGGTTACGTATATTCGATTTTTGATTTTTTGTGGCATTACGTTGGTACTCATATCTCTCACTTATGCCGAAAAAGTTCAGCCATTTTGAATGTTCAGTTAATTTTTGACTGCTGCTTTGTTTGCACGTGTTTTGGCTCGTCTTAGATTTTGGCCCATTTTCGACCAAAAACAGCATCGCATTAACATTGCTAAGGAGTTGTTGGACTTTGTCCGCGACTACCCAAATTTGCTCCAGAGAGTCATAACTGGTGACGAATCATGGGTTTATGGTTATGACGTGGAAACCAAAGCTCAATCATCCCAGTGGAAGCTGCCGCACGAGCCAAGACCGAAAAAAGTGCGCCAAGTCCTGTCGACTGTGAAGTTTTTCTTCGATTGCAGGGGCGTTGTGCATCATGATTTATTGCCACAGGGTAGAAAGGTCAATAAGGAATATTACCTATAATTTATGCGCAAGTCGCGCGAAGCCATCCGCCAGAAACGCCCGGATTTGTGGAAGAACAAAAATTGGTTTTTGCACCATTATAACGCCCCTGCTCACGCATCGTTGCTTGTGCGCGAATTTTTGCCCAAAAACAACACAATAAATAATGCCGCAGCTACCGTATTCCCCAGATCTGGCCCCCTGTGATTTTTTTTTGTTTCCGAAACAAATTCTTTGATCCATTTTTTGGAATGGGCAAAAATCGAAGACGAGCCAAAACACGTGCAAACAAAGCAGCTGTCAAAAATTAAGTGAACATTCAAAGTGGCCGAACTTGTCTGTATAAGTGAGAGACATAAGTACCAATATAACGTCACAAAAAAAATCGAAAATCGAATATACGTAACCCGCGGAAATTCAAAATTTGCGATACTTTTTGAACAGACTTCGTTTACACTCACAACCATCAAATAATGTCCGAATTACAGCCCGAAATGTGCGAGAAAAAAAATCAAAATTTACCTTAAAAGGATTAAGTCCTGGAAGAAGTCTTTTGATAGTTGTTTGCATATTGTTTTATTGTATATATAATGGCAAAATTTAGTTAACATAATAAATTTAAAATATTATAAATTTTTTTATTTTAAAAAATATTTTATTTAATATTACTTTCCAAAGCGTAACTTGGATAATTCTTTATATTATTGTTTTTAAGTAAAAAATTTTTTAATAAAAAAATTTCCAGTTCTGAATTTTTAAATTTTTAATAAAAAATTTTGTCTTTCAAAGTTATTAGTTTTAATTTTTTATTTTTTCTTTCTACAAAACGGGTAAAAAATTTAAATCTTTTTCTAATTTACAAAACCCGCAAATAATTTGAATTTGAATATAATTTTTTTTTTGTATTAAAAAAGTTTAGTCTTTTTAATAAATTACTGAAAGACTACTCTTACTAATAAAATTTTCTTAGAAGAAAATCCTATCTCCTTTCGTCCACACCCACGGAACTTGATATGTAAACAAAAATTATGGAAAAAAATATAGAAAATTGCATTGCTTTTAGTAGATTTTTTCTAAACTACAAAATTGAAAATTGTTATTTATTAACAGTAAAGAAACAACATCAAAAGGCAAACTGTTTACCGCAAAAATGCAAAAATTCAAAAGCGCAGTTATTCCGAAAAATTGCTAAATTGCTGTGCATTTATTCCGACTCTCGTTGCAGTTTCAGTTTTATTTTCGATGTGGTTGCATTCGATGCATCAAAAGGTAGCCCTTTGCCATCCGTTCAATAAATCTTTCTAATAAACTTGCAAATATATTATTTTTTTGAGTAATTTTTCACAGTCTCTGTGCAACAAGATTTCGCTTCACTCTTTTGATCTTGCTTTGGCGAGGATTTGTTAGGAATCTGAATGGACTTGTACTTTGGTGGCAATAATTCAGTTTTATCAATTTTTTTTCATCTTTTAATTCGCTTTAATATTGACTTCATACAAAATGTTTACATTTCAGTTTTTATGTTTACAAAATATTCCGTTTTTCCTTTGTTTTCCATGGTTTTTCTTTTAATTTCGGAACAAGTAGTCATTTTATTGCTTATTTGCCATAATAAAAACGCATATGAAAGGGGCCAGTCGTACTCAATTAATTAATGTTTTGAGAAGAGGCAAAAAAAAAACAGAATTTGGGATCAAAACCATCATCAAGAATGATAATCACCTTTTCATCTCTGTTCGAATTTTAATCACATCAATTCGGCTACTAAAGAACGACAACGAAGGGAATAAGTGTACATGTTTATGGCCAGTTTCCAGTTTAAGAGAATCACACTTAATCGGCAGAGTTTATTTTTGGCATAAAATTTTTCTGAACATGTAAATTTGCAAAACAAACGAATGTGCGCATGCTGATGATTCACAACGTTTAAAAAATTCAATTAATTTGCATTCTCGCAGTTTTGTTTTTATACCAAAACTAATTGTTATCGCCAGATATGCGGTAAGATTTTTTTTTGAGGTCATTCTATTTTGTTTGGACTTATTTTGTGAGTTTTGTTACAAAAAAAAAAACATAGTTTTTAACAGGATTTTATTAATTAGAATTTTTAAATAAGTGAGCAAATTTTGTAGACAGTCTGTATTTTTATTCCATTTGATAATATTTGAGGGCAAAGAAATTATTCAGTTTTTTTTTTTACATTTGTGAATTTACAGAAATATTTCTCCTTTAACATTATTGCTTATTTTTGAGACCGTTGACAAATTGACAATAACAAGAAAAACTTCCAAAAAATAATTAATCTTAAACACAAAAAAAAAACATAATTAAAAAATTCGAATAAAAATTTATTCGTAGAAAAAGAAATTTGAATAAGCGACGACGGAAAATCAAAAAAAAATATATATCAATTATACCACATATTCCCAAAGTTTACGGAGCGAATAAACTTTTAGCAAAGACACAAAATATCGAATGAGAGAATATCGCAAAAACTTACCGGTTTGTCATTGTGTCATTGCTGCCCGAACCGCCGCCACTAACATTAGCCGGTTGCTGCGGTGACTGTGCTGGTTGTTGTAGCTGCTGTTGGTTGTGAGCTTGGTGCAATTGTTGAATGTGGTGAAATTGTTGTGGTTGATGTTTCAGCTGTAATTGGGTGTCTGTCCGGAGTGTTGAGACTCCGCTCACCTTTTGCTGCTGTAGCTGCTGTTGTTGCTGTTGCTTAGATTGTTGCTTGTATCGGCTTAAGGCGAAGAAAAGTGCGAGCACTGCTTTCAGTCGGCCGGCACAGATATCGTTGGCAGTGACGGTTTCAAGGCCGCCAACCGAATGCGTTCGCAGAACACTCAGGCAAGAATTGACGTTGTCGAACTGTAATTAAATCAAAATAATAATTTTACATTAGAGTTTTCCTTCTACCAATTTATTTCTAATGTATTTAAATAATAAAGAAAAGAAGAAAAAAAATCTCTTTAAAATACAGATTGAAGTGAAAGAAATCGAATTCTTGAAAGTATTCTGCTTAAATTTTAAGTGGATAAAATATTTCTAGGCCATGTGATATGGATTTGGACAAGTTATAATAAAAAAAGTAGAATGTGCAGACTTATAGAAGGCACTATTATCAACTGACTGGTTATTCAAAATAATATAGGGTGTCTCAAAATTGACGAAAGAAGTAATTTTAAAAGAAAGCACAGGTTTTTAATTCTCGGGCTGTATGGCATGTGGCACCGTTTTGTTGAAACCACATGTCGTGCACATCCATATCTTAAATCTCAGGCACTAAAAACCGGATTATCATGTCGCGATAGCGAGCATCATTAACTGTTATTGCCTAACCAGCTACATTTTTCAAATATTATCATGTTATGGATGCATTTGTTTCTCAACAATCACTCGTGGATTTTCTGAACCCCAAAAGCGATAATTTTGTCGATTAACTAAGCCATCAAGATGAAAATAAGACTCATCGTTGAAGGTGATTTTGTTCGAAAAATCAACATCCACTTGTGGTTGTTCCATAATCTATTCAACAAACTCCATTCGCTGTTCGTAGTCAGTAGGCTTCAGTTCTTGAGTCAATTGAACTTTGTACCAGGTGTATAAGCTTAAATCCACTGTTTGTGTCAAAAAAACATGTTTTTTTTATGGAAAGCAAAAACAAATTTATTCAAAGTACTTGCCCTCGCTAGCTACACATTTTTCCCATCTCTCAGGCAATTTTTGGATATAACGCCAAAAAATTCCTTCTTTTTCGAGGCAAACCACTCATCAAGCCATTTTCGGACGTCTTTGTAAGAATCGAAGTGCTGCTCAGAGAGCGCGTGGCCCATCGACGAAACCATGTGGTAGTCGGAAGGGGCTAGGTCTAGTGAATAAGCGGGGGGGTGGGGTAGCACTTCGCAGTTGAGTGTCTCCAAGTAGTTTTGGACCATTTTTGACGTGTGCGATGGTGCGTTGTCAACATCTCATAGTAGACACTGCTGATCCCACCAAATGCACAGAATTGTCTTCCGTCCGAAGAGATTTGGTCTTGGTAAAGATGTTGATGGTTGGCCGGGATCAACCCACGATTTCTTGCGTTTAAGATTCTCGGAATATATCCACTTTTCATTGCCTGTCACAAACCGATGCAGGAACGACTTTCTTTTTTGTCTGGCGAGCAAGATTTCGCATGTGTTTTGAACCTATCGTTCAATTCATGCGGCACCCATTTTCCGATCTTTTCAATCTTCCCCATGTCACGCAGACGCATGGAAATAGCTGGTTCAGTAACACCCAATTGCTACGCGAGCATTTTTTGCGATTGGGTATCGTCTTCGTCCAAAAGAGCGCGCAATTGATGGTGCTCAACCTTCCTAGGCCGATTTTCACGCTTCTTGTCCCACAAGTCAAAATTGCCGTCTTTGAACTGACGAAACCAATCTCGGCACGTTCTCTCCGATAAAGCACTGTCATCATATCATAAGCATTCGATGCGATTCGGCAGCCGATTTCTTCAAATTGAAGCAGAAAAACAGAGCTTCCCGCATATGCTCTTTTTCTGGCACAAAACTAGACATAATTATCAAATGAAAAATGTATGTTGTTGTACGAAATTGCTAAAAATGTGCACTGATTAATGTTGACAGATGTCAAACTCATAAAAAAAAAGTATGGCGTAAAAGACCAACCAGCGGCTTGAAGCTTATACCCCTATTAAGCATGAAGATGAGAATCCTTCATGAGAATACTCTGTAGAGAGTTTCTCGAAATGTCCACGGTGCCGAATTTATGTTCCTGGACCCTCAGCAACACTCTCACGGACTGCTTGGATGTTTTGTGTTCAACGACTTGTTGAAGGACAACCACACTAATTGATCCAGTCTGCCTAAATTTTTTAATTAATCTCTTCACAGTTGATGAAGTTAAATCACTATTTCAACCATATTTTGTACGAAAATTGCGAATTGCAGCTGCCAAACCTTCATTATTTTAAAAAAAATAGTTGATTAACAAAGAAAATGCATTGTTTTTTTGTGTAGTGTTCAATTTTTAATGATCCTGAACTGTCATATGCCATGCTGTATTTTCTTTCGTTGGCAACACTTTACTGCACAAATGGCGCAAAATTCAAATGTTGCGTGAAGTTTTGGGCACCCTACATAACCGAAATGCTTTGGTTCTCATTCCTTTGACAATTACGAGTATAATGATTTTTTTTAACACAGCTACGTATGGGGATGGTTAGTCTTAGAAGAACAGTAGATTGTTCGATAATATAGGGTCAGTCAAACAAAAGTCTAGAAAGTTACAAACGCATAAAAATACTATCAAAAAAGAAAGAAAAAAAAATAAAAGAAAAAAGAGAATTCTTAGCCGCATCTTTTCGAAAATGTATGTACATCGCCGCAAAAGAGATATTGTCTTGGGATTGTAAATTGTTTTTAGCGCACAGACATCGTTTCAGATACTGGTAGACTAATTAAATTTATGTGAAAGCTCAGGCAATCACGATTTTCGATATATTTTTTTTCTTTTTCTTTTTTAAGTTTACAATTATTCTCTTTTTTTTGATTTTACATTAACGTAGATGAAGTTATCTCGATGGAATCGGTTTTGAGATTCTTTATTTACGAAAGTATCTTTGAAAACGTTACTGTGGCATGTAGTCATAGAATGAGGGTAGAAACGCAGTAAGAAGCGATTTCTGTGATTATTAAGAATTCATATAAAAAAATTAAATATTTACAAGCGATAGCTTATGATGTTTTGACTATATTTGCCAAAGTTTATTAACTTCTTTAGTAAAATTTAGGTAATTTCGAATTTGAAACAATTTTACTGGAGTTGATATATTTGAAAAAAAAAGCCAAACTTTCTGTTGGATTCATATTTTTTTTGTAAATTTTATAAACATTAATTTTTTTTTTAATTTTATTTTATTAGGTTTTCAATTTTTTAACAAATACACAATAAAGTGAATTTTCTATAATTTTATAAGGAATTAAAATTTTGTCAGACATTTTTGATTTTGTTTATTTTTCAGAGCAAATTCAGGAGTCATCTGCCAATATCATCAATAAAACTTTCGAAATCAAAGCTTTACAAAATAATTTTTTGTACCAAAAAAAAATAATATATTTTTAAATTGAAGTTTTGTAATAAATAAAATGAAATTTTTTTTTGTATTTTCTAAAATAAAATTTAGAATTTAAAACTTTTAACAAAAATCCGCAAATTTATTGATTGACAACAATAAGAACCAAATAGCAACATACGAGTATGCTGATTTATTTGATATTTTATATATTACAAAAATCAGATGTTTTTATTGCGATATTTTAGGGGAAAAAATAAATTTTTTTAATGCCCTAATAAGCAACTTTGTTTGGGAACTACTGACCGAATGGCTGTGACCGAATGTCGGAACTACTGACCAAATGCCTGTGATATAAGAAAAATTGTACAAACTTTTTTTAAAATTTTTTAGTTATCTACAACTACAGAAATATTATAACAAAAATATATTATGACAAAAATACTTTAGGATCAAAAGAAAAAAACAATGCAGTGGAAATAAATACTCATCGATGCTTCCCTAGAGGAGAATTCTTTAAAAAAGGTAATGGCAGGATAATTGAGAAATAAACTTTTTATAACGAGCAGCACGTTAATTACGAACATAAAGTTACGATGATTAACTCTCTTACGTAGATAAAACGGGGTATCAACAAATATCCGTTAATATAAAGAGAGAAAAAAACAACTTTTTTAATTTCTGCTAAAATTCATCAATAAAAATCTTAACAAATCTGTTTTTTAATGATAAGTTGATAATTTTGTATGTTTTTCTTTTGAATAGTAATAAAGAGCTTTTGCTAAACTCTATTTATTAGCGTAAATAAAAATTAATTGAAACAAAAATATAATAACTAAACTTGAAATTTCAATATTTTCTGATTAATTTCAGCTTAAAAATACAAAATAAAAAAATTTCGAGAAAGTTGTTATGCATTCAAGTGTAATAATTTGCTATCATTTCGTATATGAAATTTCTTTAAAAATTACTTTCATTCAAAATTATAACACTTACCTTTTTTATATGTATTTATAGTTATTAAAAAAAAATCCAAAATTAATCAAAAAACGTCATTAAATTACTTTCTTTATTGTTGATATCATATTTGTAAGAAGAAAATATATAATTTCATCCGAGGTAACAGTTAACAATTGACTGAATTGTCAGAAAAACTAAATGGAAAATGCTATAATATACAAAATTTTTTATTTATTTTTCTTTTATTGTTGTTGTAACAACACGAAAAAAAGGTGAAACTTATTTAAAAATCATTTATTTAATCGATTGTTTTGAAGATTTTTCATATGATTGCAACGTAACTTTTCATAGAAGTTCTTTGAACAATTTTTGTCGATAACAAGCCTATTCCCACGGTTTTTACATTATACGATTTTCTTTCGAAAAAAAAACCTGAAAACTCATAATTTCCTAAACAGAAATAGAGTTATTCAAAAAATATCGTATTTAATTGAAATATAATAAAAATTATTCGATTATATAAGACGAAAAATCATATTCCAACCCAGTTCATATTATTGATGAAGAAAATTGTTCCCCATCCGGCTCTATCAATCATATTTCAGTTATTTAACAGATTTATTCCACAATAAAAAAAAAAATTAAAATCATAATAATTAGAATGGATGAAAATATGGTATTGCCAATTGATGGAAATGTTATGCCAATCAAATCAAATCAAATCAAATCAAGTCAATAACAGAAGATAGTCTCTCGGAAATTGAAAGTAAAAATAAAATGATTAAAGCCACTAGTTACGAGTAGTGATATCGGCAAGTCTTCAATAGTTTTACAACAATAAGAATTATAAATAAAAAATTTTAATATATTTTATTTATTTTTTTCTGTTGCCACCACTTAATTTTTTTGTAGTAATTCTACTCGTTATGTCTAATTTTTATATTGTAAATTGAAGATTATAAAATTTTTAGCTATGACTTTTCTCTTAGCTCTTAAAAGTTATTATTATGTACTTTTTTTTTATATTTTGTTTTGAATATTAAAAACTTTAATTCAAAATTTATTAAAATTCCTTTGAAAAAATTTAATGAAAAACTTCTAAAAAAAATTCGAAAACTTTCGAATTTAGATAATTTTAAGTACTCAAAATAATGGGTTATTTTGATAGTTCAAAAACTTATTTTATTCTCGTTCAGATTAACTTTTTATCTTTTATAATTATCAATTTAGTAGTTTAAAAAATATATCATTATATGTAAGATTTCAATTTTGTGCCATTTATGTGCGTGACAGTTTAGAGTTATTAAAAATGAAGCGCTATACGAAAGAAGAATGCGTTTTCATTGTTGAACAATATTTTAAAAATAATAAAGGTTTGGTAGCTAATAGTTCGAACAAAATCATCTTTAGCAATAAGGCTCACTTTCATCTTGATGACTCCTTGGTTAATGGACAAAATTGTCGCATTTGTGATTCAGGTAAATCCACGAGTGATTGTTGAGAAATAAATGCATCCCATAACGTGTTACTGTTTGGTGTGGATTTTGGGCTAGAGACATCATTGGACCATTCTTCGCTATCACGACATGATAATCCGGTTTTTTGTACCTTAATTGCAAGATACAGATGTGGGCGATATGTGGTTTCAAGAAGGCGGTACCATATGCCATACAGCCCGAGAAATAATTCAATTACTGCATGAGTCATTTCCTGGTCGTGTAATTTTGGCCGCCCAAATTGGCCGCCCAGATCATGCGATTTAACGCCGTTGGAATTTTTTCTTTAAGGTTTTTTAAAGACTAAGGTTAATTTCAAGAAGCCCACAACCACTCAAGCCTTAAAGAAGGAAATTAAGCGCTGTATAAACGTAATTTAACCACATTTATACAAAATGGTCGTAGAAACTTTCAACAAAAGAGTGCGTATGTGCCAGCAAAGCCGTGGTGGTCGAAATGTTTCCTATCATCATATATACCCGATATGTTTCCTGTATTTTCTATCAGAATTACTTCCTTCCTGAAATCTAGGATACCCTATATATTATTCAAGTAACTAATTATTAAGATTATAATTTGCCTATTCGATATTATAAATCGCTTAATTACCAAGCGATGCGTTAAAATTGTAATTTTTTTTTACAAAAGTTGTAATATTTCCGTAACTATATTTTCTGTAGCAATAAAATTAATTTCACAAATATATTAATATACAAAATGTCCATATTTAACCAATTTATTAATTTTTGGTATATATTATTTAACTTTACTTTCCAAAGCACAAATTCAATAATCATTTAGTCAAAAAAAATTACTGGGTCATTTGATCCAAATTATAAAATAAGAATAATTTTTTCTCAAGTATGATGATCTGGAAAATTTTAATAGAACAAAAATAATATTTTGAACAGAAACGACAGAAAAAAAATGTTCTTAGTCATATCGCCATCTCTGCAAATGCTATTAGTAAACAAACACTCACAAAAATATTATTTATTTGCAATTTTGTTGAGATTTTTGTCAATTATCGCACTTAGTTTATATTTTGGTACAACAGTCTATTATACATAATTTTTCAGTGCAGTCATGAAAAGAAATAAAATCCAAATTGTGGTTAATAAATGTTGCCCCGCAAACACCAGATTTAAAGTACATAAAAAATTGAAGGAATCGCTATGGACATCATCATCACCACCATCAGCAGCCACTCGTGCTTTGTTTCCAATAAATTCAAATTTATTTACTTATATCCAAAGAAATAAGTGTGAAAAGACATGCGTTTTTTATCCCAATAACCAAAAATATGCAATAAATACTCATGCGTGCAGTTGTTTTCATTTATGTGTCAATTGAAAGGCGCCATATTGCAATTTTTTCAATATTGTTTATAAACATTTGCTTATAAACATTTTTGGTAAAGAAAAATTTCCCTTTTCAAGCGCAGTCGGACTTAAAGAGTCACGTACTATAATCGTTGATGATCAAACTGTGATTTTATGAGCCCTAATACAGAACCTTGACAATATTTCTAATAATAATCAAAAGGAGTATTCACATTTTGTTATTGTACGATTATGAACATTTGCGCGAAATTGCGAAAAGTTGACAGAATTACTGGAAACGATGATGCAATATTATTCCATCGTAATTCAATGGTAATGAAGACTATTCGAACAGAATTACGATAAGTATTCGTATGAGCTGAGAGTTTTTGCAATGTGATGGCTTTAAAGCCTTTTATGTCCATCGACTGGTTGGCTCGCTGATTCTTTAGACGGCAGACAATAAGTTATTAGTAAGATGTGCGCCCAGCCCACTCTACGTATTATGGCGATAGAAATGCTAGAGCAGCGAATTCGTTCTGGTCGTGTCGTG
Organism: Atherix ibis; assembly: GCA_958298945.1. Taxonomy (NCBI): domain Eukaryota; kingdom Metazoa; phylum Arthropoda; class Insecta; order Diptera; family Athericidae; genus Atherix; species Atherix ibis. The sequence goes on along the minus strand of OY282609.1, from coordinate 11,975,643 downwards.
TGCCTTGGGTTATGTGAAAATCTGATTTGTCATGTTGATCGAGAAAAGTTCATACGAAATCGAGGACAAGTTTGAACGAAAGGAAAAACCCACTTGTCCATATTGCCCAGAAGTACGGCCAGGCATATCAATTATTCAAGTTCGAAAAACTATTTTCACTATTTTTTTTTATTCTCTCAGAAAGAAGAAGTTTTCTTAAAGAATGCCTTTAGGAATTTCCGTTTCTTATTCTTAGAAGCTGCCGTCGTCCTCAAGGAGTTCAGTTAAGTGTGTATGCATTTTCAAAAAAAAAGGAAAAAAAATTCTTCTGAACGCTATGAACGATGAAGTCGGTGATTAAACTAAAAATGATGATGTTGATGGTGTTGATGAAGAGAGCAAGGATGGACAAACTCGTATATGACGATGGAGATACGTCTGAGAACTTTGTTTTAGATGGGAATGTGCAGCGGAGGATGACGATCACAAAACGAGTACTCTGCACTTCTGCTTACAATAAGGAAACCGCGAAAGATTGTATTTTCTGAACTGGAGTCCAACAAGAAGCCATGTATGCGCGGAGGGTTTTTTGAATAAACATTTAGTTCCGTGTAAGAATTCAGGGCAATGCGATGCCAGGCACTGGTCCTCGTCAACAGTACCATTTCTGGACATCGACTGCATTTGCAATCCGATATGATCCACATTATACAGTTTTTTTGTATAGACCAAATAAACAAGAAAGAAATCCTCGAGCAGTTTCAATAAAAATAATAATTGACCCGATGACGACGATGATGGTGACAATGATGACGACCCCGATGATGACGACGGCGACCACGACGATAATAACAATTGCTATGGCAATGCTGATTTTAACGCTGCAGGTCCCTCCTTAAAGGCATTTTTACTCTGATTTATAACTTGCAGGTTAGTGAAAATACGGCATATCGAAAAATGACAATACCATCTAAGTTTCTGCAAATTCAGTTAGCATTTACTTCTGAGTTTCTTCTATAGGTGAGCATTTGCTTTTGGATTTCTTCAAATTCGTTATTAAATTGTAGTTGGTACCTTCTGGTCATACAAAAACGTCTTGATACAAATAACGATAGTGACTTTATTTATGTGCTCCTATTCTGTATTAGAGAAACGTTAGTTGGTAAGTCTAAATACAGTGTATTAATACTAAAGTGGCTCCGTACTATTACGAGTATACAAAAATAATACCAAAAATGGCCTGCCGCACTCACGACATTTCATTTTCAGCTGTTTCTGCCAATTCCAGTTCATTTTTGTCCATTATTTCTTCTTTTATTATTATTTCTTATATTATTTTCTATAACAACTTGGACTTCTTTCGTATTGCATAAATTTACTGGGAAGAAAACTGACATTCTATTGAAATGATTTCTTATTTTATTATTTTGATTGAACTTCACGCATGATATTGTTCATAGGAAAATGATATCTAAAAATATGCTAGTTCTTCATAGTAGTATGTCTCTACTAGTTAGCGCCATATCGACTTGTTCAGATCTCACCAGACTATAACGAATCATGTTACTTGTTCTCGACTTTTATGGGAAAAGTTAACTTATGCACCGATAGTCTGGTGAATGCGTTGTTTTAAGAAAATCTACCCAATAAGTTTTAGTATAATTATGCGTATATTGAGTGGTTAGATAGATACAAAATTGAAAATTTATTATCAGAACTATTCTTTTCGTAGGCATAGTAGTTTAGGTTTAGTTCCTAAGATTGCTATCACTGAGAGCAATCTGGCAATACTGAGGACCTCCGCTGCAAATAACTTGTACGTTAGTTACTTTTAGATATTCAGTAAACGTTTATAAAGTATTTTTGTAATGCGGTACAAAAAATGAAACAAAGAAATTCTGAGCAACTAAGGGCAATAAAAGTTTGTGTTAAGCTTAGGAAATCCAATAGTTTGACTTAAGAAAAGTTGTAACGAGTCTTTGAGGAATAATCCTTATGAAGAGCACACGTTTTTCGGTGGCACAAAGTATTTTTCAAAGGTCCAGTAGCAGTGGGAGGGCTTCAACGTCAAAAACTATTGAAAATATGTAATTTTTTAAAGACTTTATTGAAAGGACTTGTTTTTTTAAGGACTTTCTTAAAAAAGGATAAAGAATCTTTTTTTTCTTGAAAGGCCCAGAAAAAAAGATTCTTCGTTCAGATCGGACATACTTGGAGGCTCGCCCATGATTTCTATCAAAAAAAGGGATTCTTATGGTTTTTTATACACCTCCCCCTTTCCCATCCAAAAACTTAAAAGAAACGTTATCTTTTACTATCGAAAACTAAAGTCAATGTAGAACGCGTGAGGGCTCTTGGAAGGTCAGAAATCTCGATTAACATTGGAACTGATGAGAAGTCCTTGAAAGGTTGAGTAAAAGAGCTATTTGCCTCATATCCGACATCGTAGACACTTGGATGCTCCACCATGAAAACAATTCCTGTCAAATGGTCATCTCTATCCACGTGCTTTTGTCAGAAAAGTATCTGGATCCCTTTCCCGTAAAATACCTAAAAGATGTCATTTTGGTTGAAGATAAATCTCATTCAGGAAGAAGTAATCGACTAACATAGGAGCTGATGAGAAGTCATTGAAAGCACATTAGTGTAATATTATTTAACGTGGTTAAAACAGACCTGGCATGTAATGGATTTCGCCAGCTTAGCTGAATAGATCCAGATAGTTGAACACATCTCAAGCGATACTCTAGCTGGCCAAACTAAGCTTTAGCGACCCAGTTCGCTTCAATATTTCTTTGATTTTCTGCTTGGGCCACTTCATTCGTGGAACATTCTATCAGGTTCCCTTTTCGTTTTAGAACTTCTTTTTTCTAAACCTTTTGTAAATCAGTTTTCTCTATGGCAAGATGGTCTTAATATCATATCTGCCATTCAACGCCATGAACAATCCTTTGTGATCCATAAATGAAGCAGTCAAACATTAATTCATCCGTCAATTCCTGCAGTGAGCGTTTGGTTGAGACCGCTCCCTCATTACTCCACGCATATTTGTGTCACTACCTGATCCTGCCTCTAAACCAGCTCCATCCATCACAGTTATGTCCATTTGCTAATAGTCAGTAACTAGCTACAAGATAGTTACCATAACTGTTGGCAGCAAGGCTTACATAAACCTGCAGAGATAGCACCCGGGATTCAGCCATCTCTCAGCTCCAGTACTAAGACTGTACCTGCGATGTAGGTAATAACTACAGCTAATCACGTTTCAGCCAAAGGCTCTACAACTTCGTCGTGCACGGCAATAGTTTTTATAGTTTAAGACTATCTGGTGAGTACTAATTTTTATAGCCTAAAGACTCTCTGGTGAGTACTCTTCACTCAACTCAAAGAGCTACAATAAGGAAACTTGTAATTTCCTGGCACTGCTAGAAAAGCTCAGGACCACGGTTTTGCCAATACCCGCAGACCACTTCTAATATCGACCCCACGGATATACACTATAAAAGCGTCCCCCTAGCGAGGGCCTTGAATGACTCATATTAACTGGTTGTTCGCATACTATCAGACATTGCCATCGCCATCTTCGAGTTTTTGCTGGAAAGAGATTTTTTTTGTTCCCCAAGATCGAAAACTACGTTAAACCTAGTACTGTCAATAACATCTGACAGCAACTTAAGGTTATTCCAGTTGAAGCCTTCCAGCACTGCTATGAAAATTTCACCGATCTATATTTTCCTAAAGAACTACTTTGAAGAAAATAATATTTATATACAATATAAAAATAAAATAAAATTGCTGCTAAAAAAATATGCCTTACAACTTTTATGCTCCACATCATATTTAAAATTTAAAAAAAAACTCAGACATAAGAATAGGATAATTATAATATTTAATTTCAAGTAGTTCGTAATAAAAAAAATTGCACAGTAATTCTTTTAAGATATTTTAAAGAAATAAAGACAAAAATCTTCTAACTGTTCATAATACATAAAAAAAATCTTCTTAAAAAAATTCAATTCTCTCAAATTGTATGGCAAAATGTTAATAAACTTCTCAGTTTTCTATGCCAAAAAAGTTTTTTTTCCACAAACCATCAATAGAAGAATATTTTTCAATCTAATCTACTTATTTTATACAATATAACTATTGATGTGAATGTACTTAATTTTTATTAAATTTTTTGTTTTTAATAACAAAATGTCTGTTACTTTTATTATTCTAAATTTTTTTTCGTTCTCTTCTATTCCATATAAAAGTATCTGTTCAGAAGCAGTTTCTATTAAAAAACAGTATTTCAAAGACTTGAGACGATCATAAAAATATTGTTTCTTATACAGTTTTTAGTTCATTGAGTCTTTAAGAAGCATTATATTTTTATTCTGTTAAATTCAACAAACTCTATTCAAAGTTTTATAAAGTTTATTTTTATTTGAATGCACGAGTACACTGAAAAATAAACTTTATTGGTTTTTATATTATATCTCAGTGAGAGTACATTTTTGGAAAAAAAATATTCACAGTACATACGAGTATCAGTTCATGCAACTTTATTAGAATTTATAAATAAAATAATCAATAGATTATTATTATGAATTAATATCATAGAAATTAATAGTTGCACTAAAGCCTGTGTACTGAAAATTTACATTAATTTATCTTTTAAATAATTGGGTTTTTTTGGAAAGTTCTTAAAAAAAGGTGATACGATATTTAAAGAAAGAAAAAGAGAACGAATTTTTAAATTAAAACTCAGTATTTTAACAAATCCCGGAACCAGTAATGTTTATGTGTAAATCGCCGATGAATGTTTCTACGAAAGAAAGTGAAGACTACTTCTTGAACAAAGGGATTAGTATTATTGGAATGTGAAATTTTTTATAACAAGGCATCACGAAAAAAAGGGATTGCCGATATAAAAAAGAGCATCGACAATTTTCCGAAGTATTTTTGACTAAAGCAATTGTATTTGAAAGGAATTGCAAGGTTTGGTCCAGTCCGTAAGTCCATATTGGTTTCAGTAGAGAACTGTATAAAAGTATTTTGCTGTCTATTGTAAGCTTAGAACCATTGTCTAGAAGTTTTAGTTACAGAATTTCAGTGTATTTCACTACTATTAAGATACATGAAGGGATATTCTTTATGGTGGAGAGTAAAAGTTGCGTGCGTTTTCTTTTACTTTACACTTGGTAAACCAGTTCTGGAAGGTTTGGATTTGGGTTTGGCGGATTTCAGAAGCATAGTAGGGATTTTCGCATATATAACAAAAAATATGTTAGAACATACTGGATTGTTGCATAAATAAATATTGTACAGCATGAGCCCAACTAAACTTCCCATGGCAGATGTAATCGGCGGAGGAATATTTCTTCAAAGATTTTTACCAGGTTTGGAAGGAGATTCATTGATCTGTGGGGTTATTTATTAGTTTATTTGGCTTAGGAATCATTTTTATAATGGAATCATTTTTCAGGGAGTTATTTGGCTTAGGAGTTATTTTTCAGGGAGTTGTTGGGGTATATTTCAAGTGATAAGACCATAGCCAGCAGCTGTGCATTTAGGAAGGCGATTGATGAAATTGGTGATATTGAAAGGAGATATTTGCTTTGGAGAATGCTTCATGGGTGTGGGAATGGTTAGTTCTGTCTCGATATTAGCACAATGAGTTCTATCTAGTATCTTTTTACGTAGAATAAATGATTTTACAAGGTGTTCAGCAAATGTTTCTGCTTTATTTTTATCAATTTTACCAGCATTTTCTTAGTTTTCAAAACTACTTTTACTGTATAATTTTATACAGAAAAAAAAACATTAATTTTTCTTTCAAATAATTTAATAATCAAATTTTTTGTTCAAAGAGAATTTATGAAAAAAAATTATGTAAAAAAATTCATTCACAAAATCATTCTCAATAAAAACCCCATCCATCATGTGGGTGTCTGCACTAACGTCAGAAAAACTGCAACTTTTCTTTGTTAATACTCGTAGAGCAACAAGCTTTCACGATAATGCATTTTTCATTACTCAATTTGCGTTGTGTAAGAGATTTTTTTACTATTTGCTAAAATATATTTTCGTTGAAGAAAGAAGAAATGAAATCATTTTTAATAAATTTGAATGTTAAAGTTTATTTTTCTGCAGTATTTTTTTATATTTAGTTGAAAGTATAAGATAAATATCAAAATAAAAGTGCTGATTATTTTTATAGAAGACTATTTTTATTTTATTTTTTCATAAAATAAAAACTATCTCAGGTGTACGAATTTTTTGAATTAAAAAAAATCTTAGCAACGGTGACATAAAAGTTTTTATTCAAAGTTCAGAAGATCAATTTCTTCTACAGTAAAATAAACTACCGCCATCGAATTTGGAATCATTGTTGTTAGAGTATGTTACTTATACTATATGCCCATTATTACCTCTTCTCAACTTTTAAGTTAGTTTTAAGTTTACACATTCAAAAGTCACTTCATCCATATTTGGGCTAGAAAAATGCATTCCCTGTTTTTATTTGGTAGTGTTTTGTTTTGTTAAAATTTTTTCCCTTTTTATTTGTGTTTTAAAAGGACTCTAAAGTTTATTTTTAAGCTTTTCTGTTGAAGACAGTCTCAAGTATCATTTAAAAAAAAGTTCATTGAATATAACTTGTTCGAATACTAAGAAAAACCAGAAAGACGATAGTTTCTAGGTTTTGTCCGAATAAGTTCTTTATCTTGCCAAGAACTAACTTAGCGAAGTTTTGTTTTAAATAGTCTTGTGAAAAGTTATCAAGAAAGTTTCGTTTATTTTTTATATCTATTTTAAAAACTATTTTTTCCTTCTAGTTCAAATAATTTCATTTTATTTGGTTCTAGTTTAATTCGATTAGATTCTAAAATGAATTTATTTTTCTTGTTGTAAGGTCTCTGAGACAAGACTCAGATGTCATACTGTAGCGCCATGAGTATGAGGTCATTTAGCGAATACATGTTACGTATAGGTTGGCATTGCCACCTTCCCTAATAAAATTGGTCGAACATTAGTTGGTGGAAGGAATTAGACGTTGTTAAATTCGTTGGAGAAAGTTAGTTTCCTTTAGAAAATTAATGAGAGAACTTGGAAAACGAGTTTTTGGATCTAGGAGCTCTACAATAAAAGGAGTCCTATTCAAAAAGAAATTCTGGATTAAGCGACATTCGTTGAAAATATGGGGAATGTTCAGTTGAACGCCACAGGAATGTCATGAAGGACGGGGTTGGTTACCAAAGATGTATATGTATAAGTGCGGTATGCCCAATTAGAATTCTAAGAAGTTTCTTCGTCCAGATTTTTGGAATGCTTGTTGAGTAGACAGGTTTTGGGATGTTAGGCCAATGTGCGAAAAGAAATCATCCACTTTCGGAGCAGTCTATTTGTCCACGCATGGCTAAGGAAGTTAAATGCCATTAAGTGATCAGATAGAACAAGTTTGGTATTAAGTGGGAATAGAACGGTGAAGCGACTCCCCCGCTCTTTCCAAGGATATCATCGTGACCGGGGGATATAATTTGTCTTAAAAGAATATGGATAATTTCGCAAGTCTGGTAAGCTCCACTAGTTAGTCGAATACAGCGTTTGATAATAAATTTTTGTTTGCGAAACACTTTTTCCTAATTTTAAGCAGAAACATATGGTCCGAAACGAATACTATTTAAAAATTATCTTCTACAATTATAATACATATAAATACAAAATAAAGGCACTTAAATACGTAATATAATTTTTTCTTTTAAAATTTTTTTAATAATATTTAAAGTCAAGCATTATATTTATAAGCAAATATTTTTTATCAACAACTTTCATGTTTATAAACATAAATTGAATTTTAAAATAAGAAATTCCTTGAAAATTATGAAAAAAAAATATTAAGAAAATTGTTCAAATTATTTTTCAATCTTATTTTTATTAAGATTAATATATTTACAAATGGAATTGAAAACAGAATTATTTCCAAATTTTTTTAAGTACAAATAAAAAAAATACTAGGAAAGCTTCTTATGCAGTTGCAATTAAAAAAATTTCGCAATATCACAGACTGATTAAAGAATTTCTTTTGCAAAATTTATTTGATTCGAAAATATCAAGAATTGATAACAGAAATATTTCCAATTTTTTTGTTTGTTTAGTATGAAAAAAATTAATATTTACTAATGTCCATATCATAAAATAATCAATATTAATTTTTTTATTTTTGGGTGCAGGAATGGATTTCAATTATAATAATAATTTTCAATACATTTTATGTGTGCAACATATTTTCATATATTATTAAATATTTATATATTGCTAAAGACCTACCTAAAAGAAAAACTTTTTGGATTCCGAAAAATCGAAACTTCAAAAATAATATTTATTATTGTTTGTTATCAATTATTGCAGAGAATTTTTTGTAAACACGTTTTCAGATAACATTTCTTACCTTAAATAAATTCTTCTACAAAAAAAACATATATTCATAGCTATGAGAATAAAATATTTCATATCAATCACTTATTCTTATACTTACAGTAAACATATTAATTTTTCCTAATATAATCGTATGTTTTTAGCGAGGGTAGATAAGCGCAAAAGTTTATTTGCAAACTCCTACAATATAGGAGAGATTATATCAGACTAGAAATGTTGCATAGCATTGAGTTATGTTTATTTCCACCCTCCTACCCTTACTACTAAATGAGAAAAGTTCTTTTTCTATCTTATATAGTATATCTATGAAATTATTTCGATTCTTTTTTGTTAAGGCTTTAAAGAAAAATTGGGAAAGTGATGACAGCTACTGAAACTACGGAACTATTTAGAAACGAGAACTAGTACCAAGAAAATAAGCAAAAATTTCATAACAATTACTACTTTTTTCCACTTTTAAATTTTTCCAAAAGGAAAATACTCAAAAATATTGAAAATATTTAAAATAGTTCTTGGTAAATTTTTGGCAAGAAGTGAACGAAACAAACAAACAAAATTTTCTGATATTATCTTAGAAGTTACTTTCAAAAATGGGTCACTAGATTTTCTATCTATACGCTATGGAATCAAAGTTTAAAAAAAAACAAGTAACAAGCATAAATTTTAGTAAAAAAATAAATAAATTGGCGCCGGTTCTAGTGACAACATTTTATGATTTTTTTTCTATACTTCTTATACAAGTTCCTTGTCTATTTCAATAGCAAGTTTATAGTTTATAGGTTTTCGTTTGCTGTTTTTCTAAAATAAAAATCATTGAACTTTTATATTGGAAATTACAATTGATATACTAAATTTTTCAACGGTTTTGTAAACTTTTTATTTCGATACTCGTACTAGTCAAAAATTAAATTTATTTTTTTTATCCAAAAGTTTATAATTGTTACAATTAAATAAAATAATATCATTAAATTTATTTTATCATCACAAATAGCAATATTTATATAGTAATAATACAAAAAAGTATGTCCATCCACCTACATACTAATCAATTTTATTAACATAATAAAATCAAAAAAAAAATCTCAAAATTTCATTCATTTTCAACATTTTTTTTAAAAATCTTGCAAAATTTCATATTTCTATATTTATTTATTTAATAGCGACTACATTAAAAGATCATAAAATCGAATCAATTAGCTGACTCTGAATTGTGGTCGAGTAGAAATCTTAAAGGTGGGATTAGAAGTAGGCTAATATTTTCTACATAAAATTTATTTTATTTTCTAAAATTAAATTAATTTACATAGTTTGATATGAAATGCTAAAATAAAATGAATTTTACTTCGATTTGATATTTAAAGAATCGCCATCAAAATTGAACTGAATCCCAATAGACTTTCGCGAACTGGTCACGTAAATTAATTAACGGCTCTTGTCGACCACGGACTTCCGCAATTGGTCTTCGAAATTGACGTGAACAGACTTTGAAGTTGTACAAAAATAATGCAGCCGAAAAGTTTACCTGCAGATAAATAAATTCGTACCTTTTTTGTTCATGCATATGTACTCGTATTTCAATATCCATATCTACTTACAGGTCAGATTACTACTTATGTTAACTAAACTACTGTTCTTTGGTTTGGTTGGTTGTTGTGTTGTTTGGGAATGAGAATCTACATAGGATCCAGTAAAATTCAACAAATAACAATAAATGAAAACATCCACAAACCAAAATTATTGCTCGCTTCTATGGTGATGATTCGATTTAAGTTTATTTGATTGAAATTGATTGCAATGTGCTCTGCTAACCGAAAAGGTAATAACAGGTAGTAATCGAATTATTTCGCACGCAACTACCGTCATCGCCCAACGTTGATTCTGTCACATCTGTCAATTTTTGAATTTCATATGTGCAATGACTATTTGTGCAATTTCAGAGGATGCATTTTGAATAGTTGGTTAACCGCTCAGGAAACGAAAATTGGTCACTTTATAAATGGTAGAGCTCCACTATGGAACTACGTACATCATCCTCGACATTATTCGATTACAACCAGTGCTACTCGTATTACCTGCATTTACATCCGAGTAATGTCCACCTGCCGTTTACGTATATATGAACATGAGGTAAAGAATGATTTGCATTCAAAAAATACAGCATTAAAGGACTACCTTTTCGTAAATAGTGTTTCTTGTTACTACACCTACTATAGATAAACACATTGCCAAAATTTAAAATTACATTAAAAATATATCAAATTATAATACACTGCTATAAACACGTAAATTATTATTTGCTTATATCCATCCAGTTCAGATTTACCTGTCAGCTATTTCAATTTTTTCTATTGCCAAAATTACAGAGCCAGACGAGACTAATTACTTCTATAGGAATAATCTGATTCGTTCATATTACAAAATATCATTAAACAGATAGTTACTCTAATGGGCATCTATACTTAACTTGAATCTCCATCAAAATAGTACACATAGATATTAAATAAAATGTAGTAAACATATTTTTGGATTCAATTAATTTTGTCACCCAAAAAGATTTTTCTAAATTTTTTTTTTTGCATAATATCGATCAAAAAAAAGAAGCAAATTCTGATAAGAAAAATCTTTCTAAACTTAAAAAAAAGACAAATTTAAATTAAAAATGATTTTATAAAAATGTTATAATCTTCCTAATTTTCTCAATTTTTTTTTACTAAATTTGTAAGAGAATACACTTTTAAATGAAGGAATGAAAGCAAATTAAATTAAATGTAGCTCTCTTAAATGAAACGAATACTGTTCAGGGGTGTCCCTAGACATATGGACTGCTCTGAAAACTGAAGAGCTTTTTTTCCTGCACATGATTCCTAATTTTTTCAATGAAACTTAAAATATTGTTTTCGACATCATTTCTAAGTTACAATAAATATTATTACAGCTGGTGTTCCTCAAGGAAGTATTTACTCCTATACAATATTTATACCTTTGACATTTTAACTGATGTTGATGCTCCATTCTATAATGGAGTTTATACTTTAAATTAAAACTCCATTCGAAAAAGTTTCTCGTTATACCTTAAATCCACTGTTTTTTAGTCAAAAAACACATGTTTTTTTCATAGAAAGCAAAAACAAATTTATTCAAAATACTTGCCCTCGCTAGTAACACATTTTTCCCATCTCTCGGGCAATTTGTGGATACCACGCCAAAAAAATTCCTTCCTATCGTTCAACCTATTTTCCGATCTTTTCAATCTTCCCCATGGCACTCAGATGTATAGAAATGGCTGGTTGAGTAACACCCAATTGCTCCGCGAACATTTTTTGCGATTGGGTATCGTCTTCAACCAAAATAGCCTGCAATTGATAGTCCTCAACCTTCCTAGGCCAATTTTCACGCTTCTTGTCCCACAAGTAAAAATTGATGTTTCCGATAAAGCACTGTCGTGTCTGATAAAGAACTGTCACCATAAGCCTACATGAGCATTCGATGCGATCCGGCAGCCGATTTCTTCAAATTGAAGCAGAAAAACAGAGCTTCCCGCATATGCTCTTTTTCTGGCACAAAACTAGACATGACTACCAAAGGAAAATGTATGTTGTTGTATGAAATTGCTGACAATGTGCACTGATTAATGTTGACAGATGTCAAACTCATAAAAAAAGTATGGCGTGGCATAAAAAAGTATGGTAGCTTTATACGCTCACTCGCGCCATCTATGACCAAACAGCAGATTTAAGCTTATACCCCTGGTAAAAAGTTTCATATACGATTATCCTTTCACAATAATTCTCTTATTATAAAAAAACACATCTCCGCTACTTTCACTCTAAAGACTTACCGTAGTCTAAAGAAAAAATTAACCACGAAATCTCTTGAAGCGACAATAAGATTTGTTAGGTTTACTATCAAATGTTCCTCTCCTGTCATTGTAGTGTCTTTATCATAAAATCTTCTTGTTACATTATTTATATAGTTGAAGATAGATAATAATTATATACAATAAAAAAATTAAATGTATACAATAGACTTCACCAAGCCTGAAGCCATGGAAAAATCAGTAACAGACAAAAAGGTGAACGAGAATACATAATCGTATCGAATGCATATCAGATCGATTTCAAATTGAGCTGCATTCAGGTATGCAAAATTACCAGTATACACAGTGAAATTATCAGATTGCAGGTAAACTAGCCTATTGACATTTGAATAGTTTGCACGCGTTCTGTTCGTTTGGCATGTGCTTTAAAATCCACCGGAATGAGAAATTCGCATTGGATTTGGAAAATTGTACATCGGAAAATGTTTAATACACAATTTTGCTAGAAGGACTATGAGTGTTAAGGAATTTTACCATGATTTCCATCGATAGGAATCTATCTGAGAACAATGTCAGCTATCGTTAACCATATTGTTTGGAGCAGGCACACTTTTCCTACATTTTCCTGCTTCTTCATTTTCTTAAACCTCTTCTCTAGTTTGAGATTTAACGAAACACCTAAACAATTGTTGTTATTCACGCAATCTAAGTGTGCCACTCATAATAAACGTAAATTACTCAAAGTGTAAATAAAAATGCCACTTTTTAATAGCAAATCGACTGCATATTTCCTATTATTAGAATGCATCTCCACTGTATCCGAAAAATGTGAGTTTCTACAAAAGTGCCCCAATCAGTCTGTTAGTCATTTGGTTAGTAAGTTACTATGCTAACAATAAACGATTCTTTCTGGCTTCTTTTCTTATTAGCTTTAAACCAAGTAGATTTCAGATTATTATTAATCATTTCGGATTTCAATTGATTTGTACGCAATGCACTTATTTATGAACATACTTTATGAGTAATACTCCGTTCCAATCAATCTAAATTGAGCAATGCCAGCCAGCTCTTTGGCAGCTGTTATTACCTATTTTATAGCTTTTCCGCTAACAAATTTTTAGGTCATTTCTGATAAGAAAATTGTTTTAGATTATAAACTGAGTGCATTTATGTATGTATGTACACATATGCCTATTTGAGAATTTAAATAAATTAAAAAAATTACTTTAGAATTTTGAATGAGCAATTTTATTTGAATTCATAATTATATGTTGAGTGTGCATTTTTTGTTACAAAAATGAAAGTTTTTTTATTAAGAGGAAGCCGTCTATTGAATAAGTTGTTAGATTTTGGAGAAAAAAAATTAACGAACTTTGCTAGAAAGAAAATTTGAATATATATCGAAATAAAACTGGGAATTGTTAAAATACAATATATTGAATGAGATTCGATATAAGGTTTGCCATTTTGCAATTTTATCAAACAATTTGTGAAAAATGTAATAAATCATCAAATTGCGTAATTCTGTTGTAGCCACGTTTCACGCTTTAAGATGAGACTCACTTCTCGCTAGATGGATACGTCAATAAACTAAAAGACTGTGGAAATTTTGGTTCTTAATCTGGATCATATGAGTTTTAAACATAAAGACTTATTCACACAACCGACTTATTCGGGATTTATTGCATGAAAAATTACCAGGAACCTAAATTTTAAGATTTGATAATGTTAATTACCGTTGAAAACATCCGTCCTCTAACAGCTCAAAATGTGCGAAACAAAATAACTTTTAAAAATGACCTTCAAAGGATTAAGTAACTCACGTAATGTCGTGACGGCCATTTGAATAATATCATAACAAATTCAAAATGGTAAGGTTTAAGCAATATAATGAAATAAAAATCAAATCAAAATCAAAATTTTTAGTATATTTTATTTGACTTCACTTTTGAAAGCGTCATTTGGATAACTCTTACTAAATATTTAACTTTAGTGTAAAATTATTGTTATTTTTAATTGAAATTCACATATTGATTTTTATGAGTTCCATAGCCAAAAATAATCAAAAAAGAGATTGCGTTTTTTTAATAAATGAAAATTTATTGAAAGGTTACATAGCTTTACGTTTAAGATAATTGAAAAATCGATTTAGATAGAACGAGTAGATAATACAATAGTAAACGTGCAAATACCCATCTATTTTTTGTTGTTGTGAGGAATCGGATTCTTATCAGTATTTTTGTTTTAAGATATTTTTACGAATTAAAATCGAACCAAAAAAGAAATTACAATGCATATTAAATTCTTGAAAAATTTACTATTTCTGGCACATTAGTTTTTATAAAAAAAAATGTATTATTAATTTTTTTAGTTACAATTTATTAGTACTGGTAAATTAAAAATCCTTTCTATAATATGTACAAATTTAATTATTTAAAAAAGGCGGCACTATCAAAACAAAAATGTTTATACATTCAAAAGTATTTATTGAATTTCCATGAAATTATTTTAAAAACAAAAAATTTTTTTTGTAAGAAGCAAATGTATTTTTTGGTTAACATGGAAATAATTTCTGGAAATCGCAAAACTTCTTGAGAATTTCATTAATTTTTATGATGTGTGAAAACTTTCTAAATTGTTTAATACTTTAGATAAAAAAATAAATATATGTAAAATGCCTTAACATAAATTTATGACAACTACTCCCAATTGCGTGATATGAATTTACCGCCATTAAATTATATATAGAAAATTTAAAAAAACAATAATTTCATGGTGTAAAGAAAATATTTTCAATTCTATAAAAATTTGGAAAGAATATAAAATTAATACGATAAATAATTACCAAGAAATCAGTAAGAAAAATAATATTGCTAACATAAGAAAAAAACACTTTAATCAAAAAATATACCTACAAGTATACTTAAAGTAATGAAGAGGTAAAATTATTAATAATTTTACCTAGTGCATAATCAGAAAGCATATTTTCTCGTTAATAATTCATAGAAAATTTGAAGTTACTTATCCTTAAAAAAATAAATCATTGATCTGAACTATTTATTACTGAGTCCAATATCAAAAGTATGCATGTACTAAATATGAATAAATTATGTTCTGAATATGAAATGTCCTTTCCTTATCATTAATTCATAATTTATCCGTTAGAAATCGCATGTTATTAGGATAATGTTCATAGTCTGTATTTATAAATTTCTTTTTTTTTCGGAAAACATTATATCAAGAATATAAATAAGAGAATATTTTTTTCTAGAATAAAAATCAAAGCTTTTTTTGTAGATATAAAATAAAAAATATACAAATATCATATCATAAAATTGTTATGCATTGCATTGCTTTGCATGTTCGTGTTATTTGAATTTGTTTTTTTCGGCCATTTATTCCAAGTGAGTGTCTATACTTAATCTTAAAATTATGACTAACTAACAAAAATAGCATTTGAGAAAATCAAATTGAATTATTTTATGTAACCAAATTTTTTGGTTACAATTTCCATTTTAATAACTTCATTCGACTCAATTTACTTACACAAGCTTAGTTCGACAAGGATGAAAAATTTCTTGAACAATAATTGAACGAATCAAATTTAAATAATTTCATGGCGTATAATTGGTTGGTGTCATTTCATTTCATTTTATTTCGCGATTTTGACAATTTGCGTACATTTTCAAATGCATCACACATACATACACTTATAGATAATCTCCCCATAGAAGTAATAAAATCTTATTAGACATTATTCTGTCTCTTGGTTGTGGAAGCTTTTTTCAGGATTGGGATAGACTTTATTACATTTTGTCATCCAGTTGGATTTATTATTCGTCTCAAAGACACTCGTAAGTAATACAATCGAGTTGGACTATTCAGAATATGAGTATGTGACTTTCAGTTTTGATATTCCACTAGTCAAAGATAAGAAATAATATACGAATGATTAGAGGCAAAAGTCCTGTTAAAAGATATAAGAAATGAAGACATCGAATGTAAACAAGACATATACGAGCATGTGCTCCTTGTATTTTTGGTCGTCTTGCCAAAAATGAAATTACATCTGCTCTACCCAAATGTGTGCGTATTTTAGTACTTTTACTTGAAATAGTCTCGTTATAGGCTTAATATTGCTCTAAGAAAACAGTTTTTGTACACTTCTCTGGCTGGTATTGTTTGATGAAAATTTTGATGAAATATGAAAAACGATTCCCATGTGCTTCATTAAGACCAGCTTGTCACAGATATGTTAACTTTATGTATTGTGTTTTATGTGAATTGTTTTATGCTAATCAAAATCAGCCGAATTATCCTTTTTACGGAAATGTCATTTATCCTATCCCTATCCTCTCAGTTGTACTAAAATGTCAGTGATATTGTTAAGAAAAATTGCTTATACATAATCCCATTGAGGCGGAATAGTGATTATTCTAATCTTTTAGGAAATATAAAATGAAAACTTTGACGTTTTTCTCGTGTGTTTTCAAATTTTAGGATTTGCTAAGCAAAGAGGATTTTTTAAGTATTAAAATCAGAAAGGCAACCACTTCGAAGTGAATAAATACCACCTGCGTACGTGCATGCTAATGTGGCGCCCATCTGTTCCCAAAGACATTACACTAAGTCAATTCTACACTCAACTCCTCCCAGTTGTACTGAGATGTTTTACTAGCAATTTTCTAAATTCACTAAGCAGAAAATTATAAAATTTTCCAATTTTTACTTGTGGTTTCCTTTAAGCAATAACTGATATTATTTTGAAAGAAAGCACTTACAAATTAAAATTCATTACATTTTTTTCTAACCTGTAATGGTAAAAAAGTTATTTCTAGTCATTCGAATGTAATTTGCTTATTTTATAATTTTCAAAACATCTTGGTTTTTTTTCTATAAAATATTCTTAATTGAAATCACCATAATTTTGTGCTTGTCCTAATTTTATTTTTATATACAAGTGGAGAAAAGTTCTTACAATCATCCTTATACCAATTGAAGTGTATTTCCACCCTCTATTATTTGATTATATTACAAAAATTGACAAACATTTGGAATGCCTATAAAATGCAACTGATTTATTGAATGGAAAAATCTTTTTACTTTTAGATATAAATCGTTTTCGAATTCAGGTACCAATATGTATGAGAAGCTTTACTATATAGTATTAATTATATACAAAAATTGACTGTATAAAATAGACAGAAACCACCTGAACGTGACATGCTTAAAATTATCATTGAAATACTTTTTAAAGCTTTTTTATTCTTTAATATTTATTTTCTAAAAAACTTTTTTCTTAATTGTTTTTGATTTATCGCATAATAAAAGTTATTTAAAATGTCGTTATTATTCCGGACTAAATTGAAATTTTCCTTTCGACGAGTATGAAATTTAAGAAGCTTTCGAATAGGCAATAATTTATTTTATTTACTAGAAATAGTGCTCTATAAAATCACAAATTATTGTTTTTATTATTATTATTATTATTATTCAGTATTAGCATATTTATCTATGGTCTCATAGATGTAATAAAAATAGACATTATTTTTTTCTAGGGGTGTTTTTAGTTTTTTTTTTTAAATTTGAGAAAAATGGGAAAAAATATATTGTATTTAAAAAAGAATGAATTCCATTTTGTAAAAAGCAAGTCAATAATTTACATAAATACAAATCGAATTTATCGAGTATCAAATAAGAAATTTCTCTCATGTGACTTCCACTGCCAATACTGCTGCGAACTACCGTTTTATACTACTGTGACGTAATGCATTAGGACCCTTGTTTATATATGAAAAAATTAAAAGTGGGCGTGTCGATGCTCTATATCGGAGGATACTCTTATCCATACAGTGAATTCGGTTTCGGAATGTTTAAATAATAAAAAGTCTGCTGGCATCGATAATATATCGAATTTTATGCTGAGAAAGATTCCGAAAAAGAGTTTGAGTCCCTTAGTTACAATATTTAATCACTGCATCAACAATTTCTACTTCCCTAAAGCCTGGAAGATAGGTATAATCTTTAATATTCCGGAAACTCAAGGTAAAGCAGCCATCCAACAACATCGACCTATATTTCTTTTTCCCTGTTTGGGAAAAATATTAGAAAAATTCTTTTACGAAAAGGTAAATGAATTTTGTAATGAAAATAAAATTATTCCCGACTTTCAATTCGGATTTCGGAAAGGGCACTCAACTTTGGATGCGCTTTTTCTACTACATAGTGAGATCACAACTGGGTTAAACTATAAAGAGTCAACAGTTGCTTGTTCCCTAGATATTACCAAAGCCTTTGACTCAGTTTGGCATAAGGGACTAGTGCACAAACTATGTAAACCTAATTTTCCTCCATATTTTACGCTGCTGCTGCACTCATTTCTTCAGCATAGATCATCTTGCGTCAGATATCAGAACACGACTTCCGAATTCTTTACAATAGGTAAAGAAGTTCCACAAGGCTCGGTATTAGGTCCCTTGCTGTATTCAATATATACTGCAGACATACTAACAGCCGCAAAAGCACAAATGATATTATATGCAGACGACACTCTTATTTATGCCAAAAGTAAATCACCAAAATTAGCTCTAAATAGAACGCAAGAGCTTCTTTTTAAAATTATAAATTATTATGATGACTGGAACTTTTCAGTCAATCTTAATAAGTCCAATTTAATCTGTTTCCGTAATTCCAGTACTCGCGGACCGAGGAAAATTGCTGCAAAGCTATCCCAGTCTCAAATCAACTTTATAATTCCTCAACTCCCCATTTCCATCGTGGTTAGCGGAAGCAACACAAAATTCCCAAAAATCCCAAACTCCTAATCCACTCTCCCTGAATATTCCTTTCTCTAATTTTTTTAAAGTCTAGAATTAAGGTTACTCTGTAAGCAATTAAATATAGAATATAGTGTTTGAGCAAGCACATATAATTTTTAAGCCATAGTTGTAAGCAATTCATATACTTAATCATTAAAAACTAATTTACTGTTGTATATAAGCAAAGGATGTACAGAGCATGTGTCAGCTCTACGTTTTAAATACCATGTAAATATGTACAAGTAATATGGAAATAATAAATGCTCTACTTAAATGAAAAAAAAAATTCGGTTTTGGACATTTACAAAAATCTAATTAGAAATTAGCGAAGATTTTCGGACAAAAAACAGTTCTTGTGCGTGGTTCTTGTGTTTACCGAGGGAATATTTTTTTAAAAATTATTGTATATCTTCCAGAAAAAATTTGCAAATTTCTTAAAATCTATTTTTTTATTGTCTTTTAAATATATCATAATAAGTAACATGGTTTACTTATTGTATTTCAAAAATACAGGGATGTGGAAATTTAAAATGACTACAGAGAAGCTACAGAAAATGTAATTTCAAATTGTGGTGATATCAATTAACCTCCATGTTCATGCAATTTGACACCGTTGGACTTTTTCTCATGAAGCTACGTAAAATATCATCTTCACGCAGATTATCCTTAAGCTTTAAAGCTGTTTAAAAGCCAACATCCCGAATTGTGCGAAAAACTCATCAACAATTATATTAAAAGGATCGAGTCCTGCAAGAAATTTCATGACCGTTATTCGAATAATATTAATTTTTTTACACAGTGATAATATACCATATAAATAATATAGAAAAAATAAAATTTTATCAAAATCTAAATTTTTGATAAAGTTTATTTAACTATATTTTCCATACTACTAATTGAATAACTCCTAATTTTTTATATAGTATCAGCAAAATGGATATTGCTCAATAGTTTGAAATTTAACTTTCTTAAATGCATAAATTGGATAAAAGTCATAAGTATCTCATGAATTTTTGGTGACTATTTGATGACACCAATTTTTTATACCCAACCTTTTATAAGTCTTACCTTAGATATAATTATATCTATTATATTGTCAAGACTAATTTTAAAGAGGCAAAAGAGATTACAAGTTATGAACAGAATAAACTTGAAACCCAAAAAAAATACTATTCCATAATATAGTGAAAATTATCTCTTAAAGAATTTACTGCTGTATACTTCGGTAGATAAGAAAAAAAGGGATAATGGAAAAAATCCAATTATATTTTACTAAATTGTTTACTTTACTTTAATTTTAAATTAGGAATAATTTAATAAGTATTTTTCCTTCTCAACTCTTAAGAATTAAACATCCTTTGTTCTTCTATAGTATATTAAATAAAATCAATAAAATATTAACAATCAAAAATTCTCCAAAAAACCCCCCTTCTGCCAGTCAAGCCAAAACAAAAACAAAATTTTATTTAAAATTCTTATAATAATAGCATTGGAAAATAAATTGAAAAATTTGCTATGTATTGGAAAAATCCAATTATTCCATTATAGTGGTTGCTTACATTATGGGAAGTAATCAATAGTGTGATGAGGTTCGTTATCCTTTCTAAAATCACACGAACCAGACACATCACGTATAATGAAATTTAGGAAAATTTTCTCACGTACGAATTGTGGGTCAATACGGATAGGAAGTTTTCAATACAGACGACTGGTATTTTTATTTAGATAGGAAATACCTTTCGTCTCCGGTAAATAAAAATAAGGAAATGTGAATGTCGTCTACCGAATCATTGAGAATAGAAGAAAAACTCGATTATCCTTAACAATCTTTCTGAGACAGAAACGATTTTTCGAAACAACGATCGAATGCGTTTCCAGACAGTATGAGAATACGTAAGAGCGAAAGTAATTTTCTTTAAAAAAGTAAGTATTTTGGTCAGTGATGATAAAGTTGTGGGACCAATTTTAATGATACTTGAACCTCATTTTTTTTGTACAATTACTGTCAATACAACGTAAGAAGCAGTGCAATTTCTGTAACTGTCACTATTGTTAATACAGTTGCTTTCGAAATAAAAAGGAAGTCACCCTTGAGAATAATTTCAAATGCTACTATTGAATCCAATACACTCATATAGACCTCTTCGGAAGTATTGAGTGTTCTTTAAGAAACGAAGGTAGACTCTTACACAAACAGAAAAGCTAATAAAAGAATCAGATAAGCTACTCGTAGCTTTAGGGTAGTTAAGTTTTTTGCTTTTGCAAAAGTTAAAAGGACTCTTCAGCCAAATAAAAGAGTTTCAACGGCCACCAAACATTGACAAATTGCGACCATACCGACTACGGAGAAACTGACAGAACTTCAAAATGAATGATGATAGCGATGAATCAAAATAATCAAGCAATGAACAAATTATTCGGAAGTAGCCACTCCTAATTTTTGGCCACTATCAGATCGGTAACTCTTCTTAACGAATTCTCGAGAAGAAGAATTAAATCTTCTGTAAAGGAATATGATTCATACCACCCGGCGATTTTTCACACGCGCCATAAATACAAGGATAAGTGGAAACCCAATAAACAAATTTTTTTCTTCATATTATTGCAAAATTAATACATGTTCATGTACTCGTATAGTCCAATATTCTTTATTTCTACTGCAATAAGTTTAGCAAAAATATTTACTGATCTCATAGGGAGTAAATTGTAAATATGATTTTTTTTCTACATCCTTGGTATGAGCACAAGTAGTATATAATCATTATTCATCCGGCTAGCTATACTCTAAATATTTTCATATTCAGGAAATGAAATATTTCCAAGCTATGTGTTCAACGTATTTGGAATAATTTGGATAATTGAATTTTTTGTAATAAATACCAACCAAATAATTTTCAGAAGAAGAATTTATAATTTTCTAACAGATACAAAAATATTTTGTAAATACATCAGAAAATATATTAAACAAATGCAAATTATTTATTTTAATTACTATAATTTATTAAATATTTCATCTTTGCTATATCATAGTAAATTTTAGAATTTTTTGGGAGCAGAGACAACAATAAGTTATTTGCGAATATAAGGTGCGATTTTCAAGAGCAGATTTTAATTCTTCAACAACGTTTCTTTAATCTTCAATTAGTATACATTTTTTTAAATAATAATTTCACAAAAAAAAAAGATTTTTTTCAAAAACAAATAATTAAAAAGTGTCTAAAATTGTCACAATTTTAAGACGAGTTCAGAAACATGTCAAAATTCATTCCAGACAAAAGTAGGCCATCAGAACTTAAAAATCTTCAAAATTAAAGAAAAACATAAAAATTAAGATATGAAAATTTAAATTTAGTAGTTAAATTTTAAATTAGTAAAAAAAAACATTCTATGTAAATAACAAATGCATAAAATCTGTTCCAAGTTAAGTGAATATATTGAGTTTCTTGTTCATCTTTAGACTATGACAACTGATGACCTACATATGACAACATACAGACTTCTTCACGTAGAACGTAGTATTTCCATCTATTTAAGAATGAAGATTTAGTCAATTGTATATAGAGTTGGTGTCGTTTTGCGTACACTATTACTCTAATGCGCTAGTCATTCTATTCTTGGAAATTATTACCTTTGAATAGGCAACTCTGCGAAATACAGACGTACAAAGATCATTACTATTTAAATTATGCTCATTGTACACAAAATCCCAACAATTGAACAATGTCCGACGTAGATTCTTAACTCAACACCTTCAGCTAAGATATTCCATCAAATTTAACATTAATTTTGTTTCTATTCGAATGATTGCATATAATAACATAATAACTTCCGCAAATTGTAATTATTCGTACTCGTACCTTCCGGAAATTCGAGATACAATTCTTGGTATAAATTCTGACTAACCTATTTTGGTTTAAGATAATCTCAACAATTTGTTTTCATTTTCTTTTATTTGCGTTTTTAATCTTCAGTAGAAGTAAAAGTTTTTCTGATTCACTTAGTCTTATTTAGCGCCTCAAATTAATCAAACTTTTTTGACTAAGCTGTCTTGTCTTGTAGAACACATTCATAAATTTTCTCTCAGGTATGAACTTATTTTTGCGTCGGTTTTTTCCTCTTATTTTAAATAGTATTGTTTTTATTTGCTTTTGTATAATACAAAAATGAATTGGTCAAAATAAAAACTACTTTAAAGTCATATACTGATTGTTATTTTGAGGTTAATTAGCATATTAAAAAAATGGAAGAAATATTAACGATTTGTTGTGAAGTTTGGTTAACTAAACAAAGATACTAGGCACGTTTGCATTTTTCAATAAATGTGTACACTGCAGGCCAAAATTATACAACGATTTTAGTTTTTATATTATAATAAAAGTTAAATAAAACGTAGGAAAATTAAAATGAATAATTGAAAATATATTTATTTTGTTTTAAACTATAATAATTTAATCTTAAATATGAGAAAAAAATATATTTTTTATGTACTAATTTTTATCAATTTAAATATTGTATTTAACGTAAAGTTTGATGACAGTTTGTACGATTCTAATCATTTGACGGATCAGTTTTTTTATCTAATTGCCTTAAATACTGTTTCAACAATGCAAAAGGAATTTCCACAATAGTTCCCTGGAGGATGGATCTTCATTATCTTTTTTCTAAAATTCCTTTAGTTGACAACAAGTCACCGGTAGCAGTCTTAATTGTTGACTCAATATGCTCCAAATTGAACCCAAACAACTGGAGCTTTGAGTCATCCATCCCGAGTACATTTTTACAGTCTTCAGAAATTTAGTTTTGATGGAATAAAGCCCAATTCAATATTTTTTAAATTTTATCTATGGAGTAATGGTTTTCTTAGGCCCACACGCCCAAAAAGACCACCAGCTCTCAATCTGCATTATTAGAGGCACTGTCTTTTATTTAATGAAGACCGATTTTTAGGTGCTGTAGCATCCTTGATTTGCAATTCAGCATTAATTTCATGAATTTTTTGCATATATTTTTAAAATTTTTAGTTTAGTTAAATATTAAGAAAAAAGGAATAAAATTATTGTTGTTTCTATTAAGAAAGTTAAATACTTAGACTGCCCAAAAGAACATCATAAAAAAATTCAACAGGCCAGATACGAATTGCTGCCATAAAACATTTGGTAATTACACTTGGCCTGTTATTCCAAAAAAAAGGAAATGAATGGAAATTACGACTAAAAATAGTAAAATATCTAAACTCTTATTTATTCTAAGTTACTTAACATTAAAAGAAAAATATAAATTTTCGATTTATTAAGATTTTAACCAAAAATCTAGAGATTATGTTGCTATTTAGACAAAAAAAGAAAATGAATGGAAATTATGACTAAAAATTGCAAAATATCTAAACTCTTATTTATTCTAATTTATTTAACATTAAAAGAAAAATATAAATTTTCGATTTATTAAGATTTTAACCAAAAATCTAGAGATTATGTTGCTATTTAGACATACTTTTGACCTGCATTGTGTGGAATGAACAAAATTTTTTGCAATAAAAAAAAATAAAAAAAAAACCTTTTCGTATACATATGAATGTGAATTTTAGAAAAAAATTTGTTAAATTCTTTTTCTTTAATGACGCACACGTCAATCAATCAAATGAAATATTCTGAATATTTAATTTCAAGCAGGTTAAGAAAAAAAAAGCAACTCAAAATGCAAAACAAACAAACCAATTTGCGAATTTTTTCGAAAGAACTTATTAAGAAAATTATTATTTTCAAAAATAAAAAATGATCACTAAATTTTTTATTCAGTTATTAAAATTTTTTCACATTTCGATTTGTTTTATTATTTTAGTTCAATTCAATATTAAAATTTCTATTCTGAACATGTGCTTATTCTTGAAATTGACTTAAAGACGAAAAAAAAACCTTCTTAACAAAAAATTTATTATTTTCCTTTCTTTACAAATATATTTTTAGAAAAAAAATACAAACCGATAGTTAAACTCCTCCCTTCTTCCCATATAACATAAATAAGTAGATAGTAATAATGAAAATAACAATTTCACGATATTATCGTACGTGTATAAATATTTTCAGGTGGGACAAGGTTATTTGCGCTTTAGAAACATTTCACCTGTGATCACTGAAAAATTACATACAAAATGTTTTTATATAAAATGTAATAATTGTCATTTTTAAATAGAATTTTTGCTTTTATTTTTATCGTTTCTTTTTACATCAAAAAGTACAAACCACATTACGTATTTATGATATAAGAATAGCTAGTTTATAAAAGTTTTAATATATTAGAAAAAATACAATTCTTACTTAAAGTTGAATATTAAATAAATAAATAATTATTTGTGAGTTTAAGCTAGTTTCTTTTAAAAAAGGAAAAAAAAACATGAAAGGCGGTACAATCGGCTAACATCAGAAGCATCGTCTATTTTTTTAAACATACGAGTACGAACATACGTACCTACATCTTATGACTTAACATTAAGATGATTAAATCGAAATGAATTTTAAGATATTCCAGGTAATTTATTTACCTATAAAAACACGTGTTTGTTATTACTACAAACACAACTTCTTATATATATATATACTCGTATGTGCACAATTTATACAACCAAAAAAAAAAATAAGACCAACTTACCAGAATCAATTTATTTATTTGGATTTTTTTATTTTTTTTGGGCAATATAAATTATTGGATCATTAGACCAGAACTTGTCTTTATTTGTTTTTTTTTTATAAAGACTCTGAGACAAGAGCAGAGGTTATTTTATAATGCCTCGACCATGAGGCCATTGGACGATCTAACGTTTGTTATAAAGTTTATAATGTTGTCAAGTTCATGATGAAAAACGATCATGTTGGGGCTAAATAGAAAAATTTCAGATAATTCCGGATGTCTCCAAATAACATTTCTAGATATACTTGCAAGTAGAATTAATGGGATGAGATTTTTTTGGGAATATTTTATATAATATATATAGAGAAATTTTAGAATAGATTCAAACGTATTAGAAATAATCAACTAAAGTTTTTTTTTAAATTAATTCCATTTGACTTCGATAGGAAATTTTTTTACGTCTATTGTAAATAACTAAAATTTTAAAAATATAATCCAGATTGCATGTAAATTTAAATATAAATTAATTTTTTCATAATATTCTATAAAATGTCTGAACAGTTTTTTTTGAAAGTGCTTATTTAAGGTATTTACAATTTTGTATGTTTCCGCATCTATCAAGTTCTCATTTCGTATTGTAATTATACTAAGTGCAAGTAGATTTAATTTTGTAAATGAGTATTTTTCTAGCAATAGTTAGATTTCAATTAAATTCAAGGTTAAATTTAATTTGAAATTTTTAAAGTTTCATCTTTATAAAAAAAGCAAAATACGGTTGATATTTAACTGGAAAATTTAGTTTTGCTTTTTTTCCGAAAAAAAATAAATGTATTTTAGCAAAAAAAAACAATAAACAAATTACTATCTAGATTTGGGTAACAAAATTTGCAAAATGCTATAATCTTCTTTATGGATGGATGAATACTATCGAAAAATACCGGCTAAACTAATACTGAACGTGTAATATTCAAGGTTAACTTCTGTTATAATATTTGATAGACTGTATTTGATTTTGACCCTCAACTAAGAGATGAAAATTTCGATTTTCTAACATTTGAAATTTTTCAAAGATTTTATATTTTCTAGACGTTATTGGAATCTTGAAGACTTTAAGAAAAGATAATTGGATTAATAGTAATTCGAAAATATTTCAAAGCTGATAATAGGCTAAATTTCTATTCGTCTTTTAATAAATAACACTCACCTAAGCTTCTTAGTTTTATTTTCCTATTCAAGAACGGACTGTAAGCTAAATCATCTTAAAGTTATATTGATTAAATAGATTGATGGTTGGCTCTGAGAATTCAATTTAATAATAACTGATAGGTTGAAATTTTTTGATTGCAAATTATTAAAAAAACTTTTCATTGATCACAAAACTAAATCACTTTCAAGGTTATTTTATTTTTTTGCCATTTTATTTAAGAGAATTTTTAAAATAAAACAACTAAATTCTATTATATGTGTATGCGAAATAGATTTTATTTTAGCACATTCACTATTTTAATTGCAAACTACAATATATTTAATAGTCTTATTTTATCTACTATATATAGTTAGCAAATATTATTTGAGATTAGAAAACTTTCGAATATTATTGTAGTAGAGAATTAGTGAGTGCAAATTATTATGCTCCGTTGCTGAAACTAATAACATCCGCACAAATAATGTTGATGATGATTACAGTGTCTATAATGGTGTTGTAATAATGTTGATGGACCAGATCATTAAAAAGTAATTAAAATAATATTCTACAGGTATTTTAGATTTTTTTTTATTGTAAATTCAAAACTAAACTGGATTTATTATGGCACTAATTTTTCGTAAGATTTTATAGATTTCGAAATCTAATCCTACTAATAAGTATCATTAGCAGTTATACAAAGGCAATATGATAAGTCGGTGATAAATATAAGAAATATAGCTGATATAAGAAAAACGACTTTGATTTGGCATTCTTAAAAAAAAGCGATATAATTTGTTTATAATTATTTGTCTTTTAGTCTAGTTTTGACGGCTATTGTGAATTTTGTGCGTTAATAATAAGGTGAAGTGCATGTGTTCATACTACCCTATTTCTTAACTAAAAAAAATATCTGAACCAAAAACCAAGCTTGAAAATTGTTATGGAGACTCCTCAGCATCGAATAGAATAATTGAGAACTGGTTTACTGAATTTGTAATGGTCGTATGAGCATAAGTGACACTGAGCACCCAGAACGTCCAATTTAGGTCACCACGAAAGAAATGATTATTTAAATCAATGATATCATTTTAAAAGACCCTCGAGTGAAAGTTTATGACTTTTCACTATTTCCAAGCATTAAGAAATTGTCATGGTGGAAAGAAATTCAGAATTCACAGCCGAAACTGAGGACTATTTTGCAGAGTTTGACAAATCGTACTTTACGAATAGTAAAAATAAGTTGATATATCGTTGGACGAAGTGCATAATGCTTAAAGAAGCATAATGAATTAATTAATTATTTGTTTTATTTATCATTGACTTATCATACTGCCCTATTACTTATCTAATTTTTTCAAAATATTGATAAATTTCATCGAATTTTTTTAGCATAAAAAACAATTTTTAATACTTATTATCAAAGTTGCTTAAATATTATTTTTTTGGCGTAAAATTTATTTGAAAAATTATCTTGTTATCTAATAGTTTTAAGAATTTTTATTCAGTAAGAGAAAACAATTTATCATCGATTAGAATACAATACTTAAGAGAATTCCAAAAACATCAAATATTAGAAATAAATATTCAAATAACTTTTGATAAAACTTCTAGATTAAGATTCAGATAACTTAAGAATGTTCAAATCTATGAATGAATCAAAATAGTATTATTATTATATGGACATACCCATGTGGATAAATGCATTTCTCAAATAAAAAATTACCTATCAAAGACATTAATACGACTGACTGTATTAATAAGCCTATTTGAATATAATTCAATTTGCTTTTAATAAATTCTTCTTGATTCTTTTCCATAATGCATTTCAATGTTTGATTAATGCAAGCATTTTCAAATAGATTTCTTGTATAAAATTCTGTCTTTTTATAGAAGCTTTTGAAAAATAAAATTCTATTCAGTACGTTTATAAGCGCGCTAGTGCATTCAAAATTCAAAAATAATTCAACATGGAATTTTTAAAAGAATTTATGTTGAACAAAAATTGTTCTTTTTGTGGTTCAACTAGTTAAAATAGATTTTTGAAATGTCGGTCGTATTAATTAAAAATCATTCAAATTTAATTGACTGGAAAATTATTAATATTATCTAAGCTTTTGTGAAGTTACTCAAGAAATAATACTACGCCTCCAAAACTATGGTATAATTTAAAATGGGTTCTATTGAAGCATGCCTAAAAATTAAATTGTTTCAAATTTTATTGAATTTTATGAAGAGACGAATATAATATAAAATTGATTTTCTCTCTCTCTCTCTCTGTGTCCCTTCTAATGATATAAAATTAGACAAAAGCTTTTTAATTTTTCAGGTATTCATATTTAACCACACAAAAAGTTGATTATATGTACTTATGGTATAAAGAAAATTATATAGTTAATTTTAAGTTTTCAACATTATCTTTATATAGTATAGTAAATATAAATGATATCCGCAATTATTGCAAACTGTAAAATATGAAATGCTTAATAAATAATTTAATATTAATGATGTTTTTATATTGATCATAAAATTTACTATATGTACGTAGCTTAGATAATAAGAAGACTTTCTTTTCCAACTATTCATTACGTATTTGATAATTTATAAATACCAATATTCCTATTTAATTTCTTTACCAAAACCGCAATCATAAATTACCAAATGACAAAAAAGTCTTTATGATTATAGTGCGAATGCAAATATTATTATTGAAACTATTAGAAAATTGATTGAACAAAACAATCAATCGATTATAAAATTATTATATAAAATAAGATCCATTACATTAATAAATATTGCTTTAAATAATACTACGTTGACAAGACTATATAATTTATTAATTTTGTTAAATAATACTTTGTCAGAGTTTCTTCTATGAGTACATATCAATCAGTATTGATGCATTGAATAATTTGTCATACTATCTACGTACGATCAAAATGACTTTGCATATTTCGATGCATTTCAAATTCTCATTAATATACGCGTCAAACTATAATAATATATGAAATTAAATTGCCTTGAACCTATTTTATGAACAATTTTTATTTATTTTCAAAAGTAATTTTGTGTACAAGAAAATATAACAAAAAAATTTAAAACCAATTTTTCAAAGTAAATATTATGTTTATACCTAACATAAATAGTATGTATAAATTATAATTTTGTATTAGAAAATCTACTAAAAAATTTTTGTTAATTCTATGATATTTAAGATTAAATAAATGTTGTTTTTTTTAGTTTAAATATGATTTTATTTATAGCAGATGCATTTTTGGAGTAATCGGAACATAGTATAAAAACAATTTTTTGTGATAATATTTGGCAGAAAGCTTTTAATTCCACTATAATTATTAGCCTCTTAGTCAACAGGATCAGAAAAGTCAACTCTGTTAGAGGTCACATGATAGTGCAAAAAATCAAAAGATTAAAAAATATTTAAATTTATTATAAGATAGATTTCAAGGTTAGTAAACACCCGCACATTTTTTAAAAAAATGCTCCAATGAAAATATGAAAAATTAGAATCGGTCTAAGAAAAAAATAATCAAATATTCATACATTCCATGATGGTCCAAAGACTTTTATTTCCTTGCATTCAAATGGTAATAGTATCATTAGTCAAGGTTTATTTAGCATTGATTAATTATAAGACTATAAATTAATTTGTTCATAAACTATTTTATTTGCAACTGCATTAATTTGGATTTTAAAAATTATTTCAAATATTTATGTTCCACATGTTCTAAAAGAAAGTACTACTAACTCAATAAAATCATCGATATGTGTATCTAATATAATATTGAATCATCTCAGATGATATGAAGTTTTCAAAGAAAACGATGACCGTTAAAGACGAAAATTAATATTGTTCAATGAAAATTAACAATTTGAATAATTTTATAAATATGTTGACGTAATATAAGGAAATAATTTATTTTTAAAATATCATATAAATGCTGATGTTTCATATGCTAATTAAAATTTGTGGTCAATTTATAATAGTATATTCGATTTTTATATTTTTTACACAACTGTGAAAACTGTAAATTTCCAAAGAAATCTTACCTTAAATATTAACTGAACCAAATCGATTTATATTGTTAAATAATATATCGGTGCTATTACCTCATTCAGATTATAAAAAAAAACAATTTTAAATTAAAAATATTTGAAAATTTTCTTAAAAATTACAAAAAGAAACTAATAGACCTCAGCAATAAAGGTAATATCTGAGTTGTTTTAATCATTTTTAATCATCAACGTTTCAATATAATTTAAATAAATTAGTATCATAGAATAGTATATAACGTCATTAAGGGAAAATAGTCTCTGATAATAACGTAAGTAAAAAACTCAGACTTTACTCGAAAAACTCAATAGCAATCAACAAAATATAGTCTATAAATGACAAAGTCAAGAAGAATGGTTCTCAAATAATGGAATTAATCTTGTTTTGTAGCTACACAGTTTTACACCATTCCAAACTAAATGAGCAAATTGTTCAAATATCCTTTGCCATCATTATACCTGTTCCTTTATTATATTTACAAATACTAGTAAATTGTATAGTTATTGTACAATATAAACTACAAGAAAGCTAATAAAGCTGTCAACCATCGGCAGTTGAGAGTAAAATGTCGAAAATCATAGTGCACAGGACGAACCAGTCTTCGGAACTAATAATGGACGTTGAACAATTTTGTTCATTATTTTTCCCTTGTTGTAAGTCAACGACTCCACAAAAAAAAATACAAAAATCATGTAGCAACAAAGAAAACAAGGAAGCATAAATCATAAATTACGGGTAATTTGATGTCCTACTCGTATTATCTTATATTATCCACTCCCGTAAGGCAGATACTTTCTTATCTAAACAAATCTTCATCTACTCAGTCTTAGGTATCCATGTACTTATTCGAAGTTGACACCATTTCATCAATTTCTATGATAATTTACGCATTCATGATTTTATGACTTTTGTCTATATGTGTATCTTCTATCTACACTATCTTCAGTATCTATATTCTGTTGATAATATAGAACTAGCTCATTAGTAGCAGAATATGTTTGATAATCAATCGAAGGAAATACCTATGAATAATGGTGAATAGAGAAAATATTAAAATTCTGTACACTAGTCACACTTTGCAAGAAGTCAACGTAAGTATTTCGAATTCTATTTGCATTCATGTCTAGAATGGATATGTTAATATTTTAGTTTTATTTTCAATATTATTTTGTATTAATGCTATTGAACTAGTCTCAATCGACTTGATCGTATAAAGTCAAATAGAACGTGAAACTGTTGTGTCGGTCATTAAAATTAACAAGATTGTAGCCGATTATTTATATTTTGTAAAAACAAAAATAAATTTACTTCGATTATTAAAATCAATTTATAATCTATATATATAAATGATAATAATTAGTCATAAGGGAAAAATGCAATTTTATAAAAAAAAAAAACATTTTATAGTGACCTCGTTTAAAATTTGATTTAACTTTGAAGACATCTTCTTCAATTTAAATTTCTTCTTACCTGACTATTCTATAAATAGACTAGTAATTATTAAGAAAACTATTCACTAGAAATTTTATTAAATTATCTAATTCTATGCACAACTATTTCAATCTAAACGCATCTATACTTTGTCAAAACATAAGAGTTGCTATTTTTAAAAGCACACATCAAACTTTTTTCAGAGAAAAGTATTTAAAAACAAACTTAACCTTAACTGAACATAACTTTATGCAGAATATTCGTTTGTCGTCTTTTCGGAAGTCTACAGTTTTGGCAACACTAGAAATTTTGGACACTCCATTGAACATGTTACGGAAGTGAACGGAATTATTCGGAAAATTCTAATTAGTTAAACTGTTTATGGTTAATGGGTTTCCATTCAAAAATTGGTTAATGGGAATATTTACTTTGAAATAAATTACAGAATATTTCATACATAATAATTATGTTTGAACAAATATTTTATTCAGTAGAAATTTTTAAAAAATTGTACATATTCAAATAGTTTTTTCTCTTTAAAGAAAAATGTTTTACTGAATAATTAGGGAAAAAACTACACACTTTCATTGAAGTTTATGTAAAATTTTAAAAGAATGTAAAAGTATCCGACACCCTTCCACAGTTTGTTGCAATTTCATTAAGAAATTTTTTGTTTGATCAGTTTTTGTGTAAAAAACGCATTATGAAATTTGGAATATTTGGTATTCATAATGTGAACATTGCACTAAGAAAAACAAAATACTATGGGTGGGTGTATATACAAAAAAAACAATTCGCATGAAAATAATTTATGAAATAAAGAGACAAAAAAATCACAAATGACAGAAGGCACCAAATTCTTTTCGCTCATATAGAATTTCAATTTTTTTATTTCTTTTCACTTCTTTCCATATGTCAGAGACTATCAAAGTCAACATAAGACAATCTTTTGGAATGTTCGTATTCACAGATACCCGTCTGTTCCTCTTGGTCAATAGCCTTGTTCCTCTTAGTCAATAAAAAAAAACCTAAAGAACTTCATGCGGAGCTTTTGGTCCCAACCGATAAGCTTAGTCAGCTAGTGCCACCCCATTTAACTCGTACATGTCCAAACAAGTGTCAAACTTCGAATTATTTTCAGTTAATTACTGCCATGATTTGAACAGTTATTTTTCAGGGATTTCTAAGAAGTTTAACTTTGGACAAACTTATTTACCCAGCCTATCATTTAATTCAATAATTTCTAAGAACAAGTCAAATTAATATCGAATTACTTTCAGTATAGAATTTTTTTACATTTCAATAGAAACAATATTAATTAATTATCAATAATTAAGAATTGGAAAATATATTAAATTTATCTAATATTATAATTTAATCGAAATAACTAATAAGTGAATAAAGAGAAAGGAATAACATCCAATATTCCACAATATATATTAGAGTAAAATATATCCTATCAACATATTAATAAACATTTTACCCAAAGCCATAGAAAATAAGATACAATTACATAAAATTTATGAAAATAATCTTTGAAAAACTCCTCTTGAAACGCCTTTCCTCTCAAATCCGTATCAAAGCTATGGTGAATGTTCATCTCAAAGCTATGATGACAATGTTATAATAAGTTTCTCGCAATAAAAAGTTTCCCGGCATAAAAAGTTTCTCGTTATAAAAAGTTGCATTACCGATTATGCTACCACCATTATCCTTTTATTAGAAAACTTCCCTAAGTTTAAAAAGAAATTGGCCGCGAGATTTCCTGAAATGTTAAAATATTTCGGTTGGTTCCTCCCCTGTGATTGAAGTTAATATTTTTTCATAAAATCTGTTTATTACAATATTTATATTGTAGATTTATAGATAGATAATAAAACAATAACAAAATTAACCAGCAATTTTAAAATTTATTTAAAAATAGTATGCACTTAAGAATTATTAATAAATTTTACTTCCAAAATAATGGAACATATTGTCTTAGTATTTTATAGAATAAAGTTCAATTAATATTATATCTTCAAAAAAATAGGATAAACATAAATAAATTAACTTAGAGAAAATATTTGCAAATATAACTAAATTGCACTAAATAAGTATCTAAGAAAAAAATCAATTTATGAGTATCTATCGAAACAATTCTAACAATCCGTACGAGGCATATATGATATTTTTAATTAAAACATTTAACAATAGTCCCATTAGTTAATTAGCTTTTAACTATAATCCACCCTCTTACATCCGCTTAACAATTAAATGCAGTCATTCACAAAACTGGAGACCAAAATCATATGCCTTCCTGAGTCTGATTCTGAGTTATTTCACTCGAAAAGAAGTCAGCATCTAATTAATGAGAAATTGATGTTGGTCCATTTAGTAGCTAAAGAAGTCTTTGGTACGAGTATTATAAATACTTGTCCTCATCAGAGTGTACTCGTAAAGTCCAATGCGAGGGAGTAAAATCTTCTTTTTTTTATTGCATACCACACGTTTTTGTTTAGTGGTGGAATTTGGTATTTGTTTTATGCATAATCCACGTACCGCTGCGCATATCGTCAATATCAACATAAAAAGCAGTACCCCCTCCCACGTCCCCCTCTCTCAACAGTAGAGTAATATTGATAACTCTTAAAGACGATTAGTTGATTTTATGTAAATCATAACCAAGATGCAATAAAGATTGCAATTAACAGTAAATTCTTCGATTTAATGGTTATACTTGTAGAAATTCTAAAAATAAAATTTTCTCCATTTTCGTTAAAGATTCGAAATTTATTAATAATTTTTTATGCACTTTTTACAATTTGGTATCTACATTAAGAAATATAAATGTGCATTTTATCAAAATTAATAAGGTTTAATTAACTTAAGAAAATGTTGAAAACTATATCAATTACGTGTATATTATTTCTTCCGAAGAGAAGATTTGTCTAGAAATAATATTGAAAATTTAAATGTACCAATGAGGAAATAAAATTCACGATAGGACATTTATTTAATAAATAAAATATTATATTCAGTAGCATCGGAAATTCTTTGGTCTTTGGATGCACAAATGAAACAGAATTTTTTTAAACGTTTCCATACTAATAAGTAAATCGTTCACTTAATGGAACTAAATTGAATATTTTCCTTTATCAATACTTTGCTTTGAGAACGCTTTCTTTCTTGCAGTTCTATACACAAGTTGTTTCTTATATGAAATAAGAAAATTATACTAGTTTTTATAGTCTTTTCAACATTAATTCGGTCCTATAATAACGAAAGAAAATTCCGTGGGAAAATTTCAAATTTATAACAATGGACAATATTCTATACTACTACTAGTAAATTACTACTATTTTTAATTTTTAAGTTGAAATAATAATTAACAAACCATTTTGATAATAATTCAAAATTTAATGGAATATATTGAAATTCTGATTTAAAATTCTTAAAAAAAAACTTTTTTTTTTGGGGTTTAAATTTTTAGTTAATTTTCGAATACAAAAAAATACTATACTTATTAAAAAAATATTCTTTTTACAGTCTTTGTCTGTCCCTTTTGGGTTTTGAATGATTTTGACTGTAAAATTGTGTGTAGACAGCGAAGTAGTTCGGTGTACATTAGCTGTTAAATAGTGGCATGACGAGAAGC
Source organism: Atherix ibis (assembly GCA_958298945.1). Taxonomy (NCBI): domain Eukaryota; kingdom Metazoa; phylum Arthropoda; class Insecta; order Diptera; family Athericidae; genus Atherix; species Atherix ibis. Next base: position 11,939,661 of record OY282609.1, on the reverse strand, counting down.
ATAAAAAGCCAAGCATGACTGCGAACACTTCATAATGTATTCATAGAATTTTTTAACATAAAAATTAGGCTCAAATTTCAATGCATTCGGTATTTCTTTAGTAGTTTTGATTTACTATCTTAACGCGTTTAAATTAAGATATTTTTATTGTTTAGTAAAGAAAAAATCATTTCGTTTAAAAATATATTCAATAGTGCATCAGTGATTTAAGAAAGTGGTATCGATAATAATTTATTTTTGTATACTTCGCGTCTCTTTTCAAATGAATATAAAATTATAATTTTGAAATAAAATAAACACTAAAATAAGTATTAGTTTTGTTAATAAATATAAAAGTATAATTAACCAATTTATTAAGTAATAACAAGTTAATTAATATCATTAAAAAAATGGAAAATTAAGCTACTAATTTGTCCAATTTTTAATAACTTTAAAATCAAATTTGTCCAATTTCTCAAAATATATGTTTTTTTAATTACAAAAAACATATATTTTGAGAAATTGGACAAATTTGATTTTAAAGTTATTAAAATTTTGAATATTCCCATCCAATTTGTATATAATATCTTGTTTTTTTTATAAGATAATATTTTTATTATATCGTTAATTTTTATTACTTGAATTCAAAATAGTTAAAAGGAAGGAGCCAAAAATGAGCTCAAACTTTAGAGAAACGTGCAAAAAAGTTGTCAAAAATAATCTCAAAAGTATCAAGACCTACAAAGTACTCGCGGTAACAATTTATAAATTATATTATATTTTATGTATAATGGCAATGCATAGTCTATATATTATGTTTAAATATTTTATTAAATATTAAATTTTATTAATTTAATTATTAAATTTTATTTTATCATTTGAAAATTATATTTTATCAAAAAAATAATAGTTTTTTTTTAGAGATTTGTTTTAAGAATTCAAGTTACAAATGCTTAGTAAAAAATAAAAAAATATAATTAATTTAAACATCTTAGAAAAGAGAAATGTAAAAACATCGTATATGCGTTTTTATTATTTATATCTAAAGAGAAAAAAACGATCTACTCTAAGAACGATAAATGGATCTGTTTATTGGCGGATGTGCAAAATCCAAACAAAAACTCTATGGTGACATATCCGAATAGTAATGGCAATAAGCATCCAACGAATTAAGTATTATTAAACAAATAATAAAAAATGAATAATTTGCAAACGAAAAAAAACGTCACTTTGGGAATAAATAAATAAAAGAAGTAGTGCTGAATAACAAATTTCATAAACAAATTCCACAGTATAAGGCATAAAAGAAAATTTCAAAGAAAATAAACTAAACTTATGATTAAACCAAGATGGGTGGCAAATCTTGGAGTCTTTTTGGAACTGGGTGTCTTCATGAGAATTTTTGAATGCTTGTGGTTTCAGGTAACTAAGTTTGTACAGAAGAATCTCGGGACAAAAACAAGAAGACGCAAACAAGCACTTCGATAACGAAACCAACTGAAACTTAATCAATAATGAAATAAAACCTGATGAGTTTGCTAACTATTCGGGTGGTATTCTTTAGTATGAAATAAACAAAAATAAAACAAAAACTCTCACTAACTTATGTTTATTTCCATTCATAGATAGATTCATAAAGCGAGTTAGTTTTTTCTTTTCTTCTCTGAACTAGAACTACTAAAAATACCCATATTTAGATTTGAATATAGATTTCAATATTGATCGACTCCATAGCCCTAAGGGAAATCAAATGCATTTTTTTGATGAAAGCCAAAGTATACGGCTTCTAAGAAACTACCACAAAAATAAAGACATCACCAGCTGGGCTATCTTCAATTCTCATTTCTCTATTAGCTAATTAATATGAAGTGTTATTTATATTATTGTGATTGTGTCTGATTAGAATATTTATGAATTCCAAACGTATCCAATTAGTATACAAACACCTACGATTCTTTTTTATTCACACTACAATATCTGAAATATTTTTGGTTAGAAATCTTATTCAAATATTTACATGAAACTATTTTAAAAATTTATCAAATTCAATTGAAAGCCACTATCGTTATACTTAAAATTAATTTAGAATTCGACTCATTGGAATTCTATTCAAAAATAATACTTTGATTTGTTTTGTAATCAATTCAGATTAGATATTAGTCACTATTCAAATTGTATATGCGGCAAATATGACAGATTCCCAAGAAAATCAATTTTCGTAATAGAGAATTAAGAACTCAAAAAACATTAAACCGCAAATCAAGCGGCTTTGAATAAAGTTCCTCAGTTTTTTGTTTGAAGGATTAAATGTGTTTCGGCATTGACATTCCATCAAATTAGATGAGATTCGCAAAAAAAACAAACAGAATATGATAGACCCATCAAAATATCTTCAAAGTAGTATGATTTCTAAATAAATAAAAGGCCACCGAAATTTTTTAAAAGAATGATTGTGATAAAATATAGTATTAGATTTTTCAAGCTTCTTTATTTTTGTAATCAACAGTATTATAAATGCGACCATTCCTATCACAAAAATATAATTTATAGAATAATTTGTATTACCCCATTTCTTAGAATCGAAATTTATTTTATATAATTTATTAACAAGGACCTTTAAACAATTCTTAAAATGAGTTGTGATCAAAAATTAAATATTTTCATTCATCAAATTAATTTGTAGAAAATTTAATTGTATAAAATTTTAGATGAGGAAGAAAAGTTTCTTCTAAAAACATAAACTACAATACGTCCAAAAATTTGAAACAAAATATTTGAGTTTTCCTTCCAGTCACAATAAAACAGTAAGTTTCAGGGTGGCACATTGTAAACTGTATAATTCTAATTAAAAGCATATAATTTTTCCTAGAAATATTCAAAAGTTTCCAAGCAACAGTGATGAAATTTATTTTCAAAGAAGAAATTTTAGAAATGCCAATGGCCAATTTATTTTCATTTAAATTATGTATATTTTAGAAATTTTCAATATAGTTTATTTTATGAAAATTTTATTAAATATAAAATGAAATTGTATTTATTAGAAAAAGTTTTGATTTGATTTGATGATGTGACTTTGATTGTTTTCACCAATTTGGTATTAATTTGATTTTTGTTAGTATTCCTATAATATTTAGAGAGCAAATATCTAATATTGAAAATTTTTAAAGAAATTATTTATTGTATCATTTTTATTTTTTATTTTTTTACTTACGTAGTTAAGATAAAAACTGAAAAATGCACAAAAATCAATATTAACTTTCTTATGCACAATTCACGTATTTGCAATTACGGTCATTAACTTTGCCAAATAAATATTTACAAAAACCAAATTCCTTTCTTTGTAAAATTATTAAAATCCTCAAACTAAAAGGATATGGAAAAAAAACACAAAAGAATATTTGTAAGATTGGTTGTTTTTTTGTAAATTTGCTTAACTTCATTTATTCAACCAAGAACATCAAAGAACGATAAGAGGAAATGCAAAAAGGAATAAAATTCGAATGCTAACAATAACCACAGGTGTGATTATAATCAGAGATTGTGGTGGTGTGTAATGGTTGTTTTTCCATTCAGGGTGCTTGTTATGTGCCACTTGATAAAGGTATGGCAGCATTGTCTGTCCAAGCCAATGACCACAACTAAACATTGAACTCTTGATTTTTGACTCCAAATTTTCTTTGCCGGTCACTGGTCACACAGGCGGCTGTAAGTATGTAAAGATATTTATATACACTATTATCAAGAAAAAAGGTATCCTTAAATGTAGACCTGCAGCAAATATTTTAGACTCGATGACGTAAAAAGACACAGTGTGGATTCCAATTATATGAGACCAGCACGAGGTCAACAATCAAGTTGAACGAATAATAAATCATTTACTAAGCCAACTAAGTGACCCTAGCTAGGCGATAAATCCTTTTAATACTGAAAATGAAAATGGAACGTGCAAACAATATTCAATTGTTGAACAATATTGAACCACCATCGGATCGCCCTAAATAGAAATTTTATCTGGTAAAAAATATGATTGATGACGACCGAAAACTACTGTAGACCATATTCTATCTTGACTAGAGCTATTTGCCGCCCATTTGTTAGAGGTTCCAATTTTCTACTTTTAGTTGAATGGCACTCATCAAATTGATCAAGTTACTTAATAGACGATTTCGTAAAGAAAACACAAAAAATGTGATTGATAATATTTATGTCAATGCAGATTTTTTATTATTCTGTATTTACAAAAAAAAGATGAAAAAATATTAATAAAAATGGAAAATAGTCGTCATTGACTATGTTTTTAGGAATTTTTGATTTTTAGTTTTTTTATTTGAAAAACTTTATTTATTTCAATTAATAATTTTTTTTTTTGGTACAAAATAATTGAAAAACAAAATTCTTAGAATATATTGAGCAATCAAAGACAATTTCAATTAATTAAGTTCAATACAAAATTTTTCTATATTATCAAATAAACTACAGAGCAAAAGATTTTTCAAGAAGTTATGCTCAATATGAAAATTTATGTATCAATATTTTAACAAAAAAAAAATTACATACGAAATAATAGAATTAATTTACCCTTTTATAATTATTTATAAATTCAATTCCATTCGTACCGTATAATATCAATAGTGAAATACAAAAATAAAATAAGGATTACAATCCGCTTACAAGGATAAAAGAGAAATTTGAATTTCATTAGAATATCCCAAAAATATTTCCTCTTATATTCTCCACCTAAACCTATTTGATCTCCTGAATAAAGTAAAGATAAATAAATGTCAAATATTTCTATATGACGGTTTGGAAAAAGTCAATAAATTAAAGAATTATTCAAATAATACGACACAGAAGCACATAAGGAATTTTTTTAAAGAAACACCTGTGAAAGAAGGTCTTTTAAGAAAAAAAATATAATTTCAAATGGTGGAAAAGATAAACACCCACAATAATATAATATAATATATATTTAAGGAAATGTTGTATTGAATTTTAAGAATATACTTAAATAGTCCTAAGTTCAAAAGAAACTGTCTTCTCCCAAGACGGCACACCGGAATCAACAAAAGCAAATAACTAAAAACTATTGTATTTATATGTAAACATCAGAGGACAAACGACAATACCTTGTGGTAGGTCAAATTTCCAATTCAAAATGTAAGAAATGATTTAAAGTGAAAAAAGTCAGCAACTTCTTTTATGGGAAAATGTGATAAATGCAAATACGAGTAGATAGAACTCACGGTTATCGAATTTCAAGGAAGTCATTATTTAGATTAAAAATCAAATAATAAACCCACAATCAAAATCAGCATCAGTACAAAAAATTATAAGGTTCAATTAAATACACACCTGCTGTCAAATGTGGTCGATTGATGAATTTTAGTCAATTTAAAATATTCCTAAATATTCACTAAAAACACTTTGATAATAACATCTATTATGATTTTTACAATTTACAAAAAAGAAATATACATTTTTTATGTATATTTTATGTAATATACCAAACACGATATAATTATTCTCAAAACACTTGATAATTACTTTAGCAGAATTTATAAGCAATGCTTAGCACACGTTTGATTTTCAGTTGATTTTTCTAGATTTTATCAGCAAAATTATTAATCAATTCACTATGAAAACATTGTAAATTACATGAAATATAAATAATAATTTATAAAAATTAAAAAAATTCTAGCTTGCAAGATGTAAATTAGATTTTCTTGATATTTTTTTTTATTAAGCTACACTCATACACAAACGATCGTGAATTATTTCAATGAAATGGGCACGTGGGGTAAAAGTGCAACAGTTGGCCGAAAACTATTACAAATAATTCGCAGCAATGTTAGCCATACCGAAAATTACGAACGTACAAAAGTGGACCACCATGACACCTCTAAACAACCCGGACGATCTGACTACTAGAGTCATTCTGAATGGATCCCAACGGAATTGGACTATTGTGGCTATGATCGGCGATGCGAAGACCGTTGCTTTTGTATTGATTCGTCAGATGGCCGCACTTGAGTAGGTTTGGTATCGGCAAATTTATGTTAACGAATGTTGGCTATAGTATGACGCTAAAAAGAGTGTGTGGCACTGAAAATGAAGAAACTACAAAGATCGACTACAAGTATACTTTGGTGTTTATTTTGCCGAAGTGAACAATTGTTCAAAAAAGCTGGTGTGTCTGTGTTGGCATGTTCTTGAATAGTGGAGCTCAATCATATACGATAAAGTGATTTAAGGGGAAACATTTACGATCATCTTAAAAGCCGGTTTTTCGATTTTTCGAACTGATATCAGCGTTATCTTTCCACTTGCTTTTCGTTCGAACAAATTTTTATAAAAATCTCACCTTACTTTCCAATACCCCTTCAGAAATGATCATAATAGTGTTACCATTTATGTATAGTAAAAATATTAAAAGCAATTTAATTTTACTATTTTTCGTACGATTTAAGAAGTAAATTTTGGCATATTTTCAACAAAAATCCATTAGGTATCTTTTTTGGGTGCATCCGAGTGCCCCTTTAATCATCAAAGACTGTCAAAGTTACTAAAGTCAATATATAAATTTTCAATTTTATTAAATACATTTTGAAAAGTTTTGTAATTTATTTCTAGTTAAAATTTTCAGAAATTTATTTAAGGTAATTTCTAGTAACGTAGCGCCATGACAACTTATGCCATCTAGCGACAAATTTCAACAAAAAAAATTTGTTAATGCGATTTAAAATTTTGTCAACTTTAATTTTAATTGTACAAAAAAATTTTAAAACAAAATTACCAAAACTGGCAGCACTACAATAACAACATTTCCATATGCGTCCAAAATTATTCAATAAGTACTCCTTCAAAAAAAATTTCTCCATAAATTATTTTCGGTAATATTCTCCTTTACAATACGAGTACACTCTCTCTCTATCTTATGAGATCGTAAATAATAAGATCAGCTCCAGTTGACGTAAGGTTTATCAATCGTAGAGCTAAGAAGCTATGAATACTCCGACGACAGATCGTACGATCACAGTCACCGATTATATTAAAAGGACACCTGCAGTGCACAAGAGTTCAATAATTTCTGTTTTTGATTATTTCCATTCTTGGCCTTAACTAGTTAACAGCGCATAAATATCAGTAGTATTTGGCCTTTCAATCAAATAAAAAAAAATGCATAAGAAAAGTAAACAAACAAAATATCTACTAAACAGGTAGACTTAACAAGACTTGTTTCTACAAAACGGAATACAATAGAACGTTAACAAATATGAACATTTCGATTATGAATAAAACGTGAATGGTATTTAGCATTAAAAAAATTTTCATATTCAAATAGAACAAAAATAATCTTGTATTAGCAACTAGCTCCGACACTTAACAGTCCCTAAATCTGATCATAGATCTGAGGTATTCTTTAGAAGAAGCTTAGGTATTCTTTGAGAGAATCGTGTCCATTTTTTATCACGACTTTAGATTCTTGATTCTAAATTCTTTCTTCTTTTATCAGTGGCTTTATTACTCTATGCAAATATTTATTTTCAATAACAATGTATTAATTTGTTTATAGTGAAGGTTTAAAAGGTCGGTTTATAGTGAACGGATAAAAGAAAAAAAATTTTCTTGTAACGTAAAAAATTTCCATATTCAACTGAATCGTAATTTTTCTAGTCTTATCTGGAAGTAGGCGTTGATGAAATATTTTTCGATTTCTTCAAAAGACAAAAAGGTATTTAGTAACCTAAAGTTCAGTTTATATACAATATTTTTTTTATTCTGAAAATAAACATTAAAAACAGAAAAATCCTACCCCGCTTTGACCTAATTCGAATTTCGAAATAGCCGATTCTGATGTAGTCGTCGATAGTAAAACTGATTGAAAATTGCTTAAACAACACCTGCATCATAAACACATATCTTTTTGGATTTTTCTTATATGTGCACATAATATAAACATACTATTTTCCTCTGAAACCCATTCAATTTGGAAAAAAAATCTATACTTGATAATTGAACTTTGGTTGTTTCGATAAAAATCTGATGATTGCCTAATTCGTTATGCTTTTCTGAACATTTATTCGTTACCTTATAACTCAATTAACTGCAATCTATACATACGTTTATTCTATGAAACTGAGGTGCATTGGAATTTAAATGTTTCTATTACGAGAATAGCTTTTATAAACAAATCGTAAATGGAGACTGTTATTGTGATTTATTCGTTAAATATGGGTATACACGTATGGATGCACTGTTTATAATTTATTTTTTTAAAAATCTAATAATTTCCGTAATCACATCTAATTTTTAAAACAAACCAAAAAAGAAAATTATCCAAAAATGTCTGATTATTTGAAAAAAGTAATTTTTTTTTGTTTTTTACACATAATCTATAATTTTTATAATGTTTAAATTCTTCATAAATTTTTTTTCAGATAGTATATCATGAAAAAAACTGGATTTGATTCCAAACGCAAATTTTTGTTGCACAATATTAAAAATTGAATTTCAGCTATACAAATTACATTTAATTGAGATTTTAATTTTTAATCGTAATATTTTTTCCATTCCGTATTTTGGGGATTAAACGTATCCTAAAACAACAGTGTAATTATTGCAGGAAACAATAAATGATTTCACTTAATAATTCATATCACCTCCGGTGGGATTAAGCTCCACAGTCTCTGGTGTGAAGTAAAACAAATGATTATAAGTACATGCCACTTACCCCAATCTAGAAATAGTTTGTATGTATAAAATCGGTCCAAAACAATTTTACCCTCCTCTCCCCCCCACCCCATCTGTACACAACGAAAATTCGTTAATACAAGTACTTATGCATTTAAGCTGGAAACCCTCTGAGGAGATATCTGTGCGAGTAATATTAGCGAATATCAGATAACTTTGCGCTTAAACTTTCAATCCGCTGATTTGTATAAATTTTTGATAGGATCAAAAGTGGTGTGTGCCATGGTTTGATAGCACCGAATCGATTTTTGTAGCGCATTGTTCTTGTAAATTGCTTTTTGTCTACCCTAGTCTAGTTAAGGGTAGACACCATAACTATATTGAAAAATTGATGGCTATGCACGTTCAATAAGCCCAATTCAGATATCGACCGATGCCAAAATCACGCAAAATTGGTATGTTTACAAAATTCGAATGATAAATTCATTCGCACGAGATTTCCATAGCTTTCGCATTATGCTAAAGTGATTTTATATTCAAAGAAGGTCTTCGTGGTGACAAAAACCAACCCTCAAAAGCTTTCTTCTTTTACAAATAAAATCTAACCTGCTGTCGCTCGAAAAAAAAAATGATGTCATAGTATAAATGATGATTCATATTCACGCCGGAATTCAATTCTGATGACTGAGTGAATTTATTACCTTTCGTTTCAAAACGTAATAAAATTTCACACAAATGACACAATTAATATGATTTGCCCCAATTTTCAGGGATGGGCTGCATATGTCACTAAATTTATTATTTGACAAAGAAAACAAACCCACCTTGTTTATTTCGATGATAAATTGATTCGAAACAGTTTCAATTTCATAGTTTTTATCTAAAAAACCAAATTATCCTCTTTTAATCAGCAAACCACATAACGTTCTTTAATAATTAATAATTTAAAATTTTTTTGTAATTCAAATTTTTTCTCAGTAATTAGCATGAACCTTTAAATATACAATATTCTCACCAAATTGATGGTAATCAAATCGGCTAACAAGTGACGTTTATGTCATCGATGGGAACTTATAGGGAAGGAATTAAAAGATAGATAATTGCTTCCTTTTTATAACGAGACACTGTCACACCATAACGTAAAATAGAGTCGCAGAATTCCAGTCCGTAATTCCATATTGGTTTCCGTAGAGTATTGTATAAAAGTATTGTACTTTCCTGTCTACACGTACAGTAAGTTTTCTTTGGTGATTCGTTCTAGTCCTTTAAGTCTTGTGTGAGGGTTCCATAATAAGCATTTATCTAAAATAAGTTCGACGTACCAACCTTCAGTGTTTTCTGTTATGGTGCAGCCATTTAAATATTTAAGAAGACAACTCCAAAAATATATTGAAAAATAAAATTTCCGAAAAAACTCATACATAAAATTTAAAATGCCATAAATATTTGCCTAAGGGCTATTAATTATAGACAATACTTAAAATTTAAAATACCAGTAAAATTTGCTTAAAATATCTTTTTTTTGTAAAATTCGAATAAGTTATTAAGCGAAAGCATGTGTAGCGATTTGTATTCATTAATTTTTTGGTTTTTTTAAATATATTTTTCAAGTTTTTTTTATAGATATTGATTATATTATTATTGCTAGCTAGTAAATCTAATTTATAATTGACATTATAATAAAATGGGTCCAAAAATTATATAAAATCAATACGAGTACAGCTAATAATTTTATACAGGTTTACTAAATTCATATTAACAAACTTTTTTTCTAACTTTTATTGAATAAATATAGAAAAAAAAATCTTAAAAATTGTATGAACTGTGCTCTATAGTACTTAGCCAACAGATGTTTTCCATCGGGACTATCTTCCTTAGCTACTGAATGTTGTTCATTAACAATAACAATCGATTTGAGATTTTGTTTATTCTTATTCAAATCGTCTTATTATTAAAAGTAATTTGTTTATTTTTCTTCAATAAGTTTCCCTTAATTATTATTATTTAATGATGCAATTGTTTTGTATATTTAAGATTTATTATATTAAGAAAATCTTTCGGAGATCCGCACTAAAAATATCTTTAAAATAATTTAAATGCTGCTATGAATATTTGAGATTTGTTTTTTTTTCTATAAATTGGAATACATTGTTTTCGAAATATAAAATACAGTAAAGTTATATTATCGAAAGTATAATTCGATATCTAAAATCAATTATAGTATAGAAAGATAAAGCTATGAACCACACATATGAGTAGTAATAATGTTCATGGAGGAGCAATTTCTTGAAACTATTGTTGATATTTTTTTATCTATTTTCAGAATTTCTATCTCATATTTCGATATGTTCCTGTACTATTTGTTTATTTATTTATTTGTTTACTCTTCGTTTGTTATTATTATGTCACTATGTGGTTTAAAATTTCTTACATCATTTCTTTTTTTTTCTATCTAAACCCTTGCATATTGAATTTGATCATGTCAGCTTAATCGGGAATTTATTTCCAGTTCTATTTTTTCAACGGAACACAATTTCTTCCGCTAGGGTAGAGTAGCAAAATCAAGAGCACCAACAATCGTATAACAATCATATTGGAATAAGAATAAGAAAAGGCAATTAGAATTCTGAAACCGAAATAAAATTTCAAATGTTTACATTGACTTGTTTATGTCTAGTTTCTAGTTTGTAGTCTGAATCGCATAAACCGATTGGGAACATTTATTTTCGGGAAGTATTATAACTTCTCGGACTTGTTAGTATAGGTTTTGAGGTCTCGTTACTTTTCTAATGGTTCGATTTTATTAGTTTTTTACTTTTTCCTTATGGACTGTTGGACTGTTGCATCACTAAACTGGCTATTCCGTTCTAATAAGTTGCCGGATATCTTCTTGTATATTTACGAATACTGGACATTAGCATGATTGTCGTTCGTGCCAGTATTCGATTTTTCTAATCTCAAATACGGTTTATGAATTGTTTTTCCATCCATTCAAGTTCTAACTTCCTTATTTTTGATTTTCTATTTTTACGTTGTTTTCTTTTCTCTTAAAGACTGACTGAGTAAATGCATCTATCATCAGTGTCGAGGAGGTGTAATCAGTCATTTAGTCGCGTTGTACAAATAATGTTCTCTTTTTTGCTTTCTGAAACTTGATACGAAAATAACTTACTGCAGTTGGCACGTAGTACATGAACGTATAGAGACTTTGTCTCGCCAAAAATTATCATCTATCTCCAGGGTCATGTTCTTGGTACGATATGATTCTATATATTTTCCTGCTGCAAATGGAATCTTACCATCCCCAGTATTTAAAAGAAATGGTAAAATCAGAGTGTGGTGAAAATATTTACTAGTCCATACATCACATGGTTTTATCCAGACTCCAAATACACGAGATAGCCAAAAATTTTAATACACTGTTTTCTAGATTCTAGGGACAAAAACATCGAATAGCATAAATGAATTTATATGGGGACATTCCATTTGGGGATCGGGTATAATTCCGCTTAATGGTAGGACATTTAGAGTTCACTCGCTTATCCCCATTGCGATTGTTCAACGTAGCAGACACTAATTTTCGAGGCTTTGTCCCTGGCTATAATGTAGAAATTTCATAAATGAGAATTTTAGATATACCTGGTCTCGCCATAATATGATCCTTTCTTTCTTCCCAGAGTACCTATTCAAATACAAAGTACTCCAACAAATACTTTTGTACATATATACATATGCATGAAGGGACATTTGGAAATAGCTCCTGCACATAAAATATCTAACGTGTACCGGCAATGTGAATACGTTCATTTAATCGCATACACATTTTCCAACTAATTCCATTTCAGGACTAAAGCTTTTTCCTTGTTTATAGCCGTATGCATTGGAATTTTTCGGAAGTGATAAGTTTTCTGTTATCGAGTAATTTACTTAGTATGATCTACATTGTATTCAGAAAATGGTTGCTTATATTATTGTTTGCTAATTTCTGATTTTTCCTGAAAAGAAATTTTCGTATCTTTTCGATGTTATCAATTTTTTTCGAGCTTTTTGTTCAAAGAATTTACTCCATTTTAATATAATTCAACACAAAAAAAAATACTTTTTAACTTAACAGTTTTTTTTAGAATTTTTAATAAAATTCTATGGATGATATGGAGCTTTTTTAAATAGCCAAATAAAAGCTATCTAAATTTTTATAAACAGAATACAATAATAACCTTGGCTAAATAGTACTTGTAATTTTTTGGGATCAACATTTAACCTTTCTTACAAATGAACAGATTTCATAGAAAATGACCATGATTTTTACGAAAATTATATAGAGGTACAATAACAATTGAAAAAGCAGATTGCAGAACATTAATTTACCTTTCAAATTAAACCCAATTTATCTTGGCCAAATACCGTACTTATACAAATATGCTTATTTGCTATCTACAAATATCCCAATTTCATTAGACGAATAATTCAATGTTCGTTTACAGCTCATAGACTCGGTTATTGAGTGTATTCGAATTTATACTATCGGAATAAGTAGCCTGTAGTATAGGCGAAAGGAACTGAAAGTTATTCTAGAAATTTAATCAAAAATATACAAACAAATTCTGATAATTGTCAGATAGTCCATCGTCATTTAATATTTGAAGGCAAAAAAAATACTCATAGTATACCAAATTGCACAAAAAAAATTTTACTCTAAATGAATTGATGGTAGAATACCCTTAAAATTTCATTCTTTATAGCTGACTCGTATGTGACAATCTAAAATTCACAGACATTACAACTTAAAATCTGGAAGTGATAATAATTTCATCAAAAATGAAAATATCCTCTACATGTTTGTCTATGGACAGACAAGCAACAAAAGAGGCAAAAGAGGGTGAAAGGGTCATTATAAAATAGTCCCCTAGTTAGTAGATAAACAAACGTTGTAAACTAATTTGAATATTTTCCATCAGGTTTCAATCAGTAATGAAGTTTCCCTCAAAATTAACGATTCTAGATATTCTCATGTATGTACCCGGTTTTTGTTAAAAGAGTGAAAGAAGAACAAGATAAACCTTCCTTGGAAGACCAATAGAACCACATATAAGAGTTAACATAAAGAAGACATTACTTTTATGACACGTACTATTCGCATCTATGAATATACGAGTTGTAAAAGTTATTTTGGGGACACCCTGACTTTAGAAGACAACGTTAGTCTACCTATAATACATTCATTTGTATTAATTATAATTAAGTATTTTCTTGTAGGTTGAAAATTCCGGTCTACATAATACTTGAGCCTCTTTAATTATGTCTTAATTAAATTGAAACCCAAAAAGAAAATTAAAGCTACTTTCAGAGTATGGTGATTTTATTGCAGTTGACAATTGTTAAAATGAAATATATAACATATATGTATAGACAAAAGAAAATAAGTTTATTTTTTTTTTACAATAAAACTTAATTTTTTTGAATAATTTTATTGATTAAATTTTTAAAAAAATATGCTAACTCACAAAAACGCTTCACGTTTTATCGTACATTTTTTAATTATATTTCTATTGAAAATTTGTGTGAAATTGTAAAAGTTCAACTATTGTAAATATTATTACGAGGGCAGTCTGATAAGTCAGTGACAAATGCAAAAAATGTAGCTAATATCAGCAAACTATATTTTTTTCATTATTTGACAATCTTGAAAAGATGGCAACAGATCGTGTAACTAAGGTTACTATCGAAGAAATGGTTAATAAAATACTTGATATTATTGTAAAAGTCCGTCAGGAAGTGCGTTTGATAACATCTGAACAAAAAAGTGTTTATTTAATGACTTCAATGGAGTGTTGAGCCAATTTAAATCTCAATCCATTAAATTTCTGTATCAATTTATAACTTTTAATAAAACATGGATTCGCCCTTACATACCAGAAACCAAAATTCAGTCAAAACAATGGACTTTTACTAGCAAACGTACACCAAAGAAGGCAAAAATGGATCCATTGGAAGAAAAGGTTATGGATTCGTATTTTCTAGCTCTATTTTACAGAGTTTGACAAATCGTACTACATGGATGATACAAATTAAACGGCACCACAATTGAGTATCCGTGCTACATAACCCCTAAACTGAGACCTATGTGACAGAGCTTGACAAATCTACCACACAGATGGTATAAAGAAGCTAGAATATCGATGGATGAAGCGTATTAAGCTAAAAGTAGACTATGTTATGTTGAAAAATGATTTTTGTTGTATAAATTAATTCTTTGGTTCATTTATTACTGACTTATCATAAGACCTTCTCAAATAGATAAAATTGAGTTGAAAGCTCATATAGATAAAAATCATCTCAAATATCATTTTATTCACAAAGATACCTTTTTAACTTTCTACTAACTTTAAACATAAAATCGACAATTTAGTAGATCTATTAATATTACGAATTAATAGAAATAAAATCAAGACAGCATTTCAACTGAAAACTAATATTTACATCACGATTCAATGAAACCTTGACACAACTCTAGCGTTACTCTGAAATATATGCAGTACGAAAATTGAAGAAAAATTACATAGTAAGTAACAATAGAAATTCGCTTTCCATTTTTAGGTAGTGGTGTAATACAAAAATTTCATTTACTTTTACAAATATATTAATAGATACTAAACCAAGCAGAGGAAAAAAAATCAACTTTAAACAAAAACTTGCTAGCGTTTAAAATAATCATAGAATAAATACGAGCTTGTAAAAGGTAAATTGGCAAATTCAAATAACATAAAACCAATTAGTCGATATTTGTTTTAATGAAAGAACAAAAAATTGAAACTGAATTTTAACAGACGCATTATTGTTCCTTCATACACTTTTAAGTATAATAGAATAATTTAACTACTGTGAAAGACTAACAATGTAAAAAGGAGTTGTTATGACTCATAAAAGTGGCGATGCTCGGAAGTACTTAGTGTACGTTCAGTGTTTCGTAACTTCGATTTGTAAATGTTTTCTTACCCAACCATAAAGAGCATTATTTCTTTATATTACCAAATTTAGAAAAGAACAGATGTTACCCAGACTAAAGAGCGCCCCAGCTAACTTGGCCAACTCCTTCAATCATAAATAGTTTCTTCTTTCATATGAAGCATAATTTGTGCAGACAGCAGTTTTCCCGATGAAGTATGCAATTTTTCTACCCAGTTTCCAATTCTTCTACGGCTTGCATACTATTATGACATTTGAAATTTAATGAAATAAAACTAAAATCCAATCATACTCATAGGCAATTCTATAAATACGTAGATGGTAGAGCAACCACTCACTACTATACCATGTGAGTCGGATAAAGGTATAATAAATAGTGATCATGCCCACGGATTATCAGATGAAATTTTTGCATAGAGACAAGTTCAGTTGTGACTTC
This sequence comes from Atherix ibis, assembly GCA_958298945.1. Lineage (NCBI taxonomy): Eukaryota > Metazoa > Arthropoda > Insecta > Diptera > Athericidae > Atherix > Atherix ibis. Next base: position 11,923,586 of record OY282609.1, on the reverse strand, counting down.
TCGAATGCGGGCGGTCTCGTATAATCTTTGCGCTCTCGAATACTGACAAGTAAGAGTATTACCATCGGTACATATGTACGCACATCTATCGCACATAATATTAATGTGTATATATACATTTGAATACCTACAATGCGAAAATGGTATTCGATAGCATAAAATGAAGCGGATTACCCAAGTTAATCATGCCCAAACTAGCCTATCCTCGGAACAAACTCTCGCAGCCAAATACTATATGTTCAAGTACAATAATGTGTAAGTACCCATTCCGAAGAGATCTAATAAATGGGCCTGCTCAACAACTTTATATTCGTACAAATAAAGAATGAGAAATTAAAATTTTTAATGAAAGCATTACTCATAAAAATTTTAAGAAATATGAATAAGAAGGAGGCATACCATACCAATGGATTCAGAGACAGAGACTTGTCATATGTTAACTATACTAAAAACATAAGTTAACATGGGTTCGTTTCGTTAATTTTTTTAAATAATTTATCCACAATGCCATCTAATAGTCTTATAAGATATCGGAATATCGTACAATACCTTATCTTTGTTTTATCCATACCATATTTTAAAACTTACTATAGATTGTATTTATTGAATATGTTAACAAAATATTAAACTATGCTTACAAAATTTTCCAATGTTTACAGAAACTCTTATTTCATTTGAAAAACTTTCCACTTCAATTCATTGTGCTTAAAGTGACAATATCATATTGAAAATTGACGAATATTAGTTATCTTTAATTTAGAAGAATGATTTCGGAATATTGTTTAATTGAAAATTTACTATCGAAAATTGAAAATTCCTGGTTTAATTGAAAAAATGAAAAAATTCTTAAAAAAACTTGCTCCGTACAAATAAGCAATTGTTTTTGCTAAATCATGAATATTGATTTATAATTGAAAATTTTCTTATAGATTTTAACTATATTTTATTTGTTTTTAAATTTATTTTCTCTTGTTTTTCTAATATCAGTTAAATAGGATTGCATAATTTTATGCTCGTCTAGTTTTTAAGTAAATAATAATTTTTTAATTAACCGATTTTATATTTGAAAATATTTTAATAATAGTAAAATTTTTTGCAAAAATCATTTCGGAAAATGGTAAAAAATTCTACAATATTCTATTTCAAAAAGGACAGTTCTGTCAAAAGTATATATAATAACAAATAATTTTATTTAGACTTAAATATGCCATTTTATATTATGATTTTTTTTTAAATAACTAAGTAGTGCATTGAAAATTGTAAAAAAAAAACTTTCTACAAAAGAGGTTATTTTTCTTTAGGCACGCTTTTTTGAATAAAATTTTCTTCAGCTTTGAGCTTTATTTGTTTAATTTTATACAAGATAAAATTTATTTAGTTTAAAGTTTACAATATTTAATTATAGATTGATTAAATTACTTCTTAATACGTTAATATTATAAAAACTTTCTACAAAATTGTTGATTCTTCCGTAGCTACGTTTCGCGCTTTAAACGTCAAAAATGAAAATTTTCTATATATAGTAAGTTCTACTGGATTATTCATTTTGTACTTTAAAAAATGCATCTCTGTTATTACCATTTTATATTATATTCTATATTTTTTAGTTATCGGACAACCACTATGGAAAGTAACATACAGGAACTACGCTGATTATTAGGTGCTGTTATTTTGAGTAAATTTTGTTCAACGATGAGGCTCATTTTTTACTGGGTAAACCGCTCTTTTCTATCTTTAATTTAAAATCTAGATGATATATAGTTTTGACAAAACAAAGTCACAAGCCTCAAAACACGACAAGTTTCAACCTTATTAGGCGAAGTGTTCTAGGGAAGCGTAGTTTCGAGATTTGGTGATATCAATTTAACTCCAACATCGTGCGATTTGACCCTGCTTGACTATTTCTTATAAAACTACGTAAAAGATTGTGTAGATAATTTTTATATAGTAAGTAAAAACTAACATCCGTGAAATAATGCCCGAATTAATGCCAGAAATGTGAGAAATACTCATCAAAAGTTACATTTAAAGAATCGAGTCCTGCAAGAAGTCTCTCGATAACTATTTGAATAATACAATATTATATTTTATACATAATGGCAATATTTAAACCAAATAATTAATTTAATATTTTATCAAAATTTTAATTATAAGTATGTTTATTAATTTTTACTTTCCAAAGCGTAAATTGAATAACCTAATAACCTTTAAAAAAATATCTTTACATTTTTTCATCTTGATTAAATGTTTTTCCTTTTATTGTCAGATAAAAGTAAATACTTTTCATAAATGCTACATTTTCTCCTTTAATTATAATTAATTTTTATATATTTTATTTTCCGATTATTACAATTCTAACGTAAGCAATTTTCACATTAGATTACTAAGTTGTTACAAAATTACTAATGAATATTTTTCTTATTACAACCACTAATCATTACAATGATCTATTTTTAGTCATTTTTATATATTTTTTTCATTGTAATATTGTATTAAGAATTTGAATTTGTCATTTTCCAACAAATCCATCAAGTCAAGTGATTCTGAATAAAAATGATGCTGTCATAGTATGGAAAACGATTAAAATAAGACTGAAGACTTGCCTTGTCATCTTATGTTGGATTGCGAAGTTCTTTAAAATTTAATTTTCATTTCGAAAGTATTCAAAGTATTTGAAACTAGAATGAGATATGAATTCATTCGGAATGTTGTTATTATTTTTTTCTCCTTCCATTACGAATATACATTCGTGTACAGATATATTGGATTATAAGATGGTATGAGCCATAAAAGCACATTGCAAATTGTCTTTAATGCGATCTTATATAAATTTCTTTAGAAAAACGACTTGAACCGGAGCTCTCAAAAAATATTATAGAATCAAATGAAATGGACCGAAGGTCGAATGTCAGTCGGTGATAAATTACTTGAAATTTTTTTTTGTTCTTATTATTATTATATTAATAATTCACTGGCTCTATTAAATAAAAAGTATTGAGTTAGTCTTAATTTTGGGAATTTCTTGTCTTGCTAATTCAAATAAGTTCAAGTAACCTAAGAATTTTTATGCACGCTTCATTAATTTGGATCTAATAAATTTAATATTATGAAGCATATAAAATTGTATAAGTGCCTATTGATACATAAATTTATTTTTCAAATTTCAGTATTATTAAAGTGAAGGGCAAATAATAACAATTTTTTGATCATATGTGTAAAGAACTAGCACGGATATTAGAATTTAAAGAACTTTTATTATGCATTTTCATTAATTTTCTCAACATAATCCAAAAACTATAACCTAAATATTTTTACGCTTACCATGAAACTGGGTCAATGGCCAAGTTTATAGTATGTGACCCATGTTCATTGACCCACCAATAAATGTCCAAAAGATAAAACTGGGTCAATAACTAGATTTCATATAAACTTGAGTATTAGAATAATTTGTCTGGTTTTAAAAAAACGTGTACTTTTTTAAATAAAATATATTTATTCAATATACTGTACAATTTTATTTGCAGTCGATAGAAACTATGTTTTATTAAAAAATTGATATTAAAGTTTGCCGAAAAATGATTAATACACTTTCGTTGACAATAAAAATTAATTTTAAGTCATCCGCACAAAATTATATATTTACAAATTAATTGTTTAAAGAAAATCTAAAGAAAACGCTTTACACTTTCATTCAATTAAAAATTCAATATTATCATTTAATTAATACAACTCTCAAAAATCTAAAACTCAACTGTTAATATTGAAACGATGTAAAATTATGTCCATCAACCGGTAGCAATTTAATCAAATATAAAATAAACACAAATTATTCCTCTTTGTCGACAAAACTCAATAATTGATTAATTTCCAATGTTATATTATTTTTCAATTAGAGTTCTATCAAATCAAAACAAAGTCCCTAGAAAGATGAATTTGGCAAAGAATACATGGACGAGTAAAGTGTTGGCTATCTATTAAACAGACTATTCATTTTATGGCTCGGCAATTTCACCCCTGTCAATTCACAGTTGTCAAATATCTTTATTATTTAAAATAATATTTATTTAGAATAAAGTTTGTCATTTTATATTATGAATGGTGTTATTAGCAATCAAATATGATGGAGATACATATGTTAGATTTTCTTCAATGATTAGGCTTATTTTCTCAGCGAAGCGGCTAATTTCTCGCTCGGGGATATATCCATAATCAAAATTGAGATATGGGGGACTCTGGAAACCCAAAAATAACTGTGCTGCATTCCGAAAACTAACTGTCTAATATGCATTTTGGTGTAAAGGTGCCACTGGCCTGTATTTATTTAACATTTAGAAGGAGATACCATAACCATCAACTTTGAGTGCTATGACCGTATGATAACCGAATTTTTTTCGGCGCCAAATGACACAAAACAAAAAATTTTGTTTTTATTGCGTGAAAAGCTCTCAGTACATATAGTTTCGGGATCAATTAGCACCAAGGTCATGCGAATGGATGCCATTGGGCTTTTTCTTCTTCTCAGGAAGATAAAATCCTGCAAGGAGAATTGTATTAGCTATTTGAAAAATATTGTACTTTATAAATAATAAAAAATCTAATTAATATGAAAGTCTAAATTTTAATTATATTAATATCTAATTTTAATTTCCAAAGCATAAATTGGAAAGCACTTTACAAGTTAATTTTATTAGATAATTTTAGAAAACTCCATTGTAACTGTTACCTTTTGCACATGCAAAGAATTTATTATCTTTAAATTGGACGATGAAATTAAATGGTACTTTCCTAGAAGAATTTTATCAAAAATTAGTATTTATCATAAGATCCACATTATGAAAGAAAAATCAACTTCATTTATTAATCTAAAAAATATTTGAAGTTCCCATCATGTTGAAAGTACATTTTAATTTTTTTTTTAAAAAGTATGTTTGAAATTTATACAAATTCATTTACTTAATATTAAAATGATGCAAAAAGTTATTATTCAAATTGATAATTTCTGCTTCTACGAATTATATTAAACCGTAGCAAATTATCAAACAAACTGCAAAAGTGAATGTTGCTCTTTTTGAACTTTATAAAATTAGATCTAAGGGAAAATTCATATACCATATCTTTGACTTGTCTGTCTCGTGCAAATAATGTTTTCACAGTTTTCATTAGATGAGTGTTGACGAAAAGGCCACTCACCTGCATTTGAGATAAAAATAAATTGCCATAAAGAATGAACGTTTGGGGGGTGGCATCATCTCGTGTCCTGATTTATTTCATACCGGATATTATAATTTTTGCATATTCGCAAAAATAACCAGGTTATTTACAAGTTACAAGTAAGTCTATCAACTCTAATTCATTTTCTACAGGATTTCATAAATTAATGTTGATTTTAATTTGATAAATAATTTTGAAAGTTTTTATTAAATCAATAAAATTATTCTCTTCGAATGTGTGGAGATTATGTAATTGTTGTGACAAACAATTTAGAAAATAGAAAAAATTTTCTATTATATATTGTAACAAAATAAAAGTTTTTAATAAATCTTTTTCAAGTAAATACATACTTGGGGGAGAAAAGATAAAAATAAGATAAATTCAGAAAAAGTCGACTACTTTCATATCATTAATTGCTATAGAAAATATCCTAATTATGTTAAGGATTTACTTTATCAAATTCGATTAAGCCAACCTAAACTTAATTTATCCTAAAAGGGTCTGAGTGGACATTATATAATATTTGACATTTTCTGGGTAATTTCCCGTTCTTTGATATACTTATATCAGTATGTTGAAATTTTGTACAAAATATTGATGCACTTTAAAGATACAATTAAATATTGAACATTGAACTGATCTTTTTTTTAATGTTTCTATTATAGTAGATTTAATAATTTAATGCTTGAATTTAAAATAGGAAATTTTTAAAATTACAATATTCTTTGATAATATTGTAACAATAATAAACCTTTGTAAAAGGTTTATTATTATATGTGAAAATGTGCAAAATCTTTCCAAAATTAGATATACTAACTATAAAGATATGAAATACATTGACTTAATTGAATAAAATTTTAGCAGAGATTATGAAAATAAACTGAAATTTATTATATGTTATTTCTATGGTAAGACAGGAAATACAATCGCAATATTGATATATATGTTTGTTAGCATTAAAAACTGTCAGAAACTATTTAAAAATCAGCTTTAAGCTAATAACTATGAACATACTCGTATCAATACTCAACCTGGTTAAATTGTAGGTGGTAAATTTAATTATTACAAAAATTTGAACAGAGTATAATAAATAATGTTAGAATTATCTAGCTGGCTACTTATAAAATTTAGATTTCTAAATAAGAAAAATATATAAAATATTTAATTGATTTTTAGGTTTAGGAGTGGCACGCGATCGCAATTATATGTTTGATATTTTTGTTAGCTACAATTTAATTAAATCATATTAAATGTGGGAGTATTAATAATCACATTCTCTTTAATTTGTTTTTCTTTTTCACCTAAAAATAAGCTACAAATTAATTTTTCTACTGATATAATTAAACAAAATTATAATATATAAATTTCAAATAAACTTCTAACCATTTGCATAACTCTTCACTATTGTTTCCTGCTCATTTTCCTAATGCATTTCCATATGCAAATCATATCTAAGACAATAAATTATAAAACTGTCTGTAATATAGTCTCGGTGTACGATATAATAACGCATAACATCCAGGACATGAACGTATGCAATTATAATTATTAAACTTACATTTCTATGCATAACAATTACAGTATTTATTATTATAATTGTTATACATTTATATATAACAATTATAATAATAAATACTGTAATTGTTATGCATAGATACAAGATAATTGTTATGCATAGAGCAAAATTTATTATTTTATTTTGAAGTATAATCGATGTAATTATGTTCTACAAATAACTTCATTCAAACGGCTACTTTCGATCTGCTTATAAAATCGAATACGGTGGTTCCAATTTTCGACCATCTTGTGCAAAAAATCCGGCCTTATTTCACGTAATTAAATGCTGTGGAGCACCTAGTGCCGTCTTCTTGAAAGCACATATTATTAAATCAGTATCTCAATTCAGGCCCCAAAAGGCACTTTATCTTCGATCTGTACTGGTCACCATGCCATAAACCCCATAAAATAAGGACCGATGATGCCACCATGCCATAAACCACATCAAAATGCAAAGGTTTCTCTTAAATAAATGTATGGATTGGCTCCAGCCCAGTAATGACAATTTTGTTTATTCATCTAGAGAGATGAAATGCGCCTCATCAGAAAACATGATATCCAAAAATGATTTTCTCTGATGAAGCACATTTCCAAAAATCTTGAGAACGCCTTGAAGTTGATAAATTTGAATCTTAATCAACACTGGCCTAGACGGCAGCAATATTTTGGGCACTTCGACCCCGGATCTTTGTCTTACTATCCAAAGAAAAACTGCGTCCGATTATAATGACCATTAATTAGAAGAAGGCACGATAAGTTGAAATAAAAAAACGAATATTTTGTTAAAAAAATTGGATAATTTCTAAGCTTTGTTGAGGCATGCGTCTTTCTCATGATTAGATTGCAAAACATTATTAAATATAATTGATACTGACAAAAGATTTTGATATTTCAAATATGGCCACAAAGTTCATTTAAAAATATATGATATAATTTTTCTTTTATATATTTTCAACCCTTTAATAATCGTAGAATATTCCAAAGCTATCAAATATTATTTTGATTACTTTGTAAAAAAAACGGGGTGTAAAAAACTATAAAAAATAAAATTTGATTTTGAAAAAAAAAATTTCATAAAATATAAAAAAATTAGGAATTATAAAAATTCATTTAAATATGCAAAACTTTGAAAATTATTTTTAAAACGCCTAAAATACTGCAAATTTTCATATAAAATTATTGAACTATAAATTGACAACGGATTACAACACTTCAAATCGAAACCATTTCCTCACCTCCGACCAATGCATTATCCTTAAAAATTAAAATATTCCATCATTATTGGTTCTTGTCTTTGATTATATAACAAAGCAATAGATAATATCTGTGGCAATATGATAAAAAATTTGTCAGACCCCATTTAATTTAAGTGAAAATAGAATTTAATTAGTATGTCAAAGATACAATGTAATAATAGCATTAATCTTTTTGAAATAATTTTAATTCAACTACAACAAAAATTATAGACAAAAATTCCAATAAAAAAATTTATTATCAATACAAAGAATAAAGGATAAAAGAAAATTTGGTAAAAAAATTTCAAAGATTTATTTCTTATCAATAAGATAATCTACGTAACTGATAAATATTTCTACGAGTATATCCACAATATAGAGATATTTTATTTTTATATCTTATTTGGAATACCAAAAATATTTAGTCTTGTTCAGAAATAATATTCCACGAAATTTCGCCTTGACATACATATAGATATTGTAGTTTATCTATAAATCGTAAAAATAAGCCAATAAAAAGTAATAAATCAACACAATAAATCAACAAACGCATACACACCCTGGACATGTTATTGCCAGGAAATGAATAAATTCGCAATTCTTTCGAATATGGACTCGTATTGAATAGTAGCAAATATCTTCTTGTAAACAATAAGTCCGATTTATTTAGAGTATTACTAAAATTTGTATTTATAACAAAAGTAGATAAGACGCAGGTTATTCTAAGAACAATAACTACCAAAGAAAATTTTGGCTTGAGGAAAAGCCAAAAAGATTCGATCGTCTTGGACATTTCTCTACCAAAACTAAATCCAATTTAATATTTTTTTTTCCATTGAAACACTTAATTCAGTAGTCGATCACTTTCATTTATATATTCTTGATTTTATTTTCAAATTTCATCATTGCTTAGAAAAAAATTTATTCACAATATTACTAAACACAAATGGTTTTAAGCAAATAGTATTACATTGAGTGAATCGGATTTTTTTTTTGTATTTTCATGAATAAAAAATTTCTCGATATGAACTCAGGCTGGAAAATTCTTTTAAAAAATTTGTTATTCATCTAAGCCAAAGTGAAAATTTATTTACGTTTATACGTATTTTCAGTAAACAAGTAAGGTTTCGGCGTATCGTATACTAAAATTTATAAACCATGTGATATACTTTTTCAATAGCAAGAACACGGCAAATATACCCCATATTTAGAATTGATAGATATAGATATGCATATTCCACACCGTATAGAGTGTATAGTATGGCGCGTTGAATTTTTCTCATTTTGATTCATTCATAAATAAATTCGCGCCTCCAAGTTAGTATCTACTAAGTAGGTGGTTTGGTTTGGCAGAATAGAGTAGGTGTACGCTGATGTAGAAATAAATAAATATACAAGTGCTTCCCGTACTCATAGATAATTTTCAGTTACTATGGATTCATCTACTTAAGAAAAAGGAAATATTTTTCCTGCTAAGGAAATGGAAAAAAACAGTGTGAAAAACATTCCCGAACTTAGTGCCGAATCATCATAAAAGTTGCTGCGTGGAGCTATGAGATAAATTCACTCAATTTGATTCTGAAATTTTCACAAAATAGCAAATGCCCAAAAAAAAACAACAAAATGAATATTTTTACAACCTTACCAAAGCGAATGTTGTTATTTTTTTTCTTTGTATAGAATATTTTCATTTAATCGTTAGTACTCTTACTTTCATTAGATTAGATATAGAAGAGAAAATATTTTCAATGAACTTAACAGAAATTGCTTAATTATCATTAGAATTGCTGTGATTAGAGAATATATTAAAGGTAAATATTTCGAGGGTTTATTTTTATTTCGTTATTATATTGAAGTACTTCTCAAGTATCATTTTAAGAGTTTTTTCCTTACAAAGAGGGTGAAAATAATACTACTAATTGCAAAAACTGTTAAGTGTGTTTTGACAAAATTTATTTTTTATCATCTCTTATATATAGAAAAATTAGATTTTGTTGTTATTTGTATTAAATTTAATTAATGTATTTAACATTAAATATTTATAAAACATTCTTAACATTTTTTGAAGAAAACATATTTTTCTTAAAATACAGTTACGCTTATAGATCATTTTAAATTTATGATATTGTTAATCAACTGGTAATATTCGGAAGTAACATTTTTGAAGAGTTGCTATAAGTCTATTCAAAAAAATTTTCGCAGAAGATCAAAAAAAATTTCTTATAAAAATTAAAATCGTTCCATCAAATTTTTCTTTGTATACTCCTCGATATCTGATGATATAGTTCCCAAAAGTTAAACTTCAAAAACTTTAAGTTGGTCCAAAAATAAATCAACAAAATCCAAATGGTGATTATAATTTTTCTTAAATTCTTAAACTAACTAAATAATTTTAAATACATTTAATTAAGTATTTCCCATTATTTTTAGTAGTTATACAAATATTTATAAAACTCACCATTTGTTGTTGGGTTTTTGGTTTTTTTATTAGATCAGGTACTTTAAATGAAGTCACAGCTTCGATTACGTCTGCTAAAAGTAGTCCATCACGACAGTCGGATGATAAATCAGTAACCTTCTTCTTCGATTTAGCTCTTTCCAAATAGTAGTTCGCCCAATCCGTATAAATCTGAAATGTCAATAATTGATATTAATAAATTTGTTTTTATTAATAAATATCCAAATAATATAATATTTTTATGTAAGTGATTATTGTAAAAAAAAATTTAATATTCATTAAAGTCCGCTAAAAATATGCAACATTTATTTAAAAAAAATATTTTGTGGCATTCTACAATATTACTAATTATATGAATACGGAAAAACAAAAGAGGCAATCCATCATTTGAGTGGTTTGATATAATAATATTATTTAAGGTAATTTTTCTGAATATTATTAATTGCTATTTAATAAAAAAGAGGTAATTCTTGTTAATTCATTGATTTTGTAAGAACCATATATTGGACTTTTTCTTTCTCGAACTATGCAAAAGATCGTGTTTACGTAGATAATCTTCTACTTTTAGATCCGTCAATCTCAAAAAACTTAAATCATACATAATGACAAAGTTTTTGCAATACAATAAAATATTAATTTTTTCATAATCTGAACTTGTAATGCTTTTTATTTAAATTAATTTTTTAAAGCAACATTTATTAAGACAATCATTTATTAAGACAACATTTAGATTAGCACGATGCGCAGCATAAACCGCATATGGACTTATAACGTCTAATAATACAAAAAAAAAACCGAAAAATTAGATACTTTGATGATTTTTAAACACAAAATACAATTTTTGGAATAATTTTTCCAAAAAAACTTCCAAAATAAATTCGCTTTCATTAGAAGATATCATAAGAAAAAATCATTTGAATTTAATACCAATGAGTATATCAGTTATCATACAAAAATATCTAGGACTTATGTAGCCAAAATGTACATCAATGAAATAAAATTTAATGAGTTAAGCGACTCTATAAAAAAATATCAAATTGCGTCGTAATTTTGATTTATAATATGAGAATTTGAAGATTTTGATGCTATAGCAACGAATACTTATAATTTGTTGTATGTTCATATTAATTCAATAGATTTATAATTCTCTGATTCATATGAAAAACCCAATGAAAACAGCCGAAAAATAATGAATTTCTTAAGAAAATATGGGCATTTATTGTGAACTGGAAAAATAAAGCTTATTTCAGCAAAAATAGAATTTATATTTTGCGGAACGTACTACAAATACATGACATGACAAAGTGAGTTAAATGAAATGAATGGTTCAATATTTTATTTTTTGTAGAATGAAGTCAATTTTTACTATAGTCTGTTGTCGTTATATATATGGCTTCCCATTCGATAATATTATTTAGTCGTATTATATAAAATATGCTACTTAGTATTGTGTATAAACGCATAAAATATTTTGAGAAAAAGAAAAAATAGCATTCACTTTTTCAAACGTACTGGATAATTGGTAGATATTTCAGTAAATCTATTCAAAAATACCGAAATGAACCCATCATTAAATACAAACTGAAAAATTTCTCTTCTCTATTATTCTAAAAATGCATAAGTGTATAAAATTTCATCCTATTTTACAGGCTTTTTGTGGGTCGTTGACTTTTCTTGTACTAATTATACTGAAAGCACAAAAATGAATTTCTTTAGGTTTTTACAACCGCAAATTACTTTGTTCACAACTAAGGGTTTTGTAGATAGAAAACTTTTAAGTCAATAATATGTTAATTCTAATGAAATTCTATTCTAATTTAAATATTTTCCTAAACTAGAATCAAGTAATTAAAAATTTTATAAAATTTATACTAGCTGTTTTCTAGGTTTCTTCGTTCCTTTTCTTTTTGGAAAATAAAAATCGTCGTACCTTGTTGGGGACAAATGTATTATAATACAACTTTTTTCTCATAATATTATTAATTTTAAAAGAAACTTTTTACAGAAAATATTAAAAAATTATGAAAAATTCTATAATAGGTCGTTTTGTACCTCAAATACATATATTATTTGAGACTTTTTTCATCAATTCAATTGTCACAAGAATTTTTTTTATCGTATTCTTTTCATTCTATTATGAAATTAATTGATAAAATTTTAATAATTAGGTTTTTGTATATTTTATGATAAAGCCAGTTAGAAGAAAAAAATTAAAATAATTCTGAGATAAAAATTAAAATTTTCCAAATAACTTAAAATACTTGCTGAAAATTAAATTTTAAAGCTGGAAATCTTCAGTTATAAATTTTATGTTGAAATTGAGTATTTTACGGTAATATAAATAATAAAAAGAAGATTCTTATTCTTATCAACTCCGATACAAGCTAATAAGTAAGTGACAAACTGTATAAAGAATACATTTATTAAAAAAAAATTGATTTATTTTTGAGGATAGTTTCCTTTTAGCTTCATAAATTTCGTCCAATGATACTCTAATTACTTTATACCATTTCTTTATGTTTGGAAATATAAAAACGTCGCAGGGTTCCAAATCCGGAGAATATGGTAACTGGGAAAGCTATTCATCACGTACTACTACTAATTTTATTGTTGGGAAAGCTATTCATAACGGACTTATATTAAGAAACATATTTTTTCACCAAATTCGATCATTTTATATTAATTTCATTATTCAGCTGGTTTAATAATGATGTATAATACTGTCCTGTTATTTCTTTAACTTTTTCAAGACAGTGGATGGACATTCCTAGAAAACAGTACCCATAAGCTTTTCCTCCGATGGCACGGGTTTTGCCTTCTTTCGTACACATTCAGTTTTAACTGAAATTTGGTTTCTAATGTGTAATGGTCCATCAACAATTGTAAATCGATGCACAATCATTTCTTCAGTTGTGATCTTAAGTGGTCCTGGGCGACAATGGTCAGAATACTATGCAAGCTTAGTTTTTATTTCTGATATTCTTTTTTGCCTTAAAAAAATAGTGTTTTATTAAAACACAAAATTCGCGTTTTTCACACATTAATAAAAAACACAAAAAATATTTGCCTTCGGTAGCTATCAAAACTAAGGTAATGAACAGGGGTTTAAATATTTTATATCGTTTCTTTTTAAGAATATCGTTTTACTGAATATTAGCTGAATTTCTTGCATTTATCACGGACTTATCAAATTGCCTTCGTATTGATCGTTTTAACTCTAAACAACTTGTTTAAAATATAAAAACTTTTTACAAAACTGGTTTTAAAAATGTTAAGTCTGTATTTTTAATTTTTTGCCTAATTGTCTATTGAGAATTCCTTTTTCCCTTACCTCATTAACGAAATGACTAATATAAATGACACATGAAATCAGAAAATGATACCTTTATACGAAAACGATTGAAATAGGCGTGGCTCTGAGGCACACGTTTATGCTAGCTAAAACTACCCCTCCACTTTATTTTGCCGCGGCAAATTCATTCTAATTGCAATTATTACACTGCTAAAACACTTCCCGAATGCTCTTGAAAATGGTTTGTGTTCACGATAAATTCATGTTTTATATGGCAATCCTGCAACGGGGACACTTTGTGAGTGTAGATCCATACCATAGGATAAATACCAAAAGTAGCCTACGGGACTGAGCGAAACCATGATCCTGGAAATTATAAGTTTTCTTACTGTATCTCTTTCAGTGTAGCTCTTTGAGTGCAGAACTAACTGGTACCATGTCGGGAGCTTCACTGTGATTCGTCCGCTGTGCCAAAAACAACATTTGAGAGAAACCCAAAAAAAACTTTATTTGTTTAGCTTTGTAGAATAAAAATATCAACTACAGGAAGTCAATACAAGTCAAACAAAAATCCGTGGCTAAATAAAATCTTAAATTTAAACGACTTAGCTTATCATAAAAATATATTCACATTTGTCCACAAATCTCGCATAAGATTGAAATGCATGCATATAAAATTATTTTTACATTATTTTTGACTTGAAATAATCGAAATTCATAGTTAAACCACAAATTACATTCACAAAATTCAATGCTCGTATATCACAAGTTAATCTTAAAAGTTTCTATTATATTAAAAGAGAGCTTATTGAATTTCTCCCCCAAGTGAACGAAAGAAATTAGTTAAGAAATTTGTATTATCTTTAATCTGACTAAAGCGTCTTTGAATTACATTATCGTTTTTATTAGCTTCTTTTATATTTATTCCAGCATAATATAAATTTTATCTAAAGCATCTAATATAAAAAGACAATCTTTAATATCTATTTTTAAGTATGCCTATTTGAGCAATTTCAGATTATTTTTTTAAATATTATATTCTCGTATTTCATGAGATTTTAAATATTTAATTGATAGCTAATATAATTTGTTCTCTTCTAAAAAAATAATATTTAGAGATAAACATTTTCTCTTTCACTCAATTTACCAAATACTAAACAGTATAACACGTGCTGCCAAAGAAAAAAAAAGATTAGCTTCGAAGTAAGTCTTAAGCAGCGGCTTGGGTTATAATTGTATCATTAAATTGACCCAAATAGATACCCTGATGAATATCGAACAGACCAGCATAGTATATTCGAAAACAACTGATGACCAGACACATCGCCGGGTGAAATCAAATAAAGTATGAATACTAAGAATTTTGTGCATAACACAATCAAAGAGTTTGCTACAAATAGAATCAAGCATCTGGTTTTTATTGCAGCGCTATTTACAAACGTGTAGCAACTCCTCTTGTAAAAGTCCATTCATGCGCTCGTCTATTTACGGATTGATGCATCCTTTCTAACTTTTACACCATTCGTACCATTACTTGATCCTCACATACCAGTCGGTTGACTATAGTCAAAGCCTGAAGTAGCTAAGAGTCTACCGGTCAGATTCTGTGTACAGCTTTTGATATTGTCCATCCGATTCCGATAAGTTTCAAGTATCTAAGCATAATTTCCCTATTTATATAAAGCGGAATGTTCTGATTCAAGCACTTTACCACTTTAATACCATCGTTTGACCACTTTCAGTCGCTTTTTTTTTCATTTCGGAAAATTTTCCACACAATTGAACTATTCAATTGAATGAGAACAACCTGCCCATCTCACACAGTCCACATCCCTAAACACTAAAGCCCACAGTTCACATCCAACAGCTTGGATACTACCATTCAGTGCTTTACAAATGAAATCAAAGCCTTTGCTGGACGTGTTGCACTCGTAGAGAAATTCTCAAGCACTTTCGATTCGCCCTTAGGGTCATTGGTGGTTTTCCTTGCATTCCTTCTGCAGGAAATTTCTGGTAAATGCTTGCTTCAATAACTGCAATGGGATAATAGCTGCTTCTATAGTGCTAAGTAACAGATGCTTCCCATTAGGAGAGCGGTATCCAAAGCACATCTTCAAAGTGAATTTTTTTCTTTGTCTTTAATTACGGTTTAAAATTCTTTTTAGTTATTTTTATTTGATATTGCATTTTTCTTTTTTCATTTCATTCCATTAGTGGGTATGGAATATTTTAAGAAAACGAAACTAAATATGAATCGTTTAAAAGAAAGCGTCAAATCGTATTAAATCAGAACGGGAAACTTCAAAATATGGTATAGGCAAAGTGGAGGAGAGGTTTTGTTATTCTTTTGATTCAATTTGGAACTTGATTAATTATCTGAGATTGGCCAAACCGATTCCACTTAATAGCGTTAAATTTGTTTTCTTTTCTGAGAAACATTGTGTCAACGCGTAATCGGATTACTTTAATATTTAAGGAAAAATCTCCAACAAGCAATTGGAGATTCCAGTCGAAATTCATATATTATAATCCGGAATATACTATACTATCAAAAGTAACCACAATTTCATCTCCTTTTATTAAAGCAAATTGCCTTTCGATAAATATTTTTTTCACTTTATTTCTGTGGGTACAGAATTACTCAATTTTTGGGTTTGGAAAATATAACCCCGTCATTAACAATTATTAAACAAATATATTATTTAAGGTAACACCGTTTTTAGCATAAAATTTGCCATTTAGAATTTTTTAACTACTAGATAATGTGATAAAATTGTAAAAACTTTCTACAAAGGAGACGATTTAGCCGTAGCCACTTTTCCCAGGAGATTATGGTGGTCAGCGATGTGGTTCATTTCTCGCTAGGTAGATATGTCTAAAGGTGTCATAAAAATAACCACCATATGTGGTGGTTGCAACAAAACAATGCCACAATTTTGGCTTTATTGTGCGAAAAGATCAAAGCATACCTAATTTTTGAGATTGGCATCAAAAATCCAGTAATTTGACGCTGTTCGACTTTTTTTGTGTGAAATTATGCATAAAATCATATTTACACAGACGATCTTCAAACTTCAGAGTATTTAAAAGTTAACATCTCTCAAGACATTATAGACCGAAATATGTAACAAAATGATCTTAAAGTAAGAAGTTCTGCAAGAAATACTATTACAATTTTTTGAATAAATTTATATTTTATACATAAATAAGAATTTTATCCAAATCGGAGTTTTAAATTTTTTCTAATTCACTTTACTTTTACAAATATCACAAATTTGATATTCTTTTACATGTAATGTTGGATATTGATTATTTATTAAAAAATATTTTGAAAGTTTCTGGATAATAATCAAATTTTGGTTGATTTTTATAAATTATTCCACGACTTCGATTTAAAAAATCAAATTAACTAATTTACCTTATTTTCAAATAATTAAAGAAAGTTTGAAAATACTATAAAATACCGAAATTATTATCCATACTAGGAATAATTAAAAACATACTATCAGTCCATATAAAACACAAATCCATGGCTGGGTATCCATTTTAATTTTAGAAAAGAAGTGCAAAATTTTCCATTTACAACCACTTCCGCGGAATTAAGTTCGTGTATAAAAATTCTGCTTTGGGATTAGCATTTTTTCCAATTGGAGAAAACAGCCAATAGGATTTTAACTGGTAGAACGTGACATCCTTAAAATAAGAAATTTATCGGATCAATTGTCACGCTATACAAGTACGCATAAATAAAATTCCCAATTTATGTACAAAATTTATTTTTATTGCACTAATGGCTCTATTTATATATATATAAGAAAATAAAAATACCCTAATAGAAATAGTAAAACAATAAATAAATAAATAAATAAATAAGTCAATGTAGAATAGCTTGGAATAATAAGAAATATTCACTGAATTTAATTGAACAAAATATTTAGTCAATCCCATTTCAATATAAAATTATGTACTATTTATTAGTAACTGCCACTAGTATTGTATACTATTCTCCTAAAATTTAATTTATTTAAGTTGGTTTTGTTAATATTTATAAAAAGAAGACATCTTCTTAAGGGCGCATTTGTAAAGTAAACACGTACCAGTTTGTTTATCAGTAATTTTTTGCTTTATTTGCTGAATAACTAAATATTCCTTCCATTATAGTAAAATAACCAAATACCACCAAACATGTACAATTGGGGATGTGGTAAGAACTCTGAGAACAGTTTACATTTAACTTTGTGCAAATGTACACTGTATATTGTAATGTAACTATTTAAACGGAAGTAAACTACTACAAATTTTATGCAGACCCCAGCATTTTTAGTGGAATTCCTATATAAATAAGAACTTATCTTTAACCGTAATCTATAATTATTATGCGGTAGTTATGCAAATATTTGTTAAAACGATATTCATTCGTTAATCCTTTCAGAATTTTGATGTGTTCACAACCGTTGAATAGCTCAGTTAAGGCAGAGAATATAATAGATTCATATATTTTATGTACCCGTATACACATATACATAAACATACCCTAATAAATCAGTTCATAAATTTCTTAATTAAATCCCTTCTATTTTTTCATATTTCAAATAGTTTCAAAAACATATTTTTTTTTTTTACAAAAATTTGAAAAATTAATTCTTTAAGTATACACGAGTTTGAATTTTTATTTAATTTTTAGCTTCTAAAATATTTATAAATAAGTTCAGTATCGCCTTAAAAAACACGAAATTGTTATGAAAGAAGCTTGCCCTAGTAAGAAAGGTAGTTTATACCATTTCCTTAAATTACGCAATGCATGAATGTAACGCAATGCATGATATATATGTATCTGTTACAAGAATGTGTGTGGATTTTAGTCAATTTTTCGAATCATTAAGAATTGCAATAAAATTATCCGGCACACCTGCGATTACCTACAACACAATGTTACTACAAAGATCCAATCTAAAGTGAGGATGTCGATATAAAGTTTGAAATGACAATATCTATTCTATTTTTCCCTTACTTAAGACAAACTTTTCTAAAGGGTATGTACTCTTCGAGTTTGCCATAAACTGTAACACAATGTTTACGTATTATTTCTGCACCCTTTTTACAATAAAAATTGCTTTAGCAACCCCTTCATAAATACTATTACTCAAATTGAAAATTTCTGCGTAGATAGATAACAACCAATCTATTATTATATGATATTGAAAGCTTAAATATCAATGAAGCTTCAAAAGATTTCATTGTATTAGTTAATTTTAGTGTGTATTATGAAACTGCTTCAGTTTTAATTTAAAAAAAAAATTACAGAAAATATTGTACAAAAATATGACATTTTGAAATAAAAATATTAAGTGTGGAAAATATTGTATAAAGAATTCATTCAAAAGATTATAATTTTATATATTTTCTTGCAAAAAATCTTGTGACAATTTTTTAAATAATTTTATATTTTATACAAAATGGCAAGAATTAGTAATTATAATAAAATACAATTTTAAATGTATATTATTTGACTTTATTTTCCGACGCAAAAATGGTATAATCTTTCATTATCAAAATAATTTTTAAGATTAATCAATTTATATAATTTAGATTATGGTATTGTAATAATAAAATTTGTTAATTTTTTAATTAACTTAAAATTATTAAAATAAATATTAAAGATTCAAATAAAAATTAAAAATTAA
Source organism: Atherix ibis (assembly GCA_958298945.1). Taxonomy (NCBI): domain Eukaryota; kingdom Metazoa; phylum Arthropoda; class Insecta; order Diptera; family Athericidae; genus Atherix; species Atherix ibis. The sequence goes on along the minus strand of OY282609.1, from coordinate 11,904,149 downwards.
AATATTCAAACCTTAGCATAGTCATGTCCAGCCCCTGCCGATACATTATCATTTGATCCTTGGGCGCTAACGCATCGACCCAACATTTCATTAACAAAATTTTTCTGGCAAAATTCACTTTATCAATTTGAAACTTCATTCTTCTTATCAATAATTAATCAAATTCATATTGAGACAATTATTACTATAAAGATTATTATAAATAAACACTCAGTTATTCCACAGTCGGGTATCATTTTTTTAAACATGTTTCCTTAGAAATATTTTGATAAATTTCAATCAAAACAATTATTTTTTTTTCACTTTTTGTTTTTTTTAAGAATTATTATCAGAAATATTTTAGTTTCTATTTAAATAAAAAAATAAATTATTCATATTTGTATTTATTATTTAAAAAAACGGATGGATACTATTACTCACATAGAAAAAAGTTTAATACACTTTAGCTTTAAAAAAATTAAGGAAAATATGCTGAATTTTGTGAGCGACTATATTTCACATTAGTAACTCAGTTATCTTTGTCATAAAAAACTTCAAACTCAATTTATTTGAAAGCCAAAGTTATAATACTACCCTAAAATGATTCTTTAAGCCATCATCAAAGTATATTTATTCAACCACCCTTAGGACATAACCAAATATTGAGTGCACCTATAAAAAGAAGATATAGACGAATAGTAGGTAAATTGCATTCCCTGAAAAAAAACACCAAAGGTACGAAATAGATGAATTTTTCGGTAGCCTATTTCTTGGCATATTTTACTATGTAAGCTTACAAAATGTGGTAGCTACTTCATTAAGTTTAAATTTTGAATCCCCCTTTTTTCTGAGCAAAAACTGAATAGGGTTGACTCTCAATACCAACAGCATATCATTTGGCATAACTGCAATACAGAATTGTTATTTTCAAACGAATTTCATGTATTTTTTCATAAATTTATATTTCAATTTAAAGACTTATGTATATAATATTAATATTTTAATAAATATTTCCAAAAATATATTATTATAATAAAGCGAGAATAAATATTTGCAATGTTCCTCTGAACATGAAGCGAACCTTAAGAATCTTCCAATCAATATTAATAGAGTATCTAGCAAAGGTGAACATTTCCCGTTGATCCTGCAAAGCCCATTTTCCATGTCAATATTTTCCAAATTCATTTATCCCATTTTTCTACATTTTCACATTTTCCTTTCGATATCTTAACTATTTTCATCATCTGTACATTGCATTGACATGTGAATACACCCATGTTGACAGGTTCATAAAAATTACCTTTTTTTCTACACTCTTGATAAAGGTTTGAAGGGATTTACGTGTTCACATGTGCTCGTATTTGTACAGAAAATCTGCTAAAGGAAAATATTTTCCTGATAACGATTTGGAAACGATATTTGATGATAATAATAATGTCAGGTGCTTATAAGATAACGAAATGTCATCCAGTTCAATAGCAAATAACATTTTCGACTGTGAACTCTCTCACCTCTTCCTTTGGTTTGGTGTGTATATTATTAAATCGGTAATAAAATAACAATTCCAACTACATATTTATCAATACTATAAAAATAAATCATTTAACACACCCATAAAAATGTTCTTTTTTTTGCGAATTTTTAAAGGTATTTATTTATAATGTTCGACAAGCTATTTCGAAGAATATTGTACTTTTTGGCATATCAGTATTGGGATCCAAAGTATTTTCAAATAAAAATGCATATTTTTTGTGTAATTTACTAAAAACGGGTATTCTGAATTTAAATATTTGGTGTTAAAGTGGTTTTCTTAATAAAACAGAATAAAATATGCTTATTAAATGGAAATAAAGTTTTCAACAATCAAATAATATAGTAATTTTTGTTTAAAATTTAATTTTAATGAGTCTTTTGGAACTGAGACACACCAAAATACTTTTTTCTGATCCTAATAAAAAGAATGTTAGAACTTTTAGTGAATTTTTTTGTAAATGTTTTTTTATTAGTCTGTAAGTCTATTTGGGTTTCAGTATTTCATTGTATAAAAGTACTATGCTGTCGATCGTAAGTTTAGAACGATTCTCTAGAAGTCGAAGTGGTTGAATGTATCGTCTTTTTAGTTCTTGTGGGTACTATGTCAAGCGCTTGTCTAAGTTTGGTCCTTGGTACCGAAATTCGGTATGTTGTGGTATGGCACTGCCATTAAGGTACATGGAAATAAGGTATCATTAACGTATGCAGCAAAGAAGGTATTAGAATAGATTAGGATATTGAATGTATATATGTTGTAGAGGGTGAGTTCAAGTATACTACCCTGTGGAACACTAGCAAAAATCAAAGGCTTTATTTTAGGACTAGGAAATTGGTAGAAGGAACGATCTTTTGAGTTTCCAGAGTAGGCCCGGGTACGAAACTCTACCAAAAGCTTGACTTATATTAAAATGCAAAATTTTAATTATATAATTGCTTTTTTTATTGTACAAATTATTAATACATTGAGCTTTATATATACGAGTACATCCTAAAATGTGCAAAAAAAATCATCAAAAATAGCCTCAAAATATCAAGTCCGATCAAAAATCTAATAGTAACAATTAAATTTTTTTTTTAATGGCAAGAATTATGTATTAAAATAAAATAAAATTTTATTCAAAATTTATATTTGAAATATATTTTATAAAACTTTATGTTTTAAAGCTTAAATTGGATAATTCTTTATTCCTCAAAATGAACGAAATTAAAGAAAAGAAAATCTTACAAAGTATTGTAGCATTTATATTCATATGATGTGTATACTCGTAGTTTATACATTAAAAAAGGCATCAAATATCCCATATCGATTTCTATATTGAATTGGGTAGTAAATTTTACAACAATTTTTGTTACTCTGACCAAGACAATCATTATCGAATTCCAACAATAGTTTTCTTCTAAATAAGTAAAATTGAATGCAATACTTTGTTGAATATATAAGTAATTTACTACTTTATAGACTCTAAACAGCAAATAAAACCATAAAAATTGTTCGATCATAGACTTGGATTTTTATGTGCACCAAAAAACTTTGATATTTTTTCACTTAAAATCACTAAAAATGAGATTGCGTGAAATATAAACGACAAATAACTCTATTATTAGTAGTATTTTTGTTGTTGTTTGATATGAATATTAAAATATGTATGCTAAAAGAAAATAATTCTTTGGAATTAGAAACATTTTATAAAAAGCAAAATCTTTAAATATAGAAAGTTTATTTTGATTAGCACGCAAATGAATCCAAGAATTTTTCAGATTTTCTTATGGAAAACAAGAGTTTCTATTATTAAAAATAGGCAAAACTCATTACGGAGTCATAGAAATTTTCGGTAGTGTAATCAAAATTTTCTCAATTATTTTTATTACCACGAAATGAATATCTCAATGGGAACTCTATGGGTGGAGAAAACTATTATACTAATCATCATCAGTTATGGGGGTTGCTTTGGATTAATCAAAATAATAATTGTTTTTAAATGGCAAACACGTATAAAATTGCGCACATAATGATTCCGTGTCAAATGCCTAAACGCATTAGTTTTGATTGATCTCAAATTAAGAAGATATTTGTGGTAATTTCCATATTCAGTTATGAACATATAAGGAGTAAAATACTGAAATAAATAGTCAGTTAATAATTAAATATAATTCGAATATATTAACATAATTTTGGAATTAGTCATATTGTTAATCTCGATAAATCTGGATTTGGAATTGCATGCGGATCTACATAAAATGCTTAATTGACTAAAGCAAATTGTTACACATAATTTGGGATTTAGGTCAGTTTCTACGATATTCTAATTTCAGTTATAATAGATATTTCATAATAAACACATAAATATTTATATAAAAACAAAAACATAGCATAAGTTTTTATTTTTATTTATTATGAAAATCATAATCGCCGATAATCCTTCTACAATTGTTTGTACGTAAGACTTTATTGCAAATATTTCTCCAGCCGAAAATATTTTTATGTTCATATTCTGATATATTTTCTTTGAAAGTCTATAATAGCCAGGAAATATACAATATATAAGAAAGTCCTTCGAAATTAAAATAAATCTTACTGGTATTTACGTAAGAATTCTGGCCAAGTCTATTAATAATACAATAGAACTAAATAACTAGAATGTGCTCATATTTCTTAAGCATAATACCATCAGTATCTATGGTATGTCTAATATGTAAATCCTCTTTTCTGCTTAGACTTGGAAAAACAACTCCGAAATGAATATAGCAAAACGCAGTCAGTCAATCGGGGAACTCTAAATCCTTGTACAAATCAATTGGAAAAAGCTAAGTGGATTATTCAATTATGAATGCCTTCTAATCGATAATTCGATTGTCAATTACGTATATTATAGATACTATCTCAGTCCATTCTTGAATCCTGTTATCAATATTAAGAATAGATTCGAAACTTAAATCGCATTTCGTTTAATCATAATTTAAGAATATACTTTTCTCTATGAATTTTCCATTTCATTTTTAAAATGTACGAGTAGTCGTCATTAAATGTCCACAATACTGCAGAAAAGATGAATGAAGAAATCCAAGAAATCCTTTGTTAACGACATTAAGAAATGAGAATAAATTGAGTGAAATAAGTGAACTATCATAGCCAGAAGGATAAAGTAATAATAATTGCCAACTTCCTGAGGAAGGAAGCTAAGAAAAATAATACAACACTAAATAGAAGAAAAAAATTTGTATAAGGAAAACCAAAGCAAACATTTACTTATGAAAACATATTTCCAAGAAACTAAATGAAAATGATATGAAAGCATCGACCAAACCAATATAAATTCCAAATTGTCCTTCCGTTCTCCTTTAACAGAAAACTTCATATTTCATAGAAACTTATCAGAGAAAAGAAAATTAGTCCTGGTTTGAACAGAAATGCTAAAGTCTGTACGTGATGTAAGGGCTAATTGAATGAGTTTTAAAATCTTTCTTCAATTTTAAATAAGTTTATTTATTTAGATTTATTTTTGTAATCAATGATTTTTCAAATTTTTGTTTTGTTTTTTTTTTTGTTTTTATATTGATATTTCACATTAAATATAAAAATGATTTATTAATAGCTTTTTTTTTCTTTTTTTCGACTTGGATTTATATGTGCAATTATTATAATATTTTTCTATCTTTCAAAATACGAGAGTCAATATAAAATTTCGAAAACTTATCACTCACTTTCATAAATTATGCTTTAAAAGAAAAAAATCCAACTTAAAAGTTCTCAAACATTTTCAAATCATAAATATACATCAAATTTATGTTATTAGATGGCTAGTCATTTTTTTAAAAATAAAATCGCAATAAAAAATAAAAATAATGGCTGTAAAATAAAATGATTCAGCAAAAAATCGAAGAAAGCTAATTTTCTGAAAATTTTCCTTATGGAAAAAATTATCTTCATTTTCTGCGTAGGTAGATATTAAAATATATTTTGACTATAATTTTTCTAATGGTTGTAAGTAAATTGGCTATTTTTTATATTTTATTTTGTAACCGCCTACATTTAAATATACTTAATGTGACAAAGCAATATAAATTATAAGCTCAAAGGTTATCGTACATTATCAGTAAAATGGTATTTGGTTCTGGTGGACATTTAGCTCTTGCGCGATATTATCTTAACTTTTAGGAAAATTGAAATGAAAATATTAAAAAAGGTTTATTAGAGTAGTTTTATCTAAACGAAAAAAATTCTATATTTTAGAAAATATTACCCCATGAATGAAGCTCCCACTTAGGAAATAACGAAAAAAATCTGCTTTAAGAGTTTATTGCTACAACATAATGTTTTTATTCAGCTAAATATTTTATGATATTTTTTAAATTGGGTAAAGGTTATACGCAATTATTAGTTATTTTAACTATAAAAATAATAATGTCACCGATAAAATATTTTCGAAACGTATAGAGTACTCGTATGTGGAAACAACTTCTCCTATGATTCTGAGTTAATGATATCAAGACAGCAAAGTTTACTATTCCTTGACTTTTAGATTTTGAAAATGTTTTCAAAATTCATAATTTTTTTAAAAAGATATATTTGATATTTTAAATTTTCCAATTACGTGTTTAAGAAAATTTATCAAATTTTCTTAATATAAAATTAGAGACAAATATTTTGGAGAAAGAATTTATTCCGTATTATCCATTTTGCAGTTTGGAAAGTAAAGATCTTTTAACCAACAATTATTAATTATATAAATATTTAAGATATAATTTTATTTAGATTAATTTTTTTATTTTATAAATAAAGTAGTTTACTGGACATAAATTATTCTACTGAATATATAAAGGTGTAACAGCAGGCTTTGGATGTTGATTTTTCGAAGACGCTTTCATTAACAATGAGTCTCATTTCTCGTTCGGCAATATTACCACATATAAATCTTTAAAAACTTATAATTTATTGTTATTATATCCACGAAAAGTAACATTATGGTGTGTAATTTTTTATGGAGGTATAATTGAAAATGAAGAAGTAGAGATAGTTACCCTCAATTCTAAGGGCTATGGTTTTATAATTACTAACTTTTTTTTGGCTCAAAACTTAATGATTTTAATTTTAAACATATGGAATTTTTACCAAACTACACAACAAGCCACACAACACAATAAATGTTGGCTCCAATTGCAAGAAAAAATCCAAGGATGCATAATTTCTAGATTTGATAATATCGATTGGCCTCCAAGATCGTTGGATTTGATGCCGTTGAAGATTTTTTATAAAACTATATGAAAAATTGTATGTATATAAATAATATTTAAAATTTGGTTAAACATTTTAAAAACCGTCAAGTAACGGCCGTATTACAGCCTAAAATATGCGATAATTTTATTAAAAATTACCTTAAAAGGATCAAGGTCTGCAAAAAGTCTTATAACAACCATTTGCATAATATTATATTTAATGTATTGTATAATGGCAAGGCTTAAGCAATATAATAAAATAAAAGTTTTATCAAATCCTGAAGCTAATATTTATTTTATTTTCCTTTTACTTTTCAAAACACAAATTGGATTGTCTTTAACTTCAAAAATATCTTTTTTATTTTGAACGCTTCAAAAAATTTTAAAAAACAATTCGTAATGCTAAAAATCTCAAATTCGTGTTAGTAAAATTTTTTTTTGAAGTATATACGTACTTAAGTTCATATGTTCTGACAATGATTGACATTTTCATTTTAAGCAGAAGAAAAAAAAATGACCTAAAAAGTTGTAAAAAGTTGAAAATTGGCCTAATAATTTCAAGTTATTTTATTGATGATTCTAAGAAAAATTTTTTATTAGAACACGTCAGAGGCGTCAACAAAAAAATAGTATTAACTGTGCCAGTACCAAACTATTGATTGGAAATATGCCAAAACCAGTGTTTTTAACAACAACAAAAAAAGAAAAATTCAATTTCTGTTGAACATAAATGATTGAGCTTTGTAAATATGGCTTTTGTGTAAAATTTTCTCTTTTAAGCTAATATTTGTGTTAATAGTAATAATAGAACTTTTGCAATTGTTTCACCTGACTATTATGCTACTCTTCGAGATAAAAAAAACTTTAAAATGAAAGCAATTTCTACACTTTTCATTCATTTGGTACAATCCTAAAGTTTTTAAAGTGAAAAGTCATTTGCACACTTCAGTGTCGACATTATCCAATGTTCATTTATTGCAAAAACGTTGAAGATTCCATTTTAGTTAAACTAAGTTTTGTTCTTTGCTTGGAATTGTCTTAAATTCTCGATCCACTATTCGGAGAATGTTTATATTGCGGAACACAAACAATAAAGAAAATACTTGCAAATAGTTTGTGGATAGGCATGTAAACCTATGTTCATACACATATGTACATATATTTCATAACACTTTAGATATATCCATTTCATTTCGGAAAGCTCTTTATTCTAACAATGAAAAATCTACTTCAATGCAATAAAACGAAAAGAAAATAAGTCAAGAGCTGAAAACAATTGGACAAATTGCACAGAGCAAACTAGAATATCACACCAAAATATGGCAGAGGATTGAGGCAGCTAATACCTAATACTCAATATACTGGAGACGTTACTGATTCTGATACTGATGACTGAACTCAAAGACGAATAAAGTTAAGTCTTCCGGAAAAACCATTTAATTTTTCTTATTGTTTTAAGAGTATTAGACTTCTGATGCCTGCCTTTATTGCTGCCACCACCACAACCAACCCCAACGTTTAACTTAAGTTCAGATGTTTGGGCAGCTTTTATTTTCAACTGTGACTAAAATATTTTTCTATTTTTAAAATTTGTCTACAATCTAAAAGGAAAACAAGTAAAATAAAAAATAAAATTGTTACAATAACAAATCGAATCAAAACATTAGTAAAATACCCGAAAATACTTTACCAAAATATACTCGTACTCGTATGTATAAGATACTCATTGAAAAAGTGTTAGAAGATTGCTTAGAAATAAATTTCACTTAATGATATCAAAAAATAAGTTGAAAATAAAAACAATGGAAAATTGAAAAGAAATGAACAAACATAAATGAACCAGTAAAGAAATATAATATTCGAATAAAAAAATGAAAGAATTTCCAATTGGGTAAAATTTTATTTTTTTCCGTTCACAATACGAGTAGTCATAAAATGACTGTCGATATGATTTTTGAGTTCATTTTTCAATAGAAAATATTAGAACGAGTACATGTGGTTGTTATTTCTCTAGTCGACAGTTTATTCTACTTGAAAAACAATAATTGTTCAAGTTTCTAGTGGTTAGAATCATTATCCGCTACGGTTTAATGGATAGTTAATCGTGGGTGATGCAATTGATTCTGCAGATGGCCGAACTACCCACAAACGAAATAGCCAACCGAACATCCCATTTAAACAATCTACCCGCAATAATAAGTCAAAATATCGAAATTGTTACGAGTTGTATTTTGTAAATTATAAAATGTGGATAAACGATGGCCTAGTCTGTCAATCCTAATCAATTTTCGAAATAATTTGTTTCTGTTTTATGAAATCTGTGATGCATAGAATTATTGTATGACGGATGACCTTTTTAAAGGTCCCCTCAAAACGTAGTATTTTTTTTAAAAGTTTTTAAAATTTTAATTTTGTGTATTTTAATTATTTAATTATTTATTATCTGACTTTTTTAATTTAATAGGATTTTTCTTTATAATTTTTGATTTCCTATGGATATTTTTTTTAAATTTATTATTTTAAAAAGTATCAAAGGGTTATTCATTTTATCCTTCCAAAATTACAAAGCTATTAATTAACAGATGATAATTATATATATAATCTAATATATTAAGTTTTAAATTTTCTATTATAAATCGTTTAACAGGCTTTGAATGCTGATTTTCCGAACAAATTTTATGTAGCAATGAAGATCAATTCTTGTTCGGTGGATAGACTAATAAGCAAAATTGCTGCAAATGATTGTAGAGAAGCCATTATATCTAGGAAAAGTGACTGTCTAGTGTCAGTTGGTCATGATATTTAGAGAAGCCATTGTATACCGGAAAAGTGTGTAACTGTGAAGAAGCCATTGCAACCAGCAAAAGCGACTATTCTAAAAAACCACAGATAACTGCAGAGAAGCCATTATATCTAGGAAAAGTGACTGTCTAGTGTCAGTTGGTCATGATATTTAGAAAAGCCATTGTATCCCGGAAAAGTGTGTAACTGTGAAGAAGCCATTGCAACCAGCAAAAGCGACTGTTCTAAAAAACCACAGATAACTGCAGAGAAGCCATTATATCTAGAAAAAGTTACTGTCTAGGGCCAGTTGATCATGATATTTAGATAAGTCATTATATTCAAGGAAAGCGAATGACTGTAGAATATAATGACTTATCTAAATATCATGATCTGTATTCAGAAAAAACAAATGTCTAAAAACCCACAAATGGCTGCAGAAAAATTAAAATTTCCTTTAAAAATGAGCTTTTTCTTGAATAAAAGTAAATTTCTTTTATGTATTTTTAAAAAAGAAAACGAAATTTTCCAAACTTTAGATCCTTTTTGATTACCATTTTTACAGTTAATAATCCTATCATAATTTTTATAATGTTGACACTTTAATATCATATACGAGGATACATTTTATAAATAGTAATATTTTTTAACCAAATAACGTATACATTTTTAAAGAAGAGGCGAAAGGGATCGTCTGCTAATGAACCCAAATTACTAGCAACGTTTCCGAGATGAAAGGCTATTCATTACACACTTTACAGTGACGATAATAATTTATCTTCTTAAAAAGAAGAAGTTATCACATACGACATGTGACACATATTCCTGGCACGTTCGCCACATTTTCCTCTTTTTCAATTGATATGTTTTTCTTTTTTTCCAATATTTTTTTCACTCAACTTTTCCAGATGGAAATCCCATTTTCTCAGTTGATGATGATTCTTTCTATCTGACAAAAACTCGTGCCATACATTGACATGAATGGGATTCATTCATTTTTCTTCGGTAAAGTTAATCTTTAAATCTATTTTCTTCTTTTGGCTGTTTTTTTTTTAAATCTGACAACACAAAGATATTAATTTAAGGAAAATGTTTTATTCCAGTTTATAATAATATACTACTCGTATCCTAGGGAAGATGTGAATTATTTCGCAAAACTTATTTGACAAAATATTAAAGGGTTAGTATTTTAGAACTTTTATTATATTTGATATTAAATATCTATATTTTTTATAGACAACTAATTATCCCTTTATTAACATTTAATGATTCTTAAAAACTTTAATGTGATCACAATGATTTATTAGTAACAACATTATTTATCTATTCTTTAATCGATAATTATTTAAAAAATGTACATGAACACCTTTTGAATTTTTTACTTTATTTCTGATTTTTTGTTTTATTATTTTTTATAGCAAACTATTTTTAAACATGTTTTTAAAACATGTCAGATTATTTTATTATCCGATGTAAATACTTCAACGATCATGTAGCTTCTCCCCTTTTATACTAAATTGACAAAAAAAAAACATTATAAAAAAATAATTTCCTATTTCCTACAAATTTACAAAAATAAACTAATAAAACAAAAAACTATTTCCCCCTCTTATTCTTATTCATCGTACACGCATTTATAATAAACTTTTCGTTAATTTTGAATTAATTTTAAGATATAGAAAATATCTGTTTGCCTATAATTTATAAAATTCTAAAGTTTATTTTTAATTATAAAAAAGTTTTTAAAAAAAATGTAATTGGATTCAATTGGCAAAGTATTTTTAACTTTATGCTTCATACTTTTCGAATAATAGCACTTATTATTTTCTTAGAAATAAAAGCTCTTCTTTTATAACACTATTGAATTAAAAATATTTCACAATTTTTGATACACATGTCCTTATTACCACTTGATAAATAATTAATAAATGAAACGAAAAATAACAAATCCGATAGCAATTTTAACGAATAAAAAATCCAACAAAAAATTAACTTCCGGAAATCGTACAAAAACGCGTTCGCCTTGTTGGCGTGTGTCTAGAGACTGACGATCAAAATTATAAATTTACCCATCGTCTCGGAAAAGTGAAATTTCCTTCAGACTTTTCCAAAACAAACCAAACATCATACGAATGATCGTCAGTCTCATTCGGAAACGATATCTTCTCCTCGAAGGGAAAATTTATACTTTATTTTTGGTTCTTTGTACAAATGAGTTCATTCTGAGACAGACAACGGTATTTTCTCGGGGATTTCTCTTGGCTATGATTCCAAAGGTCTTCGTTTAATGATCTACCGCCACCGATGATCTCTTTCTGGATATTTTTACACTGTGTTTAGATTTTTTTACATGTTTTTTTTTGGTATTTGTTTGACAATTTGCCTTTTTTTAAATTACTGCAAAAAACCACTCTTGATTATAATAAACTTGATTTAATAAATGAAATTATTCTTGTAAGCACAAAGTTCTCTTTTGACTAATAAACTTTGTAAACTATCAAAGCAAATGTACTGAGAACATCATAAGAGCTTGACTATATGAGAAGAGCCAGACTGTTTTTGAGATGGTTTTATAATAAATGAACTTAGGAGTTAAGCTTAAAGTTTTGTACGATATGAATATGATTAGCAATTTTGATATTAGTAATTAAGTTATAGATAAATATAGATACTATTAGTAAAAACTTGTTATTAAAATTAGAGCAGTAAAGTTGGAATTTTAGTCTAATCGAAATTATATCAAAAGTTTTGTTAGTGAATGTGAAGTTTGATTTGAATACACTTATTTATTCATAATTATTAATGCATATATGTTGGAGATAATTTTAAAAGCAGCTGATATATTATAATAAGAACAGACAGTTATCATATTCTAAATTTAATCGAAAAATTCTCAATATTTATAAGACATAATTATGAGATTAGATATAGTAAAATGCTAAAAAAAATTAATTATTTGTTATGAATAGTGTTCAAATTTTCAACAATTTTAATGGATTTATATACAATATAAATTTTTTTAAAGAAAAACATAAATAAATATAATTTTTGTACACAATATTATTATTTTAATAAGAAACTTCCAACAATTTACCAAAAAAGCGTAAATATTTACTTGCAAAAAAATTGCGCAAACAATTTTTCGAAAAAAAATCCAATATTACAAAATATCATCCCTCAATGTAAATATAGAAACATGATTCAGACTTTTATGCTGAATGACAAGACAAGACAGCAAAAAATATATAAACAACATCGCGACATATTTGTATCGTCATAACTCTTCGTTCAACAAAAAAAATTAGCATAATTCCAGTGAACATTTTTTTTCCTTGCAGTTTCTAGAGATGTTTCCAGAGTTATTAGGCAACTTTAAGGGAAAAGAAAATATTTTACGATGGCACGAGAGTATGTTTTTTTTATTAGATACGACAAGACTATTGGGTTGCGTGTTAAAACGTTTCCCTATATAGTATTGGCATGTAGCATTGCCGCGACAAGGGATACTTTATCTAAAAATATAGATTCGACTGATGGTAAAGTATGACTTCTCTGATATTACTTAGATGAGGGAGTGCAAAACGAAAAATTTTTCTTAGTTGAAATAAAACCAGTACTATCACTAGCAGCAATTTATCTCGAGTGACAGACTTGAGACCGCCCCATTTTGGCACTTAATATCAAGGGGGTATGCTCCCCTCAATAAATGTTCAAATGTCAATTTGTCCCTTTGGCAATGAAATCTTTTTAATTTCCAAGTATTACAATTCTCTTGTGAAATTAATGATTGAGGGTGTAAAAATGTCCTAACGAACAGAAGTTAATTATTTTCCCTATCAGCCGCCAGTTTTATCAAAATTTCGATTATTTTAATTTCTATTTTCTTGTCATATTTTTTAGTTTTGCTAATGGTTTATTATTTTAAAATTCAGTAGAATAGGTTATAAGTCTTTAAATAAAATAAGACACTAGTCTTAGGTTAGAGATGAAATCCAACTTAAGGTTTGGAAAATAGTACTTTGTAATTTAACATTTATGTGATCGACATATTATTTAAGATAATATTTGTTTGAATTTAAATATTTCATTTTATATTAAAATAAATTTACTATCAAAAACTTCGTAAAAATTCTAAAATTTTATTTTGCCGCAGCCATGTTTCTCGCTTTAAGGGGGTAATTATCTCTTCAGCGATGATGATTGATTTTTGCTCGATGGATACGTTACTTAGTAAAATTTTTATACATGGATTACATCCTTAAAAATTTCTATACAAATCATTTAAATGCTGATATATTTCATGTACAAGGAATATTATAAAATAAAATGGTTATCAAATGCACTTTTTGAAACGCAAATTGAATAAATCTTTGATAACTATAAAATTTTTAATAACTATTGAATATTAGGCAAAATTATTTTCTTCAAAGTAAATCAAAAAAATTTGTATGTGTATTTTTTATATGTGATCCTTGAAATCAACAATAAATCATTCTAAATCGAATTACAACGCTAGTAGAAAATCAGATTTGATCAGATCTATATTTGTACTTATGTATATCGACATACTTAAATATGGAAGCAATTTGAAAAATTCTTTTTACCGACACAGTATGCTCTATGCACATTTTCCTTTTGCTTTCTTATTGCTACACCTAAACTGATTCGGTGTTCAGTTGTTAGAACTTTTATGGTATTCCTGAAACAAACTGGAGTAAACAAGTTTAAAACTTCAGCACTTCAACACCGGTAAACTTAATCAAATAACCTTTTTCGAATAATATTACAAAGTCTAGACATTTTTCGATACAACAGCTAAAGAAAATGCACTTCTTTATCGAATATATCTTACATACACTAGGATGCAGAAGTTCAAATTTACTGCAGATTTTAAGATGACGCCTTTTCTGTATACAAAAATCCAAAAATTCCTTACCAGATTCTAGATTATTATAAAGATTCTTTTCAAAAAAATTTCGTCTATTCCAATGTTGGATTCGCATTAAAAAAACTTAAATTTCCCGATTTATCGTTATAAAAGCGAATATTCAGGTCAGCACTTTGGCATGAACTACTTGGAAAATCTATGCATGCAGATACGACTATGCGAACTTTACTGCAGATTGGCTATAATATAAATTATAGTTGAATAAAATTACGAGCTTTTATTATCTCATATTAGACAGATTTTATTGAAAATAGGTTTCCTCAAATCTTCCAAGAAAAAGTTTTATATTACCATAAATTGCCTTTGTCGAAATTTTGCTATTTTATTATATATAAATTGAAACTTTTACCTTTTTGAGATATTATTTTATAATATACTTCGAATAGAAAAAAAAATTGGTTTTCACCAAAATTTAAGCCATGAAGTATTTTAGAAAAACTGTTAACTAAAAAATAATGACAACGATTGTATGTATTTGAATAGTCGTCCAAAGAGTATTTAGGTGGTACAAGTACAAAACTTAGGGTAAAATAGTGCAATGGCTTTTGATGAAAGAAAAGAGGAAAAGTCATGACGTTTTATCTACCTATAATTAGATTTTCCCTTCTTACGTAGTGAAAACGAACCCACAAGACACATTAGTGCAAACGCTGTCGACACACCACAGCAATTCACTTGTAATAACATGCAATGGAAATTTCGAAACCTGACATATCTTACGTCCATGACAAGGAAAAGGGCGAGTTTTTCAATTCGGTTCAAAGTTTTCACTTAGATTTTTGCCTCAATTTTCCTCCTGTTTTTCCAATCTTTTCATTTCAATATCTTTTTTGGCGCCTTGCTACACTTCTCTTATGCATTTTCCACTCTTATTCATGACATAGCGTGCTGATCTTTGGACATACGGTATTGCTCTAATGTTTATGTTGTTATTGTTGTTGCTGTTGTACACTTCCACTGGTATATTTTTGGAATCTACTATCTACTATCGTATATATAGCTTCATGTTGGAGGAACATGTTAAACATAATCAGGGCTAAATTGTTTATTTATAGAAATAAAGGCAGTGACCGAAATTCACGTTGTTTTTTCTTCTCATTCGAATATATACTGCTAAACAGATACGCTCATATAGATTCCTACGCATTACGAATATCACCGAAATGTGGACAATTTTATAAGCAAATAATATTAATGAGGTGTTAAAACTCAAAGAGTCATATTATTCTATGACGATGTGCAATATTGAAAATTCTACATAAAATCAGAATTAGGACTGGTACTCGCACGATTGATTTTCATGTGCAAATAATTTTAGAAAATGTTTTAATTAGACAAAAATTACTAAAAGACAACATTTATTACTATGACTCATTCAATAATATCCTTATTCATTTCATTTGGTAGTGGTTTCCGAATATTATAACAATAAAAAATTATAATATAATGCACTGAAAAAATTTAACAATGGAAATTAAAATCTACAAAAATAATACTATCTTCAAATAAAATGAATAAATTTAGACAAAAATTCATTTAAAAATATCTTAAATGAGAGGAAAACACAGATGTTATCACTTTCCCAATAGAAAATTCAGTCAACGTTTTCCTAATCAAATAAATTTCAAAAACTTTTCCCATTTAAAAAAAAAAAATACAATTTTTCTCCTTTGTTTATATATTTCAATTTTATATTTTTAAATTTCATTAAAAATTATTTTCATTTTTCATCTATAAAATTACAAAGTACCACTCCTTCAATATTAATGCACGTTTTTGTAAACTTCATCAAGGATCTGTACATACCTTCTTTTCGCAGTAGGAGGTATCAGAGTGCACAGCATAACCCATCAAATGATTAATTCAATTCGAAAAAATACAGTCAACGAAAGAATACGACAGGGGAATCAAATATTTTTTAAAGGGTTTTGTATTGAATTCTATCGTAAGGAAAGTTACATTGCAGTCAATATTTGGAAGTTTATAAAATTGAACCCTCAAAAATGAATTAGAATTAGAAAATTTTTATAGTAGGAAAGAATGAAAAGGGTTACTTTATATCAAACCAGTCACGAAATTATACATTAAATTGACTTATGGTAACGAGTCATTCATAATCCAATATAATCGGTAGGCTTTTATATAGGTCTATATAAAGATTTGATTAAATCGTTGGTTGTATTTATTTTGGAAAAAAATACCAAAAATATTGTTTTCCAAAATAAATACAGCCAACTTACTATCAATAAACTTAACTTTTTAAATACCAGCAATAAAACCTGCAACAATTTTGAGTTCTAGTCCCATATTTATGTTATTTATCACCGACTTATCATACTGTCTCTGTACAACATAAAAAAATTATATAAATTTCTAACCATCACGCACCAAGTTTATTAACAATTAACAATATAGACATGATTTTTACTCCATTTAGTAAAATATTACTCACTATGAACAACTATAATTTTGAAATTGTCGGAAATACTAAAATGGGATAAAATTACCACAAAAAAACAGTCCAAAATTTAGAAATGTCCACTGTACACGCAAATATCTGGCCAACTTTCTAAATAATGTTTACTGTAAATGCTTTTGAAAACAAGTTTTTTTATTATTTATATACGAACATTATCGTAATCATAAGGATTGCATTTAGGAATGACAAATTTATGATTACCAACCCTCAAAATTCATTTGAAAATAGGATATATTTTTTTTAGGGTACAAACAGCCTACAAAAATGTTTAATAATTATTCTGAAAGTAGTTCTTTTATTCTAATTATACTTTTGAAAGTTCTGATTTCAACTAATTCAATTAAAAAAGGACTATTTTATAGGTAATTCAAGTAATGGCAAAAAACTGAAATTTAAGGAGCAAATCTTTTTATTTTTATATAGAAAATTATATCATAACTAAACACAAATTATGTGTTTTTATACATACTTTATATAAAAAAAATATAGAATAATTGAACATAAAAAATTTCTATAGAAAATAATATAAGATACTTTTATCTATTGTGATTATCATAATTTTATGAATATTATTTTCTGAACAAAAAATTTACTTACTTATCGTATAAAATATTTCTATTCCTACAATGCATAAAATAACACCAAAATAATAGTATATGGTCTCGTGTTGGAAACAGAAAATAAGACAACAAATACCATTGTATATTTCTAGATTATGTTTAATAGGAATACCTAAACGTTGTGAATATGGATATTTTCTACTAAACCAATTACTTACGGTTTTCTGTGATCGTTAAATACTCTACAAAACAGAATATATATGAAAACTGCTTTCACGTCTTATGATGCAGAAAGGAACAAAATTTACTAAAACATGAAAATTTACGATAAGCTCTAATATGAGTTGGCTATTTAACGATCTGTATATTTTCATATTTCTCCAGACTTATTAACTAAAAAGATGAAGAAAAAACCAACTCCTTTGAATAGTATTTATAGGAAGTATACCACAGTTAACCCTTGTATTTTCATCTTACATTTCCAACAAAAATAAACACCCAAATGGGAAGTATGCATTTGTGGTATATTTAGTAAAAAAAAAAATAAAGCTTAGGGAATTGTTTTCGTACATTTTATTTTTTTTCTTCATGTGTTTACTGAAAAAATTGAAAAATTACATTTATCCTAGTGAAAGTGAAAGTATTATGCGTGATCCTCCCCATACTGTAGTTTCGTTATACGAATGATGAAAGGAAATGTTTTGTACGTGAGTTGAGAAAGTGCAAGGTGATTTTACTTCCTAAAAAAAAAGTACCGGCAAAAAATGAAAATATCCATAATGCCTATAATAACACGTACTGGGTGATTTCAGAATCCATAAAGTCCGTTAACTCTATAAAAGTCAGTCAAACAGACTGGAATACATTGGGGAGAAAAATAATAAAAATGAAAATTCCTATTTTGAATGCGATACTAAAGGAATTATCACCAGCAAAGCTGAAGAGCTGAAAGGGTTCAAAATACGCCTAATACCACTCACTATCCAGTTTAATGGTATCTAATGGAAAAAAGTCGGAAAAATGTTATACGATAATGCATAAAAACGACATCAAATATATCTACTGAACGGAACTGATCATCATACTTTGAGTAATATGCCCACTAAGTCCTTATATTTTACGGACTATTTACATCGAAAATACTTTATTTGCATTGGAGTGTCTAAAAAAAAATTGGTGTAGCCAAAATTGAGGGAGTTTTTTTTTGTTGAAAAAAAAAGAAAATTATATACAATAAATTTAGATAGTGGGTATGGGAAACGAACTATTACCTCTATTGAAAATATTGTGACTCAGCGAGCAAAAAGCCAATAATGCAATAAATACTGAAAGCGACTAGAAATTAAACTGCAACAAGAGCTCAAAGGTTGAGGGCTGTAGCTGATTTATGGTTAGTGCAATGTCAGGATACGTGGGCATCTACGAGTTTGTATACAATCCCGTCGGGTATAATAATGAAGCCATCGCCATCATCCTCCTGCGACACTGAAACTTGATGAAATTACTTTCATTTAGTCGCAATGGTAGAGGAAACGTTTGTGCCCTTTTCACAAATTTGTAATCCCTTTCTTAGGGGAAATTGTTAAGCATTAATTTTTATTGACAGCAATTAACCACAGTAACAAGCTTTACTAGAATTAGGAATATGTAAGTTCATCGGATTTACGGATTTCAATTTTGTGGAATTTTGCTCTAAGTATAATTTGAACAATTTAATTTCAAGAAAAATAATGAATAGGAAATTATTACCGACAATTTAGATAATTACTGGATAAATTTCTACAATTTTTACAACAATTAGTATACCTTTGATAATTTCAAATAAAATTCATTTAAAAAAAAAACAAAAATATTTTATTAACATTCACGCTTATTATCGATAAGTTTTTATTAAATAGTTTTATTTAAATGTTAAATTACAATAATCATTTTCAATAATTACATATTAAGAATGTTTATTTTAATATAATAAAAAAAATACTATTTTTAGTTTGAAATTTAAGAAAAATAAAAACGTAATAAAGCCAGTTTTATTGATAAAATCAATGAAATCGAATTACTATTAAAGGGAGTAGCATTTGTATTTCATTTTATTCTGATATTTAATTCCAGTAAATTTGATATGTCAAAAAGGATAGAAAGCTGATTTTTAAATAAATCCAGATAAAAGTTTAATACTAGGCTGGCATTGCTTTGACAAGGGATACGGAAATTTTTCAGACAACTACAATCCCAATAGGAAAATCCCAAATCATCCGATAAGAAAATGCAGATGCGGTTTAAACCCTGTGACTCCGTATCGACTGGAGACTAAAATACCAGAAATTTTATTGCAATCTATACTGTTTTAGTATACACGTATAATGTGTATCCAAGGATTTGTTATTTTGTAGAACGAGTAACCTTCCTGATGAGACACTATAAGTCAAATTGTTTAAGGAAACAATTTGCTTCCTTTTTCCGTTTAAGGAACCAGGAGCATTTAAAGAATTTTTCCATGTTTTCCTTCCGGTTTTCCTATTACTACAAATATTGCCAAATACGCAACTATTTTTAGTATTCTTTCTTCTCTTAATTTTCAGACAAAAACAAATCAATTATCCTACTCCTTAATACCATTTATAAGTTTTAGTTATTTCCTTCTTCTTTGTTTTTATATATATTTTTTTTTTGTTTTTCAATTATTTCTATCGCTGTTCATCGTATTCCATTTAGTATGTGCTTTAGAATTTTCCGCCTTTGGAACAAACAAACACAAAACCGTAAGGAAAATATCCTGTAATAACTATTAACGATGATATTTACTCTCTTGTATGGAAAATACAAAGAATCCTTTCATCAATGGTAAATGACCGCTATTTAAAAGAAAAACATTTGGTAAAATAGGCCACCAGGGCCTAGTATCCATCAGAGCATGCTTCTTTTCATTATGATCAAATGGATAAATGGTTGTCATCAGTTTGTTTCATTAAAAAAATAAAATAAAACTAAAGAAAACCAACTTTGAACTGGACACAACTCAATACCCTTCAGGGAAGTATTTAGTTGAATCCATTTTCCTCAAAAAATAATAAATCCAGAATAGAGCCGAAGAAAATAAAACAATAACCCGAAATACTAGCAATCATTAACAAAATAAACGTTGACAAAAAGGGGTGGAAAAAGCAAAGTGAATCACTTACTAACTCATCCACTATACGAGTACGTTCTCAACTAATGGAATTTTCAAAACAAATTACGGCTTCGTTTTACTAAAATTTCATTAATTTTTACTGCGTGTAGATAAGGGTTGCCCTTTCGTATCTATTTTACTCTACCGAATGTACCAACTGTGAACACAGTCGTATAGCAAAAAATACTTTGTCCAAAAAAAAAAGGAAAACGAAAATGAATGTTCGCGTCATTTTTGCTCTTTAATATATTTCACACTCCCTACCCTGGTTAATATTCTGTGAACTATTAGAATAGAAAATAAAATCTACAATTTATTTTATGGAATATTTTTCACTGTTTTCCGTCTTACCCCTGGTATGGAAGTGGTTTTCCCACCCAACAAGTGGTGTGGTAGTGAATTTCAATAATATTATATTTTTGGCTAAGTAGAAATGGCTCACGATTTAATTTTGCAAATTTGCCAAATTGAACAATTTTACTTTATTAAAAGTGTAAGCTTTTTTGCAATATACTTAATACTGAGGATATTTTTTCTTCAGCAATAAATCCTTTGAAAAAGCAATTTTTTTAAACTGATTTGACATTTGTAAAAAATATTTCTTATTTCACAATTGAAAATATAATCTGAAATGTAATATTTTCGAGAGTTTGCGAAAAAGGATTTTTTTTAATAATAATTTGTAAATTTTGCAATTTTTAATTATAAGAAATTTCATTTTAAAATTTTATCAATTCATACAAATTTGTTTATTTCTATATGATCAAAATTACGATAAAATAGTAGAAATCCTTTTTACTAAAGACAATAGTGTCAACATTTGAAATAAGTCATAAAAAATAACTAGAATTTTGGATGCTGTGAATAGATTCAGATATTCCAAAGGTAAAATATTTGTTCAATATGAGGAAATAACATGAGTACGATCATAACCCATTGTCAGACAGAATTTAGCTCCTGTTTGTCTCTGAATTGCTCTTGTCCTTTGTGATAACGGCGCGGTTACATCTCTTATCTTCATCTATAGTTTATAAGGGTAGGTATATTAATTTCTTCATTGTTTTAACATGCTAAGATTCCAACAAAATACTCTATGTTTTTGACATTTGTTATAATGGAATACCTTTAAGATCATAATAATGAACTTTTCAAGTTGAAATTGTAAGATTTTCCAACTCAATCAAATGGCACTAAAATTGAGGTTTTAACAATTATTAGGACAAATATAATAAACCTTACAATTTTTTAAGAATAAAATAAAGTATTCAATGATAAAAATACAGAAGAAAAAACGATTTTTAATTACAATAATTCAGTAGTATTGAAAATTTTCCAAAATTTTCAATACTACTGAATTATTGTAATTTCACATTACTCCTTATTGTTTATTTTTATTCGAAAATTTTGTTATTAATTAAATAACAAAATTTTCGAATAAAAATAAACAATAAGAAGTAATGTGAAAACCACGACATTGGCGTACCCTTAACAGGATATGTACAACGAAAAAATTGGGGACTACAAATGACATCTGTGAGTGAACATGTGTTCTTTTCATAACATATTCTTCTTATATATTTTTGACTTCAGCTGATTCCAATATAGATCTTTGACTATGAAACCATTCAGGATAAACTATAAGAAATGACTCCTTGGGGTACATTTTTTCAGGGTATATGATATGAAGCTTCAAAATAACAGCTTCCATAAATAAAAAATTACTCCATTGGAACATATTTTTTCCGACTGTTCTATTGTCTTGAAAAATTAATGTTTTTTATTTAGTAATCGATAAGTATTTCGAACATTGTTCGAAATATTTTTTTAAAAAAACTATAAATCCAAAAAAAATATTTATTATTATTTATATGCAAAATTATATTTTTGAGCTTTAATTTTTGTATTTTTAACAATAAAGCTTAAAGTTTTATATCTAAATCAAATAAAGAAAATTTTAATTGACCTTATATCAGTTCTGCTTAAAATGTAGGATTATCCAGTTTAAGGTTTGGAAAAAAATAATTCTTTTATTTAATAGTTTTTAAATATATTTATAATATAAAGTAATAATTATTTACATAAAAGATTGCCATTTAATATTATGAATTATATTTTAATTACAAAAAATTTCTATAAAAGTGATGATTTTTGCGTAATTACATTGCTCACTTTAATAGGTAAATGTTCATTTAGCGATAAGGCGCATTTCTGACTTGGTAAATAAGTTTATTAGCAAAATAAGTATCTGAAGACATCATTAGTCTATATTTCTTTGAAAATGAAGATTTAGAAACCTATTACCCACAATTCTGGGCGCTATGCCCATCACGAATTTGGTGGTGTAAATTAGCGTCCAAGATCGTACTTTTTGACTCCGTTGGACATTTAGTTATAAAATAATGATAAAAATCATATTTATTCAGATAATTGCTAATCTTTAAAGTATTTAAGAATCATAATCCGCTAAGTGACAGTCAAATTACATCCCCAAAAAAGCGAATTTTTTTTTAAAAATTATCTCAAAAAAATTGAGTCCTGCAAGAAGTTTTTGCCAGCAGTTAGAATAATATTATTAAAAAAAAATAATGTCGATATTTAAATAAAAATATAAAATAAAAATTTTATCAAAATTTAAATTATAAATATTTTTTATTTAATTTTATTTTCGAAAGCATAAAATGGATAATCCTTTACTAATAATATAAAGTTTATTATTACTTCATATTTATCCATTTTGTACCTTAAAATATATTTTTAAATAAAATTTTTTATCATAAATCTTTTTTAATTAATTGGAAATTTAATGAAAACTAGTTGTTGATGCATACACAAATTTACCTGTTAATTGTTCTGTTAGAATTGATTTACATTTAGGTGGTAATGGCTGCTAAATGGATTCACCTCTAAATAGTAAACCGGACAACTCAACTATTCAACTAGTTTCTGATTTTCAACTGGTTTTAATTTTAATTCAACTTCTCTACTAATAAATAAAGTATGTTCATTTGCCATTTGAAATGATTTTCCTCTCGGTCATTTATGGTTAGTCAAATATCCACTTAAATGAGCAATGTATAAATTTTTAATCGATCTTTTTAAATTAAAATTTCTATGCAATAATAAATAACAAATGAGTTCATCAGAAAATAAAACAAAACAAGAACAGCGATTAAATGGAGAAAAATGCATTAATTTTATTGGTTGCAGTTATTGTCATCTGGGTTTACTCTCAACAAAAACTGGGATTTACATATTTACCCTAGAGAATAACTTAAAATATTAGTTTGGCAATATGAAACGCAATTCTCGCAATATTCACTGCAGTCTGGTGTTGGCTTTTTTAGGGGCTAAAATATTGTATAATATTAATAGGTCTGATAAGTTGTTAGCATATTCACCATTTAGTGTTTAACATTTTTTTCGCTTTTTACAAAAATGATTGTGTGGTCGAAAGTATAGTAAAATATGAGTTATGTTTTGAGAGCAGGTGTGCAAAATTGTTTAAATTTTAAAATGATTTTATCGTCAACATTTTTTATGTTAAACTTTTGAATCAATAATTAAAACTTCTCGGAAAATAAATTGTTATTAAGAAAATTTTTAAATAAAATTTCCTTTTAGAAATAATTTCCTTTTTTACATTAATTATCAAAGCATTGACATTCATATTAATTTTCCTGAAAACAGTATGCAATGGCATTTAATATTTCCTTTTCGGAAATGATATCATCTGAAGCGGTAAAATAACCAAACAAAATTGTCAATTATACTCCAACCCTCAGGCAATACCTAACCGAAATTAAATAAAAGGACGACGAACAAGAAATGAAATGAATTTTTTTCACAATTTAAATTTTTATACACATTCATCCTAAATCCATCCAGAATTCAGAAGCCCTTAATCAAAGGTTCACTGGCGACAATATCCATTAAAAACGCAATCGAATCACCTCGCGTTTATTACAATCATAAATCAAAAAGTCTTAAATTCGTATGTCAGAATAACCGCTTTCGTCCATCGCTCACCATGGTCCTGTACACTTCCCTGTATTACGTGCATGTGTAATTTAAGTGTATGACCAACTCCCAACTAACTCTTAAATCTACAGTATAAATGCAACTTATGACAAAGATTCTAGCCAACAATAAAACCAACCCCAAACTGTTCTACAATAGTCTGCCCTGCCATGGTTCTTTTCTATATAGTACAACACGTGCACGCGTACAACATTTATTTCTCGACTGATTAGAATCCTTAAGCACCCTTTGCAACGCAATGTGAACATAAGGTTGATGAAGATTCGCAGGAAGAAAAAAAAACTCAAATAAATGAAATTGAGAACAAAAAGCGAAACATTAGAAATACAAGTACAAATATGTCCATGGCACTTGCATCAAAAGAAAACTCACAGGAACCATACAGTGCCAAATACCAGCCTTCAAAGTATTTGTGGGCGACAACGAGGACATACTCACAAGTTTTCACGACGACCTTACCGATGAGCCGCTTGTCTTTTCACCCTCATTTTCAGGTTCAATTGACACACATCGTTACAGAATAAGGGGATGCAAAGACTGCATATGTTTAACATCCCTTTAAACATTATTCTCACTACTGCAAGTGCAACCACCATAGCCGTACGTCCTTTTGATTTGCCTATGCAAGCATACACATCATTAATGAAAATAAAACCAAAACGGAATGGGCTGTGTAATCAAAAATATTCTCACTAAGTTCAGTCGAAATTCTTGTAAAGTGCCACACAATATAAATGCGTATAAAAATATTAGATATCAGTTGTAATTGGGAAAATAGCTTCGGACCGAATGCAATGTAACTGAAAGGAGGGTTAAGCAATTTATGATAAAAATACCCTCATATATGTGTAAGCCGCCACAGCGAATCTCAATTTTCCATCAGGTTCATCCCTTTTGCATTTAAGAACTGAAGGGATTTATGTACATCAATGCGTGCCAACGTAGACAAGAAGAAAAAATCAAATTCAAATTCAAATACGAAAGATTTCCAGCCCTGATGTGCTTTTCCAGGACAATTGCAACGTTTTATTCAGAATGTATAATACTGGCCTACTACTATCCGCTGTACCCTAGGGCCATGACTCGATTTTATAATTACGTATTCCTTTATGTTAAACAAATAAAGGGTGCAATTTATACTATCGTCATCCGTTTAAGGAAATAATCGGTACTTTGGGTAGCAACTAGCAAATGCCAATCATCAGCCTAGAGAAATCTAGCCAAAATAACTTCAAGTATTACTAGTATGAGAGCACTATGATAATTCAATGATAAATGCGATAAATGTATCTGATATCAGCCAAAATAATATTTTTTTCATTATTTCGCATCTTTAGAAAACGCCATTTTATAAACATTGGTTCATTGATTTAGTGTTGACAGCCATTAAAAGTAGACAAGATTTGTGTTTTTTTACTTATTAGTGAATTTTGTATATTAATATATAACTATTTTTTAAGAGAAAAGACTATTATATGAAACCTTGAAAAGTATTCTGGAGATTCCTTAGCATTGTGTCCGAACACAAAAATATCTAAATTAGGTCACCACCGAAGGAATTATTTTAAAATGCTATCGAATAAAAGTTATCTCATATACTTGGAATAGATCTCAAAAAAATCTTAGTTGGAATGCCTTTGAACGAAGTGTATCAAACTAAAAGAAGACAATAATGGAAAATGAATCTAATTTTGTAGAATAAATAAATTCTTTGTTTCATTTATCGCTAACTTATCATACTGCACTCGTAGAGATACACGCATGTCTATAAAAAATGTCCATACTCTAGACGGTAAATCTGATATCGTTTTGAATTTTTGTGCTTTCTGGGACAGTCTATTGTACATTGGAAAATAGTTGCCTGAGAATTGAATGAATAACCATTACTAAACCTGACCAAGACAGTCTGCCAACATTGTAGTTGTTATTATAAACGGTAGGGGTAGCTTGTACGAGTATATAATTGAGCATTACGGAAATTTTACATAAGCCGAAGGGTAAAACGGTATCAGAATAAGTTCTTTGAATTCCATCAGCTAATTTGTTTACTTAGAGGGTTCTAAATTCTTTTTAATATTACTACTTCTAAGAATTGTTTTGCTTATTTGAATATCGAAATGCTTAAGATAGGTACACCATAGATTGCACTCGATTCAATATTTATTTGTTCATATTAAAAAAAGAAAATTTTAATAAATGCTCAAAGTTAAGAGGTATTATGAGGTATTCTTTTACTATTTTAGAAAAAATTTTATTTGCAATCTAAGAAATTTAAGTAAAGATTATAATTATTTTTGAAGAAGAAAAAAGTGTTCGTTGCTTACCAAATTTAAAAGACTATTTTGATAATTGCATATTTCTAAATCTCGCTCAAATTATCTATTGTCACTATAATATAATATTGTCAGTTGAAGCTATTTTTAAAACAGAATATTTTCAAAAATATTTATCATATTTCAAAATATAGAAAAGTTATTATTACCTGCATGAAAAATTCATAGTTTTATTGAAAAAAAATCAAATTACAAAATTTCACATTAACCTAAAACGCCATTATTGCAATAAGATGATTTGATTTTTTTTGTCATTTAATATATTTTTAAGATTCGTATAGATTACAAAATAGTTGCTTGCATCTTTTTGAAAATATATTTTTCAAATTCCTTCTCATTTTTATAATACTTTAAGCCCATGAATGATATGGAAGGCACTCCTCTTGACTGACTAATAGCACACCTAATCAATCATCTACTTAATAGAATATTTTCCCTTATGGTTTATGTTTTTCCATCCCGTAAGTTATTTATACAAAAATATCAAGAGTAGTCTACACTTTTAACATAATTGCATAACTTTAATTTAATAATAACAAAGTTTAACTGAACTCAAATATTAGCTTTTCTTAAAAGTTCAAAACAACAGACCATGTACATGTGTATCTGTAAAAATTCAATATTCTCTAGATTTGATATATTTTAATATTAATTTTTTTTTTTAAATAATACGACAAGAAAAGGAGCAAAAAAAATTAAATAATATCTCCTTTTATTGATGAGCAAAATTTATTGATTTTGTTATCACATAAATTTTCTTGCAATCTTCGAAATATCAATTTATGAATTTTTCCAATTTTGGAAATTTCGAATTTATTACACCAAATAGAAGAAAATGCCTCTAAGATCTGTTTTTCGTCAAAAATAAATATTCAAAATATAATCAAGAAATATTGAAATACTAAAGCAGTTACTATAGATTTTTGTACATAATCAGAAAAAGTAAAGAGGACTTTCCCACAAAGAAAGTGTATGTAAAAATGATAAAGAAAATGAAAATTGGATTGTGGTAGAAAATTTTCCACCCTATTTTCGATGTTCAATTTTAGTCAATCAATATACAGTATTGAATCCAATTTTTTTAAGTTTTTTTTTCTTCTAAAGAACAGCCGTAAATGGAAAGACTGGAGCTTTTTTTTGGGAGTCGATTTTTCATATTTTAGAAGAAAATTGTTATGTAGCCACTCATTCAATGTATGTAAGTAAGATATTATCCATTTTATAGTTTGAATAATACAGTCCTGTTATTTAATATATTTTAAATACATATATCAACAAAGATAACATTTATTTAGATAAAAATTCGGTAATTTTTATTTAGATTATTTATTATTAACTAATAAAGATACGCCAATTGAGTGCTGGAACAACAGACTTTGTATGCTGGTTTTTTCGCAAAAATATTTCTCCAGCGGTGAGGTTGACTTCCCTATCGGTGGGATATGACAACAAGCAAAATTGTCGTATATGAGGCTCTAAGAGAAGCCACTGTATCTGCAAAAAAAGTAAACAGCTTGTATTTCTTTGAAAATGAAGAGTAATTGTCCCACAGTCAAATCTGAGCCCGATTACTCTATGATAACCGACTTCTTTTAGTCTTAATTTTAACATTATAATCTATACCATATGTGGTTTTAATAAGTGAACCATACATTATAAGCCACACAATACAACAAATTTTGGCTTTATTCCACGAAAAGTTTACAGGACGGCTATTTTTGAGATTTGGTGATGTCAATTGGCATCCAAGATTGTAGAATTAGACGCCGTTGGATTTTTTTTTAAATAGACATTGTAGAATTAGACGCCGTTGGATTTTAATTTAAATAGACAATTTGTAAACTTTTGAAGGATTTAAAATTCAATATTCGTTAAGCGACGACCAAATTACAGTCCGAAATACGTGAAAAATTCATGAAATATTATTTAAAAAGTAATCCACACCTGGTAAAACCATTTAACTTACGAGTATATAGTATGTCTCAAAAATCATGGCAGAAATAATTTTGACAAAATTTTTTTTATTAATATCATAAAGTATACAGTACAGGGTTATGTATGGAATAGCATATTGGGTAAATGGAATTCAGGGCTTTTGCTGGCACATATGCATTCTTTTGTTGAAATTTTTCCACGACCGTTTTGCATTCAGTTGATACAGCAATCAATTTCCTCCTTCAAGGTGTGGGTGGTTGTGGGCTTGTTGGCATTAACCTTAGACACAAAAAATGACAAAGAAAAAAGTCCGAAACCGGAAATTACACGAACAGGAAATGACGCATGCAATAATTGACTTGTTTCTCGAGCTGTATGGCATGTGGCACCGTCTTGTTGAAACCACATATCGCAATAGCGAGTACCATTAACTGTTATTGCCTGACCAGCTCATTTTCGAAGAAGGATGGTTCGATGATGCTTCCAACCCAAAAATAATTTTGGTCAATAGGCTTCAGTTCTTTAGTCAATTGAACTTAGTAAGCATGAAGATGTAAATCTTTTGTGAGAATACGCTGTAGAGAGCTTGTGTGGATTTTGTCAATATCGTATATTATATTTTACGTATAATGGCAAAGTTTAACCAATATAACAAAATATATAATTTATAAAAAACTAAATTTAAAGTTTATTTTATCTAACTAAAATATTATTTAGAAACCGCAACTTAGATAATCCTTTATTTCCCTGTAACGCTTTATGTTTGTGAACTACAATATTTTCTCCACTATCAGTTTAGAGCCACTAAGTATAGTTAATTTATATAAGAAAAATTTTTAAAGATTATTTTAAGAAAAATTTGATAACGAAATCAAAACGAATACTGAATTATAAAGTAGAAATACTCAAAACTCACCTCAATATATCCCTGAATACTATCACATTGGTCGAGTACAAGAACAGCCGGATTGAATTTGAGTTCATCAGGAGAACAAGGACTTAGGAATCCACTATCAGCGTCGCTATGGCTTGACAGTGGTCTTCCTTTGCGCACTTTATACTGTACACTACGACTGGGCACTGGACCGGGATTGAATAGCACATAATTCGATTCGATTGGAATGGTTCGGTTCCGATAACGTAAAT
Organism: Atherix ibis; assembly: GCA_958298945.1. Classification (NCBI taxonomy): domain Eukaryota; kingdom Metazoa; phylum Arthropoda; class Insecta; order Diptera; family Athericidae; genus Atherix; species Atherix ibis. The sequence goes on along the minus strand of OY282609.1, from coordinate 11,874,031 downwards.
CCACTTTTGGGATATAATGATGTGTGGATCGTGTCGACCTCAACGAGTTACTTGCGAATGAAGAAAAATGTAGATTGCGTTTAGGCTTTTCTGGCACCGACAGCAGATTCTGCTTACCAGTGTGAATAGCAGATGCTCCCCCGCTATCACCACTGCATTCACTATGACTGCTGCTTCGTTCGCTGCTACCCATCAAATCGGATTTTTCAGTGCTATCAGTTGTTTCTGATGAATCCTGAAGTGATTTGTGCGAATGTGCCTCTTCGCCATAGCAATTACCTGAAGGATTATTGCCAAGCGATGATAATTTATCATCGTTCTCCTCGTTGTAGTTTTCACAATCAATAACAAAGTAGTTATTTTCATCCGTGCAGAAATTTTCATCATCATCCTGTACCAATTGATCCTCGTAGATTATTTCTTCAATCAGTTCCTCTTCATCATTTCCACATACAATAATACTTTCGGCATTGTTATCCGCACTTTTCCCATAAGCTATTCGATGTTTATCGGTGTTCGCTTCAAAAGAATGAATTTGCTGTTGCTGATGATGAATGGCAGTGGCCACTTCTAAAGCTTCTGGAATATCAAGTTTCTTAATATCTTTCTCATTTATAAAGTCTACGCTCGGATCGAAGAGACAATAGTTATCCAAATGTGGAATGCCACCCTTCCGTGGTCGTACGGGGATATTTTTAAAAAGACTCGACGTGAACTCTGGCTTGGACAGAATATCGTCATCGTCTTCGATTTTTGGCTTCGTGCTCGGATTGTACAGAATATACTCATTCGAATTGTTTAAGTTAACGTCTTCGTCCTTTTTCTGCTCCGTTGAATTGTCCTCGGTGTTCTTTGTTACGCCGCTCGTATATCCTGATAAGGAAAATATCCCTCTCGATATACAATTCTTTAATTCGGAAACACGTCCCTTGCTGGGACTTTTTTGCTTAGTCGGACTCTCGTTTAATATGTGCTGCTGATGCTGGTGGTGCTGTGCACTATTTGGGGCGGATGAGGTAGTTGCTGTTGTTGCTGTGATGCTATTGTTTGAAGTGGCATTAGAAGTCTTCCTATCAGTTGTGCTCCCCCGAGCACTATTCACAACAGAACATTCTGTCTGACAGACTCTCTGTTGTTGCGGCGCTGGTAGGGGCAGAGGTGACGGTGGCAATAGAGGTGGCGATGGCGATGATTGTACTACTTGAGAGCACTTCAACCCTATTTGATGGTGAGTGTTCTTGATTAACCCTTTCCTTTGTTGTTGTCTGCTACTGTCGACCCTGAGGTGATGATGTTTTTCGTCGACGACATTCTGTCTGCCGAAATTGTTCAAAGAAGGAATTTGGCAAGTTGGGGGTGGCAGGGGTGGCGGTGGCTGTGGAGGAGGTTGCGGTGGATTACGATACGGCGGCGGAGGAGGTTGTGTTCTTGCCAAATGCTTGGTGTTACCAATGATTTCTGTGGAATTATAGGGCGCAGGAAAATCACAAAATAGTTCGGTATACGATCTCTCATAGCGATTGCGTAAACCAGAGGAATTGTGCAACAAACTTCCAGAACTGTGGCTTCTCAGACCCAAGAGATTTTGTTGCTCGGAACTAGATACTTGCAGATTTGACTGCATTACCGCATCGAATCGTTTTTGTATTCCAGATGGCTTGACTCCTCTTGAAAATTGTTTCACCAATATTGGCTTTGCTTGTTGGAATTCGACAATTTGTTGATGGTGTTTCTGATTGTGTAAATTTTGCTGCTGTTGTTTTATTGATGGCATACGTAACTTGGATGGCTTCCCCTTCAATTTGTGATTCTGTGATTCATCACGTTTAGATGATTGTTGTTGTTGCTGTTGCTGTTGCTGTTGCTGTTGCTGCTGCTGCTGCTGCTGCTGTAATTGTCCACCAGAATTATTTCGGCATGCATCTTTCATCTTTTCTTCAGATGCTTGGCAATTTCCTTGCATTATTTCCTGAGGCAAAATATTATTAGGTGGATTTGAAAAAGTTGTCGAGGGAGCTTCCCTTTTCGTATTTGGTATTTTACTATTATTATTATTATTACTATTATTATTGTTATTATGCTTGAACGATAACGTTTGAATTGAGGAAGACTTTGAATTTGTGCTTGTCTTATGGGCTTTCGAATCCTGACAGGATGCTGGACGTCTTTTTACCGTACCAGTAAACGAACTCGGCGAATCCCAATCATAGATTGAGCTTTTCAAATTATTCACATTAACATTCGTTGAATTTGTTTGAACACGTTTCGGGATCATCATTCAACCAAATATCCTTATCATGCTTATATGGTTTTCGCCTTGTTTCGAATCAACAAACATTTATTTTCATAATTGCACACACTTTTTCTATTATTAAATTTTTAACTTTTTCATTTTGCACTCAAAACTTTCCTAATTATTCAAAAATTATAGAATAAATTTAATTTTAAATCAGTTTTTCTACTTTAAATCAGTTTTGCTCTTAAAAAGGGTTTCAGTAAATATGCGTGTTTGTTATACGCTTAACTGGAACCATAATTTGTGGAATCATATTTAATAATAAATAGTATTCGTGGTCTTATATTAAATTTTTTTAACATTGTTAAGTGGACACAACCATGCAATTAAGACCTCATTTATGTTAGAAAATGAAATATAGCTTTTACGGGTTTTATTCCTATTCCACTCTGATCAGATATAATTTCGAAACAGGAAAGCATTCGTTGGTATAATAGTTCATTACGTTTCGACATATTACCAATTTCTATACACTTACACGCACCGATTATAGTTTAGGATCAAATCTTTCACGTTCCATGTTGATAAGAAAATCAAAAATTTGTCGTAATTGTACCATTTGAGAAACTAGCTAAGCTAAACTACTAAATTAAGTGTAATAGCATTTCAGTGATTTACGTAATATATAACCGAGCATTTGTAGTAATCTAAATGCAAAACTCAAGCGAAAAGTCAAATTACAAATTTCTATAATACTGCGTTAAGGGAGAAAATTCTATTCAGGTAAAAGTATTCAGGGGAACGGAAATTTGGCGAAATAAAATTACCCTTATCGTTGAAATGAATAAGTGTTTATGGAAAAACTTTTTGAATAGCAGTTCTTTTCTCATTTAACATCTTAACCAGAGTCCTCGTTTAAAAAATATAAACTACAAAGTAGTTAGGTGTCGTGACGAAAACAGTTTATTCCATCAAATTGTTAAATTAAATCAATTACTATAATTGCAGTCCTTTGAAAAGGCAATATTGCTTCTTAAAAGTTTCTATTTCATAGTTCTTATGGGGTACCAAGGATCGAAATAATGTGTTCATAAATAATACTACTTGTTTAGTTGAGGTAAACTCATAGTTTTACTGTATACTATATTTATTTGTACTTTTTTTATTTCTTCATAATGTACATTTTTTATTTTTTTATTTTTTGTAGAAAATGAGCCATTTTTGAAAATTTTATTTTTTAAAATTTTTTACAGAAAATAAAAGATTATCAAAAGTGAGGTTAGAAATAGAAAGTTTTCATAAAATTTTCCATTTATTATTATATATTATATCAATTTTGATATTATGTATAAAGAATGATATTATTTTACTAAGCTACCAAGGGACTTCTTGCAGGACTCAATTCTTTTGAGGTAATCTTTTGCTAACATTTTAGATAACCATTTACCATTTGATGGTAAATGGTTTTTTAATGTTTTAAAATTTAACATATTAAACTATAGAAAAATTAAGTTTGTGTAAATAATCTTTAAATGTCATCAAATGTAGGTTATCAACTGATATCACCAAATCTCGAAATTATGAGTTATGGGAACTTTTCTCTAAAAAAAAGCATTCTGGGAACTTTTCTGGTATTTTCTGACTTGTGGTATATTTTTTTTTTGAAACCACAAACGGTACGGATTGGATTTTTTTGATTTTTTTTAATAATTGATGATAACAGTCTCTCCTTTTTCTTTTTTAAAGAAATACGGCCAATGACACCCTTAGACCTTTTCGCGAATATAATGGCTTTTTCACAGTTACTTGTGATCTTTCAAATTCATATATTTAGTAATTTTACTCATTAACGTAATCACTGATGAAAAAATGAGCCTCATCGTTGAAGAAAATTTTGTTCGAAAATAACAAGAAACCTGTCTAAAAATAATAACAAGAAAACTAATTAAAATTGTAAAAATGTGATAAGGTAGAATTATCACATTTTTACAATTTTAATTAGTTTTATGTATTTTTTAATCCATATTCTAAAATGCCAAACTTAAATAAATAAATACTTATTCTAAAATAATATATTTTGCAAAATAATTTTTAGTTACTTTAGCAAAACTTCCCAAACTAGTGAAGCAAAATATTTCACTTCTTTCTAAAGAAAGTTTTTAATCACAAAAAATATTTACAAAATAAAATTCTTACCCAACTTAAAGTTCTGATAAATTTATTAATATTTTTGAAAAAAAAAATACTCTAAAAACTATATTCAAAAGATTAAAGTGAGATAAAAAAACCATTTTTAAACTATGAAAGTTTTTCAATAGTAAAATTTCAACCCATCAGGAGCAGCAGGTGTGTTATCCGGAAATACGGAAAACAAAAAACCACATCCGATTTAGAAAAATGCACTCATGAGGAGATAAAAGCTTATGAATTTTTCTATGAATAATTTAACATTTAGTTTGCCCTTAAATCAAAATGTAAAATGTAAACATCCGGTGAATTTTCATTTTGTTCAAGTTGCTTTAATTAATTGTGTACAAATATTTGTCTGTTGTTCAACATAGAATTTAATATTTATGAAGTCCGATAAATTTTCCTCTTTTTAAATTTTATAGTCTGTGTTAGAAAAGAAAATATTTTTCTTTTTAAAAACATATATTTTACTAGGAAGAAAAGATAATTTCGTACGAATAGACTAACTTTTCTGTAAGAGTCAAGTTCATTGAACAAATCATTGTAAACAAGAGAAAATTTATAATGAAAATAGAAAAAAATAGTAAATTTGCATATACGTTTAAGAATTTATAAAAGAAGAATAAAATATAAATTTTTCAAAAATGTTTTTCCTCACTAAACGTTCGTATTTTCCCAAGAATTTTTCTCATTTATTGACAAGAAAATGTTTTTTGATGAAACTTTTTATGAAATCCTTGAGGAAAAAAAACGTGAGGCTTATCAACAAAAAAAATAGTCACTTAGGGCTCAAATAAATAAAATTCTAAAGCAGCTTAAATTTTCAGCCAAGCAAATATTTACATTTCAAAAATTAACAAAATGCAATTATTTTTATTATATATATAATAGCATAAGTTTAATTAATTAAATAGAAAAGAAGCTCTTTTTATAAAGAAAAAAAATTAGAAAAGATTCAGCATCTCCTTTTTTCCCTACCAAATAGATAAAAGCAAAAAAAAATGCATTCACAAAAAAGAACCATTTTAAACAATTTAAGTTGAATTTTAAAAATCCACACACGTCGATTCCCTGTATTTATTGTAAAATAAAAAATATTTGAACTGAAGAGAAAAAAGATATTTTCAAGATCTTGCATAATCCGTAAAGTTAGATTCTATGCACGTGCCCTTATATTCCAGCCTTCAACAGAAACGGCAGGATTTTTCCCTCAGCAGAAAGGGGAGAGCACAGAAAACATATTTTGAAAGGAAGAAAAAATTTAACATTTTCAGAAAATTTACAAACTGTTTATTCTTAAATTTAAAAAAAAATATTCCTCAAAATAAAATTGTTTGTTATTTAAAAAAAAAGGATTATCTACCGCCCAAGCATTGAAAAGTTCTCATCACATAAACATCAGCAAAATAATTTGTTGTTCATTTAATTAAGAATAATTTCCGTTCCTAAAATGCAGCTCATCCGAAAAGTCCTTACACACATATGTGCCTGTAATAATTTATTTTCAGAGCTGCGGATTTTCTCACAGGACTTTCTCTAATATCAGGCAGCGTAATCAATTTCATACGAATAAGAGGACATCTTACAGTATTGTGCGTTCGAACAAGGATCTCTAATGCCTGAGTGAAGCATTCAACATTTTTGTTTTGCGTATTGTATTGGAGCGGATTGTATAATCCTTTCCATTTTTTTAAGGAAACAATAAAGAAATGCAAAAATTCGGAAGTCTTTTACTCAGCATTTCATAATATCTGTACATAAATATACATTTTTAATCCTTAACTTAACTTGAATGGGTAGCCGGATTTTGCTGTGTTACGCTTGAAAGAAATCATGAATCATCCAACCGAAGGCGATAGGCAGTAGGCTGTAAGGTTTTTAAGTGAAAAAAATACGACTACCTTAATTGACAAAAAAAAAACTTCGAATCATAACCCAATGCATTTTACAGGTAAGAGTCATAGAAACTGTATGCCACAGGATCTAAGCGCATTTGAAGTCCTTTAGTACTTTGCATTGTTGACTTTTCAAAATGGAATCGACCTCAAATACTTACTGCACCGGTTAAGGACTATGAGCTAACCTTTTTGAAAGAGTAATATCAAAAAATTGGAAAAAAAATTATTTGAACTTTAACGTAACCCCAGAACTCCTTCCTGCCATCAACTTCGTATTTTATCTTAAAGAAAGATCAAAACTGATTGAGCAAAAAACTGATTTAGTATCTAAAAATTTTTAGAAAAAAGTTCCCCACTTTTCACACTATTTTTTTTATTGTTTTAATTTTCATCTTTTTTTATTAAGTAAAAAAAAATTAATAAATTTATTTTTTTTTAATAATTTTCCAATTTTCATTTAAAAAAAAATGAAGAAAAAAAATTGTTTCCTCACTGGTAATCCAAATAATCCTCTTTTTTTGGAAAAGAAGTGGAAAAATTATAATAATTTAAATACGAGAAAATTGAAGACGCGAAGGACTCACTCAAAAATATCCTTTAACGAAGTAAACACTATCAAAGCCCGCCGACAACTGAATTCAGGAATTTGGAAATTTTGTTATTCCACCACCCAACATTGATGTTTTGGGTGGCAAACTGTTTAACTTGCATTTGGGTTCACTGGTCGTATACACTATAAACGAGGACGAGTCTATCTGTGTCGCCCCGTCTGTGTCGTCATGGACATATACCCCCGACGCCTGTCTTGCTCCGTTATCCTTTTGCCTTGCCATTATTGTCGCACTGCTTTGTACACATTGCAAGTGTCTGACCTAGAACTTAACTCCATTGCCCCTTTTTACTATGTATTTATTCGTTGGGCAAACAGAAACAAATCCAACTAAATTGTGTGACTAATATTAGTGTTTGAATTAAAATTGGGGAGAGGGGTTGGGAGTGCCAATTTTAGGGGCACAAACCTATAAAGGAAAGAAAATATAGTTACTATAACCGAGGAGAAGAGTAACAACAGTCTAGTCGCGTCAAAGCAAAATAGAGGAGCAAAATCGAACGACGTCACAATCAAATGGAGAAAGGACATTACCCCTTGGACTAATGCGAGGGAAAATACAAACACGAAGGCGTGCATGCAATCCAATTTTCAACGAGGGTTGGAGAATGTGCGCAGACAATATACTCCATACCAATGGCACTTTCTCTTATCAGGATTGACGATGGAAATATTTTGACTGTGCACTTCCTGCCTTATACCCGAACGTCTCCAATATGATACAATAAAACGCTCACTGGCAGAAGGATTCCTTTTATTGGACGAGAATGAAATTCAATGCGAATGAAAATGACGATAAGAAAATGCCCTTAACTGAAAATACGAATTAAGGGAACTGAGAATCTCTTTGAATATTTTTATAGTTGGCAAAAGGAAAATTTATGTTCTCATGGGAATTCCAGCATTTATTTGCCGGCTATAACATCATATTAGAATAGAAACAAGAAATGTACATACGTGAGAGTATATGTAATTCTTGTCCTTTTGATAGATTTCACTCTGCTTTACCGCCTCTATATTAGGTGTAATAGGAAATTTTCCCCAACTTTTCATTTCTGAAGATTTTTCGTATGTTGCACCTGTTGTGTGTCCGAGCATGACTCATTGAAAATTACCCATAATTACTCATATTTCAATGGGGTTCAATTTAAAAAAAATATATATGAAATTTACTTTATTGACTATACAATAAAATATCGAGAAAAAAAATTTTTTTTCATTAAACAAAATGTTCCAACTGAAAATTTTTGTTTGCATAAACGAAAAGCCAAGAAAAAGCTAAAACGATAACTGTTCGAAAAAGCATCGACAATATTCGCTTAAATAGTCTATTGTGAATTGTTATGTGTCTAAGCTAAGTAGTTACAAGTAGCTTTCTCTATTATGGTTGGTATATTTACTAAGTTCCACACAGTACTAAATGCTCTCAAACTTTACTGTTACTTTGACTTATTTTTGATTAGAAAACTTTTCTTTTTATCAATAATAATTATTTTGCCATCTTTTCCATGTTTTAATTATTCTATTATAATAAAATAAATTAAATTGTTAATAATTTTATAAGATTATTATATATTTCTGAATTTTTTTTATAAAAATGAGCCGTTATCCACTACTTTATATTTTGCGATATTAAAAAGTTTGCGTTTGAATCAATTTAAAAATATCGGCAAACTTTAATCGACTCTGTTTATATTTTTAACGCTCTAAACCTGTTAAATTTTATTATACAAAAATAATAATTAAAATTGTTAAAGAAAATAAACGATTTTTTTTAAGTACAAATGGACTTGTATTATCTAACTTTCAAATATAATAAATTATTTTAAAAAAATATCTTAGAAGTTGGCTTTTCTGAAATGTGATTTTTTAATGTAAAATATAATAACTATAATGAGGGCATATAAAGTATATGAATAATCGAGTTTATTTTTTAAAAAATTTTTATTTATATTGGTTAGTCGAAAAAGTTCGTAGACGCCATGAACTTTTTCGACCAACCAATATTTTGGTTTTGTTCAATACACATGATATAATAAGGTCTTCTTGAGTTGTAATAAATGTTAATGCTACTTCCTCAGAACCTCTAGAGTCTAGACGCTAGTTTCCTCTAATTCATACATATACTTGTATCGATTTTTCATGTTTTTATTTTGGTCAGATCACGCGTGACACGTGCTCAGTTAGCATTGCCATTTTATCATATAAAGACTTCTACTATAACAATGCCTACAAATTATTAAATTTTATTATTAAAAATTCGTACTCTGTTAAAAACGTGTTTCGCGCTTTTCGATCATTTTATAATCGTCATAATCGACCTACTGAGCAAGTATTGTACATCAAACCACCAACCCGTGTACGTAGAGTACGTACCTCTCTTGAGGAAAATCCGTTTCTTTACTAAAAAATGGCGTTCAGCGTCGAAACGCATTTCCGTTTAACTGGGTATGTGAATAAGCGAAATTGCCACATTTGGTATGATGAACAACCACAGGCAAAACAGGAACTGCCATTGCACCCAGAAAAATGCACTGTATTTCTTTAAAGATGACGCTGGTTGAATCATCATCGGTCCGTTTTTCTTTAAAGATGACGCTGGCTGCAACTGGGAATTATTGAAAACTTTTTTTTGCCCCATTAAATGTAAGAACTGCATCTGATCCACACAGGATATGAAACAATTTACATATTGAAAGATGAGTTCGTGGAGCAATTTATCTCATATTTCGGACTGTTGAGTTGGATGTCTAAATCGTATGATATGACGTCTCTAGACTCCGTGAAGTCACTCGTCTATGCCAATAAAGCCTTGGACGACAACATAAAATGTGCTATCAGCGAGATACCAGCCGATATGCTCGAAAAAGTGGTTTAAAATTGGACCTCTCGCATGAATCACTTAAAACGTACTCGCGTCCAACATTTGCAAAAAATAATCTTTAAAAAGTAAATAACAAACATTGATTTATCGATTCAAATAAAAATTTCATACACTTTTGTAATTTTTCTAACTATTTTGGGAATTTGAAAACCAAACAAATAAAAATTCACCCGTTCATATAAGTATGATTTTTACAAATGGACTTATTCCAAAAATAAAACATTTCACAGCTAAAATCCTTCTGATTAATTTACGATGAAATCTTGCACCATTGAATGAGTGATTATAAATATAAAAATAGGATATCTGCATCTCACTAAAACCATCTTTATGTCATTTTTTTCACTTTCAAAAACAACAGTTTAAATAAATAATATTATCTGGAAATAAAATTCATAAAATGATAGATTTTTTTAGGTATTTTAGACCTAACTATATGGATGTTTATTTTTATTTATATAAGTATAAATTAAGAATGTGTACTTACTTTTAAAGAATTCGAACCACTTGAAATATAAAAACTTTTGCGAAGATTCATCGATGCTCTTATTTGCTTGTTTGCCATAAATTGATGGGATTTTACTTTAAATTGTAAACTTATTTAAACAAATATTTGTCGTTGAATGTGTTTAGAATAACACCACAATTTAATTCGCTTTAGTTCAGGTGAAAATCCAATTTCGATGGTAAGAATGGAATTATCTTAAGTCTAAGAAACTTTACATTGTCGATAATCTTATATGCTACACTGTGTTAAAGTCAATCGTGGAATGTGGAATAATGAAAATTTTCCTGTTGCTCTTGTGAACAGCAGCTTCACAGACAACCACTTACTAACAAGTAAAATGAAAAGGATAACAGATTTTCCACAAAATGGGGCGAATTTTCAGCAAACAACTTGAAACTTTCCGATAGCAAACAATACGAACGCGAAAGAAGTGAACAAATGATGTGTAACCGACAAAAGTAATTTGTGAACGAGTGCCATCGACGGCTATGACAAGCAGACTTCGACTGTCATCGAATCGAAAGGAGGCCAACAAAAATGGGATTACAGGAATTGCAAGGACGTCTGTATGCGGTGAGAAAATCTGCTTGTTTTGGTTTTTTTGTAATCATGTGTCGCCAGACATCTAAAGGATGAAAAGAATATTGCAAAATGAGGACATCGACGTGGACTCAGATGACTAATAATCGTGGCACTATTGTCGTCGCCACGTACTTATCAATTTTTCTGTCAATTTACGAGTAACTTTTCAACACACTTTTGTGACACAATATGAATAGTTTTTCCAGTGGATTTTTACTAAATGAAAATTTGAATAAAGCAAAAAAAAATATATCAACTTTTTATCCATTGTGATATTCCAGCTGATATGAGTATAAATGAATTTTCGACAACTACAAAAATCCTGACTCAGATAATAGTACCATAATATGGAGGCTTTTCTAGCGAACCCAAACACCATATTGGTTGGTAGCGGGGAAATCTCGTACGGATCAGGGAATCTTATGACAAGATGCCAAAGTCGCTGGAACGCGAAGAGCATTGCAAACGCAGGGTTGATGCTCCGATGTTTTATCCTCTTCAGATCAAAAACGACAGATTATTCTGTCAGATTTGCCTATCTTATTTCGATGATATCTTAACAGACAATGGTCAATGGTTAGCCTTAGATCTGATTTGTTAAGTTCAAGGACCTCTGCCGCCCCTTTTTTAGAAAATGCGATGAATTTTTTAGAGTGATTATCCTTGTGTGAGCTTCTAACCCTGCATTTCCATGACTCAATAATGGTCCCCAGGTGACCATTTGCATAGCCACACAAGGGTTCTGATCCGTGAGGATGTCCCAAACTAGCATTTCGTCCGAGAGTCAGTTGGGATCCTAGAATTCTTTTAGGTCCGACACAACCTTAAGATGTCCAAACAGATCGCCTGGTTTAGAGGTTTTCGAATGTCTTAACTTGAGAGCCCCGCCCTTCAGCCGCTTTCTTTTTAATATGCAAATGCAAAGCTAAAAGAGCTTCAAGAGCTATCGTGAGGCATATCTTAGGACACCTGTAATATCCAAGCATGCCAGCCTTTGAACTTTATAAAGGGTTGCTTGGGCAGTACGTTATTCTGCCTTAGGCCACCAAACGAGAGCCGTTTATGTGATGATGGGTCAAACTTTTACCAGATAAAACCACTGTATCATTTTTGGTTGCAAACCCCAGGTTTTACCGAAGAGTCTATCCAATGGCTCTATTTGCTCTATCAGTAACACTTGTAAGATGTGAGTTCCATATTAATTTTTGGTTTAGAATAACCTCTAGATAGTTGACTCCAATAGAGAACTCAAATTCAGTTCTTTTCATCTTAACCTTGTTCGAGGTTCAACTTATGCTTGTTAATATAAGCTTTTGAGGTAATTTTTGATAACTTTTTCACACATTTGTAATTTGGCCATTACTTAACAAATGTTGGATTTTATATCGTTTAAAGTTTAAAAATTGTCTAATCTCATATATTTTAACTAAAAAAAATACTGCGGCGTGAAATCGCAAACAACAACAAGGTGGTGATCATACGGTCATACCGCTCAGAACTGACTGACGAGGCTCCATTTCTTCATTTTTAGATAAATACGGCCACATATCAAACTAAATTTAAACACCAGAAAGTCATATTTCGTAAATATAATGGTTTTTCTATAATTACTTATGGGTTTTCAGAGCCTCATATACGAAAATTTTGCTGATTGACGGAACTATCGAGCGAGAAATGAGCCTCATTGCTGAGGAAAGTATTCTTCACTTTAAGGGTAAAAAGTGACTTCGGCAGAAGTTTTTACAATTGTTATGCATTATTTTGGAAAAAAAACAATTCATAATTTTAAATGCCATTTTTTTATTAAAAAACATTACTATTAATTAAATTTATAGCACACATCTATCAAATAACAAATAACCAAAATGTACTTTTAAAACTACAAAGTGGACATTCGTTAATAAGGGAAAATCTGTTAATTATTTTTTCTACATTTTCACGGAATAAACATCTTTAGAAAAACATTGCCACAAATACAATTTTACCTTTCATATTTACATACGCATTTACACTTTAATATTTTTATTTTAGGCTTAAATTATTCTCTTCCCTATTTTTTTATTATGAAATTCTTCCAAAATAGTCGTACCAAGTACGAATTTTATTGTTTGTGTTTTTTTTTGGTAGAAGCCGTTAGTTTCCGTTAATATAGAGAATTCAAGACCTACAAACACAGTTTACTATATATTCCCCTCTATATTTGGCCTTTCTGGTGAAAAAAAAATGACTAAAAAAGGACCGGAAGTTGGGGCACTTATCAGTAAATTAATCAGGCAATAATCAAGCGATTGACACTTTAGATCGGAACTCGTGACCATTTCAGTTAATTGAGTGTCCGACTGTGGCTAAAAAATTAAGGGTAGCTTTAATGGTATTAACACTAAAGTGACGTCACCAATTTTATAAGAAAAATTTTCGTGGGTGTTAAAAAAAATTTAATTCAATTGAATTGGATTTTGTTATTTTTCATTCTTCTTTTTTTGGTGCACTTCAATGTGATGAAATATATTTTTTTATGTATTAAATGTGAAAGAATTCTGTCTTATTTTTTTCGATTCCCTCTTTAAAAAGACCTACAGGGAATACCGATGCTAAACATTTTTTTACCTCTTTTCCCATGATGCTTTTGAAAAAATTCAATTCATGGTATTCGTGTGTAAATGATTTGAAATCGTGACCAGTTTTCCATTTAGAATTGAATTTAGTATGCATTGAGTCACATCGATTCCAGGGTAAATGTGCATTTGGCATCATTTTAATTTTTGCTTTTATTGCGCCAAAAGAAGTACTTTTATAAGTGTTTGAATTGAAAAATGTTTTAGCTCAACACATGTTTTTGATAAGTTCTTAGGATAACATTTAATTTAATTAGATTTAAAGACTAAATATGAGAAACAGGATTGCATTTAATTTAATTCGATTTAAGGACTGAATATTAAACTCATAGTAATGAAAATGGCATAACTGAGAGAAACCTGGCAATACCGTGGACTTTTTTCCTCGGCATAACTTGTACGTTTAGGGCCTTCTACAGAGCATGATAAATGAGGTTGTATTTTTGTAGTGCATTACGAAAAATGGAACAGAGTAATTTGGAGCAACGATGTGTTTGATGAATCCTCAAGTTTGACCTATGAAAGTTAAAACGAGCCTTTGACAGTCTTATAAAAGTGCTTTTTCGAGTTAGAATGGATATTATAGACACTTGAATGACATCAAGAGTACATGTTTTCGGTGGCATAAAGCATTTTTGAAGATGCGAGAAGCATTAGAAGATGAACCTTGCTCATGGAGGCCTTCTACAACGAAAACAGATGAAAATGTGGACCAGGTGAGCTCAGACCATCGAATAAGATTAAAGCTCTGTCACATGGTCAGGCCCTTGATTAACTTTGAAGCTATCGAATAAGATAAGGTCAGGCCCTTGATTAACTTTGAAGCTAGTGAGAAGTTCTTGAAAGTGTTAGAAATAGGTCTATTCGCGTGCGTTCAGACATTGCAGATAATTGGATGCTCCACCATGATCACACCCCCTGTCACATGCTCATCGCCATCCGAGTTATTTTTTTAGTTTCCTGATATTAAGAAATACTTGAATAGATTTAAAACCATCGGGTTACATTTCTTTGAGTATTAGCAGCAGTATCTTGGTTCTGTCGATAGTATCCAAAATAGTGCAACCGAGTAGCTGAAGGCAATTCTATTTAAAGCCTTCCAGCACTGCTACGACGAGTTTAAACAAGGGCCTTCACCAATGTATAGCTTACCAACTAAATTACTTTAAAAAGAGTAACATTCATGAATAAAAAAAAATTGGTACGAAATTCAGTCGCATTACCTTTTATTATACCTTTTATATAAAAAATGCATTAAAATTAATGAAGAAAATCAAGAGATTTTGAGGACAAAATCGAATTATTTTTAATAAAATTTCATTAATATTTGAATATTGAAAATATTTCTTAAAAGCCAACCCCACCCCATACCGTGTAAATTGAAAATATTTCTGAAAGCTTAGCAACCCTAATAAAATATAAAATTTTCCAAAAACAAATCGTAAAATTCTATTAAAACAACTATTTTTTTTAGACCCTTACCCATATATGTACATATAATTTTATTTAAAAAAAAGGGTATATA
The DNA here is from genome assembly GCA_958298945.1 of Atherix ibis. Taxonomy (NCBI): domain Eukaryota; kingdom Metazoa; phylum Arthropoda; class Insecta; order Diptera; family Athericidae; genus Atherix; species Atherix ibis. Next base: position 11,858,983 of record OY282609.1, on the reverse strand, counting down.
TATTTGATATGATATAATTTATTATGTACAATAAAAAAAATACCAATGAGACAATATTCCATTGATACAAAAGTTTATGAAGATTTTATAGAAAAACAAAATTTCCCATATTCTTTTCCTTACAAATTTATCAAAATGATCCATTTTTCTTACTCAAATACAACTTTTGTTGTATTTTTTTCGGATCTCAAAATAAAAGGAAATCATCATCGTATATATATCAATAATAATTCAATTCGCACATCAATATTTTTCTGTACTTTGCACATACTTCTCCGTAAATTATGTGAAAAGGAAACACTAAATTGTATGGCAAATCCTTGGTAATTTTTATCAACAGACACACTATATATATGTACACATCTTTACGATTCCTCAATGATCCCAGACCAAAAATGTACTACCATTCATATGAAAAGGAAGCTCAACATGGAAAACGAGAATTTAATTTTATTGAACGCAATAGCCAAAGTCATATTTATCCTTCGTTATATAAATATGATCCATGAGCATGAATATTTTAGGAACAATTTACGACCGAAAGAAGAATATCCTTATTTTTATTCATGTTTATTGACTCGTTTTTTTTTCATCCTCGTTGTTGTTATTTTCAAATTTCTGTAGTGCAATTTTTTCTAGATAGATAAAAAAAGTCAATACGAAAACTCATTGTACTTTTTTGTAGTGTACATTTTCATAAAGGAAAGCCCCCTCAAGCTAAATGACACTATCTCCTCCATTGTCCAATAACGGAAGTATATTTTACATCAAGATAAATCATTTTCAGTATTTATTTGGAATTGAAATGATATCATCATAATACTAAATAATATTATATCAATATTTAATCTAAAATTGTACTGAACATTTTTTCTGAAAAATACGCTTTTATTTATTGGTTTTATACTTTTTGGATAAATCAACAAAAAGTATGATTCTGAACGATTAAATAAATTTTTTAGGTACATTTTTTTTAAACTTCTTGTCAAAAGAAATGAGTTGAAAAAATAATGTTGAATATGAATTTCGAATTGAAACTTTAGACCAACACAGTTAATACCATGCCGAGTACGAGAGAACGCATGGTAAACATTACTTTTGAAATTGATAAATGTGCCAATTCAACATTGAGGTAAAATGGAATATCTGCACAGTAGCAAAAATTATGGAAATGAATAAAAAAAAAGGGTTAATGGTTTAGATATTTGTTGAAAATTCGGAAAAGATGGAAAAGTGTGAAAGGAAGAACCCGAATGAAAATTACACGATACGAAGAAAGTTTTGCAAAGAATTGAAAGTGATTGGATTGCCTTTCTTTCATTTCCCCAACATTCTTATGATATTATTTTTTTTTTTTGCTCTACCAAAAATCCACAAGTTACTTTCAGGACGAAGGTCCAAATATCCAAAACTACATGGAATATGATTTTCTGTATATTATCCTTCATCTACTACTCTAGTGATGTTGAAATTTAATGAAAACCATAAATAAGGTAAAAAGCTTCTCCATTCGACGTTGTTCAAGTATTCTTGGCAATTTCACCTTAATGCCTTGTTCTTATTTTTTATTACTTTTATTTCTCTTTATCATTAATAAGAAAGTAGAAAAACGTTCCGTTTTGTGGATAAACCGTTAAGGAGGAGTAAATATGTAGATGAGGAATTGTTTGTTTTCCTGTTCGTTTTTACTATTTTTTCAAATATTACTTGTTAATGAAACTTGAAAGTTAATGAACTTTTTCGCCTCTTAAAGTCTTTACGATTTCTACCTTAGCTAACAGAAGATAGAATACTTAGAATCTCATTAACTTGACTAGAGGATCCGATAGATTATGTTCAAACGAAGTGCTTCAATCGATACGATATCCTTTACCTATTTTTAATCCCCCTAATCTATTTTACAGAATTCTAGATAGCCTTATTACCAATGCAACACTATTTTACAGGATAAGTGATAATCGCAGCTTTGTAACTTCCTCTGAACATATTCTTAGGAAAAGTTAATTATTTTGCCGTACATCTGTGTTATGGTATATATTAAATTCTGTGAATTCTTCGGTATAAAAAAAAATTATGAACGCTAAGTTCCACAGGAGTATTGCTCGATATTAACGACCATACTCAGATAGTATAAATATAAATAATAATTTATTAGAGAAAAACGTTCATAAAAAAAATTTTGTATGCAAATTTTAATACATTTTATAAACTATTCGAACAAATTAATAGCGAAATTTAATAAATTTTGAACTAACCCTTACCTTCCAAATCTGCACATCTTTCACTAACACTTTTTTTTTAAATATTTTAACTAGTTTATTATTGACTATACTACGATGGGAATACATGTTAGCATTTTATAAATTCTAATAAACAAAAGAAAATTGTTATGATATATAATAAAATAAAAAATTTTGTACGCAGCCTCTAAACTACAGTTGATAATCGAGCCTCAGTAGAACAAGTTCAAGATGAATATTATTTAAGGATTGGAATATTATTGAATATGCACTATCGTTTCTGCTACCTTATCGAAATCGAGTAAAATATTCAATATTTTTAAACTATTGCGAACTCAAACTATGAAAAATATCTATCGAATGCTTTTTCTCGGTTCCTAATCAAAATCAATTATTAAAAATTACCACAAGAAAGTAGCATTAACTATGGAGATATTTTACAATTTTCCCTATAATCAAACTAATAAAATATGGTCTAATATTTCCTCTTCAAATATGCATGTATGTACAGGTAAATATTGCAGCTGAAATAGTATCACACTGAATTATTTTTATAAGCCATCATCAATGAGGGGGGATTAAATTCGATGAGGCTTTCAATAACATCGAGCGAATTTTCCTATTAAATTGCACAACTTGGTTTCCATCAAAAGTGACAAAATATTTTCTTTCTCCCCTAATTCTCATTCCGAATGACTGCCAAAAACTTTAATTATCCTTCAAATAACGTTAGGCCAATGTAAGAAATGCATCAACCAGAGGAATTTTATTCATCTCCATAGCTACCTAGTCTGTGCTCTTTCCAATGTGAATTTTGCAGTATCCCCCATTCTTTTACAACAAAAAACCCTATTAAGACTACAAACAAAAATGAACATACTCTAGCGAAAATAATTTTTTCAAGAAAAACAAATTATTCAAACTGTACCATCCACCCACCAGTCTACCTCATATTATTAACTTAAGGGGTCAAAAAAAGAACTATAATAACACATTTGGATATAAAAAATGGATTTTAAAATACAAAACAATGCTTTGTTAAAAAGAAGGAGGAAAATTCCTCCCCTGTGCGACATTAATTTGAAAAGTAAATGTAAACAGAACTAGAAGAGTAATGAATAAAACCGATTGTAAATTCTCTCAATAAATGGAGAAAAAAAATATATTTATATGTATGTGTATGTAGATAGAAAATTTTAGTTAGTTCATAATAGAACAACTTCAGTAGCCTAAGGTGACGTGATTTATAAGACAACAGGTGAAAATTATTACATGCTATCTCCACAACTTACTGAGGGATTAGAATTTTTAATTCAACAAAAATACAACCAAACACTATGGAATACACAATATTCCTTTCGTTATTGGCAATGGGTAAATGCAAATGGGAATTGTACAGTTTCGTGATAGGGGGGAAGGGGATATTTTTTCTATCTAATATAATCAAAAATGGTTTTTAAAAGAAAACACCTTAAATACACAAACAATATATGATGACTGCCACTTGGGAAACATTAAAAGCTAAAAATACAAACAGTATAACTCAAATTTTTGTTATCTTAAAAATATCCCCTTTTCTATAGTAGCTATTGACCTCTATTACAAGTCTATTCTCTATTCCCTTTGGAATATTTAATTATTTAGTATTAATTTCTGGCATTTTGGTCATGTTCATGTATGAAAACGCTCATGTTATGTTTCTGTAATGCAAAATACAAAGTTCCGAATCGAACCACATTTAAATCTGCCTTAATTTGACTATTTGCTCGAAATTATACACATTAGAATCGTGTAAGCATGTTTAATTATGCCTCACTAAGTTACAATTAAATCAAATGAAATTTTATTTTGATTATAAAGTTTTATGAAACTTTCCAACCAGCCCATTACACACCCAATTCCTCTGTTATTAAAATAAAGGAAACATCCTCCACTTCTAACGATAGCATTCAACAACAGTGACAATAACTAAAACACTGTTTATCAGCAGACTCTCAACTCTCTTTCAATAAACATTATCGTTAATATTCAAATATTTTTGTAATTACGATGACACAAAACAAAATTAACTGCGTCACGGATGCGAAACTAATAGCGATAATTTCAAAAACTGAAGTGCTTATCAACTCAAGCAAGAAAATTGAAAGGATAATTATAGCACTCTCATAAATCAAACCATATATTCCCACTCTTGATGTTCTTTTTTTCTGTCATTATCCTTGAAAAAAAAGAGCAAAAAAATCTATAATTAAAGTTATTAATCCAATTTTTTGATCAGTATAATTAAACCAAATATTGTCTGGTTAGTTATTTGATCGGCTAATTATTCTCTGTGTGAACATTATTTAATTCTGCTAAACATAATAACTAAGATTGGAACATTAGCCTCCAATCGTAAGAACAAGAGAAACATTAACGAATCGAATTATAAACAATTTGTTCTTTAATAATTTCCCACATACGGCAAACAGGAATTGTTCATTTTCCAGTATCAGTTCAGTTTTGGTATAGGTTCGCTATTCTAATTTATTAAAATCTAACTAACCTTGTGTACCCATTAAGTATTCGAATTCATTTCTTCTCACTCAAACATTTTCTTACTCGTAACAATGACAATGTACAAAACTTTCTATTCTCGTATTTACAAAATGATTAATTAATGGGTCACACAAAGCTAAAGAAAATAAATAGAATTATTATTATTATTTCTTCAATTGTATCTGTTATAATAAAAATCGATTTTTTTACCCTCCAAAAATGACAATTTTATTCTCAAAATGGGTTCTCTTTAAAAAAAAAAAAAATGCCGAGAGAAAAAAAACAAAAACTAATAAGCTTTTGTATACAATATTTTATAAATAAAAGCCATAAATTAACATTGTGACTTCAATAATTCCTTGATAAAATGTGAGAAATATATCGAATAAAATTTCTCTATTCGGAAAGTGTAGAACCTGAACATAAATCGACTTAGGGTGGGCTTCATTTTATCTATATGTATGTATGTACATATTTTTTATAACTTTACAATTTGACAGAAGTTTTGACTGTACGAAAAAGTCTGTAAAGGATATATCATCTATTGAATTATTGTCATCATTTCTTGACTGTGGAATTTAAAATTTACTAGAAATATTCATTGTTAAATTATCTTATACTTACGAGTAAATTTGGTTCATAGCTCTTCAACGGTATAAAACTTTTCCTATACCATAATTGTTTTTTTTTATATAACAGAAAATTTTTTTTGAACTATAATTTTAATAAAAAAATATGACGGTGGAAAATTGGACGATGCACATATATGAATGGAAGACACCTGGAAGCTCTTATCAAATTGATGTTTGGACATTAAATATATATTTTTTTTAATACCAAGAACCCCAGGACATTTTAACACCAAAAACTACTGGAAGCCACATAAAAGTTCTTACTAAATCGCTGATTAAAAACGTTAAAATTTATTTTATTTTTAACAACGAGAACCGCGAAACCTCAAAAACTAAACATATTAAATTACGTAGGTCAAGTCACTTAGCCCGTATATATAGGTTAGACCCTCCATGTAAAGTTTTTAAGGCTCCTTTATACAACAGCAGAACTCTTCTAAGGCTCATTGAAGAGATCTGTCTCTAATTCCACGAAATTGATGTACTACGAGTACACTACGAAAATTTAAAAGTTATTGAGCTATAAAACTTTTTGCGAAAGATCTAAATCGAAATTATAAATTGTTGTACAATGGATGCTAATTTTTTTAAAAAAATTGATTTAAGTTTTAATCATTTTATAGGGCAATAAAAATAAATTCATTTCGTATGAAATGGGAAAACAATAAAGGTGATAAAAAATGATAAGATAAAACTTTCATTTAAGTTATATGATAATAAAATCAGTGAACTAATAAACGTTACATCTTATATGCACAATCACAAATAAAATCCTTTCATCTTCTTCTGTCTAGCTGGAGTTCACTAGCCTTTCTACATCGTATCTATCAAAGTTGTATTTTAATGCTTAATTTAGATTGTATAGGCGGGAATGGGCGAAAGAAAACAAAAGCTCTGATAACAAAAGTCATTAAGAGCATGAAGAAAAAAAACCACTTAAGTACTTGCAGGCGACAAAATTTCAAGTTAATTCCGTTTCGATCCTTGAAAATTTTCATTTAATATATACATAGTAGGGTAACACGCCAACCCAACCTACTCCAATTATAAGCCAAAATGTATTTTAAAATATCAAAAATACCAAAAACAATGGAATCCCAAGTAAGGAAATTGCAAACTTTCGGATGATGTTGGGTAGAAAGTAGATAGAAAGAAAAATTGCCGGCCAAACAAAGTAAATTTAAAGCAATAAGACACGACAAATACATGCAAAGAAGAGACGACCAAAAAAAAACACACAATTTAAAGTTGAAGCTAAACCTGAACCTGAATGGAAGGCGTCAAGATCGAAAACAACATCAAACAAACAAACTCTCGCACCAATATAAAATAGGTCCAAATTTAGATAGACAATCTATCTATATGCATGCATACATATACAAATGTGCACAGTCGCATTCATTGTCACAGACTGAGTGGGCCAGTAAAGCGTTTCAAAGGCCAAGGAAAATACCAAAAAACCAAGTTGTAGATCTAGTATAAAAAGGGACACAACGAAAAAGAGCGGAAATCATGAAATCCGTGTCGAAACTTTTGGAGTGTATAAATATTTTGCCGACACCACGTGCAAAATTTACATTGCCTACGCATGCGTTGTCTTTTAATGTGAAATCCATAACATTTTTATTGTATCCTTCTCCCGTGTACTAATACTATCACTGTCTACCGCACATTCTATTACAAATAGCTTACTAGCCAACAAAAAAATATGCGGTGAGACGCAAAGAAGCATATTACTCGATTTTCGTCTAAATTCTTCCATTCAAGAAGGTGATTCTAATTCAAGGGATGCTTCAACTGCATATAAAATGAGTAGTACTTGAATAAATGAATAATATTCTTGGCTACGGAAAATTTCTTAGATTTTTTTTCTTCAAGTTCTTATTTCATACATAAGTAAGAGTGATTTGATGTATTATAGTTCGCATTAATAATAGTTAAAGAAACAATTATTTAAAAATTAAAAAAAAAACGGTTATTTTATTCTATAAATTTTGTAATAATTTCAAGATTAGATTTAGTTAAAATATTTGCAAATTACTTACGTGTACTCATTAATTAATCTAATATCTCTATTAGAATGAAATGGATTCATTTAAATTGAAATTTATAAAATAATATATATTTATATAAAAAATATAATTTAGCAACCAGAAAGGAAATTAATATGCCATTCTATAAAGTCAAATCACACTTATACAATTAAAAGTACTGACATAGGCGATTTAATCTATGCAAAGATAACTGTTGAGTAGAAAATTTATTTTAACAATGAAAAGAAAATTATCTTTAATTTTAACCCTACAAAAAATCGAAGATACATTAATCCAAAAAAATGCATTAAACATCCTTAACCTTAACTCTTAAATCTAGTCTTATTAACTAAACTGCCTGCTGAGTTAATAAAGCATGTGTGGTACACTAATTGATGAGTGTAAAGAGAAAAATTCGCGACAATTAGTGAAGCACATTTGGCATACGAGTACTTACTGATTAGTTTTCGAACTAATAAATTTTGTTTTTCCACCAAAAACAAAATATTTCTTATTTTCTGTTTTATTTCCTTAACTTTATATAATTTGATATTGCATTTTTCTATTATTGGCTTATATATTTTAAAAATATTATAAAGCTATCTCGGATTCATTTGTTAAATTTTATAACTTAAAAAAAAAAAATATTTCTATGTTAAAACATTTTATATTATGGTATTCATATTTCACATATTGGTCTCAATATCAAAAATTGAATAATTCCTAATAAATAAAATATTAATTAATTATGCTTATGTTGGTTTTTTTTAATCAAATGTAAATAGCGTTCCTAAGTATAGCAGAATATGGTTTTTAATAATAATTTCAAAATTTATTGCACAATATAATACAATATATTGTACTGTTTTTACTCTAATATATGGGGAGATATGTTGAAAGATCAATATTATGTTATTATGCAGTAAAATATTTAATTTAATGTGTACAAAGCCAAATAATAAAAATAACTCCAAAACTATATTATTGCATTGGTAAATAGTCATATAGTATAGAATAACTTTATTGAATAATCGAATATAGTGAAATCAGCTTTCAGTATTCAATATTCTTGCAATGGTTCCATCACTGTATGAAGCATATTATAATAGATATTTGTACATACCTGAATGGTCTCTTGGGCTGAATATTTTCGATTATCCCCCATATTTCATTCGTTATTATCCTTTTCGATTGATTATTCGATTGCCAATCCATTACTCAGCACTACTACCATCGTTGTTGTATTCATTGCCAAATCATTATACTGTTCTGTTGTTGGTTCTTATCGTGCACAAATCCATTTCACTTTTATTATCTTGTCTGCACTATTAGAAACAAATCGTATTAATAAAAAAAAAAGAACTACTTAACAAATAAATCCAAAATCATCACATTTACGACTAGACTATAATTTATTGCATATTTTCAAAATATTATATCACATAAACGATTTTTGCAATTCACATTCCTATAAATAAAACTATTATTTCTTAGTAATTTTTTGTTTTGTTTTTTAAATAGAATTTAATTTCTTTAAAAAATTTCACTTGAAGCCTTTAAACTTTACTTTAAACGAATCATTGTTGTTAGAAAATACTTTTGCTCGTTGTATTGGTCTAATGTATGTATGCTATGTATATGTAGACATGTTCGTAGAATTGTAAGACCACTTTCGTCTTATCAAGATTGATTCTGGTGTTGATGTGTCTTTGTCTGTATATTGTGTTTGCATGAAAAATAAAATCAAAATAGGGATGTTGACTTCTTACTATGGCAATATTAGGCTGTCTACATTCTAAAAGGATATACTCTATGCAAAGGCAACAAAATGCGCTATTCGAATACAGACTATAACTACTGCTAATGTCATCGTATCCCTTATCAAAAACTGTCACGTATAAATATTGGGGAAAACTTTTGTGTAGACGGTTCATTGGTTTATTCCTTTTTGTCCTTCAATTCTATTCATTTTAACCAAGCTAAACACTATTCGAGCCATATTACCGTTTGTGTGTCTTTTCTTTTAACCATCGATTTGTTAAGCACGTGGTAAGCTTCGATTCACCTTAACGCTAAAGATATTTGCGTCAATTCCAGAGAAAACGAACAATAATGGGACTAGCTGACATCATATCATCATCTCTTATCCCTTAATTTCACGTTATGTTTTCGAAAATATTGTTAGTTGCTCGAAGGAATGTTTATATTTCTTACAACAATTCTACTATTTCAGATTCTTGAAAATTGATGTGCTTCAAAGAAAAATAAAAGACACAACTATTTCGATATAATTTCTTCATTCAGTCTTTCATTTGGAAATATACGAGTAGATGGCTAGTTATTGACGTAGCGGCAGAAATAGCAACGAGAATGTAATCTAACCGTTCCAACAATAAAAAAAAAAAGTTCTCATTTCAGCAAAAAGAAAAGGAAAAGCTACGTGCCTAGACTAAATTTATTGCCTCCCCAGTGGCACCCAAACAGAACCGAGAACATTTTCAAAACAACAAGTTAGCCTAACAATTCTACAGTATTCTACCCATTTTGAAATTTACTACCACGATGATATAATCCTATAAACCTAACTAGCTACTTGTAGGCAACACCTTAATATCAAAAAACTAAAGAAAATTGGTAGCATAGTACCTAGTATACGTACACCATTCCCCATCCCAGTTTGTTATCCTATTTTCATTATCTAGTATGTCCTTTTAGATTTTGCTCAAACAAAAAAAAATTTGCCAACTATTTTTTTCTATTTTTCTATCATTTCATTATCCATTATTCAGACTAATTTTCTCAAAGTCTTCTACTCAGCATTCGCTATTCCATCCAACATTTGCGCATATCCTACGTGATAACATAGTTCGCCAACTTGTTTTTATAACATTTAATTCACTGATTATAATTTTTATAGGAATACCAAAAAATATTTCAAACAGACCAGAGGGGAGTAGGAAGCCTAGTCTTCTATTCATACTCGCTTGTTCATCAAGTTTATCAAAGATTCACGTCCTTGCTACTGCAGGATAAAACTGCAAATAGACGAAAACTTTTGTTTATCATTAGTAGTAATTTTCCTGTTTTTTCATTTATTTGTATTGCCATTTTTTTAGCTCTATTGCTATCGATAAATTTTCAGTTTTTATCGACTCTTCTTCTTTTTTCTATAGATGAATCTATACCTTTTTTTGCTATGTCTTCATTAAGATTCCAATAACAGATTAATATGAAACAATTGATAATGGAAAAAAAAACCCAATTTCGTATAATAATAATAAAATTGTTGAACAGTAAAAAAAATTTTTGTTATACTACAAATAAATATTCAATATACTTATACATTATTTTAATGGTTATACGCCAATAATATAAAAAGTAATATAAAATAAGTACAGTCAATTTATCTACAAAAAGCTATGTATAAATGAATGAAATATCAATAATTTTTCAATGACTGTATGCACGTTAGCTATTATTAATATTAAAGCATTTTATAGTGAATCATATTGGATGGGATCATTTCGAATCATGCTAGAATATGGAGAACAAGTTGACGTCTAAGCTGACATTATTGCTGTTCTGTTAAGTGACTATGTGCTACCACATACTGTCACCCAATCACCTACCACCTGCTGATCGTAATCAAATCGAATGTAATCAACGTAAAATCTATTATCGGATTATGTTTTATAGACATGTCATTGCATAGAAAAATACATTATTATTGTTAAATATTCTCGTGGTTTCTTTCTTTAGTTCCATAGAAAATCACATTGCTAGAAGCCTAATTTTATACGAATCTAAGCTCAATTTGCTTATTATTTAGAATAGAAATGTATTTTTATTCTAAGTATTATTCAATAAGTTCTGCAACAAAATTATTTTAATTTTTTCTGTAACTAAATGCTTTAATAATAAAGATATGATTATTAAATTATACTTTGGTCCTTTTATATTAGTTTTGATCACGTTACGTTCAAATAAATTTATAGTACGAGATTTTGAAGGAGATATTAAAAAAAATCTCTATAAAATTTAATGAAATTACAAGTACAGTATGATAACTCAGTAATAAATGCAAGAAATATAGGTGATATTAGCAAAATATTATTTTTTGTTATCATCTGACATTTCTAAAAATTTGACATACAAAATTTTATAAATATCTTTGAAGAAAGAAACCTTATCTGATAATGAAAACCAAGCTTAAAAAGTATTATTGAGACTTTTCACCACCATATGGAATGATTGAAAAATGGTTTACGGAATTTCGTTGTGGTCATACGAGCACAAGGAACATTGAGTATCCAGGACTTCCAGTTTAGGTCACCACCAACGAAATGATTACTAAAATCCATGATATTGTCTTAAAAGACAGGCGAGTAAAAGTGTATAAGGTAGCTGATATGACAGAAATCTAAAAAGAAGGTGTAGGCAACATCTTTCATAAAATATGGGTATGAGAAAGCTATCGGCGAGATGTGTGCCGCGGTTACTATAACATTTAATGCTATTAATGGAGTGTTTTGACGTTTTTAAGTGTACTTGAAACAAATTTTTGCGTCGATTTATAACTGTTGATAGAAAATGAATTCATCACTATACACCAGAAACCAAAACACAGTCAAGAAAAAACCACCTTTTTATAGACCAGCTGGAGAATAAAATCAAGATGAAACGACCACATTTTCTGAAGAAAATGATAATGCACGGTAATGGCAACAGCAAAATTAGTAGAATTATATTATGAATTACTTCCCCATCCACCGTATTATCCAAATTTGACTTCCTGCAGCTTTTCTCTATTTCCAAATATGTCGAAAGGACTTTATAGCCGAAATTGAGGCCTCTATTGCAGACTTTGGCAAATTTTACTATACGGAAATATAAAAAATTTGAAATATCATTGGACAATGTGTACCTAGCTAAACGGTAGTCTATGTTGAAAAATAAATTAATTTCTTTTGCATATAGGAAGTTTTTGTTTCATCTATTATCATTGAATTATCAGACGACTCTCCTTGTATAAATTGTCAATTTTATTTGTAAGAAGAAAAAAATTCCTTGTATTAAATTTGCAGAAAATTCTACCCTGCATATTTATGTATGGTACTTAAAGCGTTTGAAAGTGTTAAAATTCATTTTTTGGTAATACAAATAAAATATAAAATATAAGTATATGAAAAAAAGTGATGTTACTTTTAAAATATAGGGAAAAAAATCACCTGCTTTTTATGAGAAATAAAAAAAATTATCTCAGTAAAAATGAAATATGAAATAAAAATAAAAAAAAATCTTCGTAAGAATGGGTGGAAAGATATGTAGTTGATATGTAGTAATGCGTTACAAATGTGTCATAAAATGTCCTATTAACCGAGTGCATTGCATCCTCTTCTACTCTAGTTGGTAACTACCCGCATATCCTTCCTTCCGGTTCATTATATCAAAGCACGCAGCATCAAATTCATGACACTATATAATAAACAAGTATAACGTACTTTCGTGCTTCATTTTTCATTTATTCCACTTAATAATTCGTGTTTCTTTTATGCCAACAATACGTTTCGTTTTCCTTTTGCAATTTAATGTCATTCTCGCATTTTATCTTATCACAATGAGTTTTGGTATTGTTGATAACTTTCCTTGCAATTCGTCTTACTCCTGATGTAGAGAAGCCTCTTAGTGTACATATTGTTAGAATATTTTTCTACATGGTATAAGGCCTGTATCAAATTCAACCCAACTTGAACACAAACTCACATATATTTGAACTCATTGCTAGTGGAAAACAGTCAACTACAACCACAACAATATTACCTATTATCCAACTGTGTACAACACCGAATGTAAAGGAATTTTTGAGTACCACCCTTCCGATTATAATAAAGTGGCGGCAAATAATAATGCAATACTCTTGAAAAGATACCACGTGTTACGTCTGGTGATGGTGGGTGTCAGTGGTTGTGTTGATGAGTACTCTACCACTCTTATTGGTAACCTTTCCTCAGAGCTAATATTCTTATTTCTGAACTAAGGGACATCAACACCAGCTTCACTACCAGTACTAGTACCAGTGCCACATCAAATGAATTGCCTTGTATCCTCCTGACACTAACACCTTTGCTCATCCCCCATTCCAAAGATCGACTGAACCAGACAAATGGCATTCCGGTGCTCTTCTTTGAGCCAGTTTACATGCATCCCATGCTCTAAATAACAACGCAAGATAATCATGGCATGTGCTATACAACACTATATCAACCGCATAGGATACGCTTACAGAAGCCGAACATTGTAGCCGTACGTGGTCATATACAAACCATCTGCTAACTCCGTTTCTCTTACAGTACGTACTTCGCGTACTTACGTTCACCCTAACGCCGTTAGAACGTTACTTGAGCAATCTTCTGCAAGAGGGGTTTTAGACGATTTTATGAGGATTTCAGGGGTAAGATATACTACATATATTTGAAGCCAATATGAGATAAAGCGGCAATCGGAAAGGCAGCAATGAAATTAAGAACATGAAAAACTTTTACCAAATAGCATAACCTTTAGGGGCTGCCTAAGCAAGACGAAATACGTCCCAATATATACATACATTCATCCATTTATAGCAATAAAGAAGCAAAGGTGAGAAATATCCACGAAAAACGCATTAAAATCGGAATGAAAGTAGAAAAATAAATCCACGCGGAAACGAACCCAAGCAAAAAGGTTTCAAATGAAACGGCGAAGAATGGGTGATTGAATGGCACAGTAAATTTTCAACTTCCACTGGGAATTGGGCTATCAAATTTTTTCTGTTAAAACTTCCCAACTTTTAGATAATATGAAAAGACCATATGGTCTGATAACAATCTCTGATATATAGAACAAAAAGCCTATTGCATAATTGCCGAATCAAACTATTCTAATTAGAAACTAAAAAATTATAACTTGTTTTCTAACATTTCTCTTAAAAAAATTTCAAATATTTCAATCTTATATTGCAGAATTTCTTAAATAATGACAACAAAAAAAATTGAAAATTAAAGTTATTTGTTGTGATATTATAATTAAAAGAATTATCTTCATCAAACACATTAAAGACGTACTACCTCATTATTAAAAGAGGACACGGTTTAGAAAGACATCAGCTAAAACAAATTCAAACTTTGCGAAGATAATAATAATTCCTGCTCATTCATTTTTCACATTAAATGCCATCAATTTCAATTTTTATACCATTTTAATCGTATCCACTAGCTTTTAATTTTCACATTATAAAAATTTATTGTTATTCCTTCGGTAAAAATACTTTTATTTATTTAAATATTCTTTAAAAAAAATTGCACAGCTAAAAATTTATGTTAACTTTATTCCAATTTCCTTACGATCACTTTGACTTGAAAATCCTGCTTTCTATATTTGATTTATTTTATCAATTATTTTTTATAAATCTATAATATACTAATTATAATTTATTAACTCCACTTAATATATTTGAAACTTCTCTTTCAAAGCTTTTTCATACTATTTTCTTTTATTATAAATTTGAAATTTTCGATTAAATTGAGTTATGGTAAAAAAAAAACAATTTAACCGAAATATATTTTCGATCGTTTCAAAATTTTCTTATTCCACTTTTGGGTTGTTTTTTTTTTAAATTAATCTAATACTTTCCCGCAATCATTTCACGTTTTTTTTGAAAATCCTTACAACCGCAAAAGATCCATTCATGGCAAGAATTAAAGTACAACTACCCCAGTTGCCCGAGGAAAGGTATCTCATTCGGAGACACAAAATTTTCATTTTTCCCTCAATACCAACACGAACTCAAATGTTATCATGGACATAGGGACATGATGACGAAAAGAGCTCCGTGTCGAATTGGGGGTGTATTAATGTATATTTGTTATATTACTTAATAGTATTTGTGACAGAAATCGTGCGATGTAGTATAGCGAAAGGCAAGTAACTCTATATAAAATCTAGCATTGAGGCCCTTAGTTCTGGGTGCTACTGTTGCTGTGGTTCAGTTCTTAGTTCATAGCTTGAAATGTTCGGCTACAGGTTCAAAGTTACGGAACATGCGCCCCCACCGGAAGTATAACTTCTGCGTCCTGCCGCCTTGATAAGGGATGAAAGTGTACTGAGCGCAAAACTTTCGTTCCTCTACATCAAAAATAGAGATTACTCTCTCATTCAAAGTTATTCTCGCTTTGTCTCTCACATCTGTCTAGTATTTTTTTGTCTCTATAAAAATTG
Source organism: Atherix ibis (assembly GCA_958298945.1). NCBI lineage: Eukaryota > Metazoa > Arthropoda > Insecta > Diptera > Athericidae > Atherix > Atherix ibis. The sequence continues at coordinate 11,843,287 of OY282609.1, read as the reverse complement.
CTCATATTCTCTGTTAAGAATTCACACAAAACAGAACAGAAACAGCTGATGCTACTGGTAACCTGGTATATTGTATGGTACTCGGTTTTCCCTATTGTACCTGGTATGGACATTGGTATTGAAACTAATGATAGTACCTATTGTTGGTCATAGTATCGGTTTTACAAAAAAAACAAATCTGTCCATCCAACCATCATGTTCGAGGGCTGCCTGCTGCAGGTTATTTCCTTCGATAATACACTACAAAGTCCTGTTCAACTATCAAACATAAACAAGAAGGGTGTGTCACCTGAATTACATTCTTACTCTGTATGGCAAAACTCACCGAAGAGTAACTCACCCCCCCTTTCATTGTTTCTATTCCAAGCCACATTCTGTGTTTTCCATATTACCTTTGAATTGAACTTCTGTTGTTTGATATATTGTATTTTGATATGCAATTTACTTAAATGCTAATGTACACAAAATAGAATTGCATTTGGTAAATTTATTCGATAATAATCTTGATGTCTTGATTTTTAAATTCCATACAAAAAACTAAGAAAAAGTCAGTTTTATTATTTTTTTCAGCAATTTTATTTTAAATAAGAGATTATTTAAAATGTATTTTAATTATTTAATATCTTCAATTGGATTTGTCCTTATTCTCAAATCAATTCTATTTTTTATATAAACTACACAACTATCCAATACACAAAAATGAAATTATTAAATGTAATTTCTAAAAATTTAACAATTTATTCACTCTCTATTTGGTGTATTCATAATATTAGTAGAAAAAAAAATATTACCCTTCAATATTATTTATATATACAATACAAATATTTTTATTAATAAAATTAGTCTAATAAAAATTCTTACAGCCTCTAAAATTCCTATATACAAATATATGTTTTATGTATAAATATTATAAGAGAAATGCTATAAAAATTCAGCAAAGGGTGAAGTGAATTTCATTTTATTATAAAGAACAGATTTTGCATATAAAAATTTATCTTGTATGTATTTCCCTTCAATAAAAAGTTTTTTATGTCCTTTCAACTGTATGGTTTCCATACGAATATTTAGCAAATAACTTGGGATTATTCGAAATGAAAATTTCATAAATTATAGATAGAAATATTCTTTATGGAATCAAGAGTTAAACATAATGAAATATTTACTGATGTTTTCTTGTAATCGAATAATTACCATGCAAAATTTGACAACTGGAATTTTTTCTTATATTTTTATGTAACAATTTATCTAAAATTATATGAAATAATAACTTTTTTAATACTTGTTAATAATACTTTTAACACTTTGGTGTATAAATTTTGATATGAAAATTATACTAAACTGATGAAAAACGAAAGCACTAAAAAAGGAATTTACTTTTGATAAAAATTTAAAAAAAAAAAGAAGAATCAAAAATAAAGTCCAAAAAGTTGATAAGAAATTCTGTAAACATTTTGTAATATTTTTTGCAGTTGCCCTCTTAATATTTGAGCAAAACTGTCACACAATTGCAGTCATAGTCATTTACATCAATTTTCAATGGTAAATTTGGGGTATTTTCCCTACAAAAACCATTGTTATTAGGTTTACTTTTTATTTTTAGTATATCTGTCTAAAAGTATTGGCTTTAAGAGAACGTGAATATGAAGGGTAAAAGCGTCTGCCCCAACATCAATTTCTTTCCAAATACGTGACAAAAATTTTGAGATAACTGTCGAAAATCTTAGATTTTTACTCAAATACTGTTAGAGTATATATACTAAAAGCGTTAAAAATAACAAAAATATCCATGCTTTAAGAGCCGTAATGATCAAAGAGTATTAATAGTATAACAAGGATGAGAATCAGCAAAAGTAGAATAAAGAAAATTCTGAATAAAATTCAAACCCCAAGGGATCCGTTTCAGCGATGATATATTCCAAGTAATAAAATTCATTGACTCGTTCTTCTTCGACAACAAGATAAAACTCACTTTCTAGATGAAGAAGATTTCAAATTTTCAACTATTTCTTTAAGCAGCTCAATCCAATACGAGTACTAATGTTGCTATTGTCGATGTTTGTAGGTACTGTTATTGCTACTGATAGAAGAATTTTAGATTATCATAAAATAAAGAATTCATTTTGTGTATAATTATGTACGTGAACATTAGAAATACGAGACATCGAACAACTGAGGCGAGGAATTATACCAAACGTGACACGTTAGTAAATTTTTGACTGGGTAATAAATATATTTTCTACAATTCCGAATCTGTACTACTCCGTAAGGATAACAAAAAAATTGAATCTATCTTAACAAAAGGGAAAATCCAATACGACAAGTTTTGTGGAATTTTCTGTTACTTATACACTTTGCCTTAACAGGATATGAGTCACTATGAAATTTTCGTGAAAATTTTCTACAAAGCAAAAATATCAGTATACAGAATATATGCATGGATATAGTGTAACTAAAAGTTTTTAGTATATAGAATTTTTTGGTACAACTTAATCTATTTTTCAATATAAAAGGCAATACAATAAAGGCTAAGATATACTTTTCGAGATACAGCATAAGCTAGTAAAACATTTTTATTTAATCCAACAATAATATATAAATTCCGTTTTAATAATACGAAATAGTTAAAAAATTCTATTATCTGATTGATAATATCATTGGAGATTTATAAGAACTAAATTAATATATCTTTGACAAATATTTCTGTACATAATTTCATATTGAAAAAAGTAAATATTTTCCCTTCAAAAAATTTTCACCCTCAAAATAGACAATAATACAATAAGAATAGAACGCGATACGCCTAAATATTAATTTATCAAAGAATATTTATCTACAATATATAATTTTTTGAATAGTAAATGAATGAGTTCTAATGACTCCTCTTGACACGAGTATTAGTAAAAATAGTCAAAGCTACTTTCAGCAATAAACAAATAAATAGGATAATAACACTATTCAAAATGATAAAAATTAACAGAACACATTTTTGAGGAAATAAAATTTATTCAAAATAGTCTGAGATCCCTCGACCAAAACGAAACATATGAAAATGAATGTGTTGGATCATGGTGACTGTAGCAGTTGATGTCAACCATTAAATCGAATTGGAATTGAACCAGCAATCCACCGCATTATAATCTTTTTTATCATCTTTTCATATCGTTGAATTTCCCATTTTCCGAATGATTCAGTTAGGGGTGGAGAGAATAGGTCCTTGTCATAATTATTATCCGCTTTTGATGAGGGAGTGTCAAAAGTACACTGATAACTATCATTCAAGAGGCTTATAAGGACTTCAATCTGGGATTTTCGGTTAATTTTTTATTCTCTCTATTTTATTTTGATGATGGTTGTCACCTAAATTGGGATAGAAGGGTTCAACTTCGGATTAAAGAATTTCAAGTGTTATAATTTAGGGTTACATTAACGTTGGTCACAGAATTTGTTTACTTTTTTTTTAAACTCATCAGAAAATGAAGTTATTATTTGTTTTTTTTTTTACAAATTTAAAAAGGTTTCATCATATCTTGAATAAATTTCATTTTTAATCTCGCATTTTAATAAATAAATCTCAAAAAATAATGAAAAATTTTGTTTGCATTTTGTCTTATCATAATTTTAAATATAAAATTTTATTTGAAAATTTTATTTAAGAAAAATTAAGTTCAATTACTTAAATGAGATTTTTAATTTAAATTGATAAAAAAAACTATTAATGTTTCCGAAAACTTTTTAAAAATGCAGATTGTTGTCGATAAAAGTGGATTTGCTGGGATGACCGGTAGGAGTTTAAAACTCGAATCATATACACTTTAAGCGAAGGTATTGCACTTGAACGGACAATATCCTTTTAGCGAATATTTACCTCTAGCATTGTAACAAAGATATGTAGTCTACTAGTCGCCGTCACTATTTTTGCCAATATCCATACACATGCACATGCATACTCACATATCGAGTACAACTTTGATTAATTATGTGCATAGTACTCAGCTTTTAGTTTGTTCGTCCAATTGCCTCTACAGACCATCGACAAAGGAAATGCATCCATAACAAATCGGCCCATCGAATCCCCAACACTTCATATTAATCATTGTCACCCGGTAAAGTGTATGTGAATTCAATACAACGAAGTATTGTCCAGTAAGGATAGATGCCCACCTACAGTGTAATCACCTAGCAAAAGGAGTTAAACACCATAAAAACTTAAAGCTATAATTCCTTAACTGTTTCAAGCTCGTTTCCGATAAGCACTTTGGTTGTTCTATCCTTTTTATAATCATTGAAGTCGCACGAAGATGAATGAGAAGCTGTCCATGAATTGATCAATAAAGGCAATTTATTATTTTCTGTTAACTTAACGCGCAAAGTATTTCTATTAAAAATTCACAAGGGCATTAAAAAGATAAAAATTATTCGTAATCAACAAATCACATTTTATCGTCGTAAATTTTAGCTTTTTATACACGTACCAACAACAAATGATGTAAGTTCAACAACTAATATAATATACCATCTTGGTTTCGTTAGCTGTCATCTCATCAATTCATTACAATTATCATTATCCACCTAATTAGCCATATTTCCATTTGAATGACTACTAATTTTATGCCTGAATAATAATTACTGATCCATTTGAATAATATCCTTGAATATTTATCTGCATCTTTCCATTCATCATAGTCTGATATAAAAATAAACATCCAAACTAACATAAATTAAATTTGCCTAACAAAAATGAAAATATATATATTTTTTCATAAAAATCGTTCAAAAAGGATATTCTACAACTAATTAAGTCGAATTTGTACTAAAGTACTTGGACGTTTTTCTCTATATTTTTTTTTCAATTTCAAACTTTTTATAAAAGAAATCCCAAAAAGTTTTGCAATAGAAAAGGAATGAGTTGTGATATATTTTGTTCAAATGGCATCATCTGTTTAACATCGTCAAGAATCCAAACTTTTAGATAAATTCCTAACGAGAGAAAATGACAACGAATAACTAAATACATAGATAGAATCTACAGAAATTAAATTTAAACTTTTGCCACAAATCAAATAATAACAATAAAAAAGCCAAAACGAAAAGATATCAACATTCTTTTATAGCTAAACTTTTTACGTAAAAAATTTCTATACACCGAAAAGTAAAAGCTACTTAAAACGTATACGAATATTTATTCTTTTGTACATATTTTTTTTTATTTCTTATAATTTTTATCATAAATAGAAATAGAATTTGGATTCGATTAAAAAGGAGATGCATATATTCTTATAATCAATTGAATTAAATATGGCGTCTTTGATTATTATTCAACTATTTTTCAATATAAATAAAGATGATTACTTAAAATAATAATAATAATAATATTTATTCAGTTTAATTTTTGGTAAATCTGTATTTACTCTTATAACTTATATAATTAAAAATGGATAGTATTGTATTATCTTATTGCTAATTCTAAGGCTAAGTTTAAGGCTTACTACGAAAGTTATCATGCCTTCCTAAGCGCACAAGCTTATATCTTTTCTATATGAATATTAATATTGGTTTCGCTCATATATAAGTTCGTGGCATTTTTGACAGATGGAGTTAAAAGGCGGGGTTTTTGTGAAAGATTGTAAATATCGAGTTTGCTTTCAATACAGCCTTTCACAATCATTTGTGGAAGGCTGGGTTTAAAAACAAACTCGATATTTGTGTTCCTTATGAATTGAGTATGAAAAACAAGATGAACCGACTTAACATCTACGATACGCTACGGAAGCGCAATTAAATTGAGCCATTTCGGAAGCAAATCATAACCGACAATGAAAAATAGGTGAAGTTCGAGAATATCATTCGAAAGGGATTAGAAAAAAAGAGAGTTGAACGTTCACAAACAATTCTAAAGTTAGGATTGATGACCAATAAGGTTGTGTATGGTGGGACTGAAAGGGTATCGTTCGTCGTCTTCCACCACGAGAACCCTCGACCACACACATGTTTGATGGCTCGACACAAATTAAATGAGCTTACCTGGGAAGTTTTGATGCATCCACTGTATAGCCCAGACATGCCAACCTCAGACTACCACTTGTTTTGATCTTTGGAGAACTCTCTTAATGGAACCAACATAAATTCAAGAGAGGCCTGTGAAAACCATTTGATTCAGTTTTTCAACCATAAACCACAGAAGTCCTATAAGAATGAAATCATGTCTCTGCCCGAAAAATGGCGAAATATTGTCGATAATAATGAAGAATATTTATTTTGAATAAATTATAATTTAACACTTAAGCATCCCTATTTTTACTCAAAAAATGCCATGAACTTTTTTGACTAATCAATATAATACATAAGTTGCGCTACCTTTATAACTTAAGATAGATTTATCTAAAATTAATTTAAAATTAAATCTTAAATTAAAAGTAGGTGGAAGATTGTTATCCAAAGTACATGTTCTGCTGAAAAAAATCCCCATAGGCTTCATCAGTGATTTTTAAAAGTGATGGGTAGGTTAAGGTGTTGTTTATATTGTTGATTATTGGGGATATCGCTAATGAGATGATTAAAGTGTACAATGACGTTTGGGAGAGAAGTGACATTTTTGATTTTTCGTAAAGAATATCGTTAGAAAAATACTTTCCATCGTTAGCGAAAAATAGATTTATGTAATATCGGAGTATTCTTCTTTAAAAAATTTTGAACTCATTTGCTTGGCTCATTCAGATCGTGAACCAAATAGGAAAGCAGTACTTCAATGCGGTTCTAATAGTTTTGTGAGAGTTGAATTTGAACAAGGCGGTAAACGTCACGTGAAAATATTTCAATTCCGGTGCTACACCAATACTGAGACCGTTCACATCAATAGAAATTTTACTTTTTCCAACAATTTTTATGTAATTTATTGAAGAGTTGCGAATGCATATTATCTTTGTTTTTCTCTAAATTAACATTGATTCCCCACATCGATTCCTCAACGCGGCGCCGATAGATTTTAATGCAATCCTTCAATTTGTCCGCATTGTAAAGAGTCCCACAGTCAGTCACTAAAGGGTGGAATATGGTATATAGTAGAGGTCCCTAAGCAGAGCCCTGTAGAACACCCATGTATAGTGGGCATTTGGGTGACATCTTATTGTGAAATTTTGCACAAAAAATCTTTCGGCCAAAAACGATATGTACATAACAATCAGTCTTTGATCTATTTTCAGTTTCATTGGTTTATTCACCAACGATATTGTGCCGAATGCTTTTTTGACGTCTAGACTGCAGATAATCGTGCTCTTTTTGAGGTCTAGCCTCCGGTAATATCACTGTACAATTTTAGTAATGCGGCCAGAGTGGAGTGGTCCTTTTGGAATTCGAACTGATTGGGTGGAATAGCGTTCATATCTTCTAGTTGGAACAAGAGTATTCTTATATTTCCGATGTTAGAGTAATTACTAAGAAAAACCATAAGTTGCATTTTATATAATTGGTTAAAAAAGATATATTTTCAGAATTTAGATAAATGTGATCACATTTATTTACTGTACGTATACATGCATATATAAAACTAATTCTCAACTGTATCAATTTATTGCGAAATTCTAATTTGATTTACTACATTTATACTTTAAGGAGCTTAGAATAGAACAATCTCCTTCCTTCAAACTTTCGAAATAAAATCATAATTGAAATCTGAAATCAGCTTATTCACTTCAAATAGGGGATGACTACTTAAGGACCATATGGAACTACAATACATACATACGAATATATGAAATATTTATTTATGTTGAATTATTTATTTTTAGTGCTTTCGAACTAAAAATGAAGTTAATATAAAAGGGCAGGGAAATATATAAAGTCACACACATGATGCTATTAGGAATTTCAAAATTCAATTTCAACCAGTTTAAGGGTTAATTTAAAAATTTTTTCCAAAAGATAAACCCATTTAAACGTAATGTGCCATATAGATTCACTCAAAGAATTTCGTAAACTTTTACAGATATACTCGTAATAATTTAAATTTCGTGTGTTTTAGTAAAAAGTAATCGTAATACGTGTAGGCATAATACAATACGATGAATTTTACTTAAGATGTTCTGTTGTACTCTCAGAGGTATGATGTTTTTTTGAGAATATGGTATTGGTTGGATAAAATACATACAAGAGCAACAGTTGGTGCGATTTTGTTTTTCATTAAATTCAAATAGGAAACCATCTAAGGTATGACAATATGGCATGGATAAACCGGTGTTTATGGGCTTTTAGAGACTGAAATCTGCACCCCCAAAAAATAACACCACAATGTCATTTTGAGGAAAATGTTTTATACGTGAGTTAATGAAAATGGCATTGTAGCAAGCCACAATTGCCAAATAGACTGTCTATTCATTCCTAGGAGACTGATTTCTACAAAAACTGAAATCTAAAACTTATTGTGTAAGTATTGTAGACATTGTTATGCGTGTAGTCCTGAAAGTTTTTGTCCAAGAATTATATAAATGTCAAGCTGTGTAAAAACTCAACATAAGTCTTACTGCGACAAGGGCACCTTAATGCTAATAAAGATAAGGACTCTACGGTGGTGATGATGTAGATGTTGATGGTGATTTTATGCAGCACGTTTTACACAAATTATTATGCAAACATATTGACGAAACTTGATGAATAGTTATTTTTAAAAAGAAAAGGATAACCGTACATTACAGTTAACCAAAAGTTTATTATCACAGATGAACTAAATTTCAACCAACCACGTGTACATTATTTTTGTTAGGTTTTATAATTTTTGCGAAAAAAAACAAACACTCAAAAAACTGAAAGCTACATTATAAGGAGTTAAATTTCACCCCTTTTGCGTTTACATTTATTATTATTCTTTTGTAAAGAGTTTCCTTAATTAAGCCCTTCTTGAATAATGTTCTTGTAGCACTTAATGACTGCCATTATTACATTCAAAATAGAGCACTTCTTTGTATAAATTATATACGCTCATTCACTGAGCATTCTCATATTTTACGTTATTCTAAGAAAATATTCTTTATCTTTTCTACTAACATATATTTTTAGAATATCTCACAGAGCTAATTGTTATTTATCCTTGAGAATAATGATTTTTATACGAGTATTCAAAATTTATTAATCGATATTATATTGAAGCTCAGCGATATTACGCAAAATGTTTTAAAAAACTACTAAGCTATCTGAAAAGTTTAAAAACCATCTAATAGATTAACATAGGATATAATAGAATTAATTATTTTTTGTTGGTATTGTTTTTACAATATAAATTAAAAAGTAAACATGCTCTCATTATTGTTTTTATACTTTAGGCATTATATGCTCGCATATCTTACAATTTCTATAATCAAGATAATTTCATTAGAGCTGTGCAAACAGTAATTTTCAATTTGTTTATCTGGCTAAACATACAAATCGGTTTTCTCCCTTTTCATTTGATTGAGGGGCAGTAATTGAATAATACACTGCCATCACTATTCCTGATCATGCCCCCTTTATTTCCATTATTATTATTTCTAATACTCCAATGAACAGTGATGGTAGAGTTAAAGGAAAAGGTTTATAAAGACGTCGAGGGGAATATCCCATATACGAGAAATTTGGCATTGTCAATTGCCAAAATGTGGGGGATCCTGCATGATTCTAATACCAAATAAAGTCAGAATTTAAGCTACACAAAACCGCTTCGTTCTTTTGTTTTTTTTCCATATACGCACACTATTGCACTGATATTATAGCCTTATAATTATACCCAATCGCATTATAGTAAATTACTTACTAATCCAGATTTGGCAGTTTTATTTTTACAACCATTTTTACTATTTTACCTACTATTATTGAAGATAAATTTTAAATTATGATATTTTATATACAATTCTTACCTTTTCACAATCAGCAATTTTCTGTCAAACAAATTCTAGGATAACTGGTGCTTGGCCAAATAAGAAAAATCTTAATTATTCAAATGCATTTATATAAAATTATTTCCAGATTATCACTACTATGAATATGCTGTCAACAAAAGCAGATACGATTTTTACAAAAGTGTCTCCATAAAAACACTAAATTAATTAGTATTTTGGCATGTCTTCTTTTGCGTTTAGAAACATCCTTTATTCATGTGGGCATCGAGACTTTGTAGCTTTTCGACAGAAAGTTTTTTAAGCCAGATCGACGACTAATACGATCTACGCCAGTGGTCGTCTTTTTTTTAAAGACCTTCTGCGAAGAACGTTTTTGCTTTTATAAGTTTAATAATTCTCTTTTTTACTGTAGTAACTTAGTAACAGAAGAAATAACTTCATCCGATAAGGCTACAAATTTAATTTGGCATCACGATCTAATTTCTAAGTCTACGCCAATACTTTTTATACTCACTTTTTTAAAAATAATGTTACCTTATTTTCGCTCAAGGAAACCTAATCGCTTAAGGAAACCTAAACATTTTGCAGAGTTTTTGGTAATATTAAATATGTAGTCATTCCAATGGAAGTTGTTAATAACACACTAATGAAGAATAGCAAGTTTTTCGGTTTCAGTTATGCAAGCGCCATAAGTTATATCTTCTTTAGAGCTCGAAGGTATAACTTATTATATGTCTGGTTTTTATAGTTACATAGAGAGAATTCCTCTAAATTATGACCTCTACGCTGAATAGTATTTTTTAAGCAAGGTGGTCGTTAGTGCATTTCCAAAGTTGCCATCGTTATTAATTCGTAATAAATCATTATTCCGAGGACTAATGTACAGAATCCAAAAAAATAGTACAAAATTTCGCAAGAAATTCGGCATCAAACTTTGATTTTATTCCAAGAATTTCCTCCCCAGATCTAGAAGCTGATAATCGAAGCTTTCATATTTCTGTTAGTTCAATAAATACTAATGATCCCCAAATAAGATTTTAGAGAACCAAACTATAGCAAAGAAAAAAATAGGTATAAACTAATAGTATAATAATCGTACTAGTGCTTATATACTCCTACAAACTGATAAATATGAAAAACTCCTATCGTCAAAAGCGGTTACAGATAGAAATCTAACGTGAATTTATAGTGTATGCCTATGAAAATATAGATGCCTCCATTTTAAATATATAAAGGGATCCTTAAAAGTCGACATAAAGAAATCCAACACAATAACGCACAATCAATAAATAACTAATTTAGGAAAATGCGTTGCATCGCCTTAACGTGCATTTTGAAAGTTTAGTAGTTCATCTAAACTGATCACATATTCTTCTAATAATTAAACAAAATGCCCGAAGCCAATCTACGCTAGTCCAAATTGTATGAACAATAATAATTTTAACTTATTTTAGTATAAAAATTATTAGGGGAAAAAATTTATTTCGTTGAGAGAATATTTACCAAAAATATAATACAAAATTTGGAGGGTTAAATTAAAAATATGCTCTGGGCATATAGGTTTTTTGTTGTTGGATAAGTACACTATGTGCTTTTGTTTAAACAATATTTACAATCGTAAGCAAAGTACCAATTTGTCCAGAAAGAACTATAGTCAAAAAAACATAAATGAATGGAAACAAAAAAAAATTTCCCGAAGGCATTTTCACTTTGATTTTTACATTGTGTCTGTCCTTGCATTAACGCGACCCAAAATCATATTACAAACCCACTTTCTAGATATGTGTGTGTAACTATACCAGATTGGTTGTTGAAATAGGATCTTACATTGTTGGCCATACGTACAAAATTCTTTTATCCCTTCATGAATCGGGATGGAAATATTTGTGCTTGAGTAAGATCCATCAATTCAAATTTGATTAAACACTATGGGGAATTCCAGGACAGCAAGGGCTACCTTATACTTAATGTACTCTCTACGTCTCAACAATCTCTTCTATGTATATCAATAAGATGACTTGGAATAAACTACGAAACTTTTATTGTAAGGATAACAATATCATTGCGAAACTATTTCTTTCTTTTTATACAAGTACAAATCTGACAAGTAGAAAATTTATTTAAAAATGTAAATTGCTGAAAATGATGCTCGTAAATTTGATTTTCGTCCTAAGTTTATTCATTTTTTTCAAAAAATAAATACATAAAGAATATTAAAAAGTATACTTTTGACTACCAACAATTTTTATAAATTTCTAAATCAAAAAAATTCAACAACAAAAAAATAATAGAGTATGTTATAAGGTAATTTTGTTAGAGTATAATAGAATAGAAAGTTTGCTCATCCATAATTGGAAAAAGAAAATTGCAAACCACAAAAGATGCTGAATCCCCGAAAATCGAAATAAATCTGAATGAAATGTCCTTCAAAACTTTTTGAAGCTTTTTATCAAATACTCAAACCATCTGGAATTCGTCTTATTTTATCCCTCTTCATTCACAATAACCAGGATTCTGTGTGGAACAAAAAAACAGGAAACTTTCTTAGAATCTTCTTATTGTAAACGCGTTCTTTTATTGTATCTTATTGCAAATAATTGTATCTTAATAAAATTTAGTGTAGCATCTCGTATAAAGCGAACAATTGAAATAGAACATAATTTGTTTGCATATAAGGTTACTGAGATTAGAGCTAGATGTCGTTTTGCAATGCCAAGACCACAAGTTGGAGGGAGCAATTAGAAGTTGTTCAATTTGGTGGAGAAAATTAGATTATATTGTAGCAAATTAAAATAAGGACTATGAAAAAGACTGGTTGGGTCTAGCAGCTCCACAACTAATATTCGTTTAAAATAAGAAAGATAATATGTTAAAAACCATAAGAATGGGATTACGGATGAGGTCAGTTCTCAAAATGAAAATCATGGAAAATGTCGGTATGCGCAATCCGAATTCTGAGATGTTTCCTTGCTCAGAATTTTGGAATATTTGTTAAGTAAACTGGACTTTAGGATATTTGGTCAATGTTTATAAAGAAATTCATATTTTATCAAGCATGGTTAATAATTATTTTATTTAACTTGATATACCTATCGTTAGACATAATATCACGGGTCGCCTACCATCCAGTAATGGATTTCGCCAGCTCAGCTGACTAGATCCAGGTATTTGCACGCATATCAATCGATACCCCAGCACGCTCAAATCCGACGCTCAATTTAATTTCCTGCTTGGACTACATCATGCAGGGAGCACTCAGTATGGTTGCATCCCTATGAGAAGTGTATTCAGGTCTACCTTCTCATATTTCTGCATCTTCTTCATCATCTACATCTTCTTTATCTTATTATTCTTCTTCATCGCTGCCTTGTTACTCCACACACATTTGTGCAACTACCTGGTCCTACCTCTAAACCAGTTCCATCTAGCACAGGTGGGTCCATTTGCTAACAAGTCAGTCATCAGTTACAAGTTAGTTACCCTAACTGTTGGTAGCAAGGCTTACCTAAACCTCTACTATCCCGCCAGCCCTGAGCTCCTGCCCTAAGATTGTACCTGCGATGTAGGTGACAAACACAGCCACCCACGTTTCAGCCAAAGACTTCTCACATTGGCCGGGCACAGCGGACAAACTACCGTGGGGCTCCCAACCTCTTAGAAATGGGATCTACACATGGTTAAAGTTGTTACATGCCATATCGTCAGTAAATGCAGCAGTTTCAGTGAGCATAGTACCATAGAGAGCTTGTGCGGCCCGCTGATCAGCTTCCTCATTGACGAGGATACCAGCATAACCTAAAAACTAATACAACTCAACGTTTCGGTTGCAATAAAAAAAAAACCCATGGAATAATCTGTAAAAAATCTAACAATTTTCCGAGTAAATAAAAATTTTTCCAATGGAAAAATTAACATGAATTTTTTTCGACATCGCATTTTGACTATTAGAATTTATTATAGAACTAAGAATAGAAGTGACCATAGAAATTACAGTTGTTCAGAGTATGCAAATCCAATTAGTCAACGATTTTTTCTTATTCCAGTTAGTCTTATACCATAAACAAAAGCCCAAAATCATATTTAAAATGGCGCCAATTGTTTCTTCTATTAACACTCATACCATTTTCATAAAGCGTATGTTCTTTTTCCCATCTACTTAAATGAAGATTGGAAGCTCACTTTATGGCAGCATTCTGTCATTTGGTTTGTATTTATAAAACCCCGAGGCAAAGGAAGAAATTAAATTTTGCACGCACTTGTTCTGCATACACTCTTATTACTCGAACTTAAACGACCGAAACGAATATTCCCTTACACAACAAGTTACAAGCACAAGAACAACCCTAATTTTGAAATTTCAATATTTCTTGATTTCTATTTATTTTTGCTGAGCTTTTCACCCTCCAGCCTAACCACAATTTGCATTAACATTGAAGACCAAAAAGTCCCGAATTAGTTCAAATGTTTCCATTTATTTATAAGTATTTTTTTAAAATATTTTTTATTTGTAGCTTACGCTGTAGAAGATCATCCCTTGTACATATTTTTCTTTGCAAAAATGGAAAAATTAAAATAACATGGTTGTCATATATTACCACTACTGTGATATTTTATAGGCAAAATTTCTATACTCATAATCCTCATAAATTTCGTATAAAAACAGAAATTTTATATTTATTTATTTCGAAAAATGTTCATTTTCCCTTAGTTTCGGTGTAAGAATATCTAATATTCTATGTCACAAAAAATACAAAGATTTTTATTCTTCACTCCTTTTACTTATTGTACAAATAATACAGAAATGTGCATAAAATATCAGCAAACTTTTAACATGATATCTCTACACAAAAGCAGGTGGTTTTATCTGATATTATTTTTTTTCATAATAAACAACAAAAAAATACAATAATGCATTGAAACTTGAAAGCAGGTACCCCACTGTAGGAAACTCACGTGAGAAAGAAAGAAATTTAGGGATCTATAAAAGCGAATTTATTATGTACTATGTACAGTAAGGACTAAAGGAAAATGGGTAAAACTGAAATCTTTTCGAATCAAATTTTGTTTTGCCAAAAGCTATTTATAACTACCACATGTTTCGATAAATTTTATTGTTTTAAATCAACTCCACTCCACTTCTTTGATTTGATTTTCAAAGGGCATTTTCTTTCTAAAAAAAGATTTTTCTTTTTTTTTATTAATTTTTACTACCCCCTCAAGCACTTATATACGTAATATACTCAATCCGTTAGTAAATTGGTTGTAAATTTAAACAAAAAATAAATGCCGGATTATATTTCCTGGATTATACGAGTATCTCAGGTGTGCTCGATTTGTTGTGGTAGACTGCTTCTGGGGGTGATGTTTAGAAATCTGATTTACTTGAAGAATTTCTTTACCAAAAATCAAAAAACGTTAAATAATCGAGCAAGTAATTTTTTTTCCAACATTGTTAAAATTAAATTTCGCTTTAAATTAAAATGAATACAAAAACTACAAATTTTTTTTCTTTTTTTATCTACAGATATTTTAACTGTTTATAACGAGGGTAGAAGAGATATAACTCTTTAACAAGATGATTATAATGATTATTTAAACGGGAATGAAATATTTTGTAACGGATTATGGACAGTTCACGGACTAAAAGGAACATTTTATTACACACATAATATGGGTTATTGGCGATTTTACGTAGGACTCTTGATTGTAGTGATTGGATTGGGAGAAAGTTGGAATGCTTCGTCAAACACCAAAGTTCGAGTCCGTATGTCCAGATATGCTTCAGTACTGTACTGTAAAGTAGCTATTTGCTGTCAATTGTTAGCTTTGATCTTGCGTCTAAGAATCGCAGCAGCTGCTTGTATCGTCCATTAAATTCCTGTCTTTTAAGTTTTCTATGTGTGTTCCATGTTAATTGTTTATCACACTTGAGTCTTAGATAACGTACTGCTTCCTTTGGTGGAATAATATTGTCGTCCAAGGTTTTGGAAGGAGACGGTTCTTGACTTAGAGTGAAAGTAACATTCTTGTTCGTTAACTTTCATTTTCCACTTTTTCAACCATTTTTGAAGGGAGTAAACATGGGTTTGCAGGATGGTGGATGCTATGATAGGGTTTTGATGATAGCCTAGTGTCATTTTATTGTTAGTTATTAGAAATTTTATTGTTAGTTGGAATATTGTGAGTTTAGATGTTGTATAATAAGGGACCAATGATACTACCCTGAGTAATACCTGCTCGGATAGGCGATATCTCAGAATGACCGACATTCTCAACCACCTAAAAATATCGTTTCGATAGGTAGGCTTTTATTATAAGAGAGTATAGGGTCCGAAGGATTCTCTTAAGCTTCCAGATAATACCTGTATACCCTACTTCGTCGAAAGCCTGAGATATGTCCAAAAAGATGGCTGGGCAGTACTCTTTTTGCTCAAGAAAGCATCCAATAATGTCAACTACGTGATGACACTGCTGGTTAGTGGAGAATTTACTTCGAAAACCAAATTAGGGATGGAAGATTAGATTTTCGTCTTCGGGCATGGGATAAAGCCGTTTTAAAATCAATTTTTCCACTATTTTGTCAAGAAGAAAGTTGAGTTGATTTTTTGAGCTTATGGATAATTTTTATTATTGAGAATTTCTAAAATTGGGAAAAATATGATAGTGGAGTGGCTAAAAGAGAGTGGTTTCTGTTGTCGGTAAAAACGTCTGAAAATCGTCTTCAAAAACATCTGATCTTTGTTTGTCTGACCAGCATGCTTTATTTGTGGTTGATTGACTGGGTATATTGTTTAAATTGTTCGCTCATGCTTAATTATTTGAATTATATTTTTTCATTGATGGGCTTAATATTTTAGGGGAAAACATTCAAAATAAATGAAATTTTATAAAATATTGAATATACTTTTAGAAACTGAATTCATTTCTTCCTGTTTATTGTATACAAAATTAAAATATCAAGGCAGTGGAGTGTCAATTAATCACCCCAGCTAATCACTGGATCCTTTCAAATATTTCGTTACACTAATTTTGTAATTTCAGGCAAATCTTACCCTAACAAATTTATACGTTGCTCCATAATTCCTACTGTTAACACCGGAATATGTAAATTCAGTTCTTCCGATTTCGATTCCGATACAACTACTTCCCAAAGTAAATTATCAAAATTGAAATGCATTATTTGGAAGGGTGTTTAAGAGATTCCAATCAAGGAAATTAATACTTTTGTACTTACATGTGTCTTTAAGAATAGTTCTTGAAAACCTTTAAGGATATACGGGTGTCAACACAGCAAAATTTTTTGATACGCATTAATTAACAAAGTTGAAAATATAAATAAGGTATTATTTAATCTGAAAAAGTTTGTACATAATTTGTAAATATTTTGACATAATTTATGGCTTATCTAAGAAGGGAAAATTACTCGTATACTTACTCATTTTTATTTTGCAAAATATTTTCCTGAATAACAAAAAGAAAGGATTCATTATTAATAAAATTATTTGCATTTAAATTTTTTAATTATTTCATAACATATCATCTGAAAAAGAGAGTAAAGATTTTTTACTAACATAAATTACACATTTTTCTTGTAAGGTAAAATATTTTAGTATTTATAATTTTCCTGCTAGGGAAAATCTTTTGAAAGTTCTAACGGAACTCCACTGTATAATTAATAAAGATATAGATGTTCATATGCAATTATTATCACTGTAACAGTGTATATCCTAGCTGAATAATTATTTCTAACATTTATGTTTCACCCACATGCCTACATAATATTCATCTAAAAGAATCACATATTTTTACCTAATTATAAATATATCATAAGACCATATATTTAATCATAAATAGCATATCAAAAACAGAAACGATGAATATAATTCACACAATGATAAAGTTACATTTTAAGCTCATTAAATCCATCCTAGGATTATTTCTTTATAATATACTTTGAAATGAGGAAACAAGCCAGCATAGAGCATCAAGAAATCCTTTTACTAATACCTAGAATTCATGTATGTACAATTTTTCTAAGTCTCATTTCAACATCATTACTAAGACTATGTGCATACCTAATGATCTCATTTTAAAATATCCTTAAATTATTTTTTTTTCTATTATTATTTGTTGTTTTTGTTTTACGATTTAATGAATATCTTATGATATTTGAAAAGTTTAAAAAATTTACATTTTCATATTAAGGTTTCAATTTTATTATAACTTCTATTATGAAAATGCTTTAATTCTTAAAATCCTTCCAATTTTTTTATCTTAACTATTCTTACAGGATTTTAGAATTTTGCCTAATCTTCCATACTCTCAGATTTATTAAAAAATCCCACATTAACCGGAACAGATAATATTACATCAAAGGCGATTTTTCAATACCATGTTCTATTCACAACTGCTTTTTATTAATTTATAAAGAATATAAAATACTGAATTTTCGTAAATTTTTAGTATTCTATTTTACCAACAAAAAAAAATTATATCCAAAAAAGTGCAAACATGTACTTTATAGGAATAAATAGGAATAAATCAATAATTCTGTTAATAGCATTTCAAAGTTATACTCCTCTTCCATTTTATGGGATTATTTTCAGTTGAAAGCATTTAATAATTTATCACAATTTATTTTGTAAACAAACCCCACAATGTGAGTGCTTAGAAAATGGTTGAATATTTGTTAGGGGATCTCTAATAAAGGATAATAAGAAAAATCCGACGCAAATGCATTTTTTCTTGTAAAGAAGAAAGTGCACGTTTTTTTTACAAAATCACTCAAGTAAGTAAGATGACGGATATATTTGAAGCCTTTGGTTTTTTTTTCAATTTGATTTCAGAAGATAATAAATCTGTGAAGAGAGGTTCTAAATTGATTAATCATTTTATTCATAATTCAATTTTATTCAATAATATTTTTTGCAAATAGTAAACTTATATTTTTACCTTAAAAATAAACTATTGATAATTGGAAAAAATATACATAATCATAATTAAAAATATAAGGCTATACTTGCTGTCCTTTACCCGAGTACAAAATTTCAAATATTTAACAATCTTTTTTTATTAATATTTATATTTATCATAAACGTAACATTAAAAAAAATATGGAAAAAATAGTAAAAATTAAAATATTTATATTTGCAAAATCAAAAAAAAAGTTATCAAATCAAATTTGCAATTTTTTTTCTGTTACAATGAAATAAAAACAAATAAATTATGGAATTATTCTGATGAAATAATTAACTTCAAACTGTGAAAATAATCATTAAGAGAATACAAAAAAATTAACATAAATTTATATGTTCATAAAATTTAATTTGAATAAGTAAAAATTCATTTGAGTGCACTTAAATTTGAATTTATTTCGCTCATTAATTCAATTAATCTCTCATCGTGATAACCTTTTTTATCGGATTGGTCAATGGTCACGATGGAATTTATTTATTTCTAGAATAAAAATAACAAAAATACAAATTGTATTTCTCTTAACAAAAAAAAAGGAGAAAACATAACAAATTATTCGTTTTCAAG
The DNA here is from genome assembly GCA_958298945.1 of Atherix ibis. Classification (NCBI taxonomy): domain Eukaryota; kingdom Metazoa; phylum Arthropoda; class Insecta; order Diptera; family Athericidae; genus Atherix; species Atherix ibis. The sequence goes on along the minus strand of OY282609.1, from coordinate 11,823,884 downwards.
CTTGCATGGAATGAATGGTTTTTTTATAGTAAAATCGCGTGTAGAGCTTTCATCGTCGTTTTATATGCTTTTACATAACAGACTAACGCTATTATACTAGTGGTGACGATGACAACAAATCTGTAAAAACGGTAGGAAGTAGTTGGAATATTATGCTATTAACCGTAAAATTGTTTGATACTTAAATTCGGGAAATCTTCTCAAAAATCTACAAATAAAATTATGTATTTATTGTAGTTAACAGTAAAGTGGTGCCTATTTTTGAATTTCATATAAAATTATATACAATAGGCGCTCATGTATTAAAACGTTTAAAATTACACGCTACCAACCAAAATTTTGTGTAAGCTACGTTATTAATGTTTGTAGTCTCGACAGCTGGACTTGACCGTAACCACCAACAACATGATTTACATTCTATAATCGTACGATTAATACGGTGATATTAAATAATGTTGCATCGGTTTTAAAGATACTTTGTAGCAAATATTTTCAATTAAAATTTTCAGTAAAAACTTTTAGTAAATATGTTCAGTAAAAATGTTCAGTAAAAACGTTCAGTTCAAATTTTCAGTAAAAATTTTCAGTGAACATTTTCAGTAAATATTTTCAGTAAAAATTTTCAGTAAAAGTTTTCAGTAAAAATTATTTTCAGTAAAAATTATTTTCAGTAAATATTATTTTCAGTAAAAATTATTTTCAGTAAAAATTATTTTCAGTAAAAATATTTTCAGTTAAAATAATTTTCAGTAAGTATAATTTTCAGTAAAAATAATTTTTAGTAAAAATATTTTCAGTAAAAATAATTTTCAGTAAAAATAATTTTCAGTAAAAATATTTTCAGTAAAAATAATTTTCAGTAAAAATATTTTCAGTAAAAATAATTTTCAGTAAAAACAATTGTCACTAAAAATAATTTTCATTAAGAATAATTTTCAGGAAAAAGAATTTTCGGTAAGAATAATTTTCAGTAAAAATAATTATCAGTAAAAATAATTTTCATTAACAATAATTTTCAGTAAAAATAATTTTCAGTAAAAATAATTTTCAGTAAAAATAATTTTCAGTAAAAATAATTTTCAGTAAAAATATTGTAATTTTCAGTAAAAATAATTTTCAGTAAAAATATTGTAATTTTCAGTAAAAATAATTTTCAGTAAAAATAATTTTCAGTAAAAATAATTTTCATTAAAAATAATTTTCAGTAAAAATAATTTTCAGTAAAAATAATTTTCAGTAAAAATTATTTTCAGTAAAAATAATTTTCAGTAAAAATAATTTTCAGTAAAAATAGTTTTCAGTAAAAATAAATTTCAGTAAAAATAATTATCAGTAAAAATAATTTTCAGTAAAAATAATTTTCAGTAAAAATAATTTTTAATAAAAATAATTTTCAGTAAATATAGTTTTCAGTAAAAATAATTTTCATTAACAATAATTTTTAGTAAAAATAATTTTTAGTAAAAATAGTTATCAGTAAAAATAATTTTCATTAATAATAATTTTCAGTAAAAATCGTTTTCAGTAAAAATAATTATCAGTAAAAATAATTTTCATTAATAATAATTTTCAGTAAAAATCGTTTTCAGTAAAAATAATTTTCAGTAAAAATAATTTTCAGTAAAAATAATTATCAGTAAAAAAATGTCGGTAAAAATAATCTCAGTAAAAATAATTTTCAGTAAAAATAATTTTCAGTAAAAATAATTTTCAGTAAGAACAATTTTCCTTAAAAATAATTTTCAGTAAAAATATTTTAAATAAAAATAATTTTCAGTAAATATATTTTCAGTAAAAATAATTTTCAGTAAAAATAACTTTCAATAAGAATAATTTTCAGTAAAAATAATTTTCAGGAAGAATAATTTTCAGTAAGAGTAATTTTCAGTAAAAATTATTTTCAGGAAAAATAATTTTCAGTAAAAATAATTTTCAGTCAAAATAATTTTCAGTAAAAATTTTCAATAAAAATGTTCAGTAAAAATTTCAATAAAAATATTCAGTAAAATTTTACTTATTTTAGATGTTATTTATTTGTAAGTTGTCAAAGGCTAAACAGACAATACAGAATAAATCGCCCACTTAAATTTGCATTTCACTCATTATACCCTAAACACTATCAATTTGCTCATATTAGACAAATTTCTCAATACTTTTATTCCGTCAACTAGTTTTCTGGAATTATTCCAAGTCCAATTTTCCATTCTAGACGTTAAAGGCAAAATATAAAAGAAATTGATCGTGCGGATTAAGACTTCTTTAAATTTATGAATAATGTCTTTAAAAAATACTACTTTTTCGCCTTAAAAATTATATTGAATACTTTAAGTGAAATATTTTTAACTTTGTTAAAAAACGGTTAAAATAAAAATGTTCGTAACCATTGCAACATGATAAAAATTTATACAAAAATTTAAAATAAATGATGAAAATATCAGTTACTAAAAAATACAAAGACAAAAATCTTTTGAAAATCCGCTTTTCTTGGAAAAGACTTCTTTCCGATTAGTAAATATTGTATTTAAGGAAATCTGTTTGGAATCATGAAGGCTTGCCGACAAAACTGAAAATCTAGGGAGAAAATGTGTACCTTTCGTCTCTTTGCTGTTCAAAGTAATCACGGTGCTGCCGCAGGAAATTGCCAAGTGAAATGAAAAAGGCGAATTTGATGGCAGCGTACTATAGGGGTTGTAATAAGCCAAGCTAAGTTACAGTTAATTCCCCCCATTTTGCAATATAATCGTTATCGTTGCTTTATTCAATTCCGTATTTACCCTTACCATATCAGTAAGTGCATATGCAAAAACATATGCCTTCTGGCCAGTAACATTTTAAGCTTGAAGAGCGCACTTCATTTTGCAAATTTTTACCTTTTCAAGAGTCTCATAGTTTTTTTGTGTGGAATTAACTTTATACAATTTTGAAAGTAGAGATAAAAAAAAATTTGTAAATATTCTTGAAAAGCTTGCATGCACTTTTAAAATATCAATAATCAATCAATTATTAATAACATTTTTTTTTCTTTTAAATTTTCTTATTTAAAAATGGTCGTTAAATTTAGATTAATTTTACATTTGATCCTATATTTTTAGTACAATTAAAAAGCCATCTTAATTTCGTTGAATAATTATTTTTTGTTACAAAGAATTTACGTGCCTCAAAATATTACTTAGAATTAAAATAGCAGCTTTCCACTTCCTATTCAATTAAATATTTAACGGAATTTAAGAACAATCATAATTTCACTATAGTTTACTAAATGGGAATTTTCAGCTGGGAACCACAATTCACATAGAATAGAATGGAAACTATTTTCGAGCTTTTATGATAAAAATTTATAATACTAATAATGCTCGAAACTTTGAATTTTGATTAAGAAAACCACAAAATCTTGCAACATGAAATTTTCGAGAAAATTATGACAAGTGTTAAGTGGAAAAAGTAATTTCAAGTTTACATTACAGCATACTCAATCTTATATACTTTTAGTAATATTAAAATCTTCAACTAATAATGTAGTTTTAGTACAATACTTGTAGTTGTTAATATGAATTCTTAATAGTGCCTGCCTTCAGTTAACTTTAAATTCAAATAGAAAATTTTGCTAACATCTTCCATTTTGAAAATGTGTACCGAGCACACATGAAATATTCATAATTAATTGAACATACAACATTTTACTTTCGCTTTTAATTTTCATTACTAATAAAATTTCTTAATTACCACAGAAAGTTGCCGCATCGTAATCATAAAAATCATTTTAGTTCAAATCGAAATTCGCCAACTGGCGCGTTAAGAGTACAACTAGGATTTATAAATTATTATGTCTGGCCAATTTTGCTGTAAAACGTGATGATTCTCTTCTTTCTATCTGACAAATCTCCAATTTTGAAAACACCAGTTTGCGGCCACAGACACATTATCAGTATTTCGATGTTTGGGGAGCAGGCTACGTCACTATAAATGGGGTAAAATTATTGCGATTGCGCTGTATTAGTGGAAAATTAATATGCTTACTCTCTAAAAAAAAAATTTCTCTTCTTTCAAATAGTTTATTGTGAATCGTTTTTGTATCAGGAGTGCAGATTTCAATAGTATCAGTACGAAGTTCCAATATCCCTAAAGTCATCTGTTTGAATATTATTTTTTGAATTTAAAAATAAATAAAAGTAAATTTATTTGAAATTTACAATCAAATAAAATTTATTTCAAATATAAAAATACTCAAAATTTCAGTAAAAATAATTTTCCGTAAAAAAAATATAAAACTCTTTTTTGCGAAAACTTTTTTCTTTTGAAAAATTAAAATACAATTAACAAAAATTATATTTAAGTTGGCCTAATTGTTATGCTATACTCTGAATAGTATAACAGTTAATATTGACTTTTATATTTTTTGATAGTTCGGGCGAATTTAAATATTGTGTGTCTTAACTAAAAGTGGAGACGCAAACAATTTTAATTCGCCGATATCGTAAAATAGTATATACATATGCTTTACGATATCGACAAAGTGCCACTTTAAATTGTCTACACTTACCAGAGACAGAGTGAAAATGTCAACTGTTCTACAAGCCATTCTACTAATTTATACCAAAGTTTGCGGGTTTTTTTTATGTTTCTGCAATAAAATCTATTCAATATAATTAAATTAAGTAAAATATAAAAAATCGTTACTTTTGATATCGATGTAGAAATTTAAATTATATCCGAATAATTGAAAGGAGATTTTTGTTACCGGATATAATGATATTTAAACTATGTTTACCCCCAAAAAGGGGGTTTTAAACGTTATGGTTCATTCCAAATGTTGCGAAGGTGATTTTAACAAATCAATTTAATTGATTAATAACCGAACTCTAGGTACACTGTTATGGTATCTGGGCGATTCTTAAACAAATTCCTGGGTGTTGGATGGTAAAAGGAAGGTATTAAAATTTGGAATTTAAAATGAATGTTAAATTCAGGAGGAATACGATTTGTCGCTAGCTTTATACGGTGATAATAGGGCGTTCGAACTTTGTTCAAAGTGCTGCTCTCACTCCTACCATAATAAGAAAAAAATCATGCCAAAACATATAGGGGAATATGGTGACATCCAAAGGTGTTAATTTATCCATGGGAGGGTGGGAAAAATAATGAGATATAGAACACATTATTTAAATAAAAATAAAAAACTATTAAAGCAAAATGGGAGGAAATAGGAAATCAGGAGGGAGGTATAAAAATCGTACGAGGTTTTTGCCAGTTATTCGACAAAGCGTCGTCGGATCATGGAATTTTCTGGAGGTAGTCCTCCACTATCGTCAGGCTACTACAATATTATAACGCACAAAGTTCTCATAACTCTAGATCCAAAAAAAGTCAAGATGATTTAACCAAAAAGTAAAGTTAGACTAAAGATGAATTCATTAATTTTGTTTATTATTTCGACAAGTTGAAGATGGAAGACCAAACATTGCATTTTCGCCGTGGTTTGTCATTTTTATTATAAGGCTAACCGAAGTTAATGACGGCAATATAAAGGCACTAATTGAGTCAAACCAGCGTTACACGACATGAGATATTGCAGAAACATTGAACATTTATCATTCAACCGTTCACGATCATCTGAAGAAGCTGGGATATACGAGGTTTGTTCAAAAATTATCGGGAATTTGGAATTTCCGCGGGTTATTTATATTCGATTTTCGGTTTTTTGTGGCGTTATGTTGCTACTCATGTCTCTCACTTATGCCGACAAGTTCGGCCATTTTGAATGTTCAGTTAATTTTTGACAGCTGCTTTGCTTGCACGTGTTTTGGCTCGTCTTCGATTTTTGCCCATTCCAAAAAATGGATCAAATTTTGTGTGAAAAACAAAATTAATTGCGCGGACGCATTCCGAATGTTGACTGTGAAGCTACCTTGGACCGAAGCAACTTTTATCGGTGGTACAAAATGTTCTCAGAGGGCCGACAAGATGTGAACGACGAAATGCGTGCTGGACGCCCATGCACGTCAACAACAGACGAAAACATTGATGAAGTGCAGAAAATAGTATTGGCCAATCGTCGAATCACCGTTAGAGAAGTTGCTGAGGACTTAAACATATCGATTGGCTCATTACAAATGATTTGGGCGTGAGACTGGTCACCGCGAAATTCGTACCAAAATTGCTCAGTTTCGACCAAAAACAGCATCGCATTAACATTGCTAAGGAGCTGTTAGACTCTGTCCGTGAGGACCCAAATTTGCTCCAAACGGTCATAACTTGTGACGAATCATGGGTTTATGTTTATGACGTGGAAACCAAAGCTCAATCATCCCAATGGAAGCTCTGTCGAATGTGAAGTTTTTCTTTGATTGCAGGGGCGTGGTGCATCATGAGTTCTTCCCACAGGGTAGAACGGTCAATAAGGAATATTACCTGCAAGTTATGCGCAAGTTGCGCGTAGCAATCCTCCAGAAACGGCCGGATTTGTGGAAGAACAAAAATTGGCTTTTACACCGTGATGACGCCCCTGCTCACACATCCTTGCTTGTGCGCGAATTTTTGACCAAAAATAACACACTAATAATGCCGCAGCCACTGTATTCCCCAGATTTGGCGCCCTGTAACTTTTTTTTGTTTCTGAAACTGAAGAGCCCCATGAAAGGACGATGCTACGCTACGATTGAGGAGATAAAGACGGCATCGAAGGAGGAGCTGAACAAGATCACAAAAAACGTTGAAGTGCTCCGAGGATTGGAAAAAACGTTGTCACAAGTGTATAATATCTGGTGGGGATTACTTTAAAGGGGACAAAATAGATATTTATGAATAAATAAATAATTTTTGAAAAAACACAAAATTCGCGATACTTTTTGAACAGACCTCGTATAAGCAAGCTCGATATTTGGGTTCCTCATGCACTCAATGAAGTTTATTTGCCGACGCACAAAAACATCTGCGACATGCTTATTGAACGTGAGAAAAACGATCCTTTTGTAACGCTATTGATAACTGGTGATGAGAAGTGGATAGGTTACAATAATGTGGTTCAAAAACGGTCTTGATCCCGGTAAACGTGGTAATCCGCCTTAAACGATATCGAAAGCGGACTTTAATCTGACATAACCTCAGTAAGGCGGGATTTTGTAGGTGTATCGCGTTTTTTGAGCTTCTACCAAGGAACCAAACAATCAATTCAGAAGTGTACTGTCGGCAATTGAACAGTTTAAACGAATCCATCATCCAGAAACGTCTAAGGCTCGTTAATCGTAAAGGCAAGATCACAACAACGCAAGATCACACATACGTTCGATCACCCACCATACTCGCCTGACCTTGCGCCATCAGACTTCTACATATTTCGGTCTCTTCAAAAATACTTCCGTGGTATGACCTTCAATACAGATGAGACTGAAACTTGTTTAGTTCTTTGCCAATCATTCTATGAACGAAGAATTATTAAGCTCGCTGAAATATGGTAAAAGTTTATCGAGCAAAATGGGTAAAATACATCATTGATTGATCTTTGTTCTTTTTATAAAAATTTTCTTGGAAACTTTTTTTACAGATATCTATAACTACACATAGTAATAAGCTGATTTATATAATTGTAATAATTAATTAAACATAAATCGTCGTGGGGAGTAAACATCCATCGAAGTTTCACCTGCTGGCGTGTGCTTATGTTAAGCCTCAGTAATTTAGTCAATCACGCAACCAGTGACGCTTAAGTCTGCGATGGGTATTTTGAGGAAAGGTAGTGGAGGATAGTCCTTGAACAAGGGGATGAGTATGATTGGAGGCACGATAATGAAACTTTTTACAAAGAGACAAAGCCACATCTTAAACAGATGGGACTTCAAGAACACTATGAATAACAGTATCGCGAACATAAAAAGGAGCGAGTATTTTTGATTGAAGAGATTAGATTCGACGGAAATTGGAAGGCTTAGTAGAGTCCCAGAAGTCTAGTCTGTAGGTCCATATTGGTTTCATTAGGGCATTGTATAAAAGCACTTTGCTGTCTATAGTAAGTTTAGGCTAAGTTTAGATACATGACTTTTCCCGACAACCCAATAGATACGAACCGGAACATCGAAATATTTCTGCTCCTCACAAAAACAACGCTTTAAAGTCTTCATAATAAAAAATTATTTAATAACATATTTTTTTTACAGTTACTTTAATTTATTGATTTTTAAAATTTATTGCACTTACAATTACAATACAATTCCTTGAGTCACATATCATTTTTGATTCAATTCAAATAAAACTAAAGAAAAAAATACAATAATTGGAACTTTTTTGAGGCAGTCGCACCGCATCGCATCACCTTTTATTCTTATTTGATTTTGTTCAACTATTTCTATTAAAACTATATAAGAAAAGACATTTTTTCCAATTATAATTCAAAGTTAATATTATTTTTGAAAATTTTCGTTCTTATTGCCATACATTTCATGATTGTGTTTTAGAGGAAGGAAACGTGTACATATACATATATTGATCTATTTGTGTGTGTGTATATATAAATATAGAAATATATGTGCGATCAAGAGAAAAATATATAACATATTTACAAATTATCTAAACATTAACAATATTCGTGAATTCTTTCTCGTTTCTCTTTATTCTTCTATGAATGTAAATATATTCGAGTGTTTTTTATTCATTGAACATCGTATTTTTCATTAATAAATATAATTAAAATTACTCTCTTTACTATAAATTACTTTGAACATTTGAACTATCTACACATACGATACAATTAGCTATTGATGTGTGTGTATCTTCTGTACGTCCTCAATATGTATATTTTAGCTAACTATAATTGAAATTTTAATATTTATTTATTTATCATTTAGCATTTCGTGACCGTAATCTATCCTGCAAATATTCAACAACGACAATATATTTTTGCTGCTTGGCTACCTGTAATGCTGATTGACCATCCTGATTCTTTAGTGTTATATCACTTCCAGCGGCTATCAGTTGTTTAACGACCGATAAATGTCCAAACATTGCAGCCGCATGTAATGCTGTTTCACCATTCTTCATTTATGCAATTTCAAAAGGAATTATTTCTATATAAATTGAAAATCTTTAAAAAAAAAATTGCCTTCGTACCGGTAATAAACCCAAATTCGGTCGGTATTTGAGTAAATCAGCAACAACTGCCGAATAACCTTTGTGGGCAGCTTTGAATAATGGAGTTGCACCGTCACATCTTACTGCATCGACTTTGGCTCCACTCTGTAATAGAACCTTACAAATATGATCGTGACCCATTTGGGCTGCTATCCATAATGGAGTAGCTCCATCATTTCGCTGCTGATCAATATTCGCTCCCGCTGAAATTAATATTAATAATACTGTCCGATGACCGTTTTGTGCTGCAATAAATGCTGGTGTTGCTCGATCCTATATTTATTTTTTTTATTAATCATTTTATATATAAAACCTTTCGCTATATTTTGTTATTTAATATTTACCTTCATAAAAGCGTTAACATTTCCACCGCAACTAATCAATTCCTTAACCATTCCGACATGACCACACTGACATGCCACAAAAAGAGGTGTTCCTCCGTCCTTTAAAAAAAAATCTTCTTTATTTTTTTTCTTTAAATTTTTTTAGGATAATTGTAGAAGATTTTATGCCATCTCTACCATTTTTTTTTTTTTGAGATTACAAAAGAAATGACAGGAGAACAAATAGAATAAAACAGATTGAAAACAAATTCGTAAATTATTTACCACTGAAGGTCCATCAATATTTGAGCCGGCATCTATAAGAATTTTGGCAACATCTAGAAAACCTCCTTGAGCAGCGAAAAACAGCGCCGAAGTTCCTGTAGCTCTACGTGCATTTGGATCAGCTCCTTGTTCTAACAATTCAATAACACACGGAGCATGTCCACCAGCAGCAGCTAATATTAAAGGTGTTGTTCCATCCTAAATATTTTTTCCAAAGAGAAAATTATTTTTTCCATAAAAATAAAATTACAAAAATTTAAAAAAAATAATTTATAAATATTAAAATTTTTAATCAGATCAAATTTCGTAAATTTAATATTAATTTTTTTTTCGTATCTATATGTTAACTATATAAACATTGTAAGAAGCAGATTTTATGACGTGATACTTCAATAACAGGAGAGGGACATGTAGGAGAAAACACCCCATTGGCGTTTCTCTCCCTAACGAGTAATGTTAACGCCTCAAGAAATCTCTTGGCCAAATTCTCTTTAAACGTCGATTAGTATTTATGGGGAAAGTAAACGAGGAGAGTTTTCTAACAAGAGGATTATGGTGGTAGGATAATCTGGAATGTAACTTTTTATAACGAGAACCACATAAGTTATGACCAAAGGGAACATTTAGGTTACGATGAATAACTTTGTTACGAGCATCGGCAGTTTTACGGAGAATTTTGGATTGAAGGGATTGGATTAGAGTAGGAATTGAAACGCTTAGTAGAAGCCCAGAGATCAATTCCGAATGTTCAGATCAGTTTTAAAATTGTGTTGTAAATTAAAAGTTTGGTTTTTAATGTCAGTTTTTATATATATTGTCTAGAGTAGTCTAAGTAGTAGTCAATAAGATTTTTTAAGTTCAAGTCTTTTTAATTTCGTGTAAGTATTCCAAGTAAGTGGTTTGCCTAGATGTAGTTCCAGGTAGCGCACTTTGTCTCTTGGTGGAATGATGTTGTAATTAAGGTATATAGGAATGGGTGGATCTTTGCAGAGAGTACCAGGTGTATAAGCTTAAATCATAGATGGCGGAGTGAGCGTATTAAGCTAACATGAGCACGCCATACTTTTTTTTATCAGTTTGACATATGTAAACATTAATCTGTGCACATTGTCAGCAATTTCTTATAACAACATATATTTTTCCTTTGGTAATTATGTCTAGTTTTGTGCCAGAAAAAGAGCATATGCGGGAAGCTCTACTTTTCTGCTTCAATTTTAAGAAATCGGCTGCCGAAACGTATTGAATGCTTATGGAGGCCTATGGTGACAGTGCTTTATCGGAAACAATATGCCGAGATTGGTTTCGTCGGTTCAAAGACGACAATTTAGACTTTTGGGACCAAAAGCGTGAAAATCGGCCTAGGAAGGTTGAGGACCATCAATTGCAGGCTCTCTTGGACAAAGACGATACTCAATCGGAAAAAATGCTCGCGCAGCAATTGGGTGTTATGCATCTGCGTGCCATGGGGAAGTTTGAAAAGATCGGAAAATGGGTGCCGCATGAATTGAACGATAGTCAGAGGGAGCGACGCCAAAACACATGCGAAATCTTGCTCGCCAGACAAAAAAAAGTCGTTCCTGCATCGGATTGTAACAAGCTATGAAAAGTAGATATATCTCGAGAATCCTAAACGGAAGAAATCGTGGGTTGATCCCGGGCAACCATCAACATCTTCCCCAAGACCAAATCGCTTCGGACGGAAGACTATGCTGTGCGTTTGCTGGGATCAGCAGAGTATCGTCTACTATGAGATGTTAAAACCTGGTGAAACTGTCAATGCCCACCGCAACCACCAACAGCTGATCAAATTGCACCGTGCTCTGCGTGAAGAAAGGACGGATTATCAACAAAGACATGACAAGCTGATTTTCCTAGGATGACTCCACGCTCATAAAATTTTTGTTGTTCGCTGGCAAAAAAATGATCCAAGTCATTTTTGACCTCCTCATTTGAATTAAACGTTTTACCGTTTAAAAAATTTTGTAGAGACCGGGATAAATGATAAGATGCTAGGTCTGGAGAGTATGGTGGGTGTGGCAGTATATCACATCCAAGCTCTAAAAGCTTTTGCCAAGTGGTTAAACTTGTATGAGGTTTCGCATTATTCTGTTGGAACACTATACCTTTCGTATTGACCAATTCTCGCCTTTTTTCTTTAAGTGAATCATTCAATTTCTCCAACTGATGATAGTACACTTCAGAATTGATCATTGTGTTGCTCCGTAGATGCTCAAAATAAACGATTTCTTTTAAATCCCACAAAACAGATAGCATAACCTTTTTTTGATGAATATTAGCTTTCGAAGTGCTTTAAGCCGGTTCATCTTTTGTACTCCAGGATCTTTTGCGCTTAACATTGTTGTAGACAACCCATTTCTTATCCCCAATGATGATACGCTTCAAAAATGGATCATTTTCTTGGCGTTTTAGAAGCAAATCACAACTGTCAATGTGACGGCACAAATTTTTTTTCCGTAAGAAGATGAGAAACCCATATGTCGAACTTTGACCATATGTCGATAAAACCTAGCCCTTTCAAATGATCATGAACGGTCGAATTCGATAAATTTAATCTCTCAGCGATCTCACGAGTTTTTATTCGCCGGTTTGCACCAATTAATGCCTTTATTGTGTCTTCATTAGCTTCAACCGGCCTTCCAGAACATCTTCGAGATCAAAATTGTCGGATCGAAATTTTGGAAACCAGTTTTGGTAATGGCGCTCACTAAACACATCTTCTCCATACACATCAGACAATTTTTTTCTTGCTTGAACAGCATTTTTATCTTTTCTATAGTAAAAAAGTAAAATATGCCAAAAATGCAGTTTTTCACTTTCTATATTTAAAAGGGTATCAACCAAGTAACGAAATTACTTTCCAGACAACCCAATATATAAATAGTTATAATTTATTAAATATAACTAAATAAATAAATAATAATAATAAAATGAAAAAAATAATCAAAACAAACGCAAAGAAATCTCACATTTTCTATCTAATTTATATTCAATGCGGGTATTTGTTATAATAATAAATTTTATAAAAACTTGACCAAGTAATTGGAATAATTTCAGAAAATGTCCTCTTAGATTCATGACCAGTAATTATACGTTTTTTGCATAGTAAAATATTGAAGAATCTTTTATCTTTTTCACTTTTTATTATAAAAAGTGAAAAATTTAAATTAAGAAAACAATTTAATATTATTTTAAACTGGAATAAAATAAATTTCAAAGTTCTTAGGAAACATGATAAACTTCTTTTAGCAATAAACTCTAACAAAAGTGAAAGATATTAAATTGCACTACTTCTAAAGTTTTCCTATTATCTCTAAAAATAATACAAGAACTTTTAAAAGTATCTGTCTGTAAAGAAAACTTGGCATCAAGTCCCTTCTATAAAAGCCAAAAGAATTTTTTTTGGCATTTTTATAAGAACCCAGATTAATTCAAATATATTTTGATTTTCCCAAAAAAAAATTGTATTTGACTAAACACCACCACCACCAGCTAAATACTATGGAATATTTTTATATAAAAGCACAAAAATAACTATTATATATTGAGTATGCTAATTTGACAGCCTAAATAAACTAACTTTTATACGTATTAGAAATAAAAATAGAATAAAATTCAAAATAGTTGATCCGAAATCAAAAAAAAAAATTTCTTCATAAATTACAAATGAAAGTACTTAACACTTGTTGGGGAAAAAAATTTTCTTTTTTTACGATATTATAAACACTTTTCAATTTCTGATTAAGTCACGTTTTTTCTAACTACGTTCGTTTAATTTAAAGAAAAATCAACCATAAAATTGGTAAGTGAACTTTTAAGATGAAAGAGTAAATGGGTCAGATCTCCTCACTCGACTGAATCGAATTAGAAAATTTAGAGCTACATAGATCCAATAAAAATATAAAAAGAAATTGCACTTTTTTTAATTTACATAATATTTTTTATAAAATATGAAAAAGTCAAAGACTGTGTAAGATTAATTTTCTCTTATTTATGAAAAGTTTGAAGATTTCTTTTCTGTTTTGCAACTTAAACGCAAATGATTTGAATAGAAAATAAAAGATTATCCATTTTGTAGTTTAAAAAAGTACAGCTCTGTAATATCAAGTTATTTAACTATTTTAAATTAAAGTATGCCATTTTAAAAATTGATAATATATGTGTAGCTATCAAACAATTTGTTGATTATTTTCAGCAATCAGGCTTATTTCTCGCTTGTTGAATTTGTCAAATATGCATCGAGTTCTCGAAATATTTTGTGGTTAATATTTAATGAAAATTTAAATTTTAAATATGTTTTATTGAACTTTACTTTTCGAAGCGCAGATTCGATAAACATAAATATGTGCAAAATTTTGATAACTATTGAATATTAATCAAATTAATGTTCTTCAAATAGATTTTTACATAAGGATAATTTAATAACCAAATAATGCGTTAAAATTGTACCAAACTTTCTACAAAAGTGACAATTCTGCCATAACCACGTTGCCCACTCTTAGAGGTGATTATTTCTTCAGTGATGAGGCTCATTTCTTGATAAGTGGTTACATAAATAACCAAATGGCCTTATATGGCGCTCTGAAAAGTCACGTGTCATTTTTGAAAAGTCATTGTTTCTACGAAAAGTTACTATGTGTGATGTGCATTTTAGTCATTGGACCTTTTTAAAAATTAATAAGGACACACCGTTACGGTGAATTATGAGCAATATGGCCGAATGGTAACCAAATTTTTTTTAATACCCAAACTTAAAGATTTTTATGTGGTTTCAACAAAATGCTGCCACAAGCCATTAAACATGACAAGTTTTGTCTTTATTTCTTAAAATATTCCGAGGACATATAATTTCGATATTTGCTAATATCAATTGGCCTCTAAAATCATTCCTTTTGACACCATTGAGTTTTTTTTTATTGGGGTTATGTAAAAGTCATGTTTATTCAGGAAATCCTCAAGCTTAAAAGTATTTAAAAACCAGCATCCGTCGAGTAATGGGAAAAAATTAGCTCATAAGGTTCAAGTCCTGCAAGGAGTCTCGTAGCAGTATTTTGAGTTCTGTTATATTTTCATATACAATAACAAGTTTTAAACAATATAATAAAATGAAAATTTAATTAAAGTAAAAATTCAAGATTATTTTTTTTAATTTATTTCCCGTAGCGTAAATTGGATAGCTTTTATAAATTTATTTCATCTTAGCTCTATGTGGACAGGAAAACTTTTAAAACAACCTCAGCAAATAGCATGCTTCATACTTTAAAAGTGCACATACATGCATACTCGTACATCATTTTAAAAGCATTGTAATTTACGTCTAGTCTCAAACTAGTTACCCACGATCTTTTTCTAGCTTCTACATGGGTGTAGTCGTACGCTTTGGTATCCGCGAATACAGTAAAATTGGAATTATATCAGAAATCGCACTTAAAGTATAAATACTTGTATAAATATTCCTCAGGTGCAAAATCATAGACCTAGAGACAAACAAGCACCGTTGATCGTTCACCGTTCATCGCGCATCGTACTTTTAATCTCCATCTTCGGCACCTACTCGTTCTTTTTATTTATTCATATCTTTTCTAGGTTCATGTATATCGATTTTATTTCTGTTGCTGCACCTAAACACATTCAAAAAGAAAAATAAACAAATAAAGCCAGCCTATCTATGCATTCATTTATCTAACCATCCACCTGCCTATATATACGAGTATTGATGGGTTGAATAGGATAAGTCTACTAATTGAAGCTCTTTGCTGACGCCGTAATAGTTAGACTTCTTTAGTCAGAATGATGGACAACTGAATGATAGCCATCAATGTACCATGGGCGACGGTAAATGATTCGACACAGTCTTTCCTTACATCTTTCACCTTTATTTATTTAAGAAAAGATTTCTAATTTATACACAAAACCTTAACGGTTCATTAATGAGTCTAAACGTGCGAATGTACAATTTTTAAATTGAAAAAAAAAAATATAACCAATATACTCGTCTGACTGCAATCATGCAATTTATGCAATTTAACTGTCTACTTTTTTATATCTTCTAATTATAAAAATAGAAATCCACTGATGTTATTCTCTTTGCCCTTGTGACCCAATTCTAAATACCATTAATGAAATTATGTCACAAGTGTTAACATGTTTCATATAATTTATATAATGTTTTGCGTGCTTTCATTTACACTTTTTCATGAATACATTTTAATCATTTTGATTTGAGTATATGTGAATAGTACGTGATAAGAGATTGTTAAATGATTTAATCTCCTTCAAAATATCAATTTTAAAAATTTTCCTTTACAATTTTAAATAGCACCTTCAAAAATAAATGAAGAAAATTTGAATTTTGCGCCATTTGTGCGTAAAGTGTTGCCAACGAAATAATAACATTGTCTCACAACTGATAGTTCAAGGTTATTAAAAATGGAGTGTTACACGAAAGAAGAATGCGTTTCATCGTACAAAATATGGTAGGAATAGTGATTTAACTTGTGAGAAGATTAATTAAAAAATTTAGGGAGGCTGGATCAATTAGTGATTTTGAACACGATTCGTTAAACACAAAACATTGTAGCAGTTCGTGAGAGTATTGCTGATAGTCCAGTAAAATCAATTCGGCACCGTGGTCATGAATTGGACATTCTGAGAAGCTCTATACAGCGTATTCTCACGAAATATGTACATCTTCATGCCTACAAAGTTCAATTGACTCACGAACTAAAGCCTACTGACCACGGACAGCGGAAGGAGTTCGTTGAATAGATTATAGAAGAACATGAGGCTCATTTTATGAACATAGCCATCTTCAGCGATGACGGTTATTTTATCTCGATGGCTTGGTTAATCTACAAAATTTTCGTATTTGGGGTTCAGAAAATCCACGAGTGATTGTTGAGGAATAAATGCATCTACAACGTGTTACTGTTTGGTGCGGGGTGAAGGCGTCATCGTACAATTCTTCTTCGGAAACGCAATATCACTTAATGGTGTTTGCTAAACAGTGTTTTGTGCCTAAATTGCACGATATATGAATGTGGCCGACATGTGGTTTCAACAAGAAAGTGACACATGTCATACAGCCCGAGAAACAATTACTTCTTGTGTGAAGTTTGGGACACCCTTTATAAACTTTGAAATATCAGAACTGGTACTCGTCGCCTTTCTTTACTTGTTATCATAAATAAATATTGGTTAAATATTTTAAAATTCAATAAGTCTTAAAAATAATTTTTTCTTTTGAAAATTCTGTATCTTTAATAAATTTTACCTCATCCTTACAATCAACATGAACCTTTCCGCTATCGAGGACTTTCTTCAGCGTAATGTCATCACCTCGAAGAGCTGCCAAATGTAATAATACATCCGAAGGTGTTTCTTTCTGTAAAAAAAATTAAAGGAAAATTTTGTAAATTTTCTACAATGTCACAAATATTTTTTTTTTTAAATTACATGTTTTCTTAAAATATTATTTTTTTTATATTTTTAAAAATCTACAGCTGCCTTTTTATATGCATAAATAAGGATTGAAGACAAGTTTTTGAATAAATGAAAATACTTCAGGAAAATATTCTCCACTTTTTGCTTGTACTATCAAAAACCGGTTGTTCCAGTACTTTCCCGACGTACCTTCTTCATGTCATTTTTCGACATATGCTGTTAAAAACAAATAATGCTACAGTAATCATAAGTCGAATTAACAACAATTAATGCTCATTTTGAAAGGTGGCACTTAAAACTTTGTATAGCGCAACATTTTATTGAAATCTGTGCAGCATATCAAAAGTTATTCAAGTTCAAAAATGGACCAGAAGAAAGAGAGAATTAAAATTCTAAAATGGGCAGCACGCAAATGGTTCGCACGCTTTCATTCTGAAAATTTCAATGCCAAAGATGAGCCCCATTCTGGTGGGCCAATTATCGAACAAAGTGATGAAATTCTCAAAAAAAGTGAACAAGACCATCCAGAACGTGACTCATCGTTGACATCGGAATTTCTTATTCTCCCAAAAAAATGAACAAGACCTGCATATGAGCAGTCATGATATATCTTAAAAATTAAATATTCATTATCAAATCGTTTTAAACCATTTGCGAAAGGCTGCGTTTGAGTGCCTCGTGAATTTAATATGAAAAACAAGATGGACCCACTTAATATCTGCGATACGCTGCTGAAGCGCAATGAAATCGAGTCATTTCTGAATCGAATCATAACTGGCGATGCAAAATGGGTGAATTTTAAGAATATGGTTCAAAAGAGATCATGGAAATAAAGATATGAACGATCACAAACAACTTTAGAACCAGATTCGAATGCCAATAATGTTATGATGTGTGTAGTTAACTGTGAACTCTGTACTGTACTATGAGCAACTAGAGAGATTATATCAAGCGATTGAGAGAAAACAGCCAGAATTAATCGATAGGAAGGGTGTCGTTTTCCACCACGATAACGCTCGACCACACACATAATTGATGACGCGCCATGAAATTAAGACAGCTTAGCCTGGGAAGTTTTGATACATCCACTGTACAGCCCAACTATAGCACCTTGAGATTACCACTTGTTCCAATATCTGCAGAACTCTCTTAATGGCACCAAGCTGGCTTCAAGAGAGGCTTGTGGAAATCGCTTGACACAGTTTTCAACCAGAAACTACAGAAGTTCTTTACTGATGGAATCATGGCTCAGCCCAAAAAATAACGAAACATTATCAATAATATTAGAGAATATTTAGTTTAAATAAATTAATTTTAACACTCTTATCTATTTTACTCTGAAAACGCCATGAACTATTTTCGACTAATCAATACTAAGAAGCAGATTTTTAAACACGAACAACAGTCACCTAATACATATGGGAGGAGGAAAACATCCATCGATGCTGTTCTAAATCATAAATTTTACTCTATGATTAATTTCTCAAAAATATAAAATTTTTGGTAACAAGCAACAGAAAATCCACAAACGAAAGGAACATTAAGATCGCGATGGATGACACTATTACGCACATAATAAGAAGGATTTCCGATTAAAGAACTTGGATTCGGTGGGAATTGGAACGCCTGATTGACCCCAGAGTTCTATTTCATATGTCCATAAGAGTCTTATTACTGTATTATACAATATATAAGTCTATCGAAAACTAAAATTAAAATCGGTTTACAACATTGTCAATACCGCTAACGCTAAAGTGTAAAAGTAAAAGAACGAATCACCTGCGAACTTGTATCGGATTAGTCTTGGCCGCATAACTATTAGAATATTTTATTGATTTCTACCGGTAATCGGCACACATTTCCGTTTGAATAAATAATGAAATTCGGTTCAACCATGTCAACTTCTACTTTCTGCCAACGAATAACGAGCCAAAGACGGTAGCAATTACTTTTATGTCTATTGATCTGTTCATTAAATATTTCCTTAGTTACCAATTTTCCCACCAATTTCTATGAGAATTATTTATTACACAGATTTTCATCTGATCTTTGATCCGGTGTATCTGTAACAAATTCACTTATATAGATAGTAACAATAACAAGAGAACCGATGATATTTTCTACTTTATATTCACAAATATAAATTATTTCAATTGGAATTATAAAATTTAATATATTTACATAGAACTATCTTTGTTTATCTTAATAATTATGTCCTCTTGTAAAACTATAATACTATCAATATCATTTTAATAATATTATAGTGTAAAAAATATAATTATTTTAGTAATATTTTTTTAATGATATGGATTTTTTTAAGTCATAAACGAATAGTTTGTTAATGATTGACTGGAATTCATACAATAAGTAAAATTTAATATGATAAATAAAAACCAATAAATAAAATGAGAACATCTGAGAAAAACGAGGACACCACCTATAATACTTTCATATGTTGATTTTAATCGCAAATACATAACTTCAATTATTATTTATTTTCCTTCGACTTCAGGTGTACATTATTAATCACAAGTTCAAAGCGATTGGCGAACTGATATTTTTATTAAGTATGTGGAAAGTATTAAGTAGCATTTCATACAATAATCTACATGTCCTCAATAATTTCGAGAAAAAAATATTTATACTTAATATATAATAAATTCAGTATGAATGACAATAATAACATTTTGAAACTTTGGAGTATCCGAATAGAATTTTTGTACTTGTTCAAAAAACGAAAAATTGATGTTCTCTTAGATAAATTTTGGAAAAACTCCTGAAATGTATTAACAATTTCTATTTCACTTTTCACGGTTTCAGACATTGTAAACAATAAAATAATACTCAATTCGAAATCATATTGCAAAACCCCCATACCATCGAATTGCTTGTTTGTTTGTAAAGTCACTTAGGCAAGTGCCAGGGGCTATTAAAAAATCTTTAGGAGGATTTTTAGCAAGTACATGTCACGAGATGGAAAGCATAGCAATTTTTTTCTAAGTAGAAGAATTATTATATAGACTATTGACAATTTTATGATATTTTATGGAGTCAACTAGTTTGGTTAAAAATATTAAATACAGGGCTTTGAAATGACATTGTTGGATATAGAAGATTCACAATAGTTGACATTCGCTTAGTACTGAGTTATTAATTTTGTGCTTTTAAAAGGATAGCTCTTTCATTTTACATTTGTCAAATATACAAATTACTTTAATTAACATTTCTTTAGTTTAAGATTTGCGATTGTATATTATGAATTATTTAACCTATAATAGAATACACAAAAAATATACCAAATTTTCGCTTTACTGCGCGAAAAGTTTCCACGATGCGCATTTTCGAGATTTTGTGAAGTCAATTGGCCTCCAAGATCGAAGAATTTAACACCCCATTGGATGTTTCGTAAAGTTATATAAAAGATCGTGTTAGAATGGACAATCCTCAAACTTAAAAGCATTTAAAAACCAACATTTAACAAGTAAAAGCAGAATTACAAAAAAAAAAATTAAAAATTACTTCGAAAGAAGCAGATTTTGCTAGAAGTCTCATGGCAACCCTTTGATTAATGTTTTGAAAGTCATGCATAATGACAAAGTCCAATCAATACAATAAAATTAACAAATTGAATTATAAATATATTTGATTTAAATTTACTTTTTAACGCACAAAATGGATAATCGTTTATGTGAAAGATTGTAACTTGAACGCCACATGATTGACAAATTGGCCGAAGTTGGCTTCCAAAAAAAGAAATTCTAAATAAGAGTAGAAAATCAAATCCAAATTCTGAGTTGCTTTTGCACGCAAAATTTTGGTAAAAATGTTGAGTGGGCTGGTTTATTGGTAGTAGGATTAATAAGAAAAATTATTACTTATCGTCCAGTTTATTAGTCTACGAGTGGCTAAAAATTATCAATTCTATTTGGTTTGAGATACTGGACTCAGAAGGATTTCCTAAACGACTCTATTTTCACCCCAAAAATACTCAGATAATCTTGAATAAAAATTTCAGAAGAATACAAAAATATGAAAAAAGTATCGACTTCTGGTATAAAATTGAATATTTTTCACAAAAATAGAAGAAAAAATTCAATTTTTACGGATTAAAATGATAAGAGAATTTGTCTGCCGATAAACTGGGAAGATTATAATTCTTTTTGCATTTGTAAGTAGTAAAAATTATTGTAGAATACTTAATACATTCGTAAAATTTTAGATCACAAAAGTTTTGGCTTTAAAAATTCGTTTCTGTGTGAATATTTTCGATATTAGAAAAACTGGATGGTACTCATATTCTAATCTAACGATATTGGTGTGTGTTATTCTATATTCGAATACTTATTTATGTGTGCATGTACACATATGTAATATCGAATAAAACCAAGAACAAAAAGTTGATCTAGAAATTTTCATGTGTATTATAAACAAAATAACCTGGGTTTATTGATACGATCATTAAAAATATTTTTAAATTTAAAAATTTCGTGAACATAAAATTATGTTCATGTGAGTATACTGTGCATAGATTGTTTTTATTGTGTCTGTGACTTTTAATTGGTAGATATCAAATAAAAAATTCCAAAATATCATCACAAACCTCTCTGAAAAAAAAATCATCCATTAATCATAATCATAACGCTGATAAGCTATAATGAATATTATATATTTCCATTAATACATTTACAAATTTATTATTGTGTATGCATAAAAAATAATCATTCTAGAATACTAGATTTTTAAAAGAAATACCGGAATTATCACTAAGAATATATTTGAACTTAAGAAATATGCAAAATTATACAAATTTTGTTAATGAATTGTAATAAAATTTATCGTATTTCATAGTGTATGGTTGGTAACATAGATTTCAAAGAAGAAAACAGGTTATATTAATAGATAAAAACATGATATGTTAATAATTTAAATTACTAATACTGAAAAGCAATAAATATTCAATCAAATAATACTCTTTAAGTCTAAACGAAGAAGAAGTAATGAAAACTAACCAATCATGATTATACTTTTTTCCCTCCAAAATCGAAGTCTATGAAAGCCTACAAAATTATTTGTTTTATAGTTTTGATGCTTTATAACTCTTGTAGATACTTGTACTCAGGTGTACATATGTATATAATATATGAATACCATAAAATTATTGTCCTTGGATGAGAGGATGTCCAAAAATTTCGTTAAATGAACAAAGTTCGTTTATCTGAGTTTTTTCCAAAATTTTCTTACAGTATTGTTTCGGGACGTGTTGAATGCAGAGGTGTTAAGTGTAGATAACATTTTATAGTGAGACAAAAAATATGCACCGCGAAATACAGTGGTCAGTATTTGTGATAAGTTTATTTGGCTGTACGTTGGCAGTTAGCGGAAAAGGACAGTGCAATCCGGTATGTGAGAATGGAAGTTGCTCAGACAATAACATTTGTGAATGTAATGCCGGATATTGGCAGCATCGCAGCACGCCTTACAAATGTCTGCCCGAATGTATCCCTCCGTGCATAAATGGAGAATGCACTGAACCCAGTACCTGTACATGTTATTCGGGTTTCAAGCTTGATGATGATAGTAGCTGGAATTGTATTCCCGAAACTTGTGAAAATTCCTGTAAGCATGGATACTGTCTTGCTGGTGAAATTTGCGTTTGCAACAGAGGATATGAAATGAATTTGATGACAAAATCCTGTCAACCTATCTGTAAATCTCGGTGCTTAAATGGAATTTGTAAAGAGCCAGAAATATGCCAGTGCCTCGAAGGATATATATTTCGCAATGACAGCAAATCCATTTGTAACCCCATTTGTAATCCCCCATGTATAAACGGACAATGTGTTGGACCAGACCAGTGTGAATGCTTTAACGGATATTCAAAATCGGATACTGATGTTAGCAACGTGTGTCGTCCAGTTTGTTCAACAAAATGTTTGAACGGCATCTGTAAAACTCCAAATAGATGTGTTTGTTTGGAAGGTTTCAAGCCGGTGAATGGTAGTACCCAGGAATGTGAACCTCTTTGTACAAATACGTGTATCAACGGTTTCTGTATAGCACCAAATCGTTGCGAGTGTCCCGAGGGATATGAATTTAAGAAAAATAGTAAAATAGAATGTCAACCGATATGTGATCCGCCTTGTCAAAAGGGAATCTGTTTAAGACCAAATTTTTGCGGATGTTCAACTACCACTAATTTATATGATACTGCATGTAAAAGGTAATTCAAACCAAATCAATCCAATCCCATAAAAGTGTACAAATTTATTCCTGCAGATTCTTAACACAAGACGAACAGTCGCATATTACCAAAGGAGAAACAGCCATTATTGTTTTATTTACTATTTTGGTTGTACTTCTGATAGCAATGGTAACAGCATTTATCTACTTCAAGTGGCAGTCATTCAAGAATAGAGACAGGGATAGAATAGCTCTTGAGTTAAATGAAAATCAGTAATAACTATAATCATTTAATTTGTAAACAAACCATAGTTGACATTAATAAAAACCAACTTTGATTTTTTTTTAAATATTTACGATTTTTTCATAGGAAAGTTGAGCTTTTGGCTCCACAATAATTAGCAAGCTTAATGAAAGCTTTTTTGCAAATTTAAATGGTTATTTATTTTGATTTAATACAAAAAGAAAAATGGATTTGTTAATTATGAATTCATTTATTTGAACCTTATTTTATCTAAATACATAAAAGTTACTGAAATAAAGTGAATTTTTTTTTGTGCAAGATAAAAACCAACGCTATAGAAATATTCTCATAATTGCAACAGATAATAGTAGGAGGAAAATTACAATTTTATTTAGTTAAATTGTAATTTATTAGCCAATTATTTGCTTATCTCATTCACAGAATATTTATAAATATACGCACACGTACATAATTCAGAATAAACAATTCAAAGCATCATGTATGACAGAAATTTATTTAAACTTTTCACATAAGCAGTTTACTTCTCATACATACGTGTATATGTAGTCACACTATTAAACCGCAAATATTTATGAAATTCTAATTGGAGGATTGGTGGCTTGCCTTATCAACACTATTTGCCGGTATACTCATTTTAAGTTATGATAATTAAGTTGAAATTATAATTATAAAAAGTGAAAACCGCATATTTCACTTAATTTTAATAACATTTTCAATGTTTTCAAGTTAATTTTAAGACGACAAAATTGAGAATGAACTTCAATCAAATTAAATCAAGTAATTTCTCGCACAAAATCACACTAGGCTAAACTTTGTGAAAATTATCGCTGACATTGACTAAAATTATGTTATGCGATGATTTAAATGCCAAATAAAAGTTATACTATCAACAACAAACAAAAAAATGATAATAATACGACCATAAGTGATAGTATTTAGTTTCAGAGACAATATTGAAAATTTTTTAATGATGAATTAAAATTAACAAAAATTAATTTGATTACTCGGCATTTTTTTTTTGATTTTGTAATTAATATTTTAAAATATTAAATAAGAGGAGACTGTATATTTGTTCGACATGGGGTCCCAAATTATATATGAAGTATTATCCAATTTGGGCTTTGGAAAATAATGTAAAATAAAATTAATTTTTTTTACTTTATTTTCCAACTCTAAAGTTTAAGGATTGTGTACGTAAATGCGATATTTCACTGTAATTTTTCAATTTTTAAGGCCAACTGGCATCACCAAATCTCGAAATTATGCGTGCGAGAAATTTTCGCACATAAAGTCATTATTTGTCGTGTTATAACCGTCTCTCCTTTTTCAACTTCAAAGAAATGCATCTTCATTTCAAAATGCATACCACACAATTAGTTTTTATGAATACAATGGCTTCTTTACAGGAATTTACTGGTTTGTAGAGCCCCATATACAGCAGTTTTCCTTATTGATGTCTCCATGATGGGTTAAACGATCCAAACCCGGTCGTTCAAGAACTCATCCTTTGCATCTTCTGTGCATTTTAGGTCACTTTTTGAATTCAAAATGGCAAAATTTAATCTAATCAAATATTATCTTCGATGATATACGAGGTCTGTTCAAAAAGTATCGCGATTTTTGTGTTTTTTCAAAAAAAATTTATTTATTCATGAATATCTATTTTACCCCTTCAAAGTAATTCCCACCAAATATTATACACTTGTGCCAACCATTTTTCCAATCCTCGATCATTTTTTGTGATCTTGTTCAGCTCCTCCTTCGATGCTGTCTTTATCTCCTCAATCATAGCGTAGCGTCGTCCTTTCATGGATCTCTTCAGTTTCGGGAACAAGAAAAAGTTACAGGGGGCCAGATCTGGAGAATACAGTGGCTCCGGCATTATTAATGTGTTGTTTTTGGTCAAAAATGGCAAAAGCCAATTTTTTTTCTTCCGTAAATCCGGGCGTTTCTGGCGGATTTCTTCGCGCAACTTGCTCATAACTTGCAGGTAATATTCCTTATTGACCGTTCTACCCTGTGGCAAGAACTCATGATGCACCACGCCCCTGTAATCGAAGAAAACTGTAAGCAAAACCTTCACATTCAACAGCACTTGGCACACTTTTTTCTGTCTTGGCTCGTGGGGCAGCTTCCATTGGGATGATTGAGCTTTGGTTACCACGTCATAACCATAAACCCATGATTATGACCCTCCAGTTATGACCCTCTGGAGCAAATTTGGGTGATCGCGGACAGAGTCCAACAGCTTCTTAGTAATGTTAATGCGATGCTGTTTTTGGTCGAAATTGAGCAAAAATCGAAGACGAGCCAAAACACGTGCAAGCAAAGCAGCTGTCAATAATTAACTGAATATTCAAAATCCCCGAACTTGTCGGCATAAGTGAGAGACATGAGTACCAATTTCTTTTTTCGAAAAAATCCGCGAAAATTCAAAATTCGTGATAATTTTTGAACAAACCTCGTATATCATCAACAGTTGTTAAATGGCTGAGCTGTAGTTTGCGTATTATAAAATTGATAATCCTTTTTAGTAATTTGGAACTATTTGAATATTTTCAAATTTCTAAAATGTACTGAAAATTACCTACATTTATGTACATTTGTAAATGGAAACGCTTATCTACGAGTACATTAATTACGAACTAAACACTTTCTTTGATGTTTTAAAATGTAACAATCCATACGATATTTTGTTATTAATATTTTGAATTGATAATTCCGCCGCAATAATATTATAAAATTTTGGATTTAATAAAATATTTATAATCTTTTCAAATTTACCCAAATTATCATATTTATATAATAATATTCAGAAAATTTTTATTATTTTTTTTTGTTGAAAATAGAAAAAAACACTTTCTGCGAAAAAAATTTTATTAATTATTTTTATTTGCTACACTTTCTGTTAGAAAAATATTTACTTTTCAAATATCAAATCATAAATTGAGTGAAAATGCACGTTCCGATAGCGTGAAGACCAACCACAAAATTATTTTAGCATAAAAAAAACCTGAATTGGAATTTAGCGAAATAAAATAAAAAATGGCATAAACTGATAGTGTTTAAAAAAAAAAAAAAATAATAATAAATAAACAAAATGCTTCGCCTAGTAATATCGTAAACGACTAGAGAAAGTAATACTCAAAATAAATTATATCAGATAGTAGATAATGAAGAAAATATGTTGTGAAAAATTTTCTTATCATTAAAATATATTAAAAAATATTCGTTCATTGTTAAAAAAAAAAAAAATATGGTTTTAAAATATTTTCCTTGTTTTATTGCTATTTGTAGTATTATTTCTTGCATCGTTAACTTTAACATATTTTTATTTTCATGTAATTCACATAATGGATTCGTGTTTATGGAATTATTTTGTATAATATTTAAACCATTCAATTGTAGCTTTTGTCGAATTTACAGATATACATACGTACAATAAAATTTATATTACATGTGTAAATTTGTATTTAAAAAAAAAGATGCTCTTAAGAGTAATCAGCAGAAGACTAAGGTAAGAATTGATGATACGGAAAAATTCAAAAATTAATGATTGTGAAAAGTAAATGCTAAAATTGATAACCTATTCTACTCAGTAAGTCATTCATAATGGTAATTTTAAAATTATTGACAACTTTAGTGAGAAAATCACCTTTGGTTAATTTACCACATGAATTTGAACACAAACCTTGTTTTCTAGCAAAAGTTTAATATGTTAAATTAGGTTTCCTTGAAAAATATGGAAATTAAGAATGAAGATGACTGTATTATACAAAAATTGTACTAAATTTTATAAAAAAACTTAAGTTTTTATATTAAGGGATATTTTTACTGATAATAATAATCAGATAATAATCTACTCTAAACTTAAAATCTCTTTAGAAAAAAAAAACTAACCAAGTATAATTTTAAAATTCTCATATAGCAGCAAATTTTCGTAAAAAGAAACTATAAATTTCCATTATCTATAAGAGTTTAATATTAAAATTATTAAAATTTTTTTTGTAGATTGAATGTTGTTATTATCGGAGCTACTATTTTACAAAAGTTGCACTATAAAAGAACATACGTTTTAATTAAATTTATATATAAATATTTTTAATCTAAAAACGAATACAAATAATTATTGTAATTAATAAAAAAATTATTATTTGTATGTCAAAACAAGTTATATACTTAAAATCATTTATAGATAAATTTTTGTGTTATTAGTTTGATTTCATGTCCACCCATAAGATTAATGTATCTATAGATCAAAAACCTGCTCTTAAAGTTTTTCTTTTTACAATAATAGATCGTCATGAATATTTTTTATACCTTTTCAATATTCAAAACACCAGAGACACGAGTCATGAAATTCCAAAGAAGTTAAACTCATTCAAGAAAAATATTTCGATATTTTTTTAAGTATCTTTGTACGTGAAGTATTTGTTATTAATTATATATTTTAGTGCTTTTAAATGAAAGTGGCACAAGTATTTATTTTATTCCATATATTCTTTTACAAAAAAAAAATTAATTCTTCTTTAAAATTACCTTAATAAACGGTCTTCGGAAAGTAAAATTAAATAAAATACACTAAAAATTTAGATTTCGCTAGAACTTTTATTTTTTTATAATGCTTAAAATTTGGCTTTTATATCGGAATATACGAGTATTGTAGTAAAACCTAATCTTTTTCCTTTCAAAAATGACTTTAGCAGAATTTACAAAATTTTCTTCATAATTTTTATATTGAAAATATATATTCCTGATCATATATTATTTCAGTTAATAAGCTTCGGTGTTGTAATATAAAGAAGACCCATTTTTTTCCCCTAAAATGTACTTTACCAACATTTGATAATATCTTTTTACACAATACTAGGCTATATATTTATTGTTATATACATGAATATGAATTTTCTTTAATTCTGAAAATAAAAATATATTGCAGAAATTTACGAACCGCACTCATTTAAATAATAAGACAATATTACATAGAAAAAATATATGACGAAAGTACACGTACGTGTATTGTAGTAACAGCTACTCGTACCTGCCTACGCGCAATGGGTCATCGTGTTGACTTGTTCCCATTTATTTTTGAATATAAAAATCTTAAAAGATTTTAATTCCAACGCAATTCTGGTCAATAAATATAAATAGTCTAGAATATTCAAAATACATTTGTTCATATATTTGTAAAACTTGTGCCCACGCAATTTAAATAAGCTGTTCTTGAAAGTTTTTTTTAATTGATAGTATCGTTAACATTTTGATGTCAGTACTAAGATTCATTCACATAAAATTTTATTATTTCTTTCTTCAATTAGATTAGACAAGAATCCAAAATAGTTTTTATGTAACATTACTTAACTTGAAAAGAACAAGTTTATGAACAAAGCATATCTGTTTTTTTTTCAAATTTTATTTTCACTTTAATTATACAACAATATGCATAATATACGCAAGTTTGAAGATATAGTAATATAGGTAAAGTGTTCTAAAAATATAATAAGATAACTTCTCCAGTGGTGGCAAAAACTCTCAAAATTTTAATATTATATTTATTTTACTTGACTCAGAATCAAATACAAAAATCTTTATTGTCATCAGTATGAATGTGGATATATTTCATCACTCTTCTCAATAGTATAAAATTAGGTCAACTTTATAGATGTGGGTGATTTTTTTGATTGGTAAAAATTAAACGCCATCGATTTATGACTGCTTACAATTAAATTATTTTTCATTTGAAAAGTTCTTTTTTATAATAATTTTTTTCAAAAGGAAAAACAAAATCTATTTTGACTTTGAGACACATTTTCGATCCTATTTTTTGAACTGAGTTCAATGGCAACGATGTTTGGTATGAAATATCATTTCTATTTCAAAGTCGTTTTTTAAAGTTTATTTATTCATTTCAAAAATGAAAATATATTAAACGTTGTTCATCATTTTATATATCAAAAGAAATTAAATGATTATATACAGAAACATTTAATTTCGTAAGCAACTTTCAATTTTCACATTATGATAAAATAGAAAAATGTATAATTGCAGAAATATAAAAATATAACTTTTTCATTTTAAAAAATTATGATGAAATTTTCTATAAAAAAAAACTGAACTGAGCGAATAAAAATAATTTTTTATATAGGGTTATCCATTTTGTGGTTTGAAAAGTATAGCTCTGTTATATATCAGTTTTTAATATATATATATATTTTACTATATGAATAATGTAATAAAATATATTTTTATTATAGAACAATGTAATAAAATTGTAAAAACCTTTTACTGATGAAAATCAATTTATAGTATTATATATACCCATTTTAATTGAGAAAATATTAACAAATATCAAATGGGAAAATGTCGTTGAAATAGAATTTGAAAGAAAGACGGTAAAACAACTTTTACTTTTTCTTAACGAAACTATGTAGAAGTATAGGTACAATACCTATCGTATTGCAAGTAGGTAATATGATGCACTCATGAAGTATAACTTACAAATGGAAAATTATTCGAAACGAACCCTTCATTCACACGTATTATCGTCAATCCAAGTGATTTAAACATGAACACAGTAGGCATAATAGTTTTAGGCCAATAAATTTTATTTAAATTAAAATTTGCTAAATTAAATTTGTATAAATGAAAACCTGAAAACTCTCTAGAAATTATTTTCGTATAATTATATTTAGTAGTTTTCTCGAGTATGTCTTATTTATTTTATTTACAAAAAAAAATACTCACTTTTAGAGACATTTTCCTTTACTATGTGATATTTCCTGCCGAATTGAATTTTCTTATAAAATAAACTCTTTATATCCGTTTTAGTATGTTTAGCTAAAAATATCCCATAATAATTGTCTGTATTTCAATTGATTTACATACATACGCATGTACATACATACACTGTTTATCAAAAAATTAAGCTTAAAAAATTATCAAAATTTTCCCAACTAATAATAACAATAATATTGACTAGAAATAACATATTCCAAAATAAATTTTAAGCTTCACGAAATTTATCACATTTTTGTTTTTATTTTTTTAAACTTTCTTTAAAATTTATTTTTACAGTTTTTTTTTAAATATTGAACAGTTGTTTCATTGATTTTCAAATAACTATTTCTATTATATTAGTTAATCATTCAACAAAAATAGTAATTAAATCACTTTCTAGTAAGTAAAAATTTTCCTTGATTCTCTCTCTTATTCGTATCGAAATGTTCACTGTTAAATGAATTTCGAGAATATAAAACTATATATTCATCATCGCTATTTTTTCGTTTGTTTACAAAATCACTATATATTTTCTTCACTTTTAAACTGTTCAACTGTTAGTAAATGAAATAGTGAATTTTTGGTTATTTTTTATAAGCATTTTTGCGTCACGATGCGCGCGCACACACAATTATATTGAGAATTTTCCAATTTAAAAATCAAAATTCTAATCTAAATTAATACTATCCAAATTGAAGCTAGCTAACCAATCCATTACTCTTATGGTATATCATTCTAATGTCTATATTGATTGTTAGTATTAATTTGGTTCTAATTAATTGTGATAATATTATCATTAAAAAAACTAAACCACAATCTCAACGAAATTTCATATTCAAAACAATATTCTAAATCAAAATAAAATCCAATTACGATTATTAAAATATAATATGGACGAGTTACTATAATCGAAAAATAAAAATTGATTGCTATCGAAAAATATGCAAAGATGAGAAATTATTTTCATACAAAATCCATTGAGGCATAGTAAAGTATTTAAATTAACATAGACGTGGACAAAAAAAAACAACAAATACAAGAAAAATTAAGTCATATCGCAAATATCATAAGTTCAACAACTATGCGAGTGTTTACATTTGATTGTATAAAATTTCCTTAGTAAAGTTTAATTATTTATTGACTCTTCTTCAGTCGAAAAACTTAGCACGCACTTCTAACCGAATGTTTTTATAATCTAGAATCACAACTTCGAAATAATAATAATATTATTTGTGTTTGCAATTTTTTCTATTATTATTTTTATATATTTTCACATTGAAAATTTTCTTTTTGTTTTATACATCTAAGCCTGTTTAGTTTTATACATATATGTGTAAACGGTTAAAAAATATTTCTCCAATTTACATTATTTCAAATCACTACGTTGACAATCGTCATGTTTGAAACTTTCGGATTTATATTAAACTATGCCACTAGTCGGATCAGACGAATGTATTATCATACTAAATTTTAACTAACTTAGTTTATGGTAGTTCACTCTGATGTGCTAACAAAATACGCGACAGGTAAATTAAGTGCTCGCCAAGTAGCCAATTGGCAAGTTACTGAACGACAATCAGGTGAGCACAGTACGAGGCGATGACTGAAAGTAACACGAAATTGTTCCCTCAATACTTGCAACTTGTATGCTTGCGTGAAGTCAAGAAAGTGCAGTGCTCCATCTACGAGTAGTATCTACCTATTCATCTGTGTTCAGTCTTCGATCGTCTTCAAGTGTTATTTTGCGGGGGCTGCTCTAATAGATACAGATAACATTCGATACGGAAGCTTTTCATATTTATTCCAGCCTATTAAGAATAATTGCATTCACTTTTCTTGTATTTCAAAGTATTCAAATAGTCCAAAAGTTTTTCCAGGCTACTTCATTTGCAATATAAACTTCTGTGTACGTACTTAATACCACTCTGCCCATGCGTTTTTGTGAGGAGGAGACTATGATAACCGAGAAAAAAAAATTTCTCATAATGTTCGTGTTAGTTTTCTAGACTACAAAATCCGTTGTAAAATCAGGTTAAAAGTTAATAAATGTCCGTGTTTATACAAAAAATAATTTAATATTAATATTTATAATTTTCTTACCAATTTATATGATTTCTATTAGAAATGGTAATTAATCATTACAGAAAGTACTAGGAACTTGCAGGGAAATGATTATACATAAATATCCCTTAAATTATCCATCAACATTGAATTAATAAATTGAGTTTCTTCTACTTATCATTTCGAATGTTCGATTTATTTGAAATGGCTCCAAGTTTTTCTTAGATCTATCGAAACAAAACAAAAATGACTGAAGACAAAAAAATTAGGATTTTTGCAAAAACCTAGCAAATTAAAACAAGGAATTCTGTTCAATTTTCACATTATTATAGTTTTTATGTAAAAAATAAAATTTTCACTATACCAACGTTTTTTTTAAATAAAAAATGGCTCATTTAAAATTAACTGTTTTATGAAAACAAACTTCTCACTACGAGTATGTGTTCACGGTTGCTAAGGGTTTTTGAAAAAGATTTGAAATGTATATAGAATTTAATGTCACGTGCATTTTTATCAATCATTATAATTATAAAATAAACTCTTTCTTAACAATCAAATTTACATATTTTATCAAAATAATTAAAATAATACGTTTCGTACAATAACTACCACGTGAGGTGTGCTGTGCATTGTAATTCTTGCAATCATTTTAAGCCAAATAAATTTAAAAACTACCTAAAATTATTTTTATGATAAAATTTTTGATTATTTAATTTTAGAAAATAAAATTATAATAATGTTATAAATTTTCAAATCTAAAATAAAATACACATATATATTCCAGCAACATTTCCGCTATCGAATATTCGAAACAAAAATATAAAAATTCTATTGTGATTTATTATTGTATATTTTACCATAAGATAAATATTCACTTTTACGAATAAATTTGGTCGTTTGTATAGACCAAAGTATACACTTTTTATTTATTGTACTAAAATTAATAATTTTATTAAATGTATTTGATAAAAATTCCTATTAAAATAAAAAATAATGAATCGAAAATAAAATTAAAGCGTTTCTATCGCATATCACAAATATTTCTATTGAATATTATAAAATAATAGCAAATAATTTTTCTTTTAATTTATTTAACTAATAAAAGACAATTTATTATCAAAATAAATCATTCCGGTTAAGAAATCACTGTTTATATTAAAATAAATTTTGACAATTCTACTTTCTGGTACTTATTTTGTCATGCGCATATTTTCACAAATAAAACTAATCAAGAATCTTCATTTAATTTTGTTCGAATAATTTTTTCAATAAATATTTATGAATGCCAAAATAAGTTATAGAACATTTTTTGATAGTTATTTACACAAATGCATACTTCCAAATAAACAAATAATTTTATTTTATTAATAATAAATAATAAGTATGTAAATTCTTATTATTAATAACAATAATAATAATTATAATTATATAATTCTTAAAATGTTAATAATAATATTTTAAGAACTATATACTTATAATTATTATTATTATTATTATAAATAAGTATATAAATTCTTAAAATGTTTATAATAATTATGTATAATCTCCTGAAAAAAGAACATTTGTATGGTTTAAATTGAACGTAAGTAAAATATTTAACCTAATTCAATCAACATGTATGCATGGGTATATATTACATTAATATTTTTATTAAATGATATATTAAATTTTTTTTGGTAAAGATTTTGTGATATTTATAATTTTATTCATAACAATTGTAAGGAAATATATCGTTTTATTAGTGATTTTGTTTTCTTTATTTTTACAATTAATTTAATTTTAATGAATCTAAACTTGGCAAAATTTTATATTCATAACTATTTTTATGATATAATAATAATTATATATTTCATCACATTATTTTTAAGAATGTCTGCAAAATGAATATGAGAATTTGAAATTGTACGCGCTAACGAAATAGTGTGACAAACTTCACTAGCTTATGACAGTGGAACTGTCTTTTCGTATGTGCATCCATATTGTTAAGTACGATTATTAGGCATTCTTAAAAATAAGTAAGTTTTTGTGATTTTCCGTATGTTTTTGAATTTAAAAAAAAGGAGAATTTAAAAAGTAACTTTAAATAATTTTAGAAAAGTAAAAAATGGAAAACGACGCAGGCGAATTCGTTGATTTATATTGTCCGCGCAAATGGTAGGTCCACGTGCCGCACAATATACTGTATAAATGTCAAACGGATATATTAACTATACCATTTTCATTTTTTCAGCTCTGCTAGTAATCGTATTATTCATTCAAAGGATCATGCGTCAGTGCAATTAAACATTGCTGATGTAGATCCACAAACAGGATGCATGACAGGTACATCGAAGGTGTATGCGATTTGCGGAGCTATACGGAGAATGGGAGAATCGGACGACTGTATTTCTCGACAAGCTAAGAAAGATGGACTTCTATCAAAGTATTTCCAGTTATTCATGTTCCGATTCCGCAAATCAGAACTAACATTACAAATTTTAATTTATTTAATTACAGGAATTATTAAGAGCGATACATATACTTCATGAAATAAAAACATTTGGAAATTACAATTTTTATTATTTTTTACATTTACAAAATAATCTCTTAAACCGATACTAATATAAAATCACCTTGTTTCCATAGGCATTGAAACTATTCTAACTTAGAGTAAACTAAAAATGCAATTAAAAAATTAAAAGTATGTCTGCGGTATATATTTTACCGGGGTCAATATTTGATAGTCAAAAGCATAGATTTGTCAAATATATTAGGTATTTCCTGGATCGTTAGGTCCACGCAAGAATCGAGCTAGTCGTATATCCTTTACACAAAGGGTAACGCATCCCCTATGTAACGTACATTGATATGAATCTTCGAATAGTTGCGTTAAATATAATTCGGTGCACTCTTGTAATGTTTCTAATGATTCCCGTGAAATTAGTAGATCTCTACCCAAATATGTATGAAGTACTTCCTTTATTACTCTTGAAAATGGGAGCCTGGGTATAAAGTTGCCTACTTCGTTTCTATACTTTTTGATTTCCATTAATACTCTATTTCGTCGCGGATGTTTTTGCTTCCTTTTGCTTTGCTGATGTTCTCGATTTTGATAATTGCTTTTGTTAGCTACTTCCGTTACATTTTTGCGTCCACGAATATTCACATTATTTTCAGCAGCGCTCTCCTCTTCTGTTGCATTTCTATGTTTACCAGGCTTCGAATGTCCAGGTGATGGCGAAGTTTTACCTCTAGGGGATGATCGACTTTTACCTCTAGTTGATGATCGAATTTTACCTCTAGGTGATGATGGCATTTTACTTTTAGATGTTGAGGCAGTTTTACCTTTAGGTGATGGTAGAGTTTTACCTTTAGGTGATGGCAGTGTTTTACCTTTAGGTGATGGTAGAGTTTTACCTTTAGGTGATGACAAACTTTTATCTCTACCCCTATGTGATGCAATGTTATTTGATGAATCGAATGGCAATTCGTAATTTGTTTGATCTGGATTCGTTGACACTGAATCGAAATGCTCTCCTGAATCAGAACTTGAATCGTCTGAAACTGATTCTTCCCTTAAATGTTCTTTTAGTTGATTTCTCAATCTTTTTGAATTTGACATTTTAATATAGCATTATTTTCTATAATTTTGCCAAATTATTAAACACAATACAACACCAAATGCCAACTTTAAAATTAACCGATTGAATGAATGGCGTACTGATTTCAACTGGGGACTTTAAGTGAGGTGAAATAATAGTAATAATTGAAGTACTAGATTACGAAAACAGAAACGTCAAGTCATAACTTCAAATAAAAATTGTTTCATATCATTTTCAGCAACCATTGATGTTTAAGCGTTTAGCTGAGGCTTAAATTATAAAATAAATTTCCGAGTAAAAAATTATTATAACTTTATTCATTTAACCTTATACAATTCATTAAATCTTAAAATATTCGTAAGATAGTTCATATTCCGTTAGTAGCTGAAATAGAGTCAAATATAATAATAAGCCTTTTATGTATGTTTTATGAAGAAATATACTCCAATATATTATTTATTTACCTTTGTTTGAATCCGTATTTTTTCCTTTCGTAGAATAAGTCTGTTTTCGAACTTCCGAGGTTAACTATTTTTGGACAACCATCTCTCTGTAAAGAATATTGTAATATTATTTTTCTAATTTATGATATACAGATAGATCGTACGTCTTTTTCTTGTATGGTACACTCTTTACAATAATAGGCATCTGATACTCCCGGTCCTCCACAAATTACACACCTTCCTTGATAAGATCCATAATTACATTCATCGCAAATTCTGACTAGAGTACATGGTCTAACGTACGAGTCGCAAATAACACATTTTCCGTCACATTTTTCGCAAAGACGTCCAATAGCTGAAAAAGTGTTTTGAAAGATTATTCCAATTGAAGCATATAATGACATACCGACTCCAGGTTGTTTACGGCAAAATATCAAATCGGGATGATGTTTTGCCATTTCTTATAATCGAACAATAATATATGAAAAACTAAACTATTTTTGAAGCAAACTTGAAAAAAAAACTTTAATGACACATTGTATAGAAAATAAATCTATAAACAAAACTATGGTTTAATCAACGCAAAATAGACGAATTGTAAAGGAAGCAAAATATATGTATGCTTTTTAATAAATCAGGTTAAAAACATAAACACTTCAATTGTCAGTGTGGCGAATTCATTTTATGTTGAAACTTTGAAGGGTATAATCAATAGTACGAAGTTGTTGAAATGAAATTAAAAAAATTATTAAATTTTTATTATGTTATTTAAAAGGGTAAAATTGAGAAATAAATATGAACGATGAAGTATATAAGTTAAATAAAATATTTTAGTTTTTTCGAATTATGAGAACTTTGATAAATCTGTGTTTATATCTTGTTGAAGTGATTACAAAAACAAATGTTTGAAATGTCAAGGGAATAAATGAGCAAGTGTTTTAGCGTCAAACGCGTGCTCGTCATTTTTAACTAAAGTACCAGAAGTATTTTTTCTCCATTTAATTAAATTTTGATAGTGAGAAATAAAGTATGGCTGAACTAGACACTGCCGAAAAAATACGCGTTGGACAATATATTGTTATTCAAAGGCAAAAATATACAAAACTGCATAAATTTAGTAATTTAGATTCGACTGCTATGTTGGGAAAAGATCAACTTGAGCTTCGAAATATTGAAGGCAAAGAATATTACAGTACGTTTAAAATGATTCCAAAAGATGGTAAAAACAAAAAATTGTGCAAATTGGAAGTTTGTTCCGATACAGATATGCGTAGTTTACGAGAAATTTTGGGAATAAGTGAATGTGGTGCTGATAATCGAAATATTTGTGATGATGGAGGCTCGCAAACATTAAAACCAGAAGATATTGATAAGTTACGTGAGCTTTGTTCAGGATCTTCACAAATTGTAGAGAAAATAGTCGAGAATTCAAAAACGTTCAATTCGAAAACAGAGTACGCCCAAGAGAAATACCTAAAAAAGAAGGAGAAGAAATACTTTGAATTTGTTCAAATTCGAAAACCGAGTATACGACTGCTGTCTGAGATTTACTATCGTCAGGATCCAGATAAAATTATGGGAATTCGTCTGGATACCTTATCGCAACTACTTTCATACTCAGGTGTATGTAGTTACGGTAATCATTTGCTGTATGAATCAGGCACTTGTGGTCTTATTCCAGCAGCCTTTATAAATGCATTGGGTCCTAATACCGAAGCGAAAATAGTGCACATGCATCCTGGTAATGTACCCCAAAAGCAGGCAGTTTTAGCCCTCGAATTACCCGACGAGCAAGCGAACCGTTGTATATCTGTTAATCTATATTCAGTGTTGAGGGAATTTTATCAAAAAATAAAATTTGATGACAATATCGAGGTACTGGGACAAAAACGGAAAATAACAGATAACGAATCTGAATCGACCGAGGAAGATTGTCTTTTAAAAAGGGCGAGAATTGGAGAATTGGATGAAAACGACTGCGAAGGTTCTACAGGTATTGGGACACTTCCGAGCGAGATAGGAAAAGTATCGGAAAAACCTCTGTGGCAAATTGAAAATAAAAGAGCATGCGATTTATTGGCCAAGAAATTTGATAGTTTAGTAATTATTGCAAGGGAGCATCCTTGGGCCATATTAAAAGCTTTACTTCAGTTTGTGAAACCATCAAGACCCATTGTAATTTTTAATCTATCTCGTGAAATATTAATGGAAATCTATGTCGATCTGAAATCATCAAATGAGGTCACTGGACTGCACTTGGTTTCAAACTGGATGCGACTTTATCAGATTTTACCAAATCGTACTCATCCCGAGGTAAATATGAATGGCAACAGCGGATACATACTGTATGGTTACACAATTAGACAGAAATAAAGTGATATTTAGAGAAGTGGAATTAATGTTTTATTTATTAAAATTTCTATACTTCATTCTCTTTTAAACTATTTAAAGCAATTTGCGTGATTTCGAAATCAATTTTCGACAGATTCTCCACAATGTCGAAATGGTCGCGTCCTCTGATTAAATGATAATGCGAGTCTAGTTGCAAGTCGCACAAATTTCTATTAAACAGTTGCGATTGTTCTATAAATTTAGGACTATCGTATTCACCAACAATAATATAGAATTTTAAACCAATATTTTTAAGGTATTTGAAGTCATTGAACATTGGTGATTGATTTTTTGCAGTGTCTTTGTCTAGATGTAGTATATTATTACAATTAACAGCCTCAACTTTCCACAATTCCGTTAAGTCATAAACACCCGATATCAAAATAACACTTTTTATTATATTATTTTGTACCGAATTGTAAAATTCAGGATCAGATAAAGACGACGCTATCAAGTGGGCGCCCGCAGAATGCCCACACAATGTAAGCAACCTAAAATGATTTAAATCGTGTAGTCTACGAAAAAATATATATTAAATAATACTTTGCATTTGTTTTAGTTGCATAATCAAAAAGGACTCGAAATGCTTTTTTAATTGACTCTATAACTTCGGAAAGCATCCGTTTTGGGCAAAGTTCATAACCCACCACAGCACATCGGTAACCATTTTCTACAATTGGTTGCACACAGTAAGCTGATTCTTCCTTTGTTAATGCTTGCCAATATCCACCATGTACGTAAGCGAATATTGAGGAGTCTACAATAAATATATATCTTAATAATTAAAATAAATCTGCATAATTTTATGGTTTTACTTTCTTCATTTTTATTAAAGTAAATGTCAATTGATTCTTGGCCATCGTTGTCATATGAAATTGTTTTATGTTGGTAGCACTTTCGGTTTTGTTCACTTTCTGGAATAAGAATAATTTTGTATCTCAAATTAAAAAGACTGAAAGAAAATTTAGTGTATATATATTTATACAATTATGCAGGATATTATTGTATTTTAATATTTTTTATATTATTATAATAGGAACTTTTAATAATGACCTTTCTGAGTGAAAATCGTGTGTTGTTTAATTACTTCTTCGGAATTTAAAAACCGTTTTGACCACATACTTGGTGAATAGATTTTTTCCAAATAATTATCAGTCATATTTACAGTCCCAATTGTTTTCATGTACTAATTTCAAGTTCAGTGAAAAACAATTCCGCAATGCACACGGGCACGATCAATATTATAATAAGTTGTAAAACCTTAATCAGAGAGTCATTATCAGTAGCCATCCATACATATGTGGGCATATCAAATATTAGTAATTCCACGAACCCATGAATGTATTTTTGTATAATATATCTGCATAGCATATGTTAATTATATGGCTTCTGTGAAAAATGTGAATAAACAAATTACTCGACGACTGCATATCCAAATGAAATTTTTGTTTATAGATTATGTACAATTAAGAAAACCCTTACATAACAACACAATAGAAAAAACATTTTATATAAAAAGATCGAGAAAATTTTATTAAATTTTTTTCAACCCCACTGACACATTATAGTGACACCACAATCTCTTAAATATTTAATTTTATAATAAAAAATAATATCTTACGTTGACATAAAATAAGGGAAAAAAACAATTAAACTATCATTCCTCTTCTATTACAATTATTTCTTCATCTTTACTATTTACAGATTTTAATAACGGTGTTTTTGTTTCTTTAGAATTAATGCTATTAACCGTTGCTTCAACATCCTCATAAGATCGTCTTCGATTTACTGCACTTGAAGTTTCCAATGACACTGTAATTGGGGATGATAGTGACGTTGTACTATTTATATTTATTCGTTCTGCCGCTATGTTTGGCTTTATTGGACTGTTTCCTGTTCCATTAGGAACGAGGCAGTTCTCTTTCTCTTTGCTAGATAGTTTTAATGTTTTTGAATCGTTCTTGAAATGCTTCTCTAAGGTGTCTATACCACTGTTTTCGGAATTTTTCGTTGGCAAAATTTCTTCATTCGATTTCTTTTCTTTAAGTTTATTTTGTTGTTCAACAGTACATAATTCTTGTTCAGCTGCAAATCTTGAAAAAATTAATAATTTTAATAAAAAATTTTTTGTAGAAGGCATATGTAAAATTATAATTTAATCATTTAAGGCATGGTCGATTATTTGATAGTAACACACAACTAAAATATACCATACCTATCAATAATATTTCCAATTTTTGCATGGTGTTTTTGGTTCTCAGATAATTTTGCATTTAATGTTGGATCGGACAATGCTGGATCTTTTTGTGTACCTGCAAAATGTGTTACCGTCTCATACAAATCGGATTTTCTTCGATCCTGAAGTAACTTTCCTATTTTGATGAAAGCCTCTTGCGCTGTAAACAAAATAAACTTGTATATTAAAATATTTCGAAAGATTTTTTCCAGCATTTTATTTACCAATTTTTTTCATTTCGTCTTTTCTCAATTTAAAACTGTATTCATTATTACAATGTTCTAGGCACTTTAATACATCGAAATAGTCTGGGAACACTTTTGTCCTATTCACATAATTTTGAATAGTTTTATTAAATTTCTGATAGCATGTGCCATGAAATGAAATTGGCTTCTTAACGGATCTATGAGCATGTTTGCTTTCACCAGTTAAATCGCAAATCATATCATAAATCTGCAAATTATAAATAAATATTATTTAATAAATTTTGAAATATACACAAATAATAAATGAAAATTATTTAAAATTTTTTAACGTACTTTGCATGCTCTCTTCTCGTAGCGCTCCTTTCGTAGATATGTCGAATTTGTATCGTCTTCTAAATCGACGTCGGCTTGTTCTAATCGTGCTATACGTTTTGTTATTTTATAAAGTGCTTTGTTAAGTCTGCGAAGTTGCTTATCTTTGAGTTCGTTGCCAGTTGTTGTGACGTTTTCATTCGACAAAACCGCTGCTTTACTTTTACGGCGTACTTTTAGTTCTTCTACTATACTTTTTACTTTATAATACACTAAATCAGGCATTTCATTTATTTCTGTGGTAATGGTGCGAACAGATTTACAAAATCCTTTTGAGTTAACGAAATCGGGATGAACGGAGTGGTAATATTTGATTAGTTTTGTATCTATAATTGTTTGCATATCGTCGGATGGATCGGCCGTTTTGCAAGCTTCTAACAAAGCAATGAAATCAGAATTTAACGGCGTGCTATCCTCTTCAGATTGTGTTTGTTTTTCAGGCGCTTCTAGTGCAATAACATCGGATTTTGCAGCAGCTACGATTGGATCAGCTTTCTCGCTAACATCATTATTTTTGTTAACGTTATTAAGCGATAGTATTGAATTCTTTATTATAACCTCATTATTTGAATTTTCAGCAGGTTTAATTGTGGGCAGAGGTTCTTTTTCCGAACTATCTTTCACAGTTATTTTATTTAGATCTATGGCTTCTAACGAATTCGGTTTATTCTTTCTATTGATTGTATCTTCACTATTAAGATCAATTGAGATAATTGGACTTTTGCGATCGACAGTTTTGTCCACAATTTTAGAAATTTGTATTGGTTTAACCCGTTTTAGGACTGGTGCAGATGTAGCAATTGTATCTGCTGGTCGCTTTAAAGCTCCAGAATATAATATTTTGTCTACTACTTCTTTGCAATTATTTTCAATTGGATTCTTGTTTTCGCTTCCACTTCCTTTTGATGTGTTTGGAGGAGGCGCCTCTACCTAAAATGGAAAAAAATATTAGTCCATTTTGAGATCTATTTCACGAAATGAATCCGTGAACTGAGTTTCATATAGTCAAAACAACCTGCCCCGATATTAATTACGTCATGGCAATTAATTTTATTTAATTCCCAATTAATTTTAATCATTTCAGTTAATCAGTAAATACCGCGTGCAATGAATTATTTTTATTATTATCGATTTTCATGGTTAAACTTAGTCGAAGATGATATTAGATGGATAAAAAAACGCGCTAAATAGAAAAATTTTTCTTTTACTAAAATATCAAATAACAAAGATATGGCAATAATAACTAAATAAATATATTTTAACAATTTAGATAATATAATCAAACCTCATCATCCGATGATAACAACTCAATAACTTTGTTCATTTAATTGAAATAATCAAAAATCATACACGACCATAGGAGTTTGAGAATAATACGGGCTTTAATAATTCTACACATTAATGACGAGAAATTATATTAACACTAGCACGAAATGAAAATTACGACAATTCGATGTTTTGTTTTCCATCAACAAACGCTTCAATTTCTGTCTTGCTCTTGATTTTTGCTCAGCAATATTCTAGTACTTCATCCAGTCAAAATTTCTACATTTCACTCATTTTTATGATCTGTATTCGAAATTATTCGAATTTCAAAATTAAGACTTAATCCATTATTGTGAGGAATATCATGCCACTTGTAAAAATTTAAATTACAAATTTCACAATTATTTTATAAAAAGAAGG
Organism: Atherix ibis; assembly: GCA_958298945.1. Taxonomy (NCBI): domain Eukaryota; kingdom Metazoa; phylum Arthropoda; class Insecta; order Diptera; family Athericidae; genus Atherix; species Atherix ibis. The sequence goes on along the minus strand of OY282609.1, from coordinate 11,780,497 downwards.
TTAAATCAAACAATAAATTAATGAAATTATTCATTATAATAGAAATCTATTACAATGGTTTTGATTAATTATATTTTGTATAGACAACAAAAATAAAAATTAAATCGAATTTTCATAAATAATTTTACAGTATATATTTTTAATTCAGTAATAAGAAAATGTAATAGTAGTGCGATATTAATCGACAAATTATTATACTTTAATTTTATATCTATACTGTCTAATCGAAATTTTTATTTATTAATTATTCTACCAAAGCAAATAACTCAAAACGAATTCAGTAATTATAAATTTTAATAGTTTTGCACAAATTTGTATAAGCTCTTAAATAAACATAATAGTTGTATTCCATTGGGCCTATTTTGCTACTCGCGAGTACTTTCCCATTGGAACGCAGAGCTTTCAGACAGTAGTAAATTATAACCTCAAAATACTGAACTTATTCAGCTTGGCTACGTGAAGTGATGTGTTGTACGAAAACATTTATTAATGTTTTACTCTCGTTATAGCTTCAATTATCATCAAGAAAATGAAAACTCGTTCTACATTTTTAAATATATTAAATAAGTTAAATTAAGTTATTTTATATATGTGATAAATTTATTATTTATAGTTTTGTTAGCCAAGGAGGCATTTATTTACAATTGAGAGTGTTATAATAAATATAAAGTTACACAAATACATCATTTAAGTTTAAATTAATTTAACAATCCATTATTATCCATATTTTCAAACATTTGCTGCCTCGCACGTTCACCATTGTTGCTGTCAATTCCTTCAGATTCTACGTAATTCTGTATGTTGCTGACTTCATTATCTAAATATTCTGTCACAGAAATCATTTTCAGTTAAGTTTCCAAACCCCTTAAACGGGCGAACTAAATATCTGCTAAATATCTAATTATGGACTCAACCTCAGTAATACGCCTGTAAAACACCGATTTTCGTAGAAGCCGTGCATCGTGCATTGCACCAGCTTCACCACAATGCACATCTATAAACTTTTTCTTGGCGTTTACAAATCCCTGTAATAGCAGACTGTAATATTTTTCATATTGCAGTATGCTTGTTTGGCACGGTTAGAAGGATTGATTTTAATATATGTAAATTGCATCTGGTTATTTTGTATTTCATGATGCTGTTGGCCATTTTATGTAATTGGTACTCACTTCAACAAACCATTTTACGACGCGGTATAAAATTCGATGGACACTGCATTCTGTGACATCAAATCTGTCTCAAATTTGTCGGTACACTTTCAGTATTTGCTAGAAACCACAACGTGATGTATATTTCAACATCAAAACCAACTGCAGTACGTCCTCCATGACTTGGACGCTGTAAAAACACACTCCAGTAATATTTGATTCCGTTTCTTTTTGCTTTTGCTGCACGAATAAAGTAAACATAACAAAAATATGTTTATAGTTGACACTTCAACATAACCAACCAACCCGCTAAGCTATCTATTTTCATTTTGGGAACTAAAATCCCCTTACCGTAAATTGTATGCGTAACTCCACAAGCGAAGTACTCATCTGTATGAGGTGGTGTAGATGAAGCTTTTTTGAGAAGCAAAGCTTTCTCAAGGGAATACGGCTAATATATTAGTTCTGCATTCACCTAATATTATTTGTAAAAATATATATTTACTGATTTGAATTATTTATAATTATTGAATTAATAGAATTGAAATTATTTACATTTGTGGCCTAAAAAATATAAAAATGTAAGGGTAATGAATTAATGAACAAAATACAATTTCGAAAAGAAATTTTCTCAAATATTTTGATTATTTTAAGAAGCTTTTGTTTGGCTTAAAATGAACAAATAAATTAACTGACAGTAAAAAATTGAAAATACAATATAATCTATCATCAATAGAATATAATTTCTAACAAAATAAAATAAAGAATTCAATTTCGAAAATTTAACTAAATATTTTGTAGTGAGTTTTTAAACCATTTGTGGAGTCTTATTTGCAGCCCACATTTCGAACTGACCGAGTTCACTGAGCTGCAAATGAACAGTAGAATGAACGAATTGCAATTGGATAGCAAATGAACTTGACGACTTCAAAAAATATTGGAAAAAACTTTACTTTTGACGTTTGGTCAAAGCAGAGATTGTCTGGCTGTGGTTAGGTGCAGTGGTGGTTGAAGTTTCCCAATTTTGTTTATGACGATTTTGTGCTAATTACTAAAATTTCTTTTTTGTTTGAAAATTTGAATTTAATGTAAATATCGGTATTTTTTAGGCGGTATGTTCACTACCCTATTAAGTAGATTATTCATACAAATAAGTGTCAGTACAGGTGAAATTCAAGGAAGAATCATAAATCCATCTAAAATTCACTCGATCTTTTCGAGGTCGCGAATCTAGTTTTCGCTCTTTTTTTTAAATATAAAATAAAAACTCATTTATAGAATAACGAGTATAGTAGTGAATTAGAAATCATTGATTGATAATTGAGAGAACTGTATCTGGTCGAATGCGCCCACTGTTTTTGTGAAATTTCAGCGGGGCTCAGTTTTAGTTTTTTTTAATAAGTTGTATGTGAAAATTTTTAATTTAACATAGAATATTGAATTGAACATCTATTATTTTAAGTCAGAACGTGTTTTAGGAAGAGTGTAAAATTAATTTAAATAGAAAAGAAAATATAAAAATCACAATTTAGATACGATTTATTCTATTTTGTGATGGAGTGGAAGCAATAACAATTATGAAGAGGAAATCTTACGAAACGACAGCATCGACAAAGGTGAAAATGTCACGACGAACAAATCTAATCGGAATCTGTGGTATAAGCGGCTTTTGCATTTTATTGTTAATTGCAACTCAACACCGTCCGATATCAGAGTCACCGTACACAACAGATACTTTTAATCAGTCCATTACAATCACGGATGTATTGAACCAGCAAAGAATAAAAATAGCTCAAGAAATGGAAAATTTTGAATATCCGAGTGGACGGTTTGGGGTAGATGCTGAAAAGTTATCAGATATGACATTAGAAACAAACGGGGTACCTGTCCGGAGTGTGATTATAACAACTTGGCGGTCCGGATCAACTTTCCTTGGCGATATACTGAATGCAATGCCATCCAATTTTTATCACTACGAACCCTTGTTGGATTTCGGCATCTCACAGATTCGTAGTTCACCTAACGATCGTAAAGCAGTCCGCAATTTAAAGAAGTTACTTAATTGTGATTTTAGCGGAATGGATGAGTACCTAGAGTATGGACGTGAACATAAATATTTATTTGAACATAATGAACGATTATGGGCACAGTGCAAAGAGTATCCTCAATTTTGTTGGCGACCAAAATTTCTTACTCCTTTTTGCAAACTTTTCCCTATGCAAAGCATGAAAATTGTCCGACTACGATTAGCCCTAGCCGAACAACTACTCATCGATCCAAAGTAAGTAAATTTCAATTTTTCAAATCACCATACTTCTAAAAAAATATGGTAATGTAAAATTTGATATGAAAAATTTATAATATCGCGGTAACTATTTATTGAATGGTATTTGCTCTTGCATATAGTTTTTTTTTGCAATATTTTTTTATTACACAATAAAGTTGGTCAATAGGTAATTTCCTATAGTTTACAGAAATTGTATAAAAACGATTGACTTATTTTTCATAACTCCGTACAACTATATTTCACACAACCAAAGGCGATTATATTTTTTTAAACATAATAAAACCATGAACTTGAGTATCTGTGTTATTGCATAAAAATATACCATATGACCCTGACTATGGGATATAATATTATAACAATTCATTGAAATGGACAATATCATAGAAAACTTTAATTATAATAAATCGTATAATATGGAAAATTTTTGTTAGGAAAATTGTAAAATTTGTAGATTTAGTCTCAAATATTTGTACTATAGGCAGGATTTTTTTTATTTATTTATAGGACGGATTAAAACATTAGTATAATTGAGAAATCAATAATTTTAATGTTTTTAAAAATAATAAATAATAGAAGTTATTCTAAAATCATAAATAAACTTGTTCAAGTAAAAAGGAAAAATTATTTTCATATTTTCTATTGTTTCTGTTTTTATGCAAAATTACTGGAAATGAATTGATTGAAATCATTAAGTAGTGAGGTATGATTATTGTACAGGACATGGTCTACTGCAATTCTAAATTTTATTAGCAATCAGACTACAATCATTTATTAACCTATTGCTCTAACTTATTGAGATGAACTTTGACTTCGAATTATGATGTAAACTTTTTAATAGAATTTATTTATTCTACATATTTTATACAGTACACATTTAGTATATAGTATAATTTATAAACAGTTGCCACAAGTTGACTTATAAGATTTCTTTCTCATATTTCGATAAACTAAAATGTTTTGTTCTCTTTTTTAAAAAAAAAAAACCAAATATAAAAATTTGGTCTAAAAATATTTTATATATAAACCCAAACGTGTATTTATGTGTACAGATTGTATTGGAGTCTTTTTTTATATAGATACAATGTATAAATAATGAGTACCATAGGTCACGTTTAGCTTATTCTTAGGAAACATTTAAATTTTTATGACTACTTTTATAAAGTTCCCATTAATAAACGTACTCATAGAACTCCATTGATATCAATCGTTTATATGTAAAAATTTCAAAGGTCAGATAACACTTATCCTATGGAATCCATACTTTTAATTTTAAGAAATGTATTTTGACATGTTTTGATCTTGTATGTGCCAAAAAAGTATTAAAAAATGTATTGTTTTTTAAATTCAAAATAATTAAGTTAAAAGTAAAATAAAATTTTTAAATTCCAATATTAGATACTGAGAAATATGTTTGTTGTAATATTTGTTATGTAACATAATTTTGATTTATTCAAAGGTAGTAAATTTCTGTCAGAAAATACAAATACCATATATCACAAAATTCTATAAGATTCTTATCGCTAATATTTAGTTATCTTAAGATGCATTTGGGTATACGTTAATTTTTTTTTGCTTTAAATTAAAATTTATAATGTTTTTTTTCTCGAATATGGTATTACCTAAATGAGTGCATGAATGAATTTGTGAACCACAAATAAATGAATTTAAAATATTCAGTATCCATTTTTGCAATCGGATGGATTTTGCTGCTCAGACAATTTGCAAACCGATACTGCATAATGCAGATATGTGTTATAATTGAATTGCATTCTGTTGGAACATAAACAAAGAAAGATAAAGTGCAAGTAGAAAGGCGAAACGAACAATAATATTATCGTTACAGGTAGTTCTATAGTGTTGTTAAACTGGTAACTACAAGACGGTATATGCATCGTATAGAAGTACTGATACTAGGGAAGGAAGAACCAATCAGTAGAGTCTGAAAATTCATATAAATTTTCATATATTTGTCAGCAAGTCTGCCAAGTTTTTCATTTTTTCCTTTTGTAATTTACGAGTTATCAGAAATACGATTGTATTGAATGTGCAACTTGGTAGTCCCATATTACTACTGAAAAGATTTGGTTTATCGATGTTTGCAGGAAGTGGCAAATATCCAGTGGTCCATAGTATATTGTTTGCAATGTTAAATGGTCGAGGAAACGTACTCGTACATGACTTCCATAAAAGAGTTGTTACAATTCCAATTTGGTGGCTAAAAATTTATCCAAAATGTCAGAAGCATTTGTCGCTACTATGTTATTAAACATAAATATTTGTAATTAAAATTTGTAACAAACAGAAATTTTGAAAATTTTGTGTGCCATTTTATATTTTGGATCGTTTAACTATCGCAACGAATATTGCGTGTAGCCACGTGTCGTACTTTAAGCTTATGTCAACGTCTATATGAGGCTTATTTCTCCCACAAGTGATTATGTCCAAAACTGACTTTCTGGTGTGCATTTTGGTCTGAAGGTGTCATTAATTCGTATTTCTTTGAAAATTAGGAAGAAGTTAATGTTTTTTTTACCTGAACTTGAAGATTTTAATCTGGAGTAGAAGACACCACTAGCCACACAAAATGAGAAATTTTGCTTTTATTAAGAAAATATTCTCCCAGGACGCATAATTTCGACATTTGTTAATGTCCCTTGTCCTCCGAAATCGTGCGATTTGACGCCATTTGACTTTTTCGGGCTGTAATGCGTCCATTATTGGGCGGATTTGGTTTTTAAATGCTCTAAAGTTGAAGATTGTTTACGAAAATATGTTATGTAAAAACATATTTTCGTAAACAATCTTCAACTTTAGAGCATTTAAAAACCAAAATCCGCCCAATAATGGACGAATTACAGCCCGAAATTTGCGAAAAACTCGTCAAAAATTCTCTCAAAATTCATAATGGCAGTTACACGTATATACCATGCAAAATGGCAAGGACCAAGAAGTATAATAAAATTAAACTTCCATCGAAATCTCTATTTTAATAGCGTTAAATTTTTGAAACATAAATTAAATAAATCTTTACAGAATTTTGGATAATTACAATATTTTTTTTTTTTTTGTAAACAATTTAACAGAGAAAACTGCCTAGAAATAGTCAATTATAATGATAGACATTTGTATAATAATTTAATTTTGTCATAAATTTTGTCATAATTTTCAAAAAGTCTTAGAGATTTTCCTTATATTTTTGTAAATAATACATTTATTTAATAAATTAAAAATTTTCATTAAATAGAGATTTTTTCACAATTGCGGACAACATTTCGTAGTTGAAGCAAATACCTTTCTCATATATACTCGATGTTATATAATAAATAAAACCATGAGTATACAATTATTTTGTAATAAATTCAACATTCGATGAAATTATAAAGCAACATATATTTGAAAGTATATAAGATGTTAGATACATTGCATGTGTACGAGTATATGAAAAAATGAAAACTCTAACATGAATATAAAAATATCATGCATAGTAAATTTGATTCGATCGAGTCAAGTCAAGACTAGTCCAGTCAGTCTTATTCGTATCGATTCCAGTTCGATGCCAGAGTCAGTCTTATTCGAGTCGGCTTATTGAAATATTTATTCAAAGTACGAATAAGAAATTATGCAAATAGATTTATGCAAAGAAACACATAGATTTTCATATTTTTGTTTCCTTTTCATATGATTTTTTTATGACTACTCGTACCACACAATTCATCAGTGTTTCTCTTCTAATATTTCGTTATATTTAGTATCTATTCATCTATAGATATCGTTTCTGAAACTTTCTTGTTCACTAATTTTAAATATGAATAATATGCTGACTAGTGATTTGCAGTATTTTTTAAGATGTCAATTATTTTTATATTTTATTTTATACTTTAACTATTGATATATAATATTTTTAACTGAAATTCACTTTGAAAATTTATCATTTTTGTATAGAAAGTGTTATCCAATTTGTGCTTCATTAAATAAAGTTAAATAAAACACGCTTAAAATTAATTTTATTTCATTATATTACTTGCACCTTGTCCATTGACCATGGAATGTAACATCATTCGAATGGCTTCCATAAGAATTTTTTTTGTATATTGTAAACTTGAATCTAGAACCTTTTGTGTAATTTTTTGATGACTTTTTTGTTCACTTCGAGCTGTAATAAAGCTAAAAATTACATAAGGTTCAAATTAAAATCTTTGAGTTCGAACCAAAAGAAGTCATCTATCATATGATCATAGTACTAATAACGCAACGGTCTCTTCTTCTTAATTTTCGAATAATTACGGGTCAATAACACTTTCAGGTAAAAGTACACACCATACAATCACTTTTCACGGATACAATGGCTTCTCCATAATCGCGTATGGGTTTTTAGAACCCCATATATGGCAATTTTGCTCATTGACCTTCCCAATAAGCAAAAAGCTTTGGTTATTGACGTATCCACTGAGCCTAATCGCTATATAAAGTTGATACGGAAAATTAACATCCAGCAAGCAATCGGCGTATTTTCTCCGGTAAATCGATTTATAATGTAAAATAGTACCTTGGATGGCATTATTGTTTGGCAGCTGTCAAATAACAGGGCCGTAATTTTCAAGCCACCAAATGGATTAACCTTTTATTAGATATAATATTTTTTTAAAAAGAGTTCAATAAATAAAAAATGTATAAACAAACTTTGTTTTTAAATAATTTCTTAATTCTAAAAGGAAACTTTAATTTTTTAATATTTTGTTAATTTACAAATAATATCTGGAATAATTTATGATTATATATAGTCTCAACTCTGAATATTTGCAATGAATTTCACTATTGTGGTAAGTTTGAATAAATATAAAAATTTATAATATTATCCAATTTGAATATAATATCTATTTTGTTTATTAGTACCTAAGCATTGTTTAAGTACATTTATTTGTACAATGTCAAACCAAAAAAAAACTTTGAACTTTGGTTTTTTTATGCAAATAAAAATATAGCATATTTACTTTAAAAAAAAGAATCGATAAAGATTGCGTGCAATTTAGTATGATTATAATTACTTTTAAGCATGTAATTTGGATGGAAGACAATTAACTAGAGAATAATATTGACTAGAACACATTTTTATGTAAGCATCAAAAATATATTTTTTTTAAATTCTCTTAATTAAAAAATTTTTATATGGTCAAATTTTTTTTAATTAAAACCAAACCCATAAATAAAATTATTCGATATTGTTAAGGCTGTACAATTTGTTCTGGTCAGAAGTAATTTTTTATTTTCTAATATAAATAAATGTAATTTATTGAAGAGTAAAATTTTTTTTACCAAAAATATCATATAGTATAAAAATTTGTTAGAATTTCGAAAGAATTGAATCGAAACAAAATCGATTCAATAAAGTAACAAAATATTAATTTATCATCGGCAATGGTATCATTGCTATTATAGTCATCTTTGGTATTGTTACGAAAATCCACTTAAAGTTCTACAATCGAAATTGAATTTGTTTCGATTTTTCATCGAAAACGATAATTGCTTATTTATTCTTTTTTTATTATTATAAAAAATGGAATATTGCTGATTAGATATGACTTTACTTTATTTTGGACATCAACTGTATTGGTATGGCGAAATTGTCAACAAAATCAACAATAAACTACATATTTATACAATTATATAGTTTAAGTCAAATTTAAAATAATATTCTGTCTATTAAAGGATTATCTAATTTATTCTGCGGAAATTAAAGTTTAATAAAGCATGCTTAAAATTTAAATTTAAAATTTGGATTTTTATTTCATTATATTACTTCGACACTGCCATTAGGGAAAAAATATACCATTTTATCCAAATGGCCGATATGAGACGACTATTGACAGAAATCGATATTTTTAAGATAATTTTTTAATATTTTTTCGCACATTTTGGGCTGTAATTCGGCCATTATTTAATGAATGTTCATATAGTCCCATAAGAAAAAGTCAAACGGTGTGAAATTGCACAAAATCTTAAATTTATCTTGTTATGTGGTCCAGAGTAAAAAAAGTTTAGACTAAAAAAGTTGGTACCGTTCTCTTTGTCATTTTCAAAAAACTACAATCCTTCAATTCAAAATGCATGCAGGACAATCACATTTTTGCTGATGCAGTGTCTTTTCACTGAACGAAGAATAAGCCTCGTTGCTGAAGAAAATTTGTTCTTAATCAGAATCCATAGCTTTTGTTGCAGCACCCAATGAACTATAATAAGGAATGGCAAACAAAACAAATACCATATTGAGGTACAAATATGTTTGACAGCTGTCAAATAACAAGGCTGTACTCTCCGAAACACAAAATGGATAATCCTTTATGATCGTTGATTTGAAATTCGGATTAGAAAATATTCAGATTGTTCAAAATTGTACAGATTTTTATAAAATAAATTAAATCTAATGAAAAATTTAATAATTTTTGGTGTTGTGAAAAAACAATATAATCGAATAAATCTCATAGATATGGAAAGTATCGTACATACTCGTATGAATATGTTCTTTAAGAACTCACGGTGTGGTAATCAACAACGATGTCATGGAGATATTTGTATTTATAAAAGTTTTTTTTTCCCTGGAGAACTTGTGAATCTTAAAAGTATTCTTTACATGAATTGAAAAGTTTTCGTTGTTGATATTATAATTTATCGTCGTATACTTTTACCGATAAAGTTTTTGTCAGAATTTTATAAAAACCGAACATTGGATATTTAGCTTCGTGTACCAAGGTACTTTTGAACTTTTAAGTTCGTTTATTTGTGATTTTTTATTTGTAATATTCTAAACATGCACACATAAATAATAAAAAAATATTTATATTATGGTTTTTCAAAATTTTAATAAAATATATATGAAATTTTTGTTATTGCTTTTTAATTCCATGAAAACATATTTTTATCCGCCAATGTTTTATAAAATTCACATTGTGAATAACTTTTATATAAAATGAAGGTAAAAAAGTTATTCGTAATATACATATTTAATCTTTTCCTGTTGAAAATGAATTGTTTTTTTTTTAATTTATACTTTGCATGAATTTTATGCTTGACAAACAAAATAGTTTTATTGTAAGTATTTTAGTAAAATAGTGAATAATAAACTGAAAGAAAACAATCCATTTTTTCTTCTCAATAAAAAAAATTATAACACTATTCTTGATTTATTATTAATTGAAATACTATATAATATCACCAGTTGGTAGGCAAATGGCCTTATGATCGTGGCGCTGTCTCGTCGTCCGTGGTCCTTGTACTCGGTACCTTACAGACGAACAAACTATGTCGCTAATTATAATATTGCTGAGTATGATTCGGATAAATGCATTATATACAATAACTTATACCCATTTTAGACTGAACTTACATTTTCTAAATATAATCTTACAAGTAAATAAAACACACAAAATTGAACGTATTAAAAAATTTAATTACATATTTCTTATTAATATTATTTCGATAGTAAAATGAATTTATTTTTTGCTCAGATAAGTACACTTTCTAATAGGATTCATTGGTGATCCTACTGGGCAATTAAATTCTTTAGCAAATTCTTCAGAATTTTGAACTACACCATTAACACGAGCTTTACTTGGACTGTGCTCATCGGTTTTGTAACGCTCATAAGCAACAGCAGTTGGTGTATCATCACACCATGCTTGAGCAAAACCTAGGAACAAAATCTGTGAATTGGTAAAATTCAATGCTTTTGATGTTTCTGATTCGTCTTCTGCATTTTCAAGATGATCTTCCAACCACATTTGGTAGGCTCGATAGGTTAGACCGAATCCTTCATGATCAGATAAGTTTTCGTCTAGCGTATTTTCTCCGTTGATGGTTGTATTTGTGTCTTCGAATGTGAAATTATTAAATTGACTAATGAAACACGCACGTTTTTCCGCCATACGAATATCAACCGATTCTTCCCACCATTGATCTTGTTCACCTTGGGGATTATACTGAATTCCAGACCAATCAAATGCGTGCATAAATTCATGCCCAATAATTGTACCCAACATTCCAAACGCAATTGAGCGTGGGTAGAAGGGATGATACCATGCTGGAATTGATGCCGCCGCTGGAATAGTCACTACACCTTGAAGAAGTGGAAGATATCTTGCATTTACTTCTAGAGCATCCATGAACCAATCTGTATACCTATTAAAAGGCATTTCTCTCTTGTTATTTCTGATCCTTATATTATTGCTTTCAAGGTTGATGAGGTTTTCGAAGAAGTTCGTAGAATTAATGGTTACTTCGTTATATATAGCATTTAATTTATTATCATCCATAATATATTCAGGGTAGCCAATGTTTGTTGAAATGGAATTAAATTTCATGATTGCATTTTGTTTGGTTTCACCATCTAACATATCGGTTTTTTCAAAAATTTCACGTCCAGCTTTTTTCAAATATTCTATCATTTCAACAATACCAGATTTAATTTCCGGATTAAAATATTCTTCTACAAATATTCTTGTAAGTGCTGGCTTCATTTTTTCTGATAGAACTTTCATACAATGTTTCGTTTTTGTGGACAAGAAAACTATTTTGCCATAGTTAATAAAAAGTCGTACAAAAAGATAATTTGCCAATTTTCTTGGCTCAGTATCGGCGACAAACTTTGCAATACTAGTTAAGATTGGAAGACCTTCATTTATCTCAACTTTCTCCGTTATACTTAGCTTCTTATCAAATATAATTGACAGGTAACGATGCCAATCAATCTCTGGCACCATTTGATGTAGTTCTCTAATTGTGTAAAATGCACTATCTGCTGTTTTCAGGTTTTGAAATTCCATCAGTTTTGTATCGACCTCCTCAATATCTTTTACAAACTGCGTTTGTAAATCAGAATCAAAATCCATGGCTGATGTAAATATCATTCCAAAACCATAATAACTACGGAATGATCTTTCACTTAGTAAACTGTAACTACTACTCTTCAGAGTCATTTGAAAAGAAACACTTTCATCGTCTTCTTTGGTTGGTTCGACATTAATTTCAAAGAATGCATGAATGTCATGTGCGGCAGTATGTGCTGTAACGTTAACCCAATCAAATTTGTCCGCAGTCCAATGAGGATCAATTACTGGAAACGTTCCAAATAAGTTTAAAATTTCGGTGAATAGCTCTTTCGCACCATTATATGGTGTCTTCTCGTTTATGCAAGAATTGTAAAATTGTTTTGCTTTAACAACAGCTTCAATTTCATTACTTCTTTCTTCGGTCATTAAAACTTCTAATAAATAATCCTTAATTTCTTCCATAAATGCTATGTTATCTTTTCCATCTTCATGTGGTATATTTTCGAAACTATTACACGCATATTTGTAAAAATCATCACATGGATTAACAGTGGTATCTCTTTGAAAATGCATCATTAACATTAAATACATTCGAAAAGTATCCTTGTCATCAGTATTTATTAATTTATGTACAAAACTTAGAATATCATCTTTAGTTTGAAATGGTTGCTGCGCAAAAACACCAGCGCATAGTATCAAAACTATAATAGAAAATTTAACTCCCGCCATTGTGAACAGTTTTCGATCTAATGTGCCCGTACAGATACGATTCGAAATTCGCAAATAACGTGTTCGTACTGAACGCATTCTAATTAGTCCGCTCCTTTTAAATCCAATAGAAGTGCTTGTTATCAATATTTTATATAAATAATCAGCAGAATTTCTATTAAATTTAAAAGTCAATTTTTTTGACATTTAGTCTTTTCCATAATCAATTTAACAACAACCGAAACAGAGCCAAAATAATCGCTTTACTTAGTAACATCCTTAAAAAAAAATACTTTACCAAAATTATGAATAAATTTTTTTTTTGAACTTTTGATACACTTTGACATGCGTAAGAAATTTTGCTTGTCCAAATAAATTGAAAATAGTCTAATCGTTTAATAAATAATCGTATAAAAAAATATGGCCAAGCTTATGTCTAATAATTATACTGAGCAATCAATCGATGGCATTGACATCAAAATTATAATTTATTTGATAAACCAAAACTTATACAAACTTAAGAATAAAAATATTTTGCACAATATTTAATAATTTTTAATTTAATTTTCATTAGCTATCAGCCGTTTATTTTGAAAGTGGCCAAAGTCCATTTATTTCAAATTCGCTTGATTAGCATAATACATTTTTTTTTTAAATAATACGTTTTTGATGGTTATAAAATTATTGGAAAAACAAATTTTCCTTGGAATAATAAGGAAAATATATAATTTTTTGTTATAAAATTAAAAAAATATCGTTCTTTTATTCACTATAAATTTATAATATTTTGTAATTAATAATTCATTCTTCTCCAATTTACGTAAAATAAATTATTTTCTATATTATTTAAATAAAATAAGTAAGTAATTAATCCATTAACTCATTGCATTTTAGTGTTGCTATTGGGGTTGGTGTCAATTCAATATTATTAAAGTTTGTTGGTACCACCCTCGACGCGTTTATAAATCCTCATTCATTGGTGTTTATAGAAAATTTTATATAGTTCAGTTCTCAAAAATTACATTCAACATATTATTAATAAATTTCCCCTTGATTCGTTAGTATTTTTTAACCCAAAAATCACGCCTTCTAGAGGCTTAGTTGAAAAGAAATAGTCTCGTTTCATTTCATTTACAATGAAGTTATAAGGTGAGCCATCTGTTGGTTTTTTTTCCAACTTTCAGAATATCTGTCAAAAGATATGCCATGATTTTTTGCAGTTGTCAAGTATAAACTACAATAATATAATTTTAGTCATGGAGTCATGACTGAAAATTGTACTAGCTATTGGACCATATGCAGCGCAGAACATATTAGTACGTCAATTGAATGAGGGAAAGGCCTGAACATTTTTACCATCGAAAATCATCTTCAGTGACAAAGTACATTTTCACCTCGACGGCTATGTTAACATACAAAATTGTCGAATCTGGGGCACGGAAAACGTTCATGTGATTAAGGAAAAACCAATGCATCCTAAAAACGTCCCTGTTTGGTACGGCTTATGGGCTAGTGAAATGAGCTTTGGTTTCAACACATTAGTACTGCAGTGTATATTCTAAGCGCCACGATACTTTAGGCCATTTGGCGACAAAGCATATCCGGATAAGGAAATTAAAGAAGAAAATGAAAAGAAAAACTGGATTTTTGGATATCGCAGGGCCATGTCTCAATGGGATTCGAGAATCCACGACAACAGTACGCTAACGATTGTGCTACCGGACCGGCAAAAAATTGTACAAGTTATACTTTTTAAATAATTTTGTACGTTATTCTAATGACAATGGCTTATAAAATATTGTGTTTAGATCTGTTTACGTAATTTTATAGGTTACTGTTATTAAGGTGGCCTATAAAATTATGCAATTGAGTTTTTTTTAAAATACATTTTTCCTGTTTACATAATATTTTTATTAAATATCAACTATTTTCTTCACTAAAAAAATGTCATTTTCACTAAAAGTTTCCGATGATGGCTTACGATTTGTGTGTTTTCTTCCAGTTTAAAAACAACCTACCCGTTATACTCCATAACCTTTTACAACTCTTGTAATGGAATTTCAGCTACATTTAAAATAAATTTTCTTTAAAATGGAGTAAAGTGTAACGAAGAAATATGATTATTAAAATTTTTTTGCAAACTGGATCTCTAGGCTACGTTCAAAATAAATGGCACATATTATAATGATTTTAATATTACATTTATTTATGCATGTATGTACATAAAATGAAAGTTATATAAAACAAAAAAATTCTAATTGATATAATATATATTTGTTTTTTATAAATAAAAATACAATAAAAGGAGTAATTTTTTTAATAAATAAAATTGTATTTAGAACAATAACAAAAAAAAAAACAAAAGTTAGTAAATTGATAATACTTCTACTAATAAAATTATATTTTAAAAAAAATCGAAATTATATACTCTAATTGGTTATATATTTACACTTCTGTATTGGATTCATTAGAGATCCGATAGGGCAGCTAAATTCCTTAGAGAATTCTTCAGAATTTGAAAGTGTTGCTATTATTCGAATAGCATTAGGACTATGGCTATCATCTTCGAGACGTTCAAATATCGAATCGGAATCAGAGCCATCACACCAATTTTGTGCGAAACTAAGAATGAACATTTGTGGATGTGTCAAATTAAGATGGCTTGCAGCAGCTATTTCAGCTGGAACCGAATTTGGGTTATCGGCTAACCAAGTTTTATAAGCTTGAAGTGATAATTTGAAACCTTCGTAATCACTAATATTTTCATCGAGCGTTTCATCTCCATCGACTGACTCATTTCTGCCTGGAAAATTGTATTCATTGAACTGTTCAACAAAGCAACTAATACTTTTGTTGATAGATTTTTCGAATACATTATCCCACCATTTTTCATTTTTACCAACGTAATTGTATGCTAGAGAGTCGGAATCAAATCCGTGTATGAATTCGTGACCCAGTATGGTTCCAAAAGCTCCATAGGCGACAGATCGAGGATAAAACTTATGATACCAGATTGGTATAGCAGATATTGCTGGTATTTCGACTGCTCCTCCAAATAGTTGAACATAATGAGCATTAACAGCCAATATGTCACCTAGCCACTCTTCCTTAGATACGTGCCGACCAATATTAATATTTTTCCTTGTAGTATAATGATGGTAGAGATTAAAAGTACTTTGTAGGATATCATCGATATTTACTTTTAAATCGGCATATTGTTCGTCAAACTTTTTATCATCAGCCAAGTATGTGGGATAACCAATTTTAAAATATATCGCATCCAACTTTTTTAACGCATTTGCCTTAGTTTGATTACTATGCCAAAAACGCTCCATAAATGATTTCCGAATACTTTGTTTAATGCGGTTAATCATCTCAATAATTCCATTCTCGGTTTCCTTATCAAAATATTTTTTAATAAACATTGATAGAAGAACTGATCTCATGTTTTCTATCAGACTTTGAACGCATAAATTTGTTATTTGAATTTTGTGTGTATATGGCAAAAAGTAAGCCGTCAGATATGCGAATTGATAGTTAGCCAAAGCTCGAACACTTGTATTAGAAATTAGCTTATGAAGTCCATCGAAATAATCAATATTATTAACAATAATAATTTCAGGTATATTTTGGCTTCCATTTAGATAACTGGAAAGACAACGCTGCCAATTAATTGCAGGATATTTTTTATTTAATTCGGCAATTGTAAAGTAATTATATTGTTCTTCTTTATCAGAATCAATTAACTCGGCCAATTTTGTTTCAATTTCAGTAATGTCATCCCTAATAGTATTTGCCATTTGATTGTTTAAGCCAAATGCGTTTTGCATTTTTTTCGTAATTATTTCATATATTTTCGGTGCTTTATCCGATAAAACTAATGTTGGCGCGTCTAAATAAATTTTATATTCAATAATAGATTCTGATTTATTCTGTAAATCATAGTCTACAAATATTTTTAGAAACGTTTCAATTTTATATGAACTCATATTTCCAATAACTGTAGCTAAATCAAAATCTTCTTCATTCCATTTCGAATCAAAAGCTGGCCATTTAGCGAAATTTGTAATCATAGTTTTAACATTCTCAAAAGTTGAGTTCCTTTTATCATTGCATACCTTGAAAAATTGTTTTGCTTTAACAACACTACCGCTATCATCAGGTTTAATTTCCTCTTCTAGAAGTTTTTGAATCAGAAAATATCTGAAGTTAGTCATTATATGCATAATTGTAAAGTGTCTTCCATATTCTGATTGATGATCTCGAAATTTTCCGCAGGCATATTCGTAAAAATTGTCACAAGGATTAACACTAGTGTTTCGATTTTGCTTCATCAAATCATACAGTGTATTACGAAACTGATCTGGGTTTTTTATATCTATCCATGTCTTCAAAATATTGTTTAATTTATCAACAGATACTGCACTATTTTCACAAAATACCAATAAACAGCATAAAACACAAATTGCACTCAATCGGCTAAGCTCCATAATTTATTTCATAAACTACTAAACAACTAAATGCGGACTCTACAAATTTGCTAAACTCAATTCACAACTGAAGTACTTGTTCCCGATTCTCAGTATTTTAAATAAAATCATCATCAAAAATGGAGCTTTATTTCCAATGTTCTCATCACAAATATATTGCGTTTTTTATGACAATTTTATAGCTGTAAGCTTTACAGTAGGTGGAGATGTTAATTTTTATGCAATTATTTTAGGCTATAGTAACAACAAAAAATATCTTTTTGCTTCAAATAAGATAATGTTTGTATACATAAATAACTAAATACAGTATAATTCTCAGTAATTAATTTTTTTCAAATTCGAGTGGTCCATAATTTGCAGAGTCATATTGTTACGACCTTTATTGTGCAAATATAATTAGTATTTTCAATGATTGATGGTAGTGTTAGTAAAATCATAATTTCTAGGTAATGTTTATTTATTTCTTATTCTTTTTACTTAAAAAAAATCATTATAAATTTTAAACGTATATCATCGTCTATTGACCATGGCAACATTTTACATTAACAATTATTGACGGAACTACGCGTATCTGCATTTAATGTTGTTAGTTCAGAAAATTGTACATTATATTTCCGTTTATTATTCAGTTTTTAATTCAAGTGTGAATAATAATATTAGGGATCATCGATTCCATATAATTCAAAACAAAAAAATTACTAAAATAGTCCGTAAAATACTTTTCAGTATTCTTAAATGTACTCAGTATATCCAATGTACTATCCAGTACAGCCCAAAAGGTTCGACAGCTGTCAAACACATGTGTCATCCAAGGTAGCGTTTGTTTAGTGTAAGGTTTATCATTCTACAATAGATTATCGATTGCTTTATTTTAAAGTGTTATCAAC
The DNA here is from genome assembly GCA_958298945.1 of Atherix ibis. Taxonomy (NCBI): domain Eukaryota; kingdom Metazoa; phylum Arthropoda; class Insecta; order Diptera; family Athericidae; genus Atherix; species Atherix ibis. The sequence continues at coordinate 11,762,155 of OY282609.1, read as the reverse complement.
AAAATTGATGATTCTGCAATGTCACATATATTTGAGAACTGTTAAATAAAAGAAAACAACAGAAATTTTCTTTAGCGTTGAGCCCTTAGATTATGGGTTCTAAGGATAGATAATTGAAGCGCCAAGTTGAAGCAAAACTTTATATTTGTACGTTGGTGCACATTTTTAAAATAAAAGACGAAAATATTAAAATTAATTTTAAAAAATGCGATGGTTATTTAATTTAATAAATTTGGAATTAGAAACCAAATAAAACAATTTATTTGAATATAAAATTTTACATTTCAAAACATAAAATAGAACCCTACAATACGTGTACTTACTTTTCAAAATTGAACTCTGAAAACAGATCAAAAATTAAATAGAATCATTGAATCAATTTTGTAATAATAATATTACTCAATGGCATACACGTAAGTATAAACATTTATAAATTCAAAATTATATTCTGATAAATAACTCATATACATGAACTTACCTTGGATTTTTCCCAGGTATCATATATAGGCTTATATTTTTACATATATAGAAATTGTACATTAATAGGCATAATTTTTGACTATGTGAAAATATAAAACCAATAAAACCCCCATCGAAAAGTAATCAAATGACACAACTAATCCTCTGTTTACATACAATGTTTTACGAGAATTTTTTAGTTTTTAAGCACTGAAAGCACTCGAAATCCAATAAATATTTGTTATAAAATTCGTATACATATAGGGCGATTATCTATCCTTATACTCTATAATCTAAGGATGAGGTTTATTCCTTGATTAGTGGATGCGTCAGTAAGTGATTGTAGAGAACCCATTATACATATATATGCTAAAAGTGCTCTGGTATGTATTTTGTTCTGAAAATGTATTTTTTTTTATGAACAAGGTGATTGTGAATACTATGACCGTATGATAACAAACTTTTTTAGCCTGAATTTGACAATTTTTATCTGTACCATAAATGTTCACTTTATTGTGCGAAAACTTCTTGGAACGCGTAATTTCAACATTTGGTAATGTCAGTTGGCCGTCAAGATCGTGTGATTTGGGACCATTGGACTTTTTTATGTGGGGCTAAAAAACTCGTCAATAATTATTGACGAGTTTTTTTCCCATCTCTCGGGCAATTTGTGGATACCACGCCAAAAAAATTCCTTCTCTTTCGAGGCAAACCACTCATCAAGCCATTTTCGGATGTCTTCGTAAGAATCGAAGTGCTGCTCAACGAGCGCGTGGCCCATCGACGAAAACCGGTGGTAGTCCGAAGGGGCCAGATCTGGTGAATATGCGGGGTGGGGTAGCACCTCCCAGTTGAGTATCTCCAAGTAGTTTTGGATCATTTTTGACGTGTGCGATGGTGCGTTGTCGTGGAGGAAAATCAGCTTGTCATGTCTTTGTCCTTTTTTCACGCAGAGCACGGTGCAATTTGAACAGTTGTTGGTGATAACGGTGGGCATTGACAGTTTCACCAGCTCTCAATATCTCATAGAAGACGATACCCTGCTGATCCCACCAAACGCACAGCATCGTCTTCCGTGCGAAGCGATTTGGTCTTGGAGAAGATGTTGATGGTTGGCCGTGATCGTGATCAACCCACGATTTCTTGCGTTTAGGATTCTCGAAATATATCCACTTTTCATCGCCTGTCACAAACCAATGCAGGAACGACTTTCTTTTTTGTCTGGCGAGCAAGATTTCGCATATGTTTTGAACCTATCGTTCAATTCATGCGGCACCCATTTTCCGATCTTTTCAATCTTCTCCATGGCACGCAGACGCATGGAAATGGCTGGTTGAGTAACACCCAATTGCTCCGCGAGCATTTTTTGCAATTGGGTATCGTCTTCGTCCAGAAAAGCCTGCAATTGATGGTCCTCAACCTTCCTGGGCCTATTTTCACGTTTCTTGTCCCACAAGTCAAAATTGCCGTCTTTGAACAGAGGAAACCAATCTCGGCACGTTGTTTCCAATAAAGCACTGTCACCATATGCCTCCATAAGCATTCAATGCGATTCGTCAGCCGATTTCTTCAAATTGAAGTAGAAAAGCAGAGCTTCCCGCATATGCTCTCTTTCTGGCACAAAACTAGACATAAATACCAAAGGAAAAATGTATGTTGTTGTACGAAATTGCTGACAATGTGCACTGATTAATGTTGACAGATGTCAAACTCATAAAAAAAAATATGGCGTGCTCATGGTACCTTAATACGCTCACTCCTCCATCTATGACCAAACAGCGAATTTAAGCTTATACACCTGGTACCTTCTAACATGGTAAAAGTGCAGTATATGAAAAGAAATTGAAAAAAAAAAATACTTTTATAAATAGTTTTAATTGAAAGAAAATTTTAACTTAATTCATTTTAAAAGTATAAAATTACTAACAAAACCAAATTGCCTGGGTACATGAGTCAAATATACGTCATATATTCAAAAGGCAATAGAAACAATGAATATTATTGAATTATGCTCTTTCGAACAACTAAACATAATAATTGACTTCTTTGATATAAAAGAAAATTATATCAAAGAAGTCAATTAGACGCTAGATTATTAAATTTTAACTGAAAATAATTTTTTCTCCTTATATTCCTCTTTATGTATAAAGCTCTTTTTATAATTTTATTATAGAGGGTTGGGAACTTTTGTTCAGACTTCTCGAAAAAATAAATTTTATCTACTATTCTTTTATTTACTCGTACTATACATACTTGTATTTGAGAAGACTTTCTCAGAAAGTGAACAAAAGCCACCGAAGTGTCATCTCGATTACAATAATAATATTAAGGTTAAGATAAAATACAAAATGGACAACGGTTTTGTAATATTTTTCTTTCTTTTATTTAGAACTTTTAGTAGTTGGAAGTAGATAAATAATAAAATGTATCTTCACAATGGCTTATACTTTATAGTATTTTTTATAGAATTTCATATAGTTAATGACAATTATAGTTTTCCTATAAAATTACCTAAAATAATAAATCTCAATTCACAGCTATAATTTTAATTAATGATATTGTATATTATAAACTAAAAAAGAGCCATAACCTGAAACGTTATTCAATTTGTGCTTCGGATAATAAGTGTAAATTAAACACACTCAAAATTAAGATTTCTACAACATTTATTTCATTATATTGACAGGACATTTCTATTACGCATTGAAAATAACATATGGTAATTCCAATGGATTCTTGCAGCACTCGATCTTTTTGAGGTAATTTTTCATGAGCTTTTGCACAATTTGGGCTGTAATAAATTTCAATTTATTGAAAATACATATGGTCGAGATTTAAAATCTTCTGGTTTAGGCTAAAAAAAGCGCGCAGAATTGACGGTAACTGTGTCTCCTTCATTTTCAAAGAAATACGAACCAACGACACTATCAGCTGATACAAAGGCTTCTGCACAATCGCTTGGGGTTTTAAGAGTAATATCTATAGCAATATTATCTATTAACGTATCGACCCAGTGAGAAATGAGCCTCATTCTTGATAAACTTTTGTTCGAAAACCCGTGCAACGTGGCTAGGTCAGGATAATCACATTTTTAGACATTTTTAACAATTTTTTGGCATTGTTCGGTAGTTAAACGATCAATAATTTGAATTGTCAAATCTTAAACTAAAAAAATGTTAACTTGTATGAAATTTATAAATGACAACTGTATTTTCGGAACCGCGAAATAGAAGCCTACCAGTGTTTCTTATTGATGATTATTCCCAACGATTTTTATTGCACAATCATATTATTTTGATTCAATATATTGAATGTGCTAAGGTCTCAATCGAATATGCTAAGGTCACAAAAGGATGTTCGATTTGATATATTGAATATGCTAATGTCCGAATTAAATGGGTTAAAGTCCCAATCCAAGACCCAAAAATTATGATCGATTCGATATATTAAATGTGCTAAGGGCCCAATCTAAGTTTTCAAAAATATCTGATTTTTCTCAATATTTCAACAATATTAACTCCTTTATAAATATCCTTGTACTGTGCCCTAAACATTAAGAAGTTTTGAAACTTCTATATAAGCTTAGACTTATTAAATTTTATTTCTAATCAAAACTATCAAATAATTTAATAAATGAATAAATATAAATATTTTACTTGTATAACTGACTACATTTATATAATACATCGTAGACTATTGATCTTTTAACATCGATAAATTTGCTGTCAAAATCAATTTATTTTACTTGATAACTTTTTTGATGAAATTTCTAATACTTTTTAGTGACAGAATATGATAGAAAATACTAAAACCCAAAAAAAAAATTAACTTACACGATAGTTGAATATAAAAACTTTAAAATAATGATGAATGGCTGCGCAAATATTGAACATTTTCACAGAGAAATATAAATTCTTAGAGCATAAAATATTCCCGACTTATTGGCTTTCACATTAGCTGATGGAATTATATTTGGAAATGGCCTAAAGCTAAAGATTCTTATTATAACATCTACATTAAATAATTTTATAGAGCTTATAATTTACAATTTTATAGTTAAAAAAATATATAACAACATTTTTCTTGAAATTGAAAGATACAATTTGGTACCAAAATATTCCATTAATCATAATATCCATAAGTGTTGCCTACTTGTTCATATTAGTTCGTAGTTCGTAGTAAAATAGTTATACAATTTTCTTAAAAATATTGTTAATGTAGACTTTATAAAAGTTCGTAATAGCAACAATGTATAATTAATGAATAGAGTTATTTTGTGTAAAGATAAATTTAAAAAATATAAAAGGTATTTTGTTTATTTCTTTTTAAAATTATGAACTATTTATTAAAAAACAAATCAGCTTTTCAAAAGATAGGTTCAATAGTTTTTCAAACCAAATCACTTGATGATGTTTATTTATTTGAATTATGTCAGTTGCCTTTTGAAATTTTAGTTTTCGAAAAGACACGGCATTACAAATATTTCCTTTCAATTTGTATTTATTGAATAATGGACAATAAATCCATTATAGAATTTAAATCATATTTTTGACATTTGAACGTATAAATTGAACTTATTTAAATTAATTACATTTTTACATGTTTCCTATTCGTATGAGGAATATATTTATTTGAATAGTTTTTTTTCAGTTAAAATTTCGCTTTTATAATTATTTTTTTCCAGTTAAAATTTCGAAATAAATCGAAAAAAGCTAAATGAGTAGCATAGAATTTTTTTTATAAAAATCGAAATATCCTCAATCATGATAAATTATCAAGAATTTATTATTAACGTAAAAATTTGAAAATCATGTTTTATGTTATAAATACAAAAAAAAAAAACAAATCAAAAGGAGATTGATAAAAATAATAAAATTAAAGCTAACAAATATTGGAGAGGTATTTAAAAGACCTTTTAAAATAAATACGTTCAGAATACAAGATCCTCTACTCTGAATAATGATTATCGATAACTATAAGATTACAATTGTAGAGTATCGTTTTATATAAAGAGTTTTGTGTTACAATAATCCGAACATAAGATTTTACTTTTCCGAATGATCTCGTTTATCTTGTCCAATAAATACTTATCTTAATCGGATTCTTTTCATGAATTTCAGTGTGCATTCTTAACTTTTACTTATTTAAAGTTTTTTGTGTTCGAATAAAAATTAGGTCTCTTGGTTTGCTTTGGTTTGATCTTGGGTAGATTATTGGCATTTAAGAACGGATCACGAAACTCTTCTAGATCTACCTTAATATGGTCATATAGTCAGACTATATTTTATGTGGTGGGAAAAAAAAAATTTCTAAATTTATTCAATGCAATTGATTGCAATAAATGAGAAAAATAAATACTTTTAAATGACGACATGTATATATGTTGTAAATGTACTATTTTCTTTTTTAGTTAGGAATAAAAACCTTATTTATTTTATATACACATACATGACTATTCAATTTGTGATTCGCTAACTTAAAATTCAGATTTCCATTAAATTTTTATTTCATTATACTGCTTGGTAATTACCATTATGCACGAAATAAATGTAATTTAATGTCTACCAGCGGACCTTTTGTAAGATTCGGTAATTTTTGAATTGGCGGATTTTAGTTTTTAAATGCTCTCAAGTGTAATAACCTCAAATCGAACGAAAATTGATATCACAAATGACACCTTCAGAAAAAAATTCTGCACAGTGCCAATTTTCGACGATACAATGAATTCAAATGAGCCTCATTGCTCGCTCGATGGATAGTAACCAAAATTATCATATACGGGGCTCTAAAAATTCGTAAGTAATGAACTATATCGGCGTATCTTCTGCGCCTTTAATGGTCTATTAAAGGATCCATAATGTAATGTCACCTTGTATGACATATATACTTGACAGCTGTCAAATGACAAGGCTATACTTTCTGAAACACGAAATGGATAACTCTTTACTATCAATTTCACATATTCAAGTTTATGTTAAATTTATCTCCTTCATGGTGGGTGTGTTCTTTTATTTAAATTCATTCGTTATCGAATTTTATCAATAGCTTTTCAACACAAAAACCTCTTTTATCACATTTTTTAATTCTACTTTGAAACCGAAAAATAATTTTATGCATAAATTAACTTTTTAGAAAATAATAACTAATTATTAAATTTAGAAAAGTTATTCTTTTAGATATATTCAACTTTAATTAATAACAATTAACTGATTTTAAAAACATAAATATGATTATTAGTTAATTTAAAAAAAATAAGAACATTTACGTAGAAATTGTTTAGAAACTGTTTTATTTAAAAAAAAAAACATACATCCAACTTCATATTTTATGGGGAATGCATTTGAAAAATATACGTTACAGTAGATAATATCCGGGGCTATAGTCACTTTGCTCTACTTACATACTTTCTCGAAATTTCTTGTTTGTTAATTTTATTTTTATGATGATACAAAATGAATACAAATAGGGTTAGAGGGGAAAATAGGAATTTCTTCGAGATTGAAAAAACAACAACAACAAAAACTTGATACGAGAAATAATGAAATGCGTCGACAGACTGCAACACTTCAACACATCGATTCTCCAACAATTGTACAATTCACGTCTAAAGAAAACTACAGAGAATTCCGATAGCTCTTTCTATATTGTGCAATTTAGTAAACCGTAACTTTTGAAGTCACCTTGGCTCTGACTCTGAAGTGGACATAGCCACATTTGGGATTCAATGATATGCCGCTCACAGAGTCAAAACCATTTTGTTTTCAAACTTAGTCAAGATGACGGTGTTCAATGAAATGGAAAAGTGGCACAGTTGATGTTGGCATTTTGTCTCCTTATATTTAAAAAAAATATTAAAATAGCAAAAATAAATTCACATTGCACGTGATGTTTTTGCTTTTTTGGTTCGAAGAAAATCGAATTTGTAATACAAAATAGAAAATATATATTCATCTAAAAGCATAAAAATGTGTACAATTTTGTCAGAATATTTATATGCTCAAATCAATAAATAAAAAAATACAAATACACAAATATAATTATATATTTGTTTATTTAAGTTTAAGTTATATTAATATAGTGCTCATTTTTTGTCATTTATTTGGTATTTATTTTTTAATAAAGAATCAAAGAAATTGTCTTGTCATTATCTGTGCAAGAGTATAACAGTTCAGGAACATATTGCGTCTGAAAAAATAATAATTTATTATATTGTACGTATCTGCTTTCCGGTGCTATTTATTTTACATAGGTTTTATGACTGATAAGGATTTTAATAATTAATCATTAAAACGATGTGTATGCTCTTTTACAAGTGGGTTATAAATATTTTTATCAGAAAGAACTAATTGAAATCGAAGAATATAAGAGACTGAAGTTTTATGTCTGCACAAATACTTAATTACTTAATTCGGATAATATTGAAATACAATTTCGAAAAGTGACTATAATTATTGTATTCAGATAATATCGTGTACTGTCATAAAAGATACTCTATCCAATATATTCTTCGTAAAAAAAATTAAATAAACTACACTTAAAATTCAGATTTCAATGAAATTTTTAATTCATTATAAATATTTCTTTGACCTTATCAATATGCCTGGAATAAAACAGGTGGGTGAATGCGCCTCCCCGAGTCGCATGCGGTTCTTCGTTCATTTTAAATTTGTGTATTTATAAAGGGTTTTTGAATAAGAACTTGATTACTTTTTTTTTATATATCTCGCAAACCATATAAGATATATCAAAACTTTTATTATTGCCTTTAAGTACAATCAATGCAATTATGTATGGAACTCGACTTCGACCATCGATTTAACGTAGCCCCACAGAAAAAAGTCTAGAGGTGTTAAATCACAAGATCTCGGCGGCCAATCGACAGGACCTTTTCTCGATATAACACATTCACCGAACTTTGACTTCAATAAGTCGATTGTTTCTCCCGCTGCGTGGGATGTGGCACCGTCTTGTTGAAACCACATATTACTGATGTCCAGCCCATGCAATTGATCGAAGAAATAACGCTGCAACATGTCTCTGTAGCGTTCACCATTGACTCTAAAGTGGCGGTCATTTTCATCAAGGAAAAAAAAATGGCTCAATGAAGCCACCAGCATGAAAACCGCACCATACAGTCACTTTTTGTGGATGAAGTGGTGTTTCATGAAGCGCATGAGGATTTGCAGCACTCCAATAACGCATGTTTTGTTTGTGGCCGAAGCCATTCAATCAAAAATGCGCTTCATCACTGAAGATGATTTTGCGATGAAAGTCATTTTCGGCAAACTTCTCCAGAGCCCAATCTGAGAACGTGCGTCGCTTCATATGGTCAAGTGGCTTTAGTTCTTGAGTTAACTTGATCTTGTAAGGGCGCAGGCCAAGATCCTTTCGGAAAATACGCCATAATGCCCAATTTCTGAGAACGCCGTGGAATAGACTGATTTCGAGCGTTTGCAACGGACGCTTTAACGGCAGCAATATTCTCTCGGCGCTGCGTTGTCTTACTGGCACGGGATATTCAACAGTGAATTTGTTGACTCAAATTTTCTCACCAAATTGTAAACTGCTCGTCTGCTCGGGCGAGAATGACGAACCTAAATTGTCGTAAGCGCTCTTGAAGTTGCAATCACCGACCCGGAATTTCCGTAGTAATTTTTTATTACTTCTAAACTTTCTTCGTTCGTGAGTCTTTGCATGATGAAAATGTTTAAGTTACTGAGTGTTTTGACAATGACAGCACACTGATTGGTTTAAGGGTGCGTTCACAGTAAGAAATCATGAGTCTCAAGTTGCTATTGAAAAACCCGATAATATATGAAAAACCGAAATGCAGCTCTTATAGACCTTTTGTGTGCCCACCTCTGAAATTTAACATCATTTAAATAGCCGCCAAGGGACTTCAAAAGTATTAAGGTAATTTTTGATGCGTTTTTCGTACATTCCAGGCTGTAATTTGGCCATTACTTGACGGGTGTTGGTTTTAAAATGCTCTAAATTTGACAATTTTCTGCGCAAATATGATCCTTTGCGTAGCCCTACAAGGAAAAGTCTAACTGCGTCAAATAATACGATCTTGAAGTTCAATTGATATCGCCAAGTCTCAAAATTACATGTTCTAAGAATTTTTCACGAAATAAAGCTAAAAATTTGTAATAAAATATTATATATGGTAATATTTTTAATTGAAATTTACTTTGAAAAATTAGCATTTTATATACAAATGGTTATCCAATTTATGATTCATAAAGTAAAGTTAAATAAAGTACACATCAAATTAAGATTGCATGATGCTTGGACCTTGCCATTTTTAAGGGTGTTTCTAATGACTTTTTTGAACACTTCGCGCAGTAATAAAGTGTGCCAAAATATGTCCTCATAAATATCTTTAATTTCAAGTCATAGAAATCTCATAAATTTCAAATTGTTTTTGTTTCTTCTTCATTTTTAAAAAAATACACCTTCGGACTAAAATGAATACCATGTAACCACTTTTATTCATAGTTAAGAAAATAACTTAATTTTTTTATTAAGAAATATTAGCTAAACTGATTTAACACAAACTGAAAGAAAATTATCTATTGGACTGTACGATATACATTTTATATCAATATTAAGAAATTACAACATTGTATGTAGTCGTGCTGAATCTCTTTTACAATTTGTTATTTCGTTTAATGTGTATGTCAGCTAAAGTCAATCATTCCACTTATTTATCCAGTTATTCAGTAAGTAATTTAAGCTCCGCTAAACACGATTATAAAGAGAATCCGTTATTAAAAACACTATTCGCAATTTCTATTTATTTTATTTATTCTCATGTCTGTATTATAGACTACAATATTTTATTATAGGAAATACTGTACTATTTACAGAAAATTTTATTCTTTAATAACCAAAACGAATATGAAAAGGAACATAAACAATTCAATAGATACACTCTAGTTACCTTTGTGAATATTTCTTTTTAAATAAAATGCATAGTTCACATAATACGTAGGCTACTATATATATTTCTGGCCTAGGCAACACTAAGTGTTGCCAGGTGCGATCTGACATTTCCATTGGAAAGTTTGACATTTTTTAGCATAAACGTACTCAGAACGTTTTGACGTACGACTATCATTTGTGTTGTTTACAGTGACTTGAAAAAATCAATTTGGCAAAAAAATGGAATTAACTCGTGAACATTTTCGTGCGATCATTTTTCACAACTTTCGACGTGGATTATCACGACAAGAGTGCATCGATGAACTTAAATCTTTGTATGGCTATGAAGCACCATCCTATAGCACTGTGAAAAACTGGTACAACGAATTCAATCGTGGCCGACGCTCGCTCAAAGACGAATTCCGTGAAGGTCGTCCAAAAACAGCCGTTGTTCCAGAAAACATCGATGCCGTACGTGAACTGATAATGCAAGACCGTCATGTGACATACCGTGAGGTAGAGGCATGCCTAGGCATTTCTCCCACCAGCATACATTCGATATTGCATGAACACCTGGCCGTAAAAAAGGTTTGTTCTCGTTGGATCCCGCACAATTTGACAATCGCTCAAAAAAAGGCTCGTGTGGATTGGTGTAAAGAAATGCTGAAAAAATACGATCGCGGTGCTTCAAAAGACGTTTATAAGATCGTCACAGGTGACGAATCATGGATCTATGCGTATGAGCCCGAAACAAAACAGCAATCGACCGTGTGGGTCTTCCAAGACGAGTCAAATCCAACGAAAGTTGTTCGTGGAAGAAGCACTTCGAAGCAAATGGTCGCTTGTTTCTTTGGCAAAACTGGTCATGTGGCGACTGTTCCGCTTGTGCAACGTAGGACGGTCAATTCTGAGTGGTACACCACCATTTGTTTGCCTGAAGTCTTCGGAGAAATTCGAAAAACGAACAAGAGAAGTCGAATCATTGTGCACCATGACAATGCGAGCTCTCACACATCGGCTCAAACCAGCGCCTTTTTGACCGGACAAAACGTCGAATTGATGGGTCATCCTCCGTACAGCCCTGACTTGGCACCCAATGACTTCTTTTTGATTTTCGTCGCCAGAAGATGCTGTTGAAGCATTCAAAAACCATGTTTTGGAGGTGTCTCAATCGGAGTGGAAAAAGTGCTTCGAAAATTGGTTTGAGCGCATGCAAAAGTGTATAAATCTTGATGGAGAATATTTTGAAAAACAATAAAACCTTTTTCGTTGATAAATATTCGCATTTTCATTATTAGGCCAGAAATATATATAGTAGCCCACGTACGAAGGCGGACAACATACAAATTGAAACTATTATCAAAAGATAAAATTCCTGACATTTTCCATGAAATTGTTATTTCTTTTATTCTGTTGTATGAATTTAAAAAGTGTATTACAAAATCGCGAGTACTATTTGCATTTATCATGTTTTATCACACTTGCTTGCTTTAGAAGTAATATAATGTTATTCAACAGGTATATACTCATATACGCAAATAGCCATGAAAGTATACAAAATTTGATTTGGTCAAAATTTGATTCGGACCATTAATTATTTTGTGTGCCATTATTTCTTGCGTAATATTATACATGCACGTTTGCATACATATGTACATATTTTTGTATGCTGCAACATTAGAATCGAGTCTAGAATTACTTCTAAAAAGCTATTGAATAGCTGCTTCCTCTCGGATTTCTTTACATTTTCATATGAATATGTGTTTTCGGAAGCACTTTCTATCATCATTATATATATAATTTGTTTAATAACACATCTAGGAAACTTAAAAAAATATTATGGCTGGGTCTCAAAATACATTAGTGTCTTTTACTATAGTAGCTCTAATTTATTTCTCATTAAACCTGAAATATTACTCAAATTAATAGAATCGATCATAGATGCTTTTTTAATATATTTCTTCATCCTTAATTGATTTTTAGTTCACATTTTAAATGTAAAGGAAAAGGCACATCATATTGAAAGGAAAGTTTTATTATTCTGAATAGTTACACAGACACTTTATAGTGATTAGAAATAATAATTGTGTATTAATAGAAAATATTAAATTATTAAATTGAAAATTTTATTAGAACTATTCAAAGTTATTCAGTGAATGAATTGACAAACCGAACGAGGAAAAATTGCTTTCACACTTTTCAATTTAGACACAGAACAAAGTTTCTATTATAAATAACGAAAGGATTAACCAAGAATTTCTCATGTAGAAGGCTTTTATTCCTCTCAAAGTGTTTATGATAATTATCGGTTAATGGAAAAGTTATTTCAGACAAATTATTTTTTGATTATGCTCATCAAATACATAATTGTGTTTATAATAAAATTAAAAAAATCATACTTATCCATGTGAATGCATCTATTTTTTTTGCGAGAGATGAAATTTAAGAAAATACTTAAAAAAATTAATAATAAAAGGCGGTAAAATTGATTCTTGATTGCTGTATTTAACCGGTAGCTAATTGAAATTTAATTTAAATAAGTTTCTTTTTTTTAAATTATTTTCAACATACTTTATGTATTGGTAGAGTTTTTTATTCAAAGTATGTATAAGAAAATGCTTTTAATAAAAAGCCGCCAACTAATGGATGTTCTTTCTGAAGAATTCCATCAACAGTGTTCAATGTTAAATATTCTTTGCTTTCTATACATTTTAATATAATTATTAAATTGAGGTCATTGTCTAGTAAATTATGCTACTATTATTACGTATATTGATTAAAAATAAAAGGAAATGTTTACTACTTAATATAATGCATATGCAATTAACCATCATTAAATATATTGAAGGGAGTTATTGTTAGTATATCATCGTTTGTTAACCTTGAATGGATATTCAAGTGAGATAGAAAAATATCTTTAAAACGTAGTGTAATTATGTTTACGATGAAAATGTGATTTATTAAATATTATTTTAGAATTATTTTGTTTTATTTACAATATGATAATATGCTCTGTAGAATCAATTATTTTGTATCAATTTTATGAAATTTAAGTTCTACGATTAATATTTCAATTTAATCATTGCCGAAAATTTTGTAAAAGTCTACAAAAATGTTTACTGTCGAAAATTTTGTAAAAATAAAAAATAAAATAAAAATTATATACAATAAAAATTTTTGTAACAAACTACTAATTTTTACATTTTATTATTGGCTATGAAAATTTTTTTTTTTTACTAATTACATATTTTTGAATATTTTATGTTTATAATATTTAATGGAAAATTGAATTACAAAACATTTGGCAAAAACAGTTTGAAATTTTGATAATGTATACTCGTACATACCCATTTGGTCAAGAGTAAGAAAAAACCGGTTATAATAGTACATTATTTAAAACTATTTACAAGTATAATCAACAACTTAAAAATTCATTAATATCGAAGATGAATTGTATAAGTTTCAAAGTGAGTGTTCGCAAGGTAAAAACTGAAAATGGGCATACAGGATTTGTATACCATAAATAGTGCTACAAACGGATATGCATGCTTTCAAAATTTCAATTTGTATAGGCCAAATTATATTTTATATTTTGTATAATTGGTTAATTAAGCTTCAAATAATTTCCATTTATTTATAAATGTATGCTCTGTAATATTATTGCATGTTTTTGCGAAAATAGATAATCAAGTAAATTTTGTGGGTAATCAAGGTTGAATATTCTTACGCAAATCGAATTTTTCATTTAAATTTTTACTTTTAAATATTTATGCTATGCGTTTCATTTCCTTTTAAAGCTACTGGAAAATAATACTTTTCAGCTGGGTCATTCTTTGGCATTAAGTTTTGTAAAATTCAAATAGATAAATTCATTTTCAGAATAATTATGGGCGAAAACATTTAAAAATAATTTAATCTTGAATATTGTAGTTACTTTGATATTATCTTTTAAAAGGCCATCCAAATAAATAATAATAATAAATATTTTGTAGTCCCAATGGGAATAGATTTTGAAAGGAACATTTGCCCACCTCCGCAAGTTCTTAAAAAGATTTCCATCTTTTGCCTCGAGTGCTCAAGTTTTTATGAATACTCTTAGATATTTCCATTATAAGAAAATATAAAAATAATCTACTTTTTAAATAGAAATTCTTTGGTATGTAAATGATATTCAGTTTAAGATTAATTTAATTATGATTTAAACTGATAACAATTTACTTGTCATAAGAATACGAGTATTTGACATTATTGTTTTTTATTTTGTAACTAAAAGCATTTAAAATTATTTTTAAATATTTACAAAATATACCGGTTTATTTATGCCGTGGTTCGGAAAGTATGGTCCTGTCATTTGTGTAATTGTCAAACATATATGTCATCTAAGGCGCAAAATATACAATAGTTACGGCAGAATCACCATTTTGAAGCTTACTTCTTACTCGGTAGATACGTCAATAAACCAAATTGTCGAATATTAGACTCTGAAAACTCACCATTGTTTTCGTGCATTTTGGTCTGAAGATAGCATTGGTGCGTATTTGGGTATTTTCATAGTCCCATATACATATGTCAATATCAGAGTCCCGAAAATGTGCCAAAAATAACCTCAAAGGAGAGATTGTTACTGCCTATTTTTAACCCTGAACATGAAAATTTTAACTGGGAAATATGTGCTCTCCACAAGGTGGCGCCTCAAGCCTCAACACAATAAATTTTGAACTATGAAATTTTGACTTTTAAAATTTTGCCAAAATGGCAGAGTTCAAACAATATAATTGAAATAAAAATTTTACCAAAATCCAAATTTTAATTATGGTTTATTAAATTTTACTTTCTGAAGTATAAATTGGATAATCCTATACAAGAACGTTGTTATGATAATACATTAAAAATATACTTTTTTGGGCTTATGATGAGTAAGAATAATATTTTTGTCATCAATTTAATTCCGACAATGTATTTATATGCATACATATCATTTACCTAGACTAATATTGATTTTGATCATATTAACTCAATTAATTGACCTCAACAAGATCATACACTCGGAAAAAAGTTCGATTAAATTTTTGTTGTCATTTTTGATGATTCTCATGGGTCATTGATAATAGCCAACAAACACGGAAGCCTTACATTAGAATATTTTTTTGTGTGTACTCTAACAATTTTTTTATAATTTTTATGTTTATAGAAAAACAAATTTGTGCAATTTGGTAATATAAAAAAAATTATTTTTCCAGGAGTTGCCTTTTTTTCATTATTCAATTAGTTATATATGAACAAACTAATAATTATTAATCAAACTAAATAATTGACTTTAGTAGCATAGATAAGAAATTATTTGAGTAAACTTTTAAAAAAGTTAGCATTAATATGAGTAACGCAAATATTGTAAAATAAGTTTTTATGTAATCAAAACTTAATTGTACCTAAAGATTTTTTTTCTTCATTTATTGTATATAATAAAATATACTTTTAATTTCTTAAAATGTTTGATAAAATATTTGATAAGCTAATATTAAAAGAAAATTCGGTTTCATTCATAGTTAACCACGATTGAAATTAAAGATTAGTACTCGTAGTAGAAAAGCTTAGTTTCTTCGATATTTCTTTCAATTTTTCTATATAGTCACATAAAAGTGACAATTTTATTTATATTATCTTTTATAAGATATTGAGTTATTTCAAAGACTTAACTTTTTTTTTAATTTCTGATACAAATGTATAAGTGAACATAATTTTTACACTTAATCGATAAAAATAAATAATATCTTTTGTCATTTTTACTGGTTTTATTGATTGAAAAAAAAACTTATTTAACTGTAAAAACCTACGATACATGCATGCTATTATAAGAAAACTATCATACAAAATCGATTTAATGAAAATTTATTTAATATCTATTATATCAAAAGGGTATAGTAACAATAAGATCTAAACTATTTATACTCGTATACATACACGTATGTGTGTGCATATCTATTTCTTATTGAGAAAAAGTATTAGATAGGAAAAAACGTCAAAATAGTCTCTACTTATTTGAGTATGTAAACGTGGTATCTTTGTAGGTGATTACAATCTGTGCTATACAAGATTTCACGTCCCAGATGTTACTTTGGGATACGTGTATAATACTTTTCATACTTAGGTCACTCACTGTATATGGAAGTTGTTTTTGTATCTTGTGGTACGTGTATTATATTATAATTACAATTTTGCAAAACTTTCAAGTAAATTTTCATTTTATTTTTTAAAATAAAATAAATTTTTATAAGTTTCCAAATAAGAGAAATTCTAGTATTTATAAGCGTTGATTCATTAATAATAAATAATTAAATAAAGTATCTATTTAAGTATATCTTCTATCCGATAAGATGTCAAAACCATTTATTGGATTATTAAGAACTATATACTTAGGCTATTCTGATTGATTCGAACTCTCTATGTGAAGATTTATAAAATTGAATTCAAAGGAATAGTTAGATCTGAATAATTGTTATCTAAAACATAATTTATTATAAAATATTTATATTGAACAAATAAATGCAAATAAATAATATATATTAAAGTATTTTATAAAATTATTAAAGGATATTTTAATACATACTATCAAAATACCTTATAAAACGGAACTATACCTATTTAATAAAGTTAAATTAAAATATATACGGTAATACTTATAATATTTGACGGGAAGTTTTCATATAAATATGCAACTAAATTTGATTTCCTCAATAAATCCGTCAACAGAGATATGTGTAGATGTTACACTTCCCCCATAAATCCACAAGCAAATAAATATTCCGGAATAATTCAAATTACAATAATTAAAATATTTTGAATATGATATTATCAAAAAAATATTTATAGACATTCACTAGTTTTTTATTAGTTATTCATCGATTATTTATTTATAATGAATTTACTTATGGTACAATTTATTTTGTTAGTTTAATAACAAAATAAATTGTAGCATATTTATAAATATTAAAATCAATTTTAATATTTCTACAGAATCAAAATGTGCAAAAAAGATTTTCAAGTCAGATTCATTTTAAATAAACATTTTGAATTTATAAAAAAATATGCCAATTGTTGTAATTTTAATACGATAAAAGTACATTTTTACGGCAGATGTTATTTCCAAATATTTTAATACGATATTGTTATCTATACATTTTTTATGAATATTTCAGTTAATATTAAATATTGATATAATTGGCTTTTTTTTTTAATTAAAAATTGATTGAAATTCATGTTGAAAAATATACGGAATTTAGGAGCCTTATAAAATAAGTTTTATGTTGGGTCGATTTTATTTACAAAAACAATAGATTAAAATAATATAACAATGGTTGTAATTAATTAAAAATTTATATATAGTATCTGTGATAAAATATGTTATTTACCAAAAATGCTTTTGATACCAAAAATGCTACTGTCAACATTTTAAGTGTTCAACATTTTTTAATAAGCAGTTAATAAAAACTCCAACTCGGATTTATGAGCCTTTGACAAGTCGCAAAATTTGATTAATATAAAATCCAATTTCTTAGTAATTACTTTTTAACAAAAAAAATAAAATTTCTTAGTAGCCATTTTTAAGAAATTTTTTTGGTTGAACAACTTTTATTAAAAATGCTATAAAATTGGAAATTGGTGTTATGGGCCATTATTTTCCAGTTATCTAGTAACTGCATTAAAATTTTTTTGTTGTTGATGAAATTGTAATGAATGTTCCAAATATTAATGTTAAATAGGATTATCACTCCTATTTTTATACATATAATTAATTAGAAAATGCACAGTTTAGACAAAAATTTTGCTATTCAACAGTTTTCGTCAACAGTCAAAAGAAATCTTCAATTTCTTTGTGAGTTATTAGAAAACTGGAGTTCTGTTTAAATATATTTCTCACATTTAATTATAAGCATGCCATACTTTTTTTAAAAGCATAATTAAAATTATTAAAATATTTTTTAAAAGCCAGCTGAAGAGGACAAAATAAATTAAATTTAGATAATAATACGTATAGATAGTGTAAGAAAATCTTAAGAATATTTAAGTTTATTATTTTTCTATTAAAAATTATGATTGAAGAAAAAAATTGAAACTATTTTTAGAATATAATTTATGTTCGATTTGGTTTTTAATAACTTTAGTGACATCGACCAGAAGTACTTATTCTATACTCCAATGACATAATAAATAATTTAATGATAAATGATGTGAAATTTCCATAACGATAATTGCAAACTGTACGGAAAATATTGTATTTTTATAAATAATTCAATGTTTGTTCATAAAATTTTCTGTATCTAGAAAAATGATGGGTGCGATGATATTTTGCATAAAAGAAAGGAGAGAGACTTTTTATATTATGAATTTCCAAAAATAATCTATTTTAATATAAATGTTAGAAGTATGCCCAACAAAATATCTACCGTTTACTTACTTATTTATTTATTTATTTATACATTCATTTTTATATTTATTTATTTAAATTTTATTGAAACTGAATCCTATTATTTTTTTCTTCTTCAATGTAATGGTTACAAGGAAAATTTAGTATATGTGCAAACTTTGAATAGGATCATTTCGTTGCCAATAGCAATTTCTTATTAAGGCGAACTTTCCAGAAACGACTTACTGATCATGAATAATATTGTATTTTATTAATATTAATTTATATTTCGATATATTGAAATAGAAATATTCAGTTATTATGAAATTCTGTTCCTATTCCATATTTATATATTGCTCATAAGTTTAATGTTGGATTCCGTTGTTAATTATTATAGAATTTTTTTTATTCAAATGATATTTATTAAAAGAAAGCTTTGTTGTCTCGTATTCAATACATAAAAAATGAATTTTGTAGAAATAGTAATATATTAAAATTCATGTGAATAAAAGTTGAAAACTTTTTAAGAATACATACATTAAATTCCATTTTAAGAAGTTAACATAACTTAATAAACCAAGGTATTGTCTTGTTTTCGATTTTGTAAATTTAAAAAAGAATTTAAAGTGGTTTCACTGTTGGATTATCCTCCGTTTGGATACAAATGCGTACATATTTATTAAAGAATTTTTGCAAAAAAAAAAAAGAATTCCAAAATCGAAAAGGTCTTTAAGCAAGGTTTAAATGGGCGGTGTAAAACGTTTAAAATTTTCGAACGAAATGAAAAATTCCCAACTTTCAAAGAAGTCCGCCGAATGGAATTTTTCGAATAAGATAGTCGATTGAAGTGGCGGTGCAATTTGTCTACCTGGATTTTTCAGAGACCAAAAACAAAGTGTTTAGTTTTTTAAAGAAAAATTCTTAACATTTTCATTTCCTAACAAAATGTGAAGGACATATTTTTTCATGTATTGTTTATGGTGAAGTTTTGTAACTATATTGAGAGTAGTAATTTTTTTTTGTATTGTAACATTTTACAATATACGACAGTATGTTAGAATTAGGCACATTAGTAGAACAAAAAATAAGATTTTTCTGCTTTTTATTTTAGATTTTGAGAACGATTTATGCTATGGTTTTTTGAAAAATCTTTCAAATAACCATTGAATTATTTTCCATAAAAATATTTTCTCTTAGATTGGTATTTTGTGTGTTAATGGATTATCCAATTTGCGCTTCGGAAAGTAAAGTTCAATAAAATACCCTTCTTTATATTTTTATATTATTTTATTACTTTAACTTTGCCATTCAAATAATAGCCAAAAGTTCTTCTTCTTGCATGACTCAATCCTTTTGATTTAATTCTTGATGATTTTTAATTTTTTTCCTTAACACTGTTACTTGTGGTATTTAAAAGTTATACCCTTAGTAAAGACGAAAATCATAAGAACTGATTTTTGTAAAAAAAATCTTCGCTAATTTCTAATTAGATTTTTTTAAATGTCCGAAACCGAATTCGCCGCATGGATTAGAGTTCCCCTTTGATATAGATCATTGTCACGCCCACTTTCTATATTTTAGTATATAGAATATATATATTCTTTCTATATATATGCAACCAAGGGTTGTAATGTATTTCATTGCAGTAGTATAAAAGATGAGTTCGCTGTGGCATCAATAAGAGAAATCATATTAGATGAGGTTCGCTTCGAGAAATTACTTATGTACGGTTCGATCAATTTGGTCGTTGTTATAGAAATTATTGATTGTTTTTTAAAAATAGAACAAAAATGTTCTTTTTTTATATTTATTTTATTTTAACTTACATAAAAGAAAGGATAATAAGAAAAAGAAGTTATTTTTAAAAACTTTGAATTTTCAATTTATTTATAATTATTATTATTTTATTTTGGATTTTTTTTTTTTTTTGAAAGAATAAACAATTTTTTTTAAAGGTATCAAAAAAATGTTCTTTTATAGCAAAAATAAAATAAAAATATATTTTATTAAAAAAATAAAGTTTATAATTTGATTTTCTAAAATGCTAATCAAGCAATTCTCTTTTATTTCAAAATAATCAATTTTGAAATAAAATAGAATATGCACACCACACAGTCACTTCGCGGATACAATGGTTTCTTTGCAGCTACTTATGGGTTTTCAAAGCCCCATAAACTGCAATTTTCCTTATTGACAAATCCACCGAGCGAGATATGAGGACGGCTGTAATCTTAAAGCGTGAAATGTGACTACGGTAAAATAAACAAATTTGTAAAAAGTTTTTACAATTTTAACGAATCCATACTATAAAATGGCATACCTCAAACTAAACATCTGCATATTTAAACGACATATTTTTTTGACAACTGTGAAATGCCATAACTGTACTTTCCAAACCCACAAAATGGATAATCCGTTACAAGCACAAACAATTAATTTTCGAAATTCCCAAAAAATCAATTTAGTTTTATCTCTTTCAAAAAAATTTATATATTAAAATTAAACAAATTTAAATTATAATTATGGACGTATATTGTGACTCGTAAAAGAAGAATTCTTTTATACAGAGACAATTTATAAAATCAATAACTTATATTATCAATACAATATCAAGAGTTGACTTGGCCAAGCTAAATTTAACTATGTCAACAAATATATTTACTTCTGCGGAATCTACCTATGCTGAGACGCTTTATAATATATACTCATATACATACGTGTATGTACTTAATGTACTTATGAATATATTTAATCTTAAAGCATGCATTATCTTATCTATAATTCTCTTTTTTCCATTGAAGCACTAAAATTTCGGTAACCGTTCAAACGATTTTATTTAGTACATAGTTCATCTTCATGCATATAAGCATGTATGCATGTAGGAGCATATACACTTTATGATGGTTTTTTATATGCCAAGTACTCTTACATCTACTTCCGCCAAACCCACGCTATGATATTCTGCAAAGAAACGACTTTTACCAACTTGTCCTCATTAATAAGACTTTGGAATGGTTACTCGCATGAGTATACATACATTTATAAGTTCGAAAACTTCTTAAAAGGAATAAAATATAGTTTAACAATACAATATTAAGTGGGAGTCTATTTCTTTCAATATATACTTACTTTTTCTTTAATGGAACAGGAAAGAAAAAATTAAATTCGAAAGAAAGATTAGCAAAGAATTAGGTTTTCAAGACCTTATAATTGGACATGAAATTTCACAACTTTATCGATTTAGGCTATAATTCCTTCTCATTTTGAATAAAATTGTTTCGTTTCTATGAGAACGTAGTGAACTTTTAATGAAATTAATGATTGCTTCTAAATCGATAATTGAGAATTTCCGATAAGTTGCATATTTTTTCCAAATATAAAATAATAACGAAACAGTTTATTATAAGATTATTTTCCTAATAAAAAAAATATTTTAGGAATACAACATTTTATTGTTATAATTTCAATTTTTGTGCATGGATGCAAGGTATCCTAAAGGACTTTTAGTAGTCAGTAGATTTACCAATTGTTATATTTAAAGTTTAATTTCCTAAATCTCAGAGAATTTTATAAAAAATTAAACTTTTTTTTTTCATAAAAAATTAAACTTTGAAATAAAATCTTGCAAATTTCACACGAAAATTAAACGCAGTTCTACAAAATATTGATTTTCTTTTGCCATTCCTAATCAATCTTCACTTATTTTATGAT
Organism: Atherix ibis; assembly: GCA_958298945.1. Lineage (NCBI taxonomy): Eukaryota > Metazoa > Arthropoda > Insecta > Diptera > Athericidae > Atherix > Atherix ibis. Next base: position 11,739,654 of record OY282609.1, on the reverse strand, counting down.
GTTTTCCAATTTCAATGACGAAAACTTAAACAAATAAGTTAAGTTAGTTGTTTTCAGTGCCTATACAGAAAAATTGTAAAATACACAAAATTTCTAAAATAAATTCAAGAAATTCTCAAACGAAATTATGAAACTGAAATAATAATCACTTATTTTTTATTTAAGAATAATATCGCAAAAATCCTGGAAAGATGGAAAAACTTTTCCAAAGTAGGAATTAAAAATGTATATTATCTCCTCTGTGTTTTGTTTGATTTTTTTTTATTATTATTATTATTATTATTTCAAGGTTTATATAAAATAAGAGAAAATACCGAATAATAAAGCATATTGAATAAGGGATAAAAATAAAATTTACGAAGAAAATCAATTTACTTCAACAAGTATTAGTTTTTTCTGGGAAAAATTTCTGTATCGAATATTATGAGAATCAATAAATAATACTTCAATGGTTTTTGCTATATTTTTATATGATTTCATCTCGAAGAACTTTTTGAAATTTTTGGAAAATTTCTTCTTTTTAAGCAGGATTATTTTCAATAAAATATAACAAAAAAAAACAATTTTATAAAAAGAATGAATAAGTAAAATAGTTAAAGTAATAAATTGATTTTTTGGAGACAACCCTATTCTTCTGTTTTAATTTCGGTCTCTGGCTTTTGCTCTCATCCTTGTAATATTCGTCATTTCCAATAATAAATAAAGAAAAAATCAACTTTCATAGAAAAGTATCTATCCTTTCGTTAAATCTAACTTCATAAAAATACATTCTTAATAAAGTATGTTCGTGACTAGAATATTATTACGAGTGAATATCCTTATATTTGTTCGATTGTTAATTTTTTGGCTCTTTCAACGCAAACATTTTATTTGCTCAAAGCAATCTACTAAATCTTTATAGGCAAGTATGTATTTCTATTTTAATAGTTCGTTCACTCAATAGTAAACAGTTTCGTTACAAAATAATCATAATATAAATATTAGATAAGAAAATAGCTAAATTTGATGTATTTTGCTTTTTTTGTTCTAGCAATAATTACCTTTTAGTAAATATGCAATTTATTTATACTAAAGACTAATACGTATTACTATAAAAAAATTTCCCACGTTTAGTATGTTTCATTTTAATATAATTTTTCTACAAACAAATTATAATTTCCATGATTTTTAAAAACATTAATAATTTTCACGTTTCTATGAAACAGAATAAACAAAATTTCAGATAAAACCAATGCAATAAAAAATCAATTTTTAATATTTAAAAAAACATTGACAACCAGCCACTCATTTTTAATATAAACCAATGAAAAATCCGATGATTTGCATTTCTTACCTCTTAAAAATTCTTCAAAAGAATGTCTTCGAAAATTAAAATTTTAAATTAGAACAGTCAAAGAAGTTAGAAATAATCTTTTTCCAAGTTTCATTTTATATTTAGGCTAATAAAAAAAATGTCTGAGTTTAAAAATTAATAGTCTTATGTATTTGCACAAATTTTCTTAATTCAAAGTATGAACAGCAGAAAAATTTCTTAACTTATTACGTACTATGCCTTCAATATACGAATATATAAACAAATTTCACTATATATTCAAATTTGCCGTAGTTTTAAAATAATATTTGAATCTGGGATACTAATCCTTGCTAATACTTATGCTGTGCCTTGGCTTTCTGCTCTAGTCTACTCGTAGAATATGATATCGGTACTATTTGTTCCTATTCTATTATCCAGAGTTTTGCTGCAATCTTGTGTGATGAATTTATAAACTTTTATATGCACATATATATGTATTTATATGCATCTATGCACTACAGTTGTGATACACTTAAGAATACTTATTTTGACAAAGATACCATTACAGCACTTACTGCAAATGTGATATAAAATTAGAATTCATAGAAAATATGCTACATTTGATGCTGTTCTAACTATAATCTCGATAACATATTCACATGAGGTAGTTTATAAAATGTAAAATTAGGTCAAATTGTATTCTTGAGAAAAAAAATATTTTCTTGAGTACTTGACAAAAAAAAAGTCAATCTTATCTTGATTATGGGAATTAAGAGGGAATTTATTTTAATAATTTTATAGATTTTTGTCATGATTCATTTTTTTAAATATGATATAAAATAAATAAACATCAGAATAAAAAAAAAACATTCTAAAATAGACCAACTAATCAATCCTACAATATAATCGAATATTAAAAATTTTTGTTACAACCACACAGAAAGAAAGAACATTTTGCCGGAAAATTATTGTACTCTAGCAAAGATAAAAATCATACATACATAAAATTGTAATTTTTCCAATATACTCGTACATCGATAATGCATATTGTGTGGTGACAAATTACATGTACTATAAAAAATATCACCACAAGTTCATTTTTCCACCATTGCGTTCGAGTGCTTACTAATATTTGGAAAAATCATTGAAGCCCTATTTTTTAAATAAACCATAATCGGCATTATTTAAATCATCATAAAAAAATCTATTTAATATTTTATCAAAATTGCCATCAAATCAATCATTTGCTCTTTTTTTATAATAATAGCCCAACTGGAGAGAAAACAATATCGTTTATTTTAAAGACCATATAAAAATTATTTTAAGCACATCGCACATATTTAAATCAAAAAATCTGATATGTTTATGATGGTTACTTTACTAAAAATTATCAAAAGGAAGACAAGAAAAAAACATTTTTCCCAACAATTTTCCCTCAAGAAATTCAATCCTTCTTTTACAGTCATTAGTGTCTCAATTTTCAAAATTCGTGACATTCAATCCGCTTAGCGTGAAACCGATACTGATACTTAGAATCAATCTTAGAATTCTTTTATATAAGCGATATCTGCGGGTTATTTTTTACTCAAGCATATTCATAACTTTAGATATACTCATACCTATCTATCCCAGGCTTTTGAAGATGAAGATGAAATGATACTTTTTATTGAAAAGATTGAACACAAGAAGAATTATGATGAAGGATTTTTTTGCTAGTATAAAAAGTGTGCACAAAAAGTGAAAACAATTTTTTTAATTCGAAATTAATCCAGACGAGCTGTCAAAAGTACAATAAATAAAAATCAGCATGTATTCATCTAGATGATATTAGCATATTTATCTATATAGTTATTTTGAAATTAATTATTCTTGGCAGTTAACTCAACTTTTTAACACAAGAGCATCAAGAATGAGAGGGTTTTACTTTTATTTTTGAGCGAATTAAACCTGAAAAGTGTTTTTAATTGGAAAATAAAAATTAAAGACCAGAAAAGTGTTTTTTAAATGAAAATAAAAAATAAATTTTTTTTGAACAAATATTAATATTTATAAAAATGACGACATTTTTATAAAAATTTAAGAATTATAAAATAAAAACACATTTTTAAAATAGTAAAAATTCCAAGTTTTAAGAAAATAATTTTTTGACTAACTTCTGACCGAATATATTTTTTTTTATAAATTCTATAAAGAAAATATAAAATTATGAAATAATAGTGAGACGTAGGAGGGGAACAAAAAAAAAATAATAAAAAATTGAAGTCAGCCACTCACCAGTTTGAAGTAAACTAAAAAAATTCTCAAATAACAGTTTGAAGTAAACTAAAAAAATTCTCAAATTATTTACATTCCATGCCTCCTCAGCAAAGTTGTTACAATTTTCAATTTTTTTTCTGAACTCGTCCTGTGCAATATATAAAAATTACTTGCCAAAGTATTATAATTTCCCATATGAATTGTTCAGCAAATTAATTTCTTTAATTTTATTTTAAAAAATCTGGATATAATTAAAGTGGGGGTGTATATCGTATTTTTTTATTAAATTCCACTGAGCTTTTGAAAGAAAATTTATAATAAAATAATAATCGCATGTGTTAATTTACTTAGCAATTAAAAAATTAATATTATTTAAAATTTAAAAAAAAGTTTTTCTACATTTTCCTTTTATTTGTAAAATTGTGATTAAGAGTGTAATTCAAGGATACTATCAAGTATTTAAGATAAAAGCAAAAAATGAAATATTAAAAAATTCCGGCAGATAAACCGTTTACGAGTTGCTATAATTAATAAGAGTACGTTAAAGAAACATTGATCCAATTTCCTTATGTTCCATACTTAAGTATTGTTGCTTTTTGATAGAAAATCAAATCATTTAGATTTGAAATTACTAATTTCATTTGAGTATTTTATTTTTTCTTCTCTGACGTTAAATTTAAAAAAAAAATTGACGACGAACAAAAATTTTACACAAAATTTAAGACCACTTTGACTACTCGAACAAAATTCTATCAATAATTTTTGAAAGTGAATAACATTTCCTTGAAATCAATCAAAATATAATTGGAATAGAGAAAAAGTTAATATTGTAATAATAAAAAAAAGATATTAAAAGCAAAATTGGTAGCAGCCAATCATTAAGTTTTGATAGTTCAGCTAATTTGCGATCAAATTTAAATTATCATTAAATACTGGCTAATAGTGACTGGACAAAATTTTTTGAACAAAGCTCCTGCTCACATATTCAATTACTCCTTAGTCCATTTAGATCTTATGTCCGATAAAGAAACCATACAAAAGTAGACTCCCACGGCTCTATTTATAACCGTGAGTATAATTCTATCCTAATATACAAATATCGAATGCATACGTACAAATTGTAAATGCCTTATATTTTGCTTATACTGCCAAACTATATATGTACGATTATATAGAATTTTGAAATACGTTTAAAATGCGAAGATAAATAGCCATTCATCACACCTTTTATTAAATCGGCTATAATATGGCCATGAGTTCAAAACTGAGACTAAAACTTCACCGTACAAAGTGTATTGAATCTCAGAATCGTGTCTGTAAATCGTACAACTTTAGTAATCATTGGCACGACTATTGTTCCCGGTATGGGGTATATACTAACGTACACGTATAAACTATAGCTACTTAGCCAAGAATCACCTTAAGAATCGTGTGAACATTTAAAAGTCGAGAGTGAAGAAAATGAATTAATAAAAATTTGTAGTAACAATGAATATCCTCATCGTACGAGTGTGTAAGAAGTTCTTGTACAGTTCTTCTCAAATTTCGATTTTCTTTATTTTCGCATTCAAAATTCATACTTCACTTAATTAAAAAAAAAAAAAGAAGAAGAAATAAATAAATAAAAAACCAAAAATAATACAGGTTTCTTGTATAGTTGGAAGTAAAAACTAAATTAAAAATACTTGTATCTTGACGATAAATTTGAAAGTAAAGTTAAAATTGAAAAAATTTAATAAAACTTGGAAAAAAAATTTATCTACAGATAAATTCAATCATGATGTCAACTGTAAGATATTAAATTTATTAAGTATGGGAAATCTAAGAGGAGTATACTACACTATATGGGTGTAAGGATAAATATTTGCTTACAGAGTTTCTGTAAATATTAGGTTTTTGAAATAAAGAAAAATTAAGCGTGGGAAATACAGTTTTTTGAGAATAATTATGTGGAAAAAGAAAAGATTTTCAAAATTTATTAATTTATAAGTAAAGTGTTATCTATTTTGTAATTTGGAAAGTACACCAATTTACTTTAAACGTATATGCCATTTAAAGTAGCATTTGTTTTAGTTTTAAAAAAATTCTTCAGCAATGAGCATTATTTCTCGCTCGGTAGATACGTCAATGGCAATATTACTATAAACGAGGCTATGGAAATCGGCCTCACAAACCACATATTCCACGCATAATGGCATGGTTCAAGTAATAGACCAAAATTCGAATTTTTCATCAAAGCCTGAGTTTGAAATGTAATTTATTTAATTTTTCTTTTTAACCATTTCTATATGTAATTTATCTTTCTAACTATTAGTTATATAATTTCTCTAAACCAATTTAAGATATTTTGCGTTTTAATTAATTTACTTCATTTAAAATTATATTTTTAGAAAACTAAATGGTGTTATTGGATAATCTCATAGTTAGTTTTTACTAGTTTCATTTCTATTAAATAAAATTGAAATTCGACAGTATTTTTTTCCCAAAAGCGTTTGTATTATTATGATATATTAATACTTTAATATTTTTTCCATAGTTTCTTTGAATATTCAATATTCTACTAACAACTAGTTTTTTAAAGTTCTTGTACCATTACGAAGATGATCTTCATTTTTCTTCATTCTTTAGCGGTCTAGGCACTCTATGAGAACCGGTTAGAAATAACTCTAAAAAAATCAAATTAATAATAATTTTTATGTTTGAAATGAAAAAAAAATATAAATACATTTCCCGCCGATCGAAAAATGACTATGCTCATGATCGCAATGATGATTATGATTATGATGGTTGTAGCTAAAATATTATAGGGGTCATCTTCAATTCAATATATTCCGATTATATATATTGTACTTATATGGTTGGATTCGGATAAGAAAACAACTTGGATAAACGAAGCTGGTAAAAAGATATACAATGCACGGCAGGTATCTTCTGGCTGAGAATGTAAAATTCTCACAAAACGAAATTTATTGATCCGCTGCAATACTGTTGGTCTGTACAACGAATATATCCATTCGAATAGAGCCGACGAAGATGGAATGGAGATCATTATTATTGATCCCACCTTTCTGTGTGGTGGAGATAGGCTGCGTTTTATCTTTTACTCAGTTCTTTAAAAAAAAAAGAAGAAAAACTATTGATTTTACTAGAAGGGAAAAGATATTACCAACCAAACAGGCAAATAATTAGCATTGAAGTGTCGGCTAGCTTTGTTGATACTCACGAAATACTGATATACAACGACATACAAAGTTTAAAGAAGCTTTTTCATTTAGCAGAAATAAAGACTATTATTTTAAATTTTTGGTAGATTATTTTAAAAATCTATTTTGCAAATCAAGAAAAAAATAATATACGAGGTCTGTTCAGAAAATATCGCGAATTTTGAATTTCGCGGGTTACGTAAATTCGATTTTCGATTTTTTATGGCGTTATGTTGGTACTTAAATGTTCAGTTAATTTTTGACTGGTGCTTTGCTTGCACGTATTTTTGCTCGTCTTCAATTTTTGCCCATTCCAAAAAAATGGATCAAAGAATCTGTTTCGGAAACAAGAAAAAGTCACAGGGGGCCAAATCTGTGGAATACGGTGGCTGTGGCATTATTAGTGTGTTGTTTTTGGCCAAAAATTCGCGCACAAGCAACGATGCGTGAGCAGGGGCGTTATAATGGTGCAAAAGCCCATTTTTGTTCTTCCACAAATCCGAGCGTTTCTGGCGGATTGCTTCACGCAACTTGCACATAACTTGCAGGTAATATTCCTTATTGACAGTTCTACCCTGTGGCAAGAACTCATGATGCACCACGCCCCTGCAATCGAAGAAAACTGTAAGCAAAACCTTCACATTCGACCGAACTTGGCTTTTTTTTCGGTCTTGGCTCGTGCGGCAGCATCCATTGGGATGATTGAGCTTTGCTTTCCACGTCATAAGCATAAACTCATGATTCGTCATCAGTTGTGACCCTCTGGAGCAAATTTGTGTCGTCGCGGACATAGTCCAACAGCTCCTTAGCAATGTTAATGCGATGCTGTTTTTGGTCGAAAATGGGCAAAAATCTAAGACGAGCCAAAACACGTGCAAGAAAAGCAGCTGTCAAAAATTAACTGAACATTCAAAATGGCCGAACTGGTCGGCATAAGTGAGAGACATGAGTACCAACATAACGCCACAAAAAATCGAAAATCGAATATACGTAACCCGCGAAATTTAATATTCGCGATACTTTTTGAACACACTTCTTATTTAAAATAGTTGAATAGAAATTTAAACAAATTTTCTTATGTTATGAATTGTCTGAGTTTCAAGTTTGGTTTTTATAAAATTGATTGCCGTAATACTGAAAAGAATCAATTAAACAATTAATGTCTTCTTTAATCATTTATTTTGGATGGTTCAGGATTAAAAGTATCAGTAAGTTAATTAGTTAAAAATACTTTAGCTGGTTTTGGTAACATCAATTTTAAAATTAATATTATTAACAATTTGAATGGTTCACGATAACGCAGTCAAACACAATATTGTTCATAATTACCATAGTAGTTTTAAAATATGATCCTACTATTATTTTTTTTTTCATATATATTACGCATATTTGGCAATACATTAATATGTTTTCTTATATTTCTAAGCTTATTAATAATTTATTTTCATTGTTCTATAAAGTTTCTTCCGCTTTGAATAATTGACTTTTGGTTTGCCCCATATTGTAATTTATAAAAAAATAGTTTTCCTTTGAAAATATACCCTATTAACTTGATTGTATTTTCTGTTCTTTCCATAATGTTATTTTGCCTGAAATTAAGAAAAAACAAGCTTGAAAAATTGGCGAAAAGAAAGCTACATTGTGATTGTTTTTTTCCCCATTTGCAATAAAAAATCCAATTTTGGCAAAGAAACTCTTCCGAAATTATGAGAATTTTTCGAGAAAAAAAATGTTGAAAAATTTTCTTTGTTATAGTCCGAAATAAGGTATAATAATACATAGCAATTTGGTGGCTTTTTAGGCTCCTGCTGTTTTTGTTTGTTACCACAAGTCTGGAATGTAAGCTGTAATTTTCTAGTCGCACAGTCAATCATTCTGAAAATTTCAAATAATCTTTACTACCGCAAACAGACAATACCAACGACGGAATATCCGCAGTCTGATTTCTCTTATTTATTTTTCAGTTAAAAGGGAAAAATATTATAACTAAATGAAAATTGAAGAAACAAAAATAAATGAAATAAAAAGAGATGCCGGACAACATAAAGTCTAATTGTAACAAAAATTGAATGAGTGGACTTTTATTTTGATTTAAACACTTCTTAAAGGTAATTTTATTCTCAAAGAAAAATAATACTATGTTTAGTTCTACATGGGTAAATTTTCCCATGGTATGTGATTGATATCCCTTAAGGATTTACATATATATGTATGCATGTACATTTTGATAATCTACAATCTGGTGTAACTCCTTCACATCGTCATGATTCGTGTTTTTGCCTTTAGTTTATTTTGATACCTTTTCTCTGATTCCCACAATTGGAGATTGCTTTTAGAAGGGCGTTACATGTTCTTAAAACGAGTGTACAGGCATTTTAAACTGCTTCAGGCAATATTCAAGTAATTTTCTTAAATTGAGAATTTTCGTGATTTATCTACTATATGCGAATGTAATAAATTTTCAAGCTTGTTTGGGTTATATTCATTATTATGCTTCCGAAGTTATCTACATATACAATGGACGACCTTTTTGAATACCCTCTCTTTTAAGAAAGATTAACCTTATAATATATTTGTTTTTAATTCACCGTACACTATTTTAAAAAAGTAGTTAATAATAAGTTACTATAAAAATTTTTTGTGAAATTAATTTAAACAATAACAACATTTAATGTCGAATTAAAGGTAAAAGTTAATTTAAACAATATAAGAAGAAAATTATATAAACAAGCTTGCTTATTAAGATCAACAAAATCTTTTTTTTATAAATTAGCCTATTAAAAATTTACCAAAATCATATTATGGGAATTTTCTCACAAAAATTCTATGAAAAATACAAACAAAATTTATATCATATTGAATTTCAATAATAACAAAAGTTAAAAAAAATTGTCAAATCTTTAGTAAACCACAAATATTTTATATTATTTATGATTTTGATTTTATTTTCGATAAAGAAGTCAAAACAAAATATTCCCATCGAAAATATCTTTTAAGAAATGGCCAAATATTTTTATAGAAATCAATTTTTTGATTGGTTTAAAGTTTGAATTTAATTGTCAGCAGGAGGTCCTCATTCTCGTTTGTCATTAAATTATCAAAAGTAAACGTTTTAGTAAGGAATAAATAAATATTATAAAACCAAGAGAATTAATAAGAGGAGATAAAAACAAAAGACCTACAAGTAAATATTCGTCGAATCTTTTCTAATAAAAGATAAAACAAAACCAAAATTCTAAGAAATTAGTATTTGTTACTAAGGTGATTTTTTTTTCTTAAGTCGAAATACGAAGAATTGATTGTTTGTGAAGTTTTTAAATTCATATAAAAGTGAAATTTTTACAATTCATATAATTTTCTGCAAATAAACTTGAAGCTTAAATAATTGCGAACATTTCTCTCTGCAAAATTGTGTTCTAATCGATGTTTAAATATAATTTGAAATTTTTACCTTCTTACACTGTATAATTTTTGTTTTTGTTTTTTCCCCTATTCTATATAATAAAATTATACCTGTTGTTATTTAATGTTACGTTTTTGAAAGTTTTTATTGTATTGCCAGTGAACCAAAGGTATACGGTTGTCTGTATTTTTTTACTAATCTTTACCAGAGTTTTCGTAAAATTCAACTACAAATTTAATTCTAGCAAAAAGATTATTGTAATGATGATGATGGTAATTATCGTTATTATTTTAGAAGCTTTACTTTAATCATATCTGTACATGTATTACAGTACATTAAATTTGCTGTGTGCAGAATCCATTGTGAAGATAAAAAAATTGTTCGCTTTTGCTAAGGTATACATAAAAGCCCAAAGGAAAAACCGAAAAGGTAAATAAATATAAATGGAATGAGAATCAAGAGAATGCTTGAACTTTTTTTCCCAGGTATATCGATTGGTCTCGGTTTACCACACTATGGTCATGTCACTTTGAGAATACTAAAGCTATTATACACTGTTCACTGATTAGTCATAAGAATCCCTTTAGTTGATGATGTCTGGTCTAGTCAGGCAAATAAGACATACTCGAACTCGTATATTGCTAAATGACGTCTCAAATAACTGCACGTAATACCTGGAGGAAAGTTTCTCCACAGAATTTACTGCTATTCAGATAACATATTCACAAGCTAACACGCTGTACTGTATACGCTTACCATAAACGGAATGGCTATTGACTATTCATAATAATGTCATTAACCGTAAAGAAGTCTTATACAATTTTCAAGTTGCAAGGTTATTTTGCATAGCTTATGTAAACTCTCAAGTTACATACATCTATGGTCGACTCGATATTTTTAAAAATCCCATCATATACATACATAATTGACTCTTTTTATTTTTATTTCGATTTAAATCACTTGAATTTTTTCTTTTTATTTAGTTATAGTACATAAAAGACCAAGAACTTTATAACCGGTTCATAATTATTACCTATGAATAGTTGACCAACAATTTCAAAGGCAACTTTAGTTACTACATTGAAAAAAGTATATTTTTTTCTCTCTTATTAATTAAAATTAATTTTTTTTTTCCACTGAGAAAATTGAAACTCCTATAATATTTTCAAAATTGCAATTTTGCATTTAAAAAAAAAACTTTTTGGCCTTGCAAAATTCTTCCAACTAACAAGAAAACTTGTTCAATTTCTAAAAAATGTATTGTTTTTCCAGAAATAACTATTTTTAAAACAGTTCTTTTTTATTCAAAATACACTTAATTCTGAATGAGTGACATTGAAATAGTCTCAAATAATACTAAAGGTTATTCAATTTATGCTTCCGAAAAAAAACGTAAAATGAAGAATTTCGATGTATTTCACTACATTTCTTGAACGTTTCCATTATACATGGAATATAAAATTATTGAAATGACTGCTACAAGACTTTTTTCGATATTAAATCGCACGATCTTTAAGGCCAATTGACATCACCAAATCTTGAAATTTCGCATCATGGAACTTTTCACGCATTAAGCCAAATTATATCGTGTTGTGTGGCTTGCGGCGCCGTCTTGTTAAAATCAATAAATGATCCAAATTACAATTTTCAAGATCAGTACAAAAAAAAGCAGTTATCATACAGTCATAGCGCTCAGAATAGGCATCTTATTTTCTTCATTTTAAAAAAAATTCGTGCCAATAACATCATTTTGTGTGGATATAATAGCTCTTCACAGTTAATTGTGGATTTTCAGAGCCTCATATGCGGTAATTTTTTTTATTGATGTATTCACCGAGCAACATTGAAAGCCAGCATGTTATACAAGTATCCAATAGATATATCTTCTGTGCATTTAATGGTGGTTAAACGATCCAAGCCCTTATCCAAACAAATGGCACTTTGATTGACATATGGTATATGTTTGACACTTGTACAAATGACATGGCTGTATTTTCCAAACCACGTAAAATGGATAATCCGTTACAACCGTAATTTCTTATTAAATGTTTAAAAAAGACGTCTTCACACACAGTTGTGACGATATTATCTTATTGCTAAGTAAATTGGAAGATTTTAATTAAAAGGCTCCTGTAGTTTCTTCATTATAGGTGATACATATTATTATCTAAACAAGGTACATACTCGTATTATATAAGATGTGTATATACAAAATTGTATATAAAAAAAAGTTAAGTTCTTTATTCATAACAGCTTTAGCTGATGACTTTGATAATGAATTACTAAGAATACTATAATTAACTTACTAGAAAATAATATAGTTATTTGGCTAATTGTATTATACGAGTATATGTACTCAACAATTTATGTTATTATGTACATATATCTTGATATGAAATTTTCTTCTTAAGCAATTTTAAATTCATAAGATAATAATTACTTAACTTTTTTTTTTTAGTAAAAAAAGATTTCATAATGATTTTAAACATTTTTATTGTTTTAAAATATTGTCGATTTTCGAATTTTTAAATTTCTATTAAATTGTTTGCGATATTAAAACGTAAAAATAAATAAATAAATATTAATTATTTGAAGAATATGAAAAAAATTTAGTTTTTTTTACTAAAGAGTCGTAATTTAAGTTTCTTATAAAGTAGTTGATTTTTAATAGTTAACATTTTATACAAAAAAAAACAACACATGTTTTCTGAAGCTGACATCATTTATTTATACACTGAACAAGATGGTATTATCACCTGTTCCTACTATGAATGGCAATGCCTGCAAAGAAGTTATTTTTGCTTAAAAAACTTAACGATTCAAGACCCAAAAAAATGCTAATTGATGCAAGTACTGAAGTTAGTAGTCACGTTGCTGTTAATTATTTTATGGCATGAACGTATACGCATACTCTAACTCTATTCATAATCTCACCATCAGATCACAGAAAAACATTTTATTATAATCAAAATATGAAACCAGAAAAGTTAAACTTTTTACTTTTTATATTTATGTATATTTTTTATTAATACAAAAGTTTTCACAATTTTATTTTCTACTCCAAAAGCAAAAAAAAAAAAAAAAAAACGCAAAACCCACATGCATGGTGTTCATATACACATAGTTTTAATGGCATACACAAGATCCTTACAAGAAATTTTTAATTAATTTCTAGAATGTTTATGATTTTTGTCATTTTAAATTAATTACATTTATTTTTTGTATTTTTATTATATAAACTTTTAACGTAGATAATTATATTTTATATTGTATATTTTTAATTTGTACCATTTAACAAAAAGTATTCATATCAAAATGGAATTCTTAGTTATGTAAATGAATTTTATTCGTTTATTTCCAAGAATCCTAAAAGTCTCTTTTCGAGTTTAAATTATTTTAAGAACATATTTTAATACAATTTTCATTATGAAAAAAGCAAAATATTATACGAAGAAATCGTTTAAAATATGAAACGTCTTCAATTATAAATTGACTGAAATAATTATAAATAATTTAATTTTTTTTTTTTTTTAAGACTTTAAAATTTTACTTATTTATGTAATTTCTATTTACAGTCTAAATGTCCGAATACTTCTTTTGGTGAGAGATCCTCGAGGAACAATGCAATCAAGAAAACATCGACAATGGTGTCCCGGAAATCCAGATTGTGATCGTGCGGCGAATTTGTGCAGAGACTTATCAGCTGACTATTATGCAGCCGAAATGTTAGCTAAAAAGTATCCATCCCGTTTTAGGTGAGAATCAATTTCATTCAAATTCTATATATTATCTTGAAAACGCAGAAAAAAACTAAAAAAAAATTTATAAATAGTAAAATTGGCATTTCTGTTTTTAATGGACAAATTATTTAAATATTATTCCTTTGTCATCAATTTTTCAGAGCTGTTCGATACGAAGACCTTTCTCTGAATCCATACAAAATGACGGAGGATATTTTACAATTTTATGGATTGCCATTTGATGCGATGGTAGAGGAGTTTCTGGACACACACACCAAATTCAATATTGGCGGCGTTAGTTCAACATTTAGAGACTCAAAATCGGCACCTTTTCATTGGATAAAGGACCTAACATGGGATGAGGCATGTTATAATGATAGATAATACTATTAACATAAATTATTTGCACACATTAAAACTCGTAATTTGAATGGAAAAAAACTAAAGTTTTAGCAATAACATTAAAAAATTGATGAAAAGAAGAAATTCTATTAGACAAATTGCATATGCTTAAATTATTTAGTCTGAATATCGATTTTTACACTATTTATTTGCTACATCAAAGTATGAATTGTTCCTAATTATAAATCATAATAGGTGGTTTACTTTTTGTCCGAATTCGATGGAATTTTTCAAATTTATTTAAATATATAGTCGCTATTGCTAAAAATAGACTTTATTCATAAAGATCCCAGTTGTTTTAAAAAATAAATCAATTTATACAACCAAGTACACTTAATTTTTGGTACTTTTAAATGAGTTTTTTTGTTTTACTTTTTACAAAAAATTTCTTTAAATTATTTTTTCCAAATAAACAATATCTTTTAAATAAAATAAAAAGTTATAGTTACAAAAAAGGCCAAATATAAGTTTTCGGAAAGGACTTTTTTTTTTATTATAATTTTAACAAGTTTTTCAAAATATGTTGGAAAAAAAAACAATTTTTTTTATATTTTACAGATTGAAAAAATTGAGAAAAGCTGCACAAAAGCTATGGAACTTTGGGGGTATAGAAAAGCAAACACTGCAAAAGAACTGACAAAATCATTTGATCCGCTACTTCCAGCACCGTTTACATGAAACGTAAATTATTCTTTGATTTTAGATAATCAAATCTATATTAAAGTAGCAATACATAATAATAATAATAATAACAATAATAATAATTATAATAAAAACAATATTAGTAATAACAATGTGACATCGAGCATGACTAGAAAATTTACTCAATAATAATTGCACGCGAAAGACAAAACTCCGAAAATTATAATTAGTATTATATTATACTATAATTAATATTATAGCGAAGAATATTCATAAAATTATGACTAGATAAAACTTTAATTAATCGCTAATAATAAAGAAATTTTTAAAAAATCTCTGTAGAGGAAAATTAGAGCAAAAGTTAAATGTTTTTAAATGAGAAGCGATATTATAATAACACAATGATTACAAAATAAAAATGAAAAGATAAATTGGAATAAGAGAATAATTAAAATTATTAAAATTATATTATTAGTAAATTAGTGTTAGTTATACCAATTTACGTGCCTAAAGAATTCCGTTGAATTTGAACATTACCTTCGTCTTTCTATTTTTATATCAGTAACGTTTACCTGTGTACATATCTCTACATACGTAAATACACTGATAATAAAAATATAATTGATTTTAATAACCACGAATATAAATGTGGTATAATTTTATTAATTTGTGATTTTGTAATAAAAATAGTGCATATTCTCTCTCTTTTTTTAAATTTATTCATAATATTTACTATTAAGGTTCGAATTTATTATGTTTTTTCCATAAATAATTTAATAAAAATGTTTCTTTTTTAAATTAATAATTATATATATATATATATATATATATATATATATATATATATAATTAGCAGTATACTCGTATGTGAACAAATTTATTTTAGGTGTGAATGAAATGAATTTACTGTATTTTGTTTGTTTGTTTGTTACAAAACAATTTAATTTTAGTAGTAAGCATTTTTAAAATACAAAGTATTATAATTAAATAAATTTAAAAGTAAAAGAAATATTTACATTACATAATATGTATGTGTACGATAATAATATTTGTAAATTTTTGAATATTTAGACAAAAATCATATTTAATATATATTACGGTTTTTTTTTTTTTGTTTTAAATTTTCAAATTATTGGTATTTGATCGAGAACGAATACATAAGAAAATTTTACTGAAATTTTAAAAATTTAAAATAATTGTATTAAAAGTACAATTATTTCTTGAACAAAAAATAAATAAATTATAAAATACAATAAGTTTTTAAATAAAGCAAACAATAAGTAGATATCTTAAAACTAATAAGAATAATTTAAATAGCATTTCTTTAAAATACATTAAAAATTATATATACATATATTTTTAGAATTTACGCACATAAATATATATAAATTAGAGGTGAGAAAAACAAATTCATATAATTGCAATTCAAATTATTTGAATATAGATATTTTATTAATTTAACAAAAAAAAACTGTAAGAATGTTAATGAATTTATTTTTTTTTAAAACTATTATGTACACATATACAATAAAAAAAACTGAGAATGATAAGAACTTTAATAAATATCCACAGTAAGTATTTATTTATATTTTTGAATCAATTAAAATTTTTTAATGCATTATTTGGCATTTTTCTGATAATTCATAAATTTTTTAATTGTTTTGCGCATCAGAATGATTGCTGCCGCCTTTTATTCTGTCAGTTCAAAATGAAGCTGCCGCCTTTTATTCTGTCTCACTCTTATGCGTATAATGGTAGGAACACAATTCCGCCTAAAACTATAAACTGCATTCAGTCGAACCTGTGAACATTTTTATAACCTTCACAGTCTTGTGGGAATACAAAAAACTTCGACTGTTTTATCACCGAAATAGATCTTGTTTTAATTTTGCAGTTGCAGTCAAAGTACTGCCATAAATTGCAGTTTTTTATGTGGCACGGTTGTTGTTTGACAGTTTAAATTGAACTAGACACTTACATTATTTTAAAAAATTGAATGGTTAATTATGAAGAAATTCGTTATTTTTGACAGCATTTGCAGTTTAGTTTCAGTCGGAATTTTATTCCTACTGAGTTACTTACACGTATAATAGAAAATAATGTGTATGCGAGAGGAAAAAGGGAAAAAATATTGTTATTGCGTAAAAGAAAGTAATTCCAAATACTAAGTCTGAATACTTACACGTATAATAGAAAATAATGTGTATGCGAGAGGAAAAAAATCCGCATATGAGAGTCATATGGTGTAACACATAACAAAATGGCGGCTTTCTAATTTTAACTCCAGTTAAAAATTCCAAACTTGTTCTAAGAAATAAGAAAACTACAATAATATAAAAGAAATACAATATTGTGCAAATTCTTAATTTGATTTAATAATTATTTTACTTTAATTGAATGAAAAAAAATATTTGTGTAATCCATTTTTAATAATATATGAAAATAATCCAATAGAGGATCTAAAATTTTAGATTAATACTCTAATTGCGTAATAATAGATCAATAAAACCAATCGAACTAAGAAAATTATTAAACATATATTATTCTATTTTTAGAATACCAAGCTAAAAAACATCAATATTTTAGGTATAATTAATATCGAAATTATATATAATTATTTTTGCTGATATTCATCAAAAAATTTCAAAAATCTAATTATTTTGAAAATAGTTAACATAAATAATCAAAAAAAAAGTAAAATGAACATATAAAAATTCCCAAAAATACCTATCATAAATCATTAAATCCCTTTTTATTCATCCTCATCCATAAATTTTGTTCAGCAATTTTTCTTTTCCTATTTTAGTTTATAAAATTGTAAAAGAAATGAAAAAAAATTAAATTCCCTTCTGTCTACGGTTATTTATTCTTAAATAAAATACCATATTAACAATACCATAAGGTAAGATAAATTAAGTGTATTATTTTATATACACATATATACGAATATTCAAATATAATATTAAATTCTATTCTGTCTACTGGTAATCCACTTTAGAAAGAAAAATCTTTTATTTTATGCTCTACTTCCTATTTAGTATTTAACTCTTACTCTGTTTCTACATATCTGGTTTATCAAAAATAATAGAACAGGTTAACTTTATAAGAAGCGAGAAAAAAATATATTCAATGAAAACCCTAAAGAGAAAAAGCAATCCAAAAATCAAATATTTTTCTCGAACTTTTTAAATATTCTTTTATCCAAATACTCCGACTAGTCTATTTATTGTAATCCATCTTGCATAGTATATTATGCGAAATCTTAAGTGTTTGTAAGGCACAGTTGCCATTGTTTCAAATGTAGTATACTATTTTTCTTTTCACACATAAAAAGGAAGAAGAATTTTAATTCCGCTTTGTTTCTATTTTCAGAATAATATTCTTGGGC
Source organism: Atherix ibis (assembly GCA_958298945.1). Taxonomy (NCBI): domain Eukaryota; kingdom Metazoa; phylum Arthropoda; class Insecta; order Diptera; family Athericidae; genus Atherix; species Atherix ibis. The sequence goes on along the minus strand of OY282609.1, from coordinate 11,721,326 downwards.
TTTTGTTGTCATTTTTTTAGTAATTTTTTTTATACAAAGCCAAAAATACTGAAATAGAAATAATAGAAAGTATTATTAATGATTATTTATCATACTTGTATTAAGGAGTGTAGATACATATAATATTAAAAAATTTCACCATAGGAAATAATTTCATACAAAATATAAAAAATTAGTTCATCATAGGGCATTTTGGATAAAAATCAATTTTTATGAAATAAACATAAGTTTCAGAAAATCTTAAACAACTTCAAATTCCATTAATATAAAATTTCAAATAATCTTTTAATTTTAATATCAAACAAAATACAGCTACATATTTTTCAAACACTATCATAACCGCAAATGGATTCACACTTACTCATCATATAATGAATTCAACAGTTTGATAAATTTACTACATCACTTAGAACTTATATCCTTTTCACGTTTGTTAACAATCTAATTTAACAAAACCGTCTGTCTCAAATTGTGGTATTTTTAAATCTTTTAACTTATCAACACTTAGTAAAAACTAAAATAAAGTAAGTTTAAAATAATAATGAATACAACCATGCGCAGAGTTTTAAAAAGGGAATCTTCTAGCCGGTATCAATGTGGGAATCTATTTAAATATTCATTGACATTTTACACAATCTACTCTAAGTTTAATTATAGATAAAATAAATTCAAAGCTAATCAATCTTTTTTGACTAAAAGATTTTTCGCAAAATAATTTCATTTTCATCAGGAATTTGTTAATTTTTATCATACCCTAATTATTTACAAATTGACGGATATCACAAATGCGGTTATACGTACTAATGAACATACTTGTACATATATATATATATAGTATATTGATTGAGAACAAAAATTAATGATTAGAACAGAAACTAATTTATCAGGTCACGTAACCAATGTAATTATAATTTTCTCATTTATATGTATACTATTGGCAGCTAAATAATCTCCATGTTGCATGATATTTAAGAGAAAAAGGGAAAAAATATTGTTATTGCGTAAAAGAAAGTAATTCCAAATACTAAGTCTGAATACATGAGTTGGAGTCAGGATAAAAGTTATTAATAATCAGAAACTATAGGAATTGCATGGATAATTATGAAAAAAATGTTGAACAGAAGAAACTCTGGTAGATTGCTTACTTAGTAATTATTGATATTAATAATTATTACATATTATTTTCATTATAATAAATTTTTTTCTGTATACTTTTAATAACATAACACTTTTTATAGATTTTAAGTTAAAGTTGTTCGCGAACAAAACTTATTATGAGTCTGTAATACGAAAAAATAGAAACTATTTACTTTTCGTTAAAATATTTACAATTGACGTAAAATTCAAAAAAAAAAAAAGTTTCAATTATTAGAAAAAGTAAAAAAAGTACTCTTTTCTAGTCCCTAATACACGAAAATTTGTTGAGTCTATCATAAATGCATATTTTGTAATTCTTTTGGTCGCAACAGTTTTTGAAAAAGAAAATATTCAAATAGAAAATATATAATATTAAAAGAATAAATATCTTAAATGCGGAAAATATTTCTAGTCTGAAAAAAGAAAAAATTGTTAAATATTAAATTAATGTCATTATAAATACAATATTAAAAAAATAATAATAAATGTTGCCCGATTTAGCGACTATAGAACACAACGGTCTTGAGTTCGAATGCAGCTAACTGACACAGTCGGAATGCACTTTAGAGTCGTTGCGCTGAAAGTTAACATCTCAGCGCAGATGTTTATTAGAAATGAATAATAGATCAAAAATAGACATTAAATAAAAGCAAATTTATGAATTAAATTAGGTTAAATTAAAACTTAATAATATGTGAAACAACGATAGTAATATGTATATTTATATTTTAAAAATGAATTAAAAATACAATATATATCGTATATCTGAATAAAGTTAAATAAATTATAGAGAAAAGTAACAATATACATCAAATATAAAGGTAAAATATTAATAATAAATAGTTAAAGAAATCAATTGTACATTAACTATCGATAATAATAAAACTATACAAGTAGAAAAAATCAAATTTTCATTTTATTATATTGTATTTGAATAAAATATGTATTAAATATTGTGAATTTATTATTATTATTATACACATATAATTCGAATTCAAATGCTTATATTGTTCTTTCTTTTTTTGTTTTTGTTTTTATATTGTAGAAATAATTTTTATATGCAATATTTTAATTGTGTGATTTAATATTTGCTATGTATAGGTATCAATCTCTTCATTATTAATGTTCGTAATCTAAAAAAAAAAAATATAAAATTATAAAAACAATGGAAAAAAGGAAAAGAAAAAAATTATTTACTAAATTTTACAAATAAATAATATCGTTCAATTTTAAATAGTTCTTAAGTAATTTAATATATAGAAATAAAATTTTATTCAGATATGTTTTTTATTTAAAATTCCATCGAATTCGGCGTAGATTTTTAAAAAAAAATTTTGCGGACTATGTGAGGGAGTGCCTCCATTCGAAAATATTTATTATTATATATATATTTCATCTTTTGCATTTATATAACAGTCTTTTGCTCGTTATCCACTATGAGGGATAAGCTTAAAATATTGCAGTACACAGCTTGAAGGCATACCACCTTTAACATATATATACGGAACTACTCTAACAAAAGGATTTGTTTTGTTTTTTTGTGAAAAATGTTATTGAATAGCAAACAATTCTGAGAAAGTCTTGATAAACAAAAATCCTGCTCATAAAAGAGGGTAGCAGATAAGGAATGGCAATCGCATGATTTCATCTGACCATAGATTTTTGTTCACCAAATGAGAGCTCTTGCGAGATCAGGCTGTCATTGGACCGAAGCTCTTAAAAGATTAATGCTGTTTATCGTAAATGCTGTTTTGTCGGAAAAAAGATTCCTAAACACCTGAAAAGTAATTGACTTTCGTGATCTAGAAGACCGTTTTCACGCCAAATACAAAAATAACGACGTTTTATCCGTAATTAAGGGTGTTTTTTTAAAAAAAATACACATAGGTGTGTAGGGTAAATAGTTTTATAGTTTTTAAATTCAAAGGGCGCGGGGGTATCCAATTTGAAAAAAGAAAATTAGTTAAGTTCTGAATAATTATACAATTATTATAGCACCCTGATATAAAAAGCAGCCATATTCACAACTAACAATAAAATAATAATTATTTAAAAAAATCATTAACACGTAAAAAAACAGTCTTTACAGATTAAATAATCCTCTCAATAAAAAAAAATCGACAAATATCCGCGTTCAATAGTAAAATTGAAAGTATTAGATGGTCAACAATTTGTTGAAGAAAAATTGCGCCTATTTGTATACAAATTCAACAGTTTGATTAATACAGTTGTATTGTTAATTCGAAAATTTTTCAGGAAAATATTTGACTTTGTGAGGTTTTCTAATGACAACAACTTGGTATTTGTCAAAACAATGGTTCAGTTCATTATAATTGATCGAAAAAATAGCATGTATATTTACATTAAATTCATCAAGATTGAAAATACATTAAATTATAGTCAGAAATTATGTTTCTAAACAAAACATTATTAATAATTGTCACAATATAAAAAAAATTAAACAAGTCGGTTTGAAGTTGAAGTGTCAGAAACGTTATTGTCGCAAAGTTGTCAGTATCGTCAGCTGTTAAAAACAAAAAGCACGTGTATACGCCATGTCGAGTTCGGAGAATGAGCAAGACTCAGAAATTGAGTGTGAAAATGAGAATTCCGACAATAATTGTAAGGAAAACGATTCTGATCAAAACGAAAATATAAGCGGGGAGGACGCAGAATTATCGCAGAAAGAATCTGATAAACAAGATGATGTGACATGGAAAGATCTGGTAAGTGAGCACCAACTGTGAAGTCTTAGAAAAAATGTCATTACCACAAATAGAATTAAGAAGTTTGTGTATTCTGGCTTGTAGGGTTTAATTGATCAACTTTGTGAAGCATGCAAAGAATTAAAATGGAAATCACCATCAAAAATTCAAAAGGAAGCGATTCCAGTAGCACTACAGGGCAAAGACATTATTGGCTTGGCTGAGACCGGATCTGGCAAAACCGCTGCATTTGCACTACCTATATTGCAGTCGTTACTTCAGACACCACAGCGATATTTTGCCTTAATTTTAACACCAACCAGGGAATTGGCCTTCCAAATTTCTGAACAATTTGACGCGTTAGGTAAATTTTTGTCTACAGGAAATAATCACTTAAGTATGCTGGATGTATTAAATTCATTCTCTTCATTTCAGGTGGATTTATTGGTGTAAAATGTTGCGTGATTGTTGGTGGAATGGATATGGTATCTCAGGCGCTTCAACTAGCAAAGAAGCCACACATTTTAATTGCTACTCCTGGGCGCTTGCTAGATCATTTAGAAAACACCAAAGGTTTCAATCTGAAAGCCATTAAATATCTTGTAATGGACGAAGCCGACCGAATTTTAAACATGGATTTTGAAGTTGAGATTGATAAAATATTACAAGTGATACCCAAAGAGAGACACACATATTTGTTTAGTGCTACAATGACAAAGAAAGTAAATAAATTGCAACGCGCCTCATTAAAGGATCCTGTCAAGGTGGAAGTCTCGAATAAATTCCAAACGGTTGAGCAATTATTGCAATATTATATCTTCATACCGGTTAAATATAAAGACGTCTACTTGGTGCACATACTTAACGAATTTGCCGGAAATAGTTTTATGATATTCTGTAGTACATGCGCTAACACAGTACGAACAGCTTTGTTATTGCGAGCGCTTGGTTTGGCCGCGATACCTTTGCATGGTCAAATGTCACAGAATAAGCGCCTGGCCGCATTGAATAAGTTCAAATCGAAAAGCCGCTCAATTCTCATTTCAACAGATGTGGCCTCAAGGTTAGAAATAATTTTTTTTTATATAAATATAATTCTCATAGCGAATTGAAAATATCTGAAAAATTGTTTGAATTTGCAGAGGTTTAGACATACCGCATGTTGATATGGTTCTAAACTTCGACATTCCAACCCACAGTAAGGACTACATTCATCGAGTGGGTAGAACAGCAAGAGCGGGCCGAGCCGGAAAAGCAATTACTTTTGTCACACAATATGATGTTGAATTATACCAACGTATTGAATATTTATTGGGTAAACAGTTGCCATTGTACAAGTGTGATGAAGATGAGGTTCTTGCATTACAAGAACGCGTTGGTGAAGCGCAACGAGCAGCCAAAATACAACTAAAAGACCTTGATGATAGGAAAGGTGGTAAGGGTAAATTTGGTAAGCGTGCAGCTGATGATTTCGATGACTCTGAACAATTCGTGGGTGCGCGAAAACGAATTAAAGGAGCAGGTGGGGGGAAAAATCAAAAAAGAAAATAAGAGTTTATTTTCAAAATTGTATTTTTTTTTGGAAAGATTAAGCAATGATTTTAATTTGATATGTAGAATTTTAAATAAAATTCACATTGAATCAATGAAAAAAGTTTGTTATAAATCAATGGTTTGTTATGATTGATAGAAATTAACTTACTATCATTAAATCGTAACGCCTAATTGATAAGATATGCAAAAAAATTATCCAAGTCTTTTTGTTTCTCAATCTTTTATTATGGATGACTTTACACGTATTATTATTGCTTTACTTTAAACTAATAAAACTATATCTATTTAATTAGAAATTTGACTTAAACTTAATTACATTCAAATGCTTTTTTTATATTTACAAAAAAATAGCGTTCTTAAACTTATCACTAATTTATGTATTTGCGTATTAATCTGATTGATTAATATCTAATTTATGTATTTGCGTATTATATTATATTGATTAATATAATCAAACACGCTGCAAAAGGAGTAATTTAAAAAAACACGTTCGCATGCAATTATGGAAAATAGTAAAATATTTCTTACGTCGACCAATTTAAATTGAATAAATTATTTTTATTTTACTTTATTTTTTTATCTATACTCGGCGACAATAAAAATAAAAGGAAGAAAGGTGCTTAAATTGTGCTCTGAGGCACGATCACAAATTCTTTGAATTTTCTTACAACTAATGTTTATAATTTTTAGCCTATTTTATTTAAAATCATTTCATGTAGATTCTACAGGTACATCAAACACTTCGCATATGCCTTCATCTTGTCCCAAGGCAAAATTATAGTGAATTTTAGGCGGATTTAACGCTATCAGGGCCGCAGCATCTAAAATATAATAAAATTAATTTTCAGATTAATTATTATTTTTGGGCCTAAAATTTAATTCACCTTCATCATCGCTATCATCCGGAAAAAATCGCCGTAACGAATGATTGTACGTGTAACTTTTGAGCAAAATATTGGCTGTTAATTGTAGCTCTGCCTCGTAATCTTCTTCGATGGCTTCCAGTTTTTTTGTTTTCTCGTTATGCTTATTTTGTTCTCTACCGTGGCGACGTTTCCGAGATCTTGGAGGACTCTTATCACATTCGTCCGAGTTGGTATCTTCCACGCAAATTTCATTAAGACACGCCTCCTCTTTTACAATCATATTGCCCGACGCCATTAGCACCTAAAATTCATTTCATTAATCAAAAATCAATCTTATTTATCTTTTTAGAGTGATGTTCGATTACATTTTTCGCAATATCAGCATCAATAATTGATTTGCCATTATTTGTTAATAATCGAGCGTCGACTGCACGCCCATTATACGCGACAACGTTAGCTTGGTTTGAATCATCTATACTTTCTCCCTAATGAAACAGAAATGGAATTTTAGAACGAATTCTGTTAAATCATATTTATAGCCATTAAAGAGACGAATTTCTTATTTTCAACTTACGGACAATTCGAAACTATCAAAATTCCTTAATGTTATCACTAAATCGCCTTTGTAAACTTTTTGCAGGTCGTCTCTAGTGACGTACGCGAACGATTTATTTGCAGGATCTTCCATACAATTTTTCAAATTTTGTTTAGCATACATAGATAAGATATCCAGTTCCTCTTCTTGAGTTTTCAGGATTTCTTGTTCAATTTTTAGAATTCCCACCATCTCCTCATATTCATCAAAACCATCCTTATCCGACTTCCCACTAAATAAATAATAACAATTTTTTTAAAAATTAAAATTATGATTTTTTATAATAATAACTTATGGAACACCACAAGTAGGACAAGGAGTGTAGTATTTTTAAGGAAAAGAACTCAGGTAGTTTGAGGTTTCTAGGAACTTGAACACAACGACAATAAAGACTATACAATATAGCACAGTATGTCTAAAAGTTGCGAGTGCACTATTTTGATGTAAACCGAAATTTTTTTATGTTAATGAGTAACGAAAACTCTCCTCGTATACATCAATAGTGGTGGAGCAGGGATTGGAAATCGTATTTTTACCTCCATTGCACCATACTGCTATGGTTTTTTTTGGTCAAAAGGCCGATCCCTTCGAGAACATTTGTGATGTCATATATTCGCCGTTTTTGGACAGAAAGAACGTGTGCAGCCTAAAATTAAAAAAAAAAGCTTTTTATATAAATATATTCAGTGCATTTTAAAAAATAATTTAGGAAAATGTTGAAATTTGGCGCCTTGATTAGAACAGATATGATGGCGGAATTCTTTGATTTTATTAAAAGTGATTAAACTCAACCGACAATTTTGAATATTTTCTAAATTATGTTTTTTAATAGTACATTACACAAATGTCTTAAGATATTATTTAACTCACGTATTTTAAGTCTAATGTTCCATTTTTGGCATTTTTCAACAGTGACACAAATTTTTTTGTTAAACCAACTAAAGAGCCATTTAAGCGTTTTCGTGTGAAACCAGACATTTCTATTATTAACTCAAACTAAGTAAATTTATTGTATTTGGTAAAAATCTCGATACAATTGATTAAAATTTATATTAATTATATTCTGAGATTAAACAGTGCCGCCATTAGATTCTTGTGTTGGCCGAAGAAATCTTGCAGGTAAGTAAAATGACAGCGAGTTAAAGTTTAATTGAAATACTAGATGCCGCTAATAAAAGTAAATTTCTTTTTTACTTTGTAAGGTTTTAGCTAATTTTGCGTAACCTATTGGGTATTTAAGGAACAACAAGAAATTTTGACAGCTCGTTTTCAGAATATCTTAGATGCTGCCTGCAATAACAATTTGTGTCCATGTGAAAAATTAAAATATTACAATTCAATAATAAATTTCTGATAAAAATAATAAAAAGAAATTTTTTTGGAATTGTAATTAATTAAAACAAAATTTACAGAGAAAAGTAATAGTGTTGATAAAAAAACAAATGAACAGAATCGGATATTATTGGCTGACCATTCTTTGGGAATAATTTTTACAATGCCTTTAGTTTGGTACTCAAATAAAATATCTGTAAATAAAAGTGTAATTATTTACTTGATAAAAGTAGCGTTTGGGCTTTTTTCTATTAAATAAAATAAAGTAATTAGTGATTGGAAAAAATTTTTAAACAACTTTCAAAATATCTTTTATGAGCATTAGTCATTTTTTAAAGAATAATTTTTGGATTGTGCATTACTGAGTGCCGATTTAAATAAACACTACAGAAGAATGTTTTTTTCGCCATGAATGCATCGGAGTATTCAACTAGTTTCTAGCAAAACTCATTGTCTGTGTTTCATTTGTCAATTGCCAATCAACAAACCCATTTACCATAAAATTCATCCACATTCACGGCGAAACATAAAAAATAAAATCAGTAAAAAAGAAAAGCAAAATAATTTTAAAGAAAAAGATAAAATTAAATTTAAAAAAATGAAAAAGAAAATACACAAAAAACAACGGTTGTTTTCAGAACCAAAAATAAAATTAAGTACATTAAAGAGACGAATTTCTTTTACATTGAGTAAAAAAAAAAAAGAAAACGAACTTCGTTCATCATATTTTTAGAGGCTCTGATAAGAACCAATTGCAATAATTACATAACACCACTTTACTTTATATTGTACTTCAAAATCCTTTCATTTCGGCCTCATCAAATGGATGCCGAGGCGTCTACCAAGGTCGATGGACCGTTAACAAAAAACAAACAAACATGGATGGATGATCAGATATGAACCGGGGGTTGTTCGTTGTTGAAATCCGCGCATTCGCATTTTTTTCAATGTTTAATTTCCAATCAACAAACCAATTTTCAATTTACAGTCAACAACAAACATCCAGGTCAACAAGTGTCCAATTTGAAATAAAAAATTTTTTTATCAAAAATTCCAATTCAAGTAAGTTAAGTAGAAGTTTTGATTAGTCGAATACAATAACATGTCCTCCGGGTAGGGTCGGAGTTAAAGAATAGCCCTACGGTATTTCCTGCCTGTCGTAAGAGGCGTCTAAAGGGATACGGGGTCGTCGTCATGGCTGCTCTAGTTGGTGAATGGCTATGTATAAAGATTAAGACAGGAAAAATGGTAATGGGATTGTAAAAGTGGAATATATGGTTATAAATTGGAACAAGGGAAAATAAATATGTGTATCTATGAATGGTATAAAAATGAAGGTGTATATTGGAGGGATATAAAATGAAAGTGTAATAAAGTAAAAAAAAGGGAAGGGAAACGGAATAAAATGATGATCTAGGGACAGAACGGGGATTAGGAGGGTAGTTTCGGCGATAATTGGACGATTCAGGACGATATGTATTGCGACAGGACAGCCAAACCGCCTGAGCAGATGGATGCGCAAGCGTCTGGCGAGGTTTAGGTACCCTTTAGTAATAAATATAGGGTTTTCCCCTATATGATTTCTAAGTGACGTTTCGGCCATTTGTAATATGTCATGATCTGTCTTTTTTTCATTGTATTCAGTAGTGTTTACAATTTCATCAACTGAAGCCATTGGACCATCGTAAACGTCGTGAATTTGCTTATTTTGTCTTGGAACAACTTGAAATCGATAACGGTTTTTTTAAGAAAATAATCTCCGATTAGGCTCACTTTCATTTGAGTGGTGCGGTAAATAAACAAAACTGTCGATTCTGGTGCGAAGAAAATCTACAAATTATTCATGAACACCCATTACATTTACCTAAATTGACAGTTTGGTGTGGTTTTTGGTCTGATGGAATTATCGCTCCGTACTTCTTTCGAAATGAAGCTGGTAGCACCGTTACTGTCAATGGCGAGCGGTATAGATAGATGATAACCAACTTTTTATGGCCGAAATTGGAAGAAGTTGATCTTGACAACATCTGTTTCCAACAAGACGGCGCTACGTGCCACAATTTCCTTAACAATTAGTGTGTTTTTAAAAAAAAGAAATCATATCACTCTTATTCGAAAACCCTTTACATACATACATACAATAACATGTTTAGCCGAGTCATTAGATCGTCGAATTAATTAATGAGTTTAAGCAGGAACTGGTGTGGCTTTGTACGTGGACGGGTTGACCTCTCGGAAATTTTTTCATCTCACGAATTGTATGGGCGACGCAACCTGTTTTAATTGTATGGGCGACACATACAAATTACTTTACAGCAGCAGCATCGCAAAAATGAGCAGCCTGTGGCCGAGCAATTTTATATTTTTTCTAGGTGCGAAGTGATATTCGAGTATTCAATTGGTCGAATTATTTTCTTCTTTGATAAAAATAAATGATACTTCAAACGGGTGGTCTCGACGAGTCCTTTGTCGGAATCTGGTCGAAAGTCCTGTCGGCAGTGTCCCTTTTGAGTTATAGCCCAAAAACTACCCGAAAATTAACCTATTTCAATCGGCTAAAACTAGGACAAGTACACATCACTTCCGTGATTTTTTAATTATTTTTCTTCGTATTTCCAATAAATGGCTATTTATTTACCTGAACACATCTCGCACCAAGGATATTTGGAGACTTTAAAAAAAAAACAATTTTTCAAAATTTGAAAAAAACATTTTAAAATTAAGGTTTTGGGTACTTACCGTTATATTTTCGAATCATATTAGTTATTGCTTAAAAGCTAAGGAGTAATACTATTACTAATATTTTTCTAGGGTCAAACTTAGTCAATTTTTTTAGAAAATTGATTATTTTTAAACGCTATTTTCTCAAAAAATAACAGTTTAAAAAATCAAAAAAAAAATGGTATGGAAGCCAAACTTCTTTTCTTTGTAATAAATTAAAAGCCTATCTAAATTTTGAAGTCCTTACGGATGATAGTTAAATATGAACAAGACCCTCCAAAAAAACTTATATTTTCGAAATCGACGGCATTTTCGAAATTTTAAAAAAAACTTCTGGAACAAAAGTTTCTTGTGTTTATATTCTCCATAACATATCAGAGCCCCAATTTAATATCTTTATATAAGCCGAAAAATGGAACAAAAATCTTGTTTGTGACCCCAAAAAACATTTTCTTTTAGCCAATTTTTTTCTATAGAAAATAATTGATAAATATATCGAAAAGACCATCGCCAAAAACAATAATAATTTCTATTTTTTGAATAAATCAAATTAAAAATACATACAAGCATTCAAAACATAGAAGAAAATCACAGCAAATCACATAAAAAATAAAAATAAGCTTAAGAATATATGTATATCTATATACATATGTAAATTTAAAATAATGAAAAAGACATGTGTTATTAGTTTACATATAAATATACTAATTTAAAAAAATACTTTGAAACATATTCATAGATATAAAATTAAAAACTTATTTATTTTATACATACATATATAAATATATTACGAATATTTCCATTTTAAAATTTGTATTTTTCTATTGCAGAATTAATAAAATTTGTTTTAATTCCAATATTTCTAATATGAATGCGAAAATTCATCCAGAATAAAATAAATTAACGCCTAAATGATATGCTATTTCGTACAGTATAACTGTTTGTAGAAACGAAGACAAAAACTACAACTGAAAAATTATCAAATTGGCTGTTATTTTTAAAATATATTTTGTTGTTAGTTGTAAATATGGCTGCTTTTTAGATTGCATACTATCAGGTGTGCTATAATAATTGTATAAATTGGAACAGCTTACAATTCACACGATTGTCGTCATTTTTGTATAAAAAAAAATATATATTTTTCGGCGTTTGCTTTGAAATCCACCACGCACAAAATATCAAATTTTGAAAACGTCGTCTTTTTTTTTTTGCGCAGGAAAAGTTTCTATAATTTCTTATATACTTAGGGGTAAACTCCTGTACTTAAGGAATGAAAATCTGTCCACGACAGAAAAGCTAAAAGTGTTTCTCGAATAAATACCGAAGTTCGCTATTTATTATCTGCTCCCTCTTTTATGAGCAGGATTTTTGTTTATAAAGACTTTCTCAGAATTGTTTGCTATTCAAGAACATTTTTCACAAAAAAACAAAACAAATCCTTTTGCTAGAGTAGTTCCCGTATATATATGTTAAAGGTGGTATGCCTTCAAGCTGTGTACTGCAATATTTTAAGCTTATCCCTCATAGTGGATGCATTTCATAAACGAGCAAAAGACTGTTATATAAATGCAAAAGATGAAATATATAATATGACTTCTTTTAATAAAAGTATAACCACCTCAATATGTATTAAATATTTTCGAATGGAGGCACTCACTCGCATATATGTATATACAATATATATTTTCTAATTCAACCAAATCCGTATATTTATATATTGGAACAGCTTACAATTCAGACGATTGCGTACATTCGGGCGCACGATGTATTTGGTACGTGGTTAAGTTTATTTGGTTTTCAGTTTTTACTAAATTTTCTTTTTTACTCCTCAAATTGGATACCCCCCGCTCCCCCTTTGGATGTAATACTGTAAAACTATTTCTCCTACACCTAAGTGTATTTTTTTTTAAAACACCCTTAATTACGGATTTTGGATAAAACGTCGTCATTTTTGTATGCAGGAAATATACCCTGCATGCGGAAATAACCGGTAGGGTGCATTAAACTGCATTACATTTTAAATGTCTGTCTATCTGTATTGGGTTGTCCGGGAAGTAATTTCGTTTTTTTCTTCTTTGCTGGGAATACTCGAAAAGCTGCTATAAAAACTACGTGTTCTTGTCCCTTTTATGTTATAAGCACATTTTTCTTAAAGGAAATACCTGCATGCGGAAGTAACCGGCAGTTCAAGTAATTTCGTTTTTTTTCTTCTTTGCTTGGAATACTCGAAAAGCTGCTATAAAAATTACGTGTTCTCGTCCCTTTTATGTTATAAGGACATTTTGTTAAAGGAAATACCTGCATGCGGAAGTAACCGGCAGGGTGCATTAAACTGCATTACAGTTTAAATGTCTGTCTATCTGTATTGGGTTGTCCGGGAAGTAATTTCGTTTTTTTCTTCGTTGGTGGGAATACTCGAAAAGCAACTATAAAAATTACGTGTTTTCGTCCCTTTTATTTTATAAGGACATTTTGTTAAAGGAAATACCTGCATGCGGAAGTAACCGACAGGGTGCATTAAACTGCATTACAGTTCAAATGTCTGTCTGTCTGTATTGGGTTTTCCGGGAAGTAATTTCGTTTTTTTTCTTCTTTGCTGGGAATACTCGAAAAGCTGCTATAAAAATTACGTGTTCTCGTCCCTTTTATGTTACAAGAACATTTTGTTAAAGGAAATACCTGCATGCGGAAGTAGCCGACAGGGTGCATTAAACTGCATTACAGCTCAAATGTCTGTCTGTCTGTATTGGGTTGGCCGGGAAGTAATTTAGTTTTTTTTTCTTCTTTGCTGGGAATACTCGAAAAGCTGCTATAAAAACTACGTGTTCTTGTGCCTTTTATGTTATAAGCACATTTTTCTTAAAGGAAATACCTGCATGCGGAAGTAACCGGCAGTTCAAGTAATTTCGTTTTTTTTCTTCTTTGCTTGGAATACTCGAAAAGCTGCTATAAAAATTACGTGTTCTCGTCCCTTTTATGTTATAAGGACATTTTGTTAAAGGAAATACCTGCATGCGGAAGTAACCGGCAGGGTGCATTAAACTGCATTACAGTTTAAATGTCTGTCTATCTGTATTGGGTTGTCCGGGAAGTAATTTCGTTTTTTTCTTCGTTGGTGGGAATACTCGAAAAGCGGCTATAAAAATTACGTGTTTTCGTCCCTTTTATTTTATAAGGACATTTTGTTAAAGGAAATACCTGCATGCGGAAGTAACCGACAGGGTGCATTAAACTGCATTACAGTTCAAATGTCTGTCTGTCTGTATTGGGTTGGCCGGGAAGTAATTTCGTTTTTTTTCTTCTTTGCTGGGAATACTCGAAAAGCTGCTATAAAAATTACGTGTTCTCGTCCCTTTTATGTTACAAGAATATTTTGTTAAAGGAAATACCTGCATGCGGAAGTAACCGACAGGGTGCATTAAACTGCATTACAGTTCAAATGTCTGTCTGTCTGTATTGGGTTGGCCGGGAAGTAATTTCGTTTTTTTTCTTCTTTGCTGGGAATACTCGAAAAGCTGCTATAAAACGTGTTCTCGTCCCTTTTATGTTATAAGAACATTTTGTTTAAGGAAATACCTGCATGCGGAAGTAATTGGCAGGGTGCATTAAACTGCATTACAGTTTAATGGTCGGTCTGTCTGTATTGGGTTGTCCGGGAAGTAATTTCTTTTTTTTTTTTTTCTTTGCTGGGAATACTCGAAAAGCTGCTATAAAAATTAGGTGTTATCTTCCCTTTTATGTTATAAGAACATTTTGTTAAAGGAAATACCTGCATGCGGAAGTAATTGGCAGGGTGCATTAAACTGCATTACAGTTTAAATGTCTGTCTGTCTGTATTGGGTTGTCCGGGAAGTAATTTCGTTTTTTATCTTCTTTGCTGGGAATAGACTCGATTTGATAATTGTTCAATTCTGAAATAGTCCGAAAGCCGTTTGCTAAAAATGTACAGTCCGTAAAATTTACAGCGTTTGAGAGCGTAACTCCTTCCTCTTTGCAACAAAAAAACGAATTATTCTGATTTAAAATTTCTTAAGAATAAAAATATTTGCTTAGAGCTTATAAATATATGAAACCCTCGAAATGTTTTTTAAATCGACGCCGATTTCGAATTTTAAAAGAAAATTTTTTTATATTTATAAGCTCTAAGCAAATATTTTTATTTTATGTTAAATTATAAAAAGGTGTTTGCCCTATCGATATGATTTTCATAAAAAGAGCAAAAAATAATCTCAGCTATTTTGTTGAGATAGTTTTTTTCTTTTTTTTCTCTCTGCTTCATCTAGTGATAGAATATGAGTAAAATAAATTGTACGATTTATTATACAGAAATTATGTACATTTTGGACAATTTTTTTATTCAATTTTGAGGTTAATTCCAAAAATTTCATAAGCTCACGACAACGATATCTGTATACATTTATTAATGTTATGCTTGATTAAATTTATTTAAACAAATACACTGCATTAATTATTAATTATTTTGACTTGGATAAATGTTGAAGTAATATGCGATAAAATATCGAATTCAGTTAGAAATGATTCAGTTCTATTTCTGTTTCTAAAACGTTAAATCCATCGTATTTATACTACAATATTATAAATAATATTAAATAAGCGATTAAATTAAACAAAAAAAATATGAAGATTATTTATAATATGAATCCAACATTACGAATTGCTCAATTTATTGGACTTTATCCCCAGTTCGAGGTGATAGATTCAAAAATTATAAATAAGAACAAAATGAATTTTTTTATATCAATTTTAAAAATCCTTTTTTTTGATATATTATTTATTTATTCAAGTTATGGATTATTAGTTGAAACAATTGACCAACAAAAACTAAATAAGCATAGTGTTCTTTATAAAAATAATTTCATCGAAATAACTATGAATGCATTCGCAGTAAATGTAACAATTTTTTCATTAATGATATTACATAAAAGGCAGCTCATAATTCTTCAGAATATAGTCGAAATCGATATCGAAATGATAAAAAAATTCAAATCGGAAATTAACGACAACATTACACTATATCACAGAAATTTGTTCATTGCTATAGTGATTATTATTAATGTTAGCCTTGTGATACACTATAGTATAGAAGAACAATTTATATTTAATTATAATTATATTATCATGATAAATATGAAAATTATTATACTTGTATCAGTAATAATAATATCGACAACATTAATTAAACTCACGTCGACAAGATTACAGTTCTTAAACAATTCGATCAACAAATATTTTGTAACTAACGATATGGAAAAAATACGGGAGACTTTTAAAATTTTGTATCGAATCCGTAATATACAAAGGCAAATAAGTTCATGCTATGGAATAGTATGGATAATTCAAGCAATCGGAACTTTATATATGTTAATCACTGTAAACTTTTACATTTACATTTTTTATGAAAATGTATCGGTACATTTCATCAATCGCATAAATTGGATAATCTTTCACTTTTATTTCGTTTTCATATACTGCAATGTATGCGAGACATCAAAAAACGAGGTAATTTCGAAAATAAATTGTTTTCTGACTAATTTAAATTCATTATTCGTTTAAAAATATATTGGCAATTCTAACAATAAAAGCAGAATAAATCATAATTTCTACAGAAGATGCAATATCTACAATAGAATGTACTCGCACTATTTTTTGTTGAAAAATAACTTTTTCTTTTATCGAATAATCTACTGCTAGGAAATATGTGTATGCTCATTTTCATCATTCTTAACAAAGGAAATTAATTCGCTTCAATTTGTTTTTACTCTTAGACATTTCCGATCAAAACGAGTATAGATAAAATTTATACAGAAAAGTGAACTTGAGTATTTACAGAGAAATAATGGGGGGGGTACGAACGATTATATTCATATAAGCATATGGATGAATGCATCGTATATTAACTAATTTATTTTCTATATCCTATATAGATTTTATTTTATGCGTATATTCTATTGTTAACTTATCGATAAAATACCTATTCATTAAGTATGTATAAATTATCATTTTACTTTTAACAACAGCAAGTACACCTATTAAGTCCATTAACTAATTGAAATGATGATAAACATAGTACAAATTTATTCATTTTTAGTTAAATAACGATTACTAGTGGTAAATGAATTAAAGAAATTTTAAAAACAAATTTTTCATTTGAATTAAAAGAAAATGAATTTTCAAAAAAAATTAAATCCAGTATTATTTATTGGACAAGTAACTGGTCTTTATCCAATGTTTATTATAAAAAATGATCAAATATTAATGGGCCGATATCATCGTTTAATATATATTATAATTGTTATAATTACAATACTACAGAGTATATTATCATTTCAATATATCTACGAGACCGTATTGCATCAGAATACCATTCAAGTTCTTGATACAAATTATAAAATTGATGGTTTTATTAGTTTTCTTTCAACAAATATAATAATTTACTCATCATTAGTAAAACATAAAAATCAACTTGAAATTATGCGGCAAATAATGAACATTGAAATTGTTTTATTACAAAAATTTAATTTCAAATTAAAAACAAATGTTACACTATACAAATATGTTTTTTTATTAATATTTATAATGGTGAATATAGCGATGATGTTGCACTTCATTGCAAAAAATATGGATGGATTTCGAGTTAGTTTAATTGTAATGATGAATATTAAATTCATAGTATTTGGATGCTCGATTGTTTTAACCACATCATTATCAAAATTTATGATAAATGAATTGCATTTAATTAATAATATTATTGAGGATTCACTGTATAATAAAAAACTATCAAATCTTAACTATGGATGTGAACTTTTAAAACAAATCAAAAGTATTCAAAATGAAATGAATTCATGCTGTAGTCTATTATGGCTTGTTAATATTGTCTGCTGTTTATATTCAGTAATAAGTAGCTCATTTAAATTGTACCTCATAATTTTAGAACTTAATAATAATCTTACTATAAAGATTTTAATGCTTATAATCAGTCGTATTGTATGGTTTATACCAAATTTAATATATATTGCAATGTTAACAAATATGGATGAAAACTTCAAAAATGAGGTAATTATGATTTAAATATATTTTTAAAAATTGTTTTTCTTTATTTAATTTTTATTCTTTTAATACTTGTAATATATGATTATCAGAAAAGTATAAGCGCTACCAATTTTTATATAACAAACACTTCCGACAAAATTTCCGATACTTTTATAAAATTTATTGCAATTATTTTTATTAAAATGTAAGAACACATTTAATATAGTTTTTATTTAAAATTAATTATAAAAATAAAGAAATTAAAGTCTGTTGTACCAGTATTTATATTATTCAAAGAAACTTTTATTACATTCTGATTAATATTACAAGGAAAAATATCCTTCTAAGTTTAAACTTTGATATAAGCAACCCTACATAAATATTTAATTAGATAACAATTTCTGAGGTACTGAAACGCAAAAATAAATGTTTATTTTAATACTTGGATTAATGTTTTCATAAAAATACGAACTATATGCATACGCAATTCAATTACTAGTAACATTGGAAATATTGAAAATAGATACGAACGATTATATTCACATAAGCATATGGATGAATGCATCGTATAATAACTAATTTATTTTCTATATCCTATATAGATTTTATTTTATGCGTATATTCTATTGTTAACTTATCGATAAAATACCTATTCATTAAGTATGTATAAATTATCATTTTACTTTTAACAACAGCAAGTACACCTATTAAGTCCATTAACTAATTGAAATGATGATAAACATAGTACAAATTTATTCATTTTTAGTTAAATAACGATTACTAGTGGTAAATGAATTAAAGAAATTTTAAAAACAAATTTTTCATTTGAATTAAAAGAAAATGAATTTTCAAGAAAAATTAAATCCAGTATTATTTATTGGACAAGTAACTGGTCTTTATCCAATGTTTATTATAAAAAATGATCAAATATTAATGTACCGATATCATCGTTTAATATATATTATAATTGTTATAATTACAATACTACAGAGTATATTATCATTTCAATATATCTACGAGACCGTATTGCATCAGAATACCATTCAAGTTCTTGATACAAATTATAGAATTGATGGTTTTATTAATTTTCTTTCAACAAATATAATAATTTACTCATCATTAGTAAAACATAAAAATCAACTTCAAATTATGCGGCAAATAATGAATATTGAAATTGTTTTATTACAAAAATTTAATTTCAAATTAAAAACAAATGTTACACTATACAAATATGGTTTTTTATTAATATTTATAATGGTCAATATAGGAATGATGTTGCATTTCGTTGGAAAAAATATGGATGGATTTCGAGTTAGTTTAATTGTAATGATGAATATTAAATTCATAGTATTTGGATGCTCGATTGTTTTAACCACATCATTATCAAAATTTATGATAAATGAATTGCATTTAATCAATAATATTATTGAGGATTCACTGTATAATAAAAAACTATCAAATCTTAACTATGGATGTGAACTTTTAAAACAAATCAAAAGTATTCAAAATGAAATAAATTCATGCTGTAGTCTATCATGGCTTGTTAATATTGTCTGCTGTTTATATTCAGTAATAAGTGGCGCATTTAAATTTTACCTCATAATTTTAGAAATTAATAATAATCTTACTATAAAGATATTAATGCTTATAATCAATCGTATTGCATGGTTTATACCACATTTAATATCTATTGCAATGTTAACAAATATGGGTGAAAACTTCAAAAATGAGGTAATTACGAATTAAATATATTTTAAAAAATTGTTTTTCTTTATCTACTTTTTATTCTTATGAGGTGTAAAATAATTTTTAATTCGTTAATACTTGTAATACATGATTATCAGAAATGTATAAGCGCTACCAATTTTTTATATAAGTAACACATTTCACAAAATTTTCGATACTTTTATAAAATTTATTGCTATTATTTTTATTAAAATGTAAGAACACATTTAATGTAGTTTTTTCTTCAAATTAATAATAAAAATAATGAAATTGAAGTCTGTTGTACCAGTATTTATATAGGGTTTTCCAAAAGGAGTGATATGATTTCATTTTTTAAAAAAACATACTAATTGTTAGGCAAATTCAAATGTTTTTTATTTAATGTGAAATACAATCAATACAATTAAGTTCTGAATAAAACGTCATTCAAATGGCCTCCACGACTTCTTTTGAAGGAACGAATTCGATGAACCCAATTTTCGAGCACTTTTTCCACTAAATCAAGTCGTATGTTATGAATAACACGTTCAATATTGACTTCTAAAGCTTGAAGAGAGTCTGGTTCATTGCTAAAGACCAATGACTTCAAATAACCCCACAAGAAATAGTCTAATGGTGTTAAATCACAACTTCTTGGAGGCCATTCAATGTCACAATTTCTTGAAATAATCGAATCTCCAAACTTTTCTCGCAATAATTCGATTGTTGCACTTCTTCTAATTTCGGCCATAAAAAGTTGGTTATCATCGATCTAAGACCGCTCTCCATTGACAGTAACGGTGTTACCAGCTTCATTTCGAAAGAAGTACGGACCGATGATTCCACCAGACCAAAAAGCACACCAAACTGTCAATTTAGGTGAATATAATGGATGTTCATGAATAATTTGTGGATTTTCTTCGCAAATAATCATTCTCCAATTGCAACTTTTCGTGCGCTCACTTTCATGAAAGTGAGCGCACGAAAAGTTGCAATTTGGAGAATGATTATTTTGATAATAAAATTGAATAGTTTATAAACATTGTTCTTGCGTATATCCCTCCATGATGAAATTGTAAACATAACTGAATACAATGGAAAAAAAGACAGATCATGACTTATTACAAATGGCCGAAACGTCACTTAGAAATCATATCACTCTTATTGGAAAACCCTATATTATTCAAAGAAACTTTTATTACATCCTGATTATTATTACAAGGAAAAATATCCTTTTAAGTTTAAAATTTGATATAAGCAACCCTACATAAATATTTAATTAGATAACAATTTCTGAGGTACTGAAATGCAAAGATAAATGTTTATTTTAATACTTGGATTAATGTTTTCATAAAAATACGAACTATATGCATACGCAATTCAATTACTACAATAGTTATTATACATTGGAAATATTGAAAATAGAAAAACTAACTAACAATAAAAGGCAGTACTCCCATTCGTTATTGGAATAATAAATATTTTACTTTCCTTTTTTTCATTTTTTTGTTTGATAATTAAATGTACGATCATTAATTTAATGAAAAAACTACACTTCAATTCTATTACGAATAATATTTGAGGTTAGTATTTAATAGCGAATTCAGTTTTGAAAATGGATATTACAAAAGATATGAATCCTGTTTTAATGGCTTTGAAAATTATTGGCTATTTTCCGTTTTTTAGTATAAAAAATAATAAAATCATAAAACATCGGTTTTCTTATATTTATTCAATAGTATCTGTGCTCGTTTTTATAATATTTATAATTTTTGTAGCCTATTATCTGGCTACTAGTAAGGCTCATTATGTTGGCGATAAACATAAAACATTTGATATAAGCCAATTTTTTGATACTATATTAACATCTAGTATTGTTTCATGGTGTCTTCTATATTCTCTGACACTACAATCGACACAACTGAATATCCTCGAAAATATAATTAATATCGATATTGATATTGTGAAAAATTTCGAAATAATTGTAGTGAACAATGTTAAAGTTCAGAAATATTCACTTGTTGTTATTTGGGCTATTTTGAATTTATGTCTACTTTTATTCGATCTAGCCACTGGCTCAATTACTATATACTTTGTTATGTTGAGCAATGTAAGAATTATAATATTTGGAGGATCGGCAATTTTATCAACCATATTAATAAAATTTATTTGGAAGCGAATGTGTATCATAAATAATGTCCTTGAATCACTTTTCGAAAGCAGACAATTTTCTAAAGTTCGGGCAAGTTTTGATATTTTACATCGGATCGATTTTGTGTGTCGGAAAATGAGTGAGTCCTACGGTGTAATATGGCTTGTTCATATCATCGGTCTTATTTATACAATGACAAATCATCTATTCAAACTGTACATTTATATAACAACAAAAACCATTACACTTTCTGTAATTGTGATGATAACTTCCGGTACAACATGGATGCTCCTACAATTTATTCTTGTTATTACAATCTGTAGAACATGTCACACATTTCGAAATGAGGTATATTTGTTGTTGTTTTTTTTTCCAAATTAATTTAAGTTTATTTATAACATTATATAAAAACAAATGTAACTTTTTTTTTATTTGACCATTATAATTATAATTTGTAAACGATTAAAATGATTCTATTTGAAAACAATAGTTTTAAACATTTTTTTTAATTCAAGAATTCATACTACAAAAACTAATTTAGTTAATACATGTAATATAGATAAATAGATTAGTATCAAACAATTAACTAATTAAATGCAGTTTATATTAAACACTAATTGTGCAGAATAGAATTCCATTGAATTTTCTCAGTTACTTAAAAAAACATGCACGGCAAAAGTCGAACAATATTGAAAGTAAAAATCGAATATTAAAATTAGAAAACAATGTCAATAATCCTTAAAGAATTAAATATACTATTTAATGTTTTAAAATTGCTTGTATGTCTACCCTTTTTTACTTACAATGTGCAAATGCATCGATTAATAGTAAAAAAGCCACAAAGTCGATTGTATACAATTTTTGCATTTACTCTTTTAAGCGTAATAACTATTTATATGTTGTATAAATTGATAAGTGATTGGAAAAATATTGGACTCTTTTTGATAAAAACCCAAACAGAAAATTTTAATCAACTTATTGAAGCGTTACTATGTATTTTAACATATTATTTTCTGATAGTGTTGTGCATTTCAAAACATCATTGTCAACTTGATATCTTGAACTTTGCTTTGGAAGTTGACTCCATTCTACAACAAGCCTACAATACGTGTACATTGCAAAAAATCGTAAAAAATACCACATTTATTTTGTATTATCGTTTATACCATTGTATTTTATAATTTTTGGAATTGAAATTTATTTACGTGATGAAGCTACTAATAAATCCTGGCATATTTCATTTATATATGCGTTACAAATGTTATACAGTGTAATATATTTTACATATTTTATTGCTATAGTAAATGTATTTTTGATTCGTTTAAATTATGTTAACAAAAAATTACTAAACATTTTAAGTAACCTAAAAGTTGAAAAAAATTTTGATCAATTTTTAACAATTATCTACTTGCATAATCGATTTAAGGAAGGATTCGATTTAATCCCCAAACATAACGCACTTATTCTATTAGTATATTTGAGTTATGCATTTTATACTATTACTAATGAACTTTATATATTATTAGATAAAATTATGATCATTAAGAAAATAGAACAAAATTTTTTCCGTGTTTATTTTATGAGCACAACGTGGATAGTAATATATTTGACTATTACCAGTGGTATTTCGTTAATATGTGGTCAAGTGAAAACTGAAGTAAGTTCAATTCAAAAATAAAAATTAATGAAACAGAACAAATTTTTTAATATTATATTTTTATGAAAATTTGAAAAGAAGGATTAATCATATTTTAAAATTTTTTTAAAATTTAATTTCGTTGTAAGAAATTTAGGTAATAATTTTTTTTACCAAAGCTTTATTTATATTTCGTTTTTCTTAATACTAATATACATATGTGTATATACGAGTACGTTTCAGAATATTATACCGAATAAATTTGAACAGACACAATATGCTTTAAAATCATTTAAAATATGAGCTATTGTAATTTTAATCATAAAAAATTTTTTTTAAATCTTCTACAAGTTAAGTTATTGTGGATAGACTTGGCTTATTTAAAATCGGTAGTATATTGCATTTCATTAGCAGAAGCTTTAAGTAGGCGTCGAGTTCCATAATATATAAATTAGTCTACCATATATAAAAAATAGCACAAATTCATAACTCTTATCTGCGTAATTTTCAGGCGAATGTAAATCAAACTATTTAAAATTTGAATTCTATCTTTACAATCTACAAATTATGCAAATAATTAAAAAAAACAAGAACGAAAGAAACTTTTATAAATATATTTAATATTTAATGTCATAATACAATAGATTGGTTACACGGTTTTAATTTGATATTTTTCATCGATAATGATTTTTGCAATTAGATTGAACTGTATAAGTATATTCATTGCGGTGTAAGTATAGTAAATTAAAAAATTACCCCAGTTAGTTTGTTTACAAAAGGAAATATAAATCTATTGTAATTCGAAAATTTTCTCCTATACTTACATTAGTGCAGTTCATTTGGTGTTCCCCAGTTTTTACGTTAGGCAAGCAGAATGGATTTTAAAATGTACGAGTAGTTATAGTAAAATTTATAGTGTTTCTACCATTTTCGTTATAAATTTTTGTATTGTATTTTCAGTGATGAACATTTATGAAAATTTGTTTTCTAGTTTAAATTATACAAATGAATATATTCTTCATATAAATACGGTAGTTGAATTAATTTTTTAATATTTATATCCAATGCAATACTTATTATTTGCTTAGGTGCACATAATGGACAAATCGATATATTTCAGATATTATAAATTCTAAATTTAAAATAACTATGAAAATAAATACTATTTGCTATCAAAGTTGTATGACAATTTCTTTAATTAAACTTAATATAATTATGGTAATTTTAATTTTAATATGATATTTTGATAAAGCCTTAATTTATTATCAAATTTTAAACAATTGGAATTATATCATAGCTTCAAATTTATCAAATTTTAAACAATTGGAATTATATCATATAAATTTGAATAATTATCAGTGTGATCGTTAAGTGATATTCTCGGTAATGTGAATCGCATCAAAGTTGTGCGTAAAAGTATTGAACACTGTTTGTTTTGGAATGCAATGATTTTTATGGATAACGTATTTAATGCACATGGCAATTAATGGTGCATTTAAAATATTTGTTGATATAACTACTTCGCATTAAATATATAAACAATGTACAGCAGCTATAACTTGGCTTATAATAAAATTCATTACTTTTATAATATTCATTGGAATTTGTAAAGTGCGAAAATTGAGGTACATTCAAAATTTAATTTTTAATACTTTTTTTTAAATACCATATATAGAAAATTTGTAATTTTTTCCAAATATTCTTCCGCATCTCTACCGCAAATAATGGAAAATAAAACCACACGCCTTTCAGTAAAAGTAAAAGAATTTTTGTGATACTCAGACTTGTGGATTCTATACGTAATAGTATGAAGTTATTTTGAAAAACCAACCCTTATACTCAAAACTCTACTTTTAATTAATTGGATTGACTAATAAATTCGAACACATATTATTATTCAGGGAACTTCAAATAATCAATTACCGATTTGGTCAATAGATCAAATGAATATTGGGCTAATTAAATAGTTTTAGCTTATATTATTGTGTCAATTATTCAATTAGATAATTAAAAAATATTTTTGAGTAATTACTATCAAATAAACGAAAATACATTTAATCAGTTTGTATGGACATTTAAGGCGAAAAAGTATTCATTATTTAATCTGTTTCAATTTAAAACAAATCGTTCACAAAAATGTTAAAAACATTAACCGATTTAAATATTTTAATAAAAATATTGCAAATATTTTGTATTTTACCTTTTACTACGAAAAAGAGAGGACATTTTGAAATGTCTTTCTTTAGTCGTCTTTACTCAGTATTTATAGTACTTGCAATTTACACTTTTTGTGGTTTTACAATACGAAATATATTCAAGAGTTGGGATGTAATTACTTTTTCAAAAAACAAAGACTCCATCGAAAATTACAATCAATCGGTTGAATCGACTCTATGTGTATTATGTATTTGCATTTTATTGTTATTGTACGTTTCTAAATATAATATTCAGTTAGAAATATTAAATCATATATTAAAAGTTGATTTGGAAATGCGAAATAAAATTGGTTTCTCAGTGAAAGATAATCAAAAATTCAAAGTGTATATTTTTATATATTATTTAATATTTTTTATAGTGTGTTTTGTTATTGAAATAAACAGCCGCGATGAAATTTATTTATATACTATTTTTCTTTTGACAATTTATCCATTACAAGTAATCTATACGCTTGGATTTTGTGTTTACTACAATTCTTTATTACAAATCATTTTAAATCGTTTAATATATCATAATAACTTTTTAGAAATTTTTTTTAAGAACTGTAAAGTTGGCAATATTAAGAAATTTATTATTTTAATCGATTTCTATGATTCTATTTGTTTTGCATTCAATTTAATGCAAAAGTACAGCAGTAAAATTTTTCTTGTATATTTAACATATGCATTCTATACCATTACTAATGAAATTTATATTTTAATAAACGATATGATTAGTTATGAACGTCGTAGTACAAATGATAAAAGGAAAGTAGAATTTTTCTTTTCAATAATACTTAGCTTAGTTTGGATAATTAACCATACGATGGCAATTGCATGCGTATCTATACAATGTGGACGAGCACAATCGGAAGTACGTAAATATGTCAATTTATATTAAATTAATTTTGTTATATTTTGTTAAAGTACAACAAGTTAAATATTCAAACATCAAATAAAACCCTGTATGAGGCGTTCTGCGCCATTGGATAAGTCATTAATGAAATTATTTTAGTCAAATTTTTCCTTTCAATAGTTATGTTTTGACGCTTTATGAAAGTCTAATCTCCAATCAGATCAACATTTTTTTTAAACAATAATTTGATCAACAATAATAACTTAGAACGACGAATGCTGTTTTAGCTTCAGTTTACAAACGGACTTAATATTATAACATGTTTCTTATCCGAAAAATGTACCCATTATTGGGAGTGGCACAAATTATTGGATTTTTTCCGATTATACTAATAAAAGATAAATCAAATAAAAATTTAATTACAAAATTTTTAACACGTGTCTATTCGGCACTTATTGTTATAATATTCATGATTTTTACGTTAGTGGTATTATACACTTTTATGTATTGTAATACTGTAACTAATTCATTTGTTTTGCAAGTGTATAAAGTTGATCGTCTTATTGAAACAACAAGTACATTATTAACGTTTAACTTAATTCTGCTCATAACATGGAGGGCACACAGTCACCAAAAGAATATTATCAAACAAATAATTAATATCGACAAAAAGATAAGATTGCACTTTAAGAAATCAGTGCGTACCAATAGTACATTATACTGTCAATTTATAGTATTAGTTGCTTTCATATTAATGGATATAACTGTACTAGTATTTGAAGTACAACATCTGCATTTTGTAGATATATGCCTGATGTTTTTATATAATATGAATCTGATAACAGCAGGATTATTGGTTTTCATCTCTAATTTTATGATCAAATTGATTGCAGATCGAATACATTTTCTAAACGAAATACTACCGGGTCTATTACAAAAAAGCAACATCGATTTATTTGTTGAAATTTTTGATATTCTGAAAATGATTAAGACTGTTTACAAAGATATTGGATCCTGTTTTGGAGTACAATGGCTTATCTGGTTTACTTATATTTTCTATATAACAACAAATTGTTGTTTTCATTTCTACCTTCTAATTACAAGTCCAGAGAATAACTCACAAGAATGTTTTATTATTTCGGTGTGGATCATAGTACATTTGACATTTTTCCTGATGTTTGTTGAAAATTGTGACCACTTCAAAAGTGAGGTAATATTTCATTGCATATATGAACATATAAAAATATTTAAAATTTATTCGTATATACGTGTATAATTTTCATAAATTCATTAAAATATAACAAAATGTGTTTATTTTTTTCATTTCATGTGCTTAATTTTTTCAAGTTTTCAAAACAATAAGTCTATTAATGCGTAGGAACTTTTTTTCTAAAACAATTCATAATTGTTGCTTTATGCATGCATACGAGGTCTGTTCAAAATGTATCGCGAATTTTGAATTTCCGCGGGTTACGTATATTCGATTTTTTTGTGGCGTTATGTTGGTACTAATGTCTCTCACTTATGCCGACAAATTCGGCCATTTTGAATGTTCAGTTCATTTTTGACAGTTGCTTTGCTTGCACGTGTTTTGGCTCGTCTTCGATTTTTGCCCATTCCAAAAAATGGATCAAAGAATCTGTTTCGAGAACAAGAAAAAGTTACAGGGGGCCAGATCTGGGGAATACGGTGGCTGCGGCATTATTAGTGTATTGTTTTTGGCCAAAAATTAGCGCACAAGCAATGATGAGTGAGCAGGGGCGTTATCATGGTGCAAAAGCCAATTTTTGTTCTTCGACAAACCCGGGCGTTTCTGGCATATTGTTTCGCGCAACTTTCGCATAACTTGCAGGTAATATTCCTTATTGGCCGTTCTACCCTGTGGCAAGAACTCATGATGCAGCACGCCCCTGCAATCGAAGAAAACTGTAAGCAAAACCGTCACATTCGACCGAACTTGGCGCGCTTTTTTCGGTCTTGGCTCGTGCGGCAGCTTCCATTGGGATGATTGAGCTTTGGTTTCTACGTCATAACCATAAACCCATGATTCGTCACCAGTTATGCTCTCTGGAGCAAATTTAGGTCGTTGGCAATGTTAATGCGATGCTGTTTTTGATCCAAAATGGGCCAAAATCGAAGATGAGCCAAAACACGTGCAAGCAAAGCAGCTGTCAAAAATTAACTGAATATTCAAAATGGCCGAACTTGTCGGTATAAGTGAGAGACATGAATATCAACATAACGCCACAAAAAATCGAAAATCGAATATACGTAACCTTCGGAAATTCAAAATTCGTGATACTTTTTGAACAGACCTCGTATATATAGTATTTATAAATAATCTGCACCGTCTTCAACAGATTTATTGTGAACAAACCATATTTTGATATTATATATTATATAAAATCCATTTTCTTAGGAAAAGTTCTGAATTATCTAAACAAACACTGACATCTAGAGTTTATGAAAACGCAACCGATCAACTGTCAGTTTAAACCGAATTCAACTTACCTCGTTGCCCGATTATCGTATTTGTTGATGATTAGTTAGCACAATTTCACATTTCTTTACATTTACAAAAAAACAATAAAAGTTATATTTTTAAAATTATTTTAATTGAATCTACAAAAAATATACCATAATTTCAAATTATTTCAAATAAAAAAAGACAATAAATTTTTTATTATACTAGTTTATTGTTTACTTATTTACATAATTTTTTTAAGCAAATTAAAAATTTTTTTTAAACAGTAGATATATAATTTTTGCCAAAAATTATTAAGGCACATTATGGAATAGAACTAAATATTTCTATTAAATCATTTTAATGAACGTTTTTTATGAAAACAGAAATTCTTTACATACATAAACATAAGACCAAATAATAAATTCAATTTGATATTAAAGTAAAATTTTGAAAACAATAAATAATATGCATAATTTTCATTTTAATAATTAAATATTATTACAGAATGAAAACATAACAACATAAATTAAATGTACAAAATTAATAAAAAAATAAATTAAGCAATTATGACTTTGTTAAACAAAAAATATATGCGATTTTTTAATAAACATTATTTACATCGCATACAAATAGTTTTATAATAAAAACTGCTTTTAAGGTACTCTTTTCGATAAAATTATAAATAATAAGAAATACAGTCTTTACTAACAATTAATAAAAGATTTTATTTTATTGAAAATCTCAATCAAATAAATAATAAAAGTAATAGATTTTTAAAATTTACGAAAATTATAAACACATTAAAAATATTTAATATATTTTATGTTTAAATTATTTCAATATTGCTTAAATTGAAATACAAAAAAAAATGAACAATAAAAATTAATGAAAGGAAAAAAAATATAAGATAATATTTTGCATTTTATAAATTTTCTTGTACTTCTGTTTATTTAAAAAAAAACTTTTTTCATAAGCTCACGCTATTTTGTTTCATTGCAAAATGTAATCACCAAAATTGCAGTCACTAATTTATAATTAATAATTTAGAAATAATTGTTTTATAACTTTAAAATATATTTTTTAACAAATAACTATTACTGATTTGATTGTGAACTATTTAAATTTGGATGCTGTCCATTTTGATTACTAAGAGCTCGAAGCACTTCTTCTTGTAGTGTTGACGGCGGATCCGAGAGGATATCTGTTGTTGTTGAAAGGTACCGAAGTTTATTTGTTACAGCTAAAAATTTTAAAACTTCAATATTACTTAATGCGTCAAAATATAAATTCTTTTACCTGGTCGTAATTCTACAAGTGAGCAATGCTGATCCACCCAATTAAGTGCTGTTCGGGAGAGTTCTTCTATACTAGTAACTGAAACCTTAGCCATAAAGGATGCATGCAGAGGTTCTAAAATTAATCCCAACTAAATAAGAGAAGTTGTTAAGGAATCATATTAACGTCATTCTAATATTGATTAAATTTCTAAATGAATTAATATATAATAATTATTTTTGTTTGAAAAGGATACAATCCAGAATTTCCAATTATCCATACTAGTTCGATAGTGCACGTATTGGGTATAAAGTTGTTGTACTCGTTCAGTTCTTTGTGGCAAAACAGGTGCTCCGTTGGCTGACAACACTGAGTGTAGATGACTAAACAACATATTTTCCATTAATAATAAGAATACGATTTGATAAGGAAGAGCTATTTTGATATACTTACGCTAATGAAATATTCAAATTATCTCGCTCATTTCGAAGAGCAGTCATTTGCTCTTTCAGGTGGTTACGTTCAGTTCGCAATTGCTTAATGTACTCAGCCCCTTTTTGTAGCATTGCTGCTTTACTTAACTGCAAATAAGTTTATATAAACATCAATAATCTGATATTAAAAAATAAACCGTTTTATATTACTTTTGTATTAGGATTCTGTTGCAACTGCGGTATTAATGAATGTAGAGTATCGAATCCATTTTTGATATTGTAGCGGCGCTTTTTTTCAGCATGAATATGTCCTGCCCGACGTTGAGGATGATCCTTTGTATACTTCTGATTTGATCCACTATTCGTTCGTGTTGGTGATAGGGGAGAGTCCTGCTCGGCAAATGAGTCTGGCGATAAGCTTGGCGTCGGATTTGGTGAATTAAAATTAACCATCTACAAGAATATAACATAAGCAGTTAGCTTTGGAGATATAGCTATTAAAAATAATAAAATTGAATGATACCTGATTTCCTGGAGGACTATGGATAACCATTGAATGAGGCAAAGACTGCGTACGAGTAGGAGACACATGCTGCCTTATCGATGAAGGCAACTGTTGCTGATGCTGCTGCTGATGCTGTTGCTGGATTTGAAGATTATGGTTCGGATTGAATCCCGACGGTGGCAGAGAATGCGTCGACGGTATGGCACTGGTTGATGCTCGATGTTTACTTGCTAATTTTGGAGTTGAATCTATTACGGAGAATGGCATTTATATACCTTTCATAGTTTAATAAATTTACTACTTACTCGGTCCTACTAGCAACTGTGCTAGTGTACTATTGAGCATTGGTTCACTTGTGGCAGACTGTAATTGAGGCGATTGTAAAGGTACAACCAACGAGGACTGCTGTTGAATGGAGTTGCTACGTGACCGTGAGCGATTAGGTTTTACGTGCAACTTTGGTATGGCGAATGTTTCATCTTTGTGCTGGAATTTTTGCAGAGAGGAATTTAGTGGCAAACTGTTCGATCGGTACATTTCTTTAGCGGATGTTAATTGATGTGTTGCAGTTTGTTGATGTTGTTGTTGCTGTTGCTGCTTATCTATAATTAATAAATTCTGCTGACTATCTGAAATTCCAGTTGATGTAGACATGTGCATAGTTTGTGGACTTATATTTAAATAGCCGGCCGTGGAAGCAGCCTTTTTAAATTGCTGCGTTGTTGGGTATGGTTGAAATGTGTTGTTTGATACAACTGGAGAATTGACTTGATGAACACTAGACACCTTTAAAGTATCTTGGCCAATATTATTTACATTAAGCAACGTCATAAGATCGGTTGATTGTGCTGAAATGGGGGACAACTTTGTATTTATTATTGTCATTGGCTGCATTCCTTGTGCTAAACTGAAATTTTTCCCTGCGTCAGTTACTGATGATTGACCCATTATATTTGGTTGTTGTGCTATGTGGAAACTGGTTGAATTTATTGCATTCAAGTTATTAAATGACTGTATAAATAAGGGCTGTTGCTTTTGCTGCTGTTCAGCCAACATTTTTTGGTAGATAATTGTCTGATGGGATGTAGGTTGAGCTTTATCATAATTATGCGGCTCGCGCCTGCTTAAAAATCAAATTATAAATGTTAGCCTATTTGAGTAATATATCCGAAAATTCAGATTTCTTGTAACAATTAAAGAGAAGTAGATACTTACCGGAAAGGTCGAGACATTGGTTTAGAAACTCTTCCTTTAAGAATATTTTTCCCTATATAGTTACCAATTTGGTTTTGGTTCTGATTTTGAATTGTTAGCGGTATTGTCGAATCATTATTATTTCCTATTATATTTGTTAATCGCAAGTTTCCCATAGTCATGGGATTAGATGAGATCTCAGAAACTTTTTGCTGTTGAAGAAGAAGCCTATTATTTTGTGACGTATCTATAAGCGTTGTATTCTCAAAGGTTGCAGCTGCTTGATTACATAAATTTTGCAGTGTGGTCGCATCTTGAGGAGATAAAACTCCTACTTGAGATTGCATTATTTGTTGCGATAATTGTTGATTTTGTTGTTGCTGTTGTTGTTGGTGTTGTGTTTGTTGCCGCTGATGAGATAATTGTGACTGTTGTTGCACATCATTAGATTGAGTGAAAAGTTTCACATCACTATAGGAGTATGAATTTAATGACGCATTCAAATCTAACATATTTGCATCATCCATATCTTCGACTATTAAATCTGTTTGCTGTTCAGAGTTAGTAACATCCGTAATAGTAGCTGAATCCATTTGTTCAGATCCTTTAATATTAATTTCGAAGAATATTTAAACAATATGTACATTTGTTAGTAAAAAATTTTAAGAACTTATATTACCCATAATGGCACCAAAATTATAATCACTATTTTTAAAAAGATCTTCAGTTATTTCTTCCGGCACTGGAGGTAATCTATGATTTTGTAACAACTCTGCAATTATCAATTAATAGTAAAATTTAAAATATTATATTAATAATAAATTACCTTGAAATGTTAAATCAATATCATCTAAGTTTGGTTGTAAAGGACCCAAACTGGGTTGTATAAAATCGGCAATACCAGCACCACGTGCAATTTCTCGTGGATCAGGAAATGGAAATGGCTCGTTTATAGCTGAAAATAGTGTATCTGATGTCCAGTCTTCAGTTATCATTAAATTTTTATCATTCGACAATGGCGACCAATCGAGTAAATCGAGTTCGCTTTTCTGAAATAATTTTTGCCGATTTTCTATTACAAATTCCTTTAAATTAAAAATTAATATTTAAGGTTTTTATCAAATTTTATTATAGGCAAAAAGAACTGTAGAGATCCTATCAAGAGTTTACAATGATGCAAAAGAGTATCAAAAGATCGTAAGTGTTCGTCAATTAAATTTTACTTAGCAATTTTTTTTAGATTTTTAAATTTATCAAATATAGTTTAATATGGTTTTTCTTATATAGATCGACAAGTTTCTAATAAAAGCAATAAAAGAGGAGACCGCCTTCACAGCCTATGGTTTTTTCGTAATTGATAATACGACTCTATTTCGGGTAAGCATAATACTTTAACCAAAACTTTTTAATCATAACTGAATTTTGGATATTTCTTTTTTTGTAATTATTACAAAAATTAGTTATGCTATTTTATCTTTCTTTCTAGATAATATGCGCAGTTACAACGTACCTTGTCATTTTGATTCAATTTAAACAGTTAGAAGATACAAAAACAACAGATTAAAAAACAACAGCAATTTATTTATTTTATGATTCATATATTTAAAATATTTTTTGATGTTAGACTTACACTATCGCAGCAGCTATAATGGCCAATAGCTTTTGTTTTAAAATTGCGTCGCCATTTACTGTATTCGGCCTTGATGACACTTACTTGACGTTTCCAATATTTTCCCTCGAGGACAACAGTCTATTTCATTTAATAATAAAAAAACAAAACCAAATATTTTTTAAGATTTTTTTAAATATAAACAAAAAATAAATATATTTTATTAACTAAGCAGATTTGCCTTACATTGAATGAATGTGTATTTTTGAATATTTATTTTTTGATAAAAAATAGATTTAGTTTGAAAAATGTTGAAAAAAAAACATTTTCAAGTTATTATATTTATCTTAAAACAGAAATTTTTTCATCTATTTAAGGAATTACAAATATTATTAACATAAATTATAAGAACATATTTCTTCAATTTTTATTTTAATATCCTTTTAGGAGAATAAATTAACAAAATTGGTACCATTATGTTTATTGATGCATAAGAAATTGTCCCTTTTAAAATTTTTTTTTTTCAAAGGTAATCGAAATACTACAAAATATTGTAAAAAGATTTTAAAAACAATATATAAACGTACAACGCACATTGTATTTATTTATTTATATATTATCACTGTTACACTTGTAATAAATATAAATATATAAAAAAATGTAATAAATATAAAAATATATAAAAAAAATACTAATAATATTTGCTTCTAGATATAAAAACTGTACTTTATTGTTTGTTTGCTAAAATAAATCGTCTCTAAATGTTGATTGGATATTTTGATTAAGATTCATAATTTTATTTACTATTTTCAGACATAAAATTTAACAAAATCAAAATAGGAATTTGTTGAAAATTTTATTCAAAATGTATCGCGATCGTCGCCATTCAAATTTTATCGATCGATGTATAAATATCTGGAATAATATGACAAAAACAATTGCTTTATCATTAATATAAAAATGTTAATAAACTTTCGTATATCTAATATATTTCGATATTAAAGTTGTTGTTTATTAATATTATTATCAGTAAAGTCGATGTCCGTAATCGTTATTGTCAATGAAATAATAAATTAAATGCGTATATTTACGAAAATCTCTAATTCATTCATATGTTAGAGTAATATTTTGAAGAAAAAAAATTGAAAATTTACACCTTTTTTCCTATAAACAAATAGGTTACAAAACATCAGGCGATGATATGTGTATAAGGAAGTTTGAAAAGTTATTCATTTTTTATTTATGATTAAATAAAAAGATACTTCATGAAATAAAAATAATTTCCAATATAAGCCGAAATAATATCGTGTTTTTTGCCAGTAAATTCTAGTAAAATATTTTTTATTACTGATAAGTAACAATCTGTTATTCGCTTGGATTTTGTTATTGATACAAATAAAACTATATTATCGGCATAGATAAATTCAAGAACTTCAATTATATTTTTCATAAAGTAATAATATGAATATGGATACATAGATTTATTTGCCTTATAATCAATTATAAATTGATTCGTAGATTAGAAATGGAAATTATTTATCGTTGATAAATGTACATTAAAGATTAGGCTATAGTTTATGCAAAGGTTTTTATTAGTTTTAATTATGTGACTATCATTTGATATTGGGTTTTTTTTTCCTTTACTAAATCGACATAATAAAAGAATAAAAATTTATTAAATGTTAAAAAGTAAATATTTATTTTTAAAAAAACAATTGACTCCTTTTTTATTATAAAAGAATGGAATTTTCTATTATTTAATTTCGATTTTTCGAAACGTGTTGGTGGTGCAAAGTTTTATGTTTGTTTGTAAAGTCTCTGAGACAAAAGCCAGATACCATTCTGTTGTGCCACGACCATAAGACCATTTGACGAATTCATGTTACATGTGGGTCTATAGTTCGTTGGAGAAAGGAATTAGAAGTGGTTAGAGAGAGGAGTTGGGAAAGGAATTGTTGGGTCTAGGAGTCTTTTTCAAAAAGGAATTCTAGGTGCAAAGTTATATTTTTAGTCAAATTAGTTAAGTCGGCAGTGATATTAATTGTATTTGGTTTGTTTTATTCAAATATAATATTAATAATCAACCGAAATGTAAAAATACTACATTTTCATATTTTTAACTGATTTAATACAATTTTTATTATATCAAGTCTCTGTATATAAGTTTAATAGTCACATCTTTTAGCTAAAATTGTTGAGATAACAATTCCGATGACAAAAAATTTAATAAATATAAAATCTGATAAGAGTATATTCGAAACAAGCACACATTTAAGAAAGAAAAATCGGGATGGAATTTCAATTATAAATATTTTTTATTGTTTAATTGAATCAATTAATACGAATATTTGTAGACTATACTCAGTATACTTAAGCGATAAGAAAGGAAAACAACGTATTTCTTAGGTCGAATTCCTTTATTTGGACTATAATCGTTATATTTTTACATAAGGAAATATTTTATCTTTAGTAATTTTATCTTCTCAATTGTATGCACACATTTTATTTAAAGAAGAAATCCTAAAATATACATAGTCTTCCCAAAATATACAAATATAATAATTGTTAATAAAATTAGAGAAAAACCTTATTAGAACATGTATCAAATGTGAATTACATTTTTATGTTTTAATTTATAATAATAATTTGCGTTTATTGTACAGTATTTTCTATAGTGTATGTAATTAATGCATATAATAAATGCTATAAAAATTCGTCTATTTTATAGCTGCTAAAAATTATATGTACTTATTCTTAATACAAATTTACAAGTTTATAATATAACTGTAATTACTCTGTTGTATGGATAAGAGTGTAGAAAAAATAAGACCATAGCTTTATTACACGTGATGTACAATATGTAAAAGTATTTCGAGTCTATTCATCCAATTTATAAAAGATCAGAAAATATAGAATTTATTATTTAATTAATTACAGTCTTTTATTGTTAAATATAAATAGTGGGGCAATTGAAAGGATCAGTGTAATAGTTTTCATATAAAAGCCTATAAGAATTTTGAAATTTTTAAAATACTTCTAATAAATTTTTAAAATACTTGAAAAATAAGTTTTCAATAATGCTAATTATATATTAATTAAAATATTATACAAAATTTATAAATTATACTTACTTGTGGATTGATGTGAATGTCCACGTCTAAAGGTGATGCAAATTGACAAACTTTTGTTTTTTTTTTCAGGATGACTAACAAAAATGTTAAAAAATATATAGCTAATATTAATTTTAAATATTAATTTTCAATATAGCTACTATAAAAAAATCGTACGTTAAAATGTATAAAATGTATAGTAGAAAAAGATTATGGTATACCAAAATAAAACGATCGTGAATTTTGTAACGACTTCGTCTCAAAATGTGCAAAATAAAATTATTTCTAAACATTTTTTCGCATAGATTTTTACAACGTTTGTAATTACGAAAATAAAAGTTTTATAATTATTTTTAATTTAAATTAAAAATAGAAAATAAATATGTTTGCATTCACTTAATTTTTTTTTAAATTTTAAATTTCCAAATATTTTTTAAATAAAATTCTTGTTCGTAGTGTGGTGGCGTTCACAGACTGAAAACTTAAAATGATTCTAAAACAATGATTGACAAATTATTTTAAATTATATGGAATCTTATCAGTTTGTTTTTCATATTTAGAATTCATGTGATAAACTACTCGACGGTTTTGCTCTATAACTAAATGTGTTGATTTAGTCATGTTCAACTTGAGTAAACTACTAATGACTGATAAGTATTTCTTCTATCTTATCACAATAAAAATCTTTTCAAGAAGCTGTAGCGCAAATATACCTGATTTAATAAAACACTAGAGGAATTGTATAAATTTATTTATCGAATATAACATACTCGTACGTACACAATGTGTTTATAGACAAAAAAACTTTATAAAATATGATTTTTGGGTTGATTAAGAATTCCCTGGTATAGAGTTTTTAAAGGAAACTTAATTTTTATTACTAATTATAATATCGCGATTACTTACATTGCATATGCCAGCAACGCCATATCACGTTGTTTAAACGAATTTTGTCCTTCCATCTCAGTCGTACACCTTTGAAGTGATTCCATTTTGGTGAAGTTAATTTTTGACTAATAGAAAAAAAAATAACAATATAAACTCCTTTTATTGAATAGTAATCTATATATTTGATTATCTTATTACAAGTAACATTCGTACTGATTATAAGGTTATAATCCAGAAAAAATAAGAAGAATTGGATCATATTTCCTAAATTATAAGCAAATCCGTTTAGACCAAAAAAAATTGACGCTTGATTAAATTAGTCCAATTTTTAATATCTTAAATTTTACGAAGAAAGTAAATGTTTCTTCTTTAGCGTTTTAAATACACGTATTTATGGGAAATTATTGACAATTCCTTATAATTTTCACATACACACATGTATTTGTAATTTAAATAAGAACATTTGTGGTATTTCAATAAACAATATTCCAAAATGAACGTACATGGAAATTTTCCATCTTGATAGAAGAAACTTATATAATTCTGTTAATTTAATTATCAAGCAAATGAAAATAATTATTATATTAAATAAATTCTAATAAAATTCAATATATACTGTCGGAGGTAATTACTCCTGATGCGTTTATTAGAATAGGCGGGAAATTCAAACTAATTATTATCTCGTTTATAGAGAGAGGTGGATTTTCTTTCGAATCAACAGGTGATGACTAATCAATAATTATTGGAAATATCCACTTTAATTAAATTTATAGCTATAGGCAGCGATTAGAGTAACCAGGTTTCTAAAATAATTTTAATGGAAGTGTTTTGCTAATAGACATCTTGTCCATAACATTTTTATTATTTCAGCATATTTAGAATAAAACTTTTAATTGCATTTGCTTTAG
Organism: Atherix ibis; assembly: GCA_958298945.1. Lineage (NCBI taxonomy): Eukaryota > Metazoa > Arthropoda > Insecta > Diptera > Athericidae > Atherix > Atherix ibis. Next base: position 11,682,433 of record OY282609.1, on the reverse strand, counting down.
GAAAATTTATTAGACAAATGAAATTTTCTTAGAATAAAATTTTTATTTAAGGATCTTATCAAACAATTCATATTTGCAATAGAATACTGCTCTGTTTAGTGAAAAAAAGTGATTACTTTTAGCCAAAATCTTGATTATTATTTTATTAGCAAAAATATTCCAAAAGAAAAACTTCTTACCTAAAATTATTTATGTGCTTCTATTAAAAAAATTCTACATTATCCGCTCAGTAAAACTAAATATATTTAAAATTTTAACGAAAATGAAATCATTTTAATGAGACGGTGAACTTTTTTGATAAGAAATAATATTCCGCATTTTCGAAAACATGTCATTTTATTATAACAAGTCAATGTCATAGGGTCGTTTATTAAATAAAAAAAATTCTATATTTAAATTTATTACAATCTCAAGCAATTGATTTATCATTTATTACTTTTAGAATTGTTTATGACGTATTCTTTTTTCATGTTTCTTGAGCATGAAATGAGGTTAAATAATTTTAAGAAGTTTTATTCAATATCATTTAATTTATATTGAAAAAAAAAATATTTAGAAACATTCAAATTATTACCCAAAAACAACAAAAAATCACATTTTTAGCAATAACCTCTTCTTATTTACATAGTCTAGTTACAGAATATTTACTCTGGCAATTATAATATTCTAACTTTTATAATTTGATAAAGCCGTTTTCTTATATACATATATATAAACTAATAGTGATTAAAATAAGTGCAATTAAAACAATGGCAAATGGACAGCATTGGACTAACCTAGTCTAAAATTGAAAGAACTTATGCCAAAAATACCAAAGATAGTCGCGTGACCTAAACTAAAGCATTGTTCTTTCACCCACATGTTGCATTCTTTTATATATAATTCTTTAAAAAAAAGCTAAATTTTTATGCAATTGATTAACAAAATAATTAAAATCCATCTAAAGCACATTATTTTCTAATATTTTCTCTAATGAGCGACAAGACCATATTTCATTTTAATAGATTTGAAATCAATATTTTTAGTGTTTAAATGTAATTTTTTTAAAATATTAACTACAATTCATGACAAGTTTTGAGTAATTTTCTTTTAACGGATTTAGATTTTTTCGAAATAAATACCAAATTATAAACAAAATATTAAGTTTTTGATCAAAGAAAACAGGATTTTTTGCATGACAATTGAATACACATATGAGTGACTGGTATATTGAATACACATATTAGTGTACTCGTAAAAAAAGTCTCATCATTTTATTTGAAATTTTAAGGAAAATGTTGAAAATTGGATAAATGCCAAGCTGTTGGTCAAGGAACACATGTTTTTAATTTATTTTCCAACTTTTTAAATATTATAATTTTGAGTAATTAAATAAATTTCTATTTCGTCATTTTTTAATTATTATAACAACCATACTGGAAAATAATTCATGCAATTTTCAATATTCTGATTTTATACTTGAGTAATTGTTTTTGTATTAAATATTTTAATAATTTTTTTAAAGAGATTATTTATAAATAAATTATAAAAACTAAGACTAACAATGTGTATCAGTTTATTAACAAAAATATTTTTGGAAATTGAGCATACTGTAAGGAAAAATTGATTAAGTGAGATTGAATTTTTCATAAATGCAGTTTTGGTTTTTTTTACTCAATATCATATTGCATAGAAACGAAAGTTCATATAATGTTCAATATACTGCACTTATCACAATGTCCGGATATCCAAACATAACCACGTGAGAATTTTTGCTTGATAAAAAAATTTATGTTCGTAGTATCCTATGAATATTTAAGCTTAATAAGCAAAATCTTAAAAAGTACACTGTTACTGAGCGTGATTAATTTAAGATACCACCGTATGACGCGTTAAAATTATAAAAACTTTCTGAAATTTCCTTTAGCGATGAGGCTTACTAGTATTTCTTGCGTTGTGGAAACGTTAATAAACAAATTTGCCATATTTAGTACTCTGAAAACCTACAAGTGACTGTGGAGAAACCATTGTATCCGCGAGAAATGTGTATCTTGTGTGAATTTTGTTGTGAAGATTTCATTGGACCGTATTTGATAACCAACTTTTTTATGGCCCTAACATGAAGATTTTAATCTAGACAATAAATGGTTTTAAAATACGGCGCCAAAAGCCACACAAAATGACAAATTTTGGTTTTATTACGCGAAACTCTAATTTCCGAAGCACAAATTGCATAACCCCATAGTTTAGGATTTGATGCTTAGTTATTATTCTTAAAACAGAACGAATTTCGAATATTATCTAAACAGTTGTAATTTTACGTGGTTTTTTAAAAAAAGTTTCAATTTTGCAGACTCGGCTAATCTTTTATACTTCATGGATATTCGATCAATATAAGGTAAATTAATAAATTTACTTTATATTGACCGAATGTTTCTTTTATTTGAAAATATTTTCAAAATTAAATGTTTTATTATGAACAGAGGTTTAATCAAATAAACAAAACTATTACGAAGCTTAATATTTTAAATGTTCATAATTTCAATATAAATATTACGTTAGAAAAATTTAGAAATATGTTCATGAAAAAATTTAGAAATATGTTCATGAAAAAAGCTTTCCAAATAAATTAGCATATTTATTAGCTGTGAATTTTAAATTAATATATTTGCATTGGAAACAGTTATTGTGAAATTTTATATTTCTAATATTTGTTGTCAATATTTTTAATATTGGTAATAATTTGTACTATTTTTATCATTTTTATTATACGATAGATTAGCAATTTTTGTCTTTCTAATGAAAGATTTCTAATAATCGAAATGTATTTTAAAGAATTAAAGATTTCATATTTATTTATTGGAATATTTTGTATTGAAAACTTGTACAACATTTAAATTGGTACATCTTATTTTGAAATGATTTTAGGGAGTAAAAATTTTAAAATCTTCACAATCTTAAGGGAATGTACAAAATCCCGATGACATGTGGTAGCATCGTTTAAATTGAAATCAAAGTCAAAATTAACCCATATATGAGATTAAGAGTACTTAAAGATTGAATTAAGCTTAAAATATAAACGATAAACTGATCAAATCCCGTTTCTTTGCAATTGTGTTTAATTTATTAGAGTGGGCGAAATTCGTTATTTTTTTTACAGCAATTGTAGTTGTTGGCGGAATTGCGTTCCGCCCTCAACGCGTTTTCGCGGCATGGCAGAACTTCGCTAACACCTGTTATCATTAGCTAGAAAAAATTTCTAACGACCGTGATAAAGATTTAAAAAAAATTTCAAGACGATACAGTATATAAATAAGTTAATATTTTAATCTGTTTTTCTACAATTTTAGTTATTCGTTAACTATTAGCGCAATCGCATCGTTCACCAATTATTACGGTTTTTTTTGGGGATTTTTTCATGTTTTTTGAACTGTTTTTCTTTCTACTATTCAGTCGGTTATATATATAAAAATATAGATTATCGAAAGATCTTTCAATCCCTGAAATTTTACCTATTTATAATGAATTTAAATGGAAAACTAACAGAAAAAGCTGTGCCCTTCATGCTCCCGTAACTTCTCACTATCGACGCAAAACACAAAAGCTCATGGGATAACCAAATGTACCCAAAAAAAGGCCTTTCTAAAAATATTAACTTAATAAATCCTACGATTAGAAAAAAAAGTTACAATATAAAGAATATCATGAATTTTAGTTCGAAAAAAAAGTATATTTCGAATTCAAATTTTGAAAATTCGACCCAATACGGCATAAGAAATTATCTTACCTACCTGTATACAAAATGTCATTCCGATAAACCTATTTTTCACTTATGTTTTACCCGGACGCAATTATCCACTTTTCACACCAAGCGGTATCAAGTTCAAGGATATCACCGGTTTATAATATTTCTGTTATAAAGTATATCTTTTGGATTTAATTCTTAAATCGATGATCTGGTTCAGAATTATGCCTATGTTACAAAGGTAGTCTTTTTTCCTATCTTTTTAAAGAAATCCGCCAGACATCTTGTTAAGTTTAATGGGGACTGTAATTTATTAATATAAGTAACATTAGAGGCAATCATAACAGATCGATTTGTAAAAAAATGAATCATATAAAAATTTTATTTTTGCGAATTTTCCATATAGTCGATTTTATTGTAAAAAAAATCTACATTTCCCATAACAAAATGCTAGGTACTTTTCCGAAATTAAATATTATAGATACATCTCGAATTGCTCGATCACAAATTATTATCAAAAAATTTAGTCAAGAAAAAAAATGCGATATTTCTTGACAATTTGCCAAATCATCAAATAACGCTTAGTCGTTTAAAGTGTGATACATAATTTTGGGTTGAAAAAATGTTTATTTTTAAATATTCATTTTTCTTTCGGTTTTTTCATTTGTTTGAATACAAATTAATTCATTAAAATATATCATTACTCGCAAAGTAATTATTATATTGTATAAAAAAACTAAATTACATAAATGTTCTATTCTAAATTTTGTAAATTATTGAATCTACCATATATAATTTTAGAATGTAAAAATTTAAGAAAATTACCCATTTCTGTTCGCTCTCTAATCATAATATATGATTATTTTCCCAATAATCTATTTTTATATTTAAAGAAATTGTTCTTTGTTTTTAAGTCAGATAATTTGTATTTTATCTTAATCACTTAACCTTGAACACTTTTGAGACTCGGTATGAAATTATTACCATTTAACCAAAAATATTATTTACTTTATCAATTTTAGCATAGTAAACAATATTTACTACCGATAGTATGATTAGAAGAAACTGTACTTTTAAATTCGTATAACACTAAATAAATGGGAAAATTTTTTATAACATATATAGAACATTAAATAAATGGGAAATTTTTTTGAAATTAAGTCAAACATATATAGAATATTTTCTTAAAGATAAAATTTTAAAATATTTTTAACAATAATTAAACTCCAATTTCGAAAGTTAAAATATATTTTGTAATAACGAATCAGACGCTAAAATAAATTGATACGGATATAATTGTTTATCAATATTATCAATAAATATAAATCAAGGAAAAAAAATATGCATGTTTCGAGAAATTTAATTTTGATTTGAAATGATTTGAATCAAACCCAAGAATAATCATATCTGAAAATGTAAATGGATGAATGTTAGTCATATGAACTACAATATGTCCAAAGAAGACGTTGACCCAATTGTATTTGAACGTTTAGTACATGACTGCATACTATGCGTATATGGTCTTCAATTATGGTTACTATTTTTTGATCAGAATCAACCAACAGCTAAAGAATAATCAGCTGTATCACTTGCAAATATTGAAGCATTTATCTAACAGCAAACTTAGACGATGAAAACGCAAACCTTAATTGCAAGTCTTCAAAATATTCGAGTATTTATCCAATATCGAATAGTGGTTTTATTTTCCTTTTTTTTGAGATGAGATATTGAATTAATATGCTAACTGTGTACACATATACATAACTTTTTCGAATATCTTTTATCCAAAGACTGGTTTTGTTTTTACATCAGTTTATTGAAAATAATTTAACATCACATTTTTTAACATTATATAATATCTTTTTAAATCTTATTTTCACCATTTATTTAAAATAGATATAAATTATCTTTTGATATTAATACATTATTAATATCAAAAGATAATTTATAAAAATTATTATTTATATTTTTATAATAGCAAGCAAAATAAAAGAGATAAAAGAGAATTTTGCTTGAATAAAAATATCTAGCAATATTAGTTTTCTAGAATTTTTACTATTGTTTCAAGAATTTTTTGTTCGAATTTAAATTAATAAGTTATTTATATTAAACAAAAATATATATAATATTTTCATCTACATCCACGTCCCTACCCCATTCAAGGCACGCAAAAACCCCACACTGTATTACGTACAAACGTGTAAATAACATTTTTACACTAGCAGTGATAGTACAATTGCGGCAAACTACTACTTACTGTTGCAAACATTTTATTAAACAAATAAATTAATTTACTATAGAAGAGGCAAATAGATTATTATCAATACTGAGTACAAAATAAACATGCTTGAAACTAATTGAAAAATATTCAACTACAAAGTTACTCTATATTCGTAATTATTCCAATTTATATTTTCCAAACACGCTTACATTAATAGAGAATTTATTTTCGAATGTATGTATTTTGTTTTTAAATTTAAAATTTTACATATTAAATAGAAAATAATAATAAATTTATTAATATGAAAAAAATTATCGTGATGTAAATTTTGTTGATTTTGTAGATCGTTATTTGTGTAGATAAAAACGTTATGCGTAATTTGGTATAATCTATTTGGGGGAAAAATTGTTCACTAAATTGAAGCCAAAAATACTTTAAAGACTAACAGTCTAATAATACGTATCAGTTATGAAACATATATTTTCTTGTGTGAAATTCTCAAATAATTTCCGAAATTTTTTTATGAATCTCATCACAATTTTCTTCTTATTCGAGTAGAAGGTATACGAGTTTAAAAAAAGGTGTAAACCTAACTGACAATTCTTAATAATTCTATTAAATAATATAAATCAAATACTGGATATAAGTAGCGGAAATCGACTCTGAAAAATATTATTTATTAAAAGGCGTGTATTATGCTGATAAGAAACTACAGTTGACTTTTTTTTATTAAAAATATAACTACTTATAGACAACATATTCTCACATTATTATTATTTAAAAGATTTACCAAAGAATATATTTTTATATATATATTATATATATATATATATATATTATATATTATATATAAAGAATATTTATATATGTTCCTAAACAGGCCACCATTTCTTAAAAATGAAATTTTTTCATTGATGATAAAAACTAAATTAAATATTTTTCGTAGAATTTTAGCCATACACACATTTTTGATAATGAAAATATTTATGGAACTATACCTATAAGCTAAATTCAAGCATTTGAAGAGTTTCGCAAGAGTTGTCTCAATTTCTACGCGACTTGTAACTTTTACCGCACAGCCAATATGACTGACGCTTTGTGGTACATAGCGCTGTACTACTGTGCAGAGACTAGGATCATTGGTTTTTTCTAGACTTGGATCCTCAGGATCGGGCATTTTAATTTCACTATCATCTTCGTCTTGTGCCTCTGCCTCGAAATGCGATACCATAAACTGACCCGAATGGATGGTTTCCCGACCATGGCCTTGCGACTGCGATGAATAAACATGCTGTAGTTGTTGCTGATGCTCCTGTTGTTGCAAACTGTAAAGTTCCTGTGGACCCATTCCCACGTATAGCAGGGAGGATGTCGACAACGACGAAGCCGATTCGTCTAATTTATTCGACATACTGAGTGTCATCTTTTATGTAAATACGCGTGCGTATGTCGTTTATTTGAAATCACTTCCGAAGAAGTGAATAAAAACAAAAAAAACAAAAACAACACTCAACTCAAGTGATTGTTTTTATTCAATCGAATCGAGCCAATTGACAACCAAATAAACAACACTTCCAACGAATCTATTATTACCAAGTTGTTTGTACACATTTCAACGCAATATCACTCTAAACACAGTCTTATTTTTCCAAATACAAATGAATTCCTTTCTATTTTCGAATTATCTGATAAAAAAATTTCCACTGGAATCATATACACAATACCTAAACAGCCCACTTAATGTATGTAATCCTCAAAAATATTGAAAAAAATCTGTCTTAAATATGACACAAGTAATCTAAAAATTCGATCAAATTGACTTCTGTTTGGAAATTTCAGAAATAAATTATTATAAAAATAACCATGTTCTCGATACAATTAATAAATCTATAAATTCGCGATTGGCTTTAATTCCACCAAACGATTGTAACACGGCCACGAACCGACTTTGACTGCTCTTATACACTATTTTGTCTTTACCACCATTGATGACGTTTATTATCAGCGAAAATTCAACCGCGATGAAGGGAGATGACGACTATGCCAGCTGTTTTGGCAACAAATTGACATTTGCAAAGATCCGACTCGAACCGATAATAACGTTATATGGTCCGAATACACACGCACACGCCTTCACAATGATTACTGCATAGTTATCGCCTCGAACTCGACAAATTTTTATTTATTAATAATTGATGAACTGTCGATGAATGCATCCTTAAATTTCACCTGTACTGCACACTTATTTGTATGAATAATCTATTTGATCCGGTAGTGAACATACCGCCTAAAAAATACCGATATTTACATTAAATTCAAATTCCGCACCAAATAAAAACAAAAAAAGTATGAAACGCTAATCACTACTGCGACTCAACTAACAATTTCAAAGTGACATCTTCCTTTGAATACGCCAATTACTACATAAAGGCTATAGCACATACGGAAATTATTTCCCCACCAAATTCCAAAAAAGGCTCTTATTAGATCATTTTCTTCTACGATTAAAATCTTTATATTATTTAATTAGCCTGAATGAACAAATAATAATTTATGAATAATATTAATTAGCCTGAATCCATATATATTAATTTATTAATTAAATCGAATTTAATATTATGAGAATTTTCCAAACTCCTGTTTATGATTAATATATTTATGTATTTGCTGTTATTTCTTGTAATAGTTTTTAATAAATTATACTATTTGTGTTGAGCCCCTTCTAAGAAATATGTTTATTTAAATAATGAAAAATATCAAAATAAACAATTTGCAATAAAAATATTCTAACATTTTCTAAAAATAAACTGATTTTAAACGAACAATTTGAAAACAATCAGATTTTGCAAAAGATTAATTAAAAATACGAGATTTATTTGTAAAAAAAACCTAATATATATTTACTACAGGAATATAAAGTAAAAACTTGTAAAAATTCACATTTATGTAGAAAAAACTGCAAATAAATTTAACGATACTTATTTTTAGTAGAATTTTCTTTATTATTCTGAAGGAAATATATTTTGTTTTGCATATTTAGAGGTATCGTTTCAAATAGATATAAAAAACTACAAATATTTGATTATCAGACATTTATAAAAAGTGTATCTTGGTTAAATTCCCATTTTCGAAATCATTAAAATACTGTAAAAATAGTAAAAAATATTTAAAATTTCAATGGGTCTCAGACTTTTTTACCAAACAAATGAAATGAAAGAAATGTAAAATAGAATCAAAATATTTATGGAAGTAACAAGAATTCCGACTAAAAAGGAAATTACATGTAGCTGTCGCAGTTTGAAAAGTATCATATCCTTCATTAACTATAATTAGTATTAAAAATAAATCTTACACATATATACCTTCTACATACAAAAATTGTGGACGTTTTTGCAAAATCTGTAGAGTTACTGGAATAGTAATACTGTAAAAGTGTTTTTATCCTTAAAAGACTGTTAAAAATTAGTATAGTTGGTAAATATGCTTACTTAAATGTATCATATTGACAGTCAACTAAATACACAAAACCAAATCAACTCATTTTACATGTAAACTAGAATGTTAAAATTGAATATTTTTGTGAAAGTTAAAATATATCCCATTTAGGAAATTTTGTTTATATGAATATTTTTTTTAGTTCCTACTATATGCTATATGATTACAAATATTATTTTAATGAAATACTAGTGCTCTTATTTTTTTTTCTAAAATTATAATCAAATGAACAATATAAAACGATGAAAAAATCATAATTTGATCGATACAAAATGGTATATACAAATCATAGAAATGTCAAATTTTAAAACGAAACATAAAAATATACAAATTCAAAATAAATGAATTTTTTAATTTATATTTTATTAATAAAATTCAATAATATTATAAATCATTATATAAAAACAAATTCATATTAAACAAAATATAAATTTCCCTTTTTAGTGTGACTACTTTAATATATTACACATGAAGTGGTAGCACTAAAATGACGGCGTTTACAATATCTTATTGGCGAAGTGTAGTTTTTTCTGTCATTTGTACTCATGCCGCCGAATAAATCTATTGTGTTTCATAAAACTTTAAAATTTATTTTGAGGTGAAAAATGGATATATAGTGTGCAACCACTACTAAAAACGCGCTTTGCGTGCTTGCAAGTTAAAATAAATTTAATTAAAATTGTAAGTGTTGTTTTATTGATTTGTAAAGAAAATATTTGTGGTTTACTAGTGCCTTTAGGCTGGTTGCCATTTCTCCTTAATACGGCCATTAACCAGCATTAATGTTGCTTTGGTGATTCATCGAGTTTGCACTTTAATATTAATTTTAGGAGAATTATATGGGCGCGAGAATTATTTACTTTGTCGTTCTTGGAATTATTATTCGAAAGTTTTCGATTTACATACGCGACAATTGTTTTCTGATAAGATTTTTTCATTAAATAGGATTAGATTTGCTGACGTAATTTTCTTACAAATGACGTAAATGGCCACCTAATTATTGGCAAATATCAAAATAAATACAAACAAAAAATGTGTTTGTGTTAGAAAAACTTCACCTTTCAAAACATTTTTTCTTCAAAAGTGCTATTAAAAGACAACATGAAATAAATATTCCAAGAAATGTTTGCATGTAAATGCAAGAAGAAAATACATGTTTCAAACATTGGGAAACGTATTTTTCATGTGGTTTCAGTCATGAAAAGTTTTGAAATAATCGCTTCACATGCATTCGAGTTGGTATGCCCTCATACAAGTGCAATGGTATTTCTTGAAAAGTAACTTTAGAAAGTTTGCAATAATTTTGTGGGATGGATGCCTATCACGAGTATTCGATGAAGTAAACAAAAAACCAAAAGTATTACGAGTACATCCTATTACGCCTTCTTCGTTACCATGTAGTTGTAGGATTTTCCCCCTTATTTTTTTAGTGAATAAAAAGTGAGTCTAACTAGGCAATCTACGTATGGGGGACATAGACTATATAATAGGTCAATTACGAGTTACGAAAACAAAGTTTATATTTTGGAAATTATTATTAATAAGAAAACACCTGTATTTATTTTATAACGTCCGATTTAGAAATTACCATTTTAATATTAACTTTCTTGATTGTTTTTAAAATTAAAAAAATTGCATATTCAATTTTAAAAACTTATTTTTTTTATTTATTAATTATTTACAACAACCTACTTTGTCTTAAAATATTGTTAATATGCAGCATATAATTTAATGAACAATAACGTGAAATAAAATACAGTACGTAAAAAAATATTTAATTAGACAATTTTCAAAGCGATATGTCCACTATTGCTGTCAGCATAAAAATGTTACTCTTTTTTTGCCAGCAAAAATTCCAAAATATTGTTTATGTAAAATGGAAGTCTGCTTTCCGGTATATCAATTTAATTCGTTGATATAGTAAGAAATTATTCACAAAATTCTAAACATTATCAGCTGTAAAGCAAATAATGCAACTGAGATTGTTAATAAATTAATGATAAGGTCTAAACAATTAAACATAGAATAAAGAAAGTTATAGAAACAAACAGGTACACTAATTGTTATTTTAAAAAAAAATTATAAAATTTTATATATTTTATAGATAATTTATGTTTTTTATTCACTAAAACAATTTATTTATACAATTTTTTTAATACATGCTCAAAAATACGTTTTTTTTTTCAAATATATTTTTAGAGCCATAATGGCGCCCCAACAAGAAATAAATGTGTTCCCAACGCACGACTCCAAATCTTATTTGTTCCAAAACGTTTTAACACCATTTACTATACGAACCATTTTAACTTCGGATATTTTTAACGAAGAGAACTTAAATAAAAATATTTACAATGGAGTCATTGAAACTTCCTCGGGATCTAAATTGGGACGGCAAAATGGAGCCGAAGTCGCCGTCCAGCGAGATGTTCTCGCTCTCCAATAACGAGGAATCATGGATATTTGAAGATAGCTTTGCAAAAGGTATAATTATTTCCCTGTATATTGGATCAATATTGATTTAACTATACTTATCTTGCAATTAAATAAAATTCAAACATTTCTTTCAGATATTTTGTTTTTTGAGAATGATGATACTGTTCTTTTTGATTTAACAACTACAAAAAGCTGCGAGCTGATTTTAGAATGTGAATACGATGATCTGAAAAAAGGTAGGTTTTTCTTAAAAAATATATGTAAATATTATTTATATATGTAGAAATATCTTTCTACTTTTTTTTGTAATTCGTAAAAAAATTTAATCATAAACATAAAAACTAATACTTTTAAAGTAAATGTCCAATTTAATTGTTTAAAAAATTGAGAATTTATTATATAAAAAATCGAATTGTTCAGCAATCATAAATTACTTTCAAATTATGGATGATGTTAAAAATATACATCAGACAAGTTTACAAAACTTATTAAAGTTTTGTACGTTTGTGTACGTCTAACTATTATCTAATATTGATTTGAAAACCTTAAATAAAAATATATTTATTTAAGGTTTTAAAGCAATTTTAGACAATAAATAATTATTTATATTACCAGGTGTATAAGCTTTAATCCGCTGTTTGGTCATAGATGCCGTGAGTGAGCGTATTAAGCTACCATGGACACGCCATGCTTTTTTTTATGAGTTTGACATCTGTCAACATTAATCAGTGTACATTTTCAGCAATTTCGTACAACAACATACATTTTTCCTTTGGTAATCATATATAGTCAATTTGAAGAAATCGGCTGCCGAATCACATCAAATGCTTATGGAGGCCTATGTGGTGACAGTGCTTTATCGGAAACAACGTGCCGAGATTGTTTTCGTCGGTTCAAAGTCAGCAATATTGACTTGTGGGATAAGGAGCATTGAGGACCATCAATTGCAGGCTCTTTTCTACGAAGACGATACCCAATCGCAAAAAATGCTCGCGGAGCAATTGTGTGTTACTCAACCAGCCATTTTAATGCGTCTGCGTGCCAAGGGGAAGATTGAAAAGATCGGAAAATGGGTGGCGTATAAATTGAATGATAGGAAGATGGAGTGACGCCAAAACATATGCAAAATCTTGCTCGTCAAAAAAGAAAATCGTTCCTACATCGGATTGTGACAGGCGATGAAAAGTGGATATATTTCGACAATCCTAAACGCAAGAAATTGTGGGTTGATTCCGTCCAACCATCAATATATTCCCCAAGATCAAATCGCTTCGGACGGAAGACGATGCTGTGCGTTTGGTGGGATCAGCAGGGTATCGTCTACTATGAGATGTTGAAACCTAGTGAAACTGAATGCCCACTGCTACCACCAACAACTGATCAAATTGCACCGTGCTCTGCTTGAAAAAAGGACGGATTATCAACAAAGACATGACAAGCTGATTTTCCTCCACGACAACGCACCATCGCACACGTCAAAAATGACCCGAAATTACTTGGAAACACTCAACTGGGAGGTGCTACCCCATCCCGCTTATTCACCAGACCTGATCTCAGACTACCACCTGTTTTCGTCGGTGGACCACGCTTTTGCTGAGCAGATTCTTACGAAGACGTCCGAAAATGGCTTGATGAGTGGTTTGCCTCGAAAGATAGGGATTTTTTTTGGCGTGGTATCCACAAATTGCCCGAGAGATGGGAAAAATGTGTAGCTAGCGAGGGCAAGTACTTTAAATAAATTTGTTTTTGCTTTCTATGAAAAAACATGTGTTTTTTGACTAAAAAACAGTGGGTTTAAGCTTATACACCAGGTATATTATCCCTTTGTGCTCGTTAGGCGCCGCCAAGGCGACACATACAATAATAATTCCACTCGTTAGGCGCTGCACCGGCGCCGAAAACAATAGGTATACTTTTACAGAGAATTCCTTTTGCACAGGGCTATCACATGTACACTGATAGATATTATACTAGCCTTCCATTAGCAGATGAACTATTAAAATTAAAATGCCATATGACTGGAACAATGATGATGAATAGGAAAGGTTTACCAAGTCTAATAAAGAAACCTAAATTTACACCAAGAAAAGTTGTCGCTGTTAAGAAGTACAACAACTAAATGCTGCTTGCATGGAAGGATAAAAGAGTCGTTTCAATGTTGAGTACATCTGCCAATGCAAGACTCACAACCATCACAAGAATCGGAAAGGGTGGTGATATTATTTCAAAACAAAAACCAAATATTGTATTAGACTACACAAAGTCAATGGGTGGAGTTGATCGTGCTGATCAGTATGCGTCATCCTATTGCTTTCTAAGAAAATCTTTGAAATGGTGGCACAGACTATTTTTTTGGGGAATGGGAAATTTATTGCATAAATTCGTACATTCTACATAAAGCTATAAAAACAAAAATAAATGAAAAACCACTAAGCCATTTGAAGTTTCACAAAGTATTGGTCGACCAGTTAGTGGGAGAATTTAAAGTGCCTCGAATTAGGCCATCACTTCAGCTCCATCAGAGACCAGGCTCAATGGAAAACTACATATTTTAAGAAAAGGTTCCAACCGGGACTTTGTGGTCTGCTCAAAAAGTGCAGTAAAAGGTGGAAGAAGAGAGACAAGCGAATTTTGTGATACTTGTCCTGGAAAACAAGGATGCATTTAGGCGATTGCTTCGAAAAGTATCACACTTTGAGAACCTATAAAAGCTGAACGTTGATATTTTTGTCCATTATAATTGTTAATTTGTATAATAAATACATATTTTTGAACAAACCTACTCGTTTTTGTTTGTCACCTTTCCAAAATATTTTTTTGTTATTTTCTAAAAAAAGCTTAGTTTTTTGTAAATTTTTGGCTTAAAAACTCACGAGTTGCTGGTAACCCACTTACATTTTTTTCACGACTTCAAAGGGTTAAGGAAAACTTGACCAACAACATTCCAAAAGGTTTTATAATTTAGATAAATTTCTTTTTACGTGAAGCTATTTATAAGATAATAAACTATTAATGAGAATTTGTCAGGTATTAGTCTTCCTAATTTGTATATTATTTGTTATATTAATTAAATCTAAAAATACTTGAAACTGAAATGAAACATTTACAATTCCAGAATATATTTTCTCAAATTTGTAGCAATATATTTGACATAACTTCATATTTTTTCATTAGTTCATTTAATTATTCATTAAATGCTATTTACACGTGCATGCATAAGAGCATACTGTTTTTTGACGCTCAACAATTCTCACAATTTAAAATTCTCAAAATACAGGGGTTTTAATTTTGATAATGATAAATTATTTGGATTTTATGCATGCTCAATATGCATAGATAATGTTTCAGAGAGATAAGACAAGAATATGAAAATTCTTTTGAGTTTGGTTACATATAAAATTTGATTACATATAATTTCTGTAATAGACTAGGCATATGCTATTTTAGCGTAAGCATGTGGACTAGATTTTCGTGTTAACGATACGAATTCTCATATATTTCTACCAATGGTTTTTATAGCTCAGAATCAAATCGAGAAAAAATCTCGATAGATTCATATGAAAGATATATTTTTTATAATTACAAATTGTTTACAAATAAGTGTATTTGGGAATATAGTAAAATATTTTAGAATAGCATTCTAAGATTTATAATTAAGAGTGGAGTAAAAAAATGATAATTTATTTAGTTTTTTTTTATTGTATTATTATAACTTAAATCAAGCTATCTTTTCATATATTGGGTTTGTGCAAAAGTTATGACCGTTTTTTATGATCCCAGATAAAAAATTTTTTTCTTCAGAAATGATGAATAATATCTTCTTTTAAATGATTGCATTATATAAAGAATGCTTTCCCTCAACTTTCTATTCAGTTTTGGCCTGGTCAGAATACAGTGAAGAGCTCTTGTATTGTTTCAAAATGTCGGTCGATAAAGTGCATTTACGTCATTATTTACTTTATGAATTCCGTAAAGACAATACCGCGAGTGTGGCAACCAAAAACATTTGCGAAGTGTATGGAGCAGATGTCATCAAAGTTCGGCAGGCACAAAGATGGTTTACAAAATTCCGATCTGGGGATTTTTCACTAATTGATAAACCACGTACCGGGCGGCCATTGAAGTCTGATGAGGACAAGTTAAAAGTCATAATTGACACCAATCCACGTCTAACCACCAGGGAGATCGCGTCGATGATGGGAGTCAACCATACAATCGTATTAAGGCATTTGAAGCGTATGGGGATGGTTTCGCGGTACGACGTTTGGATACCTCATCAATTGTCGGCTGCCAATTTATTGGATCGTGTTTCAACGTGCGTTGCTTTGAGTGCGAGAGAAAAACATGAACCTTTTTTGCATCGTTTGGTAACGGGAGATGAGAAATGGGTCGTGTACAACAACGTGACAAGAAATAGACATTGGGCTATACCTGGACAAGTCCCATTAACAACTTCGAAAGCCGAAATCCATCAAAAAAAAGTTATGCTTTGTGTTTGGTGGGATTGCAAGGGTATTGTGTATTTTGAACTCTTGGAACGCAATCAGACAATTACAGCAGAACGATATTGTCAGCAATTATCCAAATTGAACATCGCCCTTCAAAAGGATAGACCAGAATTGGTAAACAGAAAAGGGGTAGTGTTTCATCAGGACAACGCGCGACCACATGTGGCTGTAATGACCCAATACAAGCTGAATTGGGACGTTATCAAGCATCCACCGTATTCTCCAGATCTTGCTCCTTCCGATTTCCATTTATTCCAATCACTGCAAAATTTTTTAAATGATAAAAAATTTGATACAATAGAGCAGGTAAAAACATCCCTTTCTACATATTTCGCATCAAAATCCAAGGAATTTTACACTAATGGTATTAATAAGTTGATAGAAAGATGGGAGGAGGTTATAAGAACGGATGGAAAGTATATAATTGATTAAATAAATAATACAAATCTAAAAAAAAATGTTTAATTGTATATGCAAAAAACGGTCATAACTTTTGCACCAACCCAATATTTCATTTGTAAGACTGGTAGTTTTTTATATAATTTTTCCTTGACAAACGTGTTATCCTAGTTTGCTTAGTATCCAAGTCGAGTTTTAGTTTATTTTCTGTTGATTATAAATCAAAATGAAAGTAAAACTAGTTTTTTTTATCACGATCGTTACAATAAGTTGTAAACTATTTAAAAAAACACAACAAATTCACAATTATATGCCTAGTTTCTCTTCGAATTAAAATTTCTCCTTTTGCAAATTTTAAAGTAATTTTCTAAGGCTATGTTTATGTTGCCATAACCTAGAATTTAATACATCGGAAGGTTTCAAATAGACATGCCAATTTTTCCTTACATATTCCAATAAAATTTCTCCTTTTGCAAATTTTAAAGTAATTTTCTAAGGTTATGTTTATGTTGCCATAACCTAGGTTAATTTAATACATCGGAAGGTTTCAAATAGACATGCCAATTTTTCCTTACATATTCCAATAATTCATGCAGTTTTTATTTTTTCTCTTGTGAATATGATAATTAATGTATATCTTTAAACTTTTGAATTGATGCTTTTTATCACGTATGAAATATATATTGTATTTTAGCAGGCACACAAGCTCATGGGTATATATTTTATGATTACAATATACAATATTATGAGAATTAATTTTTACAATATATACTATTTGAAAATTCATGGTTTTTTTTAATCATTATATCTTCAACCTTAGATTAAGTTCTCTATACAGTTAGTTTTTTTCAAAATAAATAATTGAATATATAAATAATTATATAAGTAAAACGACATAGTAAATAAATATCTAGTTAAATTTAACAAAAAAATATTAAAAAAAATTAAAATAAAATAAATATAAACAAACTCGTTTCATTTAATATTATTCAAAGGTACAAAACTAGTTTCAGACGTGTGTCACTGTTTTCTCAATATTGTCTAAATTAAAATCAGCTACTGTAAGTAATATTTACTTAACATTAGCAATTGTGTTGATATTTGATTGATTAAGTAAAATTTCTGAAATAAAATAGTCAAACAATTTGTCAAAAAATCATTTTAACTTTTAATAACATAAATATTCAACAAATAAGTTAAACTATAATAATGCTTGATATATTGGTACTCGTAATGATTATTTGTCCAGTTTGCTTTCGCAAAGCTTATTCATTTATAATCATTAGTTTCAATAATTTGAAATTCGCTTATAGTAGAAAAATGTTTGTACATTGGAAATCATCTAATCCGATTTTAAATATCTGGAATTCTGATTAAATGTTTTTAACAAATACTTTAATAATCTTATAGGTTGTGAGATAAATGAAAAAAAGATTTTAATACTCTGAATACTGATAACAACAATGTTAACAAGTGCCAGAGATAGTAACACCAGTAGCAACAGCAAATGTGAGCAGCAGTAGAGACAACAAACAACGACTTGCAACTTATATGTTAATATTGTGTTATAAAATGTCTACCATTAATGTTGGTTGTTGTTGTTTTCCACTTCATTTCTTGTCTTGTCTTAATTTAACGTCAATTGTTATTGACTTTGTTGCTCTGGTTTTATTTCCTTTAAATAATATTGTATCGGACAAATATCAAAAAAAAAAATTGCATAAATAAAAAAATAATTAATTATATATGGTACACATGACTATAAAATATATTTTACCAAATATTGATAGTATATGTAACTAATATTAAGAAGAAAGAGAAATAAAAATAGTAGCCATATTTAGATATTGGTGATCACAATATATAGGAGGATGTCCGACGTTGGACGTCGGACGTTCGATGAAGGCCAGGCCGTTAATCGTTATGTTGATTAAAATTGTTAACAGCTGCTGCTTATGTAGTAGTTGAAAATGGTTGCTATGTGTTCCCAATATCATAAAATGAGCAGAATTGAAAATTTAGTTACTGTCGATCAACCGAGCTGTCGTGAATAATTTTCGAAAAACTGCTTTCGTATCAAGTTTTTTGTTCATTCGAATTAATTATTCTGGAATTTCTTATATATTTCATCTTATATTAAATCGAAAAAGGAGAAGTTTTATATTTTATTGGAAATTTTGATATTTAGCATTTTGAAGAAAAAAAAACCCTAAAAAATCCCATTTAAAAAAAGGGATCTAGTGGAAAAAAGGAAGAAAATTCGACTAATCAATAACTAAAACATAAACCATAATAATTTTATATAAACTACATAAAAGGGAAATGAATTTGTGTATTTAGGAAAAAAAAATTAATTGTTTTCTTTAATATTAATAAATACGTGATTAACAGTTAATTTTGAGTGAAAAATAATATTATGAGAATAAACAACTGATAACATATTTAATAAAAAGACAATAATCAAGAGGCGAAAAAGAACAAAAATTTAAAATAAAATTATTGGACTCGTGTTATCATTATACAAAATAGATCAGACGTGCATACGTTGTCAAATTTGTGTTAATATATGTAATAAATTTGGATGTTGTATAGCTCAACCGTGAGCATGATTTTTCAATGTGGATATCCTTACCTTTGGAACAGCGAAATAGTGTTCAATTCACAGAAACTTGTTAAAAGACGTTAGAAGCAAAATAACTTTCGTCAAAGCGAATCGAGAGAGAGAGCGAGAAAATATTCCTAAAAAACAACAAATGTTCAACAATAATAATAATTTTAAACTAATTATTTCCTAAAACACAAATAATATTTTCAGCAATATATTTTAGTTGAAAAAGAAAAGATCTTAAACAGAAATCACATAGGAACTTAAAAATTTAAATAGAAACTGATTAATAATATAATATCGCGAATATATTAATATATTTTTTGTTATCATCAATCGATCTCCTCTCTTCGTTGACGGCATTATAATGTCAATTTATAAATGAAATACAATGCAAATAATTATTTATAAATTTTAATTAGCAAATTTTACTAAAACAACTATTATTTTCAATCAAGACCATTATTGTCTTAAATCAATTATAAAATAATATATCAATTATATTAACTATAAAATTAAGTATTCTTTTATAAAAATAGTCTTTGAATATGTATAATTAGATAATTTTTCTTTTGATCTTACGTCGACATATTAAAATTAAGTATATATATATTTTTTAATAAAATAAAATAGTAAAAAAAATATTAGTATAAAATTCTTTAGACTTTTTTTGTGCGACAATAATATTATGCTATTTTAATTATTTGTTTAAATAAAAAGTGAATAATTATTCAAATAATATATATTTACAATGGAAAAGTATATATAAATATATAACATAAAACAGAAAATAAAGAACCTTATTTTAATATCCTATAATAATATACATAGAACCTAATAAAGAAATATTATTAATCAATAGAAAGTAAATTAAAGTAAATTAATCAAATTCAATATATTATTTGGAAGTTAGTTAAAGAAGCTTTTATAATAAACGTCCGTTTACTACATGTGTAGTATTTGAAGAAAAGATTCGTCCAAAAAAGTCTACGAAACAAGATATCATATCTGTGATTACTATTCGCTGTGCCTCTTTTCCATCAAATTGAAAAAAATTAAAAAATACTTTATTCTTCAAAAATTGAAATATAAAAAATTAGTAAAAAGTATAAAATAACATCACGTATTTTTGAGATTCGTATCGGAAAACCGCTCAAAAAATATTTGATTATTTTTTCGCGATAAAACCAAAAAAAAACTGCCATTTTGATTTTTAATTTTATATAAAAATTATAATATAAATTATCTCGGTATTTAATAAAATTAAAAAAATTTTAATTCTAATTTTACAATATACGCAAGGAGAAATTTTTTTTTAAAAGAACGCCTACGGTACCTTTTTTTATTCGTGTTAAGAAAATAAAAAAAAAGTCGTAATTTTTTTTGTTAATTTAAAACAAATAAAAACGGAAAAATTTTATATCATTTCAAATAAATAAAGCTGAAAATAAAAACCTAAAATCGCATCAATGAGTACATACATGATAAGCACATATGGTTAGTAATATTTGTAAAAATATTCTTAAACGAACATGCCCTTACGTTTTATGATTTACAGAAAACTTTTTTTTACAGCGTAAAATTTTTTCAAATTTGTCTTATTTATTTAGTTATAGAAAATTACGTTTTATAATTATTGGAAATAAAAAAAACAAAAAAAAACATTTATTGATAGAGAACATTACAAAAATATCTTTCAACTGCTTTTGTTCAAGCAACGGAGACGTTTGGTACTGAGTAAATTTAATAAAATCCTACATGTGTTTTTAACAATTGCTCAATCTTGGCTTTGTAATTGTTTGTGTTCGTTCATCTCTATTTTTCCATGATCTCTTTCGAACGACATTCTCGTATTTTACCCGATAAAACGCAAGCTACAATTCCCATCAGAAATGGCTTAATTTTATTGCGCTTTAGTAGCATATGATTTTAATTGATCCATCTTGGTTTTGACACTAAATTCATGAGGCACCCAGACATCGAGTTTTTTTTTGAACCCAGCTTTTCGCAAATGATTTAAAACGATTTTATGATGAATATTTAGCTATGCCCATGTCTTGTTTTATTTTGTTGAGAATTTGATGATTTTTTTCGATAATTGGCGGACCGAAACAGGACTCATATTTGACATCGAGATTTTCAGAACGAAAGCGAGCAAAATATTTGCGTGCTGCTGATTTTGATACAGCACCTTCACCATAAACAACACAAATTTTTTCACGAGTCTGCGATGCGTTGTCGCATTACGTAAAAGTGATTGTAAAATTTTCTCTTTATTTTGGTCCATTTTTGAACTTGAATAACTTTTGATAAAATGCACCGATTTCAAAACATTTTGTGCTATACAAAGCCTGAAGTGTCTCCTTTCAATACGCGCGTAATGACGGCTAAGGGTTACTGACGCATTATTTGCGTTTAACTTACAAGTTAGTCGAAATGTTCAAACGTCATAAACTTTTTCGACTTAGTCGAAAAGTTCAAACGTCATGAACTTTTCGACTAACTAATACTACTTACAAGTCTTTAGTTTTCTTCAACTGTTGTTCTAGAGACGTTATTTCTTCACTAAAATTATACTATTCAAAATATTATCATTTTGATATAATATTAATAATAATAAAATCTTTTAAAAATTAATATGTATGTCGCTTTCACACTATCTCTTTTTCTTTAAATTTGTTACCTGTGTTTTATTTTTGTATAAAGCCAAGAATTATCTTTCGTTTGTTAGTTTAGGGAAGCAGAAAAAAGAAGCGAAGTTGGCTTAATTTCTGTCCAATTACAATAGGGATATAATAGGAATTTTATTTAAAAATTTATTTAACGAAAATATTTAGAAAATTCTTTTAGGAAACTTTTAAATTTATTATTTCCCCAAGTATATTATAATTTTAAAAATTCTATAAGGTTCAGAGGAAATATTCAAAACAAAAGGTACTATCAATTTATTATTAAAAGACTTATTCATTCTAATTTTTAATCACTCTATCTTTAACTATACTCAGTTTTGTAAGAATGTGTGTATTTAAAAAAAATAATGCACACTTATTGCAATAGAATTATGTGCTAGATTATAATATTTTCAAACATAAATATTAGAAAAAAGTAAATACAAGTACGTCTTGCCTAGGGTTATAAATATTAATTAGAATTGATAAAGTGATTAGGCCATGAGCTAAATATTATGTAGAATTGATAGCAATTTTAATGCAAATTAGCTTATTTTGATTTATTTGATCTGCGCACTTGTTCAGCCTCTGATCGTTCCATTAAGCTTAGGCCTTGTATTGTAATTTGTACTCAATTCAAATGCATCGATTTTAAATTTTAATAAAAAATTATCTAGAATGAAAGAATTTTTTTTCTTTTAATCATTATTATTTATTTATTCATCAACATTATTAAATTGTAATGTTTAAGAATGTATTACATTTATTTATCAATTTTATTGAGAATTTATATTATGACATTTAAATATCTTTCAAGAATGAATAAATTTTGATAAAAACAAATTTTTTCCAGTTCTCTACAATAACCTGGTTTATTTCACCTGAAATGTTATAATTATTTATTTAATTTTTTTATTGTTTCAACTTACAATAGAATAGTCGTTTGGTCGTTTTCAATAGTATTTAATAATATTTAAAGCTAATTTCAATCAGCGCACCCTTATTTTTTTTAATGGTTGCGTTTGGATAATATGAATGCCTATAATTATTATTTTTCAAATAAAGGTAAACAACATATTTTATATACAGAGAAGAGGGTGATTTTTTCTATGAATATGTTACAATATATTTTAGATTTTTATTTGGATTTTATTATGTACATTGGTATAAACCAGTTAATATTTTCGTAAATCTTTGCTGGATGGAAAGTAGCAAAAGGGTGATTTTGTAGAATAATTAAATGAAAATATTACTATTGCATTTTTAATTGAATTTATAGATATGACAACATGTTGTGAGTGTTTTCTTTGAAATTGAAAATTTAATTATTTCGATATAAGCGCGATGGTGGGGAACATAATGCCGAAACGACTTGAGAGAATTAATTTGAAAAATTCTATGACGGAATATATGTTGCACCCTGTGCAAATATATGTGTAGAAGAGTATAAAATGTAAATAATATTGCAATGAACACCTGATCAAGATACGAATAGTTGTTTCATTATTTTATTATGTTTTCTTTTTTACCTCGTTTTAAATATAAATAAGTAGTAGTTGTAATGAAAGACATATATTCGATGGTGGTGGGTACAAGAGAAACTGGTTGAAATCTAACTAAAACCAGTTATTTGATTATTATTAATGGTTGGGAATTCTTTGAATATTCAAATCTGTACTAGTTTATGAAACATTAAATTAAATTTTTCTCCAAGTAACTTAATGTACTTGTGTAGTTGTGTACTTGTTTGTTGAGTCAAAAACTATCTAAGAAATATCGAATGACATATTTTTGCAAGCAATTTTTTTATGAGGTTCAATTTATATACTTGTAGACGCATGTATGTATATACTAAAAGCAACATTGTCAATGTAATGTAAATAAGACGTTGAAAAAGGAATAGATTAAATATTTCGAGTATTAAAGCAATATTAATATTTCTGCTTAATATTTTTGAAAATGAAACTGAATTTTAAGTTATGCCATATAATTTTCAAAAATCTTGCTATAAAATGAAATATTTTCTTGGAAAATTTAAAATTCACTAATTTTAAATAAAAATGAAGTTCTTTATTCTTTTTTTTACTCAGACAAATTAAGTTAATATGGTACTAACCTGGTCAACTGGTTTTGTCACATACTCAAAATTTGGACTTTGTTCTGATGTTTTTTTTTATTGTTTCCGTTTTTTCTGTTTTATTAATTTTTATTTTTAGTTTTAAAAAAAAATATAAAAAATAATTTTTTTTCGAAACTAGACACTACCAATGAACGAATTCTAAATGATCCCAAAGTTCACTGATTTCATTTCAAATCTTTAAAGGGACATTAACTTTCAAAAGTTATTTTATTAAAATTTGATATTTTTGAATAATATATATTTTTGGTTTTTTGCTAATAACTTTTTGCAATTTCATACACATATACAATATATATAATCATTTAAACAATTATAGCTGAGGCCGAAATGGCTTTATAGTGGTGGTGCTTAGATATATGCCTCTGCCACATGCCTTTGGAATCTTTGTCACAAATAAACAAACAAATTTACTTTTAAATGTAAAAATATTTATACATAGTGAAGAGAAGAAAAAACGTATTTCAGCAAAAGTTTAATTTTTTGTACAAGCAAGTACTCTTGATATTCACTTATTAATAGTGCACTTCCTGTATTTCAGCAAAAGTTTCATTTTTTGTACAATCAAGTACTCTTGATATTCACATTCAAATATAAATTCAACTCTTATATTTATATTATTAGCTTGTGCAGATTTTTGAAGTTGTCAATTTATTTTGTATAAAAGTTTGTTGCAAAATTTCTGCTGTCAAGATTTTAACTTTACTTTTTTTAAAAACAAGCTTCGGATTTATTGTAATATATTATATTGGGGACCAAATTCCATAATATAAATAGAGCATAAATGAGTATTGTCTGTAACTAATTGATAATATTATTTGCATAAAGACAACAAATTAACATTTTCAAATGAAACATTGAAAATTGATTTTACTTATGTTGATATTTTTATAATTGAAATAGTCAAAATATAAATCATTACAAAGTATTCGTTCAACAAGATATGCATGTACATTTGTTAAAACTTTTACGTTTGTGCCAATAAATTGCATTTGATCTCATATTGAAATCCTATCATATGAAAACGCGTATGCATGCTTTGGCTATAATCGCTGAATGTTAATGGTATCAAAGGTCAAATATGTTTTTTTATTTGATGTTGTGATCCTATAGATTGGCCTTCGTGTATGTTTTTCCTTATATTAATATTATTTGGAAATAATTATACTATTACTTTGTAATAGCTTTTTTTTTAAATTTATAATTTTTATACCAACATTGGTATTGTTTTTAGTAAAAATAGATACTTATGTGGTATTTATTTTTGTGGATACGCACATAAAAATTTAATTGTATATAAAATAATAATTATCTATCAGATCAGTTGTGAGCTATTTAATATCTCAAAGTGCATTTTAATATACAGTAATAATGTTGATATAAATTGATTTGATAATAGAAAATTTAGAAAAATCACACTTCAATAAATGTGTACATGCATATGCATATATTTCTTTTCAGTATATTTTGCTATGCACTACACTAACAAACGACCATGTTATATTGTAGAAAGTATACAAAAATATACAACAATGTTTCGAATATGATAAGATTAATAATCAATCCTAAAAGTAGGTTAAATAAAAAGAGATTTGCATTATATTGTTTCTAATGGCTTTGTTTGTTATGTTCGTCCCTTGAGCCCGTCATGATGTTTCTAATCTAGAAATTCTGTTAATATATGAAAATTTATTTTGTTTTACAATATAACCTATCAAAATGAAGAGAACAAAGACAACTTGTTTGTTTGATAGTGCTTGTAAATGAATTTTAGTCGGCGTCTTCGATAAGAAAAACATTAAAAACTGGTAATCTCGATGTCCTCAATCTTTGCTTTTATACGATGGTAGCAAATCGAACTAATCTGCTTATTTTCTTCCATATTCCTGGAAGAATATATCGTCACACATGCATATGGTAACTATTGTCCATGAGGCATTTAGAAAATACAAAATGATAAAAATGTTTGTGATTGCATTTCAATGTGTCTAGAACCTTTCATATATTCATCTTGCATATAAGGGATAATGACTGTAGTGTCTATTATTTACTTCCCATCTCCCCCTCACCCCCAATTAGTACCATTTTAAATTGCATACTGTTTGTGGATACTGATTTGGCTTGAACTATGATCTCTTATCAAAATCGGAATTCACTTATTTGTGAGCGATTCTCTTGGTCTTCAGCTTCTCATACTGAATCGATTGCAATTACTTTAGACCTTCAACTATATTGTGGAAAAAATAAATAATAACCAATTTTTAGAAGTACAATATCCTTTGACGCCAGTTGTCTATCTTACCGTTTCTTAACAACATATTTCTGGACTTAGTATTTATTTAACAGTTTTATTAAATACCCTGCTAAATATTATAGATTAATAATTGTCTAAGATTTATTAAAGGTTAAAAAAATTGTGAAAAAAATGATATTTTTTCAGTAACGAAAGTATGTTTACATTTGCTTTTTTAGGAAAAAAATTATTATTACTACCTTGATTTTGTTGTTGATTCCTTTCTAATTTTTTTTTCAAATTTGATCGAATCAAATTTTTTAATAAACATTAAATGCTCTTGTTATTAAGAATATGTTTTGGTGTCATTTTAATAAACTCTCTTATACGAGAATGTCTTATGCTTTGAGATGAAAGTCCGAGACGAAATCCGAAAAAATTCGACGTTTGAATTACTTAAAATTCATTTTTATTTATTAGTAGACGATATAAAATAAGATTTAAAAAAATCAATAATTTAGCTGTAAAATTTTCTAAATGTAAAATTAAATTAGCATACTTGTTTTAAAAGTCAACTAGTTGGTTTAAAAGGGTTTTATTTTAATTTGGAAGTATGATGTGGTGAGTTTATTTTAAAAACTCAAATAGGGTAAACTCTTTTTTTCTTTGAATATTCAGTAAAATTTTTATTATTCCGCCTATAAAATTCTGGTTTATTGCAAAAAAAGTATTGAATGCAATATTTGCTATTACTATACCAGTGCATCGCAAGTGTACTTGCTGTAATTTTTATAATTCTGTTTCTTTCAAAAACTTAAAGAAATCAACTATCAAGTAAAAAAAAAACTAAAGAAAAAACGTGTTTTTTTTTTTGTTGTGTTTTCCTTGGAAAAATGTAAACAGATAGAAATATTATTACTGATAATCAATTCTTATTTCAGAATTTTATTTTTATATTACTATACTTTGTTAAGAGCTTGCCTTTCAACTTTTTTTTTTTTTAATATAAATAATATAAAATAAGCTTCAACGAGAGACTTGGTCCAAGGTTTTTACCATTATGACTTCCTAGATCATCACATTCAATTCAATATACAATTCAAAAATACATACAAAATGGTTTCGATTAAATACATAGTAAATTAACACAAATGCAAATGGAAATGAAATAAATTTATAATATTTATTTTATTTGCTAGAAATTCTTGTTTTGTTTCATTTTATTTACTTATAATATTTTTCTTTGAAATTTTAAAATTTTTATCAAAAACATTAGCAAATCAATTCAAGGCAAAAGTCTGTACAAGTAAAACATTAAATATTGTTTGGTTATCGTAGACCATCTGAACTGAACTGAACTGAACCATCTTTACCAAGTATGATGAAACCAACCATCATCAACATTCGCCAATTATAATTTTGAGATTATTTTAATTTATTTTCGTATTATTTAGTCTATTTTTGAGATTTTTTATTGTATAGAATCGTTCACAATTTATTCAATAAAATAGTCGAGGTCAAGAATTCACAATTTTGCCTTTTTCTTTCAAAATTGATGCTCATGTTTAGAATGCCTTACAAAAAAAAACGGGCGAATATTTTTTTTTGTTTTTACCAAATATTCAACTTGATTGATTTTATTATCATTGTAATTATTATTATTATTATTATTCTTAATTTATTTGCAAATGTGTTCTGCTTTGAAAAGACTCCCTTCTAAAGTATACTATTTATCTCCTATTGGGTCTTCAACCTAACGAATTTGGTATAATTTTTACTCTCACTCTATTGTAAGTGTTATTTTTAATAATTTCCTTAATATTATTAGATTATCTATCTAGTAAGTCAAAAGATTCATTTTAGTTTAGTTAATGTTCAGTAAGATGATGATGAACGACGACGATTTTGAATTTCGCTGACGAGTTGCATATTTCTTACTTGTTTTTTTTTAAAGTTTAATAATTCTTTGCTTCTGTTTTTTTTGTTTGAAGCACAAATTGAGTGTTCTGCCTTCGTTTTGAATACTAACAAACACAAAAGTCAAGATTTAAATTCTTATCATTTCTGATATTATTTATTTTTATTATGTTATTACCAAAATTGAAATCGATAAAGAAAATAATTTTCTTTCAAAATTCAATCAAATCAATCATGATCAATTGTTTATAATGTAAAATATTAACGTTATTTGCGTATATGCTGCTCCATTCACTTGAAGAAATTTGTTATGAAAATATAAACGACAAAACATGAATTTCTGTGTACTCATATCAAGCATTTTGGAGAAAAAAATTGATAAATAATAGTTTGCTTGGGAATATTTAGATGCCCTAAGAATTTTGATCAGAAAAATTTCCTAATTCTATTAATTTCATAAACAGAATATCTTCTTAAGAATATTGATAGTTTAAATTCATTTTGATTGTCTTCAATTAGACTTTGTATTCTGAAAACTGTATAGAATTCCAATAACAAATTCATTTTTGATGTCAATTATTATCGAACTATTATTTGAAAAAAAAACGATATAAAATAATTGTGGTTATCAGAAATCGATTGAACTAAATTCAAAATAAAAAATAAAAATTGTTTTTGATTATTTTGCTTTCCAATAAAAATTTGTAGTATACGTATGTGTATATGTGCTAGACGGGGTAAAGTAATGTTCAATATTTTATTTTTCATAGGACTAAACAAATATTTTTATTATTTTATTATTTTGTTCAATTTGTTGTATGTTATCGATTACGATCGTGTTTATTACTTATCAATTTTATGCGCTGTTGTTTGGATTTGATGCATTCTATTATTGGTAGTAGCTATGCACCTTTTCCTTATTGTTTTTATGGAGCTGATGGAGTGTATTTGGAATAAAAATAAATAATTATCTAAAAACACATAGATAGTCTACCTTATTTGTCTGTTGGTCAATAAACGCTACTATCATAAATTATTCATGGAAAATAATAATAAATAGTTTAAGGTATTTTAATTGATCTATCGTATCATTCTTACCTTGAGAGACTAGCATTGGATAGATTGTGAAATATTTCGAGTATGATTAGTAATTTTCCGATTGTTTTACATTGAAAAATATTTTCTAATAAAACAATTTTTATTTTTTAATGCATTATTGAGAATATATGTATATTAAACACATTTCATAATTTTAAGTTTAAATAAATTTCAAGTACTGTGCCCTGATTTAGCATCACTTGGAATTTGTACGTCTTTTACGCTGTCGTCCTGAGTTCGAATTCAGCTATTGATATAGCTGGGCTGTCGTTTAGTTGTCGCCAAATTGTCATACCGCTAAGATTTTAGATTTCAATACTAATATTATTAAAAAATAACTTTAAAAAAAATCAAGGCCTCTTATTTTTTTAATCAATGTTCAATTATGTAAACTTCTTAATGTAACTATTTCTTAAGGCTATCAAAAAAAATTAGAATACTTTGAAATTCCGTAAATAGGATTTCGATAAGATTTACAATTTATAAGCTATATTAAATAAATATAAAATGCGAAAAAATATGATTAACTCTTTTTTGTTTATTGTTAATTATAGAAAATTGGTTGGAGGCTAAACCGGATTATACACAACAACATTACATAAACTATGGAACAAATTCTGTTGTACAACCGATTGCCGCCAATCCCCAACTGGTTAAAGTACAAAACGACTATGATATGATTATGAATTTTGAGTCTCTATACAATACCGCAGAATTTACGCAACTGACACCACCGCAAACTCCTCCACAAAAAGATATTTCTGCAATTAACAATGAGGTAATTAAATTGACTTCGATATTATTTCTGATTAAATATGTGCTATCACTAACATCGGGTTTATATTTTGCAGTTATTTGATTTTCCGATAACAACAATCCCATCTGGTAATTATCATGATCAGATTCAAATGCAAATCCATCCACAACGACCGCATCAGCAAGTAGAAATCGATAGTGGCAATAATGTTTCTAGCACCGCTGATGAGGAGCAGGACCTACAAGAAGAAGCACTAATCATGCTTTTGCAGCAGCAACATGAACCTACACCAAACTGTTCTCCTTTGCAGGTGTTTGGAAATGCAGCTCAATATTTTGATGGTATTCAAAATGAGAATCATATTCCTGCTATGTCTCCAACTAACTCCGTCAGTGATTATTCTTCTGATTCATCGAACTTGCGTATGTCGCCAGATATAGCCCGTGAGTTAGAGATTGTCGATGAAATTGTTCGAAATCGAAGTCGGGAGCTACCTGATTTATCCAATGATGATTCTATGTTCTCCATGTGCTCTTCATCGGCGGTATCTTTATCGAACGATGAAGATTGGTTGCCATCCGGAGCTTCGGTTTCTTCACGAGCCAGCAATTCTTTTGGTAATATATGTGCAGCCAACGGAAACGATGATGTCGAAAATTTCCCATTTAAAAATAGTATTACTAATAATGATGGCGCTGTCACCAAAAAACGTGTTAGACCATATGGTCGCGGCATTGAGGATAAGAAATCGCGCAAAAAAGAACAAAATAAAAACGCAGCTACTCGTTACCGACTTAAGAAGAAACAACAAATGGAAGATTTGCAAGAGGAAGAAAAACTGCTTTCAATCAAGAATGAAGAGCTAAGAGAGAAATTTTCAAGTCTCAAAAATGAAATCAAGTATCTCAAAGATCTGATAAGAGAATCATGCAAAAGGCGAGAATTAATCGTCTAATTTTATGATTATTATGTAAAATTGTACAATAGCTTCTAGATCAGTTGTGAAACTCCATACATAATCGGCTCGCAAATCGGCGGTATCATAAAAATAAACAACAATAATAACATAATTATAGAATATATCAACAGAAAGCAAATGCTTTTGGGATGAATTCTATTAAATGTATTCATTTTCAATAATTAAAAATATTGTCCTTCTATGGATTTAAACACATAACGTATAAATGATTAGCATATACAACTTGTATCTAACGAGAAAAAAAGCATAGTTTGATTGTAGTTGTTTTTTAGAATTTTTAATATTTAAATTGAACAAATTTTATTTGTTCGATAAATAGTAAAGCAGTTTTATTGAAATTATTTTTAATTAATTTAAGTTTTTCTCTCTTTTAAGATAATTTTTTAAAAATGTTTGCAAAGCTATTATTTCAATTATTTTTAATACTTTTTAATTTTATTATTTCAAAAGAAAATTACTTTGTTTTATTCAATTTTAAATAATTTACTTTTTTTTAAAGAACTAATTTTTAGATTCCCAAAAAAATATCGGGGTGAGCTTTTTATGTGAAAAGAAATTATAATTTTTATTTAATTAAGAAGTAAATTTCTTTAATTAGAATTTATGACGAATTCTTAATCGAATACTGAAGTGTTTCTATTAAAATGCCTTCTTAATTAAATAACAACAATATTTTTAAAAACATAAAAAAACTGAACGGCAATACAAAAAAAAATTAGAACAACAAAACAAAAAAGAGATTTTTGTCATTAAACCCTTTTAAAAAAATATGTATTAATTGTGAAAATCATTAAAAAAGAAGAAATTTTTCTGTAATAACAGCTAAATATTTTTTAATACTTATTATTATTTCTGTTTATAAATCTGTACATAATATTTTTGGTAATAGATAAAAATTGATCACAAATGCACCATAAACAAAAGAAAATATATTATTATTCATGTGTATAATAGTTGTAGTAGTAAATGAGGGTTTAGAACAAAAACAATATGACTTGTGTTTTATTTGAAACCACTTGCATTTTTCTGTCATTTTTAATTTGAACAAACATTCACTTATTTTCAAATAAGTCACTTTACGAAGCGCTGTATTTAGTGATCAATCGGGTTTAAAATTAATCGAAAAACGAATTACGCAGATGATTTTTTCTGATGAAGTTTTTACCCATAATTCTCGTTTTACTTATATAAGTATTTTATAGAAAAAGATGATTTCCTATTAGGAATTATGTGATGAAAGTATGAGTCGATCTTGATTTCCTCCACATACACTTTCTAGTGTGTGCCTTGGTTCTATATTGACAATAAAGTCCGTCTGTTCTTAATTTTGTCTTTTATAGTGTATTAATTAACTTTTTTTTAATTTAGAATAAATATTTGAGTATAAAAAAACTAATTTTTTCTATCACAATTTTAACATTAATTTATTTATATAGAAATTTTACAATGATTTTGGGTCTCATTTTTTAACGTAATATATGAAAATAAAATTTTTTTTCGGTAGAATATAGGAGAGTATAACGTAGTATATATCAGTTATTATTATCCTTGAAACGTAAATGCTCACAGTCGTTTGAGTAAAGAACTTCTTTTTCTCATAATTTTTCAGAGTCCAACTACTTTTTTTTCACATCAGAGTCCAACGTTGAATTTCTTTTTCACATCCTCGACGTATTGGTCTAATGAAGCGCGATTGGGGCTATCCAGTGGGAATGAGTTTAGTGTTCGTAGACTTGTTAAATATTTAATTGTTTCAATTTCTACACTATACGTTCCCATTACGTGCAAGTGTTCTAGATTCTTAGTTGCTAGTAAAATTTGTCTGACTTGGTTACTATCAGCGCTGCAGTGTTTAATGTGTAATTCGTTAAGATTTTCTACGATTATTTTCAGTACTGGCATTACGCTGGGATAGAACTTAACGTACAATATTATAAATTTTCGCAGATGAACGCAAAATCGAGCTATTGGATAAACTAAGCGGAGGACCACCCCTTCAGAAATAAGATAGCCAACAGACAGTGATAATGATTCCAGATATTCGCCAACAGCTTCCATTAAATTGGTGAACTTTTCTAGTTGAACTGTTCTAAACTCAATACTAAGTTGCTTGTTTCCGCTAAAAACTAAAACGGCAATTTTTTTAAAACGTGACGATACTTTTTGTAATTCCAGCATTTCGTATAAATCGAAATAATTAAAAATTTCCAAAAGGCAGTAATCATTTAACGATTCAATATTCATCTTAATTTTTATAATAAGTTTAATCGAATTCTTATAAATTCTAAATGATATTCTTATTAATTAATAAGAAGCAACAAAAAATCCCAATCAAATAAATTGATTTTCATTTTATTGAAATTTAATTCTAAATAATTGTGTTTATTTATTTAAAAATTATGTTTTTCCTCTGTAATTAAAATGATTTTAATTATTTTAGTCTCTCGTACAAATGACATTAACTTTGAATTAATCTGAGATTATAAATTTACTCCGAAAGTAAAATTTTTGAACGTCAAAATAAACGTAAATAATGCTTGTTCTTTATTGATTGTTATTTGTCTATACATAATATCGTATAATATTAAGGATTAGATACTCTTTAATATAGAAAATTTCTTAAAAGTTTTCAGAATTAATATTGCGATTTTATTTTATTTCCTACTTATTTAGATATGTTAATTAAAAAAATAGAAATTAAATTAGTTCTACTATTATTTTATTTTATTATTATTCATATTTTTATTCTATTTTTTAGTTGAAATACTAATTTTGCCTTTTCAATTAGGTTGTAAGCAATGACCTTCGGATAAGATGCCATTTTATAATGAAATTGTTAACAAAATGGCTTCCGACATGTCAAAATTTCATTCGTTAATTGCAGAAATTTTCTTTTAAGTTGCAATTTATACAATTTTTTTAGATTAATTTGTTTTTTATTTTATTATCATTTCAAATAACATATGTACTGTTATTGAAAATTTATAGGAAAAATTATTAATTTTATAGAAAAAAATAAGTTGTATTACATATGTACTTTGTAAAGCAACAGAACGCGTATTATTTTGAAAAAATTAATTAAAGAAATAAGTGAACCGTTCACAAGCCACATCGCTCCATCGAGCGATTTGAAAATTATATTTAAAAAAAAATGAGGAGTAACTCGTACTAGTTATAGTTAATAAATCTTTGCAATTTTTGTTTGCAAATATTTTAACGAACTTTTAAAACTGTTGTTGTAAAGAAATAGTTGTTTCGGTGATTAATCGTCGAGGGCGTCAATATAGTCGTTGACAAACATGTTATAAAATATATAGTGAATCATATATTATTATATATTATAATAAATGATAAAAAAATCATATTCGTATTGCCCCAAAATGGACGTATACCAACTGTTTTCAGCTTATTAAAATTGGTTCAAAATACAGAAATAAGAGCTGACTCATTTGAATTGAAATTTTAGATAAGTTGTCATAGTTATTTGTCAAATGATACAAATTTTCCTAATATCGAATCGCATTAGAAAAATATTTAAAAAAATTTTCCAACAGATTATTGATAAAAGGAAGATTTTGAAGACCGATTTTGACGTTGCAACTATTTTTTCACTTGGTAAATGATTAAATGCCTTCGTTACACAAAAATTATACTAAAAATAACGATTATTCAAAACCTATTCTAACATATTTAGTTTGTATATCGTTATGTTTATTTGAAAATATATTTTAATGGGAATTTTAAATAGCAATCTATATTATTTTATCATATTTTCTAACTTTTTATTTTGTGGAGTTAATTGATTTTGCAAATGAGGTGGCTTTTTTAATTAATTATTCATAAATGTGGAATCTGGTTTAAAGTAATTTCACGCAGTATTTAATTATTATATAGAAAATATAAGTAAACCAGATAAGCCATTGATACTTCAAAACAGGATCCAATATCTTAATCATTTTCAGAATATCAAAAATTTCAACAAATAAATCGATGTTGCTTCATATTTACGAGTATTAACGAATTAAAAATTATTTTACACCTCATAAGAATAAAAAAGAATATATTAAATATATATTTAATTTTTAAGGTTTATATAATTCGGTAGTTAATTAATTAATTAATTTAACTGCAATTCATCTGACTGCATTAAAAATTAATTCTCGAAAATCCAAATTCAGAATTTCAAATTTTTTGAATTATTCACACAGCCAGATAAATTGTAACTGTGCTACAGACAGACAGACATTTGAACTGTGCTACAGACAAACAGACAGGTGCAGCAAAATAATCCAGCTTAATGCACCCTGCCGGTTACTTCCGCATGCAGGTGTTTCCTTTAACAAAATGTCCTTATAACATAAAAGGGACGAGAACATGTAATTTTTAAAGCAGCTTTTCGAGTATTCCCAGCAAAGAACAAAAAAAACGAAATTACTTCTAGGACAACCAAATACAGACAGACAGATATTTGAACTGTAATGCAGTTTAATGCACCCTGCCGGTTACTTCCGCATGCAGGTATTTCCGTTAACAAAATGTCTTTATAACATAAAAGGGACGAGAACACTTAATTTTTATAGCAGCTTTTCAAGTATTCTCAGCAAAGAAGAAAAAAACGAAATTACTTCCCGGCCAACCCAATACAGACAAACAGACATTTGAACTGTAATGCAGTTTAATGCACCCTGACGGTTACTTCCGCATGCAGGTATTTCCTTTAACAAAATGTCTTTATAACATAAAAGGGACGAGAACACTTAATTTTTATAGCAGCTTTTCAAGTATTCTCATCAAAGTAGAAAAAAACGAAATTACTTCCCGGCCAACCCAATACAGACAAACAGACATTTGAACTGTAATGCAGTTTAATGCACCCTGACGGTTACTTCCGCATGCAGGTATTTCCGTTAACAAAATGTCTTTATAACATAAAAGGGACGAGAACACGTAATTTTTATAGCAGCTTTTCGAGTTTCTCGACATGTTTATAAATTATTTTCTATAGAAATATTTAGAAATTGAGTAGAATTTTGAATAATTTTTCGTAATTAAGGATATTTTAAAAAAAAAATAAAAAATACACATAGGTGTAGGAGAAATAGTTTTACAGCTTTACATCCAAAGGAGGGCGGGGGTATCCAATTTGAGGAGTAAAAAAGAAAATTTAGTAAAAACTGAAAACCAAATATACTTAATTACGACGTCATACGATCTCGTATTAAAGTCCAATATGATTTGTAACTTTGATCATATTAAACTCTGCAATTATATGACAGAAAATCTGTGGGTAATATTAAAATCTTGATTGGGTTTTTGAGCTTGGAATGAATACAAAATAATTAGGTTTTTAATAAATTGTTCATAAATGTTTATGAAAATTTGCAGCTAGAATTCAAATAGGTTTTTGGATGAATTATGAACTGCATTAACGATAAAAAGGACATTAAATACTAAAACCAAATATAATTATAGATAAATAGTGAATTTGTCTGTCCTGACTATTTATTGGTTGTTGTCCGTAATTAATTTTAATTATTATCACAGATAAATATATGGCTTGAATACAAAGGGATATTTGCATCAGCTGTAAACAACATTAAATACTTAAACCAAATCTTATTTCGGACAAATAGACTATTTCCTTACTATATGTTAGTTGTTGTCCATGGTTAAATGATAGGATGCGTTGTAATGCATTGTTTTGGTTGGTATATTTACTATGAATTCGCCCGATTTTAATATTTCGCCCGTTATTCAACTAAAATTTTTTGGTGAACATTTTTTTATAAAAATTAAATTTTGAGATAAATTGTTTTTGCAGATTTTGTCTTTTAAATTTTCAATTTTTTTTGAGTTTTTTTAAATTTTTTGTCGATTATACCTAATTTTTATTATTTTTTGTATTTTTAACTTTAAATTTTAAAATATTTTTCTTTAGTAAATAACGGGTCCGTCCAGTAATTCGAAGTTCTTTTTTGTCATTCAGTTTTAACCCCGGATTTCCAGCACTCTATAATGAATCCCAGGTGGCCCTTTCGATTGCCACAGAAGGGTTCTCGCCCAATAAATGGAGTATTTGCTCGCCTTTTTGGCAAGTTTGTCTCCTAGTTAGTTACCATCAATACCCTCATGACCTGGTACCCACAACAAAGTTACTTTATTGTATCTACCCAGTTGATTTAGGACTGTGAGGACATCCCAGAACTAGCT
This sequence comes from Atherix ibis, assembly GCA_958298945.1. Taxonomy (NCBI): domain Eukaryota; kingdom Metazoa; phylum Arthropoda; class Insecta; order Diptera; family Athericidae; genus Atherix; species Atherix ibis. The sequence continues at coordinate 11,645,048 of OY282609.1, read as the reverse complement.
AAGATTGGGTATCAGATGAGATAAGAGCTTTCAATGCAGGTTGGCTATCGAAGATGATGTATATCTTTGCGTTACGTAGGTTCCTTATGATACCTACTCAAGCACAAAGCTCTGTTATGTATTTCTGCCCGGAAAATGGATGGCGATTTAGATAGACAGTAATAAGGTCCGAATACACTGTCGTCAATACATACATACGCTTTAGAACCGTCTCTGTAAAAGTGACTTCTCGAGTGACGGCCTCCATCCTTCCAAGCTAAGCGGCCCGTGAGAACTACTTTGAAGGACTGGTTAAAGTTAAGTTTCCATGGCATTGCGTCCGAAAGATTCCTGGAATTTTTTTGGGTCTGATATAATCTTAAAATATTCAAAGAGGTCGCCTGGTTTTAAGGTTTTGGAATGACCAAATCTGAGAGACCCTTTAGTCGTTTCCTTTTTAATATGAAAATGCAAAGGTAGCAGGTCTAAAAGAGCTTCTAGAGCTGTCGTGAGGCAAGTTCTTAGGGTACCTGTAATGCCGAAGCATGCTAGTCTTTGAATTTTACGAAGGGTTGCTTGGGTAGTCCATTGTTCACCCTTAGGCCACTAAACGAGAACTGCGTAGATAATGATGGTTTCAACTATTAGCCAGAAATGACCAATGTATAATTTTTGGTTGCAGATCCTAGGTTTTACCGAAGAGCCTATGACAAGCCAAGCCCAATTGGCTCTAGTTGCTCTACCACTAACGCTGGTAAGGTGTGAGTTCCAGGTCAATTTGTTGTCTAGAATAACCCCTAGATATTTAACCTCAGTAGAGAACTCAAGTTTAGTTCCATTTCCTTTGTATCTTGATGAGGCTCAACTTATGCGTCTTAGTGAATGGAACTAAGACTGTTTGGTGAGGGTTTATATTGAGACATAATATTTTTTATGCCTTTTGGAACCAAGTGTGCACTATGTTTCGGACCCTCTGTTTTCGGCACAAAATTGTTTCTCCATATTTTCCCACGATAATTACGACCACGTCATCAGCATAACCCTGAAGTTCAAATTCAGCTGCAGATAATTGAAGCGGAGGTCATCACTGACAAGTGAACAAAGTAGAGGTGATAGTACTCTTCCTTGTGGACAATCCTTAATGGCTCTAACAGTCCCTGAATCATTTCTCAGTTTAGGTGTGATATTGCGGCTGAAAATTATGATGGCCCTATGGGCTCATAGGAGGTATTATCAAATGACCCATATACGTTTTGTAACAGGCGTAAATCTTTTTCGTTAACAAAGAACGCTTTTTAAATCAGTAAATTCAATCCACTGCAATACCAAATATCGTTGTCAATAATTCAACTTTAAGACCGCCCCCGTTGACATTTGATGTGGGTCATCAAACAACATCATCAGCGTCTGTATCGAATATACAATCTGCATTGTAGATTGTATATTCGAAACGGATGTCGAAAGCCCGCTTCTTCTTTTAACTGAAACAGCTCGTATCGGCAGTACGGATCATTTATCACTCAATAAAAACTATCAAAATCTAATGGTTTTACATACCCATCCATGAAGACTACCCCATTTGTCTAAACTTGACTTGATTACTGAGTGTCTCTTCTCGCCAAGATTATTATTTATGACCGCCAGAAGACTTCAACATGGGAACGGTAAATATGGAATTTTGGGACAAGTGATTAACGCGACCGGTTTCTGTGTTAGAACTCTCCCGCGTGAACTTGATGACGATTATGGCATTAATTTTCATATTAGACTAAAAAAAATCCACTAAGCGAGCTATTTAATGGGGTATGTGAAACAATTAATATTGCTTTGCTGGCAAAAAACTGATTCAAGTGATTTTTGACCTCATCATTTGAATTAAACATTTTACCGTCTAAATTTTTTTGTAAAAACCAGAACAAATGATAATCGGAAGGTGCTAGGTCTGCTGTAAAAGCTTTTGCCAAGTGGTTAAACTTGTATGAGGTTTCGCATTATCCTGTTGGAACACTATACCTTTCCTATTGACCAATTCTGGCCTTTTTTCTTTAAGTGAATCATTCAATTTGTCCAACTGATCAGAATTGATCGTTTCGAAATGCTTTGAGGCGGTTCATCTTTTCTACTCCAGGATCTTTTGCTCTTAACATTGTTGTAGACAACCTATTTCTCGTCTCCGGTGATGATACGCTTCAAAAATGGATCATTTTCTTGGCGTTTGAGAAGTAAATCACAAACGTCAAAGCGACGGTACACATTTTTTTTCGTAAGAAGATGAGGAACCCATATGTCGAACTTTGAGATTAAACCTAGCCGTTTCAAATGATCATGAACGGTCGAATTCGATAAATTTAATATCTCAGCGATCTCATGAGTTGTTATTCGCCGGTTTTACTGTTTTGGCCTTCTCAGCGATCTCATGAGTTGTTATTCGCCGGTTTTGGCCTTCCAGAACATGGTGCATCTTCGAGATCAAACTTGCCGAATCGAAATATTGCAAACTAGTTTTGGCACTGGCGCTCATTTAACACATCTCCATACACAGCGGATAATTTTTTTTTTGCTTGAACAGCATTTTTATCATTTCTATAGTAAAAAAGTAAAATATGCCAAAAATGCTCTTTTTCACTTTCCATATTTAAAAGGGTTTCAACCAAAAAATACTGTGCAGAATCAATCGAATAAGCAAGCCTTGTTATGTCAGCTGTCAAAATACATATGATTATGCGGCTTAAGTGTGAAGTTGGTTGAGAAAAAATACCTTAGATTATAGAAGAACTGGATAGGCCTCTACACAAAAATTCTGTCAGAATTTTGTTGACAATACATTCGTAGAACGCACACACATGCAATACAACAGAAACGGCGTAAATTAGTGGGGGAGAATTTAAAAGTTCAGTATGCGATTGAACCGGTTCGTTTAAAACCCTTTTTTCATATGTGATGTCATTTATGCGTAAAGGAGCAGATTTTTTTATATTGCGCATTTTGTTGTTTGATGGAATTAGTTTTGGAAATTTGCAATAAAACACAGTATTCTATTTTAAAATATTATTTATTTATTTATTTTACTATATATTATTTATTAAAACATAATTATAAAGTGGGGATGAGTATATAAAAATATAAATTGCAAGTTATTTGATTATATGAAAACAATTATGTGCACAATAAAAAGTTAATCGTATACAACATTAAAATAATTTTTTTAGAAGTTAATCGTATACAACATTAAAGGAAATGCTTTAAAACAAAATTACAAGATGAAAAATTCAATGTACTTAAATAATTAATAACTAATATTCTAAAAAAATTGAAAACAATATTATTTAGTAAATGCATTAGAAAATGGTCTGATAGAGCAAGCAAAAGCACGAATGCAAAAAATTTATTTAAATAATAAGCCTACCGAATATACTTTATTTATTTTAACACAATGAAAACAGCAATGGAAAACATACTGAAAAATTCGTTCCCTTAAATTTTCTTACACACACTTTACGTACACCGGCACTGAACTATTGTATATTCCGATAAACACTGAACTGTCAAAATCGCATTTGTTTACATTTATTGAAAGCCGAACTTTTCACTTTTTACTCCACTTTTTACACAAAACATATCACGAAAAGCCATTTAGGCACATCATAAACTAAATTTTTATTAATTTATGCAGTAGAAATGAAGATGTCAACTTACCGAAAGAAAGAAATTCCCGGTTTCCTCATTTCGTCGAATTTCTGGCAATCCTTTATAAAACACTTAATTTTCTGAAATAAAAACTTCGTATTAAGTTTTATTAACAATATAACTATTTATAAAAATACTTACTTTTTCGTAAATATTTCAAAATAGATAAAAATTAGACTTTTACTTGCACTTTCCGATAAATGCCAAAATAAGAACTTCAAAAATGACAAGACTAGTTCTATAGGTTCGATATGTTATATCCTTCATGGAGAATGGCGCGTTTTAAAACTCTCCGAAAGTCTACAAAATTGAGGCGCTTTATATTTGATTGATATTTACGAAATAAATAATAAATCTAAAATAGAATTCCATTTCGTATCAAAAGCTTGTACAAAAAATAAAAATTGCCTATTGTTGTGTTTAAATTAGCTGTATTCCATTGGACCAATCTTGCTACTGAGCAGCAGTTCTAGCTGTCATCATCTACTCTACCTCGAACAAATCAGTACATTGTCGTAGTAGTTGCGCATACAATATACGGTAGGGGGATTTTAGTTCCCAAAATGAAAATAGATAGCTTAGCGGGTTCGTTGGTTATGTTGAAGTGTCATATTTTTGTTATGTTTTTTTCTTTATTCGTGCAGCAGAAGCGAAAAGAAATGGAATCAAATATTACTCGAGTATGTTTTTACATATAAAATAATTGCACATTTATTAACTGACTGCTTTACAGGTTGTTATGGAATTGTTTGACGAGCTGGAAGATAGTAGTCACCTAAGTTTATTTGATTCTTCAGACTCAAGCGAGACATCGTTTACATCACATTCTGATGATGATGTGCCTCCATATATTAAGAGAACCAGAGTTGAAAATTATATACATATTTTTTTATAAGAGAGCAGTAGTATGTTTTTACGCCGTCTAAGTCATGGAGGACGTACTGCAGTTGATTTTGATGTTGAAATATACATAGCGTTGTGGTTTCTAGCAAATACTGATACGTACCGACAAATTTCAGACAGATTTAATATCACAGAAAGCAGTGTCCATCGAATTTTATACCGTGTCGTAAGTGAGTGCCAAGTGGCATCGAATTTTATACCATGGTTTGTTGAAGTGAGTGCCAAGTACATAAAATGGCCACCAGCATCCGAAATGCAAAAAAACCAGGTGCAATTTGCAGCTATGAAAGGTGTACCAGGTGTTGTTGGGGCTATTGATGGTTCTCAAATTATATCTTACTTCAACTTATTTAATATGTTCACAAGAGTAGAACGAGTGTCACCGCGATCATTTTCTTTTTTGCATATATATTTTTCTAACAATTTAATTTTCTTATTTCTTAAATTTAATCTATTCGCATAATATTTGGTTTTTAATTCTAATTTATTAGCGTGATATCTCTTTTTACGTTTCATCTTCTCTTCTCCGTTCCTTTCCGTTTGAGCTTCTCTTACTTCTGACACATTTCGTGTTCATCGAAATCCGCTGATTGAGGTATTGCTGTTGAAGAACTTTCTAGTCCCACGGACACTGAATGTGGTGATGATATTCCTGGATCACTGTGGAATATATCGTCCATTTCCTTCAGGTACAAAAACTTCGAAGGACTTGTCCCTGTACCTCTGTCTTTTGCATTTTTAAAAGCCCGGCAAAGAGTATGCCATTTCACTTCGACGTTTCGCGCTGTTGTTGGAGTCTCCTTTGAATAAAAGTAATATGGTTATCTGTACTTGCGGACAATGAAATTAAATATTTATTATTACATACCAGAGCATTCAACGCCTCCAAATCCGTTAATATATTTTCCCAAAAGTGTGCCTTCTTCCTCGTTTTCGAATATTCCTCTTTTCTGTTGGCATAAGCACTTAACAATGCCTTGTCTTCGCTGTAGGTCCAATTTTTACTCATTCTTATGTATCTAATTCAAAAGTTGAATCTAATTCCTAGATTCCTCATTTCGTTGAATAAAAAGCAAATCTTTGCAAAATACTTCATTTTCTGAAATTAAAACTTCATTTTAAATATTATTAACAATATAAGTATTTATATAAATACTTACTTTTTCGTTAATAAAAGGTTTGTTAAAAAAGTATCGCGAATTTTGAATTTCCGCGGGTTAGGTATATTCGATTTTTTGAATCGGCCATTTTGAATGTTCATTTAATTTTTGACAGCTGCTTTGCTTGCACGTGTTTTGGTTCGTCTTCGAATTTTGCCCATTCCAAAAAATGGATCAAAGAATATGTATCAAATTTTGTGTGAAAAACAAAATTAATTGCGCGGACGCATTTTGAATGTTGACTGTGGCATATGGTGAAGCTACCTTGGACCGAAGCAACGTTTATCGGTGGTACAAAATGTTCTCAGAGGGCCGAGAATATGCGAACGACGAAAAGCGTGCCGGTCGCCCGAGCACGTCAACAACAAACGAAAACATTGATGAAGTGAAGAAAATAGTATTGGCCAATCGTCGAATCACCGTTAGAGAAGTTGCTGAGGACTTAAACATATCGATTGGCTCGTGCCATTCGATTTTTACCAATGATTTGTGCGTGAGACGGGTCGCCGTAAAATTCGTACCAAAATTGCTCAATTTTGACCAAAAATAGCATCGCATTAACATCTGTTCGCGATGAGCCAAATTTACTCCAGAGGGTCATAACTCGTGACGAATCATAAGTTTATGTTTATGACGTGGAAACCAAAGCTCAATCATCCTAATGGAAGCTGCCGCACGAGCCAAGACCGAAAAAAGCGCGCCAAGTTCGGTCGAATGTGAAGGTTTTGCTTACAGTTATCTTCGATTGCAGGGGCGTGGTGCATCATGAGTTTTTACCACAGGGCAGAACGGTCAATAAGGAATATTACCTGCAAGTTATGCGCAAGCAATCCGCCAGAAACGTCCGGATTTGTGGAAGAACAAAAATTGGCTTTTGCACCATGATAACGCCCCTGCTCACGCATCGTTGCTTGTGCGCGAATTTTCGGCCAAAAACAATACACTAATAATGCCACAGCCACTGTATTCCTCAGATCTGGCCCCCTGTGACTTTTTCTTGTTCCCGAAACAAATTCTTTGATCCATTTTTTGGAATGGACAAAAATTGAAGACGAGCCAAAACACGTGCAAGCAAAGAAGCTGTCAAAAATAAACTGAACATTCAAAATGGCCGAACTTGTCGGCATAAGTGAGAGACATGAGTACCAACATAATCGAAAATCGAATATACGTAACCCGCGGAAATTCAAAATTCGCGATACTTTTAAAGAGATGAAAATAACACTTTTCGAAGCCCAAAAACAACAACTTGAAAAATAATAAAAATATCTTATTATTTCGGTATGTTACCACTTTCATTGCGCGTTTTAAAACTCTCCGAAAGTCTACAAAATTGATTCGCTTTATATTTGATTGATATTTACGAAAATATATTAAACCTAAAATAGAATTCTATGTCGTATCAAAAGATTGTACAAAAAATAAAAATTCCTTATCGTTGTGCTTAAATTGTATTTTTGTTTCCAATAAGTGAATTAAAATGAATATAAATTATGCTTTTACAATTCAATAAATTTCTATTACGAAAACTACATGTCAGTGGGTGTCTTGTCTACATAAAAAAATCTACACAAAAATATCTAATAATTTCCATTTCTCGCCGCTTCGCAATAATTCGTACACAAAATTGCGGTAATGGCCTATCCAGGTATTCTTTAATCTAAGAAAAATACAAATAGTTCCCCTGTTGGGAAAAAACGAAATTAATTTCTTGACAACTCAATATTATATATGCGATAAACTCAAATTCAATAAAATTTCATAAAAAAATTACCACCAAATATGGCCAATCACTTCAATCAATAACCGTTCTCTACACAGTTATCGAGGTTCTACTGTAAGACTCGTTCAATTTTTTAAAACTATTTTTCTTAAATTAAATCCTTTCTTAAAATTAATGAAAAACAGATGTTGACCGTAGTTTTTTTTTATATGAAGAGTGACAAGCGATTGTAGTCGTTATAATATGTGATACTTATTTTGTTGTTTGAATTAGAGATAAATTGTTGTTTATTTTTGAGTAATTTTAAGTACAATCAGCTTTTAGAAACAATAGGAGTGTTTGGATGTATTGAAAAGTTCTGAAATGTTATTTATCTTTTGTTATAGAAAAATATAAAAAAAGGAGCACATATACAATTTAATTAGCGAGTACACTGTACGTTTAATAAGTTAAACTTATGAGTGATGATATGCACCTCTTATAAAACGTAAAAGTCGATTAGTTGCCTGTGAGGGTGTTCTGGGTGAACGTCGGAGAGTTTATGCATTGTCTACATTGCATTTTCTTTAAAAATTCAATAAATCTATTAACATCAACTACGGCACATCACAACTCAAGATAGTCTTGATAGTCTTTTGTATACGTGTATACCTACGAGTAATTTTAATCTTATTCCAAACAATGTGTTCTCATAATTGTCCATTAATTAAAAAGTAAATTTATGAGTCAAAAAACTTTCTACAAACTGGAATTATACAAAAAAAAAACTCCCAGCATATTAATATTACAAGTACTTGCATTACATTGATTTTATAGATAATCGTGTGGATAAAATTTCATAGATAAAAATATAACTCGTCAGTCATAAAAGAAAAACAAAAAGTAGAAAATATTTATTCCTATTTTTAATTTTGAACAGATTCTATAAAGAATAAAAACAGGAATGTCATCTATTTAAAAGAAGGAGAAATTTTTTATTCGGCTTTTTCAATAGCAACTTGACACTTTTGATTTCTTACTTTAGTTTTTGAGTGAACTTGATCTTAAGTTCTTGAGGTAACTTAAGATCAATTTAACTCAAGAACTAAAGCCACTTGACCATATGAAGCGACGCACGTTCTCAGATTGGGCTTCAGAGAAGTTTGCCGAAAATGACGACTTTCATCGCAAAATCATCTTCAGTGATGAAGCGCATTTTTAGTTGAATGGCTTCATCAACAAACAAAACATGCGTTATTGGAGTGCTGCAAACCCTCATGTGCTTTATGAAACACTACTTCATCCACAAAATGGATGAAGTGTCTGTATGGTGCGGTTTTCATGCTGGTGGCATCATTGGGCCATTTTTCTTCGTTGATGAAAATGACCGCCACGTTAGAGTCAATGGTGAACGCTACAGAGACATGTTGCAGCGTTATATCTTCGATCAATTGCATGGGTTGGACATCAGTGATATGTGGTTTCAACAAGACGGTGCCACATCCCACACAGCGGGAGAAACAATCGACTTATTGAAGTCCAAGTTCGGTGAACGTGTTATATCGAGAAAAGCTCCTAGACTTTTTTTTTGTGGGTTAACTACGTTATATTGATGGTCTATGCCAATAAGCCGGTGACGTTAGAGGACCTAAGATCCAACATCGAACGAGAAATAGCGGCCATTCCCGTCGAATTATGTGGCCGAATCATCGAAAATTGGACTCAACGAATCGACCGCTGTAAGCGTGCCCGTGGTGGACATACACATATGACCAAAGTCGAGTTCCATTCATAATTGCATTGATTGTACTTTAAGCCAATAATAAAAGTTTTGATATATCTTAAATATTTTGCGAGATATTTAAAAAAGAAGTTGTCAAGTTCTTATTCAAAAACCCTTTATTTAATTGCAATCAGTTCAAAATTGGATTTTTCTTCTTCAAAGATTATCTTAGTCTATGTGGAAGATTATCCATATTATAGTTGGGAAAGAAAAGCCCTAAATTATTTAACATTTTTTAAACAATTATATTATTAAAAATTATATTGATTTATGTTAAAATTTGCCATTTTATATTAGGCCGATTTTCACGCTTCTTGTCCCACAAGTAAAAATTGCCGTCTTTGAACCGACGAAACCAATCTCGGCACGTTGTTTCCGATAAAGCACTGTCACCATAGGCCTCCATAAGCATTCGGTGCGAATCGGCAGCCGATTTCTTCAAATTGAAGCAGAAAAGCAGAGCTTCCCGCATATGCTCTTTTTCTGGCACAAAACTAGACATGATTACGAAAGGAAAAATGTATGTTTTTGTACGAAATTTCTGACAATGTGCACTGATTAATGTTGACAGATGTCGAACTCATAAACAAAAGTATGGCGTGCCCATCGTAGCTTAATACGCTCACTCATGCCATCTATGACCAAACAGGATTTAAGCTTATACACCTGGTAACCATGTTTTACGCTTTAAAAGAAGAAAGTTTAAAAGTTCCCAGAACGTATATTTGTTCAATTTGACGCTGCTATATTTTCTTTTACAAAACTATATAAAAAATTATATTTCTGCAGATATTGTTTATATTTTAGAGTATTTAAAAATTATTATCTATCAATTTAAAAAAAATTATATTAAATAAATTTTGCCATTATATATACAATTTAATAGTATATATAATGGCAAAATTTATTTAATATAATAAAATATAAAACTTATTAAAATCTTAATTAAAAGTATATTTCATTTAATATTACTTTCTAAAACACAAATTGGATAATCCTTTACCAAACTGAAAAGTTTTTTTTCGAAAAATTCTAAGATATTTTGTTATGGTTGGTTTTTTTTTTACATATACTTTCTTTAATTAAATAAAACTGATTTAAATGATAGAAAAATTAAAAAAAAATGCATGCAATAGAAAAGGGCGTAGGAAAAATTTTTCCAAAAAAAAACTGAGAATTTATGAATATAAAAAAATTTTGATGAAAGGAGATTTTCAGGAAAATGTATCAAGACCGTTATATAAATAAAAGGACAAAACTTATAATGAAAAATTATTCATCGATTTGTATACCTTAATATGTAAATGATTTCGTGTCAGAACATCAATCGATATCCATACTTGTGTAGTTAGAACCATACTTGTAGGTCCAAGAAAGGTGGCCTCGCTGGAAGATATTAGCAAAGATTCAAATGGACAAACAAGACGAGACTAAATAAATAAGGGTGTACGGTATAAAGTTAATGTTAATAGTCAAACTTTTTATTACATTATAATTTCAAATGGGATCAGGTAGAATCCGAACATAATTGAGCACCACAAGAAAAATCGAAAAATCAACCGGTAATCATAAAAAAATATGTTAAGTCTTCTTTTCTGTAGCCGATATGATAATGACAAAAAAATTATTTGCATTTAATATTTTTATATTTTTAGATATTGTGGCTTTAACAAAAAGATTTTAATATCAGTAAGTAATGCCCACTTAAATGACTTTTATCTCAAAAAGAAAATTACATTTTTTTTTAATTATTCGAAATCTAATCTTTAAAATAACGTTAAACTTATGAAAATGTAGCAAACAAAATTAACCAAAATAGTATTGTAGTTTTTACTAATACAATTATATATTTATTTTTAAGTAATATAAACTTTTAAAAAAAATTTAGTACATTCTGTTAAGGTTTTAAAGAATAGGAAATTTACGTAAGGAATAAAAAATGGTGCTCATCGATTTGTGTCTGACGTTTACGTATTTCAAATAATCAATTCCGATTTAAAATTGAATAAAAAAATAATACCAACAAGGAAGGTATATTTAATATGATAATAAATCCTTATATACGAAATATGTACATTCAGACCAATAAAAAATAATTCATTCATTCATCATCAGAAATTATGTAATCGTCTTGAAAATGTTACCGGTTAAAGGATGACATCAAGTGTGGGTGGGATAATATTGGGATTTTTTTAAAAACTAAAGTTAATAAAATTTTTGAATAAAAACTTTTGAAATGAATTTTATAATTTAGAAAGTGTTTTTGAATTTATGTCTTCAGGCAGTATACGAGGTGTGCCAGAAAAGTAATGAGAGTGGCAATACTACGGACTTCCAGAAAAGTAATGAGAGTGGCAATACTACGGAGCTGCAAATATTTTGAACATTAGCCCTTTTTAGATGTGCAGTCAAAGTTTTCATCTTGTTCGGTAATTGAAAAATCCTATAAAGGATTATAAGTAAAGTTTTGTTTACTTATCACCCTTTATAAGAAAATTTGGAGCAAAACTTGGAGCAACGATGTGACATCATATTTGAGCAACGACGTGACATCTGTGAGTTTGATTTATGGAAAGTTGCAACGAGCCTATGGGGAACATTCCTTATCAAGAACACATATTTTTTATGATAAAATGCATATTTTAAGGGTTGATACCAGGAGAAAGAGGTTCCTGTATAAACTATCCTATTATTAATACATACTCGTATCTCTTGAAACAAACACTTAAGAAATATATCCTATTTCATAGAGAGTCCCAAAAGGCAATATTCATAATCCCATTTTATATAATAAAGGGTATGTTTTATGTTCCAGGTCAATATTTTTTTTTAAATAACTTTTATCTGAGATAGATTCTTATAATTAACAGTTCCATTTTGACAATTTCCAATCATTATTTATAAGATGAAGAGTGAAGGTAAATTTATAAAATAGTACTTGCAAAATCCACCTACCTTTTTACACCCTAATGGCAAAATGATACGACAACTAACTAATGCTCCTTTCTAAGGACTTTACCTAGACAATACCAGGGGTATAAGCTACTTGGCCATAGATGGCGTGAGTGAGCATATTAAGCTACCATGGGCACGCCATACTTTTTTTTTATGAGTTTGACATCTGTCAACATTAATCAGTGCACATTGTCAGCAATTTCGTACAACAACATATATTTTTCCTTTGGTAATCATGTCTAGTTTTGTGCCAGAAAAAGAGCATATGCGAGAAGTGCTGCTTTTCTGCTTCAGTTTGAAGAAATCGACTGCCGAATCGCATCGAATGCTTATGGAGGCCTATGGAGACAGTGCTTTTTCGGAAACAACATGCCGAGATTAGTTTCGTCGGTTCAAAGACGGCAGTTTTTACTTGTGGGACAAGAAGCGTGAAAATCGGCCTAGCAAGGTTGAGGACCATCAATTGCAGGCTCTTTTGAACGAAGACGGTATCCAACCGCAAAAAATGCTCGCGGAGCAACTGGGTGTTACTCAACCAGCCATTTCCATGCATCTGCGTGCCATGGGGGAGATTGAAAAGATCGGAAAATGGGTGCCGAATGAATTGTACGATGGAGCGATGCCAAAATACATGCGAAATCTTGCTCGCCAGATAAAAGTCGTCCCTCCATAAAATTGTGACAGGCGATGAAAAGTGGATATATTTCGAGAATCCTAAATGCAAGAAATCGTGAGTTGATCCCGGCCAATCATCAATATCTTCCCCAAGACTAAATCGCTTCGGACGGAAGACGATGCTGTGCGTTTAATGGGATCAGCAGGGTATCGTCTACTATGAGATATTGGAACCTGGTGAAACTGTCAATGCCCACCGCTACCACCAACAACTGATCAAATTGCACCGTGCTCTGCGTGAAAAAATGACGGATTATCAACAAAGACATGACGCACCATCGCACACGTCAAAAATGTTCTGAAACTACTTGGAGACACTCACCTGGAAGGTGCTACCCTACCCCGATTATTCACCAGACCTGGCCCCTTCCGACTACCACCTGTTTTCGTCGATGGACCACGCGCTCGCTGAGCAGCATTTCGATTCTTCCAAAGACATCAGAAAATGGCTTGATTAGTGGTTTACCTCGAAAGAGAAGGAACTTTTTTGGCATGGTATCCACAAATTGCCCGAGCGATGGGAAAAATATGTAGCTAGCGAGGGCAAGTACTTTGAATAAATTTGTTTTTGCTTTCTATGCAAAAAACATGTGTTTTTTGACTAAAAAACAACGGATTTAAGCTAATAAACCTGGTAGATTTATTTGGAACCTAAAACTATATAGAATACTGCACAATAATTCGCAACTAATAATTAATAATAAACTCTTCATAATAAAACGCAATTAAAAAACCAATTTGGACTTATAGAATTGAAGTTTTGGGTTCAACCAAACTTTCCAATTTCTATCGCATCTACTCCTTTCAGATTAAGATCCCTGACAAATTTATAGATTACTCTTTTTATAGTTGTAATAATATAATTTCTATTCCCAACAATTTCATCCATTTTGCCCTTCAATTATAATGCATTCGTAAGGGAATTTTCTTCTATTACCCCTCCCTAAAAGCACTCATCGGAAACAAAACTAACAGTGACCCCGAGATTTATCAGAAGCTTTTAACGCCGATGGGTGTTTATTCCAACTTCATTGCTTTATGATATTATAAATTAATTTATTTTTCTAGTCATAGATTTAAAAAAAAATCCTAAAAATATGTTAACAAATTAAAACTTAATGATTCCTGCTAAAATTGTCATTTTTCGAGGAACATATTGTAAAATACGGAAAATTTCAAGTTCCCATCGTGGTACTATTTGAATTATTCTTATTATAATAATTTTTTTAAATAATACAAAATTGTATAAATAATGGAATAACGGTTAAAAGTTAAAATTCCGAACGTAAAAAATTATCTGGAACATTGAGAGAACACTCACTTCTCCTACAAAATCGATAATCGAAACAATTTCAATCTAAATTATTTTTTTACAATATTTATATATTTATTGTTTTTTTTTGGAAGAAGGATAAGCAAAATTGAGAAAATAAATAAAATTTTAAAAATACGAGAAAAGATCATAATTAATACAAAAAGCGGCAAAAATTCGATTCTGTAGAAATTTATTAAATGTTGCGCAGCATGTTGCACAAGATTTTGATTGTGCTTAAGGTACGTTCTCGCATAATTATCTGTAAAATGTGATGAAAATTATATTAAAATTAGAAGTACACTAAATGGATATTGTTGATGATTATTTCAATGGTTACCTTTTTTTTTGTTGGAAATTTGGCATTAACAGATTCTGAATGCATTTTATTTCCGCCATTAAATGGTGATAGACGAGTTGTAAATCCCCATCAGATGATAGTATAGCGCAACAAGAGGGGTATTAATAATTAAAATTATATTTCGAGTTTTTTTTTTAGATATGAATAATTATAAATTTATAGATATCAGTATAATTTTATCACTTAAACCTGTACGGAAAAGAAAAAAGCGTGAAATTATTTTGGACAAATTTTCTGGTTAATCTTTTACGAGTTTTTGACATAAAAAAGATAAAAGTTTTTGTCCTTTTTTAAAAATGATGTCGCTAGCTGGGATATTAGATTCATTTTTGATAGAATAGTTGAACTTGTGTTTTGAGGTTGTATATGTAAGCTTTCAAACGCAGTAGAGCTGACATTTGTTCGCAGCATAAATGAACATTTACCCCGACAAAGAAGAATACATTCTCCAGAAAACTACTGAAAAAACGTATCGTGTCCTGGTTGAAATTTAGGGTGATCTTCCTTCACATGGTACATGAAAAAATTGGTTTAAAAACTTAAAGACGGTGATTTTTAAATGAAGGGTCATCGAAAATAATCAAAGATGGAGAACTGCTAGAATTACTTGATGAAGATCCAATCGAGGATTTACCAACCTGTTAAAAATTTACGGTGATCATCCTTCTTTACAAGGAATATGAAAAAACTGATTTAAAGGAGATTTCGACGTGAGTGACAAAGATCGGGAAGGGACACCAAAAAAATTCGAAGATGCAGAACTGCTAGAATTACACCGAAAAAATTCGAAGATGCAGAACTGCTAGAATTACACCGAAAAAATTCGAAGATGCAGAACTGCTAGAATTACTTGATGAACCAATGGAAATGGTCCAAAAAGCAGAAAAGTGTGTCTCATATCAATTGAAGGAGTAAAAATTAGATTTATACGATAATCCTAAACAACCTAAAGTATGAACCTTAAACAATCAGGAGAATGAGGTCCACCAATGTCAGAACGCAATATCCACAGCTCGAACGAAGGTTATGCTGTTTATCTGCTGGGATCACAGAAGTTTTATTTATTATGAACTCCTGAAACCGTTCGCAACCATCACCGATGGTGAGACTGAATTCAGGTTTGAAAGAAAAACGGCCGCAATGAGACAATAGACATAACAAGCTTATTCTACTACGCAACAACACCAGGCCCCACGTTTCAAAACCGGTCCAGAAAAACTTGAAAGGAGTAAAATGGGAAACTTTGGCTCACTCACCAAGACTTCCCACTTCTCTTCTTTCATCGATAGATATTGCTTCTTCATATGCAGTCGGCCCTATTCCGGATAGCGGTTCCTATCTCATGAGAGTATCGGCATATTCGAGTCAAGGAATAAAAACAATTTTGTATGCTATTGTATAAATAAACGACAAACCTAAAGCTCAAAAAGGGGCAAAAAAATCCGCCCATACCCAATATAAATTTTTTTTTATATAAGAATATTTCGACGAAAATTTCAAAATGTTCTATAAAAACGTATTAGATGGTTTTGCTATATAAAAATAGCCACAAGCATTTGAAAAGATTTCCTTGTCAAAATAATGCAAAATCACGTATACTCATCTATGTGTAAGCATTCGTTACTAATATCAGTAATTGGTAATTACGAGTATTTGTACGAAATCGTACTTTATTATCGATGCAGGTTTCAGGCATTTTGTAAATTTACATTTTAACTGGAAGATATTCCCAAAGTTCAATAAATTCGAATGACTAAAAGCGATTACGCAATAATTTGGAATGAAAGTGTCCATTTCTGATGAAAATGCCATCAAATGACTGTAGGTGTTCTAATAGTTACACCAAAATTGAAATTAATTCCAACAATTAAGGGAGAGATAAAAGTAAATAATTTGAAAAAAATAATAGTTGATAGCTGATCTATTGAAAACTGTTAAAAAATTATTGTAGATATTTCGATTATTTCATAAAATTTTTATTTTCAATTTGCATTTGTTTGTATTCAAATAAAGATTTCTGTCTATTTTCAGATAGAAAATTTTATTTCCGTCATTTTCAGATGATTAGACAGTTCGAATTAGCATATTTTTCATAATTGATTAGAATATTTTGTGCGCTATTATTATTATTATTATTTTTTTTTTTTTTGAAAGGCATAATATTGTTTCTAGTATCCTGTAGTTTTTAGATATTTAACAAATAGTTTTTCTTTGTACTTTATGGAAATGATAATGAAAATGTCGGCAGGAATCTTTTTTAATTTTTTATTTGTATTCCGTCAGAAGTTGTCAAAATCATCGATTCAGAACAGTCTCTGTGAAAAATATTATTATTTTATGAAATATATAAAAAGGACAGGTAAGTTTAAAAAAGAAATAAAAACTTAAAGGAGGAACTATAATTAAATATTTTATTTAGGAGAAAACATTTTCACTTTTGTACAAGGTGCAGCAGAAAAGTAGTTAGATTTGTATCACTGAGGGTGATTTGGAAGAACTGCAAATTTCTTCTCCTCATAGCTTGTACGTTAGTCCCATTTTGGAAGTGTAGTATAAGTTAAAACTTCGTGTAGTAGCTTTAAGATCCTATAGAGTTTCATGCTTCATGTAACCGCGGGTTTCACTTATGAAAAGTTGCAACAAGCTCTTAGAGAACAGTCCTTGTTAAAAGTACATGTTTATCGGTGGCATAACGGAGTTTTGGAGGGCCGAAAAGCTGTAGATAGAGGAACCCAGCTCAAGCACGTATTCAAAAACGAAAACTGATGAAATTTTTGGAAGCACATATGTGTTTTTTTTAAAGGATTTTTTAAAAGGCTCAAAATAGGGATTTTTTGCACAAACTCAGACATTGAAGATCCTTGGATAGTCTACCATAACAATGAATCCTGTCACAGCGCCAGCCCCATCATCAATTTTTTGTCGAAAAATGTATTCCTTTGGTTCACCAGTCATCTTTTTTCATCTGATCTCCGTCGGTGTAACTTTTTTTGTTCTTCAAAATAAAAAAAAAATACTTGAAAGGACATAATTATAGTACTATCAATAGCGTCCAAATTGGTGCAACCGAAGGACTGAAGGTGATTCCAGTTGAAGTCTTCTAACACTGCTGCAAAGAATGGAAACAATGCTTCCACCGGTATATATCTGCCCAAGTGATTTGTATTGAAAGATAAAAATTCATCACAACGACAATCGGGAATCCGGTCTAGGCCCGTTGAATTGAAGAACTCCAGACGTGCCGGCTTCGCACCCCTCTTTTTTAGTTCGACACCCTTAGTATGTTTTTGGCGTCATGATTAAAGCGGTTGCTCCACCGAAAGTTAATTCTAAATCAATTTCTGGAACCATAAATCGAGCTTTTCCGAGCAGGATGTTCCTGATCCATATGCAGCCTCCTGAGTTGAATTTTATCCTCAACCGGGCGATCATAGTAACGCTTCAGGATAACTAGGCTCCGGAGTCGTCCAGCCTCATTTAAGGGCAAAAAATTCTTTGAAGGAACCTTCTTTCGAACACTGACAAGAGCCTCTTATTCTAATTATTGTTTATCTGCTACATATCTAGCAATTTCCTTAGATTTGTAATGGAGAGTTGCGTTTGAGTCGGCTGATGTTTTCCGTACAACGTACTCCAGAATCAAGTTAAATAGCAATCGTTTGAAGTGATGGAGGAGCTTAAGTAAGTCCATCAACTTACTTAAGCTCCTCCATCACTTCAAACGATTTGGAGAGCCCCCTCTGACCTAAACGTGGCATGATGTATTCTTCATGGTTAGTCCGATCAGCCTGATTAGCTTCAATAGAATTTTGGATTCAGCTAATATGTCTAGAAGTTTGATTCTGTAAATGATATCGTATGCCTCACGAAAAACGACAAAAAGCTGATAAACGTTTATATTGAACTCTGTTATGGTTTTTTATTTCGAAATATGGAAGATTTTCCTGGGTGTTGGATGAGGAGAAGAAGCTATAAAACTTGAGAATTTTAAGAACTTGAAATTGAACAAGGCGCTCGTACGATGGAATTAGTGGTCCGTTTCTTCCGCTATCTGGGGATGCGAGGCCGAACCATGAAGTTTTATGATGATAATCTAAGCTTAAGAAGCCGCCCGAAAAGTAAATGTACAATTTCATGGATTCCTTTAGTGTAAAATATAAATTCCGCACTAATAAAATCTATGAAACTGTAGCTGCGGCCAGCATAACTACTCTGAGGTCTTCTCCAGGACTTGCCGGACACAGAATATTTGGTCGATCTTTGATCTGCTCACCCTTAGACCGATCTAACGTTTGCCAATTATCTTTTCTGCTAGAGGTTTTAATCGTCTTCTTTAGATTAGGACTACACAGTGCGTCTAATAGAAGATTACCTCTTTAATCGTTTAACTCTACAAAAAGTTCGCCACTATATTGCACTAATCGTGTGAGTGCACGATATTTATGCGTGAGCGCGCAAATTTCCCCGTGTCAAAAATGTAAAAGGGTGAATTCGCGAACCTATTCATGATTTTTTGCATTCGACAATTTCTATATTTACTGTGCGGCTGCATTCATTCGTATATATTTTATTTGTGATAAATTTTTTTAAATTTAATAATTTAATATTTATTGTTGTTATTTTAACATATGCAAAGTGATGAAAATTTAAAAAACTAACAAAATCTAGTTTAGTGTAAAGCGAAAAATTGTATGCGTATAAATTTATAAATCTTAATACATAATCTAAGCTTTAGGATGGTGGACAAAATATTTGTATGCTGTCTAAAGGAAAGAAATGCCCCTATAATTTTTCGAAGCTAGTTTTATCGTCTTTTTTGTAAATTAATTTATACTGACTGAAATATGCGTTGTAATTAAAGAATTAAATTTAAATAATTTTTTTCAAAAAACGTAATTAAAATAAAATTTATGCAAAAAATATTACTTTTCTACTATACCTACATCTATCGAAAGAGATATTTTGTGTTTTGGTCCTTGAAATTGGGTCAAAAGGGTTTTTTTTTTTTGTAATTGATGAACTTTCTTGCATATGGTTAGGAAACAATTAAATTCACATTTAAATAGTTTTCATTTAATTTTCATAAATTCACCTCAATATTTATTACTACCACATACATCCACCCATACATTTACCCACATATAATTAATATTCAAAAAAGTTTTTAAGTGAAATATGGAAATTTGAAACTATTATAACTTATGAAGTGGAATGGTTCCTCTTTTATATAATATAAAAGAAAAATTTATCTATACAGGATATTGTGTTTTAGCAAATAATTTAGAAAATTTAATTATTTACAGTAAATGCAGAAGTATTTTAAATACTTTTTTAAGAAAACTCTTTTTAAGATTTTAAAAGAGTTTTTTTTTTATTAAGATTTTAAAAGAATTAAATATTAAAAATTTTTAAGATTTTAAAAGAATTTTATAAGATTTTAATTATAAAAAAATTTTTTAAGATTTTAAAAGAATTAAATATTAAAAATTTAATATTTTTAAATTTGCACTCTTATAAAATAAGTAACCAATATTGAAAAAAAGAAACTTTTATAAAATAAGTAATTTTATAAAATAACATTTTTTACACAATATAATGATAGTTTTTTAATAACTTATTTATACTGAAAATTTTCAATTTCTCCAAAATTAGAAAATAAATATATTTAAAAAAATACATAAGATTTTTTTGAACCTTCTTTTAAATAAAAGCTAACGCATGATGGAACTTGAATTTTTCGTAACAATGAGCACTTTTAGGTTTTCGTTATTTTTACGTCTGAATGTAAAAAATAAAAAAAAAATATATTAATTTTATAAAAAAATTATATTCAAAAATTAGAAATTTTGTTAAAAGAAGCTTAATTTGCTTTGTATTTTTGATAGACGCACTTTGAATATAAAATAAAAAAAACAATGATTATAGTTTTGATTTATTATTACTATGGTAAAATATTTAAAATATATAAAATTAAGTTTTTCAAAGAGAATGTGCTTGGTATGTTATGATATGTAAAGTAGCGCCATGCCTTAAGGAACCCGTTTGTCCTATTATTATACAAAATACAAATAATTTCGATGCTATATCCTTATTTAAGGATATAATTATAAAGATTTTAAATGTTGCGCTAATAGTTGTCCTTTCAGTACGAAAGGACAATAAATTCTTATTAATACCGGATTATTTATTTTATAGTTCGGAAACTATAAGCCAGGTATTTAACAGATATTAAATAAATATAATTATTTAAGATCACATTTGATTAATTTAAAAGTTGCCATTTTATTTTATAGATTGTTTATTTGATCATAGAATACGCGGAAGATATACCGATTGGTTGCTGAAACAATATGCTTTGGATGCTGATTATTTGAATAAAATTTTTTTAGCGATGAGGTTCATTTATTGCCTGACAAATACATCAATAAACAAAATTATCATATATGAGACTTTAAAAATGTATAATTGACAGTGGAAAAAACTATTATATTTGCAAAAAAATGATTGTCTGGTATGCATTTCGGTCTGAAGGTGTCATTGTCCCGTATAGCTTTGAAAATTGGCCCATATATCTTTGAACTTACTTTTTTCTTTAATTTTTACTAGAAAACTATTATATAAACCATATGTGATTTTAAGAAAATGGATCTAAAAGTTACACAACATGATGTATTTGGAATAAATTGCGTGACAAGTGCCCAATTAGCTCTCAAGATCATCTGATTTGACGCTGCTGCACTTTTTTTCTTGTATAATAACAGAAAAAGAAGTATTAGCGCATAACATTCTCTAATTTTAGAGCACTTTCAAACTAACACCCATCAAGTGATTATTATGGTAGCCTTGGCGATAGTATTGATGATTTGACCGTTACCTAAAATTTAAATAGGTGGCTCAGAAATCAGCAAGATAATGCATGTAGTTTTCGGTCAGTTTTGGTGTCTGTGGCAGCACTACGTCCAGTAAATTCTATGATTCGATGGCTCTTCGTCGAATCAGTGGCGAAACCGATCCGTCGTACGATCGTATGATATAAAGAGAACCCGAATGAGCCAGCATCATCAGGATGATCTGAATTTACAAGGGCATACAGCGTCAGTCAGCGAAGTCGACTAAGCGTACTAGAATTAAAGTTAATTTTGTGTAACTGTCGCGTACTATACAAATATTAAAAATGTGATATATTTGTACAAATAATTGCTTAATCATTTAAACTGGCTTGCCAAATATTAATTACATTAATAACGCAAATGTTCTGTCGTAGTTTAATATTAAAATAGGAACAAGTGAATTAAATCATCTAAATAATTCACGTGAAATATCTAAATAATTAAATAGAATAAATAAATAATAAAAATATCGACTTAAACCTGAAGATAAATTTATTAGAGGACATATTGTGTATAATATTATACAATAGTTAAGCGGCAAGATGCCAAATTTGCACATTTAAACTTTCGCCATGGTGAAGTCATTTGCACATGGTGGGCGATATTATAAAAACTGCGTATTGGCTTTAGGTTTAAGATAATTATTTAAATGAAGATAAGATTAGTTATTTAAAAAATTAACCATTATGATATCATCAAAATAGAATTAAGGAACAACTAATAATTTGAACGAAAGTATAAGGTAGAATAATAATAAAGTAAATTTAAATGAAAAAGAAAAGATGCTTATGAAGAGAAGAAGAACTCGAAGGATTGTCAATTCATATACAATTTTTTTTCTCTGTTCCCTATCGTTTTTATATATATTATTGTTCTTTTTGACATTTAAAAAAAATTAGATTCATATTGAAAATGTTTATAAATATTAATTATATAGAGTTATATTAGGAAGGAAAAATTTCCATATGAAAGGAAATGTTCGAAAAAGTCATTATTAATTGATGATATCAAAATGATCGAGTCCTACAAGATGTCTCATAGCAGCCATTTCAATAATGTTATATTTTATATACTCATATAATAGAAAGATTTAAGCAATTTAATTAAATAAAATTAAAAAATCTGATTTATTATATAAGTGGGTTTTCAAAGCACCAATTGGATAATCGTAAATAAAAAGGATATGACATTGAAAATAAATTGCAATCAATTAGATCAACTCTCAAAAAATTGTTATTACCATAAAATTATAGCTGGTATTTGAAGTTTCTCCAGAAATTGATAATATACTATTAGGCCTTAATTTTTTGTTATTTGTTGTGTGCAATTTAATAGGTTGTACCGAACTCGATAATTCGGAACTAATACGGAAGTAGATATTGAAATAATGAAATATGCCATAAGAGGCTGGCAGTTTTTTTTTAGTTATCTGCCTTCAAAAAGAATAAAAAAATTGCAAATGTCTGTTCTCAGTTTGGACATTGTTTATGTACAAATATTTTTGCTATAATGATAACCAGTTACAGAGCTACAAGTACACATGTTTGTATAGCTAAAGTGTACCAGTGACAATATGATTTCGATAGAATATAATTGAATATGTGCGGTGATCATTTTACAGATGAGCAAGTGTATTGATTTCATGGTCTTGGAAGTGATGAAAACCGCCCAAATAATAGTATTAAGAAAATCAATTTTCTATTTGTGCTAACCTTTTATCGAGAACTCCCTAACGTAATTTGTGGACTCATTGAACTGCACGAGTGTGAAAAGCCAATTTAGATAAAAAAATATATTCAGTATTGGTTAAGGCGAATAATATAAATATGAATTAACGATGTAGAAAATTTCCCCTATATTCTATGATAACCAAATAAAATTGAAAAAACGGATCGACTACTATCGAAATCTTGTCTTCGTATACACGAGTGCATGTTTGAAAATATTCGATTAAAGTCACATATTTATATTTCAATTTTCAAAATATTTCTTTTTTAAAACTATAATAAAATGTTTTTACGTCATGTGACTATTTTTTGAATTTATTTATCATTATTTTTTTTTATTAGAAATTTAAACAAAAATATTTACTTCAATAAAATTGTATGAATTCATATGATTTATCGTTAAGGTGCCATTAGACCGTCAGCTAAATTGGCAGACGTCAGCCAACGTGACGTCAAAATGACGCTAGGATCCATCCCAAATCTGACTGCTTGCACAATAGCCTGATTTTTTATAACGTTGGCTGATATGGCTGAATCGTCAATCTAATAGACTGATTTGTGACGTTGGTGGACAAAGGAGCTGACTAATCAGACATACACGTATTACGTCAGCCATGAAACGAATAGTGGCGATACAAAATCACTGACTGTACTGACTGCACTAAATTTAAGGTACATTTTTTTCAATTATTTTTATTTCGCTAAATATTTTATTCATTACAAAGTTAAATAATAGTTTTTTTGTAAAATCTTCTATATATTTGTAGTTACATTTACTATCAGTTTTCAACATTATCCGATTTATTTACATTTTAAAATCATACATAATCGATAAAAAGAAGAAGAAAACTTAGAGAAAATCTTTTTAATTTGATTTAAATTGCATAATCTATAATATGGCATTTTACAAATTTCAAAATTTTCAATCGAACAGTTACGCAACGATATCGAAACTAATCGAAAAATAGATGTTTTTGCCAATAACAATAAAGACAACGTGATTAATCGGAATATTTACGGTTCGGTTCAAAAACCTTTAAATGGATAACACAGGGTAGAGTTTTGTAAATGCACTCCCATAAAAGAGCCTTTTGTAAAAGGATGTATTTGATAAATGTATGAATTTCTATAATATATTCCTTCTTTTTTCTTTAAATGACAACAATAATTGCTATTTGTAATAAAAAAAAAAATTACCAGACAGTAGGCAAAAAAGAGAGGAAAATAAATTATTCTTTTTTTAATATATTTACGTGATTATGTGGTACATAATATACATGAAACTTTAAAATGAATACAAACTTGCAACTGCACGTGACAAAGTTGACAACAGCACATGGACTATTCCATTTCTGAATGATACTGTATTATCCTGCTGGCATACATATTGTTCTTATACAGTACTGCTCTTGAAATCATACCAAATATTTCGAAGTGAAATATGTTGAAGATATTCATATTATGAAAATCTCCAAAGTAAAATAGGAGAACTTATTTTAAAACCAACAATATTATTCGTTGCGGATTTCAAAAAGGACTAATTCTCAAAAAAAAATATAAAGAAAATTTGCATAAAATTTTAAAGAATTGTCTTACATATTTTTTATTCAAAAAATTTTTTTTTAAAATTGTATTTATATTTGCAAAAATAATTGTTATGTAACAAATACATTTACATCAATAATTAATTAATAATATTATTCCATACGAAGTATCAGTAAACACCCACCTCTCTTTCTCCAACGAATCAGTAAACACCCACCTCTCTTTCTCCAAAGAATGACCATTAGAAAATTTTAAAAAATCAAGAGACTATTGTCTTTTCAGTTTCCGATAAATGTTTCCGAGGACGGTAATAGAGAAAAGTTCTCTTACAAGTGGATTATCTTGATATTACGGAAAATGCACAGGTCCTGAACAAAGCGAACAATAAGATCGCGATGTTTATTATTAGTAAGAGCATAAAAAGGGGTATTAAAAATTTTACGCAGGATCTTGGCTTGTAAAGCCTGGATGCGATAGGAATTGGAACGTTAACGTCTGTTACCTTCAACTCTTTTTAGTCTAGTATGTGGATTCCATATTAATCTCTTGTCTAGGTGAAGGCCTCAATAATGTACTTTAGTAGATTGTAAAATTATATTGCAGGGTAGATTGATTTTGGCAAAGAGTAAAAGTAATGTGAGCACTTTTCTATTCATTTACCTTTCCTCTCCATCTCATAAACCAGAATTGAAGATTGTGGACATGGAATTGTAAAGAGTTTCTCCCGCCAACTGATTAGCATTTCATTTTCCATTATTGCCACATGAACCGGACATCAACGCAAGGTCCGTTTTTTTTCTCAGCACTACTCCCATATATTCTCAACACTGCTCCCAATCACGGCTTCCAAAATGGAAGTGGAAAGAAAGTTTAGATGTGGAGGAAGAGAGTGTAAGTATGTGTATCTGTCTCTAATGTTGAAATTATTAGAAATAAGGAGGATGAATTTCTTTCCGAGTTGGTGTTTGTGATAATAGTTTTGACTAAATTATGGAAAGATAATTATCAAAACAAAGATTATTGTAAATAATAGTTATTGGATTTTTATGAAGATACAGAGTTTTCGACCAGTTTCGATTAAGATTTAGTACACCGAGAATGTCCTATGAGTTCCTTTTGGCAGTCTAATGCGATGGTTAATAACTGCTTTGATACACCTTAACTCTGCTATTGGCATTCTGACTCATAAAGTGAGGTAAATGGTTAAGTCTTTAAAATATATTTCAATAAAGAACGACTGAGCTTTCAGACAAAATGTGTGTTTCTTTCAAAATTTAATATATCTTATTGGTGATTTTGTATTCAAAAATTTTTTTAATATAATTTAATATTTTTATTTTTTATTTTATTTGTAGTAGCAGCAATTTGTCGTAGTCGCATATTTTATTTAATTTTTATTATAGCCTGAACTTTATTTTTAATTTATTTATAAAACATTTTATATACATTTTTATACAACCAACTCTTTTGTTGATACTTATTTATAAATTAATTTAAAAAATTCTGTGCATTTATTTTAAGTACTTTTTTTGTGCTAAAAAATGCCCTAACAAATATTAAGAATTTTCGAAATTTCTCTAAATATCCGTAAAATATTTTTAAAAAGAATTAAAATTAGATATTTCCTCATATTAAATGAAGATATCCAATATTTTTATACTTATTGACTAAATACTTAACAAACGGTATAATTTTTAAAAATCCTGAAATTTTTTACAAATGAAACAATGATTTTTTACACCATATTTTTTTCTCTACAATTTTAGAATAAATATCCTATAGTAAATTTATATTTATAATTTTCAATAAAAAATTTTCAACTTTATTTATTTTGAGGATATTTTGTCACAGACAAATTAATGCGGAATTTTACGAAAATCTAACTGTACCTACTCTGTTTGTACGATATTCCTGATAAAACGTCCATTGGTGTAAGGCATTAGAAAAGCTTCAATTATAATTATATTGGGTAACATTTCATGAATACTAATAATATTTTTTACCTTCGATTTTAGAAAATAATTTTTGTATAAAAACCAAAGTTATTTGCAAAATTGATTGGCTTTCATCATAATACCGGAATAACCTTGCGTACAATTTTTTTAAGATTCGTCCTTTTCAGAATTTGAATATTTGCTTTAGGAAATTGTATCAGATTGTCTGTTTTCGCTTTTGGTTTCTTACTGTAGTTCAGAGCTTTTTTTGTTTTTGGTTTCTTACTGTATTTCATTATTTTAGCTTCAAATCTATCTATTAGTTATATTCATAGATAGATTTGAAGGTAGAATAAATAAATACAATAAAAGAATATTAACATGTATTTCAATTGGAATATACTAATACAAAGACGTATTGCAAGCATATTGATTATAAATAAGGGCGAAGAAAATGTAACCTTCTCTTTACCACGAGTATCATGGAATTTATGTAAAAACGATGTACAAAATTGATTATTTTTATGAATATTTATTTATACTCGTAATAGTAAATTACTGATGATAATAACAAAATTTTAAATTCCTTAAATTTTCACATATGTTTGAAAATATTAAACTTATATATTTTTATTATTATACAGGGTGGCGCAAAATGAACGTTGCGGTTTGAATTGTTTAAACATTTTTTTAAAGCGATAATTATTATTTTTATTCTTTAATAGTTCTAGTATATTTATGGGAAATCTTTTTAGTTTAATAATGAAAAATGTAATGTCGCAAGTGGTCTTTCCAAACATTTCCGATAAACTTTCGCAAAATTTAAGGTGTTATGGCCTTGATTTCATTGGGAGTGCTGTCTTTCTTGGTTTATTAACGTACACTCTTTTTATCAAATATTCCCAAAGAAAACAACAGAAGCAGAAATACAGAGGCCAATTGAAATCGGTTCTCAGCGAATAAATGCGTTTGCCATAGATATAATTTAACAGCGCCGTTGCTCCATTTTGTTGCAACCACAAGGTTGAATGGTTTTCCGCAGCTGCACCAATAATAGTGCTCAATATCGTGCGATATTGAGCATTATTAATGGAACAGTGATACTGTCTTCATTTTCAAAAAAAATATGGACCAATGCTCCCTTCTTTGCAGTGACCTTCCTGATAGCAAAAGTTGTGTCGAACATCCCTTGTTGATGTTAATAGAGTTTCCTGCGTACTCTCGCATACGTCATTCTCCGGCACAAGGTAGGTTGCTTACTATCCTATGTTGTTGAAAATTGGTAGCCATAGCATTTATCAAAACAATTGATTTTCAAAATAAAGTTGAACAATTTGATTTGTTGTTCAATTGTCTATTATTCCATTTAAAATTCCCCAAGTCTTCTTTGCAACCTACTAAGATAAAATATTTAAAAAAAAATTATAGCAAATTCGAACTACAACGTTCATTTTACATAATAAAAATAATACGGAAAGAGTTTCTTTAAATAAATTAAAAAAGTGACATTTAGTTTATTAAAAAAGTTGAACTTTTTTGTATTTGATTAAAAAAGTGAAAAAATCAATTTAAATCACTATAAGCAATTTTATGATAATTAAGTGAAAGCTTTTGCTTTAAAAATACTAGTATTTAGAGATTTTTTTGCTACGAAAATGGAACTATAAAATTTCAGAAATTATATAACAATGATGTCTACGATCAGTACTAATTGATTGTTAGTTAAATCGGACTCGATAGACTTTGTGGTATAAAATGCATAATGAAAATTTAGCCCCTGCTAATGATCTAGCCATAAATAAGGTCATTATCAACACATTAAATGATTATTCAATTTAAGCTTTTAAAAGTATAGTTAAATAAAAGATATTTTAAAAGTAGATTTTGTTTAACACTTTTATTTATTATATTATATAAATTTTGTCATTTTGTAAAAAATATAAAACTATTTAAATCGATATCGCAAAACTTCTTGCAGCACTCGATTATTTTGAAGTTTTTTTTGGTTGAACTTTATGTACACTACGGACTGTAAATTGGATATTACTTGATGAATGTTGATTTTTAAATATTTCAAAGTTTAGAAATTATCTACGTTAATACAATCTTTTATGAATTTTTAAAAGAAAAAGTATATGTACAATCTTAAAGACTAATTGTAATCACAAATTCTTTAAATTAAGTATCCTGAGATCTTTTCGTATAATAAATTCAAAATTTGCCTTGTTGTTTGGCTAAGGGTGTTATTTCTTTAAAAGCACCTAAAGTTTTGATTAAAATTTTTAAATTTGAGCTGAAGAAAACTGATTATAATACGTCTTTAGTGCTCAGAATTGAAGGTAATGGTCTCTTTTTCTTCATTTTCAAAAAAATGGGGACCATTACCACCTCTAGACCAAAATATACGCAAATACAATAGCTACTTGTAGGTATTCAGCGCCTTTTATATATAGCAATTTTACTTGTTGTAATATCCACCGAACGAGTAAAGTGCCTCATAGTTGAAGAAAATTTATTTCGAAAAATTAGCATCCAAAGCCTGTTGTTTCAGCAAGTAAATGTTATTTAATTAATATAATAAAAAAAACACTGCATTTTTTTATTATATTAATTAAATAATATTATTAAATGGCAAATTTTAAGCTTAATAAATTTTATTTTTCATAATCTGTATATTTGGATATACTTTTTAGATAATGAAAGGGATAATCGTCTATTTACGTGGGCTATATTTTCTCGAAAGTATAAAAGATTTAAGTTCCATGCGTATAAAAAATTAGGTGTTTTTTTCTTATCATCGAAAATTTATTTTTTAGTTGGGATAAAAAAACAAGTTTTTTTCAATATCGTCGGCAAGAATGTTCGGAAAAATATAAAAATTTCCAAAGTAAAATAAACCCAAAAGCTACAATCCGTATTTTGTTGGTGTTTTTTTGTTAAAAATGTTTTAAACGGTGTATCTAAAAATAACTTAAATCAATATTATATGCAAATAGATTTTTCAATATCCAATATAATTTCCATATAAATTGGAAGAATATGCAATTTACAATAGTTACAGAAAAATTACTCCATGTTAATTCAAAAGCTTTTATCTTAATAAGAAAGTATCCTTTACATTTAGTGAATTGATTATTTTATAACATTCTTTTATTCTTTTCAATAAAGTGTAGCGTTTTTTTGTTGGTAAAAGGTATATTATTGAAAAATTTGTTACAAAATACAAATAAACACAAAAAATTTCTATAAACAAACCGTTTTTTATTGGGTAATTGTATTTGATAAGAAAATTTGTAATCCTTTTAAAAAGCTTACCAATAAAATTGAAGTAGGCCATTTTGTATTTTCAAAAGAAAATAGTGGAAAACAAAAAAACTTTATATTAACTTTGAAAAGCTTTTCTTATTTTATTTTTCTTTGAATAATTATAAATTTTATTGAATTTGAATAAAATGTAAGAATTTTTTGGCCTCCGTAATGATAATACCCAAAATATGCTGGCATAAAAGCTATAATCAAAAGAATCTTGAATTTGATACCTAAAAAAACAATTCTAAATACGTAAAATAAAGTAAAAAACAAACTCAACCAAATATAGTATCCTCAAATGATTGAGTATTATTTTGAGTATAAAATTGCCTTATGCATGATTCAATGAAAATTAAGATAGAAAAAACAACCTCCTCAAAAAATTTGCTATGTCCTATTATAAGAAAATTTATTTAAATTGTACATGTGATATGCAATTGCGTATGATTTTCCATTTGACATCACACTAAAGTGACATCATTAACGATGCTATATCCTCGAATCATTTTTGCTATTCATTTGGAAAATCAATTCTTTCCCATGGGGATGAGGAAAATTATGTGAATAGTAATGGAATATAGCAAATGGCTCCAGAGGGGCCTTGAGATGTTATCAGTGGTGGTAGATGAGAGGGTGACTATCGAATCTAAAATAAAAATTATTGTGTGGATTTATTCATAAATCTCGTCCTTATATGCTCGTTAAAATTTAATTGCGTATCAGTTTACAGCCATCTCCAAACCAAATGACTTGTGAGTTAATTTAATAACTGACTACTGCCCATCTATTATCGAAGAATAGGCGACTACTTGTAGATTTCTTTTGCCTTTACCCTCATGAGGATATCCTCCGTGACAATTTTATTTTTTTAATTTTTTATTCATGTTAAAGGTTTTTTCAAAGTCGTCAAATTATTTCACTATCACTTTTTCATCAAATTAAAATTTTTAGTTAATTTCTCAAAAGGAAAAATGCGTAATTTTTTAACAAATCCATTAAAAGTTTTTTAAATCCTTAAAAATTGCAAAAAACATAATTTTTTTTATTACAGTTTTTTTTTAAAGAAAAATATCACTTTTAATATTGCTATCAAATTTTCCAAATTTATTATGGTAAACTTTTTAATTCAATAATATGAGAATGCTTACATGAATAAAACTCGAGTATGTCGATTGGATTAAATTTAAGTTTAGTACTCGTAACTTGCAAGTATGCACCTTTATTAGTGCAAGTAAAAACTTTTCAAAATAAATAATTTTTGTCAACTTGTAAGTGGCTTCTTATATTTACTTTATTTATTGACGATTAGAAAATCTTGTTCGAGTTATAAACGTTCGTTGCAAACGTTATTTTTGTTGTTGTTGTGAGGTCTCTGAAATAGGAGCCAGAGGGCATTATGTAGTGCCATGACCATGACGCTATTTGGCAAGGCTAGCCAAATTTTTTTTAGAAGAAAAATGCGTTTTTTTTTTTTGAAGAATAAAGGTTTTTATTAACGAAAGTTAATACGGGATTATTTGTAAAGATGGTGTATGATAGGTTTTCGACCACTTTCAGAAATGATAGAGTCCACCGGAAAAGTCCGAATACTGCTACTTTGGTGTACTAACCACATAAAGTGAAGGAATAGAGCATTGTTCCGAAACGTTCTTTTTGTTACCCTTAATCGACTGAATAAAAAGAAAACACTTTATTCGTTCATGAACATAAAAATAAATTTTTATTTTAACTATGTTATAATAATTACTTCTACTCTGAACTCTAAACTGTTCTGCACAAAATACAATACAGAACGTTTTAGAAACTACACTTAGAAAAACAGAACTTTGTGGACTGCTACAAGACAAATACTATGTTATAGAAAAACAAAGCACCCTTTACGAAAAACGGACGGAACCTGGGCCAAAACGGATAAACATAAAGCAGACGCTTTTGCTGAACATCTTGCACAAACATTTACTCCACATGAGGACATATTAGACAGGACTCATTGCACTACAATCGAGACGGAACTATCCATTCCCTTATCCATGAGTCTTCCCCCTAAGGCAATCACTGCTTCCGAAGTTGCCAATTTAATCAAGCTCCTTCCCAAAAACAAAGCTCCTAGCTATGATCTGATTACCTCCAATATACTCCAACAACTCCCTAAAAGAGCAATAGTGTTCCTTGCCACAATATATAACTCCATCCTTAGAACAATACATTTCCCAATCCTTGCGATCATTAAAATGATCCATAAGCTCAATAAACCAATAAACCGCCACACTTCCTACAGGTCAAAGTCTCCTTCCAGTACTCTCAAAAATCTTTGAAAAAATCCTCCTTCGCCGCTTACATCCTCTATTCAAATCTTCAAATTTAATTCTTAACCACCAGTTTGGTTTCCGCGCCGAACACTCCAATACCCAGCAGTGTCATCAAGTTGGCGATTTCATTGCATCCTCTTTAGAAAGAAAAGAGTACTGTCCCGGTGTGTTTCTTGATATCATTCAAGGTTTTGATAGAGTTTGGTACCCGGGTCTACTCTGGAAACTAAGGAGGATCCTTCCTTCCACCTATTTCCTAATCCTAAAATCATTCCTTTCCAACCGACACTTCCAACTAAATGAATCCAACGAACTCTCCAGATCTCTCCGATATTGGCTGGGGTTCCTCAGGGTAGCTTACTTGGACCCATCCTCTACAACATTTACACATCCGATATCCCAATCTGCCCTAATACCTTCTTTGCTACATACGCCGATGATACGGCCTGCCTTGCATCTAGCGAAAATCCCCAACATGCTTCCGAAACTCTCCACATCCAAATCCAAACCCTCCAGAACTGGTTTACTAGGTGGAGAATAAAAGTCAATGAACGTAAATCTATCCACGTAACTTTCACTCTCCGTCGTGAGACATCCCTCCCATATACCTTAATGGCAGTGCCATACCACAACACACCGAAGCTCGGTACCTAGGACTGAACTTAGACAAACGCTTCACATGGAACCCACATACAAGACTTAAAAGACGATACCTAAAACTACTTCAACTTCTAGACAAACGTACCAAACTTACTATAGACAGTAAAGTACTGTTATACAATACCTTACTGAAACCCATACATATATGGACATACGGACTAGAACTCTGGAGATCTACGAAGCCTTCTAATTCCCGTCCAATCCAATCCCTTCAATCAAAAATACTCCGTACAATTGTCGTTGCCCCCTTTTATGTTCGCAATACTGTTATTCATCGTGATCTTAAAGTCCCATTTGTTTTTGATGTAGCAGTATCTCGCTATAAAAAGTTCCGTTCCCGTGTCCTCAATCATAATAATCCTCTTGTTCAAGAACTATCCTCACACGCTAGCAGGAGGAACTTCATTAGATGTTTACTCCCCACAACCTTTCAAGTTAATTAATTAATACTATTGCTCAAATTTGCTTATTACTATATTGTAGTTGTAAATATCTAAAAAAAAAAAAACTTTCTGCATGTTCTCATCAACTGCATGCGCATTTTTTCGTCATTCGCTATATAATTGTCATAAGATAATACTGTTGATTTTATATACGACCAGTATATTAAAGATATTACATTTCAATTCGAATCTCTGATAATTATTTAATAAAGTTCAGTTATATAGCAAGTAACACAATTTACTAAGTATACCACACAATACAGGGTGCTCCTACAGTGTACAAATCAAAGTTAGTTGAACTTTTTTTTTGGATAATAAGTGTTTTTTTAGATGAAATAGCTTTTGTTGAAATAAGTTTTAATCAATTAAAACCGTTTTTAAAAAAATATAATTATGTTAAAATAATTTTTAGTGAATTTAAAAGATTTTTTTTTCTTTCGAAATTGTTTTTGAATTTTATATAAAATTAGGATATTTTTATATATAAAATAAGGTCTTGCATACAATATACAATACGTATAAGAAAATTTTCTATAAAATTTTAAACCTAAAATTCTTTACTGTTTTTGTACATCTATTAAAGCGTATACACAGAACATTGTATCTAAATATATAAATATAAATAATGTTAAGTATATGTACGTCAAATAAATACAAATATAAATTGTAATATTTTTATGATTATACTTTTATGTATGTGTATGTATGTACAGTATTGTATTAATCCATTAAATGCGAAAACGCTTTTAGAGATGAATAAAAATCAAATAATATTCTCGTATTCGTATTTATAGCAAACAATGCGCAAATGAAATTGAGTCATTCTTTTGTCACATTAATTCAATATTTGTGTAATACTCTTTGATGTGATGTTGGGCCAGTCCAAGAATTTTATACAATTTATTGCCTTCCGCAAAACGTAATGGAATAATGTTCTAAGACGACGGAATAGTATTCGAATGAAAGCATAATTTTTGTTTCATTAAAACAAAATTAATTGGCAATATGTAATAATATAATGGATAACTTATTTAGAAGAAGATTATACTTGTGTACTTGTATATAAACGAATTTGAAAGAAAATCTTATAAGCTGCCTTTGATTTAATTTAAGTAAGGAAATTATTTTTTCTCACATATATAATAATTGATTTTAGTTATTATAGATTAGAAAATATTAAAGATAATATAATATTTGTATTAATGCGATTAGGATGAAACTTTGTATACTCCTTTAGTTTCGTCAGGAATAGTTTGCTTTTGTTGATAGCATTCACCGTTCCTGCAGAAAACTGGACAAACGATAGAATTCGCGGTTTCTCCAGAAAACTGGACCAATTGTCAAAAATGAAGTTCACCAATTAAAAGAAAAAAAAATGCGATCAATTGTAATCTATTCCAACTACAAATCTCCCGAAAAACGCGAAAAATCAATTTTTCGCCGAATGATCAAAACTGTAGCGCTCATAAGGTGACCATTTTATATTGAAGTTCAGCAGGACTTTAGTGACATGACGTTTAGAGATCACATTTCAGCATTAATGCTACTTAAGATTATAAACTAACAAAAAAAGCTAAAAAAGCTATAAACTTCAAATATCTCGGAATCGAAAAAAAAGAACAGAAAAATCAATATATATAAATTTTCAGTTAAAAAAATTAATCGAATGCATAAGAACTAAAGCTTTGTGAACTTTTTCGACAAGTGTAATCTATCGAGTTTGTTTTTCTTTATTGATTTGGCAAAACAAGTTTCATACTAGAAGTTTGTAATTTTCGAATATTTTCTTTGCGTCCTTCTCATTAACAAAAAATTAAGTAAAAATAAAATAAACACAATAAATATATAACATTAAAAAATCATCAAAAAAAATGGTTTGTTTTATTATAAATTATATTCAACAAGTATGTCCGTTTATGTTGTTTTATAGGAAAATGGCATATCTACAATATATATTTTTTTCCTTATGAACAACTAAAATTCACTTCGTCAAAATATTATATCAATACTCAAAAATGAATATTTTTAATTAAATATCTTTTCAGCCAATTATAAAATTATATGAGAAGAAAATGTTCACGTTTGCATTCGGAAAATAACAAAATATTATCGCATCTCTTGTATGCATCCGAAAAGGATTTTCGTAATACGCGTACGAACAAGTCATTGAAAGTGCTTCAGGATAACAATGCCCGTCTGTCAAGTCTAGGAATGCGAATATATCACGTCTTCTATTTGTAAACATCACGTGTAGGCAATTTGTTCATTTATGAA
Source organism: Atherix ibis (assembly GCA_958298945.1). Classification (NCBI taxonomy): domain Eukaryota; kingdom Metazoa; phylum Arthropoda; class Insecta; order Diptera; family Athericidae; genus Atherix; species Atherix ibis. The sequence continues at coordinate 11,609,440 of OY282609.1, read as the reverse complement.
TCTTATCCGCATTATTGCGTTGCATTGGTTTTGTGAGGTTTTTCATATTCGCAGCATGCAGATCTGAAGGAATGCGAATGCAGTTCCACTGTTAGCAACAATTTTTAATCCTACCTTAAGTCAATAAAATACATTTTCGAATATTAATGCATTTCGTTACAAGAGCCCTCTTGTTGGAATGTTTGAATTTGTTAAAAGCTCTTCTATTTACCAAGATGATCTATTTGAAGAGTTTTCTGCTTAGTATACACATACGTGTATGTCTTATACATATGTATCTATATCATAGTCATACTACAATATATTAAACACGTAGGCTATTTTGGACGGTTAGGATGTACTGTAAGCTAAATGAATCCATTGCGATTGATATGTCTTAATTTGGAAAAATTTATTAATTAAATAAGTTGAAATTTTTTTAATTTTTTTTATTTAATTCGATAATTTTTTAATTATTTATTACAATATTAAGTTTTAAAAATGGTCAAATTTACATTAAAGTCTATTCTTGATTATTATTTGATATTGAAACTGAGTGTTTTGTCATCATTTCAAGTATTTGAAATTTACTTTAATTTATATATTTTTTAATTTATTTATCTTAAATTTCACTAAGAAGATATCATTTTTTCCCTTGTATTTCACCTTTTTATATGTTAAATTTGAATGAATATTTCTATAGAAAATACTGAAGCAAATCGATTTATATTGGCTTTGATAAATTATTGTATATAAAACCACCATTCACATAATTTTCGAAAAACAATATAAAATTTCTTTAATAATAATAATAAATAAGTCGAAGTATTTGAAACAAATTTCTTTTTCTTAGTATTAGTACTATTGTTTGTAGTAAAATGCTTAAGATACTATTTTTAATTAATCAATATTAACGTTCTTTTCAAAGAGAAATATTTTATATGTTTGCCAAATCAAAAGAAATCACCCCAAATGATCATTAAGGGAGCTAAAGTAAGGCTAAAATTATTTTTGTTATAAACATACTCAGACCTTTAAGGAGAACATGCATTATATGTTTGTTTAAGCAGAGTAAATATTACCTTAATTATAGCAATTTTATATGTTAAAGATTATCTGTTCTATTTTTAAAAGAAACATTTATTCTTATTTCTATTTTTAGATTAGAAGAAAATTTGTTGTTACCGGTTCGATAGCACAGTCGTTAGCGTACTAGACTTCCATCCAAATTGTCGTGGGTTTCGAATCCCATCGTGGCATGGTCCTAGGCTAATTCCCAAAAAAAACAGTTTTCCTTTCCATTTCTATTTTAATTTCCTTATCCCCATATCCTTTGGCACCAAATGGCGTTTAGTATCGTGGCGCTTAAAATATACGTTTCAGTACTAACGCCACTTGAAATGAAAATGAAAAAAAATTTCTTATAGTAGATAATCTTATTAAAATACACCATATTACATTCAATTGTTATTCAAAATATTTGTAATATAATTATAAATTTACTTTGTACAATATACAATAGTAAAACTATATTTAAAAAAATACTTGGTTAAATTTACGCTATTTTATAAAAAACAAAAATAAATCGAAATAAAACCTATCAATGTTATCACTTTGTTTCGAACAAAATGACATCTGTAAAACCAATTTAATCTATAATCTAACTAACTGAACCCATCTGGCAATCACTCAACCCATTAAATGGCAATTATTTTGAATTACTCCGTAAATATAGAAATTTTGAACTAAAGAGAAAAATCCAAGAAAAAATGCAATATTTCATTGCTCACAATGCTTTGAAATGCCAGGATAGATTAGATTTATCACATACACGGTTATAGTGTGTAAAAATAGTTGAGTTTTTAAAAACTTTTTTTTTTAAATGATTTTTAGTTGATATGCGGTTGCGTTTTTATGTGTTTATTTGGTAAACACTCTTAACATAAAGTGTGTGTTTTTGTTTTGTTTTGAAAAATACCCTTAAAATGTTTGTAAGCGTACGAGTATTAAACGCATTTTATATTCCTGATTGAAGCCAATTTGTAATTGATAGACTTTTGTTACTGATGATACTATGAGTATTTCAATCTATGCATTGGCTTGTTTATATAAAAGAAAATAATTTCTATGGGTTCTTGAGAAAACCTACGAGAAGTTAATTAACTATTTTTCTATAAGAGAACCACATAAATAGATATTTTGTCCACTCTCCTATATGCATTTATTATTCAAGAGTAATAAAAAAATTAACAAATAAAATATTTATTTCTGTAGGCAAAACTAAAGAATTGCCAGATAGTGCGATTCTTGGCATCAACCGCAACATTAAATGTCAGTTTACTGTGAATTATTTCAATTGAAAATAGGGGGAAATCATTCCACGCAGTTATAATTGTCTTAAACCCGCCCATTTTTCCAGTTTTTATATAAAACCAGCGGCTTAAAAATCTGCTTGGCATTTATTGTGACGATGTGTAAGTAAACGGGTGCTAGCAAAAAGTCATCGGGTCCAGATGGAATTCCTAACTGCGTGATGAAAAACTTAACGTTTAACGGAAGATCAGCCTTGCTTATACTTCCAAAAACTTGGAAAGAGGCCATTATAGTTAATATCCCCAAAAAAAATATTAAAGCAAAAATTTCGGAACCCACAGACCAATTTCTCTGCTCTCAAATATCGCAAAAATTCTTGACAGATTTATCCATGATAGACTAGAAGAGATGAACGCAATTCCATCCAATGGAAGGAGTGGTCCTTTCGGAAAAAATTCTGATTCCGAAAGGACCACTCTACCCTGGACGCATTACTGAAATTGCACAGCGATATTACCGGAGGATTAAACATCAAAAGAAGCACGGTTATCTGCAGTCCAGACATCAAGAAATCATTCGACACAGTGTGGTGGGATGGACTGCTGTTTAAACTTATAAAACTGAAAATTGATCGAAGACTGATTTTTATGTACAGATCGTTTTTGGCTGACAGACTCTTCAGTGCAAAATTTCATAATAAGATATCGGCCAAATTCCCACTACAGCGGGGTGTCCCACAGGGATCTATTTCAGGGCCTCTACTATATAGTATATTCATCTCCAACATTCCTCCACTGCCTGACTCTTTATTACGCGGACGACACCATAGCATACGCTACTCACGACAATACCAGGATTGCGTTAAAATTTATCAAGGAAGGATTGATAATTATTCTGGAATTTTACAAGAAGTGGGGAATCGAAGTTAATTCAGAAAAAACGCAGCTAATACACGTATGCATTCGAAACTCTTCAAAACAGGGACTTTGGAAAATAGTTGCAAAAAGTAAAATTTCTATGAACGTTGTTAAGATAGATGCGGCAGCTAAATTGAAATATCTAGGTGTGACGTTTACTTCCTTGTTCAAGTTCAACTCCCACGCGGAATTGAATTTGAGAAAGGTACTTCGGGCTTATTACAGAATAGCATATCTATTTAAAAATAGATACGGTCTATCTATAGATACAAAGTTGTTAATATACAAACAGCTTATTAGACCTGTATTGAAGTACGGCTTCCCTATTTGGTTCACGATTTCGAGGAGCCAGGCAAGAAGATTAGAAAGGTTTGAGAGACGAATACTCCGATATTGCGTAAACTTATTTTTCACTAACGATGGAAAGTACTTCTCCAACAAAATTCTTTACGAAAAATCAAAAATGTCTCCTCTCTGCGACTACATGATCAACATATCCAAAAAATATCTCCAAAAGGTTATCGCTCATCCTAATCAGCTCATTAGGAATATCCAACAATACAACAACACCTCAATCTACCTATCACGTTTAATAATTATTGATGAAGCCTATGAAGATCTTTTCAGCATACGACTAAACTAACAGCGTTAAATTTTATGATGCGGTCAGAAGGACCATGCACTTAGGATAATAGTCCACCTACTTTTAATTTTAGATTTAAGTTAAGTTTAAGTTTATTGTTACTACATTTTGTTACCTAATTCATAAGTTAGTATTAGCTCAAACAACCCATATACCTGACAAGCCATACATAAGTAGAAAGGTATTGCAACTGTGTATTATATATTGACAAAATAAATATTAAAATTAAAAAAAAAGAGTTCAGCCTAAGCGCTTAAGGAATTACGATAATTAACGCATTAGGCATAAGATTTAGCCTTAAGATTAGCAGTAAGATAATACTATACAGTTTTAGTATATAAGTTAAGATAAGAGACAAATGTACCAAAATTAAACTGAATACTCGTAAATACTGTTAATACTGTAAACGGGCGCTGTGGAGCAGATGGTTTTATTCATTATTCGCGTTTCTGATAATTTTTATCATATGAAGATACAGTTTTACTTTTCTTTTTTATTTATTATGATTTGATAAACATATGTGTTTATGAGAAAAATAAATATTAAGACATAAAATTAAAATAATAAAGAACTTAAAAATTATAAATTATATATGTTATAGAAAATATTCTTAAAGTATGAAACGAACAAAAACATACTTATAATATTTGTTAAGGGCATCGATATAAAAACATAGTTAAATATTAGATTATATGAAATGATGTTACTTTATATGTATTAATGATACACATTTTTACCATAATTCATAATAAAAATATCTGAATAGGAAATATATTATTAAAAATAAATTTATCTGTAGAAGATCAAATAAAAATTAGGGCAAACTGTTTATGGAGAAATTGTGTCAGATTTTTTTTACAAATAGAGAAATAATGACGAAAACCATAAATTACTATTACCATGACTATAAGGCTAAATTTTATACAAGATAAATATGTATATTAATAGATTAATGTTAATATAATATCTGCAAAATACTATACTATCATCGACATGTTAGAATATACAAAAGTATGGAATTTGATTAAAGGATTATTTGCCATGATGGCGCCACGAATTTACATAACCAAAACACATTCAACCCCAATAGATGGTCCTCTGAATTATGATCAACATTTCCATAACCAATACAACCATTGCTTATTCAAATCTTTTGCTTTTCATATTTGCTTGTTATACACACTTAATTATAATAAAAACCTAAAGATATCTTTAGCCTAAAGTAAGCACTGATTTTGTTATGTAAATATGAAATTTTTATAGCGAATGGTATGTTTTTTAATTTATATTTAAAAAATATTTATTTTAAAAATTTTTGTTTAATATATGTGTAGTTAGAAATTATAGTATTCAATAAGATATTATTACCGTTTCATTTTTTTTAAATAATTAATTCATTATATAATGTACATATACGTGTATACATTACAGGCCAAAAGTCTGCGGCCAATTTAGTTTTAGGAGGAAAGTTCCATAAAACCCGAAATGTAAAATGAACAACAAAAAAAGAAATAAATTCTTTAAAACTATATATTCAATTTGATCTTAAACATAAAATAAATATTTTTTAATACATTAATTATCATCAAATCTCTTTCGTCGAAAAAACTTAAAAAAAATAAAAAATTATATGGAGTTGAGATCGGGTGACTGTAGTGGCCAAGTAATATTTTTGAAAATGCCTTCTTAGTTTTTATTTAGTAAATAATCTCTATATAATCGCGAACTATGTTTTAGATCGTTATCCTAATGCATAACAAATCCTTTACCAATTAATAGAAGCACTCATGGAAGAGCAATCATCTCTATAATGTTTAGATATGACGTTTTCCCTCAAAAATATTTTAACGATTTTTTTTGCATGTTTTTAAATTTTCAGTTGCCTACAATTTATGATTTTTATTCTCACAATTTACGAAATAGAAGTTAATATCTTCCACCACTCTAGTTAAATATAAAGAAAAAAGGACAAAATTAATCGTTTACATATCTATACAGGACAATGTTTAGGCATAGTAAGAATTTGATTTTTTTTTACTATTTGGGGGAAATAATATAGGTTTTAAATTTATTAAGATTTCAACTAAAATTTTCTAGATAATATGTTGTTATGAAGAGGCCGCAGACTTTTATCCTGTAGTGTATAGTTAAAAATTAGGCACAGAAATTTTATGATTTGTTGAATTTTGAATTGTAAATTTTAAATGCTATAAAAAAAAGTTTTAAAAATGGTTGGATTATTTTTAAAAGGTATTATTTATTTATAAGTCAGATTAATTTATATTAAAATACCCAAAGTATTATTATTATGATACTTTCTTTGAAATTTGAAAAGAAATGAAAATTAACCTATTAAAATTTATATCTTTTAAAATACAAAAATTAATAATTGGAGATATTTTGCGAGTTTTAAATAATAAAAACAAAATTGGGGGTTGCTTGCGGTGATATTTTCCCCTCAGTTACATGAAAAAGGTATTTCTGTAAAGTGATTTTACGCAAGGTGTTAATCTAAATAAAATAAGAAAAAATCCCAAAAATGTTCACACTTAATTTAATTTTAGCATATTTCCCCCTTTAAAGTAAATACAATAATACCTAAGGCATAATCATGAAAGTTAACCTTTTAAAAGTTACTTATAAAAGAAAAAATATTAAGTGAATTGCTTAAAAAAACACTATTAATATTAATAATAGATTATAATATAGCCGAAGGAGTATTTTACAAAATTATCAATACTGTATCATGGAGTATTAAAAAAAAATATAAGGGAACCTAAAATATGATGAAATAGAGTTAAAAATGCTTTGCCTTCATAAAAGGATAGAGGTCAAATAATAAAATTATTCGATTGACTGTGAAAGTGTACTTTTCTGGCGACAGGTAAAGTGTTTCGTATAATATACCTTTACTTTGTTGTATTTCATAGGAAGAACAAATTATTATTTACTTCTGTGAATAGAACACATGAAATAATTGAAAACTGACCATTTATATTGACTGATATTTGTGGTAATGTTTAGATATTCAATCCAATATTTATTTTATATTTTCATCAACATGAAGGGAGATTTCTGCTACTGGGAATTTGGTAAAGTTACCAAAAAGTACTACGAGTATTACCTGTATTGCCTACAATTTATGATATTTATTCTTTAAACTGTATTGTCTAAGTTATAAAGTATGGGTCATCTTCAATTTTCTTTAAACCGAAAGAAAATACATATATTTTAAGTAAACAGTGGACATTTTTTATTGAAAATATAAGCTGAATCTATTACAATTATATATAAAAAAATTTCGATGACTTCTCCATATAGAAGTGGATTATTGTGTCATACACTTTTGCTTTCCAATAGCCCGAAAAAATATATATTCCCAGGTTCTAAAATAATAATATTTACATACATATGATTAAAATTATAAATATCACAATTATTTATAGGTGATATAACAATTTTTCCTAAATTTAAATTAGGTTGTTTTTTGAAAAATTTTGAAAATTGTAAAAAAAAATTGTCAATTAATAATTTTTATTTTCCAATAATAAATTTTCATAACATTATTAAATTTATCTCATAGAATAAATACAAAAAAGAACTACTGAAAAATCTTTTTCTATTTGAAATCACTGATAATAAAAGCTAAAATTGAAATTCTAAAATAAATAAAAAATTATTTAGCACGAAAATCTCTATTAAAAAGGGATTCTATAAAATAAATTTTCACAAATTTCGACATATTCGATTGGATTATTCAGAATAAAGATTTAATAAAATTGCATTGCATAGATTATCCATTTTGGCTTAGATTGCTCCCACTCATTTTTTATCAGGTATGGTTGGTATTTCGTCACTTGGCAAAAAAAAAAATCTAATGCGGGGAAAACAATTTGCCTTAATTCCAGCTAATTTTATTTTATAGAATATTTTTCGAAAAATTAATCCCATCAGCGGAAAAATTGTAATGCTTAAAGCTAAGCGCCTGCTATGTGTATGTATATTGTAGTATACGAAAAAGATGCTTTTCCATTCAAATTGGTGATATGTATAAACGGGGATATGTCAAATCCAACCAAGGGTAGAAATAATGTGGGTAGTTGAAAAATAAACTCGAGCATTAAAATAACAATATTTTGTTCACTCACTCCAACAGGAAGAAGGATATACGCGCGCACATGATGCCGAACGACATAAAATACTTGTGATCCATTTTAAACGATGTCTGCTAATTGACGTGCTTAGGTGTACCTATTTGTTATAATTTACTTTCTTCTTAGAGCGTAGCATTATTTTTGTATCTACCGTTGTCATTTGTAATTCAATCAATAACAATCATCAGGTAAATCTGTCCTAAAGAGAAGGAAAGACAAATCGTGAGAAGAATACTAAACGGATGTTGTTCAGTACTTTATGTTGACATTTTTGGCTTCATTTATAAAGGATACCTTCGTTTCTTTTCTAATTTTTTTTTTGTATAGAAAATCTTTGAAAAGTATTATTTAAGCAGGAGGCTCATGTGAATTGTTTTCTCTTGATCTGAAGGTATTTAAAATAGACTTTACGGAAATAGGTATAGCTACAAATAGTGGCACAGTAAAATTCTAAAAGTATAAGCCTTTCAATTAAAGGCGAAAAATAAATATTTTCAAAACAAAATGTGCGATGTAATATTTTAAAATATATGTTGTCTCATTCTTGAATAAAACAAAATTCTTCAAAAATAAATATTAATTGATTTATTGGATTTACTAAGACTTAATATATAGAATAGTGTTGATTTTAGAATTGGAAATTTTCAAGATTACAAGAATTTTATAAAATATGAATGAAAATTGTTTCATTCAATATAAATAAGTTTTTGCAAGAGTATACAATACATTTTTTTGCATGTCTTATGTTCATATCTACAAAGATGATATTTCCATCGATAATGCAACACAAAAAAAAGTAGATAACGGCTGATTCCGAGAGCACATTAAACAATCAAATAAGAATGCCAAGTGGGTTTTAAACGATTCACGTCGACTTCACATAAAAATCAAATACAAACATGGAAATCCTTATGTCGGATAAAGGAGCATCTGTACTGACTGGATTGACAACTGAAAAACCATTTATTCATAAAAAATAATAATGATAATAATAATAATAATAAAATAAAAATAATCGTCCAAATAATAGTTAAGCCAGCCATCGAACTGGATTTTACAAATAGATTTGATCATTGTTCTAGACAAGGAGCTTATAAAATTTTGCAGAGGAGGCTTTTATATAAAGAATGCCACAAGATTGGCTTCCCATTTTAACATGAAGATAAGTGTAAGTGAACTTGGAAAACGGTAGTAGATAAATAATATAATATATTTGTATAAATCCTTTTCACTACCTATTTATGTAAACATATATATAATTACATAAAAATGAGTGCTAACAGGAAGAAAAATGAAAATATTTTATTATCACTTAAAAATCATTCATCGTAGAAAAAATAGTAACTAAGAATAATCAAAATGCATGGCTTTTAACAGTTTTTTTCATGACTTTTAACAGTTAGCGACGGAATGCAAACTTCTTGAATGCCTTTTGAATGAAAGAACATTTTTTATATCTAATCATAAAAGAACAAGTATAAAAAAATCTCTCCCTTAAATATATTCAGTTTTAGGGATAAAATGTTTACTTATAGTTTTAGATTATTATTTTGCGGCGACTGAATTTTTATGTAAATAATATAAATTGTATGCATGTATGGAAAAATATGCAGTCTGGTAAGTTAGTGATAAAAGCTCAAAATATAGTTGATATTTTTATCATTTGGCATTTTTAAAATGTCATAATACAAAATTTTATAATCAGCTATTCATTTTTTGCAGTTTTTAGAGCCATTGTTATTGTATGTAAATATATTTGTAAAACATAATTTTTGGAGAAAACAAAATATAGAACCAAAGCCAAGCTTAAAAAGTATTATGGGCACTCGTCATTATCGTATGGTATATGGAGACCCCTCATCATCGTATAGTATAATACTATTTTCTGTGGTGCGAATAGTATAATCTTCATGGACTATTTTGAAAGAGGAAAAACTGGAACGGGACAAAAATCAACACAAAACGGCAATTGTAATAGCAAAATAAGTTAAATTCCCGAATAAACTACTTCCTTAACAACCGTGTTTTCCAGATTTGGCTTCTTGCGAATTTTTCTTGTTTCTAAATATGATCAAATGGCTTTGTGGAAAAAAATTTGTGTCTAATTTTAATGTTATAGTCGAAACGGAGTTCCATTTTGTATAGTTTGAAAAATCGTATTTCACGTATGGTATAAAGATGTTGGAGTTTCGTTAGATAAAGTATATCCACCTAAAAAAAATTTCTTTTTTAAATAATCAAATTTTGTTGAAAAAATAAAATTTTTCTTTCATTTCTTACTGACTTATCAAACTGCTCTTGTACTTTATATACACATATAAAGTGATATATTAAACAGGTAGTTATAAAAACTTACAAATTATTATAAAAACTTTCTGTCTTATTTAAAAAATTCAATCTTATTTTGAAATCTATTTTTGACAAGTGTAAAATATTTTGTCATATATGTATATATATATATATATATATATTGAAGTGTTATTAAACATTAACTTAAAAAACGCATGAAATAAATTTGTATTAAACAGAAAGCTTCAATTAAAATTAATCATGTTAATTTATCTTTGAAATATATAAACAAATCATTAATTAGAGTTTAAAATGAGGCAAAAAGTTATTATATTGTATATTTCTATATAAATCCAAAAAAAAAATAATAGAAAAAAAAAACAATTTTGAATGATTTTATTTATTCAATCAATTAATAAAGACTGTAATTATCTAAAATAGTTAACGATATTAAAATTTACGAATATATCTAAAATTATGGATAAGAGCTTTTTATTTTATATGTGTATGTGTTGCAGTTTTGGCTATTGTGTATGATTGTTTGATATATTAGCCTAAAAGATTCTATTACTTAGACTCCTCTAAGCTTTATGATAGTGGTTAGTACTCGTAAAAGGAGCTTTTTTCATAGAATAAAAGGTACGAAGTTATTTGGTCGAAAATTTTGCGACTGCGCAGACTATAACTAAAGAGCGCTATTTCTATTGCAGGATTGAATAATGAAATAGTATTCACCCTTAAAATAAATCCAAGCACCATTATTAGATAGTGATCCGACTTGTTGAATAGAAACGGAAAATCTACAAGTGGCTATGTCAGTTTATTTCTACGATTCAGTTACAGAACAGCTGTTGATAAATTCGGTCATAACTAAAAATTCAGTTAAAAATATATATAGATTTTGAAGCATTTTCCGTTACAATAAATTATTATTTAAAATATTCAAAATTGTTATGAAAAAATATTTTAATCAAAACATAATTGGAACAATTTATATAACAGACTCAAATTTATTATTAAGAAAAAAATTTTTGTGTTAACAAATAAATTAAAGTTAATGTGGGTTGATTCAATATTTATTTGATTTGATAAAAAATTAGTTTTCCAATGTGAAAAAAGTTAATTGGTATTATATAGCTAATAAGAAATTATTTTTTTATTTAGTTAAAAAAAAATTTAATTTAAGTGATTATAAGTGTTTTCAAAAATTATTCAAACATATACTCACTATTATTATACTGGATCGACTTATTTACTATCGTTGTAAGTAATTTAAAATTAATACTTTCAATAGGGGATTAAAAAGTTATGGTATATAAAAAAGTCAACGTACTATTATTCATCGAATAGTTAATCTACTTTTTTTTTATTTTGTGAAATTTATAAAAGTAGAATAAATATTCTTATTACCCTTATAATTTGCAATTTATAAATTTCTAAAGCCACTCTTAATTTAACAAAGTAATTTGCACTTTTAATAGAGTGTTTTTTTTTCTATTATCAGTTCTTTTATATATTTTTTTTATAATAGAGAATATTTGCTTATAGATATTAAAGTAAGGTAGTTTTTTTTACTTTCTTTTAAGAATTGTATGTTAAATGATATACTCATTTTTTAAATTAATGCTTAAATGAACCCACAAATTGACCGAAAAGTAAATACATTTTACCCAATGAACTGAAATCAAATGCAACAAGTGAATTCCTTTGATATATCCACATGTCACCATTTGTATTCATGATATATTGTGTCTTTGTTGAGAAAAGTTTTTCTTCTAATATCAACATAAACGGTCTTACAGCAATAACTAAATAAAACTTATCCAAGAATAAATGTCAAATACCAGAACAGATACTGGCTAAGTAAGGCACGTGATACTTTAGTTTCATCTGATACTATTGTATATTCTACGAGTAGAAAATTAGGATCTATTTGATATTCGAATATGTACACTTTCTTATCTCTATAATTCTGATTTACTATTATCAACAAGATGGTAAAGTTTCGCTTTCTAGGAAATATTTTCCGCTTGGTAATCTTTAGATTTAAGATTTTCTAAATGTCAGTAAGGATTGTAGACTAATAGCAAATCAGTAAATGATAATGACTTAAAGATACTTTTTCATTAGCCAAGCACAAATATCTAAATAAGTTCAAAAGCTAAGCGACACCGACATTAAAATGCCTTGTAAAAATATAATTATAATAGGATTCTATTGTATATTTTTTCTATCTATAAAAAGTTTATTGATAGAAAATATATACAATAGAATCCTCTATATACCTTTATGAATATTTAAATATCTATTGTTCAAAAATATGCTTAATGAATTTTTACTTTACTAATAGATATTCACTTTTAATAAGTTATAAATATTTTGAAATAATTTTGGTGAGTAATAAATGTAGTTCTATTAATAAAAAGTATTTTTTTTTTTTAAATTATCTAAAAATATATTATTTAAAATAGAAATTTTATTTTGAAATTTAAAATAATAATAATAATAAATATAATTAATGATAGTTATAATAAAAGATAAATATTAAAATCATGAATGTAAAAGAAAAATAGAATTAATTTTTATAATAAATTTTTTTTATAAAGATACGCGTATACGTATCTTATAGACTATATGTCTGTATATAGACATTGTCAAATAAGGTATTTCATTTTTATTTTATAAAGCTATTTTTTTATAACCAAAACTTATAGATTTTTATTATGTATTTATCAGTAATTTTTCCAAAAGTAAATGTGATAAAAAATAGTTGCCTTTATTTATGATTTATAATATTGATACCCTCTATTAATTGCATTCTAAAATTAGATTATTATCTATAAAATTATCAATAATTAGATAGGAAGAAAAAGGATTCTAATATATGTGCAAATTATACTGATTAGATTATTATCATATCTGCTTTTACAAAATCTTTTTTTCTTGCACGCTTTTATTAGAGAAATAATTATAAATTCTTATTTAAATTTGAGGAAAATATGCTGTATCTTTAAGCTATGAAAATTCAATTTTTTTTAAAAGTAACATTTCGAATTATTTATAATAATTATGGATCTTATCCAGGTTAATCTAGAAGTAAAAAACATTAATATAATTAGGGAACTTATTTTTAAACATTAAAAAGACTAATCCTTTGAATATATAAATATTTTTTTTCTTAACCAAAATCCTTAAAAAATTAATAATTTTTATTCAGTACAATTATTTTTACTTTATGAACTTATAATAGGCAGGAAATGAATACCATCCTCTCCATAATTAAAATTTCACCATTTTTGCCGATTAACTTTTATATCGATTCTTTTATTTATTTTAGTTTATTATAAAAAAAATAACTAAATTTTAGTTTATAATTTATTTAATTATAATATTGTGATATAAGTTTATTAATTCATTTGTAAACTTAAAGAGAAACTTAAATTTTATAAACAATTAATAATTAAAATATAAAAATGATATTGTCCGCCCAAATTATCATGATGTCTATTAGTAGCTATTACTAATTATATTAACCTAAAATACAATAATAAAATATACAAAACAAAATTTTAATCAGTTATAAAATTAACGTTAAAATTGAAAAATATATTTTATTTTTAATTAGACTGCTCATCAAAATATCCGCATTATACTAAATTTATTATACTAAACTTCGAAATAAAGAAAAAATTATTTTCAAAGTGTTATTACAGTGTTTTGATAAAATATTAAAATTGCTTGCCTTATTTATTATTATTTTATTTAAGAATTTGTTTTTACAATGTTTATAGAAGATACATTTCTACAATAAACTTTTGTTTTTTAATTTTTTTGAAACGTGTTAACATTTTTTTTAAAAAACTTGTTAAAAAAATAAAATAATACGATGAACTTATTAACAATCGATATTTTTAAGTTAATTAATAATAAAGTGTTATGGATTGCTTAAAAATTTGAAGTAGCTATTTACATTAATAGTTGACCTTTATTGTAATAATTTTGAAAAAAAAATTACAGAAAAAAACTATTGAAAATTTATTGGAAAGTGTAATTCAAATAAACTTGAAAATAAATAACTTTTCTCATTTTTTAAAACATGTTAGGGGTTGCACCTTGTTATGAGCTAGAAACATTCTGATTTTCATGTTTTTTTAATAAAATTTTGAAATTTTTTGTAAAACTACTTTTGTAATTTATTTTATAATTTTTGGAGTTTATCTCAAAAGAAATCGAATGGTCGTGTTTTCTTGTTGTCTTGCAGTGGCCACTCTAAATGGTTATCCTTTAAAAAATAAAACCGAATAAAATAGACTTTGTATTTAAATTTTGACAAACTTTTTATTCAATTATATTGCTCAAATTTTTCCATTATGTATAAAATATAAGTTTTTTAAATATCTACACAAAACTATTGAAAAGACTTGATCCTTTCGACGTAATTTTTCATGATATTTTCGCAAATTTTGGGCTGTAATTTATTTTAATATTAGTACTAAAGTTTAAAGATTATCAGTGTAAACACAATTTTTTATATAGTTCTATATATATAGAACTATATAAAAAATTGTGTTTACACTGACAATCTTTAAACTTTAGTAGGTACTAATATTAAAATAAATTACAGCCCAAAATTTGCGAAAATATCATGAAAATTTGATGTCGTATGATATTGAAAGCCAATTCATATTATTAAATATCAAAAGTGAATAATTTTTGTGTTGTGTGGCTTATAGTACCATCCTGTTAAAACCATATATAGACCAAATGAAAATATTCAAGTTGACGCTAAAAAAATTGCCTATCTTGCTTTTTTATTTTTACCTTATTTTCAAATAAATACGGCCGAATGACAACCTTAGACCAAAATTCACACCACTCAGTTACTTATCATTAATAGAATGGCTGCTCCACAGTCACTTCTGAGTTTTCAGAACCCCATAAACCATAACTTTGCTTATTGACGTATCCACTAAAATACACACTGGACGGTCACCTTTTGTGCATATAATGGCTTCTCTACAGTTTAGTGTGGCGGTTTTCAGAGCCACATATATGGCAATTTTGCTAAGTTACGTATCACATTTAGCGAGAAAAAAGCCTAATTTTTTGTTGTTGGAAAATTAACATTCCAAGTTTGTTGTTTCCGTATCCAATCGACATAACTTCTATTAATAAATAATATATGTGTTTGAAAACTATGAAATGAAAAGGCTACACTTCTCAAACTATAAAATGGATAACCTTTTTTTCGGAACAGTCCTATATAAACATTATATTGTTGCTGTTATTAATTGATAAATGTACATATATTTTAGAAAGTTGACAAACGACTTTATGTAAACCGTTTGTCGACTCTTTTAAAATGACGGCGGCCAAAAAACAAAAACCTTATTTGAGTATCTTACTTTGAAATGAACGAATTCAGTAGTTGTTTGGTGACAATGAATTTAAAAACAATTTTGTTTTAACCAATTTAATAAAAAAGCACCTTTGAAAAAAAGAACGTATTCAGGTTGTAGCTGATGCCTCCAACTTCTCCAATCGGTCTAGTCTATCTATTATATTATCAATTCTGTTCAGATCGACATAAAATTATATATAATATAATTGAGACATTGTCTATAAAAATTCAGAATTTTTTTTGGATTTGTTAATTTTTATGACCAGGTGTAACTAATGAAAATAACCCAATCCAAGCAAAAGTGCTGGTAAAGCTTATCCTCAAAAGCTTATACCCTATTATTGAATGTAACAGCATTATTCCACATCAGAACTGTGGATTTAGAACTGAACATTTCACCATTCAACAGTTTCATCGTGTTCTTCATTATATAGCATATTCTCTTGAGCAGAAACAATATTATCCAGGCGTATTTCTAGATATTCCAAATGCATTAGATCGAGTGTGGTATCCTGGCCTACTCTGGAAGCTCAGGAACATTATTTCACCCACTTATTTCCTCATCACCAAATCCTACAGCTCCGAAAGATATTTTCGAGTCAGGCTAGCATTCTTAATTCTCTCGAATATAATATTTATACCCACGATAATCCTTTCAACGACAGTACCTTAATAGCTGTATATGTCGATGATACTGCCATCTTGTCACGTCACAAAACCCAAAATACAGACTCCCACCATTGTTAAAGCCATATTGATTCTCTGTAAAATTGGTTCAGAAAATGGAGAGTAAAATTACCCGAAAAAAAAGTGTTCATGTTACTTTTACTCTTTGCCAAGAACCATCCCTTTCTATACTTATTAATGGGAATGTTATTCCAGAAAAAAAACAGATAAGTTACTTAGAACTGAAAATGGATAAACGTTTGATATGAAACGCACACGCAAAACTGAAACGAACTGAAACAAACGGACGGTACAGATAACTGCCAAAAATTTTTAGAAAATCTTTTAGGAAAACAATCGCTCCATTCGAAAATTTTTCAAGTAATTGTCGTAATAGTGTGATCTATCGCGACCTCAATGTTTCTTACATTTGTGAATTGTCTGTTAGTTCTTATAAAAAATTTCATAGTCGACTGTCATTCCATAGTAATCCTCTTGTAAAAGAGCGCTCCTCATTTTCTGTCACCGAAAACATACATAGACACTTGAAAAGAGTCTTTATCAAATTAAACCTAAAGTAAATCTCACGATAAGTATACTTATGAAAATATGATTTTTTTATTTAAAATAAAATTTTTGTTAAATAATGGTGAAAGGTAATCATTAGAGAAATATTAATTTTGGCTAAAAGAAAAATTATTTAAAATATTGTATATTCACTGTTTGATTGCACAAAAACCAAAAATATCATATTGTATTCCTATTAGTGATTGCTAATTTTATTTTTTTCTACTTGCATTTGTTACTCAAAATAAAAAATGCGAGCAGTTATAATGACTATAGTTTTATTATATTGAATAGATAAAAGTTAATGTATGAGCAAAATACCATATATGTGTATATTCTTAATATGTGATAAAGTATAATATGAAATTTAAAAATTTGTCGATATCATAAAACAATTAAATTAAATTCTTTAATAAACAAATATTAAGGAACATAATTGCTAACTACAATAGATAATTATCTACTCCTTAAGCATTTTAGCTTATCATTTTCGTGATTTTTAATAATTATTTTAATTTTTGCATTTTTCTACTAATACAGTTAAAAATTTTAAAAACTCTGATAAAACATCGTGATAGAAAAACCAATATTAAGATTTTACACAGAGAATACTTAGTTAATGAAATCTAAAAAAAAAATTAATTTATTTGAGAACATATTTCTTTTGTTATTAAATTAAATATAAATAGATTATTCTGAGTGTCAGGAGTTGTAAACCCCCCATAATAATGGAATTTTTAAATTATTTTCTTATTTACGAAAATCTCTTCAAATTCTTTCACAATTCTCCTTCATCAAAGATAACAATTTATTTGGTTTATAATTCCTTTTTAATCCTTAAAGTGGGAATTATATTAAAATAAGCTTTTTAATAAATTTAAATGAGAAAAGAAAAATATATTAGTAAATATTAAAATTTCTTGCGAATTTTTATGTAAGGTGATGTCGAGTGAAAAATTCAATGTCGTCATCTGTGATTTATATTCTGTCAAAGCAATCAACTACGAGAAAATTGAATGTGGTTGGTTACCGATGTCAAGAAATCGATTATACATTTTTTTTAAAAAAGAATATGCTAAAGACGACCATTTTACTTAAGCTTGTTTGTATATTTTTTCCGCAAAACGTCTATATTAATCTAACTCTAAATTGAATATAAGTCATAGTAAAAATAAATAATAAATATCATAACTAACATTTAAATGTAAAAATGGTCAGCATTGTTTTGACCTGCGGTTATAATGCCTTAAGCTATTACCAATATGTGTATTTGTACTCATGCTTAAAAAAAGTGGTATTTAGTTTACAGAAGATTTTACTCTGTTTAGACAATGCTAAGCAAATTTAAAAATTTTCCTTCAAGAAAATAATATTTTTGTCACGTTTTTCAGACAATTTTTGTCAAATATTTGAACAGAATTAATACGGGAAGAAAGGGGATATTCGATTGATTAAAATAAATCAATAACTACAAGATTATCCATTTCTTAGTTTGAAAAGTATAGCGTTCTAATTTTAATATACACATATATATAATATTAGATAAAAATTATTTAGTTTAAAATTTGCCATTTTAAAATTTTTCCTTAATTCAAGGAAAATTTGTAAAAACTTTCTACAAAAAGGGTAATTCTGCCGTAACCACATTTCGTTCGGTGGATACGTCACTAAGCAAAGTTACCATATATGGGGTTCTGAAAACACATAATTGACTATGAAAAAGTCACTGTATCCGCGAAAAATAACTGACTGGTGTGCATTTTGATCTAAAATTGTCATTAGTCTCTATATCTTCGAAAATTAGGAAGGAGAGATCATTACAGTCTATTTTGACTGCTATGGCCGTATTATAAGCAAATTTTGTTTGGACTGTACTTGGAGATTTTAACCATTATATGTGATTTCAATATGACCTCATCACAAGCCACAAGAAACAACAAATTCAGGTTTTATTGGCCAAAAAGATCCCAGGAAGCGTAATTTCGAGATCAGATGATATTCATTAGCTTCCGAGATCGGCAGATTTACCGCCGTTGATCTTTTTTTACTGGGGTTCGTAAAATATCGTATTTTATGCAAACATTCTATAAACTTTAGAGCATTTAAAAATCTACATCGTTCAAGTAATTGCCGAATTGCAGTGCATAATGTGAGAAAAGATCATTAAAAATTACCTTAAAGGGATCGAGTGTTACAAAAAATTTTATGACAACTATTAGAATAACGTTATATTTAATATATTTTTATCAGAAACTAAATTTCAAGAATAATTTATTCACTTTACTGTTTAAAGCACAAGTTGGATAATCTATTATAAAACACAAACATAGATAGAATAAAAAATTTATAAAATGAGCTTTTTGATGGTGTCGTTTATTAAATTTTTATAGTAAATATTATGACATGAAAAATTTACAAAATCCAATTAGTTCTTCCTATTGTATTTAAGAAAAATCTTCAGGTAATATTTAAAAAAAATTATACATAAAATTAATATAATGTAAAAAATTATGGCAGTTTTTTTTTTATTAAAATTTTTAAGAACATTTTATTAAGAGCAGCTGTGTTGTCAGGCGAGCATCTATCCATCCGCATTAAGTCAATGTAAATCTCTGGCGCCAGTATGACAAGTTGAACCTATAATCTAACTTGATCAACCCCCACGTTCTTTGGTATTATTCTAGGGGGTATGATTGTATTCGGAGTGTGTTTTAATGTGTTAAGGACAGCATGGAGTAATCATCAAGTGGTTGTCAGCGTAGTGTTTATGCTGATTGAAAAAGGGAATACAAGTTGACTCTGCCAACAATTTTTGAACCTGTTGCTAGATGCCGGGTGGTGGTTTCCACATCTTCCAATCGTGGTACTATAGTTGTGACTAAGGACGAAACCGACACGTCAATGTATTAAATCTTATATTTGTATTTATATTTACTCAAAGATTCACGTTAGATAAAGATCATATGCTTTTAACGGAGTGTGTTGAATGCTAGAAATTATAGAAAATTTCTGATAGGTCTGATAGCCTTATTAAAGCTTTCAGCTTACAAATGCAAGTTGGTTGTCTGTGCACATTTTCCTTTTTTCCTATTATTTTACCAAAATGTAATTACAATATCTAAAACTAAAAGCAACTCAATTAATAATAACAATAATAATAATAATATTAATAATAGCAATAATGAAAATAATGAGAATTTTAACATTGCAACCATAGAAGGATATTTACACATAGTTTATGATATTTCATTATATAACGCATACTTTAAGTTTATGTAGATTTAGTTTATAATAAGGGCAATTAAAAAACAAATTACCATTTACTCAAGTCATTAGCAGATCGATGTATGTGTAGCCAGGAAGTCACCAAGTATTTATCTTAAGATATATATTTTAATTGGATGAAAGCAGAATTATTTTCGAATTGATAGAATTTTCTTTCCAGCTTAGCCTAAGTGCTATCCTAAAAAGCTTTCGGCAAATAGTTTGTGTAGTGGATAAGTTTCAAATAAAATACAAAAAAAAGTATATATGTATCATATATATATATATACATCCATGGATGGTTTAATTTAAATTAAATCATTTCTCAATCATTTAATATGAAAAATATACATTTAGGCTAGAGAAAATCCGTACCAGACAAGGCAGATGAATGGCGTCAAACCCACACAAAAGTATATGTTAATTGCTGATAATTTTGCCAACCATTACCATATGCTTTATGTGTTGTTCTCGGTTCAATTGTAGGTGGTTCTCACTTAGGAGAATATGGTGGTTGCCTTAACATATATGTATGGACGATAATGTATGACTATTGAAAGCTAAGATAGTTAACTAAAAATGACTTTTAATTTTTTTAAAATATATTATAAATAGGTACACATCAATTTAAGATACAATAATATCTGGTTTAAATAAAATTAATTATTGTAATTATATATTTTGCAATAATTAATTTTATTTATGGAATGGTAGCATTTATTTATTGTGTGTTGGGATGTTATTACTATCGATTGTGTAGATATGGAGAGGGTAACAAATTGTAAATACTTGTTAGATAACAGTTTGTATCAAAAACAGCAGTATGCATGATACCAAGGGTGCCAGGAATATTGGTTGAAAATATTTATCACCCTTATGGATAGTGAACTCTGATCTGTTTACTTGGCTTAACAATTTCCAACTTGAACGTCATCTGTTAATTATCAAATAAAGATAGATAAAAAAAATTGTTATAACAATCATTATTGGTGTAAGCAGATATATGTGTATGTTTGTAAGTATGTACATTTTTAGTATGTTTTTGTGTAAGCATATTTAGATTAGTGTTAAAATTAGAGCTCATGTACGTCAAGCAGATAAGATAATGCTCATTCATTTAATTAAATAACCTTCGCAGCATGAAATTGAGCATTTATTGGGGTGCTCAATATGTATCTACGTATATTATGTATGTATTAGATAAAATATTTAATCCTATTTTTTTTTTGGTGGAAATACTATTCATTTATATCCTTAAAAATAAATGAAAAATAAAACAGTTATCCATTAATTTTATTAAATCAATAGTCATAGCTAAAATTTCAGCTTTTAATGATTAATTGGAATTTTTTTAAAATTGTGTTTTAATATTTGAATTGTAATATAAAATATTAAAATAGAAATCTATGGAAAATAGGCTTTAAAGAATCATTTTGATTTACTTTCTAATTAAAGCATCAATTTATTTGCAAATTTCACAATTATTTTAATTGATTTTTTTTTTTTACAGATAAGCGGAACTATTCATTTTTTAATATATTTTCTAAACTATAAGATAATCATGCTACTCCGTTAATATATATACTTATATATATATATTTATGGATAATCCTGATAATAAAAAAAAAATTTTCTCAAGAAATTTGTGTGCGGTTAAAGAACGGAATAGTCCGGAGTTTTTATTCTAGTCGAAATATAATCAAAAAGGGGCAATATTAAAAATAGTTAAATAACAGAAAAAAAGTATGAAGTCCGATATAATTGGTGATAATATAGTTACTGAGATACAAACATCACAAGACTTCCACCCACAGGCATCCGGAAGCTATTTCGAATATTCCACAGGAAATGAAACAACACAGACAACATGCAGTCAGGGGAATTCCCTACGTCCAAGAAGAGCAAGTCGTCGCGTTCAGCAAGTATTATAATAAATTATTAAAATTACTAATAATAATTATTAATAGAAAACACTCATCCTGTATAATTGAATTATAGTAATGGAATTTATTTTCATATAAAAAATCTATTCTAAGATTGAAGTTCCTTTTTTCGAAATAAAGTTATTTTATTTTTTTAATTACCAAATTCATTTTTTAACGTTTGAATAGAATAGCAACATCAATAATTTGTTATATAGAAACATTTTTAGGTTTCTAATAATTTTGAAGAATTTTTAATACGAAAAATAAGCATTTTTTCTATATTCATTAAAGTTTGATATTTTATAAGAAACTTAACTTTAATATTTAATATTTTCGAATATCGTAGTTTATTTGATATTTTAATTGAAATGGTCTCTGGTAGATAAGATATTCCTTCAGAGAGAAATGTTTGTGTTTATTTTTGTTTATTTGTTACAATCAAGATAAGCGCATTCGATCCGGACATGACAGATTCGAGTTCACAAAGTGATGACACAAGTGGGGGTGGCGGTAGCAGTAATAGTGGGCTAAGGGCAAGTAGCCGTGGAAGGACATCAACGTCGGCACAGACAAGACGTCGAAAGGGTACATTAAATGCAAAAGAAAGAAATCTGAGACGTTTGGAATCGAATGAAAGAGAACGAATGCGAATGCACAGTCTTAATGATGCTTTTCAAGTAATTAAAATATGAACTATTCTTATTTTTCTAGCTTTTAATATAAAATATTTTTAATTTTAATAGAAACAAATAAAACTTTATTTAATAGAAAATATTTTTTTTTTAAATTTTTTCTCCAGTCACTTAGGGAAGTTATACCACATGTTAAAAAAGAAAGACGTCTTTCGAAAATTGAAACTTTAACATTGGCCAAAAACTATATAACCGCATTGACCGATGTGATTTTATTAATGCGCGGCGAAGAGAGCAATAGCACTCAAGTCCTTCAATTGGAAGATGCAACCGAAACATTACCTGCTAATGACAACATATTCCATAATAGTAACAATTATGATGAACCATTCCGAGACTTTATTTAAGGTGTAGTAAATAAATATATTTGAATAATTACATTGGAACTTTTTAAAAATTCCCACCAATCTATTTAAGGGCATGTATTTTCTTTTTAAAGTTGAACTTCTGTCTAATTTTATAATTAATAATAGTACAATTTTATTGTAATTATTGTCCATGAAAGTTTTTTTTTTAAATATGAAAGTTTCCATGAAAGTTTTATTTTAATATTAGATTATTTTAAATACAATATATATATTATAATATATAAATAGTAAAATTAATTATAATAATAAAATTTATGCATAAAGAACATATATGGAAGTTTAATTTTTAGTAAGTGATATGAAATAATTTTAAAAAATTCGTTTTTCTTTAAGATTAAAAATTCAATTTTAAATATTGAAAAGTATCAATATATTTATTTTAGAATAGAGGTTGCTGCATATATGCTTAATAGTTTTATGCCATTTTTTTTTAAATTTTACTATGTATATAAAATTTGATTTGAGTCCATTTTGAGCAAAATAAGCTATTTAATTAACACATAATATTATTTTATAGAATTAAAGTGAAGGTAAAACAAATAGTATGCATTTGTAATAGTTAAGAAAAAGAAAGAAATTATATTTTTTTCTTATTTTATATCATCAAAAAATTAATAAGACAAAATAACTATACGAGGGCTGTTCGATAAGTCAGTAATACATGAAACAAAAAATTTATTTATTCAGCAAAAATAAATTTATTTTTTAACCTAGTGTTCTTTTAGCTCAATAAATTTTGTCCAAGTATATTTTAACTTATTTATAGCATCCATGTAGTGCGCTTTGTCAAACTCTATAAAATGAGCCCCAGTATCCGCAATAACTACAGAATTGGACATAAATTTCTTTCAATCAACCCATTTCACAATTTTTTTACAATAGAAAAAAAAATTGCACCATTTTTTACAATTGGTGGGGATGCAATTCCACTTATTTTGCTGTTGAATTTTTCGAGAAATTTCCATTTATATTGTTATGACAATTTTTTTCTTTGCTAAAGATCCATTGTTTTGACTGAACTTTAGTTTCTGATGGGTAATGGTGAATTCATGTTTCATCAACAGCTATGAATTGACGCAAAGTCGTTACAAGAACATGTTTTTGGTCAGGTTTTAGCAAACGTGGTATCATCTCACCGATAACCAAAATTTCATGTAAGATGTTACCTACATACACTTTTACTGGATGCTCTTTTAAAATAATATCATGGAATTCATAAATTATTTTTTTGGTAGTATCTCCGGTTGCACTAATACAAATACAACAAAATTCAGTAAACCACTTTTAAATTATTATTGTTCTTTCTTTAACAAATACTGTTTTATTTATACACGACTTTTTTTCTATATTATTAAAAAATACAACCCTTGTCTGCTTTTAATGGCAAAACAAACTAAACTAATTTACATATATTTATATTATTTGGTATTGCGTATTTCTAAGAATGCCAAACTAGAAAAAAAAATGTTTTGCTGATATCAGCTACATTTGTTGCATTTATGACTGACTTTTCATACTGCTCACACACTATTTAAAAATACAAATAATTGATATATTTACCATAAATACAAATAATATTCGAAATATGATTTTAATTATTTCATATAAAATTTTATCTCAAAAATAATGATCAGACCTTAACATATTACGTGTGTTTGAATATTTTATGATAAAATACCACCTACAACGCAACAACTAGCTAAGGATTATGTTAATACGTGAACAAGTATACGATATCTGCATAGTAATATATCATAAAATCATTCAATTGTATAACTAATTACTTTGAACATGGAGAAAAATAAAAAGATGAAGTATAATTCAATATAACGATATTATAGTAGATGTTATAAGATACATGTGGGAATAATATGTGATTCTTATGGGATAAAATATGTTTAAAAGGATTTTTTTTTAAGATTTCTAGTCACTATTTCCATAAATTTCTCTTCGATATTTTAATATTTTCTACTAATAGTTATAAATTATATCACCATTATAATTTTCTATAAGGAAAGAGAATTTTTAACTTGAAAAATAACTGATTACTATTTTCGTTTTATGAGAAATGGAAATCCTATGCGAATGTTATTAATGCACATGTACTAATATGTATTAATGCTATTTTAGGCAATTTTATTGGTAAATTTTTTGAAGAAAAAAAGATATTTTAGTAAATATAGATTATTTTGAGAGTGTGGACAATTCAAGCATAACTATGACTTCCATAAAAATGTTTTCGGCATTTTTGAACATTTTGTGTATTGTGCATCTTTATGAGGAATTCTTTTTATCTAAAAAATAATAAAATAAATTATTTTCGGTATATATAATTTTATTTCGGATATCTATTTAAGATACTAAGAAAAATAAATAAAATGGAAAATGTTAATAGTTCCAGTTAAACTAAATATAAACCAGATAATACTATTACTGAAAATGTCGGGATGCATCTTAAAAATATATTTAAAAAAAAGAATTAAAATATTTTAGGCCATAAACCGCAGATTATATTCCGTATTACCAAATAATGTCAAAACCATATTATCAAAATCATGTTGTCACTTAAAGTTGAAATGCTTAAAACAAAATGTTTTTGAAATTTCTATTCTCTAAAAAGGAACTTGATTTTTTTTTAAATATTATTTAGTTTTAGATGAGCCATTAATTTTATTATTTAAAATAATTAATTAACTTTTATTTACTTCTAAGCAAAACTGAGAGTAATTCCTTTACTGTTCTTAATTTGTCAATTATTGTATAAATTGATATAAGTAAGAGAAATTTTATAGCTTCTTTCAATTTAACAACTATTGTAATAAAAATTTTCTTCAAAAAATATTTCAGCTAAATAAAAATATTATTTAGCAGTTAATAAATTTGAAAAAAAAATTGCATTTTAATAATACTATAAAACATTATAATATGTTGATTAATTTTAAGCCGTAAATGAAACGAATATTTTTACTATCAACAAGAGGGTGTTTTTAAAAGCTTTTTTATATACTCGTAATATTTTATCTTGTTTTTATATTTTAAACCATAGAAAATTTTTTCAAAAATTTATTGCATAAAACCGATTCTTTAATAAAAATAATTATTAAGTATTATAATATATAATAATAATTAGATATTAATATAAAAATATTATAATTATAGCTAAATATTTGTAATACCAATAAAAAAATATAATTAATAGGTATTCTGTTGGTACATTTTAAGTTAGACATAAATCAGATATTAATCTGTTTTCATTTAAAGGTTTGTCCCATTTTTCCTTCGGAGACTAAGATTAAATAAAATATACTTGAAATTAAACGTTTGATCAATTTTGATATATTCATTAAATTTTTGCAAATATGCTTTAAAGTTCGATTTTTATTGATTAAATTTTGAAAGACTCGATTTTTTAAGACAATTTTTGATAATTTTTTCTCACATTTCTAATTTGCCAAAATTTGGTCATCATATAACGGGTGTTGGTTTGTTAATACTTCAACGTTTTAAGATTATTTGTTTAAATATGAAAAGTTAGTTTAAATAACTTATAAAACTATTTTTGTATAGTTTTATCAGAAAAAGTCTAACGACGTTAAGTGGACGATATTGGAGGCCAATTAATATCACTAAATCTCGAAATTACGCGCCCTGGAAACAGTTCGGGCAATAAGCAAAAATTTGCCGTGTTGTATTATTTTTAATGTCATTTTATTAAGAATCACAAATAATTAAAATTAAAATATTTAAGTTCAGTCAAAAAAAAATTAGATATTATATGGCCATATTTCTCAGAATTGAGGGTAATGGTCTCTCCTTCTTGATTTTCAAAAAAATACGGACCAATAAAATTTTCAGACTTGTCCACAAACATTTGTTAGTTTTTAAAGTCCTTTATATAATAATTTAGATTATTGATGTACCTTACGAATAAGAAATGAACCTCATCGCTTAAGAAAGTTTTGTTAGAAAAATCACCACTCAAATCTTGTTGTTCCACCACTCAAACGGTGTCCCTTCTTTAAAATTTTAATGCGTTAAATTCTCAATAGAATTAATAATTAACAACATAAAATGGTATATTTTAGAATAGATAAATTTTATCTAAAACAATATATATATTTAACTATTATAGAGCTATAATTTCCAAACTAAAAAATGGGTCATCCATTACAGAATTTCTAAGCAGTTTCAACGAAATGATCTATTAGATTTATAATAACATAAAAGACTTATCAGAAAATATTTTGTTTTTGGTTTTTATAAATAATAATGTATATAAGAAAAATATATAATTATTGCATTATTGATTAAAATCAAAATATAAAACAGTATTGCTTTCAGTTGGCTAAATAAATATCATATCACTTAAAAGGTTCTTTGATATTTGATATTTAGGTATTTGAAGCAACAAAATGCATTATAACATTAGTATTAATTAAAATTTAAAATACAAAAAGGCAACGAGAATAAAATGTTTTATAGACTTATAACAATTGTATAAAAGTAATACCAAAATTATAAATATAAGTTATTTATTTTTTTAAATTGTTGCAATATTTATAAAATTTTTTTGGTCATCATTTAAATATATTTGAATACAATAAAAGAATTGAATAATTTTGATAAGACTCAGAAATTTAAAAGAAGCTAAATACGAGTATATTTTAGTAATTTTTTTAAAATAATTTATTTAATAAAAATACATTCAGTTTTATTTAAGTCGAGTTTACTGAAATTTAAACGAATTTACTTAAGCTTATTACTATTATTTTTTAAGATATAAGTTTATATATTAATCAAATAAGTGTAAATTTATCTATTACAAATGAAAGCTATATAGAAAAAAATTGTAGAAACAACCGCTTTGGCCTACACCTAAATAATGCTTAGCAAAATTTTATATATTAAGAAAATAATAGTAATAATCATTTGTATATATATAAAATGAAAATTAATTACCATGTTTAAGTACAAAAATATCGATTACTATTTAATTAAAAAAAAAATAGTGTCACTAAACAAAAGTAAATATTTGAAAAAAATACCAACAATATTATTGAATGCGAAACATTTTGTTTATATGTAATGTTTCTAATTAACATTTCAATTAGCATAAAAATGTAAATGTTATACATACGAATTAAAATTAATATAATTATTTTCAAAAAATAACTAATAACTCAATAATCGAAATTCTTGCAAAGTATGTTAAGTAAAAATAAATATTTAAATATATATAAAATTGAAGGCAGCAAAAATTATGTGAATATGTTGTGTATTTTTGAATTGGATAAAAAGCATTTAATTGAGAAAAAAATTATACTAAATTAAATTTATGTATAATTTAGTATGACTAAGGAATTAGATTAAATTATATAGTAACCAAGAAAGCCAAATAATATCAGATGAACTGATTATGCATTGCTCAAAAATTTATGTCACATTCATATTAAAAATACTTGTGTGATTAATTATAAAATATAAGAAAAATTGATAGAAAAAACAACAATAAATAATTAAAAAATATTAATAGCTAAAATAGTTTAAATACATTCAAATTTATTTGAATAATTAAAATATTTTATTTTGTATATAAAATTTTTGCCTATGGTATAAGTTAATTAATTATGAGAATGCAATTAATAAAAAAATGGCAAAAGGGCGAGAATCTGTTCATTTTTAATTATTGTAAGAATACTTATATTAGTTGAGTATTAAATTTTATTGTAATTTTATGAAACGTAGAAAGCTTATATTAGAAAATAAATAACAAATATTTAAAGAAAAAAAACCAATAAAAATTATATGAATATTATCTGAAATAAATAAAGCTTGTAGAACAAATTGATATTGTAATATCTATTTGTCGAAATTATTTCTTATATTTTTTAATTATCATCAAACTGATTTCCAAACCCCCAAAAAAAAACGGTAAATTCTCCATCCTCGTATAGACTTTAAAAAATTTTTTTTACCCTGTCCTTGAAGATGTCAAACTTATCCTCGATTATTCTTTTGTTTTATCGATCAGAGAGTGTAGTTGGTTACATTGCGTCATCTCTTGAGCAAAAAGATTACTATACAGGGAAGCTCGTAGATATATCGCATGCCTTTGATCGAGTGTGGCACCTAGGACTGTTCTGGAAACTCAAGAACTGTTTTCCTTCTACGTATTATCTTATTATAAAATCATATATATTCCACTGCCATTTTCAAATAGAAAATACTGAAATATACCCTATTACAGCTGGTGTTCCCCAAGGTAGTATTTTTGGTCCACTTCTATACAATTCATTTTAAAATCATATCTCTTACAACGCCATTTCCACATAGCTGTTAATACAGAAAATTCTGAAATATACCCTATAACAGGGATGATACCGCTATTCGTAGATCCCCCTCCAATATCCAAATAGATTCCAGAAACTTAAAACCCCATATAAAAAATCTCCAAAACTGTTTTAAAAGGTGGAGAGTAAAATTTGAAGAGTTTTCATATTACCTTAACCCTTTGCAAAAAACCACCCATTATATATACCTTAATGGTAATATCATTCCACCAAAGTACACTGCCAAGGGCCTTACCAAGCTATAAGACTTACTTGAAATGCTGACACGAAATTAAAAACTCTTGAACTTAACAGACCTTATCGACACTACTTAGACTACTAGACAACTTTCCAAAAAATATTCAGAAAAATCGTTGGTGCTCAATTTTTTGTTCGTAATAAAGCTATTTATCATGACTTTAATGAATAAATGTTAATTAAGCATTTTGTAACGAGTAACTTATGTGCTTCGCGTTATAAAAAGTTCCATTCCCGATTATTCTATGATTATAATCTTTTTATTAGAAATCTCTCCTCTGTTAATTTCCTCGTAAACACTTATCGGCGTCTAAAGACAAATTAGCCCAGAGATCTCTCGAAGCGTTAATATAACTTGTTAGGTGGAAAAAGACCGACGGGTGTTTACTCTCACATTTTCCTTTCCTGTCATTGTCGCATTTTTGTCATAAAATCTGCTTATTAAAATATTTATGTACGTGTATATATCAAATAAAATTAAAAAAAAAATAATAATTTCTAGTTAATTTTATTTACTTTAGTTATTATATTACATTCAGTCTATTTCATGAGCTAACATTAATGAAAAGTACATTATAGATATGCGTATACATCTAGGAAATAATTTTTTTTAATGTATTATAAGATATTTATAAATATTTTGAAAGAAAAAAAATTACTTTTATTTATTGCAACACTATACATTAAAAGAGGTAATTTTTAAAGACATCAGAAAGATGTGTCATTACTTTTGTTTTTCGTTATTTTAAACAATTATTTACTTGTGTCATATTTTGTTTATCTATATCAAATAAACACATGTTGGACTGTATCATTAAATAGAAATAAAAAAAAATATTGAACGTATGGTGGGTATTTTGAAAATTCCGATAAATACAGTTTAAATAGTGTGAAGAATTATTTCAGTAATCAGTTAATAGATATATTTCGATATGACTAAATTGAGCTGTTTAATTTTATTAGTACTTATATTATATTTAAGTAATTTTGGGTGTGACTGCTATAGATGGAATTCAACACCATATTATGGTAATAGTTCTTATAACCATAATGGTTCGTATTATCATCGTAGATTTAATCGTCAAGCAGAAGGTTAGAAATTTCCCAAAATTTTATTAAACTAAAATATTATAGCATATTAGTGAAAATTATTGAATTAAAAAATACTTGAAATTTTTTTTATATTTCCAGGTACTGACACATTTGATTGGTATGATTTCTATGAATATAGTATAATTGAGAGTTTCCTAAAAGAAATGGCAACCAAATTTTCCGATTTGTGTGAACTTAAGGTTATTGGAACGACCTATGAAAACCGAAATCTTTATGTGCTCATGTAAGGATAAAATTCGATTGGAAATTTGGAAATATAGAAAACTTTTATTTGTGTTTTTAGAATTGGCAAATATGAAACTGGAAAGCGGCAAATCTGGATAGATGGAGGTATTCATGCTAGAGAATGGGCAAGTCCAGCTTCGGTAACATATATATTATTTGACCTATTAACGAAGTGGGATAGTCAACATGATTATATTCGTAATAAAGTTTGGTAAGAATACAAAAATATGTTTGCAGAATAATTGATTAGATTTTTAAATATTTTAGGCATATTATGCCCGTTGTTAATCCTGATGGTTATGCCTTTTCACATACACCTGGCAATAGATTATGGCGAAAAAATCGCAAACCATTTGACAAGTGTTTTGGAGTTGATATAAATCGTAATTTTGGATATCATTTTGGCGGCCTAGGCACATCAAAAAATCCATGTTTTGATACGCATCGAGGTGGTTTTGCTTTCTCCGAAGAGGAATCCAGGGCAATGAAAGATTATCTTTCAAAACTGCATCCAGTTCCAATTGCATATTTGACATACCATACTTTTGGCCAATATATCCTATACCCTTTTGGATACACCTATATGGATGCTCCAGATTATATCGAATTAAGGCGTGTTGGTCGTATTGCATCAGATGTAATTGATTGTCCAATTAGAAAATATAGTTTCTTATGAAAAATAATATTTATAATTTTATTTTCCTACAGAAAATCAGTGCATCTACTGGTAAAATGTATAAAGTTGGTGCTGCAAATATGATCGGTGCTGGTGCAGGTGGATCCGATGATTGGGCTAAAGGTGAATTAGGTGTAAAATATGTTTATACAGTTGAATTGCGTGACAAGGGAGAATATGGTTTCGAAATGCCTAGAACACAACTATTCAGTACTGCCAGAGAAGCTTTGATTGTTGCAAAAACTATTGCATCTGAAATTCATTGATTATTTATAAAATATTTAGACAAACAATATTCTTGTGCAAATTGAATAAATAATACAAAAGTAGATACAAAAATATGTATTATTAAGTTGGTGTATTTAAAATTATTATTTTTTTTTATAACAAACTGGATAAATAATGATACAAGTATAGCTCTTAAGTATGTGAAATTTTTCATTTTTAAAGACAATATTTGGAAAATCTTGTTTACGTAATATGTACGATTATGTACATTAACGTAATTTGTACGTTTTATGAATAATGGAATTTTTACTTTAGTTTCGTAAGCTGTTCTTACTTTACTATTTTTCTTCTATTTCAAATTCGAAACTTTTAATTTTGATTGCTAGTTTTTTATATTATCTACTTAAAGTATCCAAGTTTTTTGTAAATTTTTATATTTCAAACTTTATAAACAAATATTTTTAATTTAAAATATTTGAAAAATTTTATACAAATCCTTGTCATGCTATTCAGAAATTTTTTCGTTTTTTAGTTTGTTTGTTTAATTGTCACACGAAAACGAAGTTGTTTGTACATATGGAACATTTATTTAAGAACTCTTAATAAATCAAGTATAAATTGAACATATTTTTCAATATTAGATAATAGTGAACTTTTTGTAGCAGAACAGAACAGTATGTCCACATTAAGTTTTTATATTTTTGTACTGTTGGCAGTTATATTTAGTATTTTTGAAGTAGATTCAGTGATTATTGCTGGAAGAAAACCACGCGATTTACATGAAAATGATAATGTTGAAAATATAAGATCGAAAAGATCTTTAATAAAAAAATATGGTAAGCCCAGGCTGCATTTATAATATCAAATATACTATTGCATATTAAATGAAATATCAAATTTTTTTAGGAAATTTCGACTTTGAATCTTATCATGACTATCCAATTATTGAGGAATTCATTGTTAATTCTTGTCGGCGGTATTCAAATATATGCAGTATAAAAAATGTTGGAACCACTTTTGAAAAACGAAATTTATACATATTAAAGTAAGTAAAAATAAGCTAATATATTGTTATCACGTGTAAATTAGTGGTATAAATTAATAGTTCATTAGTATTTAAAAAAAATATATAAAATTAGAATTGGAGTAGATGGCCCACTTAAAAAGCACATTTGGGTCGATGGGGGTATTCACGCAAGGGAATGGATAAGTCCAGCTGCTGTCACGTATATAGTTAATAAATTGCTTACACAATGGACAAATTTGCCAGACTATATACAAAATACTGTATGGTATGAATTATTTAAACCAGCACTTATTTAAAGCAAAAAAAGAATTTTTTTTTTTATTAATATTGAATGCAGGCATATTATGCCAGTAGTTAATCCCGATGGATATGCCTTCTCACATACGAAAAATAATCGGTTTTGGCGTAAGAATAGGAAGCAGATTAAATCGTGTTTTGGAGTTGATATTAATCGCAATTTCCCATACAAGTTTGGTGGAAAAGGTACTTCTTCGTCACCATGTTCTGAAATCTATCGTGGACCCAAACCATTCTCAGAAGAAGAAGCTATTGCGATGTCGAATTATTTAACAAACTTACCAACAGTTCCTACAGGCTTCTTAACCTATCACAGTTACGGTATGGATATAATGCATCCGTATGGATATGATAACGTTAATGCAAGTGATGCTAAAGAACTTATTCGCGTTGCAAATAAGGCAATTGATGTAAAAAATTCTAATTATTGAATGATACTTGAAATTTTGTAATCGATTTTTTAAAATATTTTAGGCAATCAAGGCGAAAACTGATGGAACATTTTTTGTTGGTCCTGGTAATATGGCTGGGTTCGCAGCAGGCGCTTCCGATGATTGGGCTAAAGCTATACTAGGTGTAAAGTATGTTTATACAGTTGAATTACGAGATGTAGGCGATTTCGGGTTTGAACTACCCGCAAGTGATATTGTAGTTGGCTCTCGAGAAGCTTTTATAATAGCAAGTACTTTAGCTGAAAATGTACAAGCTTATAAAGGAAATTAAATAAAAGAAAATCAATCCTCCAAATATATCGTGTTTTTATTGTTGCTGTAAGATCCACTAATAACATATCATATTACTTATGGTTGGCATTTCCAGCATACCTAATGAAACTTGTAATAGTATATATTGGAAAGTCCGTATGAAATCATTGGGTATTGGATGGGAAGAGGACTGTAAATTGATGAACGTTTAGTTCCACAGGAGTATGGCCAGCGATGATCATACTCAAAAAGCACCTTAGGCTGCAAGGTATGCTTTTCGCTAGCTTTATGCTTAGCGACAAGCATTAAATGGAAAATGGAGACACCCAAAGATGTTACCTTCTCCTTGGGAGGGGAAGAAGGAGAAAGAAAGAAAGAAGATGCAGAAAAAGAAAGAAACAAATTTATTTACCTTAAGAAAACATCCTGGCAGAGGGAAGGAAAAAGGAAATTAGGAGGGAGATATAAAAACTGGGAAGGATAAAAAAACCATTTTGAAATAATAACAAAATGTGAAAGAAATGGAAAAGGGGTGAATCCGACCATCGACGTTCATGGGAGAGACTTAGTTATTACATCTCACCAGGTATTTCTCCATATCCTAACTTTGGTACTCCTCGGCCAAATAATTTTGGTATGTCTCTTACTTACTGCGACGATGATCTCTCTTATTACATTAGGAGGTAGTCTGGCAACGAATGTTGGACGTGTCACTGGGTCATCAGTACAATCACCAAGGCTACCATCTTCAATACTATCGCCACGGTTTGCTAAGGTTTGGCCAATGTGTGGAAAGTAATCCTCCACCTTAGGTCAAGTCTGTTTACATACACATGGCTAACTTGGCCAATGTGATACTAAAAAGCTTTCACTGTTAGTCCAGTCTGTATTTCTATATATGACTGAGGATATTGTATGACATTCTGTTAATAGGCCAGACATATTAGGGATAGCTGTGATTACAGGACGTCGGAGGGTTTCTCCCGCCAACTGATCAACACGTTCATTTGCCATGATTCCCACATGAGCTGGCACCCAACACAGCTCAGCACTACTGAGAACAGGATCATTCAATGGGAACATTGTCATGATTCCCACATGAGCTGGCACCCAACACAGCTCAGCACTCCTGAGAACAGGATCATATCAGCAGCCGTCTTTATAGCCCACTGCTCCCCATAATACGGAACTACCATATACGGAAAGACTCCACAATATAGATCAAGAATTTGGATTTCATTGACCTCATAAACTGCAAAAGCAGCTGCATTAAGGTCGGTCACCGCATCCGTGAAAAGAAGAACATATTTTTCGAGCCCGCCTTACTGTTCAAAAAAAGTTGCCTGTAGGTAAAAAAGCTTTCTTAAACCAATTTAGGGAAGTAGATATTGTCACTACTGCTCTTAACCACGGCTTCAAATCTGGATGTGAAAGGAAAGTTTAGAAGTGGAGGAGGAGAGTGTAAGTATATGTCGCTTATGTTGAAAAGTTATAATACTTTTGAATTAATTATGTGTATGCAGGGAATAATTATCGAACAAGGATTATTGTAAATATTTCTGATTCGGGTTTTATGAAGATACGAAGGATGTTTTTTTTTTCGACCAGTTTATATAAAGTGAGAGAATTTAGTAGATGTGTGTATCATGTTTTGTTAATAACAAAATTAAATGAAACTTTTTCTTCTTTTTAGCATTTTTAATAATACAAACTAAGTATGCTTCTTAAAAGAATAAATCAGAAAAAATAAATAATTACTTATAGTTTGATAGTGAATTTTTTAAGTCTGAAACATTTCACATATTTAAAATAACAAATTTCTGCTTAATATACAAACACGTATGTGTACTTGTATATGAATACTAAGGAATGTACATACATATTCTCAACTTGCTTTCACACTTTTAGTATATAAGTTAGATAAGGTTTCTTACAAAGTAACTCACAAAGATGTAATATTAAAATAATATTGTTTTTAAAATCTGCGAATAGAATTATTTAAATATATACAACCATTACTGAAGAAAGTTTCGTATTGAATGGAAACTACAAAACCATAGTATACATGAACGGATTTCAGAGTAAGTGCAACGCGTTGTTGCGTAGACGTACGAGTATGTACAATATTTATGAGTACGTTATTCACCTTGACCCTGTGTTTAAGAACGTGTTTTGAAAATGACAAAAAATGTTTTTTTGCAATCCAATTATGGATTCTTTCGACATAAAATTTGACTAACCGGTAACTAAATCAGTGGTTTTTTTTCAGTTATTATGAATCCAATAGGTATAAACGGGTTATTTTAGACTGGTTGATTATAAAAACAAATTTCAGATGATTTAATCCTCGATGTGAATACGGTATTATTAGTGCGGGAGGAGTAAATGTGTTGTTAAAAAAGATACGCATCTTATTCTTACACTCGTATACACTG
Organism: Atherix ibis; assembly: GCA_958298945.1. NCBI lineage: Eukaryota > Metazoa > Arthropoda > Insecta > Diptera > Athericidae > Atherix > Atherix ibis. The sequence continues at coordinate 11,572,970 of OY282609.1, read as the reverse complement.
ATCATATGATAGATTATTTTTCAATCAAACTTTTAGTAAATTCTATCAACTTGCTTAAAATTTTTTTTTGTTAATTAATATTGTAGTGTATTCACAAAGAATTTAAGAGCTATAAGCGATTATGTTATACCCAACTACATTGAACCATTTCAAACGTGTTTTGATTAGTAATAAATTGATATTTGTTAGCTATTCTGTATGCATAAAATCAAATCCAATATTTATAAATAAATTATTGTATTGTATTAACAATTTCATGAAATAAAAATTGTGCTAAGGGGAAACTTAATGTGTATGCTAATTTCTGCATGTGAACAGCTAATATATGGTCGGTCGTATATTATTGGTATAATAATCTGTAACTATTGATAGAGTAACCTTAGTTGTATTTATTTACAAGTATAAGAATTAAATATAAGTACATATTTCAATGTTAGTCGTATGTAAATTGTAGAATAATTTTAGCATAGTACGCGTAAAGGAGAAAATCTGTTGTGTTATCAGTTCGAGGTTAGCTTTAGACACGATGAGACGCACTTCATTCAGCACAAAGTTTTCTCTACTATTTTTCGTGATCTTTGTCGCCTTAAATGTAAGTGCTAGAAACATTGCAAGAGAACAGGTCCAAATATTACCACAGTTAAGATTATTAAATAATACAGAAAAATTACCATTACGAAGGGAAAACAATGAAGGTATATATACATATATATATTCTTATAAAAATTATATCTATTCAAATTTAATCAAAAAAAAAAAATTTTTTCTCAGTATTGCCAACATTAGCTCCGCCACATTATAGTAAGTTTTATAAATTATAAATCTCTACAAATCAAAAACTTATGAAATATTTACAGAAGACTTAATTACATGGAGTGCATATCAACCATACGTGAATATAGTATCTTACTTGCAAGATCTAGCGCTTAACTATCCTCGTATTTGTAGCCTTCAAACAATTGGAAAAACCCACGAAGGTAGACAGTTGTTAGTTCTGAGAATAGGAGATGATTCTAATACGAATAAAATATGGATTGATGGAGGTATACATGCAAGAGAGTGGATTTCTCCAGCAGCTGTGACGTATATTATCAACGATTTGGTTATAAACTGGTCTAAACACCCACAGTATATAAGAGACATAACATGGTATATAATGCCGGTTGCGAATCCAGATGGCTATCTATACAGCTGGAAGGATGGTAACCGGTTGTGGCGAAAGAACCGTAGAAATAATGGAACATGCAATGGTGTTGACCTTAATCGAAACTTTGGTTTCATGTGGGCTGGAATTGGTGCTAATCCAGACCCTTGTACACCTACGTATCGTGGCCCTTCGGCTTTTTCCGAACCAGAGTCCATTGCTATTTCAACATTTTTGCTTAACAATCGTCCAATAGCAGCTTATTTGACTTACCATAGCTATGGTCAATATATACTCTATTCTTATGGGTACAACGTAGATACATTGAGTTCAGATCATGAAAATTTACGAAGGGTTGGTAGGAAAGCTGCTTCTGTAAGTTTGGTTCTTTATCTTGTCTTACGTAATTATTTTTAGGATCTTTATCTTGTCTTACATAACGTTTTTCTTTTTCGTAGAAATTAAAAACTGAATATGCTGTTTTGCCAGCATATAAAATTGGTGCTGCAGCTGGTGGATCCGATGATTGGGCTAAAGCCGTACTAAAAGTTAACTATTCATATACAATTGAACTTCGTGACCAAGGAACGTATGGATTTGAATTACCACCTGAACAGATACTTGGAACATCTGAAGAGGCACTTTTGATTGCGTTTACTATTGCAGAAGCGGTTGCCAGTGACGCTAGTCAAGTCTAGATCAAAATTATACTTTAGTGACTTTATTCATAATATTCGATATATTAAAGCTTTAAAATTATATACAATAGTATTCAAGTAAACATTTTTGATCGGTTTCTTCCAATTTAATTATTATAATTTGCTAACAAAAATTTGCGTCATTTAGCACAAATATAAATTATATTTTATTGCTAATAAGTGATAATTTAATCAATCGCGTATTAATTTATACAATTCAATATACTTTCATCGAGCTTTTTAAAATAATGTTGAATTAGTGTTAATAAAAAGAAATTTTAAAAAATTCATATTTTTATGAATAGTGATAGGATTTTTTATGTGATGATTTGGAATAAACATAAAATAAAGATAAAAAATTTGTTTGATTGTATTTAATATAGGTTTGCTTTTTCATCCTTAATATTGATCGTATGATAATTTTAATTCTGTTTTGAATTCCAGTACTGCCCGAATAACCAAATTCTGTGATGGTTGAGGCAATATACTATGACGTCCTGATCATAGATTAATACTGTTAATATATCATATACACTTTAAATTATAATTAAGCCATATAAACTATCCTTAAGATAGTAGATTTTTATCTATAGCATTCCTTCAAATTTTATTAAATGGTGTCAATTCAAAATTTTAACTTAACCGATGTTTTGAACGAAGATATGAGAGCTTTTTATAAAAACTGTCGGAGCTTTTTTAATAAGCACTCTATGCTATTCCCTGAAAGCTACTTTTTTTATGTACTTGAGCTTATATTTTAAATATAAAATATTTCAGTATATTTTAGTGTATTACTGAATCAAGCTTTACGAAAGCTGTTAGCTTTCAATTAAGCAGACCATACACATGTAGCAATTCGCATCTGAATTTGACTTTTAAAAAAATTAAACATAATTTTTGCTTTCTATTCCAATTTTAGAAACGTACCGTAAATTTTAGTGGAAAAATTATCGTAACTGTTAGATTTGATAACAATAAAATTTAAATAATTTTGTTTAAATCCTATGTAAAATAATCATAATAATATGGAAACTGTGTAATTATCGTGAACATTTTTGTTATCGGTATTTTTTTGAATTTCTAATAAAATTAACTACTTTCTTTTAGCTTTTCTTAGGAAATTTTTTTTTAAACACAAGAAATGGTTTCGATTGTGCGTTATAAAATAAATTTGGCTAGATATTTTTTCAGACGATATTTAAAAGACAGATTATAGTACTTTTACTTAGATGAAGTCGAATCTTGGTAAACCAGTTTTGTAATTAATATGGAATTTTTCTTTCGATTCAAACTATGCATGTAGGAATGGAGTAGTTGAATACAAAAAAAATTCTTTCATATCTTTATTTACTCCGTTAGCTATAAGTTATTTAAAAAGAAATGTTTTAGTTACTTAAGGTAGGTCAAGGTAGTATTTTTGATTGAATTCATAATAAAGATGGGAAAGTTTTTCGGCATATAAAGTAATACGAAAAAATACCATAAGAAACAGTGAAAATGTAAATACATATATATGCATATTTTCGAATTTGATACAAAGAAAACCGAAAATAATGATTGTGTGGTAGTATTATTAGAAAATAGAAATTTACAAGAGATGGGAACTCCAAATTAAATAGTTACAATCACCGGTGATCATTTGGTATAAAGACAACATTAGAAATGGTAGTAAATAAAAGATTTACAAAATGTTTTAAACGGAGTGCATTACACTTTCAATTATTTATAATTATTTGTAGATTTTGTGATTTAATGGCAATAAATAATGAAGTATCTCATAATGTAGTTGGTATTATACCATTTAATCAAAATAATACTGATAGTGAATTAGGATATGATATGAATATTAATAATTTTTTAAGTGAAAATAATAATTATACAAGTAATTTTAAAGATTTTAATTTACAATCTATTGTTCGATATGAAAAATCACAATTGTGGGGATTCAGTGATAATGATAGTAGATATCGATATATAACAGATATTTTGCAGAAATTTTTCGGTAAGTTTTCAAAGACAAAAAAAAGGATCTTTATTAAAGCATATTTGCTCACATTATTTTAAAATTGTGCAACATTAGCATTTAAATTCTTATTAAAATTAATTTCTTATAATTTAATAATAATGTTAGGCCTAATAAAATGGTTTATATTTTAATGAACTTTCTATTTTTGGGCTTTTAAAAAATCAGAGAAATCAGGTTTGTAAGAAATCAACTTATTTAATTGGAAAAAAAATTAGTAAATAATCGAAATCTTTTTTTAAATGTTTAATAATTTTGAAAATTTATCTTTTGATGAAAGAAATTGTTTACTATCCACACACACGCTGTTCTCATTCAATAAAGAAAATTAATACAAAATTTCTCTATTTCGAAATTAAAGCGTTCATTTATATTAAAATAGAATGAAATGACAAAATTTGAATTTAAAATTTTTTTTTAATCTTTTTTAATACTAATAATTTTAAAAGGGGGTTCTATATGGAAAAGACGTGGTGGAGAGATACATATGTTTTTACAGAAACCAGCAACGGATATTGCTAGAAAAATTTTCAATAATTTTAGCATGAATTATACTATAATGATTGATGATGTGCAGGAATTAATTGATCAACAAACTCCACATGAGAAAGAGGAATTCCGTTATTTAAGTATGAATTTAATTGGAATCCTATGATATTGTTAAATTAATCAATGATATAAAAATATTTATTAATTAGAAACAATAAGGATGTCTTGGAATAAATATCATCGTTTTAGAGTAATAAGGTCATTTATGGAAGATTTGAGTAAGACATATCCGAATTTATGTAAACTGTATACGATCGGGTACTCTATAGAAAATAGACCTTTGCAAGTACTGCGGTAAGTTCGTAGTTGATATCATAAATCTCAATAGATATTCATTTTATGTAATATTTATTATTAAATAGAATAGGAAATGGAGAAAATGGTCGGCACAATATTTGGATAGATGGTGGCATCCATGCTAGAGAATGGATCAGTCCAGCAGCGGTTACTTTTATTATGCACAAGTTCGTAGTTAAGTGGAACCAACAACCCCAATATGTACGCAATAAGAACTGGTTAGATAACAATATACCCTTTACCGAATATAATTTTAACTAATGTCTATTTATATATGAACAGGTATTTTATGCCCATGATGAATCCAGATGGTTATGAATACAGTCATACGGTAGATCGAATGTGGCGAAAGAATCGTAGGCCATTCGGAAAGTGTGTTGGTGTTGACTTGAATCGTAATTATGGTTTTCAATGGGCGGTAGTTGGGTCTGGAAATAGCCCTTGTGACACAACGTATCATGGGCAAAAACCTTTTTCTGAGCCCGAATCACGTGCGATGTCCGAATTCCTTAAAAGATTATCACCGTCTCCACAAGTTTATTTGACATATCATAGTTACGGTCAATATCTACTCTATCCATGGGGCTACAAAGTTGGCGTGGCAGGAAATCATAAAGATTTATTAAGAGCTGGAAAACTAGCTGCTTCTGTATGCAAAAGAACATGATATTTTAAATATTACAATATACATCACAGAATGAATAAATATTAGAATATTATTTTCTTTCTTGTAGAATGTGAGAAAACTTACTGGAAGAACTTACATAACGGAACCAGCATACCAAATATCCGGGCCTGCGGCTGGAGGTTCTGATGATTGGGCAAAAGCTGTACTTGGTTCTAAATATGTGTATACAGTCGAATTACCAGATAAGGGAAATCACGGGTTTCTTTTACCACCAAAATTCATAAAAGGAGCTAGCCGTGAGGCATTAAGCATAGCATATACAATTTCAAATCAAATAAGTGGATAAAATAATTATTGGGGCTTATGAAATTGCATTTAAATAGAAGTACTTAGTAAAATATTTTTTTAAAATTTATTTATATAAAAAACACATTTGAAATTAATATATTTATTTAAAAAATATGAAAATGTATACTTTTCATTGAAGAAAATAGAAAAAAATACGATTACTAAATTTTATGAATGCATTAAATTATTTTTTTTATAAAAACGTTTTTAATAATGTTATATAGGATCCAGCTGTACTTAATATCTAAAAAAAAAGGTTTTTTTAGTAATTTATTTATGTTAAAAAAAAATAATTTCCCATACAGTTCCAAATAATGGCAAAGATGGCACAAAAAATGGAACAACTAATTCAGTTCCTTTTTGAGATCTCATCATTATCAATAGCAGAGACTTTTGTAAACGTTTATCACATTCATACCAATCGCTAAAATATATCTTTTTGGCAATATTTTTACTCTGTAATATAAAAATAATTTATCCAAATTAAAAGTGTATAGTATTAGAATAATTACACTTTCAGAAACATAGTTGCCACCAGCACAATAAACAAAAAGCTGGGTAAGTGCGGCCATATTATAGTTTATATAAAGTGCAGCACCATATCCATTTGACTGCGAACGAAGAAATGGATTTACATAAATTAATTTAAATCGATTATTAGCTTACCAAAATTAAATCAATCGAACTTAAGCAAATTACAATTGCAGCTGATAAAAAATGCGCTAGAATAATTGTTGTGTATAAAGAAGTAAAGTCACCACATAAATTGTTAATAATATTTTGCCGATATATAATATGACGCACTTTTCTAAGAATATAATCGTTTTCTTCTGTGGTGAATTTTCTATCTGTAAAAGTTTCAAATTAGATATTATAGGAAATAAGAAAATTGATTCTGGCAAAAGTTAACAAAAATCAGATTTTATAGATAGGGTGTTCCAACCATAACGTAAGATTTGAATTTTGCGCCATTAGTGCGAGAAAAAAAAGACAGTGTGATAGGTGAGGTGATAACTTAGGGCTATTAAAAATGGAACAAAACACGAAAACATAATGCGTTTTTCTTGTTGAGCAATTTTTAAAAAATAATTAAGGTTTGGAGCCTACAGTTCGCAATTTTCTTACAAAATATGGTCGAAATATGGATTAAACTTCATCCATTGTGAAGAGATTAATTAAAGAACTTATCTTAAATACTCTGCCCATCCTTCAACAAGTCAGTCAACACAAAACAACGAAACCCGTTTGTAAAAGTGTTGCTGAGGATCCACGAACATCAATTCGGCGCCGTGGTCATGAATTTGATAGCGTACTCTCATGAAAAATTTGCACCTTTATGCTTACAAAGTTCAATTGACTGAAGACCTAAAGCCTTGAATATATTATGAAATAACAACAAATGAATCCTGATTTGAGGCGATGAGGCTCATTTTCATCTTGATAACTTGGTTAATCGACAAAATTGTTGAATGTGCAGTTCAGAAAATGCACGAGTAATTGTTGAGAAACAAATCCATCCACAATGTATTACTATTTGGTATGGATTATCGGCTGGAGGCATTATCTTCTTCAAAAATGCAGCTGCTCAAGCAATAACAGTAAATGGTGCTCGCTATCGCGACATGATAATACAGTTTCTTGTGCTTAATTCAAATATGGATCTGGACGATACGTGGTTTCAATAAGAAAATGCTACATGACATACAGCTCGAGAAACAATTCAATTACTGCATGTCAAAATTACTTCTTGCGTAAAGTTTGGAACATTCTCTAAAAAGCAAAACTTGAAGTATAAAATATGTTCGAAACTATGCTCAGCGCTGTCTTATGAACTGTCACATTTTAGCGGAATTTTAAGAGCACACATTTTATAATATGCATTACCTTGCCCATTAAGACTTTTTTCTAAGTCAAATTCAACTCCTTTAAAAAGTCCAGATATATACAAACAGAACGAGAAAAATAATCCATCGCATCCTGCAAATCCACATACAGTTATAATGCATACATATGCAAGAGAAATAGATGTAATTTCATATCCTGGTGAAGAAAAACCATCGTATGGTAAACTAGAATGCATTTGAAAATATGAAAATATTAGATTAATATTTATTTTAAAGTATACGAAAAGAATATCAAATTTATACAAGAGCTTAAATGGTAACTCCCATGTTATGTTTTGTCCGTTGATATGATCAAATACTGCTCCGACAATTGGTCTTGAAACAAACAACAAGCTTGTTAGATTACCAAATGTAAAAAGTACAAATACAAATGTATTTGCTGTTGATTCGATTCTTGTCATAAACTTAATTTTTTCTTCATTTTTTTCTAAAATTGAAAATCATAAGTTATTCGAAATTGATAAGTGAATATTTAAAATTATACCTGACAACCATAAGACCGCAACACGCGAAATAATATTTGTAAACTGTTTTCGATTATAGTAAATTATAAACAGTTTGAGAGCGGTTATAATTTGTGTGATTGCAGGGCAGAGTGCATCAAATGCCAAAATAAGATCGTTAATATTAAGTAGTACATATACAAATTCACATCCAGCGATCCATGCTAAAATAAGCCAATTTATAATCACTTTAAATATTAATATAACGTTGACTTTCTGTTCGGGCCAAAAACCCAACAATTTCAGTGAAAATTTCGAAACACGAAAGAAATTCTTCTCCAATAAATGGGAAGTGTTCGATTTGATGTTAACCATTCTCGTCAAAATTTCAAACTTTAAGGACTAATAAATTTTTGTTACATCGATTTAAAAACTATTTACTTACCTCAATCTTTCAGTTGAATGGTAAGCACATTAACAATTCATTTTTAAATATTCCAAATTAATAGTTTCACAGAATGGCTAATAAGTAGCTTCGATATTTAGACTTTAATTGGTTACTAAGCCCTAATTGAAAAAAGAATTTCGATAAAATGCCATATTTAAAAAAAAAATGTTCTCAATTTTAAATAAAATATTTAAAATTATTGACCAATTTATTACAAATTCGGGTTTTTAATCATTCCATATTCTGAAGATCTACGCTTACGAAAACCACTTTTATATAAGCATGAAAATTGATTAAAATTTTGTATTTTAAAAAAGTCTGTAACATTAAGTATTTATTCTCGTTTATTGGATTCATATATAAAATATTTATATTCCTTCAAATTTGGTTCAGAAAATATGATTTAACAAATATGTGAATACCGCAAGTTTTGCTGAAATTTTTTTCGATAATAATGTTTTAATCCAAGACACATTCAAAATGGGAAAAAAATATACCGAATAATATTAACACAGTTATATGGCCAAAGCTAAATACAAGCTATGAGGGTAGTTCGAAAACTAACTGACTTAACCAAGAAAACACAAAAAATTTGAAAAAACTATGTTGATTTATCAACTTTCAAAGTCTTAATACTGTCTTTATAGTAAGCACCGTCGAGCTCGTCAAAATAGCCATTAACCAAAGACCTAACTCATTGTTGGCTAATATTTTACCACTGAGCCATTTAATTAAGTTTGAAAAGAGAAAATAATACAAGGGAGCTCAATCTGTCAAATAGGTTGCGTAAAGAAGAAATTCGAACTATGACTAATTGATTTTGGCCATCGCGATTACGGATGTATGAACTGGTGCAATGTGTTCAAATGCTGCAGTATGTTCGCATAATAATCGCCATTGATTCCCAAAAAACTGATCCCATGACATTGCCAGCAGATAGAACTGTCTTCACCTCTCCCTTTCAATTTATTGTTTTGGCTGTTCCTTTATCTCAAATGTGAAGTAACTGATCCATATCTCATACATGGTTATAGATCGACGAAAATCAATGCGGCTTTATTGGTGCAAAACATCGTCAAACACTTGATTGAAACATCCGCGCGACTCTGCTCATGTTCCATTGTGATCAAACGTGGCACCCATCATTCACAGCTCTCTCATGTCCAAATTTTTAGTTAATATGCGATGTACATCACTTTTTAAGATACTTACTATATCTGATAGTAAGTATCTAATACCTTTTTGTTAGGTCATCTAATACCTTTTTGTAGATTTTCTTCATAATTTCTGGCGTGGTCACCTAATTTGTGTAACCACTGTGAATTTCCACTTGGCAGCTCTTACGGCCTAATTTAAACTCTCCCAACCAATTATTTTATTGTTGTAAACGAAGAAGCAAACTCCCCCAATGTAAATTCTAGCTCGGATTTAATATTGGTTGGACCAAGACCTTTCAAATGAAAATATTGTATCACATAACGATAATTATGTCCATATTTACAAATTTACTGAGAGCATTCGCTATTAATGGTTGTCATACAAATACTAAACAGCATAGCGTCATCAAACTTCAAACTTAAGCTTTATAAGATTGGTACTTTCGACCATAGTATTTTTTTTTCAAACAACAACCGCCATGCATACGATAGTTTGGCTACTTCTGGAACTTAACACAGGTAGGTGAAAATATAGAGTATTCTGACATTTATTATATCCCCGCCGGTATCCCTCAGGGAAGTTTTCTATATCCCATACTTTGTAACATTTACACCCATGATATTCCTTGTCACAATGGTATTCTAATAGCCATCCTTACACATCATAAAGATTTTTCCAAGCCCACTACTATTTTATAGAACCACATCCAATCCTTGGAAGCCTAGTTCAAAATGTGGAAATTAGGTGTCAATAAGCAAAAATGTAGTCATGTTATGCTTGAACTCTGTCGAGAATAGGCTCTTGATATAATCTAAATAGCAATAATATTCTACAACAAGTGAGCGTACGTAACCGTAGATTTACAATCAATAAACGGTTTACCTGGGACTCTCACAATTATTATACAATACGGTACTGATGCCCATATGGACATACGTGTATGGACTTCAACTTTGGGATTTGATCAAGTATTTCAATTACCATCGAATTTTGCATAAAGTTCCCGGTCGGTTTTAAGGCCACATTTAGGTGTCTCCATTTCCCCCCTAAACGTTTCTTCTTATGGTGGATATAAGATCACCACTTTTCAATTTCCCATCCAAAACCCAGGAAAACTTCAATAATAATTTACCCATTCATACTATCAATTTATACACCCATTGGCATTAATAAATCATCCCCTTTTTGAGGGGATTAATAAATCATTATCTTTATGTCCTTTAATTTTTATTTAAAAATATATATTAGTTATAAACTTCAATATCATTTATATTTTTAAAAAAATTATCAAAAACTAAACGTGAAGATTTGTTAATTTTTTTTTATTGTATAATGCAGGCAAACATATTTTTTTAAATAATTTTATATAACATTTTAAAAATTATTAAATCTATGAGCATTTTATTAATGAATGTGTCCAATTATAATAATTGCCCGTATCGGAACTGTTTGGGAGAAGAACCTGATGCTTACAAGAACGTCTTCAGTAATGTAATATATGAACCAGCTGTACTTAATATCTAAAATAAAATAAAATTTATATTAAAAAATAATTGAGAATTGTATCAATTAATAACATACAGTCCCAAATACAGGTAATGATGGTGCAAAAAAAGGAACAATAATTTCAGTTCCTTTTTGTGCTCGCATCATCATCAGCAATAAAGTCTTTTGAAGGCGTTTGTCACATTTATACCATTCGCTAAAGTATATTGTTTCCGCTATTTCTCTACTCTATAAATAAATCTGAATTAGATATGTGTAAATTGATATAAAGTCAGATTTATTACAGTATCGGAAACGAAATTTCCACCAGCGCAATATACAAAAAGTTGTGTTAGTGCTGCCATATTATAGTTTACATAGAGCAGAGATGAAAATCCAGTAGACTTTAAAAAAATTAAAATTAATATTTGATTTTTAAAAAATTTATAGAAAATATTTACCAATATTAGGTCGATTGAACTCATGCATATTACAATTGCAGCTGACACAAAGTGCATCAATATAATAATCGTATACAATGATACAAAATTCTCGCACAATTCAATGATTATATTATGATCCCTTATTATCTGCTGAATTCTCTTAAAAATTATACGATTTTCAGCTTCTGAAAATTTCTTCTCTGCAAGTACACACGTATATGTAGAATAACATCTTGTATTGACATGAATTTAGCCAGTATTTATACAGTAACAATATAACTAAGATATTAAAAAAATATATTAAAAATTACGTTTTCCTTTTATAAGTTCATCAATATCCACTTGAATTCCTTTAAAAAGATTTGATATGTAAAAGCAAAAGGAGAAAAATATCCCATCGCAACCAGCGAATCCAAATACTGTAACGATACATGAATAGGTAAGTAGAAAATAGGTTATTTCATATCCTGGTGTTGATTCTCCATCATATGGTAATCTGTGTTTTAGATTTTCCATAAAAAATGTCATAAAAGTATAATAGAATTGTTTGATTGTTACACTATTTTAAAAGGCAATTCCCATGTTGAATTTTGTCCATTGTGTTTGTTGAGAAAATATGTGACAACAGGACGCATCGTATATGAAAATCCGGTAAAATTTCCAAATGAAAAAAGTAGAAGAGTGCATATATTAGCGGTTAATTCACTTTTAGTCATGAAATTAATTTTCTCATAATTTTCTTCTGAAAATTTGCCAAAAATAAAACAAAAATGAATTAAAAACATTATATTTGTTTCTTAAAATAATACGCCTTTCTCACCTTTCCACCAAATTTTTCCCAAACGGTTGAATATTGCTGTAAGCTCTTTGCGATAAAAAAATATTAGAAATAATTTACATACGGTTATCACTTTAGTTATAGCTGGGCAGAAAGCATCTAATGCAAAAATTAACTTATCAAGATTTACAAATCCGTAGGATACTTCTCCTATACCCATCCATGCTAATATAATTAAATTTATAACCACTTTCAATATAAGAATTACGTTGATATTTTGTTCCGGCCAATAGCCTAAAAATCCAAGTGATAATCTCGCTACTCTGAAGAAATTTTTCGGAATCAATTTTATATTTTGCATTATTTCTTGAACCATCTTAAGCTTGTTGGGAATTTTTGATACTCTATGTGTAGCTTTCAAAGCTGTTCTGTTAATAAGCTGAAATCAACTGTAAGGACCTCGGAATGACTTTAAGAAAATAAATTGAAAATTTTATTTTTTCCATACTTTTATATTATAATAGTCTACTTATTATTATAATGCTAAATAATAGCTGTCCTTTTTCTGGATATATAATTAAATTTTGTAACTTAAAAACTGTTGATACAAAAATATTTTAGAAAATTAGTATGCTTGAAGAGTAATTGTATAATATTAAAAAAATCACGGCTAATTCATTGGTTTAAATTTCTTCCCTTGTTTATTGGGCGTAACTTTTATAAAAGTTTTACTTTTGAAGTCAATATTTTCCTTATTAACAACTTCAATTCATTTTCATGTAATCAATAATTAAATGTATTTGATATACCTACTATTAACTAGATGTGAAATTTTGAGGAAATTTTATAACGATACAAAATTATAATTGACTTGATATAGTAAAAGTGGATTATTGATGAGATACCATATTGTAAATTTTCTTTTAAAAATAATCGACTTCATTTAGTTCGTCTCTCACAACGGATTTCCATCTTTAAGAAAAATTGCAAACATTTTTTTTTGTTAGAAATGGGATCACTCAGATGATATTAAGTGATATTATTTAAAAATTATATACCAAAGGTAAATTTCAATCTATTTTTTTTATTATTTTAATTTCAATTACAACTCATTTTAATAATTTAGCAATTGTGAAAAATTTAAAATAAATGCTTTTAGTAAAATTTCTAAATAATGTTTGCAGTCTCATAAATTAGTGATAAATAAAATAAAGAATTAATTTCTTTAAAAAAAATGATTTATAGTCCTCAGTTTTGCCTATATGTTAACTTCAGAATTGGATTTAAATTGCTTTTCACCGTGACATTTCTTCATGATTGAAAATATGAAAAAGTTGCAGAGAGCCAAATATTGAGAAAACGGTGGCTGGAGAAGTAATTCATAACGTAATTTCACTAACTATTATTTCTGGTGTGTAATGGTGAGTCCATGGTCCATTTATAGTTATCAATCGACATAAAAATTTATTTGGATTATGCTTAAAAATGTCCAAATACTCAATTAAAGTTCAATATAGTCGATAGCTTTATCATATCCAAAATGTCATGTAAAATATTGCTTATATGTACTTTTGAAATGTTTACCATGTCAGCTACCTAATACGCTTTCATTAGAGGGTATTTTAAAATGATGTGTCTTCGGTGGTATCTTCAATTAGACGTTCTGGGCGTTAAGCATCACTCGTGCCTGTACGACCACAATGGAATTCAGAAAACCACTTCTGAACCATTTCATACGATGGTGTGTTTATCTATAATAATTTTCAAATTTTGTGCTCAAATATAGTTTTTTCCTAAAAAAAAGCCTTGTATTAAGATACAAAATTAGCTTTTTTTCTAAATTTTAAATATTTTTTAATAAAAAGAATAATACTAAATCTCTTACAATTATCACGGACTTATCAGACTATCCTACTCTATACTTGGGGTCAATATTCACTCTATCCTTTGGGTTTCAAAGTTCATGTGGAAGGAAATCATAAAGATTTATTAAAAACCGAAGACTAGCTGCTTCTGTATGCAAAAAATAAACATCAAAGAATGCAAAAATATTAGAATAATATGTACGTACTTGTATTTAATTAAAATATTTACGTACTTGTACTTAAATTAAAATTAAAATTTATTATTGATTTATATATACAATATATATATGAATAAATTTCTTTGAACCTTATAAAAATATATAATTTGTTAAATCTTTGGCTTTAGCTTTTTTCTGTAAATAAACGGTAATCAATTATTAGGATCTTGGATTGACTATAAGAAAATAAAGTTTATTATAATTTGTAGCTTAAAAACTTAAAATAAAATCATTATTTTAGTTTCTATGATTTTATTATTTATTAAGGAGTATTTCTTCTTATCAATGAATTCTCAATTATTGTCTGAATAATTATGTATGTTACATAATTACAAAACTAATTTTAGAAGGTTTATTTTTTGTAACATCTAAAAAGACTGACCACTTTTTTTATTAAATATTCAAATTGGCAAACTCTATTTTCAATAATTTACTAAAATTTAATATAAAAAATTCAACCTTAAAAATCATGGAAATATTTGTTGACAAACAATATTTATGTTCCATATGAAAACAAAAGTGCATTCAAGTAGAATAAAAAGAATTCCTAGTCATAACATGTTTTTGCATAAGAATTTTGATAAAAATTGGAACTTGATTTGAATGCAATCAATTGTAAATGTCTCTATATCTTGATTTTATGTTGTTTTGAATATTGCCGATATTGCATTTCTGACACTTCCAGTTGAGATTGCCTTTTCAGCAATGTTGTCGTAATATCATAAAACATTTTTCAGATTATTCCGATTCCCATAGCCAAGCAGACAATTCCTTTCATTCTTATTGAAATATTTTAATGCTCTCACACTTCTGCATTATTGTTTTGGTATTAGAAATGCAATCCACTGATAGTGTTTTATGATGATTTCCTGAGGGCATACGAAACAATTAAATCTATTTTGTATTTTCAGGTTATTGTCTAAGCTATGCGATGCAGTATCAAACACAAAATCCTATATCCAATACAAAATTTCCTAGAGCTGTCCCCTAAAAAGTATCGTAGTGGAAATATGTTTGGAATACTGATTTTGCAATATTACAAATATTTTGTTTGATTCCACACATATCAAAGTTGCATGTGATTTTATAGAATTTTCTATTTTAAGATAATATTTATTACCTTAAAGAGTAAACTTGTCCTTCAATTTTAATAAATATTGATTCTATATTTATTTGGGCAAACATAAATTGTGTAAATAATTTGTAAAATATTTTAAGTGGTATAACTTTTTTTTAAACAATATTTTAAAAACTATTTACTGTTGCACTCTGCGGAAATAACTACAGAACTTATAATTTTTATATCTGATGACACCAATTATTTTCTTTTAAAATTTACTTTAATCAATCAGAATTTGACAATTTTCAATTGGTAAATAAAATTTAATTTAAACTTGTTAATGACAATTTGTAAAACTAATAAAATTGGTTATGTACACGTCGCGGTATGACTAGAATATTTTATAAGTACTGTTGACATCCATAAAGATTTTAAAAGATATTCATATAGTCATGTAAAAACTGTTAAGATTGCTTGATTTTTTTTTTTAGTTCAAGTATGACTAGATATTTTGCTATTACAAAGTTGATTCCCAAATGATCTAAACTCATATTGTACTCGAAGTAGTCTACTAACCAAGCTCTCTGCTTTGTTTTCAATAGTGCCTTATTATTCGGTTTGAATAGCATTTGAACATATGTAATGATAGTTCATAGTTAAAGTTCCTCTGTAATTTATGCTTGTCATTATCAAAAGATACTTGAAAAGATAAACCAAAATAACTAGTTATTCAAACTTTAGTAGTTATGGTATCAAAACTCTACTGCACAATTAATATTAATATTTCTAAATTTGTTTTGCCCATTCTTATTTGAACCTTTCATAAATAATATTAATTGATTTCCCTAATTATTTAAATAAATATTATTATATCACAATTATTGCTATTTTTTTTAAAGTTAAAAAGACTTAACTTTTAATTCTATTTGAATAAATATTTTTTTCTTCAAAACTTATGTGAAAAAAGATATTAAATTTATTTTTAACATAATTCAAATTAAATTTACCACAATTCCAATAATTCAAAATGTGTAATATTAAAAATCTATCAACAAATATAAATCTGATCATAGTCATAATTTATGAGTTAATTATGTTATCAATTAAATTTCAATTTGAATTTATCAACGTACCAAATTTCAATAACCGTATATATCATAATATTACACTTTGTAATAAAAATTATTTTTTAATTATAACAAAATGTACCTCTTTGATGAAGTCAACCATATATAAAATAAGGTAACTACTCGTAGTTTAATTTTTCTCATTCAAATTTAGAATTTTTCAAAAATATTTTTCTCTATGCGTGAAAATTAGTATAAGATTAAATATATTGTAAAATAAATTCATTTTCATAGTTATTTGTAAATTTAAAAAAAATGTATATATTCAAAAATTTTATTATTAGAATTTATCACAAGAAATTGAAATTTTTTAGTTGACTTGAAAATTGCATTTTCAGAGATTCTTCTAAGAAATTTTCTTACTCAATAACATTGAAAGAATACTTCTTATAACATTTATACTGGTTCTATTTGTGGTTTTCGATAATTTTCTAGTAAAATAATTATCAAGCCTTGTAAATGGATAAATATGTAAAATACGAGTAGATAGATTAGCAGATAAAAATTTTACTGACTACTTGAAATTACGATTTAATTAAAACCACAAATTGCAGTATCGTAATTTTATATTCATCGCTCTACTTACATTTTCTAAGATTTACGTAAACCAAATTTTTAATAAGTATAATTTGATGGAAAACAAATATACTAAATAATCTGCAGATTTAATATTTTTCATTAAAGTATGTATTTTAAATATAAAAGAAAAAATGTTAAAATGTTTATCGTGGAATAAAAATGGTTATAATTTTAAATGAAATATATTTTTATTTGAAAAAAAAACGGATTTTATATCAATAAAATATATTTTTTCTATGTTTTTTAAGTGATTATAATATGTTTATTAAATTTACTAATGACCCATTTCATTTAACTAAAACTTTTATATTATCCTAATTACTCTTAATATCCTTATGAAAATAAACGCAAAATCAATTACAAGAAGATTTAATAAAATTATCCGTTATTTCAATGCATCCTCTTTAGAATGAAGATACTATTTTACCAGTGTGTTTCTTAATACAAAATAAATCAAGCTTTTGATATAATCTGGCACTCGGTCTTACTTTTCAAACTATTACATTGTAGTAAAATCATTCCTTAGAAATCGGTAATTCCAATTAAATGAACCTAACGAACTATTGAATATCTCTTCGAATTTTACTGGTGTTCCACAGGGAAGAGTAAACTTGGTTTCATAGTATACTGAAGTTTGGCACTTACGACCGAACTAAGATGAACGCTTGGCGTGGAACCCTCACACAAAACTCAAAAGACGATAACTAAACACGCGACAACTACAACTACTTCGAATTCTAGAGAAAATTTCCAAACTTTCTGTTGACAGCACAGTATTTTTATATACTACTGAAACAATAATGGACTTACGGAACACAATTCTGGGGTCAAGTCTCATTAGTCAAAACTACGTCATAAAATTGTCGATGCACCCTTTTATATCTACAATAAATAGTGATCTTAAAGTCTCTTTAGTTCTTGATGCAATTGTGTCCCGTTATACAAAGTCTAATTCCCATATTTTTAATCATACTACAATAATTCCCTTATCCAAGAGTTATCAACTACTTCCTTCCCATAAAAAAGTAGCGGGAGAAACTTTGATAGAATAACAAGTAGATTTAGATAAAAGTATAGGTCAACGAGAAGGATTATCCACATAATCCTTCACGTTGACCTATACTTTTATCTAAATCTACTTGTTATTTTGTTTCAGTTGTAAATATCTAAAAAAATGTAAAAAAAATATTTTAAAATATAATACTTTGAGTGTATATATATATTTATTTGAAAACTAAAAATCCTATAATACAATAAAGCTA
This sequence comes from Atherix ibis, assembly GCA_958298945.1. Taxonomy (NCBI): domain Eukaryota; kingdom Metazoa; phylum Arthropoda; class Insecta; order Diptera; family Athericidae; genus Atherix; species Atherix ibis. The sequence goes on along the minus strand of OY282609.1, from coordinate 11,554,513 downwards.
CAAATATTTCGAATATGTAAATTTCAGAAATAAATAGAAATTTTTCTGTTAAATGGGACTTCCTCCATCAATAAGATTAATTTTATGTAATATATTTGTTTTTAAGTAAAAAAAAGGAGTAATATATCATGAAAATCGTATTTTTATATCGATTTAACAGTTTTTCTTTTTTCAAATATATTTTATGGATTTTTTTGTTTGTTATAAAGGTTCTACAAAAATTAATTGCTGAAATATGTTTGTATAAAGTGGAAAGAGTTACGGTAGCAGACCAAAAACCGTGTTTGCTTTTTCGTTTAATTGCTACAATTTCAGTGGTTTTTGTAGTATTTCGTTGTGGATTATTTTGCGGCACAACCAGACAACTGAAAACTGTGGCATGTGTAGTGAGTATAATGCTCAATTCTTAATATTTTATGTACATTCCACAGGATTTCAATCCGAATTCAAAATGTTTACTTATTTTCGTTTTTTATTGGACTATTGCCATATGTCTTAAAAACAATATAACAATATTCAAGCATTGCCTTTTATGAAAATATGAAATATATCGACTAACGCTATTGTGTATACGAAGAAATGTGTCCTTACATATATTGTGTCTAACCAGTCCTAAGTATTCAAAACCTTCTACGTATGTAACACCTAACTGACCAAACAAATCTACATTGAATTTTTTATTTATTGCATTTATATTTATAGTGCTTTGGTCGATCTGAAATATATTGCTTATACGTTTAGAATTTATACAAAGGTTACGTGTTTTATGAGGAAATTGGTCAGTGGTACGTATCTATATAAGTCAAACTGGATTCTGATTTCTGGGATTCTTCCCTATATCTGTCTGTGGCTATCTTTATATTTCAGTTATTACATAACCAAGTCCTGAATTGAGATTGCACAGCTGGTACATCAACAAATAGGAATTTGTGGCGTGTGGGAGGACTCGGCAATTTCCTGAACAAATAAACGACTGGCCAACAGAAATACCGGATAAATGGATGAGCATTTCGGATTCTTGAACTGGTTAAGTAATTTATAGCGAATTCATTCATAGCCAAAGTGTTTGATTTATTTGTATGGGAGATTTGCTTCAATTATAAAATGGTTAGGCATCTCGGTTTTTGTTGTAATTTCTATAAAAGAGAATCTCTATTTGCAGTTAATTTATGACATACAAATGCAATCAATCGGTTTTCAATCTTAAAAAAAGTTTCATATTTTTAATTACTCTTATCATTTTTTCAGATCTATGTTATTTTTATATGTTTGGGATATTTAGTTAACAAATGGCTTATATATATTTTATATCTCTTTCTAAACTTGTTAATACTGTATTCGTTCTTATTAGCATAGAATTTAAGGCGTAACGTAATTTATGACGCTTTCTTCAATTTAGAAATTACCGTTTTTTTTTGTATTTTGAAACATATTTTATAGAATTCTTTGATGAAATAAAACTATTTCGGAATTTGGTCAACTTCATTGTATTATTATTGATAAGTCAAAAATCACTTCAAATTTAGGAAAGATATTTTTTCGCCTGAAATCTGACCTCGCCGCAGGGAAAATTCTTTGACTTGATAATAACCACGCCCATTATATGACTTCTCATATATATAGGGCGCTTTTCATTTAATAAGGCGCAGTTGCGTGTTAGTTAAGCTAATTCGTAGAGGTGACTGGAATATTGCCGCGCGTTCATTTTCCCCCATTAAATTCAATTTATTTCAGGTATTTTTTGTTATTTTTATATTTTATGCTTCATAGTAATTGAACATTATTAATAAATATAACATTAGGTCTTAAGACTATTATCTAAAACTATTTCAAACCGTAGTTGGTTGTATCTCTTTGTAAGAAATAATAATTTTAGTAACCAATAATTAATAAATTATAATTGTATGGTTCTATCTGAATTTGTTTCGATGATGCAAAATATGCTTAACATATATTTATTATACATCTTATATGATATTTAACATGAAATTTGATAGTAAATTAATACTAAACTTAAAACAAATCTTAGAAATATATAAATTAGAAAACAAAAACAAAGAAGGCTGTTTTCCAATTGACTATTTTATTGTGACCTCATTAAAAAAATTCTTTCTATTCATACAAAATGCTTACTTCATAAATATTAAAAGTACATAATATTTTGATATTAAAAAAATTGATATCAGTCTGAGAGTTAAAAATTTTATTAAAATGGAAATCCTGTGAACAGTAGATTTAACAAAATAGTTGCTAAATGTGCAATATCTAACGTACTGCACTTAAAATACGAATCCAGAGTAAAACATAAGCGGATGTTATTTACTTATTATTCATTTTGAATCGCACGTACGCACTTGCGGCATGTGACAATGATTTCAAGTTCAAGTTTACTTTATTGCATATCCTTGACATTTTACATTTTTCGTATAATAGAATCTTAATACTATTTTCGCTTAAGAATATTTAATCCTAGCTCAATCTTTGTCTTTTTTTTAAAAGCTTTCTGCATGTAAGAATGAAGAATAATGAATACGTTCTTAATAACTCATTAAGAATTGTAAGAATATGTTGATATAGGTTAGTTGTTACTACACTATTGTTCGGATGTTGTGTATTATAATTGGATGAAATGTTCTTTATAATCTGATTTGAATGTTCATTGATTTTTTAGCAAGTCATCGGTAGAAAATAAGTTCCTGCAATGTCTGAGCATTTTTATCTAAAATTTCGTCGTACCTATTTGCCTGGCTGTTCGAAATAGAGAAGCAAATAGGAAAACCATATGACAGTATCGTTCTAATTAATTGTCTGTAATCCTTCTAGCTCCTCTTTTCGTCACGTTTCTGAACATATCAGTGGGGTATTTTCATTATTGACCTAAATATCCTATTTTCCGTAGTAATGTACAATTTTTAGTAGTCCCCTCCTTACCAATTTTCGCTGCAGTTCTGGGGTTTGTATGTGTTGATTAAGTAAGAATATCATCCACGTAGTAAATGCTCTTGCAACCCCATTGGAACAAGGAATATTGGCAATGAAAACTATAGAGGAGGGGACTGGAAATAGATCCCTATGGTAACCCTTTTTTTAGGGGACATCTGCTCCATATTAGGCCGCGGTATTTTATTTTGAAATATCTATGAGTGATAAATCATTTGTACATATTGAATAGTCTAAAGTTTATCTTCATTTGTGAAAAAGTTTATACTACCATATGCCCTACTTAAGCCTTAAGTTATATCGATATGGAGACTAAGAATAGCATGGAAAGTTGAATGTGCTCTACGATTTGTTGAAATCAGGTTTGTGTTTTCTAGAATTTGTCTATTATTGGAGAGTTTTCAACAATTATTTATAAACAGTTCCTTCCAAAATATGAATTTTAATTATATGAATTAACCAATAGTAAATATATCTTTTTATTAGTAGAGTTTAGTTTACATATTATTTAAAAAATAAAATAAAATTAAAATTTCCTCAATTTTCTTACGAAATTAATTATCTTAAATACTTTAAAAAATTTGCTAAATATATACACATATGTATGTAAGTAGGAATCCACAAAATTTTTGCATAGGAAAATTGATTTGACTGAAAAGATAAATTGTTGGTTTGTAAAGTGTATGGAGTTGGTTGTATGAAAATAGGAAATAAGATAAGGTAGAAAGAAAGCATTTATGCCCGATGAGTACACCTTTCGAATAATGGTATTTTTCATGATAGAGCCTAGATTTTCATGATGAAATGCAGAAGATTATGTAAAAACTCTTGTTTATTATAATATTGTCTCAGCATATCAACAAGCATATGTGGTAGGAGTATTATAAAGCGAAAACATCTGTTGTTATTCGAGTTATGAATACTGACTACGCCTGTGAACCGATATATGGTATGTGAATTTTGTATGCTTTCCTTAAATAAGATGTTTGCTAGTAAAGTGCGTTACATAAAAAATTATAATGAAACCGGCAATAAGTTAGAAAAGAAAATGGGGTAAAAAAATAAAAACATGCCAAAACGTAGAGACTGTAAATTGAAGAGAGTGTAATCTAGAATTATGGAGAAAAAATATATTTGCTAAATCAGGGACATAATCATTGGGGTCTTCTTTATTAAATAGGCAATATAAGATAAAAGAGAAAACAAAAAAGTTAAGGGAAAGAAAAAGAAATAAAAATTGTTAATGGAAACTTTAACAAAATTTTCTAAAACAAAATTCCAAATATAGAATAACACATGATGTTCGTAAGATATACGAGGTTCCTTGATGTTTCAATTCCTTTCTTTCCGTTTAAATTTTATATATAAGATTGTATGAGGTTGGCAAAAAAAGAAAGGAAAATGAACACGTCGGCAAAAAACCTAGGTTGACGAATTCGTATAACATATTTTTTCTTTGGTTGGTTTCCTTTCCATGCTTACCTTTTTTTTTTGAAAAATTTCCCGAAAAAATATTTTTCAATATCAGAATGTTGAGTCGTCCGAGTATGTAAAAGAACACCAAGAAAGTACTAGAATACATTGGAATTTATAAGGTACAATAAGGTGGAGTAGTGGCAAATATATATGAAAGTATCTATGATATTAAGAAATTCATAGGAAAACATGAGGAAAAATCTAAGAAATTGTTTTCCACCGAATAAATGCCTACGAACTTTGAAGGTGGAAATGTGCTCATATTCTTCATGATCCCCATTTTTTTTTCATTCTAAGAAAGGTAACACAATTCATCTACAAACAATTTCATTTATTTTAAGAAAATATTTCGTCATGGCTTTAACTTTATTGTAACAATTTTCATATGTCATCACAAGGATTTATTGTATTGGTAGAAGCTCTGTTACATTTACAAATGTTCTCACATTTGAAGCAATTCATACGCTTTTTAGGTTTTTCTTTTAATTTTTTTTTATTTCATTTCTATTTCAAATTGTTAGTATGAATATATCAGTGTTGTCTTGATGAAGTCTTATTTGATTATAATTTATTACTTTTTACAAAAATGTGCAGAGTATTGTATTTCACATATTAAAAAAAAAACTTTTGAAGTTACGAGCATACGTAGTTATATTTTATATGCATGATTAATTTTTTTTATTTTGTTAAGTTCTTTAAATAAAAATAAATGAAAATATTTACTTTTTGAATTAGCTTGATAACTTGAAATTTCCTGAATTTTCTTCTGTATAAGAAATATGGTGTCATACTCGTAGATTTAAAAAAAATGGATGATTACAATAATAAATAAAGTGCTCTTTATTGTTAGTAAAAAGCTTTTAATCTGAAAATGATTTTGGCTTCATTTGTATAATAAGAAAGTGATTAACTTATAGACTTTGCCTAGAAATTTGTAATTTTACTTTGGGCATTATATTTATAAATATATGTACATACATGTGGCCACACGTGTAACTTTAATGGATAAATTAATGGAACTATATATTTCTTGTCCGTCTCTGAATAACAAATCTTCTATAATATACTGAATCAATTTGCTTACGTATCCTGAAATGGAATTGCTCTAAACGCCCTATTCAATAGGCACCCTCATTTTCGTAGAATGATAACTTTTGTATAATGAAAATTTCTCAAGATTCACATTTTTGCTACTAAGATTTTCTTTTTGTTTCTACTTTAAACATATGTGTATAGACAAGAATATAAATTATAGATTTTTCCTTAGAATATAGAAAATTAATTAATTTTTATTTATGTATATACTATGCTGTTGTGTACTTTTGTTATTATTTATATTCAGCATTAAAATTTTTAAGAAATATGCATTAGAAGGATATTCAATTTATGCTTTGGAAACTAATGTTAAATAAATAGCATTTAAAATTAAGGTTGCAATAAAAAAGTTTTCTTCATTATATTGCTCAAACCTTGTTTATTGTAAATAATATATATATGAGAATTCTTACCTTTTGAAGTAATTTTTGATAACTATTTACGAGTCCTGGAAATTTGAAGGTTATAATGTCTAAATTTGCCGAATTGTATGATTTGTGGCATCATTTAATTGAAACCACGTAGGGTACAGATTAAAATATCATAAAGCTCAGAATTGACGGTAATTGTGGCTTCTTCTTTATTTTCAAAGGAATATGAGACAAGAATACCTTTAGACCCCAATGTACAACAGACATTAAATGTTCGTAGAAACAATGGAACATTACCTTAGGCACTTATTAATTTGTAGAGTCCTTAACACGGCAATTATACTAATTGACATATCCACCGAGCAAGAAATGTGCCTCATCGGTGAACAAAATTTTGTTTGAAAAATTAGTATCTAAAGACTGTTTTTCAGCACTTATTATATGGATTTTTGTACTATTTCGACGCATGTTTCATAGTTAAACTATTCATAATATTAAAAGGCAAATATTAAGTTTAAAATTTTTTTACCTAAAGAATATTTTATTTTTGATACTGTCAAATAACAAGATTATACTTTCTGATACAAAATAAATAATCTAGCATAACTTTAAATATTAAATAAGTAGAAAAATGAAATTTAAATAATAATTATTAATTTAAAATTAGTAGTAGAATTTCTTTAATTCAATTTGTTTGATAGTTTAAATATAAAAATGTTTATTTAATATCGAACCACAGAATATCCTTTTCCATGCATTTTAATTTGCACTGATTATTAACCTTTTAAAAAGAAACATAAATTTTAAAGAAATTAATGTTTTCTTAAATATTTTTTTTGTCACACAATAAATATAATTGAAACGTGTATACGTGATTTTTGTTCAAAATCGAGAAGAGCATTTTACAATCATTTTTAAATGTATGAGTATGTCTAGGATTTATATGGTATATTCGAGGATATGACTAAAGTTATACTTTTTCCCATTTATTGGTACTATACAGCTTTTTATATATTTTCTACTTTATCAATGCCTATTTTTATTTATGTATGGTAAGCATAGTAAAAATTTAATCTTTTTTTCCTGCAGCTATATTTGGATAATGGTAAAATCCTTTAGAAAAATGTTCTAATTATGAGAGAAGGTAACAATAAAATACAAAATATGAAAGATTAAATCATTTCGTGAATGCTAACAAGGATAATACAAAGTGGTTTCAATTACATTGAACTTAAATAGCATCTACGGTACTATGAACTGTATTTTGAAGTACTAAATAGCACTTTTGCACTTTATGTAGATAAAAATAATAATGTCTGAAAATATGAAAAATCTATTGAATGTGTATAAGTTATTACGGCCATAGAGGAGTATTCATTATAGAAATAAAATTATCGCATATCTTGAATATCTTTTGATTTTTTTTTACAATTTTTATGTTGACCTTTTTACAGAATCTTATTATATAAAAGTGGTAAAGCATGAACATTTTTTACAAGGCTTTAGAAATTAATAAAAAAAACTAAATAATATAAAAAAAATGATACCTTTATGGTTTTTAAAGGTTTTTTTCTGTATGAATGAAATCAGACATGTCTATAAATTGAAAACACATTAACTTAATTTGTACTCACAATTGATTTGAATATGAATCTATAATTTAATATGACCAAATTATGGTTTTACATCATCTTCAATTTGTTGAAGAAATTTTTAAAAATATTATGTTCAAATTTAATGATATTCTTATTCTTATTATATGAAACTAGCATAAAATCTTTATCCTAGGATTCTTAATATCCAAATAGTTTGATCTACGCACACTTTTATTTTTTGCAATAAAAAAAATAATCTAAAATGTTCGTTCATTTAATATTATTGTTTCATAAGAAACTCTAAGACTTCTTTATCAAAACATAAAGAAGTAATTCTTCTCAAAAGAGAAAAAATTTTTTTATTAAAAAATAAATAAATTTTCGGAAAATCATTTGTGACAGTTTATTTATACACTTGTAAGATGTTTTAGTATAGCCTATAAGTTTTAGTATAGCCTATAAATATAAAGATATTCTATGAAATGTATTCAAAACAAATAAATAGATATATTTAAGAATTATGTTTCTTGATGGAAGATATATATTTATATGTTCTCGTAAAGATAGTGAATTTTTGACTATAATTTTATGTAGTCCTCTACTGTTGTACTTAGATTTAAACACATCCGTAATCGGGATTATCACCAAGTAACTACGGAAAATGATCACTTAAACACATACTATGGCTTTGCATACAGTTTGACGATAATTTCATTTAGGTACAATTAAGTCGGTCATACACAACTTTTATTACATGGACGCATTTGTGTTCACCAAAGATTTATCTGAACAGCAAATAGCCCTAATCGCTAGGACCTAGTAGCAGTGTGCTAGAACAATGTTTCTAGTTTGCAGAAAAGTTCTCTGAACAATATTGTTGAGTGGACAAACTGCAAATTCAAAGCTTTGCACTAATAAGAGCTTCTAACTAGAAGAAAACAATACGGTAGAAAATTCGATGAACGAACAACATTACTACTATGGAGCGTGACTGATACCTAAGTAGAGATAGAGAATGTTTATACTAATACAACTTACTAAAATCTAAAAGCATTCACTTTGACCCATACAACAAGTCTCCTCCTAACCAACTGGCCCATTCGGAAGGTTTCGGGCATTCCAGAGTACAATTTGTCGCCCATTTAGTGCGGTCTGAATAGGCCAATTCGCCAAGATTTCTTCTGTTTTCAATTTCTACAAGCATTTCACGTCCCTTCGAAACATGGGTGACTATCACCCACCAACCGTTTACGCCCACACTTTTATAGAACCATGTTCACCAATTTAGTATCCTTTTAGCCCGGAAACATTACGTATACTAGGTATACTTACATAGTAGAGAACAGGCTGAGTCTGTTAGCATATTGTTCTACAGTCTTTTTAGTAACATTCTCATTTTTAAGGTCAGCACGTACTTAATGAACTGGGCCGTCTTTAAAGTTTTTTTCCATCATTTTATTTTATTCAATCAAAGTGCGTCATAGCAGTATATTTTCTTTTATGTCTCATAAACTATTGAATATAGTAGGTTTTTTTTATTCCAATTACTAAAAGAATAGTTTTCTTGTTCCATTTCAATATAATATAGCAGACATTATAAAATAAATTTTTTTATCAATTTTTCATTGGATGTAAATATACGAGTATACTTTAAGATATTTGTAAAATAAAACAGATTTTCATCAATCATAATATTGGACAGTTGAATACCGAATCTTGTGTGAATATATTTTATCTAGACTATCTGTAATAAAAAAAAAATAAGCGTACTTTTTATTGAATTTTTTTCTTTAAGCCTTTACCCTTTTATTTTCAAAATATTCTCTAATCAAAAGAGTTGATTTTATTCCAAAGACTCATATCGCTTTCAGAAAAAGCTGAAACATTATACTAATTATATAATATAGTTACATTTTTGTACGTGCCTATAAAATTTGACAAATCATGCGTTCCTTCTATAGACAAACTGATGAAAATGGCAACAAAAAATTTATATTATGTATCCTAGTGATCCTTTTGCACGCTTGTCACACAAATAAAATGAGAATCACTTGCGCTTTATATATCCTTTTGTCACTATTCAAAGGCGATGCGCATCAATCGTAGATTTCGATAATGTTCACACATGATTTCATATCTTTGAACAAAACTTTCCCATCCTTATGCTTTTCCGGTTGCTCAGATACTCCATATTCTCTTAGTATTATTTTTTGTTCCTGCTAAAAGTGATTTTCATCGCTTCGTTTTTTTATGCTAGTATTCTATTCACGTCTCTTCAAAGGTTTTTATCTAGAACAACCAATGTATCAATAACTTCCTTTATGGTTTACGAATTTCACTTTGAAAATTCTGTATAGATGTAGAAAAGCGAATTACACTTCATCCAAATATGACAAAATACTATTTTTGTATATGTCATTGTTACAGGAAATCTTTATACAAAAGATATGAAACTTTCTATATTTATTATTAAATGTACTCTTTTTATTAAAACATTTTTTATGACAAATTTCTATCATTGTTTTTAAAACTACTAATTATTGAAGAAATCAATTCGTAATTATACTCGTACATTTGGAATATTGAAATATGATTTTTCTATTACCTTACGTTTCATTTAGACGAATTTTTTTAATGATTTCTGTATAAAACCTTATTTAAATAATCCATAGAAAAATTCCTTGAATTTTGTAAAGATAAAACGATTTGAGTAAATCGATATGCTTCATTCATGAAAAATGAATAATGACAAAAAAAAAATTATTGAAAAAAAAAATTCTGCTCTTGCAAGGCGAATTCAAAGTCGTGAATTTAGCCGACGACAATCATTTCAATATACTCTTGAGAAGTTTTCTCAGAAATGCATTGTAAGCATTTTAAGTTCAATTTTATCATGTTGATAAGAATTTATTTGAAATAAATTGATAAGCTGTAGGAAGAGCTTTTTTCTAAATCGATATGAGGTGAGAAATTTTCTTGTAATTTTATTAGAATTATTGGAAAACATTCTTAGAATTTTCCAACTATATAAACGGTCATACTCATGTGCATACATACATACATACATACATACATTCATACATACATACATACATGGTTAATATAAAAATATTAAAAATAAAGAATTATCCAATTTTTACGTTGAAAAATAAAATAGCTAAACAAAGCACAATTTAAATTTAGATTTTGATAAAATTATTATATTGTTATATAATACAATACACGTATTAGTTAAATCTTGCCATTATTCACATAATATAAAATTATTTAGACAAGACTTCTAGCAACGCTCGATTAATTTCAGGTAATTTTTGTAGACTTTTTCATATTCCGGTATTATTTGATGGATGTTTATTCTTAAGAATAAAATTTTTAAGTTTAGGTCAAAAAATGATGGTTATCATAGGGCCACAGCGCTGAGAATTGACCGTAACGGTCTTTGCTTCTTAATTTTTATAAAAATACGGACCAATAACATTTTCAGACCAAAATGCAAGCTAAACAGTTATTTTTTGAGGATACAATATCTTTTGCATAACCAGAGCCTTATATATAGTGATTTTGCTTATTGACGTATCTACCAGGCGAGAAATGTGCCTCATCGCAAAAGAAAATTATGCTCAAAATGTAGCTACAATAGAATCACCCACTTTAAAAAAAAAAAAATTTACAATGCCAGTAATTAAATATTTATCAGTTGGCAAACTTTGATCTATATAAGTTTAGTTCTAAATAATATATATGTTTAACAACTGATCATTCTTAATTACCAAAATATATAGTGATTTTTTTGCTAACTTTAAAAAAAAATCAACTTTTCAAGAAACTTAAAATTTTTTTCTTCAAGAATTTAAAAAATTTAATTTTTTTTAAGTTAAATTTCTTTTTTTTTATTGTCAAACAAAACTATAATTAGGTTATAGAAAAATAGAATTATTGACATTAAGTATTCTTTTTGCAATAATACCTGTAATGTGCAAGTTTATTGTAGATTATGGGATAGAGTTTTTCTATTGTCTAGTAAGTATACAATTTTTTGTAAGCAGTTTGATTTAAGAGAGCTCTTGAATATTCCTGAATTTAAGATTTTCGTTTTCGATAGTATTTTGAATAGAAATGCTTACTATATATGCTCGTAAGTGTTTATTTTCCCCCTTTACTATGTTGTATTGAATGGATGTGATAAAAATGCCACAAAAGTGTTTCGCAGAAAAGCATCAATCCGGTATAGTGGTATCAATAGCAAAAGAATAAAGCCATAGATTGGGTCGTCCTCACTTTGGTAAGGTATCAGTTTGCTGGTATCAGTGAATCACTTTTTTTTCTGTTAAGTTAGCCAAAAACTAATACGGGTTCGGATATGATCCCCGGATTGATACGAAAACATGAACTGCTTCATCTTACTGAATAGTTATTGTTGTCTTCTGTTGTATTATATTTTATTATGTTTATCAGAGTATTTGGTATCCGGATTACAAGGGTAATATCCCTTGTTTTGTTGTTGAACCTCTCAGGTGGATAGCTGTACAAATTGCTTTTGATTTTATTTTTATTCACTATTGTTCCTGTCGTTATAGTCTGTACAACCTCCTTAATATAATATTATTTCGGGTTTTTCTGATTATTTTCTCCAATTTTTTATAATTTTTTTTAAACAAAATTCCATTTACCAGCAACAATGTAAATTTCAAAATAATAGCAAAATGAGAATTTTATTGAATTAAAATGATTATATATATATATATATATTTACAAAAATTTCTACATCTTATTTTTAAAGATAAAATTTCTGATAATAAAAATATATATATTCAAACATTTCAAAATCTTTAGATTATGCTTTACTAATAGCATTCTCTTCCTTAATTCACTTTAATATAACCTTAAATATATAAATTGACTCTTTTATGCTTTTATATAATATTTTATTATAAATATCACTAATGTTTAAAACTATGAAATTCTAAGAGTTCCAGTAAAAATTGCTATGGAAATCGAATTTATTTTACAAGACAAATAGGTCCGGAAATTAATGTGTCGGAAACATTCAATATTTTCGACCAAACCGAACACATATCATATGTATCACATATATTTGAATGTATTTATCAAAGATTATATTATATAGAAAGTATATTATTTTAACTTTTATATTCCTTTGGACTTTTCAAAGCTACGTAAATAAAACGAACCGTAGAAGCCATGTTAAACATATAGAACCTATTATTTATAAATAGCCAAAATAGTCTACGTAGAGTATACACGTATTCAACAAAAAAAAAACATATAAAAATAATTTGATTGATCTTTCTATTTTTTCGATTGATTTCATTCTAATGTTTGTATTATTTTTATATTAGCAAATTTATACTTCAAGAAAAAGAAATTTGCGAGGATTTCTTATGTCATCTTTTATTTAGATTATGATTAATCTTAAAGAAAAATGGATTATAATATGTGTACACAATAACATTTTGATAATATTTAACATAACAATAAATAAGAAGTTACTCAATTCAAAAGATCCTCTGCGACTTTTCACTTTGATAAAGTATGTTTAAATTATCATATTAAAGGATTTTCCAATTTGTGCTTCGAAAAGTAAAGTTCAGTAAAACAAACTTTAAATTTAGATTTTGATAAAATTTTTATTTAATATTTTTGATTTAACATTACGCCACGCCATTCAGGACGTTGTTTTATTGATAGTTTTTATTTTATAAGATATTTTTTAATTTTTTGATGTACAAAATTTATATATGTCCGGTATTATTTTGATGTACAAACATAATTATAAATTTTATACACAAAAGAAATTTAGTTTCCGATTCGCTAATAAAGAAAAGCAAACGAGGACTTATAAAAATTTAAAAGAGATTCATTTTATGACTGTTCTTGTGATTTTGAAAATGAAATACTCATTAATAGGGCAGTTGGATAAAATTAACTTTTTTTATATTTCACTTGCCCTAAAGAATTTATGAATAATCTTATAATGGTATGATACATCACGCATGTGGAAAGTATTAGGAGGCATAAAAGGAGAGATGTTGGTGCACTTTGCTCTTAAATGATTTGGGAAAACCGAGTAAGGCAGAGTATTGTACATACCGATTAACCGGTTAAAAAAAAGAATCAGTATATCTTACAGTACGTCCAAAAAGATGATTCAGGGTAAACTGATGTGCATTCTTGGCGAAACGTGTATTACGGTGAAATAATTATAGGAGCGGAAAGCAACTAGCCAAATTCACTACTATTCATAGAAAATACGATAAAATAAGGAAAGACAGGAGACATTACGTCGGTGTTCCAGTGAGTCTAATGAATCCGTAATATTTTTGTCTTCTATAATTTTATCGCTTGATTTTGTAAGTGAAATGGTGTTTTAGAAGTGTCTGTCCATACATGGGAATTATATTCCAGCTTGGAGCGAATATATGCCTTATGTATATTGGCTAGAGCAGATAGAGTAAAAAATTTCTTGCATCGTTTAGGGAAATCTAAATATTTTTCGGCGTTTTTGGTGATATTAAATATGTGATCATTCCAACGAAGGTTTTCATTAACACAACAATCAAGAATGGAAGGTTTTTCGGTTTCAGTTATGCAAATACCATTCATGGATAATGGCTGAACATTTTGGATTCGCTTTAGATATAGTAGACAGCTCTATATTTTGGAAATATTAAATTTCACTTCGTTTTCCGAGCCCCATAATAATATGCTGTCTGTATCGGAGTTTAATGAATTTAACATACGTTGTTGTTCCATCTCTATGGTCGAAAAGCAATGACGTGACTGAAAAAAACTCAGAGTACTGTCACCAGCAAAACGGTGGATTGGATTAGAATGTAACAGATACTTCTGTCATCAGCAGCCATTTCTAGCTCGTTTAAACGTTCTACGGTTTTTACAGAAGGATTGACCTTATAAGACCGGAAGCTTAACTTTTTTTTTCAAGATTGCCCCCTTTGTAGTTCGAGTCAAACAACGCTTTTTCATTTAGGTTGACACTTTTCATTCTATGTGGAATATAGTGTTTCATACCGAGTAAAATAATATTGGTGAGCATGTCAGCGACAGCATCCACGTTACTATTGAGAAAATATAGTGACCAGTTAAAACTCCTACAAAAGCTGTTCAGGAGTTGATTCTTTTGAGAGAAAGCGGTCTTTTCGTAACTTTTTTACATATCTTAGGCTGGAATTTGGTCATAACATAGCCCTTAAAGAAAAAATCGAAAAGAAAAAATTCTAAGGGTATTAGTATGATTGGAGACATGAGAATGTGGCTTTTTATACCGGGACACAGTAATTATCATGAACCAAAGGGTCTTTGTTATCATGGTGGACAACAGTATTGCGAATATAAAAGAGAGCGTTGACAATTGTAGGGAGTATTTCTGATTTAAGAGATTGGTTTCAATAGGAATTTGAAGGGTTAGCTGGACTCCAGAATTCTAGTCCGTTCGTCCAGATGGGTTTCAGTAGGTAATTCTGTAAAAGTACTTTACTGTTTATAGTCAGAAGTCGAAGAAGTTGCAGGTATAGTCTTTTTATTTCTTATTTTAGTTCAATCTTAGGTACCGAACTTCGTTGTATTGTGGTATTTCGTTGCCATTAAGGTATATGGGAGGACATGGTTAATGGCAGAGAGTAAAAGGTACGTGGATAGATCTAAGTTCATTAATTTTTAGTCTTCACCCGGTATACCAGTTCTGGGCGGTTTGGATTTACGTTTGGAGAATTTCGGAAGTATGTTGGGGAATTTGGATAGATTGTAATGTCGGATGTATAAGTATTGTTGACGATGGATCCAAGTATACTCTCCTGTTCAACACTGGCCAATATTGAATGTGTGAACTGATATATCTATTGATATTGAAAACTACTAATTGAAGAATGCTATAATATACATTTAAGGATTTTTTTTAAATAATAAAATACTTCGAAATTATAAAATAAATACATTCCTTTCCATTTACTTTAGATAGTCTTATGCTTCTTTATTTAAAAAAAAATGAATTAAATCGAAATACCGCATTCATCTTATTTTTTTAAGCTCAAGTAATCTAACATTTTATTATTTAAAATTAAAGTACAAAATTTTTGCTAAGCTCTTCTGGAAGAAGCTAAAAGATTCCTCCGCAAAATGGTTTAGGTTAAATATTACCCAAATCATGCTCGAATAAATAAAAATAATTTTTTTGCTAAACTTAAAGATATTTTTTATTCTAATTAATTGCATTCATATTAAATTTCTGCAATTAAATATAATTAAATAAAATGCGAGAAATTATTATAAATTTAAACCTAATCTAATTATATATGTACATATTTGGCAGTCTGTATTTATTACCAAATTTAAATGTAATGCAATTTACTACTAAATTCAAAATATTATTTTGTCTATCGAAAATTAAATATACACAAATTTGTTTAAATATTAAATTCGAAACTTTATAGTTCGATAAATGATATATTTGAAAATAATTCTTACTAATAGCCACTTATACTAGTATGCGTATACATAAGTTATAAAAGTTATACAAGAGACAGAAAATTATAAGTTGTAAACTTTATCTTCATGTTTTGAATTTGGTTATGCAGATAACTACTTATAGATAGTATATATTTGGTACTTGAAATTTTGTTGAAATTTTTATAAATCTCTTAATATTCGATAAAGTTTGTATAAGTAATTAATATGTTTATTAATTTTAGGTTTTTTTTTTAAAAAAAAAAGAAATACTCAAAACATAATATAAGTAAATATTACCAATTTATAATATTTGAGGAAATCACTTAAAAATGATTGAAGGTAGTTATGAGTATATTTTACCTGCAGTACAAATATTTATACTATTCTACTAAAATATAGGAAGCAAATTTGTTATCTTAAAATGAGGACAATAAATATCATTATAAACAAAAAGATTTTTATAAAAATTAGATTTTAATTACAAAAATATCCCAACAACAAAAATTTACGAACTTTTTTTTCAATTTTTCATGTATGGATACGAGGTATGGCACAAAAGTATTTAGACTGATTTTCTTCTCAAAAATTTATTTTGTTTTCATATTTCAATGGTAAATTACTCTTTAAAGTGGTTCCGTTGTGTACCCCTATAAATCGGTAGACTATATTATCGACATTACCAATAATACATTCCCTCAAGTAGTTTTTGAAATTTGGGGAACAAAAGGAGATGGCTGTGTGATAGGGCGCGTTGCCATGGTAGATCATTTAAGTTTCTGCTCCTTCAAGGACTTCGTTATTAAAAACTTAGTTGACAGTGGTCACTCATCAGTTTCCGATGTTCAATGCATTCCTGAGCGAGTTTCGTTTGCCAATGTCTCTCTACCTTAAAAAAAACTAATCGTAAGTCTAACATGCGGATTTACCAATTTTTACATAGAATTTGATGACAAATCATTGATCTAAATTTCGCTGCTCAGTTTTTCTTAATGCACTATAAAAACATAACTTCACTTATCACTGTAGAGTATAGAGTAGTTACTGGATTAGGTTAAAACTTGTACTGTACGTCTATGAGAGACTAACGTATAAGCTATGGAGAGGGGAAGTATACAGTGTTGCTATTGTTTTAGTGATAACAGTCTCAATTCAAAGTAAAAAAAATATTCAGCTCTTGACTGATATTAGTCAAGAGCTGAATAATTATTCTCTGCTATCTTACCATCATAGCCTCCAAAAAAAATCTTGAAAATTAAAGGCAAAACAAGTAAAACATGGTGGCAGTGTCGGCATCACAGACCAGACCAATTAGCACTAGTTGCGATAGTACACATAGATTATATTGTAACTTCGAAAGAGTTTAAACATTTTCCTATTTAACATTAAGGGTCACAGCCAATAAATTCCGTGGAGGAAGAAATCCGCGCACAGAGTCTATTTCATTCAATCTAAATTGATTCGCTTGAAAATTTTGACTGTAAAATCGGAGCTACTGCCTGTAGCTCCGATTTACTACTTTTCGAAAACATGGGTTCTCAGCAAAAACCATCGTGAAATCTTATCCGCATTCGCGAACAGTCTTACTTCGAAGAATTTTTTGCCTTCTACATAAGAATGGACGACTTCGGAGCTTATATAACGACGAGATCCTGAAGACTTACCACGACCAACCGATTAATCCTGCCACGATCCTGAAGGCTTACCATGACCAACCGGTTTATCCTACTAAAAAGGAATATCCTGCGCGGAATGATTACAAGTGGTCCAGTTATGGTCTCTGAAAAACGGAGTAGGCCCAGCCTTACGCTAAACGCTAAAAACATGCTGAGAGTGTCGAACTACAATAGAAGACCGCGGTGTGAAAACAGAACGTCTGGAATTCTTTGATTCAGCAGACCTAGACCAGACTTCCGGTAGTCGTCCCATTAAAAATATCAATTATTATAATCCTTTCTAATTTATTTCTGAACTTTATAAGATACTTTATTCTCAGTAAATTTTCTCAGAAAGATAACAGGAATCATATCTATAATATAATAAGTATCATTTAAAAGTGTAACTTATCAAATTATGAAAGTGGACAATTTACCAAAAATATTTCTAAATGAAAGTTAGACTACATTTCCTAATAATAATAAATTTTGAATTTAATTGTTAATAAAATTACACAATCCTAACGAAAATTTGTCAAATTAACAACAAAATCAATAGAAACTTTATTTTTATACGATTTTAAAAAAAAAAAATTTTTTGTATTGGAGAAGTTAAAATTTGCTGTTTGATTGTATTAGGAGGTTTTTGTGGATAATTTTTGAAACTTTTTTGAACGAAGTTAAACTTTATAAATGTTTTAATGCAAAATAGATTGAAATCGTAAGAAAATTCCACTTATAATTTGAATTTGTCCTCTTAAAAGTTTTTACAAAAATCGACTTTTAAATGGATTCAGCCTACTTCAGTAGGGATTTTTTTCATGATTTTCACATCTTAACTTTCGATTGTTTTTGTTGGGTTGTTCTCAACTCATAGCTTTTTTTTCATAAATTGTTTCGTTTTTTTACGTTGCCTTCAATTTAACGTTATATTTATAAGATCTCCATTATATAAAATGGAATATATGGAAGGAAAGAGAATGACGTTCGGAATATTGTTGTAGTTTTCTAGCCTTCTTGGTTATCAGGAATGTATTCCGTTGAGAGTGTTAGGAAAACTTTTTCGATTTCATTTTGATACCATTTACATTTCTACTAAGGATCAATTCTTTTTTGTATGATTTCTGTATGTTGAATTTATTTGCAAAGTTGATTTATCAAAGATTTCAATAAAAAATAAATTTTCAATAATCAAAGAAGGAATAAAGAATTTTTTGTAAAACAGACCATTTGCAGAAGGAGCTAACTTAGCCTGTGCAAAGATAGTATACTATGAATTAACATATACTTTTAAGATTATAAATTATACTAACAAATTACAAAATTTATTATCACTTTTTAAATTTTATCCCATTGAATATATTTGAAATTCTATTATAAATTACTTTTAGAAAAAAATATATATATATTTACTGTTGGCAATTTCTTTCCAAGTTCTATTTTCAAAGTAAATACAAGTCAAAGTTTATTTGTTTATATAATATTAGCTAAGAATGATCATATTTTTATTATAAAGTACTTTTGTTTTATATATTTTTAAACTTATTTTTCTTATAAGTTTATAATTATTATTATTTCGAAAATTTGAGACGTAAAAATAATTTTTTCAGTGATATATTTTTTTAAATTGAATATAAAGTTTCGTTCTTTTTTTGTTGAATAAATTATGCAAATTTATGTCCTTAGGTAAGGTTTTCTATTTGAACAATTGCGGCCATAATAGTTAAATTTCGAGTATCTTTTGGAATGTAAAAACTTAAATCGCATTCTAATGTGGTATATGCAACCATATTGTCCTTTATGCACAAGATTGAGACGTTTCTCTGCATTTAAATATTTCTACGTTGTGTGTATAAATATATACCCGATATATAAATTTTATAAGATTTATAATTAAAGTCTACTCGAAATATATCATAAAAAATTTTTGAATGAAATTGTAGAAAAATTATAAAGAACAGAACGTAATAATCTAAAAAGGTCTACATGTTATTAAGGTTTTCCAATAAGAGTGATATGACTTCTAAGTCACGTATCGGCCATTTGTAATATGTCATAATCTGTCATTTTTTTTCATTTAATTCAGTAATTTCGAGCGTACATTTTTTTTACATAATGTTCAAGTGCCAATTAGACAAAGAACCGCTCGAAGTAATGAAAATATTGCTGCCGTTCAGGCAAGTGTTGCTGAAGACCGCAATTTGTCGATTCTAAGACGTTCTCAAGAATTGGGACTGTATCAAACCACAACCTGGCGGATTTTGAGAAAGGATTTGGGCTTGCATCCGTATAAAATTGTTAACACTCAAGAACTGAAGCCATTGGACCACCGTAAACGTCGTGAATTTGCTGATTTTGTCTTGGAACAACTTGAAAACGATAACGATTTTTTGAAGAAAATCATCTTCTCCGATGAGGCTCACTTTCATCTGAGTGGTGCGATAAATAAACAAAACTGTCGATTCTGGTGCGAAGAAAATCTACAAATTATTCATGAACACCCATTACATTGACCTAAATTGACAGTTTGGTGTGGTTTTCGGTCTGGTGGAATCAACGGTCCATACTTCTTTCGAAATGAAGCTGGTAACACCGTTACTGTCAATGGAGTGCGGTATAGATCGATGATAACCAACTTTTTATGGCCGAAATTAGAAGAAGTTGATCTTGACAACATCTGGTTCCAACAAGACGGGGCTACACGCCACATAGTACGTGCAACAACCGAATTATTGCGAGAAAAGTTTGGAGATTCGATTATTTGAAGAAATTGTGACATTGAATGGCCACCAAGAAGTCATTGGTCTTTAGCAATAAACCAGACTCTCTTCAAGCTTTAGAAGTCAAGATTGAACGTGCTATTCATGACATACGACTGGATTTAGTGGAAAACCCTCGAAAATTGGGTTCATCGAATTCGTTCCTGCAAAAGAAGTCGTGGAGGCCATTTGAATAACGTTTTATTCAGAACTGAATTGTATCAATTTTGCTTCATATTAAATAAAAACATTTGAATTTTCTTAACAATTAGTGTATTTTTTTTTTAAAAGAAATCATATCACTCTTATTCGAAAACCATTTATAGGAAAAATTTAAGTAGATTTTCGATGAATTAAGACTAAAGTAAGAGTATTTAAATAAATAAGCTTAATTCAGGCGAAATAATTTTTTTTTCACATTAAATTCTCCCTTCGCTACATTTTTACACCAATATTTCGTTATTTTGTACAAATACCAAAATTTTTGGTTGTATTTGATTATTTTTTATTATTATTTTTTTCAATATTTCTATAAAAAAATATTTTCGATTGCGTGTACAATATTCTTAAATACAATATTTAATTTTTTTTAGATGATTTCACGCTTATTAAATCTCTTATTTAGAAATACTTACTTGAGCAAAGGTTTTAAAAATGTTTGTATTAAATTTTACATAGAGTTTTTTTTCTAATAAATTCTTTTTATAAAATCATAAAAAATTTACAAATTTCTTAGTTATATAAAAAAATATATTTAATCCGAAATTCTTATAGTCATATTTTTGATCTTCTTAAAAATTTATATTCAAACGATTTATTATATTTTAATAAAATTAATTTATTTGAATTTCTCATGAATTTTGCTTAAATAAGAAATATTATAGGTATAAAAAAAATTATTTCGTTTAAATTATTTATAATTTACATTTTTTTATTGCAGGACGTATTACATCGCCTCTACTGCTCTTAGGAAAATCAATTAAAGATTTCAGAACTTTTATCTTTAAAACTTTTTTTTGTTTTATTTAAAAGAAATTTATAAGATTTTTAAAATAAATTTTAAAAAATGTTAAAATTTTTTTAAGAATTTCGTACAAAAGTTCTTTTAATTTTCTAATAATCTTAAATCAATTTAGTTTATTTACCCAAAAAATTTAAATAATTCTGAAATAATAGATATTTTAGGAATGTGTGTATACAAGTATATGTCGTCTGTAAGAGCACGAAAAGAATTTTTTTTTTAAAATGCATTTTACACAATAGGCGAGCATGCAATTTTCGTAATTTATGCACAAGGTGTAGACACTATAAGTTATAAATTCAGATGGTGTAGACCGCTATATAGAGATGATATAATAATAAATTGTAGGACATTTTAATAATTTTTTTTTTATAAAAAGAAAATGTTGCTTTTATTTTGCTATTAAAAAAATAAGAATTATCTTATACATAGCGCGATAAAATAAAAACAATTTTTTTTTAGATTTACTTTATTATTAATTGTATATAAGTATATATTTTTTATGCTAAGAAAAGCTCTTAGGAAGGATGAAGAATATTGAAAAACAACACTGGCTATAAGTATTTTTACGTTATCATCATGACACTGAATTTCAATAGAAGAAGTACTACAAGTAGAATTTTATTTGCTATTTTTGCTTACATAAAATTGGCAGCCAAAAGGTCAGAATAGAAAAAAAATTTCTGCTGTTTTTGTTTGTGACAAGCAGCATTGAAATGTCCTTAAGAGGGCTTTACACATTCACTTAACATTACCATTCAAATCGAAAAGTGTTTTCAAAATATTATTTACATAATCATCTTATATTCAGAAGATGAAAAATAGGGATGATGATATTAAATAGTATTTAAAAAATATAAATACAGGCCAACCTCCACAGGGCTATCTCGAAAAATAATAAACAAAAAATAGAAGATTTTTTTAAAATAAAAGGTACAAAGTATCAATTTATTATAAAAATTTGAAAAAATAAAAATATTGACTTTTCCAATTATTTTTTTATTTTATTTGTAGTAGTATAAAAATATTTGTATAGTAAATTGTTAATATTCTAAGTGAGGGTGCTTGTAAATTTGAGAGCGTATATAAAGTGCTTGAATATACAAATTTAACATGATATTAGAAAATTATATCTGTAGTAAAATATATTTATACTTATATATATATTTATAAATATATATATCATATTAAGCTTTACTTTAGAATTTGGACTAAAATATGTATAAAAGGATATAATTGGTTCTATTAAAGAGGATTTTCCAGCATATACTGCCAAATATAATTTCTAGAAACTGAAAACAATGTTGCTACCAAATATACAATACAATAGTTCTGCAGTGCATGTTTGTACGGAAAACCACTTTATAATTTTTCAAAATTCTTATCATTTTCACATATAAAGAAATATGATGCTCATATAAATGTTATACTATGAGATAGCAAACCTAAAGAGCCACATGGGTTTTAATATTACTCTTCTAAGAATTCTTTCAGTACAGTGTATTGTTGCAATATGTATTATGTTCCTATTAATAATTGCAATAGTAAGTAAATAAAATAATTTTTATATAAAATTATATAGCTTTTCAAAAAAAAAAAAAAATATTATTAGTAATACTACGATACATTGAGAATTTCGTACCAAATAAATATAATTGTAGTGCCCATAAACAGTAATTATATTATAATTAGTAAATGAAAATAAATTTTGATCTATCTTGATACAGGTCAAGCTTTTGTGATAGAGTTTGGCAATCGGGCTTATCCTGGAAACTCAAAAGGATCCTTCCTTTCTACCTTCCTTGTAGTCCCATTATATACGTTAATAGCAGTGTCATACCACAATATACTGAATTTCGGTACCTAAGTTCAGTCATAGGTACTGAATTATACCTATGACTGTATACACACAATATATAATATACTGTATTATCTAAGTTCAGTCATAGGTACCGAAATTCAATATACTGAATTTCGGTACCTATGACTGAACTTAGATAAACGGTTGACATGCAATCCACAGACAAAACTTAAAAGAAAAGTACTAAAAATACGATACCTACAACTAATTCGACTTCTAGACAAATGAAATTTTATCTTTAAAACTTTAAATTTAAAAGAAATTTATAAGATTTTTAAAATAAATTTTAAAAAAATGTTTAAAATTTTTTAAGAATTTCGTATAAAAGTTCTTTTAATTTTCTACTAATTCGACTTCTAGACAAATGATCTAAACTTACAATAGACATCAAAGTACTTTTATATAATTCCCTACTGAAACCCATATGGACTTACGCACTAGAATTCTGGGGTCTCACTAAATATTCCAAGTGAGACCCCAGAATTCTAGTCGAATCCAATCCCTTCAATTGCAAATACTCCATATAATTATCGACGCTCCCTTTTATGATTGCAATTCTGTTATTCATCGTGATTTTGTAGTCCCATTTATTTTTGCTGAGGTTGTGTCTTGCTCAAGAACTATCCTCCACTCCCTGTCCTAGAAGCACTCATTGAAAACTTTAGCGTCACTGCTCGCGTGATTTACTAAAATACTGAGGCTTAACATAAGTGCACCATAGCAGGAGAAGCTTCAATGGATGTTTACTCTCCACAACTATTCTTGTTAATTATAACTATTATATAAATCTGCTTATTACAATTTGTAGTTGTACCATAGATATCTGTAAACAAGTTTTAAAAAAAAAATAGCTTTTAATATTCAGATTCTAAATTATATTGTAAAGTGAATATACTCTATACACGAATATAAATTATATTTAATATTATACATCAGAGAAAATATGTAAAAAATATCTATGAATTTTCAATATTAATTATTATTTCAATTACATAAAATGTGCATTATATGGGCATATGAAAATTTATGAATTTCGTGTGGTCGATTTTCGTTATTTTTTTTTAAAAATATTTTTGTATTATAAAAAGTTAATTTTTCTTTTAATATTCTGCATAAAAAAAGATTTTATTGTAATATTAAAATAAATTGTTCCTCAATATATATATATCTATGCATGTTTGTACGTTGCTTATTTTGGATACATAAACGAGAAGTTTGAAGTGTACTAAAAATGATGAACATGAATAGTGATATGGCTGACGGAAGCTGGGTAATGGGGTTAATGGTTGGTTGATATTTATTATGTGGGTGTTTTATTTTCAAACAATTTTTGGATAGTAGCCAACTGTGAAAATCATAGTGTCAGAATATTCTTTCCTTTCAATAGAAGCTGCATTGTTCTCAATACTTATTTAGAAAGCTTTGGAATTTAGGCTTTTGAAATCAGACATCTTCAGTACTAACTTTAGTTTGTAGAATTTAGAACGTAATGGTCCGAAAACTGACCACCGGTAAAACTTTTAGTATTACTAGATAAATTTTGTGAATAGCTATCACAATAAAAAAAACGTTATTGGTTTAGAAAACTTTTTATGTTTGCTTTGTTTACATCCGAAAAAAACTTTTTATCACTATATCTGTGGTGACTGGAAACTTTTCCAGTTCACTGTTCTTCTTTCAAATATAATTTAGAATGAATAATTATTGTGTGTATTCATATAATTGGCACTATTAGTATTTTTGAAAATTTTTAATTCCCCTTTTTGCACGTTAGTTTTCCAATTATTTATTGCAAATTTTTGGACATTTTCTTTTCTTCAAGAAATAGTACAACGGCGTCAATTTTTCGGAAACCAATTGATAATTATGAGCCAATGAGCCAATGATAAATACTTTTCGTGGATACAATAACATTATGAACATCATTTTTATATTTTCAGAGCCTCATATAAAGATATTTTGTTTATTAATGTATCCACCAACTAAATAATAAGTCTCATCACTGAACAAAAGTTCGAAAAAATCACCATTCAAAGCTTGTTGTTCCAACACCCAATCGGCATATCGTCTGTGAATTTCGTGGTAAATAATTAAAAAAGTGCGGGTTTATTCAAAACTTTGAAATAAATAACCTGGTATGATCAAAATAATTTTAAAGTATATAAATTCTCAGAGCAAATATCTTTTTAGATATTTTAACATATATTGTAATTTTGCAATAACTTTTATTCTAAATACTATTTAATGAATTTAAATACAAAAATATTGTAGTTTTGCAATAACTTTATTTAATTGATTCTATTTAATGAATTTAAATATTATTACTGGATAGAAAAAAAATTAAAATTTATTTAAAATAATTAAGAAACTCAGTTGAGAAGAATTGAATGAATTTTTCCCCAATATATATGAATGAATATATTTATCTGGTCGAAATCCACACATCAATTCGAAATTCATTTTAGATCCAAAAATTCATCTAACGCATGCTCCTTCGTACAATTCATTATTTTCGAAAATTTCCCCTTAAACGTTAAATTTGCAGAATGAAATTTCATGTTTCGAAATTTCCTATTTATCTTTATGATAATGTCGAAAATGAACAGAGTTACTAGTGACACTTTATTTCCCGCTCATTATAAGGATTCTTTATAAATCAGACTTAAATTCTCGTTTACTGATTCAGAGTTATATATTCTTTCCAATTTTTAGTATAATGAAATTTTCTTCTAAGTCAGTATGATAATTACTTAAACATAAATTTTAGAAATAAGAATGAATTTCAACTTAAATGAAATTCAATAAAAACAATTATTTTTCAAAAAAAGTCTTTTCTTTTAAAAATCTTCAAAAATATTTTTTTAAATTTGAGTTTATAAATTCTAAACTTAAATTTCTATAAGATTTTAATTAAAGATATTTTTTTGTGTAAAATAAACTGAAAGCACGATAGAAACTGGGGCATAACCTTAGGCGCTCGAAAAATTTCTATTTAAAGCATAATGAACAATGGTGAATGAGGCAAATATCTTAAACACTTTTATTTCTATCACATCGAATAAGTTTGGTTACGCAACTGGGTATAAGATGAAAAAATTTTTATTCTTACCGACAGTGTGACGATGTTGACAAAAATATTATTACAAAGATGACCGCGATGATGATAACTATGTCAACGCCTCAACTGACAGACAAGATTTAGTATAATAACAAAATAATATTATTATTCTCTAATAGACACCATATAATTGAAGAGGAGCTTTAGTGTATGAACAAATTGCAACGCGATTCATTTCCACCACCAAACAAAAATAAAATAATGTCAATGGTTAAAATAGAATATTAGAAAAATTAGATATCACGATGAGTTTTTATAAATTAATGAAACGTTTTTTTTTCTATTTGGAAAAAAAACAATGTTTTGTTTAAAGTTTTTTTCATATCAGTTTACTAAAAATACCTTATTTTGTCTATTTATGAATATAGGGATTACTCAATTTGAGCTTTGCAAATACAGTTCATTAAAACACAATAACAATTCAAATTTTGAGAAAATTTTTAGAAAATTTAGTTTGATAAATCACAATCCAAACTTTGCTGTTCCAATACTAATTGTCGTATTTTCTACGGACTATTTGGTTATGGAACAGTCTATAATGTAATATGAAAAACCTTCAACTAAACAAACGTATCCTTGGATGACATATACATTTAAGAGTTGTTAAATAAGAGGGTTGTACTTTCCGAATAAGTTTTCAATATATGAAAATATAACTCATTTACCTCTGAGTATAAAATATTAAATGGATGCAACTTAATTCAACCGACTATTTTCTTTAGTTTAGGGAACGTTGAAGTTTGCAATTCTTCAATTTCTCTTCTCTAATAACTAAGAATAACATATAATGCTAATATTCCTTAGGAAGAATCCAAGTACTTGAAATAATGAGAATAGTTTCTATAGATAATATAACATCGTTATTATTAATAACAGAGTAGATACAATGTATACAATAATACACTGTGCATTTATAATTCAGTAATAACCTACAGCAATTTAAATTTTCTTAAATATTTTAAATGTTTTAAAAAGAACGGTTTTCTGCCAGTACTCTTCGTTAGTTTTAAATCTTCTTAGAAAAATTAGTGAAGAGACGTGATCCGTCAGATAAGTTTCATTTAATAATGAAGGCGTTAGAATTTAATCTGAAAATGTTGATACGAGTATATACCACAAAGACTGCTAGGAGGTATATTGTTAATTTAAATATTTCTACTTAAACAATAAGAAAATATGCATTTATTTTTTAGGAAAAAAAATCAAAATGCTAGTTTTAAATAAAATTTAATCCTTGTATGAATAATAGTGCTATGATAGTAATTTTAATACTAAAATATTCACAGTAAAATTATTAAGCTTTTTAGGAAATTGTTTTTCTTTTACATTTTTGTTATTTTGTAATCACAGAAAAGAAATAACATATTTTCGCGTGGATGGTACACAGTACTATGATAAGTCAGTCATAAAAGAAATAAGGAATTAATTTCTACAACATAAACTGATTTTTTTTAACATACCCTACGTGTTTGAGTTGGAAAGTAATTCATAATGTAATTGCACGAATATTGCTGTTGCAATTATTGATTAATGTACAGGTGTATATTGTCATGATAAACCAAAACTTTTTTTTTGCCAAATGCGGTCTTTTGTTTTGATTTCATTGTTCAACTGGTCTAATAATATTGTTCTATAACTGATTTTCTTTTTTAAGATAGTTATTGCAGATTATACCATGTGCATTCCAGAAAATAGTAGCCATAACGTTTCTTGCTGATGTATTGATACAAGTCTATTGTTTTCACTGAACTTTGGTTTCTGGTGTATAATGGTGAATTCATGTTTCATCAACAGGTATGATACGGTGTAAAATTTCATTTGGATTACGCTTGAAAATATTCAAACACTCCATTGAAGTTATTACAGCAATACGTTTTGGGTCAGATATTAGCAAACGCGTCATCCATCCCGTCGATAGCTTCCTCATATTTAAATTTTTATGTAATATTTTGCCTACACATACTGTTGAGATGTTTACCATGTGTGATATTTCATAAAATTGTTGTTTACCCTGTGTGATATTAATCATCTCTTCGGTAGTAACCTGAAATGGATGTAGTGGGTGCTCAGCGTCGCTTGTGTACCACCGAATAAATTATTAACAGAATTCATTAAATTTATTAAATCACTTTTTTGAAGTCATTCTGTACGATTTTCATAATACTTTTAAAGCTTGGTTTTGGTTTCAGATATTCATCACTAACTTATCATATTGCACTCGTACAGTCAAGAATTTCAGCGTGATTTTTAAAGTATTATCTTTTATTAAAGAAGAACGAAATTCTACTTGAATTCACTCGGTGACTACTTTAATATTATTTTATCGTTCAGTAGATCTTTTCACTCTAATAGTGACTTCCTTGAATATTATGTATGCTAACATTCATATAAATTCGACTGTATTTTATTGCTGCTTAGAAGATTTCTCTCCAGAAATGCGCGTAGATCTGTACATATATAAATGTAATATATAAATATTGTTCTTCTTTTGTATTCAGAAACTATTAATTCGTATATTTGGTTTTGCCCTTTTCAGGGTATGCACATCAAGTATAGAAAATAAATCCCAAGAGGGCATAAGC
The DNA here is from genome assembly GCA_958298945.1 of Atherix ibis. NCBI lineage: Eukaryota > Metazoa > Arthropoda > Insecta > Diptera > Athericidae > Atherix > Atherix ibis. The sequence goes on along the minus strand of OY282609.1, from coordinate 11,525,559 downwards.
TATCGGTGAAAGTTATGAGGTGTGCATATCAGAAATTTCGTGTGCTCATAAATACTTAGTTTCCGCAGATTGAATCGTTCATTTTACATATATCTATATACATACAAATAATAGTTATATTGTAGAGTTTAAATAATATTCTAACTATCTTAACCTATAAGAAAAGGAGGAATAGAATTATACGAATTTTGGATGCACATTCATTAAACATAAGAAATTAATAGATTTTAAGGTGTATAATTTCTCTGATACTGGAAGAAATTAATTACTATAGACACGTAATGATATCTTCTGTTCTACTTTTCTTTAGTTAAATATGTAACTTTGCTAGAATATATTTGTATTAGACAATATCGTGATCGTTAGTGATGTTCTACGACTGATATGTACCAATATGTTGGCATAATAAATAACATAGAAATATGTTTGTTGTTTACAATAAATCACATAAAATGTTACTATCGGGAAATTGGAATTTCCTGCAATCACATTTATTACACTGGCGTACAGCCAGCATATTTTATTTCAATTTTTCTCTTCTCTGTAACTTTCACAAGTAACTAAGTAGCTTGCCTTCGGTATGTTCACATCGTGTTATCTTAATCTGTGTTCAAACCATTTATTTATCAAAAGATATCAGTAACGGTCTGTATATGTTTATACACAAAATCAAAATAAGTGTCATATATTCAAGGACGGTATATCCTTAGTTACTCATAGACAATGTCTCAAAATATAGAAAACTATTGTATTTCCAATTATAACAACGAGTATGATTTCATTTTGGTTTCATTCGTTTCTAGTACGTATAACATACCTTTTATAATTTTCAGTATCATAATTTGTTTTCTGACACAGTCTCCAGCTAATATTACTCTGAACATTTTCACAATTCAAAATAGTTTTCTAAATATGTAAATTTTGCCAAGAAATACTCCAACTCATATCTAAATTGCATTTTTTGAAATAATGGTGCACTTTTTCACAATATAAACCTTCGTGATTTTTCTCTATATTCATTATTCTTGGATTCATATCAATAAAGTATGTGATATTATTTAGTCATTTTTTTTCTTCTTTATTTTTCTATTATATAAATGTTTATTATATTTGTAGAATATAAATATTTTTATTTTTCGTACCTATAGGTATATCTGTAAATAAAGTCAAAAAACTATTAAGTGATCTCTAACATAGGTCTTATTGGATGGAGGACTTTTTTTTAAAGAATACCATACCATAAAGTTAGTGGGATTTTTACCCATTAAAACCCCTTCCCTTTTTTCGAAGTATTACTCCACACAGGAACACGGTCAGGAAGAACTTCTGGTAGGGTAGACAGTTATCATATCTATTATCTTCATTAGCCTACACGTAGGATTTTACACACTACAACCCCTCCCTTTTTTCAAATTGTGACTCCCTCATTGGAATATTGTAAGCTAGTACTTCATGCAGAGTAGACTGACATCAAGCCTATTAACCTATTTGGCCGGAATACTGCTTTTTTCAATTTTTCAAGATATTTATTTTATTAAACATATTTATAAATTTGTACACACACGATTTTTCGTTATATACTACGTTACACTATACTAGTTTTTTCTACTTTTTTAAAAATTTTCACTTTTCATTAGTAAAATAACATTTTAAACAATAAATATTAAAGTAATAAATAAAAATAAAAATTTATCACAAATAAAATAAACGCAAGTGAATGAACGAACATGCAGCTGCACAGTAAATATGGGAAGTGTCAAATGCCAAAATAAATGACGCGTATATGAATGAAATCATGTATAGGTTCGCCGAATAGCCCCTTCTATACTCTTGTAACGAGAAAAATGTGTACTCCTACGCGCAAATATCCTGCACTTACACGATCGGTGTAATAAACCGAGGAACTTTTCGTAGAGTTAAACGATTTGACAGCGAACCACTGGCAAGAGAAAATTGTCTATTAGACGCATGGTGTAATCTAAGGTGTAATCTAAGCTTATAAGTATCGAACCGATGGGCGGCGAAATAATATTTCAGTCACCGATGATGAGAGTCCTTTAAGTTCCTGCTGGTAACTAGTACTGCCTCGGTTTTTTTTAAGTATCTAGCCCACTGAAAATAAACAGTATCGGATAACGTGAGCTTCGTTTTTTTCTGTATTATTTTTCAGATAGTTATTCTGTCCCAATGGCTTAACTTTACCAATTGCCAGGTTGAAAAGCTCTAAGTAATTAACTAAACAGATTTTTGGGATGTTTACTATATACGTGTATATATGAAAATTGATGAATTTAGGAAAATATTATATAAAAATAAAAATTCATTGTAGAATGATGATTATTCAAATATACGAGTATGTCCATAAATAACAACAAATTATTTTCGAAGCGTTTATCCTGTTGGGATATTAATAAATATTTAAATGGTAAATGCTTGAAATCCAATGAAAAATTTAGTAGATTCCATCAATAGAAAGGTGTCAAAAATAAGGCCAAAATGGGTAAGAAAAAAATATTGGCATGAATATCTCGACGTATTGTCAAAGTAAACATGATGTTTTTTTTGAGTGGCATCTGTATTTCAAATTTGATGAGGGAAACTGGAGTTGAAATTTTTCAGACAAACACATTTTTGCAGAGATGTGTTAAAATTTATGCGATTGATATACATAAACTGCTGTCGAATTGTATCATAATAAACAAATTGTATTTTTAACTTGAAATTTATTCCATTGTGAATATGGATCGTTGATAATGTTAATAATATTATATGAAAATTTCATTGAATATGCAACATCAAGATATTTGTATGTTTGCAATTTTACACCATAGATAGATGCTTGATGTTGAGTATACAACATTTCATTTTTCCATTTACATTAATAGAAGATTTCATAAACAATACATAAGACATATTCAAAATAATGTTCGAAGGCAAATTACAATATATTTGAAAAGCTACAGATAATTTGAATATCAATAATATAGTTCAAATATAATTTCCATTTGACTCCTTATATCGATTTGACATATTCAACTGTCAAGTTCAAAAGAACAACTTCATTATTACATCCATAAAAAAAATTGCAGTATCTATTCATCTGTCTCTATTTCAGATTTTATATAAAAAAAGCGTTGCTATAGATTTTATAGGATTATGTGCATTGAATTATATTTTGCCACATGTATTTACATTTTTAATAGAAATTTTCATCGTTAACATTATCGATTTTAAGCATAAATTTAGTGTTGTTATTTTTTTAAAATTATTTATTATATTAAAATGATAAATAAAATAAACTATAATCATGCCTATTTTTTTAAAGGTCCTTTGCAAATTTTCCACTATTGGATCAAATTACTTCGATTAAAAATAGTAATTCATTTTAATTTGAGCGTCAGAAAATTAATTTAAAATTCAGATTTTGAAGAAACTCTTATATCAGCACAGTGCTTGAACCTTATTATTCAAATTCTTCGTACAGGACTCCATACGCTTAAAGCCATTTTTGATGACTTATCTGCAAATTTGTTGTTGTAATTCAGCAATTAGTTGATCTAAAGTTTGAGGATTGTCTGCCTCTATATGTTGTTATGCATGGTCGTACAAAAAAAGTCCAACGGTGTCATATTGACATAACAAAATCTCGACATTATACGTCCATAAGCCACACAACAAAAACTAATTTTGGATAGAGCCAAAATTAGTCTTGTTGTGTGGCTTATGGTGCCACTCTGTTCAAACCGAATATGGTCCAGATTAATATTTTTACATTTAGGCAAACAAAAAAAACGGTTATCATATGGTCATAGAGCTCAGAAATGGCGTTAACGGTCTCTTCTTCTTCGCTTTCATAAGAATTCCGGCCAATAACTTATTCAGACCAAATTGCCCACCACTATTTTTATAGATATTGTGGCTTTTGCACAGTCACTTGTGGATTGCTACTGTCCGATATACGATAATTTTACTTAATGGCGTATTTACCGAGCGAGAAATGAATGAGCCGCACATTTGAAAAAGGTTCGTTTGAGAAATCACTATCCAAATCCTGTTATTCTAATTCTCCCCAAATTAACAACCAAACGTGTTATTTGGTAGTCATATAGTCCATAATATAAAAGGCAAATATTTATCCCATATAAAAGTTACTCTAAGTTATATATGATAAGACAGGGCTGTCCTTTCCAAAACATTAGTTTAAAAGTAAGTTATTAAATAATTTATCGATTTATATTCAAATCAATTTAATTTGAAATAATAAATTAAAATATTTTACAATAATTAAAATGTCAAAAGATATTAAATGAATCGATTTGTAATTATAGAAATTAAAATGTGATAGAAATTCAGACAATTCATTTCATTGCTTCCAAGCTAATGGTTTTTTTCAAATGTGTTGCCTCTTTTAAGGAGAGTAAATTCAATTTTTTCTAAGTGTATCTAAAATTCAATACTATACAAATATAATTTATCCTATATTGATTTATTGTACTTAAATAAAAATGTCGCAATTCGAAAATTTAAGTACCATTTACGTACACAAAACTTATCGATTTCTGCTAGCAGCACTTAAATGATTACCTTTATACACATACATTTTATTAATTAATAAGTTCTACTACGCTTAATTAATTAGATATTGTAGAGGAATTAAATATAAAATTGATTAGAGAAAGAAATTGAAATATGAATAAGTTATAAAGAAAAGACAATAGCTTGGAAAAAGTATTAGATAATAATAGAAATAATAAGATTGTTGAATGAGTAAGCTAATATAATGGAGAATTATATAATATGTACATACGTAAATATGAAAAGAGAATATCCTTTTCTATAAAAGATATGATAAGCTCAAAATATTACTGAAATACAAATAATATTTAATAGGAAATATATAATTAAGCGGACAATTGATTATGTTATTAAAAAGATTACTACATCAGTACTTATATTCGGATGACTAATTGTTACGGCTTGTACATATTCTTTGACAAAGACCAATTACTCTTGGTCTCTTCATAAAATATTCTATGTAATATTGTTATTATTTATGAACTTATATTAAATACTATATACAATAATGAATATTTGAGCGAAAAGCCTCTATACACAACATTCCAAAAATAGAAGATATATTTTGTTGTATATGTGTATGTCAACTTTTATCACAAATAATTACGCCAAAACAGTCACGTCCTTTTATGTCTCGCATTTTTTGCTACGCATTTAAGTATCTACATAATCATGGAAGTTACTAAAATCAAATTAATTTATGATATTACCTATGAACTGTAAGCCAATATATTTTCCAACTACCCATGTCTTGATGTCCCGGCTTAATTTTAATATGAAAATATTTTTTTCCTAAGAATATGAAATTATATTTTTTGAAGCTAAAGAATATAGGCAAAAAAAAAAATTCCTTTTCGCCAGGATACACATAAATGTTTGTATGTCCGAGGGTATTTTGTTAGTTATTATGTCATCAAATATATTATTATATCTAACCATATGTATATAAGTTTTTATGTATGTATATTAAGTATATAATATATAAATAAATAGAATGAATTCTAACAAAATCTAATAAGTTACCACCAACAATTTAGGGCGTGAATTATGACAGACTGTTTGTAATAGTTTGCTAATAATTGCAATAAACTGCGGGTGACACAGGAAACTTTGTTATTTCTTCCACTGATCTCATTCTAGTAGTTCAAATTTAATAACACAGGAACACAAAATTATTTAGGAAAATTTGTATGGGCTTAATGTCAACACACCAAAGACGATTCCTTACTATTGTTTATCACTTCGAATGGTTTGAAACATGTAAAAAAATTTTTACATGATACTTTTAAGTAACATTTGGACTAGAATGTAAAGGCACTTTGACTATTTATTTAACTACATAGAATCATGTACCTTTAGTACTATTAAAATTCAATTTGCATATTTTATTAGAAAAATTGTACATACAAATTCGATTTTTTTGCATTCGTTTGAACTTTCTTTTATATCATATTTTTAAGACGAATTTTTTTTTTTTAATAATAGTTTTTTATTAAGATATTATCTGGAGAAAAAAAATACTTTGTTCTGGCAATTCATTTTTTACATTAGAAATTTAATTATAAAATAATTTGTACAATAATTATTTAAATTTTTTTATTAAGTAGAGTATATAAAAAAGTCGTTAATTTAATGAATTCAATTCAATTCAGTGTTTGTGGTAGCGAAATGTAATTTATGTATTTTCAATGGTAATTATATTTAATTAACCGTAGGAATAATATAATTAATTGGTTCGCATTTTGTTTGCCTAAAAATTAGCAAAGCTTTTCTTTATAATCATGTGGTCGTTTTCTTAGCTAGCAATTTAGAGTACTTTGAGTGAAATTTTTTTGATGATGACGAGAAATTTTTGTCGGCCTAAAAAAGAGTTTTTTATGTATCATATTACAAAAAATTAATATGTTGGCGTGTTCTCCATATATGGTAGAAGGTTCTAATCTTTTATAATAGAATAATTATAAGTGTACCGAAATAAATTATAAATCAAAATAGAATAAAACGATGAAACGAAATGGAATTGAATAAAAATGCTAGCAAGAAAAACCATAAATATTTACTATCGGACAATGCAGCTAAGAAAGTTAACAGAAATTTTAACAAGGACTAGATTTACAAGATTATATGGCACGCAATAAAATCAACATCATAAAAGCTGAAATAGCAGTTAAATCGTAACTTACGGTGTAAAGTCAATGAATAAATTGTTTGAAATTGAATCAATTCTCTAAGTCAATATCGATTTTAGAAAATTTCCATTCTGTTTTGCGGCTAAATAAAACATACAATCCGATAGAATCAAACAGATACTAAATTGATTAATGGTATTATTTTATAGTAGATGTAACATAACATAAACAAGCCATACATTCAATCCTATTCGATTAGTTATGGCCAATTTCGATTACTAAACGAAAAATTGCCAATAATTCGCATCAAGTACATACAAATCGAAGAAGATTTTCGGACATTAAGTGGAAGTAAAGACATTTGAATATCTACATATGAATGTACAAGCCAAAAGTCTACGACCACCTTGATAAGAACATATTGTCTAGAAATTTTTAGTTAATATCTTAAAAAAATCGATAGTCTATATTAATCGTTCGCACATCATTCATCCGATTGCGATGAAACTTTGCAATATTTTTATTGCTTTTATAAAAGCAAAATAAATAGTTCAATCAATTGAGTTGAAACTTTGTACAGTTGTTATTGCTTTAGTTGCTAAACGCACATCAATTGGTAGATCTACCACCGGAGCGCAAAAGAAAAGTAATTAAGAGCTTGTCAAACAAGTGAGGAACGACTTGCAAACAACAAAGCAGATCCTTTACGAGTTGCTCAATCGCGTGCATCCGAATAAGAATGGCAACGAACAGTAAGAGTCGAAGCAGAGCGTTTCCAAGCTACTCGATCTCAACGAACAGTGCATTTTGTATCCACCACCTGAACTTCTGTAGTCATTGCTTTCGGGTAACTCAGCAGATTCGAAACACATTTTACAAAACATTCGCAAATACAATTCAGCGTTTCAAATAACATCTTTTGGAGCCGATAAAGTATTCCAGGACTTTCAAAATTCAAGGGTAAATATATCATCGCGTAGGATCACTTCTACCAGTTTCCGACACTGAACATAATTTTTTAGAAATCTACTTCATAGGCGACGATGATGTTCAAGTTGATCAGCGATGCGATGCAATTTTAGGAACCAAACGTAATATTATATCAACTTTGCAAACTTTTTTCGACCAACACAACGTCCTGATAAAATTCTTCAAATCATCAATTGGTAACTTGCAAACCAATAATTCTTTTGCTCAACATTAATCCACCTTGATTGTACAATGGATTTTAACATGGCCAATTATATGTTCCATGATTTTAACATGGCCAATTATATGTTCCATGCTCACGAGTGGGACAGCCAAAAAATTTATTGGTTTTTTTTTTAGAAGACGGAAAGACTAAAAACATTGTATTCTCCAAAGTACTTGAATAAATAAATTTCAAATTTAATTTAATGGACGATAGTCTTCTATTAACTTTATACATGAACATGTGTCTGGTTTGTATACGTGTATGTCTACTTACTAGAAACAAATTACAAAAAAAAATTATTTTAGCCAGTATATTATAAAGTATATTCCGGTTTAAATATCTTATTATTTCTTAAAATATTGAAAAAAAGCTTAGTTTCCATTTATGTCCCTTCTTTTGCCATAACAGTGTAATTTATCATGTTCCCGCCCTTGCCTGTGGTAGGTAAAAATCAATATAAAATTTTTATGATGATGTTTCGGTAAGTTTCTTCTTTTGTGATTCTTTACTATGCCTAAACATTATCCTGTATAGGTATATAAAGGATTAATTTCGTCCTTTTTAACTCATATTTATCTAAAAATTTTATTTAACTAAATATTTTAAAATATGGAAAAATTGTGAAATTAGTATTGAAGGCACTATGCTGTTGTTACTTGATTTAATAAAAATAAACTTGAGCAATTTATAGTGGCTCACTTTAAAATTTCAAATAGTTGCATCCATCAAACTGAAGAACGTTACTGTCAGACCGGAAGTCATCAGAGTTTATCACGGTCTCTTAGTTCTAAAATTCTAATAAAAATGTAAAAATTACAATCTACCAAAAGAAGTTAAAATTGTTATTTAAACTAAAATAAAATTTACTCAATATACGTTTATTAATAAGTGTGCCATTATAATTTAAGGTTATTTTTTGTGTACGTTTCGAAAAAAGATAGGATTTGTTTTGAATTTTAAAAAAAAAGATGTATATTTTTTTGGAATTTTCTTTTAAAACTAGTGCATTTAATAAATTACAATTTATTATAAAGTTTTTTTTCACTTCAAAAAGTCTAGAATACTAATTAGACTTTATTTAATATTTTAGATTTCAAAATGAAAAGAGTCAAGAGTTTTGACTATTCCTTTAATGAAATAAAATTGGTTATATACTAAACTTTCGTATTTATTTGAAATGGCTTGGAAAAACGTCTGCTTTTAAATATTTTTAAATACATACTTTTTAAAAAGTAAATTTTATGATTAGATTAATTGGTTATTTTTATCATCCAAATTTATTTATTATATTTTAAAAATTATGAATGTTAAATATTTATCAAAGATTTCCAGTTAAGAAATAGTTTGGAAATTTTTTTAAAAACTTTTTAAAAATTTACTACCTGTCTATCTCAACTTATAGAATTATAATGAAAAAAATACTTATTTTGATTGTTATTCCATAACCTAAAATTAATTTGTACAAAAATGGAAAGTATCAAAAAATTACGATATCGTTTCCAATTCGAGATTTCCATTTACTATGTTTAGTATAAAGTTAAAGTGTAATTATTTCAAATGCTATCTAAAATAAAAATAAATAGAAGATCTATTAATTGTTATTTCTATTATTCTCCATAAATCTATATAAAACTTTAAGTGAGAAGGGTTAGAATTTTGAAAATTCTTTTTGTAAAATTATATTATCCAAATGATGGAAGTTTTCAATTTATTTAATTCAATCAGAAAAGTTTTCAGTTAGCAAAATGTCGACTACAATGAATAGAATTTTCTTGTAATAGAATTTTATTGTACATAAAACGGCGATCGTCCTATTATGTCTATTTGCTTAGCTAGACACGATTTTTATTTTATTTAATTGGACCTATTTGAATTTGAACAATTTGAATGTATTATTCGATTTCTTTATTGAAACTTTTCTTCAAAATAAAACATTTTCCAAAATTTTATTCGATAAATTAAGTTAGTTTATATTTCTAATGGTCCAAATGAAATTTTGTATATTTTCAAAAACAATATTTTCTTTAAAAAGTTGTTTTATAATATTATTAATATAGGTGTATTGTGCAGCTTCTAAATTGAATTTACATATAGTATTATTCCCAAGCAATTGTATTATGAGTCCTTTTATAAAGAAGTTAATAAACTATCCTTTTTAAATTAGTACTCATATTGTGATAAGTTGCTGATTTGACACATTTTCAAAAATATTAATAATTATCAATTTAGTAATGAGTTATCCAGTTTACATATTAAAAAGTATTATATAATAAATTAAAATATGGTATGTTTAAAACTCCGATTTTGATCAAATAATTTCTTTTCTTTTAAAAGTTGCTATTATAGAATCATTCAATTAATTATGATAATACAAAACCTTTTGTAAGACTTGATCCTTTTTAAGTAATTTTTGATGACTTTTTTGCACACTTTCTATAATAATAAAGTCTAAATTTGTTATGGTAACCACATATGCTCAAAATTAAAATCTTCAATTTTAAGCCAAAAAAATGCAGTTATCATACGGCTATAGCGATTATATTTAAATGTCATTTTCAAAGGAATACGGGCTAAGGATATCGTCAGACCAAAATGTTAAGCAGACTGTCACATTCTGTAAAGCTCATTTAACTATTACATAGATATTTGTGGATTTTCAGTGACCCATATATACTCGTACCATTTCATCGACCGATAAATGAGCTTTATCGTGGTAGCTGAACGATTACTAAATCTGGATTTTTAATTTTTTTTCAATGTCAATAAATTTTTTTAAAAGGTACAATTTTATAAAAAAATAGTTCCTCAGCAAAGACAAAACTCCAAAAATCTTCGCTAATTAGATTTTTAAAGCAACGCCTTCTTCCAATGTATTTGTATATAAACGAGCGTCATGATGTATCTCATTGCATTCTTCAGGATAGATCATCTTGTGTTAGGTTTCAGAGTTCCGAATTCTTTTAAATATGTAGAGGAGTTCCACAAGGTTCGGTATTATGTGCCTTACTCTATGCAATAATATAATGCAGATATGCAGTAATATAAATATTCTTTTCTATGAAATTTTCAATTTTGATTTCTATGAAATAATCCAAAAACTATTTTTATAGAAATAATAATTTTATAGACAATAACATAATGTCTATAAAAAAATTGTCTGCACAAAAAACCTATTTAAATTAACAATTTTGTTATAAAATTATATAGATTCTAAATTGAAATACCCTTATTTGCAGAAAAATTAATTTTTTTCCATTAGAAAACCGATTTTTTTCATGTAGAATATCTAAAAAAATACTTAGCTGACTTCATAAATTTTTGTTTTGTAATGTTTTAATATTTTTTTTTAAAATTGATAACAATATAATAGAATAATTTTTTAAAATGATAAAACATAACAACATTTATAGGCAATATAATATTTTTAGTATAACAAAAATTTCAATAAACAAAATTACATTAAATTAAATTTCTAATAATAATTTTAAAAAGTTAATTTAATGTTTATGCAAAATAATAATAGAAGCAAATATGAAAAAGTGTTTTTTTTTTAATATTGAAAACATTTTCATCCAAATCATAAAGTATTTAATCAATGGTAATAAATCATGTATATTGGTTACGTGCCAATGTGAAACATTAGAAAATCGTGAATTTAGTGTATACAAGCCAATGATTTATTACACCTAATATAATACACTGCATGAGGTTGCTTTTCATTGAATTTATAAAACTTTGTAGACTCTTTCATCTTTAAAGTCTGGTCTACAGTACAATATGGTTTTGTATTTTATTGGTGCGATAAAAATAAAAAATAAACCATCTTTATTATTTTAATTTTTTCATATATGTATATTTAAATATTTATAGGAATTTCCAAATATAATGTACAACATTATAAAACTTTATACGAAAAGTAACAATTTTGAAGTAATTAGATAAAACAAAACCGAATTATTAAACTATGATAAAACAGCAATACTTAAATATGTTTAGAGGTTTGCGTCGTTTTCTGCTAATGAGCTCCGAATATGTTATATAGTGGTACAAAATTACCAAAAGTTAGTTTGTAGGATCTGTTCTACTTTGCACCTGAGTTGAGAAGTTTTAGTTTCACTTTGCGACTTGCTACTCAAAGTCAGTAAATGAATTATTTTGGAATAGAGAAGAAATATTCTATGTTGTTACGAATTTCAGTGTATCTTCGCATAATAAAATTCAAACTGTACCTGACTGTTAGATTCTTAAGAAAATATTATTTTCCTAACACACGCAAAAATCAAAAAATTTCTAATTTGAAATGTCAAAAATAAACAAATCCATAAGCTGACCTTAAAAATGTTTTCAATAGACAACAGGATAGGAACGGTGCCTTTACCTTCAATTTGCGATTGTGTTAACCTGGCCAAATGACATTTTTTATGCCACTGAGTCAGATATTCAATTTTGAATTTTCTAGAGTAATAAGAAAACGTTCACTTCGAAATTTCCAAATTAAAAAAATCCCTAAAAATTGTGCCCACCACAAAACAAGCTTGCCAAATGTCATCGCCTTCAATTTGACACTGGGTAAAACTGTTGAGAATATATTTTTTTGCCACTGGTCAGACATTTCATTTGAAAATTTTTGGAGCTATAAGATATTCTTCAATACCCAAATTTCACTAAAATTAAAGTTTTTTGTATCAATACTAAAATGTCCAACCTCAAAACTTCAACAGTAAACAAAGTCACGTAATTGGTTTTATTTTTTTTAACACGCTTAGCTTGTGCTTGCACCTTAAATATATGGGCGAAAATCTCAAAAGACATTAGGAGATACTCCCCACTAAAAACACCTCCCTTAGCATTATCATGACCAATCTTAATTAGATCGACTAATGACTTCAGTTTCGCTATTAATTTTTAATATTAGTGGTTACCCTACTAACTCGTGAGGCTTATTGCTTTTTAGTCGAAGTATGTTGTTGCATACATCAAGAACCGTTTTAATCCTAGGGTTCTCATGTAGAATTGTCTTTACCTGCTTTATTTATTTTTTCTGCAGCAACTGAAATAATGTGCAAATCCCGTTGAAGGTCACTGTTACATACATACCACGGGACATTGAATATGCCACGAAGAACTTTATTTTCGAACGTTTGAATAATTGAAATATTCGATTTGCTTCTATAATCCCCTAGCTGGGTACCATAGGTCCATACCGGCTTTAATATTTACTTGTATATGATATGTTTATTATTCACTACTAGTTCGGAGTTTCGTGCCAACAACCAATAGTATCCTTAAGTACTTGGCTGTATTTACATATATTGTAGTATAGTTTGATCATTGATAGATACACCAATAGGATTTTCTTTTCTATTTGTTAAAATAATATGGGTTACGTCGATGACGTTATTTAGTGCAATATGGAGCTTTTTCCATGTCTGTGGCTATTATTGCGGTATCGTCTTGTTGTGGATTGCCTCTGGCTTACAGCAAGTACAAAATAGGGCAAAATACGCTACCTTCTGGAACCCCAAACTCGATTTCCTTTAGGTCTGAGTATTCGTTTCCGCATATAATTTCCTCTCTGATATATATGATGTTAGCATCTCAGAAAATTGTTTCGTTAGATCTCTATGTAGCTTGTATTTAATTCCTTCACGAATGCCTCCGCAACATCTAGAAACATTCCTGGAGATACTTTTTTTTGTGCAACATCTAGGGAAGATTGCTAGGGAAGAGCATGGTTTTTATTATCAGAACTTGTAAATTTATACACAAACTTCATAACAAGCTGTACCTATATCCGCAGCTGGTCTCCAAGAGGCGGCGAGATTAAATTGTATTTCCAATACTCTCAATATGAAAAGGCTAATTATACACATTACAATATTAGCTGTATTCTATTGGGAAAATTTTGCTACTTTATCATCATCTACACCACCTCGAACAAATGAGTAGTTCGCATGCGTAGTTACGCCATACAATTTACGGTAGGGTTTTTTAGTTTCCGAACTGGAAATAGATGGCTTAGCGGGTTCGTTGGTTATGTTGAAGAGTCATATTTTTGTCAGTATTGGTTATGTGTGAATTAACTCAGTTTTTATTGTTTATGTGTGAGTAAACTCAGTATTGTTGTTAACTATTTTGAGGTTATATTTTACTGCTGTCAGTAAATTTTGCATTCCTATGGGCATCTACTCGCAAGTACTTGTGAGTAGCAAAATTGGTCTAATGGAATACAGCTATTATGTTTAACTTGTTTTGTACTTTTATCTATTATATATAGACGAATTGATAAAAAGAAACAAATATTTTGTATATTATTATAATTTTAATTCTTATATACGTAAATTTTGTGTTTTATAAATAATGGTTTCAATTAAATTAAACAAAAATCATTTTTCTTAAGAATAATGAATTTATATTTTGGTCAGCCATGAAGAAGGACTAATAAATTCTTTTATAATTTCTTTATTCTATGTAAAATAACATAAGTAAAATATATTTTATTCTCTTAGATAAATAAGAAACAAAATTTTACGGCACTTTTATAAAATAAAAGTTTGGTAAAAAGTAGAACTTTTATGTAGACTAATTTTATTCTTCTATTAATTATAAGAAAAAAGTATTCTTCTATTAATTATTTGTTTTTATATAAAATTTTAGTGGTATTTTTTTCTTATAAGGATCTTTTGCTTATATTCTATAAATGGAAAAACTCATTTTATACAAACATGAATATTCAAGAAGTCAGTCAAACTAATTGCTTCACTTTGCATAACATTACGATTTCGAATCCTTTTCACCTAATACTGACAGAAATAAAAAGAAAAAATTTAGTACACATTTTCTAAATAGTTCGTAAAGGTACTTTAACAGACTAAGGAATTACTTAATGCTAATTAAGGCTAAGATAAAAGACTGATTGATGATTTGTGGAATTATGTGATTATGAGTACTAGTAGTTGAGAAGAAGAATTAAATCAATAGAATCACACTAATTGTTTGAACTTTTTATAAAACTTTTTTCTCAACCCAAAAAAAAATTCTAAAATAAGTAAGATAGGTTTAAGTATCTTTTCCCACACCTTAGTTTATTTGATTTTTATTCTCTAGCGAATTAGTTTAATAAAATTTTAAGTTTAAAAGAGTATAATTTTTAGTGTTTTCTTTAAAAAATATTAATATTTAAGTTTTTTTTTACCAAAAATATTATTATTTAAGTTTTTAAAGGTTATTAAATATAATGAAAATTATATTAAATCTAAATAAGAATAAAAAAATATGATTTGATCAAGGGTTTTTTTGTTGTTGTTATAGTAAGGTGGAAATTATCGAAAAGCAAAGTATGTAACGTTAACTCAGTAAAACTACCTTACCTAGTTACATTTCTATTTCTGCTCACGGAACCGTCGTCAGGCATTGATCAAAATCACTACTCTGGTGAATTATTATTACTAACATATTTTCTTTAATGCTCATTCAGTCATAGTCTTTTTATGACTGTTGTCGCAAGAACTTCCACAGCCTCCCAAGCCGTCCTCGAGTCCAACATCGGGGTCATTAAATTCTCCGGTGTCAGGGATCCAGCATCGCACTTCTGAGCCCTTCCGCTTTTTCAATTAAATTGGGCGCAGTTAAAGAACACCTGCCCGCGCTCTTTACCATTCCTTTACAAGAAGAGCACATTGGGCTGGAGTCCAATTTACAGCAGTATTGGTAAGCAAAAAAACATCCGTGGCCCGTCAAAAATTGGAATAAGTAGTAGCCAACATCAACTTGTCATCGCTCTATCCACGGATTCACCGCCGAGATAAGATGGTAAGTCCATCTGCCATCGGGGCATTATCCTTAAAAAAATTTCCATCTTCTTTTGGACTCATTTCTTTCTTCTGTAAGAGCCTCGCATCGTGGAACAGCGTCACACTGACCTCTTTGGCGGTACAGCTTCTGCGGCTTATTGTTAATATTTCGATTGGTATCAGTCTGGCCACAATAAGACACCGTTCGTAATGCGCCCTTCCACTAAACTAAGATAACTCCATGTATGAAGGTTGCTCTAATCACTTTATCTGGCCAAATTGGCGCTGCATACAGCAGGATTGATCCTACTGCGATCGCCAATAGGGTCCTCGTACTCTGCCTCGGCACTCCAAGGTTCGGGATCATTGTCCCCACAGACTTCCCACCAACGTTCGACAATCCTGATGGTGATACTCTCTCTTTCCTTCCTGCCCGTAATAAGGAGTGCTTCTATCTTATGGTCCGCAAGGCTAACACCAGCTGCCCAAAGTTAACTTCGAACTGAAGCAACAGTCTCATTACAGGCCTGTTCTACTTCTTCCATACATTTTACCACTATGACCACAAAAATATGGTCAGCAAATCCGATGATTCTCGCTTGCTCTGGGATACGCAGCCTAAAAATACCATCAAATATCACATTCCACAGCAGAGGTCTTAGAACCGAGCCCTTTGGGACCCCCTCGTGTAGCCGTATGATCTTTCCCCACTGCTCGTCCTGTACAACACAATTCTACTACTCAGGTATTCTTCTATTATCCTGGTAATGCACTCCGAAACAACCATTGACCCTAGGGCGTCAAGGACACAATCCCATCTCGCCGAGTTGAAAAGCCTCTTTTACATCTTTTGCCCTCGATAGCTTTACGCGCTGTGCCAACGACCAAATTAATAGCATCCAATATGGAACGTGTCCTCCTGAAGCCAAATTGGGCTGCAGATAAACTCTTCTGCCACTCGGCGAATTTCTCCAATCTATTGCATAGAATGCGTTAGAGGATTTTCACTACCGTGGCCCCTTTCCCTTTATTAGTAGTACCAAACGTTGCTTTCAAAGTTGTGGAAAATTCTCTCACTCAGACACGTATTAAACACTTGCAAAAATAAATTAAAATAAGGTTTGTTTGAAGTAAGCTTTGATATTTTATAATTTATATTAAAATTAATGCAATTTAATTTTTTTAATTAAATAATTT
Source organism: Atherix ibis (assembly GCA_958298945.1). Lineage (NCBI taxonomy): Eukaryota > Metazoa > Arthropoda > Insecta > Diptera > Athericidae > Atherix > Atherix ibis. The sequence continues at coordinate 11,508,670 of OY282609.1, read as the reverse complement.
AATATTACTTATTATATTTATAATATTCTTAATGTAAATTGTATTATTTGAATAATAATTTTTGTATTACTAATAAAAATTTAAATTTTTTTTAAATATATGGTATAACTTTTTCTATATAGATTTTATAGCGAATTTCTTAATGGGATATGGTATGTACAAATTATTTTTATTTAATAGTCTATCAATATTGGATGCCTTCTTTTATAGAAAATTTCTGCTTTCTTCGAAATATTACATTATTATTATTTGAAGACATACAATTTTTCGAAAAAAAAATTTTAACGATTGTTTATCTCACTATCTATTTAATATGATTGATAATATGCTACATGGATAATGCGTGCAAAGTACAATTTACGAGTGATACTAGAAAAATTTACATATTTTCTTGATAACTAAATATTTGGAAAAAACTCTGTATCAGAAATATATTAAACCGAATTTTTATTAATCAAATACATCAAACCGTATTAAAAGTGTATGTATAATAGCAATTAAAAGCATAAAATTATTTTCTGGGAAAGCATTTTGCAAGCATATTTATAATATGTACAGTTATACATAAATATGTACATATGTTTGTATATATTTACATATTTCGTATTGTATGGAATAAGTTCCTCTACATATGCTAATATTATCCCAAAGTAACTTTACACTTTCTCAACATTTATTCATATAATCTTGAATACACCAACTTTAATAAATTTACATTAATGGCAATATGTTACAAAAGAAAATCATAAAGAAAATTGAGCTAAATAAAATAACTTATATTCCTTACGCCAGTAGCAGTAAATATGAGTCTTAGTAAAATTATGGTCTTTCGGTACGCAGGTATTATACTCAGTAAAAATTGGGGAAGAAATTCTTGACTTATTTAAGGAAATGAAATTTTCAAATTATTGCGAAATTAATGAGAAGTTCTTGTTTTTATATGACATTTGCAAATAAAATCTAAACGTTTTAAATGAACTAAAATTTACTGTTAACGACACTTGTAAATAAAGTATCAAAATCAAAATGTTCATTATATTTTTTTATTCTGAATTGTGAAAATAAAGTAAATTAAGTATAATATCTTCATTAAATATAGGATTTAAGATACTTTGTTATGTTATTTACGTTGATATACGTGAAAGCATTATGGTTGCTTTAATCTAAAATTTGGTATTACATTGAACGTATTTGGAGAAAATATAATTAATTTATAATTTATAAGAAAACAAATAGAAAGCTTTCTTTATTACCATTTTTTTCTTGGTAGAATTTTATTTCCTTTTTATAAATGGGAATATGTACATACATTTTTTTATACAAATTTATGCGCAGATTGTTACACATTTATCTGTGAAATTAGGAACGACGATTTTTTAATTTCTTTTTTTTGGTGTATTTTAGACTTTTTTCAATAATGATTTTTGATTACAATATTTCTGGTTATATAAAATAAGAGGGCATTTATTATGTTTTTTATTCAAAAAGCAATTAAAAATATCTATTTTTTTCAAAATTCTATTGGCCAAATATTTATGAAAAATATAGAAGTCAAAACTTTATTAATTATAAATACTATTACTATTTTCTGTTATTATTTTTATTCAGTAAAAAAATAATTTACCTAAAAAATATACATTTTTCTCTGATATTTTTTCGAAAATAATAAAAAAAGTATTTTCTGTTATTATTTTGATTTAGAAAAAAAAAATAATTTACCTAAAAGGTACATTTTTCTTTGAATATATTAAAATTAAAATTAAAAACATTAAAATAAGTTTTATTAATTATTTTTACTTGTCGAAGCAAAATTATGTCTGATTATAAATATGCTTATAAAATGTTTTTCATAAAAAATATCTATAAACCTAACTCTGAGAATTTATTGAAAGCTTTACCAAAGAAGTTTTACTCGAAGGGATTATCAGTTTTGGTTCATTTGTAGATCTTTGATGCTTACTATTTATGTAAATTTATATCATATTTCTGGAGAAAATGTTTTAATAAAATTATTGCTCGGTTTATTTTTTTTTGTAGATTATTTTTCAATAATAAATTTAAATCGCATTAAAAACCCTACTTAGTTTTGGAATTAGACGAGCAAATATTTAGTTTTAGAATTAGACTAAATAAAATTATACGAAAAAGATTAATAATAGTTTGAAAATTATACTATTAATAATAGTTTGAAAACTTCTGTATCAAATTAATTTTGAAGGAGTACTTAGATAATCTGTAGGAGCTTTCTTAATAAATTACTAGTTTTGAAAATATATTCAACAAATTAACAGTCTTAATGCCAAAATAACTAGCTTATTAGGATATAATTGGCTTTATTGTTTCAGTTATTGAATTTTACTAAGTGTCTGGAATCGTACTCTTCAAATAATTTTTAGTCAAAAGGCAGTTTGGCTAAATTGAATTTCTAATGGTACAAAAGTCATTAGAATGTTGAAAAATAATTTTAAGGAAATCGGTTAGCCTACATACAAATTGAGTTGAGACTGGTATACAAGTATACTCATATTTGTTGGTTTTTAAATATGACTTGCTAAGGGAGAACCGTCAGGTATTACTTCATTGGGAATAGACTGGGATCAAACCTATAAAAAAATTTAGTCATGACGGAGCTACTTTATTACTCGAGATATGTATTCAGCTACCGGACCTCATTATGCCTGATTACTATTCTTCATTAAAAGCTAGTGAAAACTTCAAATCTTGACAGCCGATATGAACGTGCACAGCTTCAGTACGAACAACGGACCATCCTCTATTGTGAACCGACAAGTGAGGCATGACGCATTTATATCCAGCTTAGTACAATATAGGAATGCCCTGAAGCTGCCATGACCTGCCCGTAATAAGTCCATATAGTAGTCCACATCTCCATGATCTTTTCCGTTCTAGATGGCTGTATCAGGAATGAGATAATGCGTCCTTGTTTTAATCGATAAATTCCAGCGTAATTGCCATCTCGCCACAGTCTTATTTCTTTTTTCTCTTCTGGCGATGAGTCGATGGATTTTAGTTTCTTTCCGTCGCACATAATATATTCTGGCATTTTAATCCATCAAATGCTCGATTGATGCCATGTTAGCTTTTTAGCAGTGATTTTCCGATGTTCGCCACAATTCTATCAAGCAATATTATTTCAGTTGTGAAATAATATTCACAACTGAAATAATATTGCTTGATAGAATTTTACCTTTTCTTTCCTGCTGGTACCTAGTATTGACTCGGTTTAATGATCGGCAAGTTTAAGTTCCACTGATAATAGTCCGTGACGGATAACAGAAACTGCGTCATTTGCGGTTTGGGTAATTCTATCTATGAATTTTCTGACAGAAATCGCCGCAATGTCATCTACAAAACTAATCAAAGTTACTGCTTTTGGTATAACAATGGGCCGTGGACCAACCCCTGTGGGACTCGCGCACTGATGTTCTATGTTTTCATACCAATTTTCGTATCATATATTAGCGTTCTATCGGTAAGATAGTCTGCAATTATCCTTCTGATATATCCCGGTATTTTCAGACGTCGAAGAGCTTCCTGAATACTGCTCAATCTTAACAAGTTTAATGCGTTCCTGATATCAAGTGTAACGATGACGCAGTATTGCTTAGAACCTCCTTTCAATCGTTTTCATTCAACTGCCTTACGGGTCAACTCCCTTTCTAAATTTCATATTTGTTTTTTAATAGACTTTTAGGGCCCTCGGTGTTCAACTCCAAGCGATTGTAAATTATTTTTTTCAGAACTTTATCGGTGGTATTCAACTAAATAAATAGGGCAGCACCAGGATGAGCCATCGGATGGTATCTTATCCCATTTGATACAAAGAGAAACATCTATTGCATTTACTGGTAGCGAAAGATTTCTTCACACAAACACGCAGTATATGTGTACACTAAAAAAAGGAACCTAGACGAGTTCTAATCTCAATTTTGAGGGCTACATTCGATACTGAATTCAAACCTGGGGCGTTCGTATCCCCAATTGTATTGGGCATTTACCACTTAGCTTAGAAAGTTTAGCCATCTTTCGTATCCCCAATTGTATATAACAGAGCATTTACCACTTAGCTTAGAAAGTTTAGCCATGTTGGAGTTGGCTTCGATCAATTTTTAAAGTTAGATATAACCACCTTATATGGCCTACCACAGATGTCATCATCGACTACATCAATTAGCTCATACCATTAATGTCTTTTGCTAGAATTTTTTATGGTGGTGTCTAAGAGCGTCAGAATTCTTTCGTTCTCGTGCTCGTTGGTACAGTCACCTTGATTGATGATTCTTTTTTTCCTATTTCGCGGTTTCATCGTAAGTGGTGAACGATAACAGTTTGTTATGGATCCGGTCATTAAAGTACACGTAACGTAGGCATTGGAAACTGACGAAATAAGCTTGTATGTAAGTTCTATGCCGGCGATATATATATATGCACATATGATTGCGTTTACATTGCTTCTAGATACGACACTTACATATTTTCAATAATATTGTTACTTAAAGTAAGTACGTTTTCGAGAAGATTTATGTTGAAAATCGAATATTCTTTTTTAAAGAGTGTAGAATAAAATCCATTTGTTTGTTGCGGTATTATGAGGGATCTTATTTTTATATAGCTGATATTATACATATTAACTAAAGCAGCACTATTTAAATTATATCTATAATTACATATATAGGATAGTCTAAAACTTTAAAACTTTTCTTAACACTTAAATAAAAAACTATTTCTTTATATTTTAAATGTTATTTTTGTTTAAGTAATATTTCCTTTTTGCTTCCTAATCTTTAGTACTTTTCAAAATTAAAATCCATATCAATTTAAAGAGTTGAAAATTTCATTATTCAAATGTAGTATAAGTTCAGAAGTTGTAAACTTAAATTGGATTATTTGAAATTTTTGACAAAAATAATATTATTTGCATCAGTAAAATTTAGTACTTGTGTGCTATCCTCGAAATATGCATATTGTTGGTGATGAATAAATAAGCAATGCGGTTCAATATGAACTCGCTGTCACAATTTTTGCATATTTGCTAAACTCATTCAAATTCCAAAGAGAAAATTGACAATACGAAGAATTCTCTGATGGTATAATATTTCTTCAATATTCTTTAGTTTATTCAATTTTAGTTAAAAGACTGGGATTAAAAATATTTTATTTAAAAGAAAAAAATTACATTTATATAGCAGAAAATGATAGTTTTACCAAAATGAAAGATTCTTTGTTTCTTGTTTTTTTATTGTCATTTTATATAATAATTGTTAAAATATTTGCTAAATTTATTAACAATATTTTTTTAAAATTTGTCTCTCTTATACTAAAAATGTTCTTCCGACATTATTGAAAGAATTTCATAATAAAAAATTACCTTTTACTAATTTACTAGAATGTTTTTTTTTAAAAATAAATTAATGAAACTGCAGTAAAATTCTGAAACGTAAATCCCTTAAGAGTAGGCAAATTAAAATTTAAATAACAATCGTTCACATACTAATTTTAAAATGAAAGTTCACTTTTATATTGATAATAATTAAATGATTTTTTTTTATAAATAGATATCTAAAGACAAAAATATTGGTAAATATTTTTGTTAAGTAGAAAAAATCAATTAATTAATGAAGCGAAAATTAGATAAGCAAGCAAATCAACCGCATTTACTATTTGTCACAATAAAATTTTCAATCAACTAATTCCTGAAAATCATAGATATCTTTTGAAATGAGTTTTGTGATGGCATTTCCTTTTGGTTAATTTCTTCTTTAACGTTTCGGAAATTGTTTTGTAACCGAAACTTAAGCAAGTAAAATCAGAAATTGACGCCAGGTTTTCCGGATGATTTCCTTCCATTGAGAGATTTTTTTGACAATTCGAATTCAAGTTGTTCATGTTTTCGTTAAATTCTTCATTTAATTTAATATGAACACTTTGATGATATTTAGTTTGTAAACAAAATCAATCTTTAAATATATTTATAATATTTCACTTTTAATTTTTAAGATTTTTCATATGGCCATTCTTTAATCTGAAATGTTTTCTTATTACTGTTACAATATGAGTATAGGAACATATATATTGTATGCAGAAAAATTATTATTCCTTATTCTGCTTTACTATTAACTAACATTATTGTAAAGTATTTCGAAAATTCCCATCAAATTCTCATGAGCAGAAGTTATTTTTTCACGAGCACATACCAGAGTGCAGCCCATATACGAAAATTATCGAAGTATTGCATGACAAATTTATTGCATTCTTCTATATACCATATTACAAAAACAAACCAAAATTGACTAGTAATTTTATATTTGTATGTAACCTCTAAGACTAAAAAAATTGTGCATAATTAAAACTGTTGAAATTTTCTTTTATATAAGACCATGTAACATGCATGCATGAAAAAAATTCGTGCAAAAAAATTCATGATCGAAAATGTCTTTTAAGGCATACTTACACATATACCCTGAAGGTAAATAATTTCTGTATGACTAAAACTGAAAATTGCGTTGGTACAGATGTATGCAAGATTCATTGATGCAAAAAAATGCGTGCAAATAAATACATGCACGAAAATGATGGAATTGATTAATTTAATGCATCTTTAAATATAAGAAAAAAAGCAAAAAATTGACTAATAGTTTTATATTTGTTTTTATGCGCTAAAACTAAATAATTTGTGCATGACTAAAACTGTAAAATTTTGCAATTGTACCAATGAATAAAATTAATGCATAAAAAAAATACCTACGTGCAATTTAACAATTTTTAAATTAAAAACATTTTTATTCTAAAACTTTTTGGAGATTATATACAAAGTTTTGTTCATGGCTTTTGTTTAAATTATTTAAATTTAAAACTTGTATCAATTAAAATTATAACCAAATATTTTTTGGCTATTATTCAATAATATATATATTTGAACTATGAAAAATAAACTTGCAGCATTGTAGAGAAATATGTACAAAAGAAAATTAAATTTTTAGGATATTTTTGAAATATATAATACATACTCATATTTAAAAAGTAGTCAAATATTTATATTTGATAAATATTATCATTAGCTTTGTTTTTTTTTTTAATTATGAAGTCTGTATTTTTATTTATCTTTAAAATTCAATTATTTGAAAATATTTTATTTCCACTATTAACAAGTGTATTTAGAACTCAAAAACAATAGAAAAATTAATTTGAACAATTTAATTCTTCATAGAAAAAACGCTGACTATTTATGTATGGAAATATTTTTTTCTTCAATTATTTAGAAACTTTAATATTTCATATCTTATCCACCAGATATCATATTCACTATGCTCAAAATACAAATTCAGATGGAAAATAAAAACAAACTTTCCATTAATAGACAAAATTAAAAAAATTGTTGATTTAAAAAAAAAATCCTAATGAAAATATTTTTCATTTCAAGTAGATTCAAGTACATTCCGAATATTGATGTAAAATTATATATTTTTCATATTTTATTGTATGATCTTATAGCAAATTTTTAAATTTTATATTTTAAATCCTTCACTAAAAATTATTTGAATCAATTAATTTCATGTAAATGATATTAGTATAAAATTAACAAATTAATTAAGGATGAGCAAATACATTACGAAGTTGTGTAAGTACATATATTTGTGCCATTAGCAGTTAATTAAGTGTGCATTTGTCGATGCTTTTAATACACTTGGACAAGTGATGACAATAATCTAATTCTAAGATTACATTATTTATTAAGCTTGTCACTCTTTAAATGATTAATGTAGTCAATTATTTAAATAAATTAAATATTTTTTGTATTTTGTACTTTTTCTATACTGCAAACTGAGTACTATCAATAAGACCATAAAATATAAAAAATACAGAAATTATCAATTTAATATTTAGGATTTTCATTGAAGGTAGAGCGCGATTATAAACAATTCTGTAGTGACAAATATTTTCATTATTTTTTCTTTTTGCGAAAAATTTAAATTCCTAACCACAAAATCCTAGGATGAGGAAATTTTATTTCCTTCAATTATAACTTTGCTGGTTTCTAATAAGTTCTATTCTCCAGATTACCAAATCGTTTCTCTATTTTCACGAATTTTAATTTTTCTATCATTTTATTATTATTAATATAGTCTATGGGTTACCAAGTTCTTTATTTTCTGTCTACTACAGTGTGAACGAACAGATGTTCTTATTATAAACGAATGTACAAAGTTAACAGCTTCTATCAAACCCAGCTCTCCTTTAATCAAAAAAATAAAATAAAAAAAATAAAAAGAAAAAAGAAAATAATAATTTTCATTTCGCAACAAATATTATTTGAAGAAAAAATAAAACTGAGAAAATTGTTTTATGGTAGCGCTTTGACATTATAATTTGTTCTATTATTTCCAGGGAACTTTTGAATACCAGATGAAATGTTCTTGTACACAGATCCTTTCTTAATGAATTTCTTGACGAAAATTTGTATAAATTTTCTCAAAAAATGTATTCTTTACATCTTGGCGCACAATCAAATATAAACAAGTCGCTGAAATGGAGTAACTGTAATAATATATTTTTATTCAAAAATAATCTTCATATTCGGTTTTTTTTTGGAATGTTTATATTTTTTATGCAGGAAAAAAAATTAATTTTTATTTTCATTCTTATTTTCAAGAATGTACTACATACACTCTTTAATATGAAAAATTGTTTCTAAAAAAATTCAATTATAATTTCTAATGCAATTTCAATTATAATAATAATATTTTCTTTCTATTTTATCAAACAACATATACATATGCACATAAAAAATAAAAAAATTAATAAATAAATACAATTTTAAAATGTTGATGGTAGAAAATATGGTAATAAGCCATTTTTTGTTGTATTTAAATAAAATGTAGGTCTTGTATAAGTAATGGGATTATTTAATTATTTTTACAATTGAATTTATAAAGCGAACAACAATAACTGAAATCCTTTGGAATATATTCATATTTGTATGTCTATATTTATAAGGTCTTTTGCAAATATTAATCCACGTATGCACATACATACTAAAAACGTTATAATAAAAACTTCCATCCTTATATGTGTAAATTTATATGCCATATTTAACATACATTAAGATATGTTAATTGCTAAATAAATACATTTGTGTTCACACGAGTAGATGCATTAAGAGTTCATTTATAAAATTACAACCCATATGCCAACTACTCAAAACCATGTTATATTGTATATTGCATATTTTTATAGTGAAAATCCTTTGAGTTTTCTCAACAAAAACGAAAAAACAAACATTTATTTTCATATAATTTATTATAGTTTGTTACATTCACTTAGAAAGTACCATAAATTTGAAAATAGTTTCGCAAAATTAGATTAGTTCCAAACCGAAGACGTATTATGTTTTATTATAAAATCATATTAAACACAAGCTTGTATATTTCTCTTTAAGTTATTTTGTAAATTAGCTTATTAAATTTATAATTGCATTATTATTGAAATATAACCACTATTGTCACAGTCTAACTTTTCTTTGTAAAACTTATATCAAAATATAGTTTTTCTTATTACTCGTAATTTTAACACATTATAAAACGGAGAAAACTAGAAAAAGTTATACATGTTAATATAATACCATAGAAAATAGTAAAGTAAAAATTGCTTATTAACGATAAATGTAAAAAAAGGGCAGAAGATAAATAAAGCGTCGGAAAGAAATGTTTAAGAAAATTAATTAAAATTCAAGTTTCGATAGAATTTTTAATATATTAATGGTGCCATTATTGAATTTAAATATATATCATAGGCCGTGTGCAGATCTTGATCCTTCTGAGGTAATTTTTGATTACTTTTTCGCATACTTATGGCAGAAATTCGGATATTTTTTTCATATATTTAGGGTCATTACTTGACGGATATTTATTTTGGCTATTATAAAAATTTGCTCGTAAAGTTTGCATCCAGGATGCAAAAAAAACATATTATTCTGTAGTCAATTAATCCGTTTTAAGCTAAATAAATTTTATATCATCTGATATATTATATATTACTATATCTGTCAAATAACAGGGCTGTACTTTCCAAAATACAAAATGGGTAACCAGATATTATAAATTTTTCCATATGAACAAAAATTACATAAAAATTAAAAATTTGTTATATTATTATAATAAAATTTTATATTTTTTTGGGCATAAAAATACACAAATATTTAATATTCTTAACCAACTTTTGGGTTTATTAAATTAATAAATTGAATTTTAGAATGCATAACAATTAATAAAAAAAGCATAATCATTCTTATTCGACTTACCATTTAATAACTCACTTTTGTTGATGATTTTTAAAAGCAAAAAAAAATATATATTGAATTTTTTCAATTATGAATTTTTACTTTTAAAAGTTGAATGTCTAAAATCTATGAGTAAAATGCAATTTCAACTGGAAATATTAAGTTTATTTGGAAACTTTTCAGACATAAATTGTCACAAACAAAATAAAATTCCAAATAAAGTTTGAATGGATAAAATTTCATAAAATTTTTTTGCAGTCACAGATATAATTTATAGAATTTTTCTATTTTAAGTTACTAAACAAAATTAATAGTCACCACTACATTTTCGTATTTTTGGTGTTATTACTTTCTTAATTTTCTTTTTATCAATATAAAGCTACTAAATTTTATAAGCATGACTTTAGTTTTTTTTTTAAATTTATTTTCATGGTCAATTTTATATACAATACCATTTATTGTGAAATATATTCTAAACTACTATATGAATTTAAACTTTAAAGTTCAATAAAGTAATTTAAATTTAAAGTTTTATTTTCTATCAAAAACTCGAAATTTTATTAAAAAATGTGTACATTTTGAATTTTCGATCAAAAATTTATTTTATATCTAATAGCGGATGTTGTTATTTATAAACAGATAATTTACTATTCAAATTTCTATGATTTAAAAATTAATTCGCTCGTTCTAATATTCTAGAATGTATATATTGTAGAAAAAGCAAAGCTGTTCGCAAAATTCTTAAAGAAATCTTTATTTAATAAAAAAACAATGATTTATAGTATGTCATAAAGTTGAGAAGTATTCATAAATTTTCTACTTTAATGATTTTTATAGTCATTTTTGATTGAAATGTTTAACTATTCTCGATAACATCACTCAAAAAATTCAGCTACAAAAAATTGTTCAATACAATTTTTTTATGGTAACATTTATATATTTTTATAAAAACAAATTAAAATTTAACGAAAATTAAATCAATTGAAATATTTGTAGAGTAAATTAAGTTATTTGATTACATTATTAATGTAATCTATTTAGTTTTTGAATTAAATATTATTAACGAAAAATCATTAAGCTAACATATAATTTAAGTAAAATATAAAATACGTGTATTGTTTTGATAAGAAAAACTAGCATTTTCTTACTTGACCAAGTATGTATATTTTGTGAATGAAGTTGCATACAATTTTCAGGCTTGCACGTAAATTTTTCGTGAGTGCATAATTGTTGCGTATAAGCATGCGTGCATGTAATTTTTTGGCCATGAGTATTTTTAGCTACTAGAGTGTATGAAATTTTTTTATATTGTACTTGCGCATTCACATTATTATAAAGTATCCATCCGCTCGTGGGCAAACATGTAATTTTTTGGATAACGACATTTAAATTATTTTTATGCCTCCATAATTTTTTGCGAATTGGTTTGAATGCTTTTGTGATTATTTCAATGCATTTGCACCAACCTTTTTTTGGGCATAAGCGTACATGTAACTTTTTGAGCACCAGAATGTAAATTTTTTTTTATTAATTTATATAATTTTTATGAATCCACTCGTAGGCATACAAGTAATTTTTTCATGCCTTGGCATGGATATAATTTCTTGGGCAAGGATATTTAAATTATCTTCATGTATAAAAATTCACTTAATTTTTTATGCATTTGCATGCATCTTTTTTTCTCGATCATAAAGGTGCATAAGATTTTTATTAAATTAAATTTCGAAAAAGAAAATATTGTAAAGTTGTGTTTTTTTATTAGATTTTTGACTCAAAAAACTAATTTTTCATATAAAATTAAAGCATAATTTTGTATATAATAATTTATGTATTTTAACATTTCGTTTAATTATAAAAATTACTACTTATTAAAAAAAAAAAGAAAAAAAAAGAAAGACACAAAGTAAAAACGTTCAATCAATTATCTGAACTGAATGGTCTAATGAATACGTTTTTATTATAAATTTTATTTGAAATAATATTAAGTATCTTATTACGTAAATTATTTGAAAATGGATTTCTTAACGTTGAAAAATTGAATTTTTTAAATAATTTTCTATATAAAATAAATTATTTTTCCCTTTATTTTTTTTAGTCATTTATTTTGACTCCAATTTAATCTGATTCTAAGAGAATATAATCTAGTTTCAGCTGTAAAGTTGATTATTGTTCAAAATATCTTTTATTTAGTAATGGTTAATAGAAAATACGCGGATGTAGAGAAAGCGTTCACATAATTTTTTTGTATTTTTTTATATTATCTAGGTATGTGTATATATAGATCCTATAATTTGAACGTTCCGCAATACAATCACTAAGGATATTTAATGATAATAAATAAGAAAACCAAAGATCTGTAAGTAATGCAATTACATAAAAATTTTATCTTAAATTCAGAATAAAAGAAATAGACTGAAACATGGAAATGTGTGTGTAAACAGAGTAAATATAAACTTTCACAGTCAATAGAATAACTTTACCATATACGGGCTCGTATATAAGTATACTATTATCTAGTATATTATATTTTATTATCACCCTTAGCTGTTGTATTTTTCCTTGCAGTATATTTTATTAAAAAAAAAAAAAAAAACGACAGAGGAATGGAGAGTTGGAGAAAGTGTCAAAATAGATGCCAGCATATGCTTTGAGCATCGAAAAAAAAAATTTATTCTTATTATTTTTATTCAAATATCCATTTATCTTTTTAAAAGGAAGATTTAAGTTAGAATGGAAAAATAAGGTAAAATTATCTTAGATGGAAAAAGAAGAATTGAATATCTGTAAGAGCATTCAATCTAAAAGAGGAAAGGCATAATGTAGAAAGATGTACTATGTGTACGTAATCTAATCCACGCATAGTATGGCCCAATTTTTCTATTTGTAGAAAAGGCGAAAATAATCTCGTGACTATAAAGTCAGAAATAGTAACATTCTGGCAAAAATGTACGCTTGTCATATGGAAAAGGATTAAGATAAATTGTGGATTTTAGTCTAGATGAATAAATATACAAATTCGGTTATATACAATATATATCTTTGTACGTATTCGTATGTGCGTATACATTTGCATGGATTTGAAATACAAAATGAGTAGTAACTAAACAAATCGACATTTCCGTTTTCCATTTAGGGTGGATTGTATTTAAATACGAGGATATGTTCTTATATCATGCTGATATTGGGCATCGAATTTTACTTTTCAATGACAATTTATCAAGAAAGATCTACCGTTCTATGTGTAGCTACACCTAGCGCTGCCATATGCTTTTAGAAGTTAGAAAAACTGGTATATGAAGTCAATGCTTAAATTATAAATACTGTCTTACATTTCTTGGTATCAAATATAAATTATATGGTTGCAAGTACATATTTTTATTTTTATTTATTATAAACAGCAGGTTGAGTAGAAATTTCACAAAATTTTACTAACTGATATATTGTATATTACCTGTAAAGGAGAACAAGTACTGTCAAATGTATCCTTACTAATGTATACTAATATACTAGTATCTGTATAGTACATAAAATGAAGAAATTATTCTTCTAATGTACTTGTGTAATATCTGTGCTGGAGTACGCACTTGTTATAAGGTACATAACTGATTTTAGCCAAGAATAGCCAAAGTAAATGTGCATATATTTATAAGGGCTTGGTAGGAATCCTAATACTACTGATGGTGCTGCTGATGAGAATAATGAAAATTAAGTAGAAAACTTGACGCGTTTTAATAGGTTTAAGGTTTTAATTAATGATACGCGGTATTTCTATATTTTAAAATGTGTACTCGTATGCATATACATATTATACCAATGCTAAGTATAAAACGCAAAGCCTATTATCTTAAGAAAGCAGTATGATTTCTCAAGGATAAAAGCTCAAACTCAACCGTAAAATATTAGCACAAGAGTATAGGGAATTTATTTCCTTATACGTACATATACACATATGTATATCTGTTAATTATGTGGTTCTTTCAATTTATTTTGATTTCATTTAACCTTTGTTCGGATACTATTGGAAGATTTTTTATGTATATTATTATTTATACAAAAATAAATTATGAGAAATTAAAGTAACTGAAACAGAGTCAAGAAATATATATGTGTACACATATGTTGGATATGTTTTAATGAAGCTATTTAAATGGTTTATTTCACAGTTAAATTATACTTTAATTAATTAATCATAATAAACTTGATATAAATATTTATGAATGGTGTTCATTTATTTTGATATTATTGAAATTACATAGCGGAAAATAAATTTTTCTTAATTTAGAAAAATAATAAAATTTCTATATGAAAATTGATTTTGTATTTATTTTTGAATTTTGATCACGCTTATACAAGATAATTTTATTAAATCAATTCAATTTTTCTGCCATAGAATAAATTTTCATTAAAATTATTCAAATTGTAACTTTTTTTTTATTACAAGTTTCAGAAAATGCAGTTTGAATAATTTTCAAAAAAAAGTATATTTTATAAATAACGTTAGTTTAAAATGGTGTAATTTAAAATTTACACAAAATTTAGTATACATTTAAAAATCATATTAATTACTATTGGCTAATGATATAAATTTTCGTATAATATTATATAGATAATTATAAAAATAATTTAGGTGGGAGCCCCGTAAAGATTAATGTAAATAATTATTCAATTTATGCTTTGGAAAGTAAAGTAAAATGCCCAAAGTTTATATTTTAATAAAATTTTATTTTCAGTATATTACTTATACTTTGCCATTATGCGTCAGTTATAATATTATTTACAAAACTTCTTGCAGTATATTCGGTTTTTAATGATCTAAAGTTCAACGATTGTCTGCGTAAACAACGTCTTTCACGTAGCCCGATAAGAAAACCCTAACGGCTTCAAAAGCTTGTGGCACCATCATGTTTTGATTTTTTATATATATAACTACATATTCGTATGTTGTAACAAGCAGATAAAATATGTTATATGTTTTAACAGGGACACATTGATGGGAAAGTATTATGAACGGTAAATACCCATCGATGTTTCTCTTCCTGTCGTGATTATTTTAAGAGATTTAAAGGTCACGAGGCCATTACCTTTTCAAATGTCCACGGGTGTTCATTGGGAGGATAGTTGACGATAGTTCTTTAACAAGACCATTCTAATTGTTACTTAGAAGGGAACGGAATATTTTGTAACGGGTTATGCCCAGTTCACGTACAAAAAGAACATTAAGTCACGATGGATTATAATATAAGGCATATTATATGGGGCATTGACGATGTTACGTAGGATTCTAGATTGTAGTGATTGGATTCGGAGGGAGTTGAAATGCTACGTCAAACACGAAAGTTCAAGTCCGTACGTCCAATTTATGCTTCAGTACTGCACTGTAAAGTAGCAATTTGCTGTAGATTGTTAGCTTTGATCTTTCGTCTAAGAATCGTAGCAGATGTTTGTATCGTCCATTAAATTGCTATTTTTTAAGTTTTTTATATGCGTTTCATGTTAATCATTTGTCAAATTTGTATCCTAGATAACGTACTTCCTCTTTTGGTGAAATAATTTTGCCGTTCAAGATTATGGGAGCATATGGTTTTTGACGAAGAGTGAAAGTAATATGTTTGTTTGTTCACTTTCACTTTCCACTGAAGGGAGTAAATATGGGTTTGCAGGATGATGATGGGCTATGATGCCAATATCATCAGCATATGTTCCTATTAGAGTTGTATTGTTAGTTGGAATTGAAAGCTTATTACATTGAAACCAAGCTGATTAGCATATGTTGCTATTAGGTTTTTATTGTTAGTTTGAATATCGTAAGTGTAGATGTCGCATAATAAGGGACCAAGGAACTACCTTGTGGGACATCTGTTCGGACAGGCGATATCTCAGATGTGCGACATTATCAAGCACTAGAAATTATTGCTCCGAGAGGTTGGATTTGATTATAAGGAAGTATAGGTTAGGAATAATCCCTTTAAGTTTCCAGAGAAGCCCAGAATGCCATACTGGGTACAAAGCCTAAGCTACACGTATGTCCAAAAATATGCCTGGGAATTATTCTTTCTGCTCAAGTGAGGATGCTATGAAGTCAACCACGCGATGTCACTGCTAGTGGAGTATTCACTTCGAAATCCAATTGGTGACGGATTTTAATAAAGCCGTTTTAAAATTAATTGTTCCACTATTTTGGCAAAAGTTAGTTATAGGCTCTATAAGAGAATGGAAGTTGAGTTGATTTTTTGGGTTTATGGATCATTTTTAATATTGAGAATTTCCAAAGTGGGAGGAAATATTATGTACGGAGAATGCTGTAATATATATATGTGACTAAAATATTTGGGAGGTAGGCTCGTAGATGTGGGTATCGATAAGTCTTTGAGTATTTTTTCTTCGCGAACTTTATCTTGAAGGAAGGAGTTGTGTCGGTTTTTTGTATTTAAGACCATCATGTTAAAACCACATGTAGTTCAGATTAAAATTTTTAAATTCAGACTAAAAACTTGGCTATCATACAACCACAGCGGTATCAGCATTTTAAACCATTATATGTTATAGCACACAATTGGCATATCTTTTGCGTATTCTATTATTGATATGCTTTAATTTTTATTTTCTTAATGAATAATAAACTTTAATTAAATAAATTATGTCCTAAATGATTTTTTCATTTGTTTTCAAAATTTTTCTTAAGAATTTTTTGTATTTTCAGAAAAGTGTTTAATGTGTTTCACAATAATTTAGTGTTAAATAATTTTTTTTTCAAATTTCAAAATAATTAGTTAAATTAATCTATACTTTGAGTTGTATTGACATTTTAATGATGAAAATAATAATTTAATTGATAATATTATACTCAATAATGAAAAAAGTGAAAATTTCATTAATAACATTAATTTGAAAATGAATAGTTTATTTTATAATTTGAGTTATAATTATGTGAATGGAAATATGTTTTAAAAAAAGTGTGTATCTATGATAAAAAATTATCATAAATTGATAAATGGTATGTTAGTACATATATTAATTTATTTAATTTTTCCAGTGTATATAAATTTATATATATAAAAAAAATCGTTCTCTTAATTAGTATGCATAGTATTTTTGTACCGGTTAAAAATGTAATTACAAATAATTTTATCCATATTTTTATACTTTTATTCCCCTAGAATAATTTTGATTGATATAAATTCAATAATAAGTAAATTTGGATAATTTCAATTAGCATACAAATATACAAAATGATCTAATTTTTTTTTTCAATTAAAATTTTATCTATTACCAAAAAAAAATTGACCTTTGCATTAGTTTAGTGTTAGTATTATGTTTATTAAGAGCATATTTAAGAATATCGTAGCTATAACTTATTGTAGTATTCATCAAAAAAATTTCACATAAAATTATATTTATATGTGATAAATTTTAATTTATAATGCTTCTCAAAATTCTTAATAGACTTTTCTTATGAAAGTTATGAAGTAATGAATTATTAAAAATATTGGGTAGAAACCCATTTATTTCTATGTAGCTCAGATTATATTTGAATAAAGACGCCAACGCATTATCAAATCTGGTAAAAGTTCCCATCAGTGAAAATTTTTGTAGAATTCGAATTTTTTGTAATAGAAAGTAAAAAAATATTCATTTAAATTTTTTTTAATTATTTCTAAAATTTGATGCTTTGTAAAACTCTAAAACCAGTAATTTTCTAATAAATGTACTCTAAATATACATACTCGTATTCATGCCCAGAAAGTAGTATAGTTGAATTTTTGTTAGTATTATTCTCAAATGAGCCATTTTTAATAATAGGCTATAATGCTTTGATCAATACTTTGTCTAGTACCAATGTTATCATATTTGCGCAGAGCACATTTCATTAGATACACCGTATGGCATTTATGTTGTCATTTAATCCTATTATTGCGTCACAAAATTCAAAGCTAATTACATGGAAACTAAGCCGACAGCAATGTTTCCGATTTCGTGAATAATATGATTAGTTGTGGCATGTTGGTTTTAAATTTAATATAAAATTTTATTAGTTATATCAATGATTAAATTATTTTTCAATTTATTAAAAGTTCATCACTATAGCAAATTAACAATTAAATTAAAAATTATATCTAAAACTATAGAATATTATAATAAATTATTTGCAAACAAAATTTGTTTTGTTTTACGAGGGCAGTCTGATAATTCAAAGATAAATGAAACAAAGTATTAATATATTCAACAAAAATTGATTTTTTTTATCATAATCTTCTTTTAATTCAATTAACTTTTTTCAATAATATTTTAACTTCTTTATACCATCTGTGTAGTCAGCAATTTGTCAAACTGCAAAATAGGCCTCAGTTTCAGCTATTCCTTCAGATTTGGAAGCAAATTTCATTCCACCAAATCAATTCTCGATGTTTGGAGACAGTAGAAAGTTGCATACAGCCAAATATGGAGAATACTGCGGGTGGGGAAGCAATTCATAACGAAATTTCATTTATTTTGCTGCTACAATTTGCGAGGAATATGCAACTGCATTGTCATAATGAAACAGAACTTTTTCTGTGCCAAATTCGGTTGTTTTGTCTTGATTTCATTATTCAAATAGTCTACAAATTCCGTATAATACTGTTCTGGTATATTTTTTTCTTTTTCGAGATAGTCCATGTGCATGCAAGGAAATGGTTGTCATAGCCTTCTTTGAGAATGGAATCGCTTTTGCCTTTATTGGTGCACGTTTGGTAGAGTAGTCCATAGTTTTTACTAAACTTTGGTTTTTGGTGTATAATAATTACTCCATGTTTCTTTAACAGTTATATATAAACGCAAAAATTCATTTGAATTACACTCAAATAGGTCGGTACAAGAACATATTTTTAGTCAGATGTTCGCAAACGCGGCACCCATATCTCCGATAGATTTTTTATAGCCTCATTTTATGTAAGATTTTACCTACACGTTCCTTTGAGATATTAACCACATCACAAATATCATAGACTTTCAGTCGATGGTCTTCTTAAATAATATCTTGTAATTTTTTTATAATTTCTTCGGTGCTGACCTAAATTGGACTTACTGAACGCTCATCGTTACTTGTGCTCACACGGCGTTAATGAATTTTGTAAACCACTTCTGAATTATTCTATACAATATTAAGGTGTCTCAATAATGCTTTTCTAGCTTGATCTTGGTTTCTAATATTGTTTTTTTTTCATTAAAAATTTTCTATTTTATTAACATACGAAGTTTATTTTGTTCCATATTATTTTATAATACAATTTTCGCTTGCTTTCAATGACTGTCAAAACTAAACTAATCAACAAATGTTTAAACAATTTTGTATGCCATCTTTCCGAAAATGTTAGATAATAAGAAAATTTCATTTTGTTGATATGAGGTACATTTCCTGCAATTATGATTGATTTATCAAACAAAGAATGTCCTTAAACATTATTTTAAATTCAATAAACATTTCTGAGTATATAATTGATTTTCACATAAATAACTTTACTAATTCTTATAGAAAGTAATAAATTATTTGTATTATAAAAATACACTAAATGTATGGGAAGAATAAATTTTTAGTAATACCTTAAAGTCTTTTAGAAGAAAACTAAAATAAGAAACAAATTATATTGAGTACATTTTCATAAGGAAAATTTATAAGTATTGAAATTATAAAAATGAGTTATTCGTTTAATGGGTAGTCTCATGTGTGAAAAATCATTAATGAGTTTTTAAATGATATTATAAAAACAGATTGTCGCCATTTGGGGCTTAGGGTAAAATATGAGTATATGAAGACTCTAATAATAACAGCATATGGAGAAAATTTACTTTTATAAGTACTCATAATTGAAAGGATAATTTTTTATTCTAATTTGTTTATTCTATAACAATAATATGTATATACAAAAATTCTAAATAAACGCTTTCAATTGCTCGTATTTTGAGTAGAATTTATTTGAATTAATTGAATTCATGTGAATTTTGTAAGTACTTTTATTGTTGCATAAAATAATAATTTTTATAGAAATTCTTTTGAAAAATTTCTATTATTTCTTTTAACTCATGAAAAGGGACTATTTCTAGTAGTATTATTTATTTATAACTTTGAATTTTCTTGGCATGAATAATATGTGAATAGCCATATTTCTTTTGAGAAAATTGCTTGACCTTTTCATATAGAAAATAATTTGATTGGTTACAGTTTTTGAAATTATTATTAAAAACTGAAATATTTAAAATAAATAAGCATAGGAATAAAATACGAATAAGCATAATAACGCTTTTAATTTACTTTCTAGAAATAAGCATTCTGTATTGTGTTTCGAAAGTATTAGTAAATTATCAAAAAATATCGATTTTAATATCATTTATGTATACGAACGTCATGTCAGTTACTACTAGGACTGTCATCGTATGTTTATAAATATTGTCAAGAAAAGAAAAATGACTGCACTTTCAAGTGATCTATTGAAATTAATTCGATTGCTATTACTTTCGTATAGTCCCAAATATTTCACATCTGATTAATATGTAGCCAAAATTGACCACCCTTTATACAATCCAATCTTACTCTGATTAAGATATTATTACCATCGTCTAGATGGGCAAAAAGTATTTTATAAAATCTTAATGAGGATGTGTCACACGTCATAGAAGAACTGAATAGAAAAAGCTGTCAGACAATTGACCATATAGATGGCGTTGTGCAGAATACCACCAGAATTACTTATTTGAATAAATGATTCTAGAGAGGATCTGCATCAAACTTTAAATCCGCCCCCAGATGACATTATTCAGAATCTTTCTAAAAATACTTACTTGAATAAGTGACTCTAAAGAAGTTCTATATAAAATCATAAATCATCACTTGATGGTGTTATTCAGAATCTTTATAGTAACAAATATTTTAATAAGTGACTCCTAAAAGGTACTGCACAGAACTTTAAAACGTGTATGCAATAAATTACGAATAAAATGAGCTGTATTTAATTTTAAATTAAATTTAGATTAGATACATTATTAAATACTTTGTTTTATTTTTAATTAAATACACTATTATAGTAATTATAAAGGGTTAGAAAATGGTAAAATAGTTTTTTAAAGTAAAATATTTTTTTCATATACGAGTATATATAATATAAAGAAATTTTTTCTCATATACGAGTATATATATTTAAGAAAATTATATATATATATATATATATATATTCAGCTACTGAGCGATCTTTGCTATATCTCAGTTGATCCTTTTTGAAGTACTAGTTCGTATGGTTCAGCAAAATAACTATGATGGTGTAATAATAAAAGGCGGCAAAAATGGCAGTCTATGGGCTGTGGTATCTCTTATAATAATTCTTGAGTTTACAAGTAAAAAATACAACTCACAAAAGTATTACTATGCCGAAAACCAATGCATTTCAAAACTAAAACGATTAAGGTACCGTATTGACATACCTCAGATCGAAGAGTTTTTGTTCCAGGGTACCACAAGAAATAGTGAACTTACCCTTCAAGGATAGTGAAATTTTCAATGGTGTAAGAATAGGAGAGTAAAGAAAAATACTGACATACCAGTATCTAGGACGATTAATACTTGTTAAGGCAATTTTAGATACTTTTTAAAAGAAATAATTCTCTTCTATACGAAGTTAATATTTCTCTTGTAGTGTCTTGTCTTATAAATGAAAATGAAAAACGCTATATCTACATAGAAATCTTTGTATGTATATCAAAATGATTAAGAGTAGTTTCAAAAATTAGATAACCTACTCATCAGTATATGAAACAAACATAATCCTAGGATTAGCCTCAAATGAAGACTTCTACTGTTGGCGTTTTAGACCCATGAGACTTATTGTAGAAACAGCTACGAGTTAACGACTTTTCCTGTTATATTTTGATAAAACTAAATGTGGGTTTTTCTACTGTATCTAGGTTTCTAGCAAGAAATATTTGTTAGAAGATTTTGTTTGTTTGACATATCTAGATACTTTCTAGCATCATTGGTGTTGGTTGAAATTCATTTTTAGCTTTTCATGCTTTGATTTCATTTTTGCGGCATTTCTTCTTGACAGCTACTAGTACTTTAGCTTTCAGCCTGTAAGATTCTCTGGAGAATCTTATAACTTTTCTCCATCATTTATACTCTATTTATGATACGAAAATTTCCTTCTGACATAGCAAAAATTCCTTCACTTTATTGCCTTTAAAGAATTGAACAGTTGAAAATCATTTTCTATTGTAAATAAATGCAAAAAAAGAACTGTCACATTAGCTTTATTCAAATAAAATTATATTGAATTAAAATATATATAATAAAATCCTTAATATGCTTATTCCTTATAGTAGAATTTTTCCTCTTCTTTAAAGATTATTTTTTATTTTAATATTCTTTTCACTTATTCCGTTATTTTGTTTTTTTTTAAAATAAATTTTTAATATAGTTTCTTTTAAAATATTAGTAATTAATTATATTTGATATTGATTTAAGTAAAATAAAATGCAAATTTAAAAAATATTGTATAAGAATATTTTTTTGAAAATTAAATATAAATAAAAAAATATTAAAGGTAAAAAATGTGCACATACGAGTATATATATAAATTTGTATAATGATAGATTATTATAAGTAAACATGATCGTAACTTGTTTTATAAGTTAATTAATAAAGTCGAATGGTTTTGTGAAAATATTAATTAGTAAAAATATATTTTTATCTAAACAAGCCTTTGGAAATTATTTCAGAAATATTCTTGATTATATTCTGGAATCTACCGCCTAAATATCATATATTTATTTTAATACATGTTTCTGGCATGTTATAAAATAACATGTGTCCAATGTCTAATAATGGTAGAACAGGAAAAATAATTACTTGTATTTGCCCAGAGTTCTTTTATTGTTATAGGATAGAAACATATTCTACTAAATGCTATCAGCTATTTTTAGAATTGGTCAAATTAAACATTAATAAATAATAAACTTAAAAGAATGAAAATAATTTTTCCAAGATATATCATATTTATTTTAAATATATTATTGTAAATATGAATATTTTATGAAATTTCTTATTATTGTATAAACAAATTAATACCAAATTAACCAACAGTACTGAATGTAAGATTTTCCAAGAATATTAATTTAATTTTTAATAACTCAAGTAATATGAAACTGTTAAACCTGTTACACACAAAATACTTATTTAAAGGATGTTTCTAAGAAAAAATTATTAACCATTTACTGTCAACACTTAAAAATATAATATTACAAATTAAATTGATATATTTTTATATATTGTTCGGTTGGATAACTAGAAGTAAAGGCAAGTTGAATAAAAATTTTCGTATTCTCCATCAGAATTTTAGTATATTTTCAAATTTTCTATCGTTCTCATAAAAATAATAATTTTATTAAGTATAATTTTTTTAATAATTCTAAATTTTTTTAAATAATTCTAAATATTTTTAATATTAAAGTATTATGCAATTTATGCTTTGGAAACTAAAATTAAATAAAACATATCATATATAAAATTAATTTTTATTGTATTGTTTGGACCTTAAATCTCAGTATAGTTTAAGTAGATAATATTTTTATCGAAAAGTTTAACGTTGTCAAATCGCACAGGCTAATTGAATTCGTCCTGTGAATATTTCGCGCAGTAATTCCAAAATTTATTCTGTTCTGTGGCTTGTATCACTATTTTGTTGAAGCCACATGCTGTAAACAACACTTAAATCTTTAAGCTCAGTCAGAAATTCGGTTATTATATGGCCATACTGCTCAGAATTGAGTGACTAATTATT
Source organism: Atherix ibis (assembly GCA_958298945.1). Taxonomy (NCBI): domain Eukaryota; kingdom Metazoa; phylum Arthropoda; class Insecta; order Diptera; family Athericidae; genus Atherix; species Atherix ibis. Next base: position 11,484,571 of record OY282609.1, on the reverse strand, counting down.
TTATTTAACGTATTTAACCTATCGTTAGACATAATACAAGGGACCACCTATACTATAGGAATTGAAATACTCCAGGCCATTAGGGAAGCAAATATTTCATTCATTGGGTGAGAATCCTTCTGCTGCTATCTAAAGAGCTACCAGGATAATTCTTCTGCTGCTACCTATGCTATAGGAATTGAAATACTCTCGGTCATGCCAAAAGGGAAGCAAATATTTCGACCATTTGGGTGAGATTCCTTCTGTTGCTATCTAAAGAGATACCTGGAGTACATTATTGAGTCCTGAGAATGCAGAGTCAAAAGCTGACACTAAGGTGCCGGGTATGAATTACGCTAAAAAATCCAGCGTCTTTTCGAAAAAAGGGCGGCAGATGTCCTTAATCTCAACAAACTTGACCTAAGGTTACTCACTCTGATCGTCTACTCTGCGATTGTAATCTCATTATCCGCCAGAGACTTTGGTATCTTGGTTTGGGATTCCTTGAGCTCTACAAGATTTTTCAATTAACAACCAATATGATATTGAGGTTCGCTAAAAGATGAATAAAGATCTTATTTGTCGAAGTGGTTTTTAAGACCGTCGTTATATTTTTATTACTATGATATACAAAAATTATCTTAAATAATATTTTTACTAAAAAACTGTGAAATGACACATGACCATATTTTTTCAAACTATAAAATGAACAATGCTATATAATTGTAGTTTTTAGTTTTATTAATAGAGTTCTCAATTAAAAGAAAAAAGGATAGATATTTGTCTTTAATTCTTATCTTAAAAACAAATCATTTTTCCCTATATTTTATAATCGCCAAATACTAAAATTGAATATAAACTATTGAATCTTTAGTTAAATTATATTCTCACAAAATTAAAATTTAGTTATACTTCAGAAGTTGGCAATATTACAAAATTCAATAATTTACGATGTTTACTTTTCTTGTTTTTTTTCAATATTCACAAAAAACTAGCACATGACTTAATGAAAAAAATTATCATATATAAATTTTAAAAGTTTATTTAAGAAGAAATTATTTATTATATTTTTTTTATTTTTTTTTTGTATAAATACGGGTAAATTGATAAAAATTGAAATACAATAAATTTTATATATTCTTTGATAGGTAAATCGATTTTCAGAATAATAAAGCTTTTGGAAAGAAAGAAAGAATAATATCTTTAATTGGATTTAATACAGGCATACTTATATCTTGGATACACACAAAATAAATTGTTTTCTTATACTATAATATTTGTAGTTTTTTTCTATTCATTTTATGCTCATAGATTTATATGTTGTCATTGGTGCTTAGAAGCGTGCCTCCATCAGAATTATTTTCAGAATATCGTCTTTTCTTTTCATTTATTTAAGGGAAACCGAAATGAAATCACACGAGGATTTATTTTTCATTTTCAAGAAATAATCTAAGTGAGTCCTGCGGGTGTGATAAAATAACAAGCCTGAATACCTCTATTGGCGTGAATCATTAACAGTATTTTCACTGTTTTTTATCCTCTGGTGTAATATTATTTGTAGGTCTTTTAAATGTTAAAAAACATTGTTGCGCTTCCTCGTATTTTCAATTACAAAATTTAACTATGTCTTTTTTAAAACGGTATTTTCTGGTGGCAATAAAAAAATTCATTCGTCATGTGAAGATTTTTCTATCGTTTTTAAGTCTGAATGTAATAATATGTCTTCAAATATTTTAATATACAGAAGTATAGTTTAAGCGATTACAAAAAATCGTTTGAGATTTCCTCCGAAACTGATTTTTTTCCAAATATTTTATAAAATATAATATAAGAGAAATTGTGCTTTTCGTTCAGAAAGCAGTCACAGAACAATGAAAGTTAAAACGAAAACTTCAAAGGAAACTAAATTTTTTTTCATTCTCTATTTTTGGAATTTATTTGGATATCAAATAAACAATTGTTAAATTTTATTTCGATTGATTTTTCTTACTAAAATTGTATTTTTTTTAGCTAGTCTTTAAAGTATATAATACTTTAGAATTTAAATAAAATTCTTTATTGATATTAATAGTGACAAATAGATACATATAAAATAAATAATTTACTAACTTAAAAATATAGAAATTATTAATAGATTAGTTACCTTAAAGAACCAACAATCGTTATCCTTTCACATAACGTTTAATTAATTTACAATATTTTGAAATATGAAGTGTGATTAAATACCCATCGACGTTTTTCCAATTGAAGATGACTTTAAAAAATCTTGAGGCCATTTAACTTTAGTCTCCCGGAAGGGCAATATAGGAAAATTGTCTTACGAGTGGATTATGATCATAGAATAAACGGGAGTGAAATTTTTGGTAACGGGAAATAGATTTTTTGGTACAGCTTCTGAATAAGGGGAACATTGAGATCATGATCTACTACATTATTACGATATAGAAGGGGGCATCAACAATTTCACGGAGGATCTTGGACTGTATAGCCTGCATGTGATAGGAAGTGGAATTTTTCGTGTAACCACAACGTTCATTTCTATAGGTCCAAATAGTTTTTATGAGTGCATCTGTTAGTTTTCAAGTCTTTCTAAGTTTTTTTTTTAGTTTCATGTGAATTTCAGGTTAATCCCTTGTCTAGATGAAGTTCTACATAACACACTTTATCATATTGTGGAATCAGGTTGCCATTAAGGTGTAAAAGGATAGTTTATTTTTGGCAAAGGTAACTTTTCTGTTCACTTACCTTTACTCTCCATTTCTAAAACCAGTATTGAAATTGTGGATAAGGATTTGCAAATTATTATGGGCTAATACAGCATTTGTATGGGTGATAGTATTACAATAGGATGGAATATCATAGGTAAAGAAATATTGTATAAAGCAGGAGCAATGATACTGACCTATAAGTCACATACTAAAATAGTATATATTTCTGAGGATTTTGAATTAAGTGCTACTTCGAAATGATGTTGGGAGACATGAATTTAAGGTAAGATACCAAGTACAAGGAAAATAGTCCTTGAGTTTCCAGAGGACCTCAGAATGCTACACATATTCGGAAATATGAAAAATATATAAAAATACTTTTGAGAAATACTATTTTATTTCAAGAAAGGTTGCAATGAATTTAACAACGCGATTACCTTACTGGAAGATAGATAATTTGTGAATTTATTGATCTAAGGGATCACTTTTATACTGAAATTTTACGGAGTGGTGAAAAATATGTTGTGGGCAGGATACTATTAAAAATGTATGTTTTGAGATCTAATTATTTTTAAAAATTTGTTTCAGGGTAGGGGCTGTTATTAGGTCGTAACCAGGCATTTTTTTTTACTGGGAAAGCGAAGAATAACAAATTTACTTTAGAGGATTTATTTTGAACATAATATCAATAATATTTTACATAAAAACATTTGGTTCGATATAATTTCTACAGATTTGCAAAAAGTAATTAAATTATACTATACAAGAGTGAATTATATAATCTAATTTTTTATTTAATCAAAATGGAAAAAGTATAAAAACTTAAAAAAAAAACTGTTAAATCATTGACAACAACCATCGGTATCTCGATCGGAGGTTTGACATATGAGATGCATTACCACGCCTACTTTGTAGATTTTCATATATAAACAGAGTAACATAATTGTAATTTTTCTCAGCACTCAATTAAGATATGCTGCCATGTTATGTTAGGTGCGTATGTCGTACACATTTTCAATAACTACGCTTAATTTGATTAAAAAACTTGAATTTTTAAAATCTTCCTATACAATTATTACTGTTACTTTTTCAGTATCAGGACTTCTGTTTTTAAGACACCATACAAATATTAATTTATTGTATGTTTACTGTTTTTATTAAACAAATTGTTTGTTCAGATTGTCAATAATAATTAAAATTATCATTATAGAAAAATATAGACCTTAAAGGATCAATACTGTAGAAAGTACTATGACAACCATTCGAATAATTTTATATAGAAAAATAATTATTCGAATGTTTACCACAGGACTTTTTGCAGAATTCGGCCCTCAGAGGTAATTTTTGATGACTTTTTCGCTTATTTTTGGCTGTAATCGCACGATACTGGGGGTGAATTAGTTAGATTGTATAGCCTATAGTATCCTTATATTAAAACCGCATATTGTTCAGATTAAAATCTTTAATTTCGGACCGAGAAAGGCGGTTATCATAAGGTCATAGCGCTCAGAATTGATGCTGACGGTTTCTTCTTCATTTTGAAAGAAGTATGGGCCAATAACACCATCAGACCGAAATGTACACCAGATAATCGCTTTCCGCGGATACAATCAATAACTTCTGCTCAGTCGTGTGTGGTTATAAATATATTGAAATTTTGCTTATTGAGAGAGAAACTAGTCCCATCACTAAGAAAAACTTCAGAAAGTTTTTACAATTTTAATGCATTGTCTGGTAGAAAAACATACATAATATAAAATTTTAATTCTTTATCTAAATAAATTTTATCTCAAATGATATATATATTTAATTGCTGTTAAATGACGAGACTGTTCTTTTCAAACTACAAAATTAATAATCCGGTATTTATGTTCACAAAATAATTACTATATTATAAATAAGGTTTTTTAAAACATTTCAGAAATGTTATTTTATGACTATACTCATATTTTTATTAAAAAGTATGCTTCTAATTTTGAATTCAATTTGTTGAATTTAATACCTTTTTTTGAGTACTATTTTAGTACTATTATAAGTATTCTAAATTTATTATATTTTTTACAAATGAAAATGATTTTCTGAATTCTATTGTGTACATTTTTGTTTTGTATATTTTCCCATGCGAGCAATTATATTCTAAGAAATTTATTATTACCCAAAAGCTTATAGCTTATTTGGATCCATTCATGCATTGATATTCAGGATACGTCGTACGGGTGGTGTACTCTTCGAATATGTATGGACATACTGCTATTCTCTATGGGTCAATTCCCATACAGACGTGTTCTTGGTGCAAAGTGTCGAATTTTACGTATGCTCGTATATGCTTGTACGTTTTGAACTGGTGATTATGGTCGATACTTTTGGACCGAGGAGTTCTTGTATGCCTGTCAACTTCCATTGTCATCTATTCTTATTTGGTTCTCATGTACACATATGAGCAAATCCCAGGTCAGCTTTAGACAATTCAATGTTTGGAATTAGTAACCGACTGTTGCCTTGCAGCGCTTGCAAAAAATCCTCCATGCGGAAGGAATTTTTATGAGTGATGTCATATTTTACTAATTTTACTCTATAACTAACAAATTTTGAACAATTAACAATACCGCATTATCGTAGTCATTATAATAAGCTTTCCCTACATAATCATTTACATTAGGGGAAAAAAACGGGTTGTAACAGAACAGAAAGTAAAATTTTATTTTATTTTCAAAATAAAATATATATAAGATTACACGAGAATATAATATATATTTTATGTATAAGAACATAATGGATAACTGAAGGTATATTCGATATACGAGTATTGGTAAAGTAGCAGTAATAGAATAGCGCAATAAGCCGAACGCACACGTGCAGAAATAGTTTCACATATTCGCATAAAATTATGATAAATTTTGTGATCATGATGGTATATTATAAGTATTATATTATAACACAGCCAAGAGGAAACTTCAGTATTTGTTAGAAGAATTTAGTTTTTTCCTGAAGCTATAGGAACGTATTATTTTGATGGTGCGATGGAGCGGTGATAGCTTATAAAGAAAAAAACTTTTCCCGAAAATACTCTACAATAATGGGGATGACAGTATAGTTTTGTTGTACAAGTTGAATTTATCTCTCTATATTTTTCGACTTAACATTTAGAGTCTAGAATGACAAATACATCATATCCGTATAGCTATAATCATAATACTTAATGACATTTTACAAATCGTTTTTGAATTTTATGAATAAATTTCAAAAGGGCAAAGAATGAATGCGGAGCTTCTTATTATATATATAATTGTATAATTTTATTATTTAACAAATAAATGCTCTTCTATATATAGTTGTGCTTTACAATTTTGTAAAAAACTTTAGATTTTTATTTATCCTAAGAGAAATACTTTCTAAATTTAATATTTTTTCTCAAGTTATTGTCAGAACATATCCATAAAAGGTCATAAATTTATATTTTTGTATATTCCCACACTCCTTTGAATATAATCAATAGTAATAAAATTTTATCCTTTCAAGTGTTGTATAATCTCGATAAATAAGTCACATGTACTTATATCAGGTGAATAGGAGATCTAAGATCATATTACAACAGGAATCTTTTTTTCCGACTACAAATCGTTGATGGAGATGGCCATATGGAAGGGGGCTTCATCATTGTGGATCATCCTAGTATCTGCAATGTCTGATCCTATATTTGATAGGATCATACATTGCAGATACTTGGATGATCCACAATGCTAATTTTTATTAGTTTTTTATGTTGAAAGCCTTCCTGAGCGTGGTTCATCTTCCACTGTTTCTCGGCACTTCAATACAACTTTATTTCCCCAAATTTCACTGTTCCATTTTTCATAATACACTCCCCGACAGGATGGCACTTTTAGGTGAACGATTAAAAAATTTTAAAAAAATTATATAATTTATTTAAAAGGAAGTAACTTAATTTTTTTAAACAGTTATGAAAGAAGGGAATATAATTCTTTTTTTTTTATTAATAATTAATTTTATATAATTGATTTCATTATTTCTTGATAAAACCAAAAGTCTGTAAAGGTTTTTATAAGATTTCACAAATTTTTGTAAAAAACATATCACAAAGGTGTTTACAAAACGACGCTTCTTATTAAAATTATTAAAATTTGCAGTATATTTCAATTATTTATATAAAAAAGAGGGGGGAAAGAACAAACATTTAATTTTGTAGTAAATGAGTTTAGAAATATACATAAATAAAATAAATAAGAAATTTATTTTTGTCGATTAATAAGAAATGAGTTATTTTCATGTTATTAAGTGAATTTTAACATACCCAAGGCAATCTGCCAGAAAAACATCAAAGGCAAATGGTAAAAGATTTATAAGCTTTTGAAATAGGACTGCACGGTTAAGTTGGGGTTAAGATATCATAAAACCGGAGAAAATATAGATTGTATGTTGCCGGAAAGAATAAATGAATCAAAAATAAATAGGTTGTGATAAATAAATATTAATTTGTTGTATTTTCTTAACCAAGTTTAATCGATAATCAATAAGAAAAAAATAATCTAGTTCTTCTAAATATATGTTTTATGTTATATTTCGTACTTACAAATAAAGTATCGTAAAAAAGTTTCATTTGAAATAAAAATATTATTTCTATTATATCAATTACATTCTCTGCATCAATTTTACTCCAAATATTCCAAGCGCGCTAAGTTCCATGAAGTTTAAAAGAGGATATATGCGTGAAAGAAAATATAAACTTTTCTAGTTTAATATCCATGATATCGCAACTACAATAAACGTGAATATACCAAGTAACTTGCTTCTACTAATAATTTCTATTCATCCTTTCAAGTAATAAATATTAATCTCATTAGTAAAATTTCATAACAACTTGTATTTTTAAAAAAATCGTCAATAGTACGCATTTTTTGCAAAAATGGGTTGAAACTTATTATAATTTCTAGTAAATAACTATCTTATAGCGAAAAATACATGGTCTATAATTATAGCAAAGAATATAACTGAAGTACGGGTTGGAGGTCCCGCCAGATAAAAAAGACATGCTGCCGCCACCGATGCTCGAGAAAAAGGCAAAAACTACCCGTCGAATAAAGAGGCACAAGTCGATCGGTGTCGATGGGATCAACAGAGAATTGGTTAAGTACGGAAGCAACGCACTATACCAAACGGTTCCTCAACAACCGGAACGTTGGTATTATTTGTCTCACAGTCAAAAATAGAGATATCTCGTAGTGTAGCATTATAGATGTATGTAATTTCTGGGTACCATCTATAAGGTATTATCCTCTATCTTACTAGGTAGGATAGCCCCAGTGAAGGAAAAAATGATTGCCTCATACCAGAGAGGCTTCGCTCCGGAAAAATTAGTAACAGATCTGTTATTCTCTCTACGGCAGTCGATGGAAACTGTTGGAATATGGTGGGATCCACATCTGTTCATCGACTTTAAAGCCGCTTATGATAGCATAAGCAGGGTAAAACTTTACACATCCATGTGATAGCTTGGACTACCAGGAAAATTAATTATAATGGCTCTAGACTTACCATGACTAGTGTGAAAAGAAGAGTAAAAGCAGCCGAAACAATTTCAGAACCATTTAACATCCACAATGGTCTCGGATAAGGAAATATACGTTCATGCGCCTCCTTCAACCTGGCACTCGAAAAAGCAATTCGGAATTCAGACGTTAGCAATTGAAGTACCATCCGCATTAGGTCTGCGCAGTTTTAAACATATGCAGACGGTAACGACGTTATGTGTCGATCGAAAAAAACTATAAAAGTAGCCTTATCCAAGCTTGGGCTAGCGTTGAAAAATCTTGGGCTTCACATAAATGAAGGCAAAAGCAAGTACAATGTGGCATCGTCAGTATCAAATACAAAACTAATTCGCACTAGTTGCATACGGACGAAAGATTGTATCTTTGAAAGACTTAAATTACATATAGGAGATTATAGCTTTGAAAAAGTTAAATCCTTTTCCTATTTGGTGTCAAGGATCGCGGCCGTTAACAACATACAGGAAAATATCCACTCAGAGCTCCTATCAGCCAACAGCGCCTATTTCAGTCAGTCTCAATTATTTTGCTCAAAGATTCTAATCGCAATGTTGAAGTTACTGTTGTACATGACACTGGTCTTACCAAAAAATTTTCGAAGATCCTCCTATCAAAGCCCTTATATTTTTTTTGGAAGCTTGGGTTCGAATAATTTTCGGCTTCCTACATAAGGATGGATGATTCCGGAGCCTATTTCAACAGGAGCTGCTGGAGCGTTATCGTGACTGCCCGGTTCTATATATAATTAAGTTTAATAGACTATGGGGCGGCTGAACGCTTAATCCGTATAGATGAGTAAAATCCTACCCGAAATTCTACAGTGGATCGTTATAGTCCCAGAAGACAAGGTTGGCCGCCCTTCGGTGAAGCCACAGCGTTGACCAGGACGCCAAAAACATGCTAGGAATATCGAGTTGAAAGACGGCCCCACGAAACTCCGGCATGTCACGCCATTGATTATAAGAATGATATTATAGTGATTACAATATAATATATATGTTCAAACTGTATAAACTTTCAACTTTTCTTATAAAAAATTTAAACGATTTTGTAATTTTATGCAAATAATAATCGTACATACTCAATCAAGTTGAATTGTTGAAAATAATTAAGTATTTATCATACGACGATTTGCTTATGATAAAAATATATTTTTATTTCTTACTTTCTTTAATATAAATTACACACCAAAATTTTCTTATTTACTTTTAAATTAAAAAGGAAAAATATATAAATACCAGTAATTGTATTACTTATATGATGGGGGTACTTGTGTGTTCATACATTTGAACATACATATATTAAATGAATTGTTAATTTTTGCAGCAAATAATTTCTTGTTTGGAAAATAATTTTCTATTCTGACTAATTACTTTGCAAATATAATTAATTTTCCAAACAATTGTCATTGGATTTCTCTAATGGTAATTTTGCATTTACCGTCCTACTATTTCACAAAGTAATTTGTTATGGAAAAGTCTCCAGTTTGCCGTTTTGATAAAATTTAAAGTCAATTAAAATTAAAAAGTAAACACGTTTCGTACTAAGCAAAGAAATAAATTTCGATTTATATTCTTTAATTTTGTTCTTAATAATTATTCATTTATTTCTAAACGGTGGTAGATGGTGAAAATTCCATAGTCATACCAACATTTCCCAATGCTGTCACTACTCATTATTTGTCGACTTTGTTCAAAAAATTTCCCATTTCGTCGAAGTCCTTTAGAGACTTTACCGAATTAATTAAACAAGGATGATTTCATAAGTATACTGCCTTGTCGACATTTTATGTAGTGTTATAATTGTAAGAAAAGTGCGCAATCTCATTTATATTCATAAGACAGTTCTCCATTTTTTAAGGTTATTTCAACTTTCATATCGTTTCGAAATCTCATAATTAAATCAGACTATGAAGAAAAATGTAAATTAAAGTACGAAGAGCTGTTCACAGCTGTAACATTTTAACACCCCGTTTGCGGTTGGCTCTTTCAGATAATTTTAATTAATCGTATTAACTTTGATATTCACATAAAATAGAGAAATTCCAACAATTATTATATAGTAATTATTAATTTAATATATTTATTAATAATATTTTGTTGACTTTTCAAATAATATTTAATTTTTATAAAAATAATTTTTAAAAATTTTTAGTAAGCAAATTTTTTATCATTTAAATTTCTATTCAAACAATAATTATATATTTAGGAATAAATTAATAATTATTTTCATATTATCTACTTTTTTTACAGGTTCATAATATTATTTTGTAATAATAATAAAAATTATATCAATTTTATACAATAGTAAAAATAAAATTATCATCTTGATTTACGTGAAGAATAATCTTGTATTATAAACTTGATAAATTGTAAATTGTTTGCATTGTTATAAGAAAAAACTATTTTAAATTTACGTTTATCATTTTATTATAATAAAGTAGTAGAAGATAACCAGAAGTAGCAACTGATAAAAGAGGACATTAAAATTGTTTGGTTAATTTCGACCCCATTCATAATAAATTGAAAAGTTTTAAAGGACATAAAATGATTAACTTTTGAAATCCTCAATGAATTTTTTTGTATTATTAATTAAAAAGTATTTAATTATGATTATTCACATTTAAATACAATACATATATATATATTCTCTAACATCAATCATTTTCTGATATGCATAGCTAAAAAATTAAGATTTATTACAATATTTGATTTCTGTATAAAATTCATATTTATCTCATGTATTTTTTAACACTGTATTAGCATAAATATTTTTTATGTAAATTTGAATAAATCATTAATTTACCAAACAGCCATGACAATAAAGGTTATCATTTATAAATTTGTTTATCTGTAAAGAAAATCCAAAATAAGATAATTGAAAGGAATTAAATTTCAGGTAGAAAAGTTTTCATATTTTCATTAAATGGAATTGCTTCAAAAGGTAATATATATTAAGATAATGAAAATGAATATAAAGATGGCATCGATTTGTATTTTATTAAAATCATGTTCAAAATTATTTAGTAAATCACAAGATAACCTAAAAAAATTACCAAATATTTAGAAAAAGAAAGAGTAGCGCACACGAGAATACAAAATATCATTTACAGCCTCCCCTTTCATACTATTGGTATACTATTGTGTAATATCAAGGAGATACTCAGGATATTTTGGTTATATAATTATTATACCATTTGTTTAGTAATGAAATCCATTTAAGATAGTCAATTTGTGGTTTTGCTGGTGCTAATTGCAATAATTTTATAGGTGAAAAGTAGTTTTATCTGATAGGAAATAATATATTTAATTGTATGGCACTATACTAAAAATTTAACATTTGAATTTCTTCGTTATTTTAGAAATAATCAGAAAGAATATAAATTTCCCTTAAAACAAAAATAAAGAATAAATTAATTAAATATATTTTCAGTATTGCCATACTCTTATTAGAAATTAATGGAAATATACACCAACTCAAAAATATATCTTCACAAATTTGAGAACGCTTCAATATATGTGTATAATACCTTAATGAATATTATTCATTTATGTTATAGAAATGTTAGAAATTTCAATGTAAAAGTAATTTTTTTAAGAACATTCTGGTAAATAAATAATTATCATTAAAGCATTCTACAAGCAATGTTATATACACATATTATGAAAATAACTCTTGCCTTTTTGTGAATTGATAGGAATACAACATTTGTTTATAGAAAATTGGCATAATAATCTTTTTAAATACAAAATTAAAAACAAAATATTTTAGATGTAAAAATTTTAAATGAAATTATTTGCAGTTATAAAGATTTATTAAATGTAATCTTTGGAAAGTAAAGTTGAATAAAATAAATTTTTAATTAAGATTTTGATTTTAATTAATTAATAAAGATTTTAATTAAAAATTTAATTTAATTATATTTTTTTAATCTTGCCATTATGTAGAATGTGAAACAATATTCTTAAAATTTTTTGCAGAGTTTGATCCTTTTATGATAATTTTTCATTACTTTTTAGCACATTTTGGGCTATTTTAAATGCTCTAAACCTTAAGGATTATCGACACAAATACAATATTTAATACGGATTTATAATAAAAAGTCTAATGGCGTCAAATTGTACTATTTTGGAAGGCAATTAGTATCACAAAATCTTAAAATTGCGGGAAAATTTCTTACCATAATAAGGTTCATGGCGATATTTTGTTGGAATCACATATGATTTGGTTTAATATCTTTAAGTTGAAGCCAAAATAAATTAGTTAATAAAATTGACGGTAACAGTTTCTCCTTTTAAATAAGTTAATAAAATTTTGCATCTCCATGCAAAAAATGCACACCAGACAGTCTATTAAGAACAAAGTTTGCCTTGTTGTGACGCCTATGGTATCACCTTGTCAAAACTACCTTGTTTTTTGATATATTTAAAATGTCCAAATTTTTTGTTACTGTCAGTTGTACTCAATAAGGTGTCAGTTGTATTCAATAACACTTATTTGTATATCACTTAATCGTTCTTTAACGATTATTGTGAACAAACTTTATTGTTCACTTCTTACAATTTATGGTCATGATAATCTGTATAGTGTGCTCGCCAATCGTCGAACTGTGGAAAGTTTTGAAAGTAGTCTTTCTTTACACAATGTTCGCATGCCAGTGAACCAATGATCCGGTCGAAGTGTCAAAAATATTGCTTCCATTCAGAGATAGTCTGCCACAAACACGTGACGTATTTTACGACCGGGTTTGGTATTACATCCTTACATTTTTTAAAAATACAATTGAAACCGTTAAACTTTCAAAGAAAAGAATTTTACCTCACTGGATCGGTAAATAAACAAAATTGTCGTTAGTGGGCTGAAGCTAATCCACGCGGTGGCGTCATCGGTCCTAATTTTTTTTAAAATGAAGGAGTTGCGGTTACTGCAAATTGTTAGCAGTACAGATTGATGATAACGATCTTTTCGTTAAATGAGAACGATTTAAAAAATATGTGGTTTTAAAATGACGGTGCTATATGCTATACAGTCCATGCCACAATGGATGTATTACAGCAAGTTGATAATTTCACAAAAATTGCCTTCAAGATGTTCTAATTTAATAACTCTGGACTTTTTGTGGGATTATTTAAAGTCATTGGTCTATGTAAATAAACTATCAACCATTGGATGTATTATATTAAACGACAAATACGTGAAACAATACTGAATTTATTACACAAGACGGTCGAAAATTGGAACCATCATCTTCGATTCTCTAAACTATGTAGAGGCGACCATTAGAATGATGTTATTTTCCGGCATTGTTTATATATGAAAATAAATTAATAAATATTGCTCCGTCAAATTTCTTTTTTTGTTATATTTGACACTGTATATTTGACGAAATTATTGAAAAAACGAATATCAAATGATAAGTTGTACTTTTCGGCATTCGCAATTTACTTATTTTCAAGCAAAATGTAACGTTAAAAGAAATTAATTTCTTTGGTGTGATCCATCCTACTGCGAATTTTCTGAATTGTGCAGTTCTTTTTACAAGTCTCTCTATAAATTTTGTTTACTAAAAACTAACAGAAAATAGAAAATTGAAACCTTTTACTACACACTTAAATCTCTCTTTGAAGAATTTGCTTATATAAAAATTTTTTCTTAAAATAATTTTTATATGTATCTATCTTGATTGAAATATATAAATAGGCATTTACACATATAAATTGTATTTTTTTATTAATAATTTTATTTAATTCAAAAATAAGTCATCACAAATGTTTCTATGGTGATTAATAAAAATGTACATCATTCTTATTATATATATTTGATTATATTTTATTTAAAAAAAAATTAATTTATACAAATGTAAGTTAATGCATTTTAGACTTGAGTGCTTATATTTGTAGATCATATTTATGACAAATTACAACACATATTTTTATTGTATAAAAATTAATCTGATTTTTTTAATGATAAGTGGGAAATTATTTATATATATATTTGTATGATTTTATATAAATGAAATGAAATAATAAAATAGAATAAAGATGAAAAATAAGATGAATTTAAAAATGATTATAATTATACAGGTAGCTTAGTGTATATAGGAATGCATAGAAAAATTATTTTAATTTAAATTAAATGTCATTGAATTACAATAATTCAAATTTGTTTTTATAATTAATTTAAATAATCTATAAAATAATTGTATTTTTAGCAGTAACCAGTGTAAAATATTTTTTCTTTTTTCTCTTTTCTTCTTTTTAAACATATAAATCTTTTGTCGTATTAATTACATAACAAAACACAGAAATATATTTTTTTTTTAATTTTTTTTTGTTGCAATTTTGTCTATTATTTATATTTTATATAGAATTTAATATTGTAATTTATTATTTATTTAGTTATTTATATTTTGTTTAAATATTAAATGCTATAAAATCCGATAGTAATTTTGTTCAGAATTTTTTGTTTACTTTCTAGCCCTTTTATAAATAATCGTAAAAGTCCTTAAGCGCTTGATGGTCTTTGACAGTAGCTAAGAAGTTCAGCATAATTGCAAGGTTTCTTACAGCATTCATTAGCGACTCCTTGTCTTGTACGTCGTACTTTTGGAATAATAGAGCCAACATGTAATCTAGCAAGGAATGGTGGCATCGAAAATCGATATGCATAATCATCATCAACATATGCTTGATCATAATATTCATCTGAATTAACTGTAAAAAAAAATAATAAGATGATCAAATTGATATATAAAATTAAAAAATAATGCTTTTTCTTTGTATTGAATTTAAATAGAACTATTACCAGATTTCTTATCAATGACATTATAATTGCCACCACAGATTAAGTGCAATGCATTAGCCAATTGAGACCCGCATAGACGTCCATTAGCATTAGTTGGCGATGTAATAGCCAAAATCATGCAGATTACAAACAGAATACGAATAGTAGTAAAATTGTAGTAAGCCATCTAGAATTAATTGTGAAATTATGAAAAAAAATATATTTTTATTTACATATAAATGTTGTGTCTGTACTATTGAGTCAGAAATATGTATTTTAATACTATCAATATCTATCATAATTTCACTATATCTAGAAAAATATCTATTTCAACTATATTGTTTCTAAATTTGAAGAAAAAAAACAGAAAAATAAAAAAACTAAGGAAATTAAAAAGCTATTATTTGTAGTTTTATTTATATGTCAAAACGACACTGTAGATAAGACTTTTCTTTAATAATTTAAATAACATAATATAGTATCAAGTTTTCCTTTATAAAAAATACTAATAATCGTATCTAGCATCTTCTATTTTTGAAAAGAAATATTATCAAGCTGGATGAGGTATTATTTGCAATAAAATACTATTTATTATTTTCAGAATTTTTTTTAATTTTTTTTCCATCAAATTACAATTTAAAAATAATCTTCTAAAAAAGTAGTAGAAGGTCTTTTATTAAAAATTATTTACATGTCGTTGTAACCTATCAAAGGCCTTGTAACAATTTTGTAATATACAAGTAGATGTATTCATTGTTGATTATTAAATGATTCTTTTTTGAAAAAAGTATTTCTTCTAGTTCTTAGGTAAAAAATTCAAATTTTATAAAGTAAAAAATTAAAAGAGAATTTCGGAAGAGTAATTAGTATTACTATCAACATTTGTCATTGTACAGAACATAATTAATGGTTAGTATTTGAGAAACTTAAAATGAAATTATTTTTTGTAAGTTTTTTTTTTTTTTTGATAAGTTTTTCTTACAATTTTATTTTGATATAATTTCTGATGATTATACGTAGATTTTTCAGATGACAATTAATCAAATGGTGATGTCTGATGAAAATACTGTCGCACAATTTCAAATGATTGTGAAAATAGTTTATAGCATTAGTCAATATTGTTGAAATACATCGGGAAATAAATTTGGTCGTGTATCGATTTGAATCAATGGAATTCGATGAATTTTCTTTCTTGTCCATGTAACCACAGTTTACAATTACAATTGGTAAAGTTTACAGAGGAGAAAAATGTAACCCCAGATCACGATGACACCAACTTTATTTATTTAATTCAAAATTTTATAATTTATAACAATGGAATCAAAAACTTTTAACACTAGTTATCTATTTATGATAAAATCACTAGTTATCTATTTATGATAATGTAAAAATTTAATAAAGAGATCATTTGTAGAATTTCACAAATATTGATTAGTAAATTATAAAAAAATCCAAGTCCTAATATCGTATATAAGATTTTTTCTTTTAAATTTCTTATTATCAATTAATAGTAACTAATTGCACTATATGCCAGTTGATTTAGATATTCTATAACTTTGTTAGATTTGGAAATAAATATTATGGCACTCTGTAAACTTATTATTATTGGTAAAGACACTCGTTTATGTTTATTTTTTTTCTATTTAATTTTTTTTTTTGGTATGCACAATATTTCTTTTTCTAACAAAACTTTATAGATTAATGACTATTTTCTACATTTCTGTGTAAAATGTTGTGAAGTGTTCGCGACAACGGCTTAAGAAGGAATGAGATTTTTGTTTGGTCGTATTTATATGTAAATGAGAAGAATTTTTATCACTTCAACATATCAATTAGAAAATTATTATTTTATGTAATTAATCGAGTTAATAGAATTCGTTTTGGTTATCTATAAAATTTTATTTATTTACATTGCTGCATGCATGATGTTCCCAAAATCTTACTTGTACTTGGACTTATTGTGCATACATTTTTCTATATGCGTGTAAATTTTTCTTATATTCCTCAATACCAGATTATAACGACACGTCCTCTATTGCGAGAGAGATAGCGTGGTGGTAGTTTATGGTGGATGTAGGAAAAACTAAATGTTGCAATATACGAATTTATTGGATAGTATTTTTATACTTTTTTGTGTTAGTTTTGTACTTTTCATTTTAATATATTGTGACATATTTTATATATTTTTTTAATAGTAATTAAAAACACTATTTATAGTTGAAAAAATATTCTAACTATTATAATTTAAGTGCTATCTATCAAAGGATAAATTTATATAAAAATAATTTTGTAATATGCTCCATGTTTACAGCCTCTTCCTTCCTGTTTGTTTTTGAGATAATTTACAGCATAGTGTCCAAAACATTAAAAACAAATTTATGAATTAATGCAAATGTATGTATGCAGTTATATTCGTATCTTAGATTAGTTCATGTACGCACACACTTGTACTCATATGAATATAAAGAAATATTCTTTTCTATAAACTATTTTTATAAATATATACATATATGTGTATGCCAGCATGTATAATATGTACAACATATGAACTGTGCCCGAATAATACACAAATAAATGTACGTTTTTCATAGATGATCTGAATACAAATCAGTTGAACTTATCTTGGACTTAAGGTCATGTTTATTTACATCAAGTCAATAGTACTCAATATTTTGACCAAATTCATATACGAGTATTCAATATAGAAATTCGCAAATCAGAATAATTTTTATTACAACACAGGATAAAAAATCCCCCCACCCTTTCCATCCCTCCCACACTTATTTTAACAAAAAATTATTTCAATACAAATATAGGAAATTTTTTTTCTATTACTTTATTTTTGATTACAAAAAAAAACTTCTAATGTTTTTTACATTCTAATGCCTTGTCTAGTTTAATAATAAAAATATTCAAATTCAATTGCATTGAAAATTTTGTTTACAAAATTTCTTCTATCAAGGCAACAGTTTATGTGATTGTACTGCATTTTTCAACAAAACTATTTATTGGTAAAGTTGATTATTTTTGATATGCTGCACTTGTTACATATGCTTTTAACGAAAACATTTTTTAGAGGCGTTGAACTTTGAGTTGTCTTCAATATTTCGTATTCAATCGTAAACATATTTTATTATGGTTAAATATTACTATAATAAATTCAAAAAAATATTGATAGTTATAAATAGTTTTGAAAATTACTGTTTATAATAATAAAAAAACTCTAGGTCTTACGCAGTCTAGTTATTTGTTTTTCATATTTTCAATCTCAAAAAAAAAAAAAATAGTTCATAGATAGTGAAAACTAATATTGTAAATAAAATTCAATTTATAAACATACTATTATTGGCTAAAAACGAGTTCTAGTAGAATTTTATACAACTTCTATTCTACTGATTAATTATTTTTGATTAAACTTTATATTTGTTTTTCATTAATTATTGTATTTATTATAATGATAGAGTTTTCATTCATGCCAATATATCATTATTAGTCATTCTATTTAATTATATAGGTATACGAAAAATGAAAAAAATAATTGATCATAGTCCAGACAGAAAACAATTTTTAATGTAAAACGAATAATTTTATTATTAAATATATAATCTCGGACTCGAGTTGTTATGTTATTTTCGATGGATATTGACATGAGTATGTGACCTAATGCTATTTATTTACTTGTTATTGTTTGAACGGACACAATATAAGCTAGACTAACAACAGACATATGTGTACTTGTTGTACGTAGAGCTTCTTCAAGAAAGAGTGCAAAACAGACACTTTTCTTAAAGAAATTATTATCAAATAAAATGACTTTTTAAAATAACATAACAACTCGAATTCACAGTACTATATGAATACATGCTTATGTGAAATGGTTCAATTGTACTCGTACACACAATTTTTTATTAGTGGATATCGAGTCATCTTGCATTGCCTTTTGTATATATTAGATCTGATTTAGTTGAATAAAAATATTAGTACTATTGAATCACAGATTATATTCACTATTTTATTCAGTCAATTATTGAATGCATAATCAAGAATGTTATACAAATAGATGCATATGACAACTAAATATATGTATTTGCTACCCTGTTATCAATATTAATAAAAAATAGTAAATCTGTTTAGATGTGGTTATGTTTATAGATACGGACAACTTTCAACAAACAGTCGGTTAGCTACTTTCTAGTATCAGAAAGCACTTTGAAATGTTCAAGTATATGATTAATAAAAGAGCGGTATTAGAACCAATTTAGATAAAATGCTTAATAGAAAATGAATATGTTTTTGTTAATTCTTTAAACTGATTTAGCAAAGAGAACGCTAGAGATATGTGGTAATCATAGAAATTGATTTCATAGTAACATAGATATTCATTCAAAAACAAAACAAAAAATTCTGCAAGTACACATAATAAAAATTGTTAAAAAATTGTTACCATAGTTTTTGTGATTTAACCAATTGGCATTTTTCGTAATTCATTGTAAATTTTTTCGAAGTGATTTGGTTTTGAACTAAACTTTTTAAAAACAGTTTATTTTAATCAAAAGTTTATGTATTTTCTAGTAAAAATATTGACAGCTTTATTCAACTTTGAAAATATCTTTAGTATATTTATTAAATATATAAAGTTTCTACTATAGTTTTTTTTTTTTTCTTGAATAAGATTCGAATTTTTAGTAAATAATTTCAATGAAAGATTATTTAAAAATTATGTTATTAATGCATTCTAAATCCACATAACAGAATTTTTTTTATTAATTTAAATAAAGATTAAAAATTAAAAAAAAAAATTCTAATCCAAACTTTGTATGAGAAATATTTAAGAAAAATTTCAAATGTTTTCTGTTAACTATTTACTTGTGTACTCATCATACTTTATCGGAAGCGAAATATTATCACGAGAATAAGCACTGTACTCGTCTATGGATTTTCTTATATATAATATTTTTTGTACGTTTTCGTTTGATAACAATTTGTTTTTAATTTATTTCTTTTTTTTTGTAATATAAGAATTTATACATATATAAATATGAATAAATAAATATATACGTACATATTATAGTCTTCGTTTTATCATTTATAATTGCAGTTGTTATTTTTGTTACTTAATACAATCATTTAGTCTATTCTGGGTTATCGCAATGTTTATTTTTGAACAAGATACCATTTATACAAGCATCGGCATTTTTTTACTTATAGTATTTTGGACAGGCTTGGTCATATTGTTTGTTTTGTTTTTAAAAACCAAATGTATAGATTCCTTACTAACAAAATTTTAACCATATGATGATACTGACTGAGTTGAATATTTATAAGTTTTATGAACATATATCCGGAAAATATTAATATCATCATTGAGTTTCATATATATAAACATAAATATAATAGAAGATAACAAAAAATCTCCAAAGTTGTAAACAAAAATAAGTAATATCAAATTGAGGGTATTCTGTTATAAACCAAATTTCGGAAATAAAAAATGTAAATGTAAATTTAAAACAATAACAACATAACTTATTTCGATCTTATTAACACAAAAAATTTCACAAAGAATTGTTTTTTGCAACAAAAACAAAAAACTTCTGAATTATGTATCGTCACCTTTATTTAAAAATATTTCTTTTTTAATGAATAATTATAAAAAAATTGTTAAAAAACTATTTTCAATTCATCCTTTAAATATTGGAATTTTGTGAAATTTTATTTTGGCTTTTGAAAATAGTTAATAGACTTTAATATATAATATAATTTATTATTAATCACTTTTTAAAATATAAACCATACCATTTATTTTGGTTGTGGATTTATCAAAAGCTTGTTAAACTATCGAAGTTGATTTCACAACTGTTATATGAGAACTCACATATTTTAGGTTTCTTCGGACGGTATTTATATACATTTTGTGCATAGCCTTTAGAAAAGAATCTTTACTATACCAGAGATTCTAAAACTTGCCTACAAAGAAAATAATAATTTTGAATAATTGCAAACAACTAACTCTAACACATACATAGACACACATCTATGCATACATGCAATCAAAGATATTCATTTGATGGCTTAAAGAAAATAAAAAATGGTAACGGTTATTAAAAAAAAAGACAAAGTTTACAAGTAAAATTAGGATAAAAAGACGTTGGTAAATCAGATGTTAGATATATTTTGAGAGTCACTGGTTTATCAGACTTACATTATGATCAAAATCCTTCTAGATCTTCCAGATGGTTGCGTTCAGGTAAATAACTTGTTACGCCTATTTTGCGACCGGTTTGTGACAGCTGACATAGTAAGCCAAGTATGCATAATCTGGCTGACAGCTGATTTCGATTTTCTAACTATACAGAAACGCATGTTCAACCCACACGTCCTAAAATTATGGAAGAAGAAGAATCTCCAACAACAATTAATACTTTCTATATTTAAAACTATACTAGTAAATCGGTTTGGATGAGTTTAACCTTAAAGATACTGGAATATTCAACAACTAGTCGGTTAGGTACTTTTTGTCGATCATGAATTCCGATACCTGGTCTAAGGACTTCTTCTCTCATATCGGCGAAGATTTCATTTCGTAACACCAATAAATTACTATTTATAACATTCTCTCCTCTACCCATTAGTATAAATTTTATCATAAAATCAGATGGTGAGACGGTATCGTAAATATATGCATGGACTTGAATAAATATTCTATTCCAAGGTGCAAATTCAGTATTAAAAACTAAATTATGGTCCCTATACCATGACTATCTGATTTGGAAAATAATGAAGGTGCCGTGCCGTGATTTTCCTACATTGTTCTTAGTTTAGGCCCTACGAGGTAACACTTACATAAATGAGTTGCCTTCAAATAAAGTACGAATTGACAAGTCGTAATTCGTTCTCGTAATGTTCCATTTCAGACTATGTGTACGTAGGTGGTAGTATACGTCATAATTTATATTGTCATTATCATGTTTGGAAGGAGTGCTCCAAACTGCAAATAAACAAAACAGACAATGTCGGCTATTTAGAATTCTTTATGCAATCGGTTTCGATATCTTTTCTAGGTAGTAATTATGTCAAATGTAAATTTATTTCAGAAGATTGATATATACGCTTAGAGAACTCAATTTGATGCCATCTTATTTACTTAATTAGATCTATTCTATAAAATTGCAATCGAAGATATTGTATAAAATATCAATCTCCTTAAATCTTATAAGAAAATATTAAATTCGCTATAAAGTTTTTGGCATTTAGTAAACAAATATTAGGCAACTAAGAGTTTTTTTTTTAGATTTTATGATATGATATTTTTTTTTATAAAAAAATAAGATTTTACTACAAACATAAATTTAATGAAAGTATAAATTTTATAAGATTTTACTACAAACATATGTAGAATTGACTATGTATAGGATTTATTAATTTATGCTTTGGCAAATAAACTGTAATAAAATTCATATTTTATTTAAATTTATACATGAAAAATGTATTTTTTAAACGCAATAAGACTAGATCTACATCTAAACGCAATAAGACTTGATTCTTTCGGACCAGTAATTCGGCCATAACTTGGCGGATGTTGATTTTTATAAGCTTTAAAGTTTAAGATTATTTACATCACAGAGTTTTGCACTATAAAGAATGCAATTTTTTCCAACGGTGTGAAAACACGATTTTGTAGGTCAAATTTTGCGATTATGCGTTCTGAAACAATTTTGCGCAATAAGTTCAAAATTTGTCACATTGTACAACTTTTGGCTTCCTTTTGTTAGAATCACATATGGTCTAGATTATTGTCGTCTATTTTAAGCTAATAAAAAGCAGTTATCACATGGCTATGACACTTAGAATAATGTGACTTTTTGTAGGATTCGTGCCTTTTGAGGTAATTTTAATGACTTTATCGCATATTTTGAACTCTAATTCATTCATTAATTCACGTATATTAGTTTAAAGTACTCTCAAGATTGAAGATTGTCAAGATTATTGGAACTCAATTTTGCTGAAACCACATATGCTCCAATATAAGGGTCAGAATTGATGGTATACATAATACACAGTAGACAAATTTTGCTTGAAAAATCAGCACCTAAACCTTTATGTTGAAGCACCCATTCGGCAGATCGTCTGCGAATTCCATAATCAACAAAACATCATAAATTTAATATACAAAATATTTTTCAAATTTAATATTTTCTTTTTTGATGTAATTGTCTGATATCTATCAAATATCAATATTTTTCTAATTTAATATTATCCAAACCGCAATATGGATGATCTATTATTTTTATGCCTTATAATCGTACCACTATTTAGTATTTCAAAACAAGTAGCAAAATTACGTATATGTACATATATAATATTGTACTCGTTATATGTAAATATTCATAATATGATGTTATGAATATCTCCATATTTGAAACGTTCTCTACATTCGCAAATACTTACCTAATTCTGATAATACTTGCAACAACTAATTTGATAAAATTATATCTTTCGATCATAACAATAACAATTTTTATGTCCAGTATAATATTCTGCACTATACTCATCGTTCTTTCTTATCTTTATATAAAATATTATATTCTCAAGAAAATAATTTTCTTTTGTAAAATTATCATGCCAATAGAACCTACACATAGTTGGTAACTGGACTACAGAGAATAGATTTCCTGGGGAAATTTTCAACATTTGCATTTACAAGCACGACAGCGAATATTATAAGTAATACCAAAGAATAATATTACAATTTTTTTTCATTTAACTTAAAATTATTTTACAATTTTTACGACTTTACAGGAAATTATGAGCAAAAAAAGATAAAAAATGTTAAGAAAAGACTCTTCTTTTATCCCTTAACTTGCATGGAAATAAACAAATTTTAAATTTCTTCTTTTATTATTTTTATTGTAAATAAACCATTACTTGTTCTACATTATATATAAAAATTATATCTTAATTCATAAATTTACCTTTAATAAATTTTATGGATTATATCCTTTTCTTTTTTTGTTTGAATAATATTCGTACTTTACTGTCTAAATTAATTAATAAAAAAAAATAATTAATCAATTTTAATAAAAATTTAAAAAAATTTCAAGTTTCCGAGTGAATTAATTAAACACAAATTTATTCATTGATCCTTGAAGATTATATTATAATTTAATAGAATATATTATATATTTGCTTCATAATATTTTTTGCAAAATGTTTTGCATGAATATTAATTTTTGATGAATGTTTTGTTCTTGTTTATATTAATAATAAAAATAGGAATAATTAAAAAAATATATTTATACATGATCCCCTATTAAATTTTCATTAAAACATAATTGAATTGGTAATTTTATAGAATTCTAAAATATTCCAACATTTAATAATATGTTAAATAGAAAACTGAAACTTTCTTGGAAAATATTTACAAAAGAATTGTTTATTATTTTATCGGTAATTTTACTCATAATCTATGTACAATAATTACGCAATAAAAGTTATAAAATATGAAACGGTATGATTGCATTGATTCAATTTTGTTTTACTTTTTGTGAAAAACTTTTACAAAAATCAATTTGGAGTTGAAAATTTCATCCAGAACTAGAATATTTTTTTGTTGGACGATATACTAATTAAAAATAGTATATAGTAAAATGTAAAGAAATTTTCTATCATAAATACTATAAATTTAACTTATAATACAAAAGGCTACAGCTTCTTCTTATTAAAGTAAAAATACGAAACCTCCACAAAACCATACTAATCTGATTACAGAAAAAGGAAACATTCAGAGCTCATAAGCATCAAATAAGAATACCCAGCGACAAAAAAAAATGCTGTGACAAGGCAAATTTTATCTTATAAAAGCACAACACAACCTTTGTTGGAAAAAATACCATAGAGCAGATGCATTTGCTGAACATCTTCCTCAAACATTTACTCTACAAGGAAACATACTAAACAGGACGTATTATACTAAAGTGGAGACTATCCTTACTTTCCTTACTCATGAGTCTTCCCCCAAAGGTAATCACTCTTTCCAAAGTTGCCAATTTAATTAAATTCTTTTCGAAAAACAAAGCTCCTGGCTATGATCTGATCATCTTCAATATACTCCAATAACTTCTTAAAAGATAAATGGCCTTCCTTACTATATTATATAACTCCATCTTTTGAATAACATATTTCCCAAAACTATGGAAATCGCAATTATACAAATGATCTCTAACTCAAATAAACCAATTTAATGTCTCGTTCCAATTCTTTTAAAAATCTTTGTAAAAATAGTTAAGTGCCGCTTAATTCTTCTACTCGAATGCTCTAATATAATTCCCAAACATTAAACACTAAACTACTCAGAAATGCCATCAAGTCGTCGATTTCATTGCATCCTTTTTAAAAATGAAAAAGAACGTCCCGGTGTATTTTTTGATATAAAGAAGCTTTCGATTGAGTCTAGAATCCGGGCTTACTCTGGAAACTCAAGAGGATTCATCCCAAAATTATTTCTTTTCAAGCGATATTTGAAACCAAATAAAGCTGCCGAATTATAGAATATCTCTCCGATATTCGCTCGTGTTCCACAGGGAAGTATACCTGGGCCCATCCTCTACAATATTTATACATCCTATATTCCAGTCTATCCTTACTTCAAAAATTCTCAAATCCAAATACTTTTATGCAATGCCCTACTGAAACCAATATAGACTTATCGAATAGAATTCTGGTGTCCTACTAAGACCTTCAGTCAAAAATGCTTCCTAAAATTGTCAGTGCTCCCTTTAATTATCGCATTAGTTTAATTCCACAATAGTGACCTTAAAGTCCCTTTTGCCCATGATGTGACTGTGTTTCGTTATACAAAGTTTCATTCTCTTTTAAAAAAGCATACTAATATCCTTATTGAAACGTTATTCTCCATTTTTCTTCTCTAGAAACACCCATCAACGACTGCTCACGTGATTTATTCAATGGATTTTTGCTAGAATCTTCTCTAGAAACACTCGTTGATGCTCATGTGAGCAGGAGAAATTTCAATGGATTTTTGCTTCCCATAACCCTTTACGTTTTTTTATTGTGTTGTAGTTGTAGATTTCTGAAAATATTTTTAGAAAATAATTATTTCGAAATATTTATATGAAGTGATAAATTTGAAAACACATAAAATTTATTAATTTCAAAAATTTAATTGAATGATTTATCACAAAAGTGCCGCATTATTAATTATTCAACATAAATTCGTAATTTTTGTGCTTTGAGATGAAAATTTTCAATTATCAAATTTTGAAATAAAAATCACTATTTTTAATTACGAATTTAGAATATTGAAATTTTACAACAAATTAAATAATAGTAAATCAAATAAATTTCATATTTTAATAATGGTTAAAAACTAATTTTTTTTATAAATAATGTTGAAATTATTAAAATATTTACTAGCAGATGCAATTTAAAATTTTGAACAAGAACATTAGATTTTGCATAAAATCTGTTTATTTATTTGTTAATTTTTTTTGAGATACAATAAACAATAAACATATATAAAATGAAGGAAAACTGTATCTATTCTGTTTGGACAATTGGGTTGTTCAATAAATTATAAAAAAGTTTTTCTCTATTTCCGACCTCTTATAAGATTTTATGTATAGACAAATTTAATTGGCAAAATGTCTTTTGAAAATTAAGTGATTATAAATTTTCTTGAATGTACAATAATAGCAAAAGTTTTTATTTTCTAAATGATAGCAAACAATTTTTTCCCTTATAGCATCATATATGGTTGCACATTTTTTTAGGGTAATATTTTTAAGCGGAAGGGGAGCAAGTTTGTTTGTTTTAAGCAAACAAAAGAAAACGTAACGATCAGGTATGAGGGAGGCAAATGTTTGATGAAAACCGAACGAAGAACTTTTCATAGTGTTACCTTTTATTTCATTTATTTTCATTTTTTTTTTTTGGATTCGAAAACTTTTCATAAAAGAATTTTAAAGTCTTTAGGTAAACAATTTTTATATCTGTTTATATTTATTCGGTATACTTTTTTGTTGTTAGTATAATTCTTCAAAACTTTTCCACTTAATTGCATGCTTTTAGAGAATTTTCAATTAATTTGCTTAACTAAATAATAGAAGGGAGCAATTATTGTTGAATTAATTCTTTCGTTTATGAAAATAGTATTTTGTGAAAGTAAAAATTAAAAAAAGGAATAGAAATTTTATTCTATTTCGTAACGATAATAAAACACAAATGATAGAAGTATAAATTGAATTGTTAAAGATTTCATATTTATGGATGTTCATAGTTTAAAATTGAATATTTCAAGGTTTGTTACGATAGGCTTTATTTACAAAATTTTCCGCTTATTTTTGGTTATTTATATAAATCAAATTTGTTTATATAATATAAATGTAAATGTTTATTTGTGTATAAAATTGTATATGCATAAGCACATAATATGAGAGAAATTTGATAAATGAAAAGTTTGTCGCGTCTTGTTGCGATGAATGTTCATTTTGGAAAACAATTTGAAAACTTTTAATTGCTTTGCAAAACATAAATTTATTATATTTTCTAATCATTATAAAGTTTCTATAATTGCACCATATTTTGTCCAAACATGATTTATTCGCTGTTGTTTTTGTTCTTTGGCGATTAATGAAAACCGTTGTTTTTATTAATCGAATTGTATTATATTTATCTGACTGTGGACTGAATGGGTTATACTTTTACTTTCCATAATAATTTTATTCAAGAATATCGTAATTTCATAATTTATAATTTTTTTAAAAATTATTTCTACAACATAAAGTATTAAGTTATTTTTATTTTGTTAATTAATATAATAAAATGTTTACTAGCTAACTTTTCTACATTATACGAGTATCTCTAAGGAATCGTTTGAATTATGCTTCTAAAACGGAATGAATTTTAAGTTTTTTTTGCAAACAGTTTTCCATAATGTTTTCTTTACAAAATTTGTTTGATTATAAATTTTCTTTCATTTTGTTCATGTATTTAAAAATGATATATTTATCATATTAATTTTTCAACAGATTAGGTATTATTCTACAATTTTCTAATTATATATATAATTTTGTATACTTTATTCCAAGAAAAATATTAATTATTTTGATTTTTTTTCTCTTCTATCAATAATCAATCTTTCCAACGATATTTAATAACCAGGATACCGCGGTAACCAACGGTTGATATCAATTAGTTTAATGCCTTACTTGTATTTTATTGTAATTTTTAGAGTAATATTTTCTCTCGTATAACGTTAATGGTAGTTCCATCGACTCTTCTTTCGCTAAGAATATTTTATTATAAAATGAAGCATTTACAATTCGTAAGAAATAGCATTTAAGTTAAGATTATCGTCGCGGCGTGCCATTAAAAAATAAGAGTTCACTCATTGAAAACGTTCAAACCGTTCTGCTGAAATATTTGTTAATAATAGTTATATAGAATTAGAAAGCTAGAATTTGCTGCGAATAAAAATACTTGTATTTGAAATAAATATAAAATGATAGTGAATTTTGAAATTTTTCTTACGAAAATTAAAAGAAAAAAATAAGTTGTCATATGTAAATAATGCGAGTTCTCTTCTTCCTTCAATTACTGACCCATTTTACTAACATCCCTTCTTTCTTAGGCCATGAAAACACTGATACACTATCAGATAATGAAATATTAGTTAGTCGAAAAAGTTCGTGGCGTACCTAGTTCATAATAACTCAATTAAACGCCAATACTCGATCACACACATTTTTGATGAGTTGTCAAAACTTGACAGAGCCTGCCTGAGAAATTTCGATACATCCATCGTATACCGCAGACATAACTGTTTTAGTGGAACCAAGCTGTCTCTAAGCGTATCTATTTTTCAAAAAAAAAAAACAGAAACTTTTTTGACTAACCAATATAATGGAAATTATTTTGTTAAATTAGAGAAATATAAATACAATTTTTGCATAATTTAAAAAAAAGTATAACAGAAATTTTTCTGAGAAATAATGTTTGTTTGTAAAATATTTAAAATCTTTAATATTGCTTAGTAATAATATTTCTAAATCATTATAAAGGATTATTCAATTAAATAAAATATATTTGAAACTCATTTAAATAACAACTAGAAAAATTCTTGCTGAACTCGTACTTTTTGTGGAAATGTTTAATGACTTAATCGCACATTTGTAGCTGTAATTAAGCTATTACTTTTTAAATGCTTTAAAATTTTTGGATTTCCGATTCAAATATGAAAAATTACATAGCTTTATAAGAAAGACTCCAATGGCGTTAAATCGCATGATCTTGGAGCCTAATTGACACCAGCAAATCTCAAAATTTCTCATGTTGTCTAGTTTGAGGAGCCATTTTATTGAAAAGTCATATGGTCCAGATTAAAATCTTTAAGTTTAGATTACCCAAAAAGCTCACGATTAACAAAAACGGTATCTTCTTTTTCATTTTCAAATTAATACGGGCCAATAACACCTTCAAGCGACAATACACATACACACCAGAAAGCTACATGTATAGGAATTTTGCTTATTGAAGTATCCTCCAAGCGAGAAATAAGCCTCAGCTCTGAAGAGAATTTCTCTTCTTAAAGCCGGAAACGTGGCTACCGAAGAATCTCCTCTTTGGCAGAAAGTTTTTAAAATTTTATACATTATTTTAATGTTTTTAATATTTTTAATTTTGTATACATCTAAATTTACCAAATAAAATATTTTTAAATATATTCGAATTTAGATACTAATATTTAATAGTTTTCATATTTCTGTAAGAAAATTTATTCAAATCATACGAAAATTGCTCTAAAATAGAAGAAAGTTATAAGTAAATTTATTTCATAAATTTTCATTCCAAATGAGCATATAAGGCCCTTTTCAAGCACAATCGAACAACCTGTTTAACAATAGTATGAATACGTATTTATTTATATATGTATGTACAATATGTTCACTACTGCTTTCCTGGAATAGATGTAGACTGACTGACCCATTTGGTTAAAGGATACTGGAAATATCTCCGCAATGCAGTCAACGAATTGAGAATATTTAGGGAATTGGCATTCATAAGAATAATAAAAATTTTCGGTAAACTTTTCTGTTCAGGCAAAAAATAAATATTGATGGTTACGATTTTATTGGTTTATCTTTGAATAGGCAACAGCCTTAAGCAATTGATTGAATCATTTCTTTATATTTATCATTTGTTCATTCTAGCCGTTTACATGCGGATTATATTCTTGTAAATATCAAATACGAAGGAATAACGATAATCGAAATAATATCCAAAAAGGATATTGTAGTGTGTGAACAACATTAATGGATCAATCATTACAAGTTGTATTCCCTTTTTTAAATAAATTTTTTCTTTTATCTCTCAGAAAAAATTTAAAATTTTAATAATGTACAATATTTAAAATTGTGTTAGAATCTGTTATGAAAAAAGGCAATAGAGTTTCTTTTGAGCCGGCATTAAGATCGGATGCTTATTTAAGTGGGCTTGTGGCTTTATGATTTGTTGTAGAATAGAGATCATAAATCATAGGCAATAGAATAGATATCAATATCGCAAGATAAATACTGTAAGAAAATAATTTATAGTGAAAATTATTGATGAACTAAAGTGAAATAAAGTAAATATTGTAATATTAAAAAATAATTGTTGAAAGTAGTGATAAGATCGGGCAATAGGATCATAAGACAATAGATATTATCGGTAATAGATATCGATGTCGCAGCTTAGGATATCGATATTGATCGCTTGAGGCAGTGATATCGGATATTAGACAATAGACAAGTGGAAAGTAATCGCGATTATAATAGACAATTGAATTGAAGTGATTTATCCATTTAAAATTATTCTAAAGTGAATTTAGATGAATTTCATTATTTTTTGGAATTTTGTTTCTTTTTTTAAATATTTTTTTCATTTTATAAATCATGGAGTGCGAAAATAACATACTAAATAAAAACCAATACAATGTCGACATGTTTGGTGAATGTCTTGTCGAGTTAAAGAATGAGGGTACCGACATAGCAAAGTTTATAAGACAGGTCAGCGAAAAATTTAGTTTACAGGACGACCTGCAGAAGATTTTCTCGGATAAAGAAGTTAGGCCTACAAGGAAAAGGGCTAAGGCTTCCAATGAGGTCATTCATGACAACAATAGGTTTCACCTACTGAGGGATACATCAGCCGAAACGGGAATTACACCACCAGCAGTAACTACAAAAAAAAGTATACCGTCAAACGTGAAGGCAAAAGAAAATACACATCAGTCAAAAATAATTAAACAATTACATCGACCCCCACCAATAATCTGCTATAAAATGAATATATCGGAATTTGTCAACGAGATAAGGGGAAAAAAATCCTCAATGAACACGTGAAAGTACGCAATCTCCAAAATGGCAAGTCAGTCTTAAAATTGACAAATATTGAAGATCACAAGGAAATTCTCAAGCGAATGAATGAGAAGAAAATTGAAAGATTCACCTACACTCCGAAAGAGGAGAAAAAATATTGAGAAAATAGGTATTAACATTAAAAAAAAAAAAAGAGTTCAGCCTGAGCGCTTAAGAAAGTACGATAATTATCGCATTAGGCATAAGATTTAGCCTTAAGATTAGCAGTAAGATAATACTATACAGTTTTAGTATATAAGTTAAGATAAGAGACAAATGTACCAAAATTAAACTGAATAAATACTGTTAATACTGTTATGAAAAAAACATGATTTATTTTATAATGGAATATACAAGTAGTAAGGCCAAGTGAGTTTTGGGACCCTTTTTGCAAAATTAATTCTTATCAAAAAATTTCTCAGAAGCCGCCTAGCCTTACTAATTTACCTTACTAAATTTACTGCATTGGTGTGAACCTTTTACAGGTCTGTTTACTGATGCTATAAAATAGCAGTAAAGTAGCAATAAAAGGCTTATAGGTATGTTCACTGGTGGTGTAAAAGGCTCACAGCAGTACTGCTAATTTGACGTAACACTCTGACGCATGCTGACTTTTTTATAAAAATTAAATTGATAAATTTATATATTCCATAAGAATTGGAAGGCTTGGCGAAATCTGAAAATTAAAATTGGCAAGTCCAAGCGGGTTTTAACGGAGTATTATTTTTAAAAAAATTATTTAGTTTTTCCATATTTCAATTTCAAATTTGTCAGTTATTCACGTATAATCCTAAATAATACTACCTTAAAGATTTATAAAGGGACTGCTTGCTTACGGCACAGAGTAAATGTAACATGAACACTTTTTTGTATATTGATTTGCACCCTTCAATAAGTTCGAATATACAGATATGATCTTGCATTGCTAGGATTATTATGACAAATAAGGACATCATCAGTATATGATCTTTTCAACTCCCCTTGTTTTGTTCTTTTATAATGTAGCAAAATTTAAAAGCAAAATCAAATACAATCAATACAAGTGAAAAAAAAAATTTCCAAACCTAATTAATAGTTATTTCTAAACATTTCATTCACACAAGTTTGGATTTGAAGGCGAAATTCTAGTTAGCGTTTGAATTTATATAGTAAATGCTCTTCTATGTTATCTATTAAAATAGCCAGTTTAAATACCTTAACTATATGTGCTTCTGTAGAAACTTGGGAAAATTGTGAGTTAGAGAGTACATGAAATTTGCAAATTTTTTGTGAACACTATTTATTAATAGTAACGCTACCAGACAATTACAACTAGCACTTCAAAAGAGTAAAGATACCTCCATTTGTGATTATCACAGAGGAAAGGCTTATTGTCCTGCAAATGCATTTCGAAAATTTAACCGAAGGAAAATTATATTGTATAAAAGAGGTTTAAAATTTCTAGTTGAAATGTGCATTTTGGTGATACTTTATATAGTCGAGTGTACTCGTAGCCGTCATGGATCTGCCACTGTATATTTTTCCCCATATGGCATAAATTTAAGCCATTTTCATTGTTAGCGTTGTTTTCTAATTTTATTCAAATATAACCACAAAACGCTCTTGTTAGAATACAATTCTATTATAGTGATTCATTTCATGTAGCACTATTTACAGTGAATGAATGTCAACTAAGAGCAAAGTCCGGTTTTTGTGTCATTCTGTCACTGAACTTTCGGAAAACGTCCTTTAAAAAAACACATATTTTATTTTCTAAATTTTAATGTTATTTTCATTTCTTTGAAATGATTTAAAAGTATAGGTTTTTTATTTTAAAAATTTAAATAATATAAAAAATATGAATTTACATGTGGCTTTTAATTAATTTAAATTAAATAAAAAAAATTCTGTGCAAGTTATGGCAAATATTTTTATTGCAAATTAAATTATACTTAATACATTATATTTTTTTAAAAAAAAATTGTTTAAATAGTCTCTAATGCGTATGACGTGATCCGATAGATCCAATTTTGTATTACTCTTCCGCATAAATTGAGCTAAGCGATGGGTGGAAAGATATTATTCTCCAGTTCGAAAAGTATTGTCAGTTTATTAGCATTAAAAAGTTAAATTTCATGATCTTGAAAAAAAGTCTAAGGCCTTCAAATCTCACGATCTTGGCTGCCAGCTGACGTCAGCATGCCTCGAAATAACGCGACGTGGAAACTTCTTTTTGGAAAAAGTCACTTGTTTCAACTGCTGTATGGCTAGTCGCTGTGTAGTACTGTCCTGTTGAAAACAGTTATTTTTCAAATCCATATTATCCCAATTGAGACCAAAAAAATCTGTTATCAAAGCTCATTTCGCAAGCAGTACTGCCCGATGATGCCGCCCGACTAAAATCCACATCAGATAGTAAGTTTTCTGGATGCAAAAGAAGCTCCTGGAACTGTTGTGGTTACTCTTTATCCTAGATCCAAAAATTTTACTCGTTTTCTTAGTCATTCAGCCAAAAGTGCGCTTCATCGCTGAAGATGAATTTTTCACCAAATTCTGGATTTGTTTTCAACTGCTCAAGAGCCCAGGTAGCGAACGTCCGACGCTTTGCATGATTTTGTTACCTTAAACTAAAGTAAATTTTTTCAATATTTGCCATGAAGATATGTTTCAAACTGCATTTTATGAAATGTCATATAAAAAATTCTAATAAAGCTTACAAATTAATTGTTATAAACAAAGGAAATTTTCAAAGAAAATTGAAATTTCTCGAAAATTTTCCATAATTTTAATAGTAAAAAACTATAAATAAAACCACTTTTTAGTGATGACTAAGCAAGCGTCTTTTATAAAATTTTACCTCTTATACACGAATTATAATAATTAATAAATCTAAAAGCTTCAAATAACTAAGACCATTTTCAACACAATCTCTCCAATGAGTATAGATTAATTTAAATTAAAATTTTAATTATTCCTTCAAGGATGTCATATTTTTACATAATTATTCACCGATAAGTAAGTTGAAGATTGTATTTATTAAAAAAGGTTTCTTAGTTAAATTTTCAACTAGTCTATAACTATAATTCTATATTTATAGGGATGTTGTAAAACAATTCCAATTTTAGTAGTATTTGAATATTTCGTTTGCATTTCAATTTTATAATCTATGAAAAATTATTTCGCATCATATCAATTTTATTTGTTAGTAGTTTATGCACATATACTTAATACTAAATATTTTATTCATAAGTAGCAAAATGTTCATTTCAAAACCAGTAACTCACTATTTATATGCTATAATAAATTTCTGATTAAAGTACAACCTTAAATTTTTCCTATTAGACTTTTTGGGACGTTTTATTGAAAAAACGCTTAACCAAATTTAATATACATTTTTTTTTAATTAGAATTAAATTAATTACCATTTTCTTTGATAATTTATTTTTATATCAACCAAATAGTCTATTTATTGAAATTGATGATATTTTATTATGTTATTAATAAGAGTATTTTCAACCACCTTTCTTTATAGCTATATCTTTCTCTATTCGAATTCAGCTCATATTATTATTGTAGGCAAAAATTCCATTTCTGATATTTTGATTATAAATATTGAATGCGTCCATTACGAAAATGATATTGGAATGAATGCGGTAAGCAAGGGTTCAAACATAAAATTGCTGAAATAAATACACTTTTATTATAGCTATATTATTGTATATGAATTTTTGTGGTCTAGAATAGTAAAAGGGCGATGCTATGAAATTCTTTTGGTTATGATCAAAATGTAATCTTTCCTCTTTATAATATTTTTTACGTGCTCGCAAAATGTTATAGTTTCTCATTCAAAAAAAAAAATTAAATTACGTATAATAGTTTTGACAAATAAAAAATA
Organism: Atherix ibis; assembly: GCA_958298945.1. Taxonomy (NCBI): domain Eukaryota; kingdom Metazoa; phylum Arthropoda; class Insecta; order Diptera; family Athericidae; genus Atherix; species Atherix ibis. The sequence continues at coordinate 11,449,248 of OY282609.1, read as the reverse complement.
TATTTATAGAAATTTTTCCATTATCCACGTTTGTGTATCGACTAAAAATAAGTTTGTCTAGACATGTGATGGGTACGAAATATGAAATCAATACTTTTATGGTGGAAAATTACTTAAGATATTTTCTATTTTATAATTGGTTATGTTTTTTGAAAAAAGTTTTTACGCTAATTTGAACATTCGACATCCCTACATTTTTTTAAAAATCCTCCATCCTAGACTTATAAATGGGAAAGTTTATTGGGATATTTTTAAACAGAAGTTGAACCAACATATTTATTTGTTAATCAGCCTTAAGAACCAATAAGAACTATGCAATACTGTTAACAACTTAATAAAAATTTGTATCTTAATAAGCTATAAACGTCGAGTCAGAGCCCATTGACAATATTAAAAGATACTAAATAATAAGAAAAATTGAATCAACTACAGAGAAAACAAGAAATAATCAACTACAAGGAACGATTTACTAAATACACCGATTTACTGACAACTAATAAGTCACTCTGGACAACTACCAAGCAATCCTAGACATTCAACAAGAATCCTCGTCCTGATAAATAATATTTATAATAATATTCCCATACTCATCATTTTTTTCTTCACCCTAAAAGTTTTCTATTATCAAAATAATGGAAAAATCCAACAAACTCAAAAACCTTCCTACCTCATATAGACTAATAATCCTCCTTCCCATTTTATCGAAAATCCTAGAAAATTAATCCTAAAATGCCTTTATAATATTTTTGAAACCGAGGGTATGATTCATCAGCATCAGTTTGAATTTAGATCTGCGCATTCCATTATCCAACAGTGTCATCGCATAGTCGTTTACGTAGCGTGCTCGCTATAGCGAAAGGAATACTGTCCAGGCGTATTTTTTGACATTTCCCAAGCTTTCGACCGTTGTTGGCATGGTTATTTCCACATCCTAAAATCCTATTTATCAGACCGACATCTTCAGGTATTTGGAAATATTGAGTATTCTGAAATTTATCCTATCTGCGCCAGTGTCGCTTAGGAAAGTATCATAGATCCAATACTTTATAATATTTATATCCATGATATTCCTTATTGTAATGGTTTTCTAACCGCAATATATCCCAACAATACAGCCATCCTTACATTTTATAAAGATCTTTTCACAGCCACGACAATATTACAGAACCACATCCACTACTTAGAAGCCTGGCTTAAAAGGTGAAAAGTTGAGGTAAATGAGCAAAAATGAGCGTGTACTATTCCTTAAAAATTGAGCAGATATTACATAGGACTTATAATCGTCAAATGGTTAATCTGGAACACTCACACGAAATTAACGGAGGATGCAAACAATTACACCGATCTCTAGACAATAGATCAAAACTGACATTAAATAGTAAATTATTATTATAAAACACGATACCATAACACATATGGGCATACGGACTCGAATTTTGGGATTCGACTATGCATTCCAATTCCTATCGAATCCAAACCTTACAATTTCGAATCCTTCATTTTTATGTACTAGATATAAAAGTTCCATTCGTTCGTGACCTGTCAATCTATCCTACTATCCTAAAAAAAAAAATATTCTTGTTCCAAATTGTATATAGTTATAGATAATAATTAAATTTTAAAAAAAAAACTACTTCTAAAAGTATTATACTTCATCCTTGCTTAGTTAATTTTAAAGTTCATGGGAAACAAATTTATTTATCTCAAGAAAATGTTAACAGACACTATCAAATTCAGGTAAAATAATTCAATTTAAATTTGCATACAAATTGAAATGGTGCTAAACCATTATTACTATATAATCAATTCTAAATCTCTCATAATTACACCACGTAGTTTTTAACTGATTACATGAAATGATTTCGATGTTCCAAACAGACCAAAATACCCTTGTAGGCCTTTTATTGCTTTAGAAAGTAATATTGGGTCCAAAATACCGATTATTGTTATATATACTGTAAATGCCCTATTGCCTCATATAGAAAACTGTAATTAAATTGTCAATTATTCAACTAATATATTAAATGGAGTGTGACCCGAACAATTCCCAAAGTAACCACATACCAAAATGCCTACCCATCATTACATACCGAAAAGCTTACAAAATCGACATTTTCTATTACAATTTGGAAGGAAAATATTTAATTTTGTTTTTATCAACTTATGTACATGTCCTGTTTTGTATTTTCATATATTTTAGTTTTAGAGCTGATTGAAATTTTCCAAAATCCCCATCGACGTAATGATATTTGATTACAAGTCCGCATTAACCAAAATAATTTATCTCATTCAAATATAATTTCAATGATAGTTGAATTATTTCTACTATGTGTGATTTTTGCTATATATTACCACAATAGGGTATGAGATATGCTTTTAAATATATATTTTTTTCAAACTATTTGATGATGGTAGTCTATTTATTTATTCAATATTCTAATTAAAACGTTAATTTGATCCTTTTTATTTTTAAATGGTGCTATAAGAATTTTGAAAAATACTTCAACAAAAAAGAAAAGAAGATTACAAAAAAATGTGTGTTCAAATCTGAATAATAAATTTAAGTAAAAATTTTCAATTTTCTAATATTTTTATCAGTTTTTTTTATAATTTCTTTGTAAAAGTCCTTTTTTTTAAGTGTTAAAAAAATTGCTAAAAATCCGTTTGAGGATATAAGTAAAACAATGAAAAATTAACACGTTTGGTGTCTCCAATATAAAAAATCCCTAAATGAAAAAGAACCCCCCTACAATTCCACAATACTAGCCTACAATGATGCCTGCCACTCCCCCGTCTTCTGAAAGGTCAAGTTACTACACATGACTCGTCCCTCTAGGACTTCATGACCGCAATAAATGTAGTTTTTTTTATTTAACTGCACCATCCAAATCTCTCAATTCTCTGAGGTAAAAGCAAAACATGACAATATAAAATTTTTCAGAACGGGATACTATATTGCCTTATGATATCCCGTTCTGAAGACTTTTAATATTATTATTAAAATTGAGAAAATAAAATTTTAATTTGGTCAATATTGAAATCTTAAGTAAATTTAATTTTAAAACTTATCCAATATGTGTACTTTCATAAAATTATAGATTGGTTGGCGAACGATCGCCAACAATATATTAAATTACGAATCAACTTATTTTTTCGTCACCTTTGATATAATATAATCTAAAAATTATATAAACAAATATTTATTTAATAAATATAATATATTTTCATGTTTACAAAATTATAAGTTATAATATTGTCGAACAATTGTGTAAATAACGAATTTCTCTAATTTTATACGCACATTTCCTATGAATTTCATATCATAAACTAAGATCGTGATTTCTATTAACCTAAACGTAATATATAGAAAATATTATTTTCTATATATTACGTTTAGGTTAATAGAAAATTTTTAAATCAAATTCCATATGGAAATTAATAAGTGAATATTGATAAAATTGATTTTCAAAAATAAATTATTATTATGGAAAATTAATTTTTAACAGAGTAGAACAATAGCTAATAAATTATTCAAATAGAGTTATTACCATGAAAATATTTAATCTCTAAAGTATAGAAAATATTTACTATGTGAACTAAGATCTAAGAAACTATTTACTAAGTGTATATACAATATTTTTATTTTTAGTTATCATAAGTTATTTAGCCACTTAACAAATAATATTTTTATTCTATTTGATAAGAAATCATTTTCAATGAGAGAAAATCTGTTTTTGATACATTGTGGCATAAAGAAACTCTCCAGAAAAATTCAAGATGTATTTTCTCAACGAAAAAAAGAAAAGAAAACAAAAATTGAATATTAAATGCATAAATTTTCAATAAGAATTACTTAAGAATTAATTTATTGAATATATGAAAATTTTGACATATTAGGATTGGTTAAATTTAATGTAGCCTCATAGATCATTTAGCCCACAGCAAATTATGTTAAGTGTGAACGCCAAATTTGCATTCTCGAAATGCTTTTAATGCCATCACCGATATAATTCGGTATAATATCGCATCACATGTCAAATAGCAGCCTCATATTATTCAATATATAAGGTAAAGGTAAAGGTAATGGCTCCATTTGATTCATGATAGAATTAATATCGTACCATTTCGAACTTAATATATGTACATACGTACATTATAGAATGTGAATTTTTTTATACCCTTGTGAATTGGTAGCTGAAAAAGCAAAGAAAATAATAATTTTTTGTATAGGCAATAAAGTCATGAAGGGTATCATTTTCTCTTAAATACATATACTCATTTATGCATAATTGATTTTTTAAAGCTTTTAAATTTTGATAATTAAAGTAAAATCTCTATAAATGGGGCTTTAACAACCTACAAGTGACTATGGAGAAACCATTCAAAAATCACATAACGCAGCAAATTTTTTATTTATTGAAGGAAAAAAATATTTCGATAGTTAGTTTCTAAGATCGTCCGATTTGACGCCACTGCACTTTTTCTTATAAAACTATATAAGAAATTGTATATATATTGATAATTTTCAAAGTTTGAAATATTAAAAAACCAAGATCCGTTAAGTTACCACAAACAATTGAATCGTGCAAATTCTTTTAAATTTTATAAAAATCTGAACTTGAAGTGCATTTTATTTAACTTTTTTTTACGAAGCGTAAATAGGATAAACCTTTTTTTAACTAAAAATGATGATTTACTATTATGCTACAAAATTTTTGTGCATAAAAATGTTCTATAAAATTTAAATTCTTTAAACGATAAGAAAGGTTTTCAGATGAATAATAAAATATTTGAAGAAAAAAAGTCATAGCAATAAAAGATTTTTAAAATCAAGAAAAATGGATGCTGAAAATATTTTCACTAATACGTGAAATTGCTGGTAGTCATATATGCATCTATCGGCTACCCACTAGTTCGTGTGCGGCTGTGTCAAATTACTTAAATAGGCTTGAAAGGTCAGAAGGGAATATTCATGTAACGAAAAAAAAGAAATACCTTGTGTCTGTATTTTCCCCATCTAACCATTGAAAGACATATAATTAAGGATATAAGCCTTAGGATTTTTATCATCATCTGATTATGTATGGACGCATATTGAATACGCCTGCACTATTTTGACAAACAGATACATTGTAACAATAAACACGACCGTGTAAACGTTGATGGCAATGACAAAAATGAAAATTACTATTACTATGTGTAAGTATAATGTTTGCTGTAAGAAATCTGAAAGTAGAATAATATTGTGGGGGATGGAAAAAAAGGGAGTAGAAACGTTTTTTGAAGAAGTCTTGCTGAGCTGAGATTGCACTCGGCGAACAAGTAATATTAAGAAAAATTATTCTACTAATAATAGGTTTATATCTGACTGTCGACCTCCCTTGGCTGTATGTTCTACTTATAACCGTATCAGTCCTTTTCCGGAACTTAAGACTTAGTTTCTCCTTTGGGAAATAAAGAGCAAAAAACTAATAAGAATAATTTGTTTGGCATTTTCATTTTCATTTCCAGTCTCGTTCTTCGTCTTGCAAATATTTTCCCTGCGTTATGTTTTTGCCTCCGAATATGTCGAAATTATTGTCAGAGCGCAGTCCATTACCCATTCCCGAAGAAGGATTTTTTGTTTGGTTTTTTTTTGCAAACCTAATGTCGAAGCTCCAAGCAAAATCTGGTTATATACAGGACTACCCGGAGTTATTATAGAAATATTCGCGGAGAAATACCACACTGGACCAGATTCGTTTGCTGTTACTTACATTTACTGGACATGATTTTTTAATAGTCAACTACACATTTCGTATAATGAGAGTTACTGAACGTTTAATATTCTTCTTGAATAATTGAAAAAAAAATTTGGTAGAAATTCCACTAGCGACGACATCAATAAATTGAAGCTATTCAGTTTATGGAAAGGAAGAGAATCATTTGTAATGATACTGATTGGACTGGTGGTTTAATAGATACTAGTATAAAAACGATTATAATCACAAATGTTAACCAAATTTTTGTAGCTAAATTTTGATGCGCCTTTTTTCTTCTTAATTAGCAATAAAGAATCTTAATTAAAATTTTTTTAATATAGAAAATTTTTCATTTGTTACAAAATAATTTAAAAAAATTATTTTCTAGATACTATTATGAATTACATAAATATAGTATTTATTTATAACGTTCAGTTTCTTATTTTAATATAAAAATGAAGATGAATTTTCTAAACATTATAATTAAGTTATGTAATTAAAGTTGGCTAAAAAATAAAAAATCGATTTTGAGATCTTACATTTTTATTTAATATTATCTGTTTCTATTATATTTCCTGAATGCAAGTATCTTCAATGTTGTCCGTGCATTTTAGGATTCAATATTGTTTTTTTAAAAATTCTGTTTATATCTGCCAATTCAGTTTTATTGTGACAAACCAGATTTTTATGACTAATTAAGAAATAATGGGACCAAAAATACTGGCTTGTGAGAGTATATAATATACGTACAGTAAATTCTCCATCTTTTTATAGACTCGATATTTGGGTGCCACATGAATTAACTGTGAAAAACAAATAGACCGACTTAAATATTTGCGATACAGTGCCGAAGCGCAATGAAATCAAGCCATTGGAGATGAAAAATGGGTCAAATACGAGAATATCGTACAAAAAAGGTCATGGAAAAAGAGAGATGAACTATCACAAATAATTCTTATGCCAGGATTGAGGGTCAATAAGGTGAATCTGTGTGAATATTTCTGAAGATTCTGAAATAACTGCAACTTTAAAATGGCATTTAGAAAGATATAAGTAAATAATAAAATTGTATATAGAACGAAGGAAACTTTTGAGTTTCCACAGAAGTGCAGAATGTCACATACAATCAAAAACATGGCAGATATCTGAGAATACTCCTGGGCTATACTCTTTCTTTTAAAAAGTGGATGCATATAATCAATAACGCGATTGCATTGTTGGATTGTAGAATGTTCAGATTGGAAGCGAAATTTGTAAGCAGGAATAATTTGTCCATCATTTGGGAATCGGTAGAGTTATTTTATAAAAAGTAATTTCAAAGAAAATTACCAAGAAAATTAATAGGTCTATATAAGATAGAGAATTCACTGATTTCTTTAGATTAAATATTCGTTTTTTATTTATAAAATAATAAAATCTCTTAAAAGAATTTTCAGCGGGTTCGTGTTATACACTTAAAGTAACAATTTCTTTAGTGAGATCCTTTTTAAAAGGGAATTAATTTATAAATATACCCACTTTTTAATTATATAACAATTTTTAAGTATACATTAATATTAGAGGATTCTCGGAAAGTTCGTAGGTATCAACAGGTGAGGAATAATAATATTAAGGAAGTACAAAATTTTATGTACGAGCGTGACCTGATAAATTTTCGGCCTGAATAAACAAGCACTTTTTTTTTGGGGATATTTCTATGTTATTTTTCAAAATATTCTTCACAAAGCCTTATATTCGTATTAGTGCTCTAGTTTCGTGCAGATCAGCGTAATATCCGTTTTACAGCATTACTAACTGCCTCTTTGTACTCAAATAGTTGTCCACCAAGCCATTTTTTAAGGTAACGAAATAGGTGCTAATCGCTGTATTCTAAGTCAGGTAAATAAGGTGCATGAGAAAGCCAATTCAAACTTTAGTTTGTTGATTTAAGCCATTGCGCCGACTGACAAATATGCTGGTGCATTTTCATGGTGAAAAAAGATGTTTTTTTGCTAAGTGTGGGCGTGCTCAAATGCTACAATAAATTTGCGTAGTACTCACCATTGATAGTTTTGCTGACTATAATATACCTTGTTGGCATAACATAACTTTGTTGGCTGACCAAATTTTATTTGCCTTCTTTGAGGTCGGTTCACCTGTCTTTGCCCACTGTTTTGACTGTAGTTTACTTTCAAGAGCATAGTAGTTTACCACAGCTATAAATCTTCTACAGTTATGAAATGATACCAAACTCACTGAAATTCCGCTTACAGAGAGTTAAATACTCAGTTAATACTGTTTTTCATTTCAATTTCTAGTAGGGCACATACCTTACGCAAAGCTTCTCCATTCCTAAAAAAATTAAGTTAAATATTACCTACATGTTATTTCGTCATTCTTACAATCTCAACTATGTCAAACACTTTTAGTCTGCGGTCTTCCTGTATGATTTTATTAATTTTGTCAATCATTTCGTGGCAGGTCCTCAGTATTCTTATGACCATTTTTAAATTTAGAAACCCACTGTTTTATCATTTAATATGATGGAGAAGATTTCATTAGTATAAAGTACATTTCTTGTTCAATTTGAAACGGCGTTAAACCTTTCAAATATAAGTATTTTATAACCTCGCATTTTTCCAATTTTTCCATTTTTATTAAATTAACAAATGGTCTTGTTCCAAAGGCTGTCAGACGTATAATAATAGACCTATTAATCTGCAATCTTGTATGAGAACTATTAAAGGGTAGTACTGTAGAATTCCGCTCGAAATTTAGATATGCTGGTGCCATTAATGTGTTTAGCCGGAAACTTATCAGACCTCCCTCTGAACAAAAAAAAATCTTGAACAAAAGTTGTTTTCACAAACCCAAGTGTAAGAACAAAACTCGAACGTATAAAGAAATGAAATGAAGAAATTTTTCTGCATTGGAATTATATATTAAGTTTTGGATTTACATTTCTTTTAAATATTATTAAATATGTTCATACTTATAATAGGAATAATTTAATTGTTAACATCTCACAAATATTTTTTTTAAGAACTTTTCTTCAGTACTGAAAAAATTTCAACTTCTCGCGCTGTCATTATTTAAAATTGGGAAGTAATGAATAATATTTGAACCAAATAAAAATATCCATTTTGAGGAAATTGCATATTTCCATTTTCCATTTTATACTTTAATTAAAAATTAAAAATATTCAATAAAAAATTATGCTTAATCCGTCCTTAATATAAAAAACTTCATTTGTACAATATTTTCATATTTTAAAAGACTAATATACCATTGTTACTAATATAATATGGCGGTATTTCTCATACATATATATGTATATTTGCATATAGGTATATACATTCATGATTTTGAAACAATTAAAAATAAAATCACCTTAATTAGTCTATTCCATATTAAGTATGAGATAACAATAATTGAAGACAAGCAGTTGCGAAAACTCATCTAATAAAATTATTATTAATCGAAATACTAAAATTTAAATATAATTACCGGAATATCAAACCACTAACAATAATAATGGTTATTCTTTTGTCTTACAGCAGCCCCGCTTATATTTGCATATATATATTTTTTTTTGTTGCAAGGAAGGTATTGTTCTGTAGATATTATAAAATTAACGGTTCATTAGAGTATACGCTACCTTAACAGACAGACAGTGATTTGGCTGTTTAGTGGTGGAAAATTTCAATGCCGTTTGGCAGCTTATTTTGTGCTTTTCATCCCCATTCTAATCGCAGACAGCACAAATCACCAAACAACCCTTCTTGGTAAATTAATGTGGAAAATTTTTACACGCAATCAAGTATAAAACGTAATCAAGTAGAAATTTCTAAGTGTTTTGCTATAAAATTCATTTTATCTACATTGGAAATAAGAGGTTCGAGCTTGAATAAACAAATTCGATACGATTTTTGTTGTTGTTGTGTATATTAATAAAATTCTAAAAATAAATTTACCCAGTTCTAATACTTTTGACGTACTATAAAATATATGTATTGTATACCTACAATATGGATAATAAACTGTTGCAACAATGATGTGCAATGTATTGAGTATGGAAATTTATTGAATAAATTATTCTCACCTTCAAAATATCGTTCAAATTTTATAGATAATCAAATATTAAATTTATAACAAAAAATGAATATTATTAAAGAAAAAATTAATAATAATAATTTTGAATATACTATTTTTATCAGTAATTTATAACAAAAATGCTTTTAACTTGATAGAAAAAAAATTGTTATTGGACTACTATGGTTTTATTATATTTGTTAGCAAGGAGTGCCAAATGTAGAATAATTCCATACAAATTGATTATACTCTTTCTATTTTTATTCTTGCTAAACATATAAGTAGTAAGTATTACGTTTTTAGAGATTTTTTCCTAATTAATACTACCAATCCTTATTGAATGACATTAGTTTTCCATTTAATTAACTCCAAAGTATACTAATAGCTTTATCGAGAATTTATAGTAAGGATTATTTAGGAAAAAGATTTTTCATTGATACATTAATCTATATTTTGCAGAAAGAATTCTCACGACATACGTAAAGTCTGGGTATAGTATAAAAATATTGAAGAGTAAATCATTAGCTTCTTTTAATTAAAAAAAGTGTTCTTTCAGTTAAAGAAAAAACAAAGCCCTCTGAATTTATATGCACTATATTTTATACAATAATGTAAATTATATTACATATTTTTGGAAAAAAAACATTTAATTTTATAATTAAAATAAAATGAATAAAAAAAATAATTTTATAATTAAAATAAATGAATAAAATTTAATAATTAAAATAAAAGTGAATTACTCACTACTTTAGAAATTATTTTTAAAAAATCAATGGTAATTTTCTCACTTATGGAAAAGTTTCTACTTAATAAAACATTTTTAGTAAAGGCTCAGTAAGTGAGGTAATCAATTATAGGCCAATCCTAAGCTATTCGAGTTGAGTAGAAGAGCTTTTAACAAAATATCTCACTCAGTTATTTTATAAAAGCCTAAGAAATTTGATTTTCTTTTAATACTTATTCATTGACTGGGTTCCTATTCAATAGATAGGACTAACAATATATCTTTCCGTGAGTTTACATTGAGAGACATTAAGGGCTCTATCTGATATCCCTTAGGGTAGTCATCCTGATCCCCTTTTTTTTATTCTTGCAATTGATGACATTTACAGATTTAAGCTTTGTAAAGTATTAGTCAAAGAAACTGTCAAGTTTAGAATATGCATCTGCATTTCGATCAGCTTTAAATGGCACATATACCATATTAAATGAATTGAATTGGTGCAGTGCAATTTGGTAAAGTTTGCACTGAAAGATTTCCATTGCCTGGTTCGCCTAAGACTTCTACCATATTCAGATCAGCTTAATAGGCAGCTCAAAATGGCTACACAAGACAAAAGGCGGAGTGTTACTGATTTAGGCTTCTCTCGCAAGGGGGTCAATTTTCGGTGAATGATCCATACCATAAGATCTATACCAGAAGTGGCCTACGGATCTTGATAAATTCTCGGCACCTGGGCTGCCCTAGCAGTGCCTAGAAATTGAGTGTGGAGTACCGACCAAGTACTCTTAAAACAAAACTGATGCTTTGGGAGTCGTGCACAAAACTGATGGTGGTTTGTCCGCCGCGCACGGCCAAGGTAAGTGTACAGTCTTAGGACTGAAGTTGAGGGAGGCAGGATCCCGGGTGCTATTACTGCAGATGATAGGAGAGGGTTAGGTAGGCCTTGCTACTAACAGTTAGGCTAACTAGCTTATAACTGATTACCGACTTAGCAAATTTATCTACCTGTAATGGATGGAGCTTATCAGTTACGAGACCAAATTTGGAGGCTGGGGGAGCGATCTATATGTTATATCGCTCATCTCAGAGGATTTGACAAATGGATTGTTTGATTGATTCGTGTATAGAACAAATAGTAAGTTTTGAAAGATATAGAATGTGATTCACATAAGAAGGATATAGAATGTGATTCCTCAAGAAGAAGCGGAGAAGAAATGATGAATAGGAAGATAGGTTTTCTGAATGCTGAGAATAATAGAGTTGTAAGCTAAGTCCATTTGCCAATAGAAGAAAACGAAGATGGTCCACGTATAGAAGCGAAAGACAATGAGCGTTCGACAGCATGAAGTGGTCTAAGCAATATATCGAACAAGATTGCTGAATGCGAGTATCTGAACAAGATTGCTGAATGCGAGTATCTAACAAAAAAGTTAAGTACATCTAATTCTGTATTACTTGAACAAAGTAACCGTGTGTGAAATTTTATTTGATATTGTAAGGCCGAAATTGTTCGGTTGGGTTTATTTTGTCTGGAAAGGGTAGTTTTCATTATTCTCTCATCTGAGCCAAATCTAATTGATCGAAGCTTAAAACTCCATATTATAGGGGTATATGAAAAAATTTACAATACGTATAATATTTTTTACAATATTTCTATAAAAATTGTTTTTCTTTCTTCAATTTTAATTTTAATTAAAAGTACAAATTTTTTATGTATAATTAAATTTATTTCTATAAAAAAATTATTATTTTATTCACTTCTTAGAGATAAAAATTTCATTTCTAAAATTTGTTCTATTCTTAATATTTTTATATAGGACTAAATATAATCCCACTTTTAATAATCTTCTTAAAAAATCGATTAATTTCAATGATTAAGAATTACGAGCAATTTCAATTACTTAATTTAAAAATACATTTTCTTCACTATCTATTTGGTTCTTTTTTTTAAATTTTATTTTATATATTTTTATGAATTAGATTTCAAGAGCTCTCAAATTCTTCCATTTTGTCTTTACATAATCTAAATATTTTTTATATATTCCGTAAAAATAAGAAATTCTCTTATCATTTATTTGTAAATGTATAAAAGTTTCTATTATATGGAAAAAATTTATCTCTAATATTTCATGATAAAATACAATATATATATTTTTTAGAAAAAACAATGTTTTATTCAATTTTTGTTATATTATTTAAAAAGAAACCTTCTAAGAATTTTATAAATTCAACTTTATACTTCTGTTGAAATATTATTCCGTATTAAAATTGTTTTTGTTATCAAAACTGTCCAAAGAAATGTCATAAAAGGGTTAGGAAATGCTGTTTTCCTTGGATTTGGATTAATATAGGCTTTTGCTAAAAAAAATTAAAATCAAAGTTGTATATATATACAAAAAACAATGTTTGTCATAACTGATAAAGATGAAATAAATTCATAACAATAAATTATTGAAAACCAGTTAAATATAAAATGTTTCAGTAAAAAATTTCACTACTATAAGTTTTGTTACCATCAAATTTTTTTTAGAAAACAATTTGAAAATTTAAAATAAATTTTTTTATGGCAAAAATATAATTTTAAAAAAATATGACTAAACTATTAGAAATCTGTCATAAGATATTGAAATTTGACTGATTGGAAAGTAAACATAAATAAAACACACTTAAATTCGGACTATGAAGTAATTTTTATTTTATTATGTTTGTAGAACGTTATCCATTAAGACTTTTTGCAGGACTTCATCCTTTTGAGGTAATTTTTCATATATTTTGAGCTACGATTTGGCCATTACTTGTGTTGATTTTCTAATATTCCAAAGTTTGAGGATTGTTCCTGCAAACACTATTTTTTTCCAAAGTTCCACAAGAAAAATTCTAAGGGCGTCAAATTGATGTCACGAAATTTCGTCATTTTTATAGCGCCATTTTTTTTGGAAATCACATATGCTCATTAATGAAATCACATATGGTCATTAATATCTTCCAGTTCAAGTAAAATAATCCGTTTATCATACGACGATAATGCTCAAAGTTGACGTTAACGATCCCTACTTCTTCACTTTCAAAAGAAATAATATTTTAATATATTTATATTCTCATTAATATCAACAAATAATTTATATAAAATTTATTTTTTCGATATAATTTATACAGATTTGGAATAACTAATAACATTATACAATATACATTTTAGACCAAATTACATGTATCCAAAATTTTGTATTTAATCAAAATAGAAAAAATATAAAAGGCTTAAAAAATTGTTACATAAGACATAAAATTCGTGACAAGACCATTCCTGAAAATATTCCGAAAACTCAAGGTAGAGCAGCCATCCAACAACATCGACCTATATCTCTTCTTACCTGTTTGGGAAAAATATTAGAAAAATTCTTTTACGAAAAGGTAAATTAATTTTGTAATGAAAATAAAATTATTCCCGACTTTCAATTCGGATTTCGGAAAGGGCACTCAACTTTGGATGCATTTTTCCTACTATATAGTAAGATAACAACTGGGTTAAACCGTAAGGAGTCAACAGTTGCTTGCTCACTAGATATAACCAAAGTTTGGCATAAGGAACTAGTGCACAAACTATGCAAACTTGATTTCCCTCCACATATTACATTGCTGCTGAACTTAATTTTTCAGGATAGATCAACCTGCGTTAGGTATGAGAACACGACTTCCGAATTCTTTTTAATAGGTAAAGGAGTTTCGCAAGGCTCGGTCCAATTTAATATGTTTCCGTAATCCCAGCACTCGCGGACCGAGGAAAACTGCTACAAAGAGAAAAAATCTGCGCATTCTGATTAAAAACACAGCTATCCCAGTCTCAAATCAATTTAAATATTTAGGCATCAACTTTAACTCAATGTTCAAATTTACCCCACATGTTGAGTTAACTCTGAAAAAAGCCAAAAGGGCTATTCATACCTTTCTATTCCTACTTAGATGTCGGGAGGGGCTAAGTATAAATACAAAGTTATTATTTTATAAACAACTTATTCGGCCAATTATTGGCTATGCATTTCCGATCTTTTTAAGTTTCTCGAAAACGTATGTCAATAAAGTCCATGTATTTGAAAGGTCAATCATTAGCAAATGCCTTTCAAAATATCATAAACTAGACGGAAAGCATTACTCGGAAAGCATTATGAACGCTCAGTTTTATAATTCCTTAACTCCCCATTTCCATCGTGGTTAGCGAAGCAACACAAAATTCCCAAAAATTCCAAACTTCTAATCCGCTATTCCTGAACATTCTTTTCCCTAATTTTTTTAAGTCTAGAATTAAGTTTAGTTTGTAAGCAATTAAATATATAGATTATTGTGTTTGAGCAAGCACATATAATTATCAAGCCATAGTTTTAAGCAATTCATGTACTGTTGAGATTTGATCAATTGACAGCTGACCTGACCTAACCCAACCCAACGACATCTATCCTTACCTTACACTAATCTTTTGTTTTATATAGAGTCAAAGTTGATACTATGCTTTCTATTGTATTTTCAATGATCTAAGTTGGCAGGCGATAAGTTTTTTTATTTGATAACTGCATGAGACAGAAAAATAATATATTAATACCGAAAAGTAAAGAAAAGTGAATGGCGGCAAGAAAACGTGCTCTATAATATTTAATCAAAGAAAGTGTAAATTATTGAGCAACAATCTGTCAATTGTTACGTAAGATAAAATAAATTCAACATTTTTTGTCAACTTTGGTTTCCTCAATCAAAAACCCAAACCCACTGAAATTAACAACATATACTGTATAAAATAGCGTATCAATATATTTTATATTGATGCGCTATTTTATACTAATTTAAAAATTTAAACTTTTTTAAATTAGTATAAAATAGCGTATCAATATAAAATATTTTTATTTTTTGTATTCATCGACTTTTATTATTTTAAAAAGTTACAGTTTTTACAGTTAGTAAAGAAAATTTATATAATGTTTTTAATAACACAATAATTTTCAAAAACACTTCAATGTAATATTTTATATTTGAACAAAAGTTTAGATAATTCAAATTCAAATAAAGCACGTAAATGAAATTCAGTAAAAATTAACGTTCTTTTCAAACATGTATATCGAACAATAGTTACAGTTACAGTTATTTTCAATTTACGGGTTTTTAGTGCTACCAACGCATATAAAAAAAACAGAATTGTTTAGTTTTTATTTCAAAGTTTATGTATAAAAATTTATTTATTAATAATAGCTTTATACAACATATTTGGAAGCTATACCTAAAAAAAATATTATTATTTCAATTAAAATTTTAAAAAATCAGAATACATAAGAATATTCAATTAACTGCATTGGCTTTTGAATGACTCAACTGTTACCTCGGATGATACGTGTATGCACACATGTTTGACAGCTGCTTAATAATAGGCTCGTAATTTTAAAACTATAAAATTTATAATCCTGTGCTGATATTATATTTATTTCTTAAAATTTATTCGTCAAAATTTATAGATTATTTAAAAATTAAAATTCTGTTATGAATACTGTTATGCCAAACCTGGTCAGGTGTACGAAACTGTTCGAATTGAACTGCTTGACCACGTGATCATGTCCATCATATACCGTCTACTTGGATTGATGAGATTGCCCAATTTGTTATGTTTTTATATTTGATGTTAAGAAGAAGAAAAAATGGGTGGGAGGAAAATCTTGTTTTGGACTTGAAGCCCCAAAGGAGTAGTTTAAATACTCAGAAGGCGAGATAGTGACAGGCACGCTTGATGGCCAGCATTTCAGTAGTGGAGAGGGGGGGGGGTGTTCTTTTTCATAATTCGCCTCTGAAATATCCGAACAAAACCAATACATTTATCATGCCGGTTATAAGATTTTTATTTTACTTGGGAAACCTCCAAAGAGAAAATGTTTCACATGGTAAAGAGGTAGTAATGCACACTAGAGGGAGGGCGGAGGGAGGATATGACGTATAAAATGAAGAGAAAAATCAGTCGTGGTTGATTCCATCAAATTTGTTTATACTCATTTTCTCTCGTTTCTTTTCCTTGTAATTTTTTTATTTTTCTACAATATTTTCTTATTTCTCTCCCAGGGAGAACTGAATAAGTTTTTGTATCTCCTAGTAAAAATGTATGTTTTTTGGTATGATTTTCTTTTGTTATGTGGGTGTGAGGGCACCCTTACTGCTAATTTCGAACCCTCTGCCTCTCACGACGCCAGAAAGCAAGCATGGCAATAGCAGTAAAGTGTTCTCTGAGTGGCGTCAACATTGGCTGTACTCCTGTTAAACTTCATGTTAATATTCCTTTTTTTTTATTTCTTCGCTACCCGTGAATTTATTGGTTTCCAAGTAATAATTAGTTTTTTTTTAATCCCAAATTAACCATAAAAATAATTGATTTTTGTATAATACTACAGCTTCAAAGATAAAATTAAACATGTTCAGACTGCTTAAGAAAATTGAACAAAATTATAGATGTCATTGCAAATAGTTGGCTTAGAATTTAACGCATACACATATAGTAAAATTGCATATAGTTTCAATGCAATATCATTGTTAGTATGTATGCATATAACTACACATAGGTCACCATCATTGATGTTTAATAATAATCAAATCAATAATTAATTGAGATTCACCTATGCATTCATATCTTGGCCATAATTTAAATCTAAAATTATTTTCTGTATCTCTTTAGCCATTGATGATAAGAAAATCTTATCACAATAGCTTCAATGTACAATGAATTTCTAATTATTTTCATTAATATGCAGATAAATTTAGTGATTTTGTAGAAATGTATTAACAATTGTTATTAGAAATTTCTTTGCAGCAATTTTTCAAAGGCCATAGAGAGAATGGTATTGGAAATATTAAATTTTATATAATTTGATCATTTAAAAATTATTAATAGTGGGAAACATTATTAAATTTTCTAATAATTAATTTAAAAACAAATTAAATTATATCAGATTTGATTTAATTGAAGAACTTTTCGTATAGTATACATGTGTACGTGTATGTATAGCAATTTGTGAATGAGTGGTCATCGTGTACATGCTATTCGACTGGATATGAAAGGTTTCTGCATTTGATTGAAAATTTTAATTAAAATTCAGTAGGGTTAGTCTAAGATTTATAGAGATTTCTTAGGAGGAATATGACCAATGACTTTAAGTTTCTAAAATTCAATAGGTGCATTGATGTGTAAGGCATTTATTGCCTTTGCCGGTAAACTTCCTGCAGATTGATATTCGTTCCTTAGATGCAATACAATGATTAACCGTAAACCGTATCAAAAGATAGTAGTTTCGGTTTTAATTTCGAAATTGATTTTCAGATGAAATTACAAACGCAATGAAAAGTTGGAAGACAAATTCTTGATCACATGTTGAGGTGAATTCTTTTTAGTTTAACAACGATTGTATTTCTTCTTATTCCGTTGAACTTACTTATTATCCTTGTTTAGTTTGTATTTTTTGTTGTTGATATTTCTAAAATTTATTTTAAGAATTTTTATTATTTTGATTGAAATTTCTGGAAAAAAGATCTGAAAATGTTCTAGTATATGAGGTGTACCAAAAAAGTAACTAGACTCACAGCGTTGAGGGATATCTTGTAATACTGCGAACCTCCACGCCACATATCTCAAAATTTTATGTACTTTCTTTACGGAAAGTACATTAAAGTGACGTTGTGTTTTTACGGTGCTTTACGAAAAATGGAAAAGCGAAATTTGAAGCAAGAACATCAAATTTTATATTAAGCTTGGAGAATTGGCCAAGCTTAATACAAAATTTGTTGCTCTTGTTTTTCAGTTGGCATAAAGCATTTTTGGATATCCGGAAAGCAGTGGAAGGTATCCAACAATATTAGGATCTTTCAAGAACTTTTTTTTATGAAAAAGTCTTTGAAAAGTTCAAAAATTTTGTTCTTAGCATCGGATTGGTACATTTCCGAGACTTCGACGCTGGCTAACATATATCCATTAACGATTTTAAGTCGGAAAAAGTATTTCCCGTAGTTTTACAGCTTTCTATTAATCAATTCGTAGTCCACGTTCGTTTTTTTTTGTTCCTAAAGAAAAATATAATAGAACATTTCAAAATATGACATATTGGTACTGTCGATAATATCCAAAGTAGTGTAGTTGAGCAGATAAAGGCAATTCCAGTTGAATCCTGCCAAAATATGAAGCTTATATTTTAGATCTCGAATTAGAGAATGAGACTTTTACGAATAAACGTTTCAATATACATTTTATTTTAATAAAATATATTTGACCATTTTCAAAGGTGATATTCTTTTCTTGTTATTAAATATCAAATCACAAAATAATCGTATAAATCATTGCTTCTAAAGTTACATGATATATAGCATCTTTGAAAGTATGAATATTTATAAATTTAATCAAGGTTAAATTAAGTTGATTTTTTTGGTTAAATTAAGTTGAAAAAATCAAAGAAACCAAACCCAATTTAAACATAACGTTGTCAATTAAAACTTGACAGTGCCTAATTGGATCAGAAAATTTTCCATAAGATTTATTTACTGTTTTTCTTTTGTCAAAGAAAATGTTTAATTCCTGACAGATTAGCAAATATATTATTGAGTTGGATGGATGTATGCTTCGTATTGCCTATAAAATCCGATCTTTAATGCATGTTCTCAGTAGAAAACTCAAACATATCTCATTAAAATAAATGAAAATAGAAAATTTAGTCTGCAACGATTCATAAATGGCTTTTGCAATTTTCGCTATGAGCCATTTAACCACTTTCCATTTTGCAACAACCCCATACAAAGTTTGAACGTGATAATGTTATACATAAAAGCTTATCTATGCCTGATTATTTGATATAAACTTAAATTAAAAGACAGTCGATTAGAAAGCTGTCAATTAAGTTTTATGCTTGAGAATCTTGATCAGTGAGATTGTCAAATAATGGAAAGATATAATTAATCCTTAAACAAACGAACAATTAAGGATGTTCTTTTAACAAAAACATTAAAATCTCAATCATGATTTATTCATATACATCCATACATATTCATATACATCCATACTAATATTTATATAATATTTTTATCTTAAGAAATATTTTTATTTTTTATATTTTGCATATAGAGAGCCAATCTGCTTAGGTAGTGCATGTTAATAAGTTTTGCACTAAATTGAAAATAAGTATCTGAAATCAAAACCAAGCTTGAAAAGTATTATGAAAACTGATTTCGACTGAACGTTGTTGTGGTCGTATGAGCACAAGTTATGCTGAGTGACCAGAACGTCAAATTTAAGTCATGAAGAAATTGTTAAATAATAAAATTTATGATATTATTTTAAAGGCCGTCGATTAAAAGTGTATAAGTTAGCTGATATGGTATACATCTCAAAAAAATTTATAGACAATATATTTCATTAAAACAATTAATATTCATTTATCATTGACTTATCACTGACTTATCATACTGATATCGTATTATCAAAATATAATATTTATTTCAATGACTTTGTTTTATTTATTAATGACTTATCATACTAACCCGTATTGACGAATTTTTCTCTGAAAAAATTTTTTATACTTAATATTGTTGTTAATATTCATGTTTGCTTTAATAAAAAACAAAAAAAAATAGATTTTTGTTTTGTTTTGGCGGAATTTTTTGAAAACCAAAACAAATATTTTTTTTAACTCAATTTCATTTACTATTTCAAAAAATTATATTTCTGACATCTTATTATTTCGTATTTATTCTAGACAAGCTCTATTTATATTTAAGGATTTTGAAAGAAATATTAAAAATATACACAATAACCTAAATATATCTTAAGAAGTGGAAATATTCTTAATTTCAAAGACTATATCAAGATTGTACTAAATACTAACAACTATTTATAAAATTTTAATCATTCAAAGAAAACTCTTTTTTATAAAATCGTTTTTTCTTAAGAAGAGAAAGCATTTATCATCTCAATGCAGAAATTTATTCAATATTTTAATCTATTTATACAAGAATATCATTTTCGGATTATATATTTTCAGAATTTTTTTACTTGATTCAAAGAATTATTAATTAAAAAAGAATTTCTTTTTAAATACAAACGAGTATTTTTTTAAAAATAATAAACATTTTATTTATTGTATGTTAAAGAAGTCTTTATTTCAGCATACCATATACAAAATTTCTCGAATAGCTCAAAATTTTGCAAAAATATTCAACCAAATATCTTTCGATGAACTCATGTCTTATTCGTATCTTAGTTCCATAATAACGGAATATGACAATAGAAATAATTTTCTTTGTCATGGTTCATTATGCAACAGGATTTTCTTTTCAACAATTTTCACATTTGCGAATATAAGCCATTTATGGAAAATTTATTTTCCTTAATGTTTTTTTTTATATAAAAATTTAATAGGATTTCATATTTACTTGATAAAAGTATTTGAATTTATTTATTTTATTCTATTATTACTTAAATAAACAAAATCGTTAATTTTTATATTAAACCTTTTAACAGCTCTTTAAAATAAAGCGTCCATTCGATAGGTAAGAAAATTCGAACTTTTATATTTTTCAAGTACAAATTGCAATATAATATTTATATAATTAATATTAATAATTATATAGTATAAACAATGTAAAAATTAATATTTTCTTCAATAGATTTGATCAAAACATAATTTTCAATAATCGATCGAATAAAGTAAAAACGAAATAAATATAAAATTATTACTATCTTTAAATTAATAAAGAAAAATCTATTTTAAGTTTAAAAAAAAAATCTCAAATTTTTTTTATCTAAATAGATGATGATCAAAGTCACATTGACAGACACTTTTTCAGTCTAGTCACATTATTATCAAAGTCATTAACTGTCTACAAACTAGTTCTTTAATAATGATGATAAGGTATTAATCTGAAGTAAACATGACTAAACTTTAAACTTGTTTACACTTTAAATATTATTATTAAAACAAAATATGACTTATAAAACTGAACTATTGCAAGAGACTGTTTAAATAAAAAATTTGAAAATAATTCTACAAAAAAAAAAAAAAATTCATAATAAAATAATCCTTAATATCGAAATAAAAATTCCAACGTATGGGGTTGATTTTCCGAATACATATTTAAATAATGTCAAGTTGTGTCCTTTTAAAAGACTGTTTCTGGTGAATGTGATTGATTAAAAGTCCTTTTTTCAAGATAGTGGTCTGTCTTTCTTCGTTTAATATGACCATATACGAAGTGACACATTTCAGATAAAAGATTCTCGAAATGATCTGCTAAAGACGTTTTCAACACAATCAAATCCCAAGACAATTTTGTTTCTTTATTCTCTTTTTTTCATTTACAAATATATGAGAATATTTTTTCAACGATTATATACTTTTTCTTGTATTTTTATCATAATAAAGCTATTATCATATAAGACGAAAATTTTCCAAATTAATTGGTTTCCTGCTTATTTTGACTTGAACTTTTTTCAAATAATTTCTATTTTTGCTCAAAACAATTTTTCTGTATATTTTGAAAAAAAAAATTATTGCAATTTTGAAAATTGTTTATGCACTTTTCAGTTTTCAGATAAATTTTTTTTTATGATTATGAGGATTTAATATTTTAACTATAAAGAAAATTATTTTTAAAAGTCAATGTTTTATATTATAGGAATATTCCATTTAGTTTTGTTTTTTTCTGTATTTTTAAATTTTTATTAAAATATTGTATAATTTTTTTTCTTGTATCTACTACATAAACATTGTAACAAGCAGATATTATGATGAGATACTTCAATAATTGGAGAGAAACATGTGAGAGTAAACACCCATCGGCGTTTCTCTACCTAACGAGTCATGTTAACGCCTCAGGAGATCTCTGGGCCAAATTCTCTTTAAACGCCAATGAGTGTTTATGAGGCAATTAATAGAGGAGAGTTTTCTAACAAAAAGATTATTGTGGTAGGATAATCGGGAAGGAAACCTTCATATAAGTTATGAATAAATGGAATATTTTTGGCACGATGAATAACTTGGCTACGAATATAGAATGGATTTTTCGAACGACTTTTGATTAAAGGATTTGGATTAGAGAGGATAGTATAACCCCAGAGTTCAATTTCATATGTTCATATCGGTTTTAAAATTTTGTTATAAATAAAAGTTTGTTTTTCAATGATAGTTTTGATTGCTTATACCTTAGTAGTAGTCGATAACTTCTTTGTGTTTTGGTGGAATAATGTCGTCATTAAGATATATAAGAATAGATGGATCTTTGCAGAGTGTAAAGGTAACATAAACATTCTTCTGCTCATTTACCTTCACTCTCAACCTCTTTAACCTTCACTCACGTCTTGGAGATTTTTAATATGTGATTGTAGGTATTTTTAGGCTATTTGTATAATGGAGTGGGATGCAAGAATAGCAGTGTCGTCCGCATAGACAGCAGTTAAAGTGTTAGAATTAGGTGGAATGTCAAGGGTTTATATATTGTATAGGAGTGGACTAAGTATACTGCCTTGAGGAACTCCAGCTATGATAGGATATAGTTCAGAATTTTCTGTATTAATGGCTATTTGGAAGTGACATTGGAAGATATATGATTTTAAAATGATGTAGAAAGAAGGAAGGATAAATGAACCGTTTGGTGTGTTACGTCTGTACTTGACCAGTTCGCTGGCGATCTCGTCGATATCGGGCGTGAGACTTACGGATCTTCATGCCTTAATATAACCATTTTACTTTACTGGCGCATTATGAGCATCGTTGTGTGAATCGTCTCATCCTGCTCACAACAAAGTAAATTTTCAGCGCCTGATATAGTTGTTGCCTATATTTTTCGATTTCACAGATCTTTTTCTGCTCTCAGGCTCCTTTTATTCGTCTTTGAATCCTTTTCTCTGCTTTTTGCAATTCACGATAATTTTCGAAGCATTCTTTTATTCTATCGCTCTTGGAATAAGAATCTAGTATATGTTGGCATAAATTTTTGAAATTTTAAGGATCAATTCAATGATATCTTCAGTATTTATGTTTAAAAAAGAAAAATAAAACTTTAAATTTATTTATTTTTTCCTAACAAAGAAGTTTTCTGTCATGTCAACTTTTTTCCACATTCTTTGTTACAATATTTTCCTGATAATTTCATAAAAAAGTACCGTGACCAAAAAATTAAAAATTTTCTGTAAAAATGTTTCCGAAAATACAAAAAGCCATTTGACAAAATTTTCTAAAATTTCATCATGAATATTTGAATTACATACAAAAACGATTCTTTTTTAATGAATTTACTGGAATTTATTATAGGATAAAAATATTTGATAATAAAATTTTTAAACATAAAATAATCATAAAAAATTTAAATGTGCGAGCGTGTGTCGGTTTATATTTTTTTCAAATATTCCATTTTCTATTAAGGAAAAGATTTTCTCATTTCTATTTTCGATAAGAAAAACCACTAAATATAATTTGTATAAATGAAATTTTCTTGAAAAAATTGTTTCCTTTAAAACAGCATTACCACTCAATTATGAAATAATCACGTTTCCTCTTCAAGAAGTTTTTTTTCTTTTCTATGTAAAAATAAGGATTCCGCATCAAGGGAAAGCCAATTTTTGCCTCTTGTCTTATCTTATAAAGAATGAAATGTTGAATTTACTGCCTGCAGTAGGGATCTACAATATACTAAGAGTATTCACAAGAGTTTGAATAGATTGGTAAACTTTTAATGCGGAAAAATTCAAGTGTTTATGTTGTTCTAAATTAGTTATAATAAATTTTCTGTTGTTCAACTTGAAATACTTTTGAAAATTCTACTCATGTTTCAGATAATTGAGCTTTGCTGTGCCTTAAAATTCTTATTTGTTTGAGGGGAAAAAAGTAAAGTTTCTCAATCTACTCTACTCAAATATAAGAGGGATCAATACTATTTATTTTTAACGAAATGAATTTTGGTTGTCGAATTTTTTTGGTATTATTTCTATCATGCAGTATCTCTGACTGTTTTGAGGTCAAATCTGCTTATTTATAGGCTATGACTGTATGCCCTTTTGAATTGAACTCAAAAGGGCATACAGTCATAGTTAAGAAAGTTCAATCGCAATTGAAAAGTATTTTTTTCTAAAGTAATTAAAATAAAAAAAAGTCGTTTTTTTAATATAGTAAATAAAATTAGGAAATAATTTAAGTTTAATGCAAATACTTGTGGTAATATTTTAATTAAAACAGGATTTTAGTTCGTTTTTATTTTTTAAATATAAAGTGTATTAAATAACAATTGAGTGCAATGATAATAATTAATTGATAAGCGTTCGTTGCTTTCAAAATTCTTAATTTCGCTTAACGTCATCAGAATCAATTTTAGTATATGTTCTAGGGGTTAATTGAGAAATGATATTAGTGCTAATTAATTTGATGAATTTGTTTCGTTGGTGGAAAATTATTCCAATTCCATTGATGAAATACAAAACTACATTAAAATGTCCGTGAATGTCCAATACTCGGTAAGCATAATTTTTTTAACTATTTTCGATAGATGGAAAATGTTATATGACATTAAAGTTCTGAATTCGTTATAAAATTTCACAGATGATTGGTTACATTTACAATAGCAAAAACAATAAATTTGTTACATTTTTTTCACAATTATTTGAAGAGAAATATTAGTAAAGCAAATATTTTTCAAGTATTTTATATAAAACATTTCAATTATAATTTATTTGAGTACTTTTGAAAATTTAACTTTTAAATAATTCACCAATATTTGCGAATCAATTAACTGATATATGAAAGTACAAATAGTGGAATTTTTTTTAATTTTTTACAGATATATACAACAGATTTAAATAATAGTATAAATTGACGTGACAGATTATGGGGAGTAAACATCCATTGAAGCTTCTCCTGCTAGCGTTTGCTTATGTTTTAGTAAATCACGCGACCAGTAACCCTTAAGTCTTTCATGGGTGTTTTTAGAAAAGAAAGTGGTAACACGAGAACGGAAAATTATATAACGAGCCACAGTAACATCATGAACAAACGGGACTTTGAGATCACTGCGTACATAAAAGAGAGCGTCAACAATTGTATGGAGTATTTTTGATTGAAATAATTGGATTCGACGGGAGTTGGAAGGCTTGGTAGGACCCCAGAGTTCTAGTCCGTAAGTCTAATTATTAGGACATTATACAAAAGTACTCTGCTATCTATAGTGAGTTTAGAACGTTTTTCTAGAAGTCGAATTAGTTAAGGTAGTATTATTTTTTTCGTTCTTGTCTTTTAAGTTTGTGTGTGGGTTCCATGTCAAGCGTTTGTCTAAGTTTAGTCCTAGATACCGAACTTCAGTGTGTTGTGGTATTTCGCTGCCATTGAGGTATATGGGAGGATATGGTTTACGGTAGAGGGTAAAAGTCACGTGGGAAGACGTTCATTGACTTTTATTTGGTAAACCAGTTTTGTAGGCTTTGGATTTGGGATTGAAAAATTTCGGAAGCATATTGGTGAGTTTAGATAGATAAAAGGTAGCTCGTATCATCAGCTTATGTAGCAATGAACGTATTGCGAAAGATTAGAATATCGGATGTTCACATGTTGTAGATTATGGGCCTAAAAATACTGCCCTGTAGAACACCCACAAATATCGGAAAGATATTGTAGAGTTCATTGGATTCGTTCACTTGGAAGTATCGGTTGGAAAGGAATGATCTTAGGACTAGGTAGTAGGTGGAATATACGATACTTGAGTTTCCAGAGTAAGCCGTGGTACCAAACTCTATCAAAAGCTTGAAGAAATACACCTAGATGTTGCTTTTTCTTCTTAAAGAGGATGCAATGAAATCGACGACTCGATAATACTGCTGGGTAGCGGAGTGTTCGGAACGGAAATAAATTTGGTGGTTCGGAATTAAATTTGAGAATTCGAGTAGGAGATGTAAACGATAAAGGACTATTTTTCAAATTTTTTTGTTTATTGGTTTTTGGATTTAGGGATAATATTTTAAAATGACAAACTTCCAGACGATTACGAAATATGTTGTTCGAAGCATGGAGTTATATATAATGTAGCAAGGAAAACTATTACTCTTTAGAATGCTGTTAGAGTATATTGGAGGTGATCAGAGCATAGGTAGGAGCTTTGTTTTTGGAAATGAGTTTGATTAAATTGGCAACTTTGGAGGAAGACTCATGAGTAAGAAAATGTATAGTTTCGAATCTGTGTCGATTTTAGTACAATGAGTTCTGTCTACTATGTCTTCATGTGGAGTAAATGTTTGTGCAAAGTGTTTTGCGAATTCCGATCTAAGAGGGAATTTAAGTATAAGTAGTATGTGGGAGTCGGAGGTGAAATGGCTGGGTAGAGGGAAAATTAAATCACTCCGTGGAACATCTTCCCATTTTGGATGTTTGGAATTAAAATCACAGCCAGAGTGAATTTCCAAGAGTTTGAAAAAAATATATAAATTTATGGGAGATTATGGATTTATTCGGCGGGCAAAATATATATAAAAAACTTAAAATTAAAATTTAAATTGTTGAATAAAAAAAAATTTAAAAAAGAAGTACCGAAAAATATATGTAAAATTATATTTAAATTAATTTTGTATAGAAAAATACAAAATATTTCATTTGAGAAAAACTTTGTTCTATCTTTAGTTTTTTTTTGAAAATATATAAAAAAAATTATAATTGAATTATTAATTTTTAATTGTTTAAAAAAAAAACAATATAATATTTTATAATGAATGCATGTTGATAAGGAAAATAATTGTTTTTGAAGAGTTTACCACAATGAATATAAGTAAATACGAAAATAAATGCAAATTAATTCATTCAATAAAGAAGAGAATTTTTAATATATTCTATTCGCGTAAATTTCTTCAACTTTGCAATTTACTTGAATAACTTCATTAAATTTCATATTTAGTAAAAAGTTTTTAGAATATGAATTTGACGAACTGAAATTTTTAGCAAGAAAACAAAATTGAATAATTTTTGATATACTTGTAAGAAGCACAATTCAATCAAAATTAGAAATGAACTCGTGCCTGCCATTATCTTATATAATTTTTAATATTTCACTCGCATTTCTGCAACTTTATATATAAAAGGATTATATAAAATATCATTTGAATATGTAAGACTTTGTCAATGCAATTAAATATAAGAGTTTTTCCACAGAAGGGTTACATTTACTATATTTTATTGTACAAGTAAGGAGGACCAAAAATAAATCCATCGAAACACTTGCTCAAATTTTTCCTCTCGTAAAGTGTCCTTAATATTAAAAATTACTTGCACAAAATTTAAATTTTTCCCTTTGTAGAGTGTCATTAATAGAAAAAATTACATCTTCGTCACCTAATTGGACCTGTATTTATAAAATATTCTTAAGATTTACGTCACAATGATATAAAATTTACTTCAATTTTTGGGTTTTATCTTTTTTCTTCTTCAAATTAATGCCTTTTAAAGCAATCATTTTAAGTCTACGTAAGATTTAATTGCATTTTACATTAATTTTTTTTTAAAACAAAAAAAATTAATGTAAAATGCAATTAAATCTTACGTAGACTTAAAATGATTCTAATTTTAATATAAATTTGGGGATTTTAGTTACAATTTATTTTCAATTTTTCTGCAATTTTTACACTTTTTTGGTATTTTTCTAATAATTATGTACATATTTTTTTAAATTCATTACGATTATATTTTAATATGATCTTTAGAATTTGCCATTTAAAATTATAATATGTTAATTAAAATTAGCAAATTGCTGTTTATAAAAAATATCTGTAATATTATACTTATTTACATAGTAATCATTATTAATTCATTAAAAAAATTATTCGGTTTTTCCGTAAAGATTTTTTTTTTAGAGACTTTTTAATGGAGCTGAAATTTTAATAAATTTTGCTTTGGAAATAATTTCTTTGTTTACATTTACAAATAAAAATTTTTTAACAATTTTAATCTTAATGTGAGATGTGGTATTCCATTTAAGTTGGATATAAACCAAAATTACGTAAATTTTCAAATTTTTTTCAATATTAAAAAGGAATGGTTAAAAATAAAAATCTAAATTCTGAAATTTATTTTCTATTAAAAAAGTGTAAAAACTAAAAAAGTTTACCATAGCCGAAATTTTAAAATAATTTTTCATTTAAAATATAAAAAAAAATTACAAAAATTTAATTTTTAAAATTTCTCTTCATTGAAAACCATTTTAAAAAAGAACTCAACAAAAATTTATTTTTTCAATAATTTTTTCTTATTAAAAAAAAGTTTTAAATCTAAATTGCGTAAATTTTTTTCTATTAAAATAATGATAAAAATAAAAAAAATACAAAAGTTAAAATTTTAAAATTAATGTGCTATTGAAAAAAATACTTTAAAATAATAATGCAACATTTAAATTTTCAAACTGTTTGCTATCAAAAAAGTATAAAAACAAAACTATTTGGAAGAATACAAATTTTGAAATTATCTTCCATTAAAAAATTTTATATAAAAAAGTACAAAAACGTAGGTTTCAAAAATAACACAAGTCAAAGAAAATTATATTTATAAAAAAGGCTTTAAAATTTTTTTACAGAAATTTAAATTTACAAATTACATTTTATTCAAAGCAATTTTAAAAATAAACAAAAAAATTAAACATTAAAGTTTTTAAATTATTTGCCATTAAAAACAAAGTTTTGCAAATAATGTAAATTTACAAATATTTCCATTCTGAAATTATTTTCCATTAAAAAAAATTTCAACAATAAAAAACTGTATACGAAAATTTAAGTTTTTAAATTAATTTTTCTTAAAAAAGAATTTCAAAATAAAGAAATTAAAAAAATCTTAATTTCAATATTATTTCTCATTAAAGAGAGTTTTGAAAATATAAAAAATTACAGATATCTAATTTTTAAAATTAATTTTCCGTAAAAAGTTTTACTTTTTTTTTATTATTTGAAAAACCGTTTTATGAATAATGGTATTTAGTCTATTTTTTGTTATTGTAATTTCGAGTATATAAAAATGATTGAAGGAAAATTAATAAAATGTACGAGGTCAGTAGATCAAGGTTATTGTTTTGATCAAGGTCTAGTTAAAATTAGATTGTAGGTCAGCGCACTGTCTAGGCTGTTAACAGTTTTTTTATGACGGGATGGTCCTATTTATTATAATCGAATGTATGGGTTCGGCGGGTTTATCGGTGTATAGTATTATCTCTATATGAGGGAGGATATTAGTAGTTGGTTAGAAGGGTTCTTTGTGCAACTTGATTGTTGGATTGCTATTTGAGGAATGCAGTTATTTTTTAAATAGTTGGGTTTGAAACACTCTGTTTGGTAATTACTATTTTATCGGAAGTATTTTTATTTTTTACGCAATATTTTTTCTTATTCCAATTATAAGAGACATTTTTGAAAAATAAAATTATATTTATTGAGATTTCTATAATTTTGTTTCTATTTATTTTTTGTAAATAAAAAAAAATTAAGGATAATACAAAATATAAATTTACAAAAATGAATCATTTTATTCTTGAAAACAAAGATAATATAATTGTGATTATGAATTCTGCTAAATGAAAATATTTATTTATAAAGAATGTTTATTTATTAATAATTATTAGTTTATATTGTAATAAAATCATTTTTTTTACATGGCATGTGATTTTTTATTTGTTGAAATTAAATGCAATTGTGTACGGTTATTTAAATACTTCCAAGTAAAAATATATATACGAAAAATGGCAGAAAGGTAATTAAACCAATTTGTTTCTATACTGTGTGGCAGATTTGATTTGTTGCCTAAATAATTTTATTTTATTTTTATAAGCTGGAATGCTTCAAATGAACTCGGTTTCAAATTATAGGTTGCACACCTTTCCATGTCATCGATAGTATCAGAATAACCTCGTTTCAAGTATTTTGTGATATTGAGGAAGAAACCAAATTATGCAGACGGATCAGGTGAATAAAGGATGGGGAGCTGGATAACTACAGGAATTTTCAATATAAACTCGATAATGGAGATGGCCGCGTAACAGTGCGCGTTGTCTTGGTAGAGCATCCAAATGCCTGTAATGTTCAATCTGCCACGAAGTTTCTCCAAGCTCAATACAAAATTTGATAGTGCATTGTTACTCTAAATTTTGCTGTTCTATTTTTCATAAGTACCCGCAAAAACACAACTTCGCTTATCACGCTCTATAGAGTCGATTAGCTTCCGGACGAGGTTGAAACTTATACTGCCCGTTTCGGAAGGACTAACTTAAAAGCTATGTAGAGTGGAATTGGTTCTAGATTATTCTCAGTGATACCAGTGTCATTACTTTACTGATACATGTGATGTAACGAAAAACTCTTATACACACATGCTAATTGTAATATAATTGAATTATGTGAGACATGTGCAGTTATTGTTTTGGATTAAAAATGGAAAACCGCTGTTTTCCAATAGATGGCGCCAGCAGTAAAAACTGTTCCAAAATATCGGATAAGAAACGTCAAATCTTAAGCTTAGGGGCATCTGTCAACAACTCCTCATAATTACATATGTGACTTTTTATCGGCGCTATATATTTTTTTGTGCGTGAAAATGTCGAAATTTGAGTCAAATAAGCGTCATATGCGGGAAGTTTTGCTTTTTCTTTCAATTCGAAAAATATGCGGCTGAAGCGCGTCGAATGATTGTAGAAACTTATGAACGGCTTACTTGACTCAGTAAGCCATTTCCCACCGTTTGAAAACCTTTAGAATGATCCAAAAGCAAGGAAATTGAGTAGCATACGAGTTAAAGCTGAGAGATGTCGGATGGAGTGTTTTTACGTGCGAACGGCTGCTCCAACGGCAACAAAGGAAGGGTCTTCTGCATCGTATTGTGACTGGCGATGAAAAATGGTTCTATTACGATAATCCAAAGCAAAGAAAATCGTGGGGGCGCCTGCATTAACATCAACGGCCAAGCTAAACATCCATAGCTCGAAGCTCATGCTCTGTATTTGGTGGAACAATCTCGGCGTGATGTATTATGAGCTATTGAAATTGGGTGAAACCATCGTAGCAGCTCGCTACCGTATGCAACTGATGCGTTTCAGCCGAGAATTGAAAGAAAAACGGCCACAATACAAGCAAAGCACGACCACATGTTGCTAAGGTTGGCAAAACCTACATGGAAACACTGAAATAAGACGTCCTGCCCCATTGGCCGTATTCTCCGGACAACGCCTCTTCCAGCTACTACCTTTTCCGATCCATGAGGCGTGCAGTGGCTGTGCTTCCCTTCCGATCTTACAAAGAAACATGGAGTCCGTATCCTGCCAGAAAGATGGGAAAAAGTTGTACTTGCCGATGGACAGAAGTCTCTATATATTTAATGGTGCTATGCCGCATCTTAAGACAAGATAGCACCGGTCGCCCACGACCATTGGGATTGAGATACGCTCAATCAGCGCACTACCATAACTGATAGTTAACAGTCAGTAGTCAGTTACAAGCTGACTACTCCAACTGCTGGTGTCGAGGACTATCTAAACCTCTGCTGTCATAAGCAGTGACAACGCCCGAGATAATTGCAATGCATTACTACATTTGCCAGTTACCTCCCACCTGCGATCCGGAGATCGTACCCGCGATATGGGTATCAACCACAGCCACTACGTTGCTGCCTAAGGCGCCTCACCATTATCGGGCACAGTGTGTTTTAACACCATGGGGCACCCCAATTCCCGTAGTACCTATTTTTGTTTTAAGAGTACTTTGGTTTGTACTCCGCTCATTGAGCTACGGTAAGGAATCTTGAAAATTCCTAGGCACCGCTAAGCCAGCTCAGGTACGCGGGTCTTGCCGATGGACAATACTTTGAAGCATGATTATGTGAGGATTTTTCCACAATAAATGCTCCAATTTGTATGTATTAATGAAAGCATAATTAATTGCAGCCATGTATTTTTGTATATATTTTCTACGATTTCAATTAATGAATTATTATGTACGGTTTCTGCTCGTATAATTTTTGGATTGGTAAATTGAATTTAAATAAAATGCTTTCAAGTTTATCGGTACCAATTAAAGTTTAACAGGGACAATTATTGTGGGAATATATTTATAATTAAATAATATCAGTATTTGTTTAAGTATTAGTTAGTATAGAAATGCAAAATAATAATTTCTTTGTCGGCGACTTCTGTCTGAGAATGACAGACTTAAAAAATGATATTATTAATTTTAATAAAAATTTTTATAAATTATTTTAAATCATAATATTTACATTCAGCAAATGTCAATTTATATGACATGAAATACGCACGCAGAAGGCACTTAACACGACAACTTTTCTCAGTTGATTGTTGACAAAAATTTCAAATCGTTTGTTTATAAACGAAATGGTATAAAATATTCGTGGTTATACCTTCTATATGTCACAACTTCCCCACGCCATACCTTAACAATGCGAATTCTTTCCAAGGATTACATTTTTTATTCAACAATTTTCTTATATTTTATACTCTTTCCATTTTGATTAATTACGTAATTTTTTTTATTAAATATGATCGATATTAATAAAGAAGCTTTTTTCCATAAAATAGTGTGCAGAAAAAAATTTACATAATTCAATTTTTTAAATTCGTTAAATGATTTTGCTCCACAAAACGATTCTAAATCCTCTAAAAGTAAATTCACGGTTATTTGCTTTTACAATAAAAAAAAATAATTTACTTTTCATTGCATACATTTTCAATGGTTTTCTGTTAACAAACTAATTTTTCCTCACTCTGAATATGTTCATCTGTTAAAGTGATCCCTTAGCTCAATTAACTTACGAATTATCTATCTTCCAGTAAGGCAATCGCGTTGTTAAAAATACATTGCAACCTCTCTTGAGATAAAAGAGTATTGCTCAAAAGTATTCTTCGATATTTTCCATATTTCCGAATATTTGTAGCATTCTGAGTTCCTCTAGAAATTCAAGAGCTTCGTTCCTTCTACTTGGTATCTTACCTTAAATTCATGTCTTCCAACGGCATTTCCAAGTTGCGCTCAATTCCAAATCCTCAGAAATATATTCTATTTTAGCCGGAGTCCTAGAAGGTAGTATCCTTGATCCTATTTTACACAATATTTCTCTTCCAATGATATCCCATCTGATTCTAATACTATCATTGTATGCCATAGCTTCCAATAACTTACAATCTTTAATTCTGGTTTACGAGATGGAGAGGGAAAGTAAATGAACATAGAAGTGCCCACATTACTTTCACTCTTTTCCAAGCACAATCTTAACAGTCTATTACCTTAATGGCAACATGATTCCACATTATGCTAAAGTGCATTACGTAAGCCTTCTCCTAGACGAGAGAATTACCTAAAATTCACACGAAACTAAAAGACTTAGAAATACTTGAAAACTAACAGATATCCTTTTTTCTTTAAATAATAAAATTGAAATTGTAGATATAAATAAAATATAAAAAAAATAAACACTATTTAGTTTTTATTTTTTTTAACGATATTTTAATGTTTCCTGAATTACTCCTTTGTTTGAATTTACCATGAAATTTTATATTTCTCTATTAAGGGATTCCGGTTACAGAAAGAATCATTTTACTAATAATTACCATCACCAAATAAAGGAGTCAATAGTCATTTGAAAAATTATTTATTTTGATTTTAATTATCCTCTAAAATATGAAAATACAATTTACAATTCATATTTATACATATATAATATTTCATTAAAAGAATATATTGTTGATATTTATTTATATTTGATAGAAGTCAAAAATATATTATGAATTTCAGTTAATTAAGTAAAATTACAAAGCTTTTACTGGTATTTCTCGATGTTCTTTTCTACGAATATTTACAATCCATTACAAATATCATAATATTAATTCCGTAGATTGAATAAAATTCTTTTGATCACTTCAATTAGAAATTCTTCATTTTAAAAATAATTCAATTTTTCCCTAATTATACTAAAAATATTCTTTTGAATTTTCATGCTTTACTATTTTAAAATTCTAATTAAATTTTATTTGTTAATATTTAACAAAAACGGATTTATGCCTGCACCTTTATATTTTTTTATTTTTTTATTTATTTATTTAAATATTATTGAAATAGACGAGAGTTGATTTTATATTATTTAAACAAGAGCCTTTTAAGGCATTGATAAGAAAATTAAATTTAGTTATTTTTATGATGCTGTAAAATTATAATACTTATAAAAGTATTTATATATTTACGCATGAATAAAATATTATTCAAATGTTGACTGTTTATCAGAAACAAATTTTTTATTTGTCCAACGTCTTTATTTCATAAGTGTTTTCTTGTTAGATTTTATTTTTATTTTTGCTACATCACAGGATCTTTTCATTGATATTAAATATTTCTTTTTTTGTAGAAATTGATATTAAATAATTTATAATGGAATCAGGTTGAGTTTAAAGCAATTAGTCTTTGCCAGTGAAAGTTTAATAAGTGTGGATAGAGCACCGTTAGGTTGCCCGTTTTTTATCATGTTGAGTGGCAAATTTTGATATGAGAATTAAGTCTTCAACGCTTGAGTTCGTTTTCAAATCAGAATTTTTATTCTAAACATCTTCCTATTTATACATGAATTTAATGTTAAGTACAATACATAACAAAATTTCCATTGATGCACCTATGCATCAATGTGCAAGGGAATCAATAAATTTCAACAAGTGAATTTACAAAGCGCCATTACTAACCATTATAATTATTAGTAGCAACTAAATATTCTTGAAATTGTAATACCTTAGTTTAAGTACACTTCGACCGGAGTCAATTATTAGTCACTTATATTACATAGCATATACATATGTGCATCAACACCATGAGGAAATAAAAAATGAATGAATGCACTCTTAAGGTATTCAAATATCTCGTATAGACATGGTAATAACATCATATCTGACTAAGTGAGTTATCGCTACAATATTATAGAAAAAATTTTTAATCTCTTGTTTAAGAAGTTTTTTGAATTTTAAAAATGGCGGCAAATTTTTGGTATTATGTTCAAATTTGAATATGTTCCTTAAAGTCCCAATATTTAAGACTTTATTTCATATTATTGTAAAGAAAATAACTTACCCATTGGTAGTTACCTATTTTTTTTAATAGAAACAACTTAATTTTTCTTTTAAAACACCACGCAGAAAGTATGTATATGACTTTTACCCGGTTGAGATTCATCAATTTTTTGATAGTTATCTGGTCTTAACTTGAAAATTATAACAAACTTGAGATCTTCCAAATAAGGTGTCACTTCTTCTGGTCCGAGAAAAAAAATGTTAAGATCATTGATGCAAGGCTTCTCACCAAAAAAGTAAAAGAACCCCCTTTCAATACAGTCAACAAAAATTTAAAGTTCCTCCACACAAGTTAAGCCCACAATTCAAGTAAATTTATAAAAATTAGTTTTGATTTATCATTATTTAACCGAGTTGAATAAGCTGATTACGGCGTGGGAATAGGGATAGGTGCTCAGTTGGAAAACACTGCAGAAAATATTCTTACCTTACATCATTTCGCCATGAAAACATAGCAGCGCTCAACTAGTTTGCTTTCAAAACTTACCTTTGACTGTGTTCAACAACAAAAAATGGTTCATTGGTCAATTTCCATTCAAAAATCCCACTTACCATCAACTGTAGATCCAAAAAATAAAGGACAAAAATAAAAGAAAAATATTCACAGAAAAAAATAAACCAAAATAAACATTGACCAATAATTTTAAATAAAAAACCAAAGTAACATCACAAAAAACTTAAAAAAAACCAACAAAATCAACGTTTCTTTTCAGAATCAAAAATAAAATTATATTAGTTATTTATAATAATATTAAAAATTAGTTTTTTGATCTCAAGAAACTAAGTAGGCAAGTAGAGAAAACTAATAGTTTACCATTAGGCGCAACTAAAATATCATAGGCAATACCAGAAACCTGTGAAATGTTTAGATTTTCCGAAGTTGTCATGGAATTTCAACATTTTAAGGGTCATAAAAATTATTTTGACCCTTAAAATGTTGATAACTGTGCTCCTGTTATTTTGCTTCGATTGTTTATTTTGACTCTTAAACAATTATTCTGATAACTGTGCTCTTGTTATTTTGCTTCGATTGCTAAATTGCACAAAATATGATTTTGATTGTTTTTTGTGTTTTTGATTGGTTTGACGTATTTTATCCTTTTTCTGATGAACATTTCTTTAGTTGTTTTCTTTTATTGGTATGTTGATGTGATATTTGTGTGGTATAAGGGAACGTTTCATTTATCTCAGAGTTTAGTTTTTCTTGGTGGGTAGGTGTGTTGTCTTGGTTTGAATTTTATTATTTTTTTTGTGAGTAGGAGATTGTTCGTCGATAAAATATTTATTTACTCAATGTTAATAATTTTATTTTGGCATTAATAAATACCGACTTTGTTCATTTGAGAGACAAAAATATTTCCATCGAACGTCAATTAAAAGTAGCTAAAACATCAAAAACACCCAATTCAAGTACCTTCAGTAAACATTTCAATCAATTGCGTACAACAACTTGTTTAGCCGACTCCATTAGGTGGTCGAACTAATTAACGAAGCTAAGCAGGAACTGATGCGGTTAGTAAAAAGGACGGATTGTGTATGGACCGCATCGAAATTTATCAATTTGGCGGACGTTGATGATCGAAGACGATTACTTTTACAGCAGCAGCAACAGCGCATCATACCTTTTTTTTTATAGAAGCAAAGTGCCTAGATTCAATGGGCCGAACATTTCAAACAAAAAGTCTCGTTGAATTCTTTGTTGGAATCTGCCCAATAGTCCTATCGAGGATATCCTTTTCGACTTATAGCCCCAAAAATGAACCTACTTTAACTGACAAAAACTAAACCAAGTAGCATCCGCTCGATTTTCCATATATTTTTCCTAATAGCTCTAACAAAGTACTATTTAGTTATTTGAACAAATCTAGGATCAAAGATATTTCCAGGCTACTAGACACTTTCAAAAGTGTCAATTTTTTATATTTCCAAAAAGGAAACTTTTTAAAATTATGTTTACAGCTATTTACCCTAGATTTTTTTAAACATGTGTAGTATCGTCTAAAAGATAAAAACTTCTACTATCTGTCAATATGAAAATAATTTTAAACATCATATTATTATTAACCTTTTTTAAGGTCAAACTTAGTCAAGTTTTTTCAAAAATTTGTCACTTTTTTATGCCGTTTTCTAAAAAATAACTATTTAAAAAAATTTAAGTTGTACTTAACAAAATGCTCAGTATTTTTTGTTTCCAGTAAATTAAAAATTCATTTAAGTTTCATAGTCCTTAATATATTTTTTTAAAATAACCGTTATTTTACAATTATCAAAAAAAAAAACTTCTAGAGCAAATTTTATAATTTTGCTCACGTGTAGAGCACATCGAAGGAAGATGTTTGAGGTACAAAATTATATAAAATTGTATCAGATTTAAAAAACAATAGGGTTGACAGTGTCTACGTCATTAAGCAGATTCAAAAAGGTGAACACTGTTTCACCTTTCTCAAGAAATTTCTTCATAGAATAGTTAGATAAAATTGGTGTTGCTTTACTAGTAAGCACATTGGCGGTATCCATTGTGAACAAATTAATGGTATCTGTCCACCCTTTAGCTCCCTTTCTTATGGGGATCAGGACAGCAGTAGCGATGTCAATTAACATGTGCAATAGCAGACACATTATAATTTTCAGTACGCTCTTGCCGCCCATGAAGCTATTCATACTTCATTAAATTACCCAATTCTAAATAGTATTCAACACAACTTGCTGAAAAAGGTGAATGTCCAATTGCATTGCGTTCCAAATCATTTCAGTATACTTGGTAACGCAGGAAACCCTCCTGCGTCTAATGCTCGCAATAACTCTTAATTTACCTTGCTTACTAACCATATGGCATTTAACATATTTAGCCACTCTTAGACAAAAAGACTGAGCAATACGCAATACTTTTTTATCAACTCATTGGCCTACTACCAATAAACCATTCTCTTCAGCATTATTACCAAAATCTTGAAAAAGAAAGCGTCTCAGAATTCGTATTATACATTCTGCTGCCACACAAAAGTTTCTGTTTGGAAGCCAGCCACGTCTCATCTGCTAATTTTATGGTATTTAATATCAACTAACCCAGAATTATTTTGCGAGCGGTATTGCTTTCACCGTGGGCTCCTCTTCATGCAAAAATTCCATTTCCAAGTAGTTTATTAAATTTTCTCAAATAAATAAATCTACTCCAACGAATATATCAAATTGTCATTACTACAATACATATGGTATACTTGTAATTATTCTTTTGCCCAGTTTTTCTAAGAAACATATCTTTGTTTTCCAATACCTAACATGCAGTTGCCGAAGGAACCAATGGTCTAGGCGGTTTTGTATAATCCTTGGCTCATGTCTAGGAGCCAAGGGATATATGCAGACAAAAAAAAATAAACAAACAAATAAAATTTGCGTTGCAATTGAATAAATTTCCGACTCAATTAATTTCAATTTACACTCATCATCACTTCTCTACGAAGTTGGAATTATTCAGGTGAGTCCCAGCCCTTTTAAAGATTTTCGAAATGAATAGACACATGAGTAGATAAATTATAAATCATCAAAAGTAAAATTTGCAATTTCTCTGAATGGCTTTATTCCTATTGAATTGAATTCAGAATTTATATATAAATTGGATTCAACATTTCTAAATAATGCTTCAATTAATCTCTTTTAGATTTTTTTCAAGTTTCTTTTCAATTCAAAAAGTAGGCAAATAAAATTCAAAAAATAGTTAATATATTTACACTATATGTGTATTTCCAAAGGAATTGAAAATGTATAGATATTTTTATATTATTTGAACGTTTCTTTTAAAAATATATTAAAAGCCATATTGTAATAAAAGATGAAGAGGTTGTATTTTTTTATTTGCTCAATTATTACGTTTGCTGTGGAAAAAGAATAATGAAAAATAAGTACAAGATATTTCAATAAATATCATCACATAGCTGTGCTTCCGCAAGCATAATTATAATATCACCAAAAAGCCAGAAAAGCCAGCAATTTTAACGAATGAAATCTCATGGAAAGAAATTCTTTAAGAAGAGGGAGAATAATTTCCTACTCTGGCGTAAAGTAGATTTTTTTATTAGATTTTTGTCAATTTGATTATCTATTTATATACCGGATACAATTAATATTCTTGATATGAAGTATACATCAACTTTTCATAGAATTTCTCTATTCAAATTTTTCATATACACGTATTAAAATTTTTGCTATCATCTTCTTTAGGCTAGCTTATCAAGTGTAAATTTGGAGAATTCGATTATTTTCGGTGAGCTAAAATTACGAATTTCAAACAAAAAATTCATTTATTCGAATTTTTGTAAAAAAAAATTATCAATTGAAAATATTATAATTATTAATAATTCTATAAACGAAGAGAGTGTGCAGATTTTACTGATATTAAATTTTCCTATTTTTTATTGTTGTTGTTTTCCCGTACCATATTTACTATTGATAATAGAATATTCTTATTTATTTCTATGATACTAAATTAACTAAATAACAATTTTCCAAAATAAATCTCTTCCATTTAAAAAAATAAATGCAGCCTCCACTGTGATGAAATTTATCCACCTCTTGGCTTCAAAACCTTTTCATGTACCTGGATTGGAAACCGAGCTTAGGAGCGTAGTTGAGTGGGTGCAGTAAATTAAACATCGATCAATCAGCCTGCAGGAATTTGTTTCTGCACTTGGTTATTCGCAGATGCAGTTATCGAGAGCATCTTTTGCTGTCCAACTCATTGATAAAACACACCATGAACTGAACAGTGGAATTCTTCTGTCTAAAAGTTTCCCTTTCCATAGTGAGCTGTGAGCAATTAGGACAGCAGTTGAGAATAATATTAAGTTCTCGGAACTAACGTCCCAATCAGTAATATTAGGTTATCGGAACGGTCAACCCAATATTATTGCACCACATTGTTGTAAACAACAATTGTTGTATTATTATCACCAGTTATCAACAGCTTCAAAAAGAAATCGTTTTCCTTATATTTAATGAGCATATCGCAGATATTTATGCTTGCCATCAAATGAACTTCTTTAATTTTATAAAGAATCCAAACATCGAGATTGCTTATATATCCCAGCTACTTAAGATGGTCGTTAACGGTTGAATGATGTATGCTCAATGTTCCTGCATCCTCTTGCATCGTATAACGCTGATTTGGATGAATTAATACCTTAATGATGGAGGAGCGTCGTTCCGCTATGACCGAGGAGCGTCGTCACCAGCACAGAATTTGGTAACCCATCACTGGTACTCACTTTCTTGTAGAGCATTGTCACTACGGGCCGCCTACTACCCTAGGAATTGAGATGCACCCAATCAACGCGAAACACAGACCTATCAGTAATTGATTTTGGCAGCTCAGTTGACAAGATCCAGGTAGTTGCGCGTATCTCAATCGATACCCAAGCTCGCTACAAACTAACGCCTAATCGACCCAGCTCGCTTTAATCTAGGACATTTTCTCTAATTTATTGCTTGGGCCACTTCATTCATGGGACATTGTCTCAGGTTCCCTCTTTTTCTTCTTTTCTACACCTTCTTCATCTTCTCCATCATCTTCTTCTTCTTCTTAACCATCTTTCGTGTTAAGAAGAAGAAGAATGTGATGAAGAAGAAGGGAAACATTCAATCTTCTGTCAATTCCTACGGTGAGCAGTCTTAACTGTTCTCACTCCACGCACATTTGTTCAACTACCTGATTCTACCTCTAATCAGCTTCATCCATCATAGGTAGGTCCGTTTGCTAACAATCAGTAACCAGCTACAAACTAGTTATCCTAACCCGCGGTAACAAGGCCTACCTAAACCTCTACTATTATTTGCAGTGATAGTACTCGGGATCCAATCATCCCTCAGCTCCAGTTCTAAGACTTTACCTGCGATGTAGGTGACACGACAAACCATCGTGGGTCTCCCGATCTCCGTGGTACCAGTTAATTTAAGTTTTAAGAGTACTTGGTGAGTACCCTTCATTCGAAGAGCTACTCCAAGAACTACAGTAAGGGAACTTTTAGTTTCCTGGCACTGCTAGACCAGCTCAGGACCGCGGGTTCGCCAAAACCCGTAAGTCCTATGATACGGATCTACACCCAGAAGTGACCCCCTCGCGGGAAGTCCAATGCTCAATGAAATTTGTTGCAATTTGTTATACAATAAAAACATCGAGTTGGCCATATTGTCATCCTAGTTAACGAATGCGTCGATAATTAACTGAAGGAAGAGAGGCTCTACATAATCTTGTGCCAACTGAAATCTTGAATTTACCCTTAACATCATGAGACTGAAATGTCACTTAACATCATGAGACTGAAATGTCCAAAAAGGGTTTTGTCCGATCACGGAAAACACTCTAAATTCCGGTCAAGGAAAATTCTTTAAATCCGCATTGGCCATACCAAACTTATCCATGATTTCCTCATCGGTAACCAATGCCATATTTGAAGTCATTGCTTTGGTGTTCCAACTAGAGCGAACTTTCCCATTTAAAGTTTATTTAATATTTATATTGTTCATTGCCGTACAATGAACTATCGACCAGTTTCCTTAATGAAAACTATCTCAAAAATGTCAGAAATCCTGACGTTGTCAACATTTTTGCCAATATTCTTAAAGGTTTAAAGCTAATTAAATAAATATAGAAATTATTACATAATAGTTAATACTAATTAAAATCATAGGCTTCGCTTAATATTCTTAAAATTATAATTATTTTCTGTTTATTTACAATTAATTACCTTACATATATAGTCGACTATTCCATTCAACAATATTAACCATTATTTCTTAATAAAACAAAATCATTGCTGAAGCAATTTAATTAACTTCATCTAGAGTACAATAAAGGGATTGTTTATTTGCCTATGATTTAAATACAACTAAAAGCAAATATACAAAAACAACAAACAAAATATTTCCAAAAGGCCATTTGATTTTTTTGATAAAGAGAATCAGAACTGACACTGTCTCCATGTTGACTCGCAACCGAACAATTTCATAACATTTATCATATTTTATAGGACTTTTAAATGTTTCCTTTTTCAGCATAAAATTTACATTTCAATAAATTAATGCTTTCATAAAAGGAAATAACAAATAAAGTTAATTTAGTCATAAAATTCCAAAAATTATTAGTTTTGTAATATTCACTCACACGTTATGGTCACAGAGTCCATAAAAATTGTTGAATAATTTTTTGATCTTTTAGAATTTCTTTAGCTCTACTTTGCCCCTCTTACTTTACAAAGGAATTCCTATTTAGTATTTTCTAAGGATTGATTTTTTTTTCGAACTTCATTTAAAATTAAGTTGGTTTTTGTAAAATTGAGTAATGCGTTTAAAGATTTTACAGGATTTTATACTGGTACCATTAGAAATTGAAAGATAGAAAAAGAAAAATTACAGTCCTTTATGAGTACGATGATAGAATATAAAAATGACAATAAACTTTTTACTGAAGAAAAATGAAGAAAATGTAAGCTTTCAATAAACCATTATACACTCTTAGATACTCGTAGTAAATTCGAAAATATTTAAATCTGAAAATGCCAACAAAAAAATTAAATTAAATAATGACAGTCGTTTATAAAACATAAGCTTCCGCTGAAGAGAGTAAAATTATTTTCAAATTGAAGGAAATCTTTTTCTATTTCCAGATTAGGATTTTCTGCACGCAAATTTTCCAATATTTTTCTTTTCTTCATTTTTGTTCGAATTTATGGTCTGTAAAATCTAAAAAAATTAAATTTATTAACATTAGATTTGACAGAAAAAAACACGACCAGATAATTTTTATTTCTTTTTTTTTGGTATAATTTCTTGAGTAATCTAAGAAAAGAG
The DNA here is from genome assembly GCA_958298945.1 of Atherix ibis. Classification (NCBI taxonomy): domain Eukaryota; kingdom Metazoa; phylum Arthropoda; class Insecta; order Diptera; family Athericidae; genus Atherix; species Atherix ibis. The sequence continues at coordinate 11,405,757 of OY282609.1, read as the reverse complement.
AAATTCAAATACTTTAATAAGAATATTTAAAAAAAATGGCATTTTTTATCTTTTACTTTTTTCCAGACAAACTTCTTTTTATTAGTGAAAAATACCTGCTTAGGTTTTTACTAGACTTAAAGAAATATTTTCATATAAAAACTGTAAATGCATTAATCTGGAATTTATTTTTAGAAATCATCATCAACGGAGCGAGAAACTGGAGTTCGATCTAGTCCTTCTGAATCAAAGAACTCCAGACGTCCGGGATTTGCACAGTGGTATCGCAGTTCGACACTCTTAGCATGTTTTTGTCATTATAGCTAATGCCGCAGCTCCGCCGAGGGAGGGACTATCTTGTCTTCTGGAACCATAAATGCAGTTATTTGTCTTCTGGAACCATAGAATTGGAGATTCAATGTCCAGCGTACTGCACTCTATTGAACTTAAATTTTATCTCCAAACCACCTCAGTAACGGTCGAGGAACTCATCATTAGATAGGCTTTGGAATTTTCCATCGTCGTGTAGGACGATGAGAAAATATTTTCTGAAAGATCCTCTTCTCAAAATCGTACAAGAATTTGCAATGGTCTTTGCTAAGAATCAAAGTGTTAACCCCTGAACACACAATTCATAAGCTCACTAAACAATAAATCAGTAGAAGAATCAAACACTTTGAACACACAGTTCATAAACTCATAAAATAATAAATCGGTAAAACTAAAACTGAAAATAATCTATCATTTTAAAAATATTTAAACAGACAGCCCTACAAAAAAGAAAAATTGAATTTGCTAAGTGATGTCATTCTCCAATACAAAGTTTCCACAGAATACATGAAGACTGATAAGACTAGAGTCCTGTAGAGCAGAAATTGCCATCAAAATAGTTTAGATTGAAAGAATTAGGCTCTGTGTGCTGCCAAAAGCCATTCGCTAATTTTTTCCTCTATATTGTTATCGAATGCAACCCTTGACCCCCAAATAGCGAACCTATTTAACTCGTTTCTAAGCTATAATATCATTTGTATTGTATATGCGATTAGTGCTAATTGGTCTTATCCTCGACGTCAACACTGCCACCATGTACAATAGAAAAAACGAAAATGCGTCTCTTTACCGGAGACCATTGTGGATGTAAAATGGCTCTGAAAGTGATTTAGATGCTTTTATACTTCTTATCAATTTTATCGGCGATGCCTAACTCTCTTATAGATGTGTAAAGTTTTACTCTAGGCTATGCTATCATAAGCAAATTTAAAGTCGATAAACTTTAAATTCAATAGTGGATCTATTAACCATATTCCAACAGTATTTCCATCGACTGCTGCAGAGAGATTTTCTGATCTGTTACTGATTTTCCTAGAGTGAAGCCCTTCTGGGATGGGCCAATAATTTATTTTATTTCTAAAACAAACATATCTTTCGAAAAAAAAATATTACTCAAAGCATGACTTGTTTATTCATTAATATATTATGTATAATATTTGAATTTGCCTCTATAATCTTCCACTTCAATTCCTGAACAAAGAAATTCCCAAATTCATCTTTAAAAGGAATATTTAATTTTTCCAAAGAAATATTTGACTTTTAAGAATTTAAACTCTAATCAAATTATTAAAATGAAAGAAAATTTTACTTTTTGCATTGAAAATTATATTATTTTTTTTCATTCATAAAAAAATATAAAATTTGTTTAAAATTTTTTTTTATATAAAATTGTTGTCATTATTATAAAGTACAATATAATAAGGGATAATAAAATTAGTTGCCTTTTTTTGCATTTTAAAATTTTCTGTTAATAACCCTTTTGACATTTGAGCGGAAAAAATTTACATTTTTCTATAAAAATTAGAAATTATATTTAGTTAATTATTTAGTTAGAATCGGACATTTAACTAATTTTTAATAAGCTTGGAGAATGGCATATTCACGAACAATAATTTTAAATTCATAATAGAATACATAAAAATGTTTGGTGTCATTTTGTTTTATACTATAGTGTATTCTCTTTTCAAGATTTTTTTCTCCTTTGAAGGAAATAAGTATTTGTTAAACGATTCAAAACTCAAATAACAAAGGAAATTGTTTCACCTAAGTATATTTTACAATTTCTTTGCGTTCATATTTCTCATGTTTTTAAAATAGAGATTTTTTTTGTGACATGGAAAATTTAATTTTTTTTTCAACTTTATTGTAAACTAAAAATGGTTAAGCCCTTTTAAATTTATGAATCATTTTAACTTTTATAATATTTATAATATTAAAAAAAAGTGTTTATATGCCTATAAAAAACATACACTCATGGATATGTTGTAAATACTAACATAAGACAAAAACGTTTTCTATTAATGCTATGTCATTCCAGACGCACAACATTTTTTGATATCATAACGAAATTGTGGTGTAAGGGTAAATAGACTCCTGTACAAATGTTCATAATGAATCCCATCTACAATAATAGGGTAAGCCATCTTTAATATAAGTCTGAAAAATATGTTACTAGACTAGCTAAAATGACAACTGAGGAGCATATAATATAATAAGTAGTATCACGTTGGGACAATTCAAACCATCGCCTGATTACAGACATCCATCCACACAGGAACATATGACAGACCATGCTTTGATTGATGCATGTTTCGGTCTAAGCATACTAGAGAAAATATATGATTATTTTTTAACTAAAACATATGTACATGTTTCCTTTAAAATGGGGCAGAATCCCTTTTGAATTTGGTTTCCAAACAAATGCAAAAGGATTCCAAACAAATGCAAGTTTATTGATTTTATAAATTCTATATTTTATACTCTAACAGAAAAAGAAAAATCTTTGGAAAATTTAAATTTCAAAATTTTGACTATCTTGGAATTTGTCAAAAGATTTTACAAAGAAAAAAAAACAAGGAAACATTTTTTTTTTTCAATAAAAAGAAAGAAAAAATGCACACTGATGTAGATGTATGTGAAGGTAACATTCTAACCAATTTTTTTTACAAAAAAAAGTATTCAAAATGCTCGCAGTACAAATAAAACATTTTTCTATACTTTATAAGAAAATCTCCAAATATAAGTACGATCCCATATTTGATACTCGTACGTCTATCTGTACGTACATACAAATAATTTCTACATTCATACAGATACGTGTAGTGTAGATACTCGTAGATGAATAAAAAATAAATGTATAAATATATTTTAGAAAAATATGATTTATTAGAATTTTTATTTAAAATCAATAAGAAGTTTTTTGCATAAATATTCTAGAATGTAATTTTAATGTTATTTATTATACAGTATTCGTTCGAGAACATAAGTTTATGAGCAAATATATCGTTAAATAAACAAAGTATTGATCATAAAAATACTCAAGTCAGTATGCCATAGTTCGCATATAATCGAAATTGAATTCAAAATCATATTTTTACAATTCATTTAAAAAAAGGTGAGCTATAATAATATGTAATCTTACAATTCTCATCGATATCGGAGCCTATATGCTCATATACTTGTATGTATGTGTATGAATACTAAAAATAATAGGTAAAATTGAAAATACTTGTATTATTCCGGCAGGTGAAATTTTATATGAAATGAAACCGATTATTTCTCAGACTAATATATTATTTCACAATTTTCTTTGTTTCAATTATTGTAAAAAATAAATATTGAAAGTATACTCGTAACTAGGATACACTCGTAAATAGAGTCTCTATGAACCATACTCCTAGTGACCAAAAACAATTAATTTTTAAATTAAAACTTGCCTATAAATAAATGAAACAGTGTAAATAACAATATCCCCTTGGGGCATAGGTAGTGCCATTACGAAAATACTTAGTAGAATAACAGCTGTTATGTTGGTTTCTATTATACATTTTTCTTCAAAAAAAAAAAGAAAGAAAAACGACAATTCTACAATAAGCTGATAATACTATTGAAATTGCTACTACGAATCAGGATTAATGTACTGCATTTTTATGGTTCACGAGAGCAATTCTTCTTCTTCTACTTCTACTATAGAAGGAATCTTACAACACGTTCGAACACTTATCGATGCAATTTTTTCCAAACCCCAATTCAATAGCAATTTTCTGTTTCCACTTTCAACATACAAACACAAAATCATCGTAACAAGTGCACTCTTAAAAATTGAAGGTGTTATAAAATATATAACTTATCTTTAAAAGAGTGCAACTTTTTCAGCAACAAAAAAAAATTCCTTGAAAAGATCGTGATTTATTTGCCAAATTAAAGAAAATTAATTTCAAGATACTTCAATACTGAGAGATGCTTAACATTTTTTTCTACTATTAAATGAGTGACTTTTATGTATTTTCCTCTCCATAGCTCCTAAATTATAGATTTGATAACATAAGAAATGCACAACATTTTCTTTTCTAATTATGTGCTTTTGAGGTTCAATATTTTTTAACGAATAAAAGTTGAATAAACAGTAAATAAGGATCGAAATGATTAAGTTTCTACTCAATTATTTTGTAGTATTTTTTCGAATGGTAAAATTTTATTTGACTAAAATGAAATTGGAATTATTTTGAAAAATAATTCTTTAAAATCATATTTTATACTTTAAAAAAAATATAGTCCATTATAAAAAAAAATATTCTACTTATTTTTTTATTGTATTATAAATAAAAGTATATAAAAAACGTTGAAAGTTTAAAAAAATACAAAAAAATTTTAATATCTACACTATTTTTTAATGCAATCACATTTTTTCAATATTTAATTTTCATAGTTCATATTAAAAATAATACATTTTAAAAAAAAAAAAATTATGGCTTTTTCTATAAATTTATCGAAATATTTGGTTTTTGTGGTTAATATTTTTTAATATAACTTTCAAAAAATGGTTTAAAAATTAATTAGAAACTAAAATATTAGTTTTATTAAAAAAAAATCTATACCAAAATAACAATAAATTAATTTTGATTGAAGATTGAAAATATTTCAGACAAACTGGTAAACAGTAACTCGAGACAAATTAATACTCGTAATTTACAAACCAAAAAATAAATATTCTCAAATAATCTAATAGCACTGATACTTCCGCATAGCTCTTGGCTTATTTTCAAATGCTTTATATACGAAATAATAAAATAAATATTATATATATAAATTTGAGTACAAGCATACGTAATTTTAACAGTAATATTAGAGATATGGCAATAAAATATTGGTTAATGTTAGAATTATGTTGTTGTTGTACTCTAAGAATATTATTACGAAAAGTTAAACTACTTACTTTAAATGCAATACTATATATGAATATCGATAACTCATTTTATGATGTTATTGCTTTAGTAAAATATGGTTAAGAAATTACAATATATTATTTCATGATTAATAATTCCTTGTAATAGAATATAATTTTTGAAGCAAAATAAATCGAAATGGTTGATTATAAATTTTTGACATCTAAAAAAATATATTCGAACAATATAAATTTAAGACCAATTTGATTTATTTAAAAATACTGTAATTGAAAACATAAAATCACGTTGAGCTTAAGTAGTTATGCAAAATTAGGTGAACCAATTTCCATATTTTTTTACGGTTTACAGTTATAAATACTTGTTGTCCAGAATGAGACGGTTTGCATTAAAATCCAAGTTAACACTGTAAAATGATATTCCATATACAAGGTGAGCCCTATTAGATTGACCATTCAGCCAACATTAAAATTTTGCCAGGTTTTGCCCAACAGCTGTCATGCAGCACGTTTATGAAATTTCAGTTCAAGTAAATGTTTGCCTTGGAGCATTACACGCTACCCGAATATGTTGAAATTGTTCAGCTGTACATTTAAAATAATTTTGCAATTGTAAAAACTGAACATGCGTAGAGAGAAAAAAAAGGGAAAAGTGCGGCGTCAAGCAAAAAAATTGTCAGCTCTACAGGACCGAAAACCCTGAAATTATTGAATTTACTATGTGGTACAGTATTTATGCTGATATGATTATTGTGCCGTTTGTTTTTGAAGATTTACGTGATCAAGTAAAAACCGTTAATTAGGAGCACTACGATAACCAATTTTTATATGCAAATAGTATGGAATAATTCTGGTTTTAACAAGACGACGCTCCACCCCACACAGCTCAAAACAAAACTGAATTTTTGAAGCCTTTATTCCCTGATCGTTTGATATAAAAAAATTGGGATTTTGACTGGCATCCACATTTGTCTGATTTTACGCAGCCACAATTTCTCCTATTGCGCTACTTACAGTCAAAGTTTTGCATCACCAGGTTTTAGCAGCTGTATCGACCGAAACACTTGTAAATGTGATGAAAAGTGACAAAAAAGGGCATATTACGCCATTCGAGCTCAGATCAACCACTTGCGTGATATTGTATTAAAGAAGTAATAATAACAAATCTTGAACTAAATTATATAATTTTAATGCGGTCGTTTTGTCTTGAGTTCATTATTCAGCTAATGATGTATCTACTGTTCTGCTATTGTTTTTTTTTATTTTTTTAAGATATTCGATAAATATTATACCATATACATTCCAGAAAAAAGTAGCCATAATCTTCGCTGCCGATGGAATCGTTTTTGCCTTCTCTGATGTATGTTCGCTAAAAAAAAGTCCTTTGTTTTGACTGAAATTTGGTTCTTGGTATGTTTATGAACTTTGGGTGTGTTTATGTTTCATGAACAGTTATGAATCTATGTAAAAATGTGTTTGGATGACACTTTAAATTATCCAAACACTCCATTGAAGTTGTTACACGAACACGTTTTCGGTAAGATATTAGCAAACATACCCAAAATTTTATTTGGTATGATTGATATTTCATATCCAAAATTTTATGTAAGATATTGCCTACAAATTCTTTTGAGATATTTATCAAATCAGCTATCTTATAAACTATAATTCTGGAGTCTTTTAAAATGATATTATGGATTTTGTAAATAATTTCTTCGGTGCTGGCCTAAATTGATCATTCGGAAAGCTCAGCCCCACTTGTACTCCTATGACCACAATTGAATTCAGTTAATCAATCCTAAACTATTCAACGCAATAATTAGGAGTTCCCATTATAGTTTTTGGACGAAAAGTTTCGTTTTGATTTAAGATATTGTTTTTTCTCCAACAACAATATTAACAACGAAATTCACTTTTTTCATATTTATAAAAAAAAAGCTTGTCTCCTTTCAATGGCCGATAAAACTAAATTAATTAACAGATATATATAAAATTTTCTAGTGCGCCTTTTTAAAAATCCCAGACAGTAGAAAGATTATTGTTTTGCTACTATCAGCTATTTTTTCTTGCACTTATCACTGACTTATCATATGCTTCCACTCATATAATTCATATTAACAGTCTATAATCATAGTATTTATGTATTATTCATACTCAATAAGAGTTTACAAAAACGAAAACAAATACTTTGTCTATTGACACCCTATAAGTATCAATCTTTTGACCATATCACCTCCTATGATAATGTATTTGATCATATTCTGAACAGTAATAGTAAGTCAAATACACGTATTATGGTTTCATTAGTAAAGTATTCAAAACAAATGTTAACCTTCAAAATATAAACTTATATACTGTTTTGTGATTGTATGGAGAATTTCCAATTAACAAACTACAATGTACGAGTAGCTTATGTTAACACAAATAATAAGGATTGATTGGATAAAATTTAAATTTACAAATAATTTGACATAAATTTACCAACATTCATAAAAAAACTCATCGAATTTTAAACAAAAAAAATAGTTTATATTAAATTTTTTTAAGTTTTTATTTAAAAGATAAATACTACAAATAAGGAATATTAAAAATTCAATTAAAAGTTGTTCTCTTTTCCATTGTTTTTTTTTGGAATTTTTAGCTAGACTATCTAAATCACCTCAATTTAACTATAAATTAAGGTTTTTAAAACAGTCACAAAGGTATTATGATGTTTATATTTAATGCCTAAAAATATATAATATATAAATGTGTACACATATGTCCATAAAATAGAATACGAAATTAATATAAAGCTGACTTTTACACAAAAAGGAACGTATAATTATAGATTTTGTATTGAAAATTTGTATATATTTTCTAAAATATTCTATTTCAATTATAATATATATACGACTATAAGGACATACGTATGTATGTTATAAATAGAATTAACCTAGCTCAATAGTTTATAATGAAATCAATACTCATAAATTGAAAGGTAAAAAGAATCAAATTTATACTCTGGATATAGAGTTTTGCTATTCCGAGAAAAGTCGACATAAAAATAATACTTTTTAGTATTGAAAAAAAAAAACTGAGAAATAATATTATTGTTTCTATGGAAAATAATAATTTATTTACATTGTAAAATACGATATTATGGATTGTATTTCTGACGAATTAACGAGATATTTTTGTTGAATGAATCCTCTTCAAAATAGTTATATTATACAATTGATATTTTTTGCTGACTTTCCAAAATATGATATAAATTTTTGTTAGAAAAATGTTCTCCTCCTTTTAAGTTAAATTTTACAAAATTTTAATGTCAACTTATGGAAGATAAAGCTTTGTGGAGGCATTTGCACTAAACAGTCAAAACTATTAGGTTCGAAACTTTTCACTATAAACTAACAGCTATTATTATGAACAGTTTTAATTAAGGACGTTTTATCTTTAATATTAAATAAAAAGAGTGTGTAATTTATAATAAATATCCTTATTGCAAATTACAGAACATTTAATTGCAATATTATCGAAATAACTACCACAGCTTTCTTGGCCAAAAGCTGCAATTTTAAATGATTCTTCAAATGATGTTGTACTCCATCACAGAAAGTATTGTGTGTATATTGGCATAGAAACTCCAGTTTTTCATATATTATAATGAGCTACACAATAGTTACATTAACTGATTCAACTGAAGAACTAACATTAAAATGACCTCGAATGACTTTAACGCTTCATTTACTAATTTAATTTAATTAAAAATTCGTAAAAAAAGTTCCGAAATTTAAAAAAAAAATACGGATTTAAATCATCAATGGAAGCCGGAGTTAAATCAACGAAGAGCCACATGCGGTTATAAGAACGGAAAAAATACGGATTTAAATTATCACTGATTTAACGTAGTTTCACTGAAAAAAGTCATATTGTATTAAATCGAAGGATCTTGATTAGAGCCAATTGAAGCCCAAAAAATACCTTATCATCTTTCGATACCTCTCGCCATTGACAGATACCGCCGGGCTAGCCAAATTTCGAAAGCAAAATCCACATCCGACAATAGGTTTTTCTGAATGCCAAGAAAGCTCCTAGTAGAACTGTTGTGATTACTTTTTGTCCCAAATCCAAAAAAATTGCTTGTTTACGTAATCATTTAGCCGAAAATGCACTTTATATTTAAAAATAAATTTTGCACCAAATCTGGGAAAAAATAAATATTTACTATCTCAATGCATTCTGAATTTCTTATTAGTTAAATAGTAGGTACAAACTATTGAAAATCACCTTATAATACCTTAGTTTTACCAATTTTTCTCCATATTTTGGAATCTTGGGTCCATAATAAGATTTATTGGGAAATTTTGACATAGTTTTACAATGCATCCATCTAAAGATGTTGAGAATTCTTCAACGAGTATAGATACGAGTAATACTTATGACCACCGGAGAGTAAAAAAAGTCACTAACTATAATTTGAGCTCAATATACTATTTCAAAATATGCTATCAAGACTGTTCCGATTATTAACTATTTATCCACAACCAAAGAAAGTCCTACTCTTATAGTTTAAAAACTTAGCTCTACTGACTAAGAAAAGAAATAAAATTTTATTTTTATCTTTTGTTTTTTTTTTTTGTTTTGTTTACGGAGATACGATTTCCAATTTCACAATATATATTCAACTATAACAATTCGAACAGATCACTTTTAGCTGTAATTAAGTAAAAACTCACCAAATTGTTTTCGACATTTTAGATTGGAATCTAAATATTGTTGTAATTAATTAATACTAGCAATCTATTAAATTTTTTTTTCATACTATTCAACATAAACGAATACACAATCCAAAGTTCTGTGTTTCTATTTAGGCCTTAAAAACTTTTTTTAATCTTTTCTCGTATTTCATTTTACCGAAAAGATATAACAAAAAAAAAAAAAACAAAAAAAATTGACTGTCAATCAATATTGTATACTTAATCCTTCGGAAGAAAAAAATTAATTCCCAATTGACCTGTCCTAAAAAGTATTGGTAAGAAATATATATTAAGACTGTTACCAGCGATCAAACTTTCAGAAAATTTATTCTCAAATATATTGGCATGTGTAGGAATTTTTGTCACTCCTGAAAAAATGTGGCCATTTGTTAAGAAGGATTTATGTCGGAAAATCCTTTACCTGGTGAGACGATACGTACACATATGCTATGCAATCCAAATGGCTTTGTGGAGCTCATATTTTCCGCAAAAAATAAACCTAAATAATTAGACCAAATTACTTCTAATACCCCAATTAGTTGGACGTTTTTTTCTCCATTTATTTATGATTTACTTGTATTTACTGTAAAGTTTTTCTACGAAATTAACTTTTTATTGTACAAGCCATATTGCGCTATACCAAATGCGCATACTTTTTTTAAATACGTATAGAATTGAGTATATTGAATGGTATGATTTAATATATTATTGATCCGGGATCAAAATATACAAAATGTAATTGTTTATTTGTACTTTTTATCTGCTTACTATTATTACAGATCACGTGTACCAACTGCGTGCTAGGCTCCTTAAAAGAAGAGACTTTATAAGAAGTTCTTATTGTCCATTTCAGTGGTTGATTCTCCTTTAACAAGGTGTGTTTATTTAAGTATCCTCTCTTTTGAACGGCAACAGGAAATCTTTTTTTGTATTTGTTACAATATTCTTTTCTCCTTTTTTCATATTTTGTTGAGCTTTCGGTGTCAAAAAAATTCATTTTTTAAAATATAAATATTTTATATAAAAATAATGCAATGTCAGACTAGATTTGTTTTTATTATTATTTTTATTTTACGTATACTATTCACCCCATTTCCTTACACCAAAAAAAAAATAAAGATATTATTAATAGCAGTAAAAAAAAAGAAGAGTTAGATAAATAATTGATTCATTTTAATTTAATTTTTTTCTCATCATTCATGTATTAACTGATTTCGAAATGAACATTTTTAATATAAATATTTACATTAAACTTTATTTATTTTTCATTCATTTTGCTTATGAAATATCCTTATAAACCATTTTATTTGCAACGTAAATTTTTTCCAATTTTTTCTATTTTTGTTCTGTTGTATCCGTTTTATTTACGTTTATTATGTTAATGAAAATTGTGATAAATATGATGATTATTATGATAATGGTTATCATTATTTATTATTAATAATACACTATATTATGGATTGATTTATTTTTCTTTTGAAAACAGATGTTTCTTTAATCTATTCTGGTATAAAAGAATATTTATAATAAATTGAAAATAATTGACGGATTCAATTTCTATTTAATTTGAATATTTTTCTCATTTATATTAATTCAGAAAATAATGTGGTTTACTTTTGGATTTATTGTAAAAAATAGAAATAAAAATTTTGAAAAAAATCTACCTGCCTTAGTATGGGAGGAGAGGAAAATTAAGTAACAAAATAGTATTTTATAAAAAATGAACTAGTGAAATTATTTAGAAAAAAAAGATTTTAATGCAAAATAAAGACTAAAGAACCAAAGTAAGATAAAAAGAAAGTAGAAATTAGTTACTCTACAATAAATTAAAATGATAAAATACCATATTTCGTAGCTAATTAAGAGTGAAAACTAAGAAAATGATCAATTCGATCTAAAAATAGTCGTTCTAAAATAAGTTTTTAATCATAAAATTTTTAAATAAATCCATCAGAAATATTAGAAGAAAAAATTGATTAATTTTAAAAGATTTATAAACATTCTTTTAAATTAATTATAAAATTTTTTTTTTAATTTCAAACCGAGAGTTACTTAAAAGGAATTAAAATTGGATTTTTTTCTGCTGAATTTTCTTTGACTTTTTAAATGAATTTCATATTTATTTATTATTAATACATAATATATATATATATATATTTTTAAATTTTCTTTTATTTCTATTTCTTAATTATATTTTTTATATTTAAATACCATATATATGCATTTATCTATGTAAATATTAAAATTATATTCTTTTATTATAATTTTTATTTACATTAATTAATTTTTTATTAAAAATCTTATAGGTTTTTTTTATATTTTCTTCATTTGTCTTTTAAAATTATGGTATTTTGATTTTATCGTTTAAGTTTTAGTTAATTATTTGTTGAATATACACAATATTTTATACACATATATTTGTGCATATATTTTTTATTATATTTATAAATTAATATAATAATTATACAAATTTTAATTAAATTCTGTACAAGTTTGTTTTCTTCAAATATAAACCAGTTATTTTTTTAAATAATTTTTATCGATTAAATTGGTTTTCTTCTATTTTTTAGTTTCATTGCGAAATTATTGCAAAATATAGAGTCCCAACAAACATGCAAGATTTGAATATTGCGCCATTTGTGTGGTAAAGTGTTGCTAACAAAAGAAAAGGACAGCGTGACAGGTTATTAAAAATGGCGCATGTTTTTACAGTTGAGTAATATTTTAAAAATAATGTAGGTTTGGCTGCTGCAGTTCGCAATTTTGGTACAAAGTATTGTCAGAATAGTGATTTAACTTCATCAACTTTGAAGAAATTAATCAAAAACTAAATACTTTGGCCGTCCTTGAACAAGTTGTTCAATACAAAACATCGAAGCAGTTCCTGAGAGTATTCCTGAGAGTCCAAGAATATCAATTCGGCACCGTACTCACGAATTGGATATTTCAAGAAGCTCCCTAAATAATGTTCTCATGAAATATTTGCATTTTCATGCTTACAAAGTTTAATTGACTCCAGGACTAAAGCCTACTGACTACGCACAGTGAATGGAGTTCGTTCACTAGATTATGGAGCAACAACAAGTCGAACAAAATCATCTTCAGCGATTTTTCATGTTGATGGCTTGGTTAGTCGACAAAATTGTCACATTTGGTGCTCAGAAAATCTACAAGTGATTGTTGAGAAACAAATGCATCCTACAAATTGTTACTGTTTGGTGCAGATTTTGGGCTTGATGCATCATCGGACCATTCTTCTTCGAAAATATGTTAATTGTACTCGCTATCGCAACATGAAATTCAAGTTTTGTGCTTAATTGCAAGATATGGATGTGGACAACACGTGGTTTCAACAAGACGGTCTCACATGCCATTCAGCCCGAGAAATAATTCAATTACTGCATGAGTCAATTAATTTTTAGGTGAGCCTTTCTATTAAATTTTTCAAAATATCTCAAAAATAATTTATATCGAGAAAAAAATGATTTATTATATAAATCAAAAAAAGGCTACATATTTACCACATACAATTTAAGATGTATCAACTTTCGTATAAATAGAAAATTTCAATAATTAAAGTAGATAATCATATTAAAAGGTGTAAACATTTGCTTTTAATGTGTAGTAAACATTTTAGCAAAACTACGTCTGAAACTGGAGGTTTTTTTGTTTACCTAAAATACTTATTGAATTTCTTCTAAGATCTTTATATATTAAAATTATATATGAATTTCCCACTTCATTTTAGAAATGAATAATTTTTTGTCGATTTTTTTTTGAATGAAAATTTCTTTTAATTTCATTATCTTTAGATCATAATATCCATAATTCTTAAGACTATTTAAAAAACAGTTAAGAAAAAAAAATTTTGTATTATTATTGTTATTATTAATTATTCACATCATTATATAATTTCTATTTAATTTTAAAATTAATTAAAATAAGCAGTTTTAATTATCATAAAATTAAATTTGAAATTGTTTTCATTATTAATAATATTGTGATATGCACTAAAATTGAAGATGAAAGGCGACATGAATTGCCGCGTTGCATCGCAGCTGGATGTTCGCCTGAAAATTGATATATTTTATTGCATTCAAAATTTTTTTTTGTTTCACCAAAAATTTTTAACCAATAAAATTATGAAATCAAAAAAAAAAAAAAATAAAGAAACCAATTCAAAACAAGCTAAGGAATTTTAATTAAGACGATAAAGATTCTAATCAACATTGAAAATAAACTTTACGAAATTGCAAAATGAAAACAAATCCCCAAAAATATTACACAATTAAATCATGATAATTTTTAACCAAATAAAATACTAATACATTTTTTTATATAATAAAACAATAAAATCATACGAGAAAGATATAAAACAAATTGTTTTTATAATATTAATAAAAAACGGAAATAAATTACCATTAATTACGTGGACCATTACGCTTGCTCCTTCCGCCGTTGTTGGTAGGCAAGTATAATTACCGGAATCTGATGTTTCTGCATTTGCTATCCTTAACCTTGAAAGAAAATAAATTATTTTCACTTTTTTTTCCTACAATATTTTGTAAAATTTTCGTTCTGTTTCTTTTAAAATAATACGAATTTTCCGCCTAATTTGGATATACTTTTATCGACTATTAGTTAATATTTATCAGGGTTTACAGTCAATATAAATACAATTAGTATATAAAATATAAAATTTTTATGCAAATCCTGTAAAAGATTTTAATACTTTTGTTTGTAGCTAAATGCTCTTAGGCTGAACATATTTTTGAGCCTATTAGAATGCCACTTCAATAGGTTATTCGTGAAATACAATTAATCGAAATTATTTGAGAAAAAATCTATATTTTTAAATTAAATTTAAATTAAATTAGGACCTAAAAAATTAAAATAAATAGTTGAAAGTAAAAGAAAATTTTTTCAAGAATATTCGAAAATTTTTTCAATTATTTTCTTGATAAAAATTTAGTTGAAAATTTTGGTAGAAATTCAAATCTTATTTTTTTCTTGGACTTCACATCAAAATGCATCACAATCCAATCAAATTTTAATGAATATTCATCTATACCTTATATATATTGGAAATTCAAATATATTTTTAAGAACTTTTTATCTACTTGGCCTCAACACTAAGTAGTCGGCAAAAAAAACTATACAAAACTTACCTAGATTTCAATGTTTCTCCTAATTGTGATTCCATAGATATTCGTCGTGATAGATCGCTGCTTATATCGTTGGGATGTACATCAAATGGTGTTATAACAAATGTACCACGATACCAATAAATAGGCCCTATATCCTGTGGCGGTTGTCGTACGTGGCATGTTAGAGTTATAGCGCTTCCAGCTTTCACATATAAATCTGGTGGACCAACAATAACTGCTTTTGCTTCAGCTGATGTAACTATATTTTATGCAAGAAAAAAAAGCAACAATAAAAATATTTTACAAAAATCACTTTGACGTATACTTAAACTACTTGAAGAATTATTGAAAAATAAAACTAAATTCTAAAAATATAAATGGTAAATAATTTTTTATTATCTTTTACGTTAGCTATTATTTATTTTATTATATTATATTCATAGTTAGTTTAAAAATCATCAATTATTATACTCAATTATAAATAAACACAAATTTTACAAAAATTCTGCACATTTTGACCTTTCTGATACGTTCCCTAAGTTTAAAAAATGAACAAAATAACTTTTAGTTTCCTATCAAAGTTAACTTAAATGAGGTTTACTAATTAATTAAGATAAATAGTTTTTCAATACCCAGATAATTTCACTTCATATGAAATATTTTAATGTAACTATTTTCAAATAAAATTCAATATTCCATATATTGGAAAAATTATAAAGTTTTACAGAATAGAATGTTTGGATATATTCTCATGGGCAAATACTGCTAGACTAACTTTAAGATAAAACTTTTAAAGTTAATATTTTGAACAAACACTGAAATAAATTAACTTGAAAATTTCATAACACGTTTAAAAATTAATTTAATTTTATAGAAAAACATAACTTTTCATTAAGCCAATATTACATTGGGTTTGAAAACTAAATAAGTGCGTTTAAAAGAAGTTGAAAATGTATTAATTAATTTATGTATTTTTCTGCCGTTCTACACATAAATATTGTAGAAAAATCCTTTGCACCGCCAAAAAAGTTTTACATTTTGTAATATATAATAAAATGAGAAAATAAAAATTGAAACCTGCTGACTCATTTTTGTTTACTTCAACAGTTTCTAATAAAAAGTTTTCTATAATTTGAGTTAAGTTCATGTACATATTTTTTTCTGTGCACTTTAATGTCTGGTTGTCTAGTTACCAAATGACGATTCCCAAATAATCTCTTTCTTTATTACAGTTTATGTATCTAAAGTAGATTCTTTTTTACTATAGTATATGCACAAAAATCCATTTTGTTCTTGTATAAAATAGTCAGAGGTCAATTGAAAATGAATTAAATCTTGTTCAGATTGCAATAACGGTTGTATGACCATTAAATTCGATTTGCTGCATCTGAGCTTGATCTTGATTTCACTAGTTCATCTCTAGTAGTATTCTCGATCATTTAGGATTCTACTCTTTTGCATAAATAAGGACCAAAATGGAAAAGGTAATAATACGAAGTACGACGAACTCTAAAAACATGGACGAGTTTAAATTTTAGCATACTTTTCAGGAGAAAACTGGCAATAAACGACTAACTGATTCTGACTGAGAGCCACTCAGAAGGATCGAAATAAAATATTCCAGAAGGGGAAGAATACTTCCGGATGGACTGTAGTATAACAGACAAAGGGAAGGTACCAGCAACAACAGCAGTTCCAACCAAAGAGTGGCTATCAGCAGTATTCACATCAGTAATATTCTGCCACTAACAGCGTATATGGCGCAATACTAGCACATCAGAGATGCGATAAATTTTCCCGAGGGTGTGTTTCTGACATGTCACGTTTCTTTCGACAAATTTTTATCTTCCTTTTATAAAAATATTATTGCAAAAACCGTTCACATATTTATAGACGTATGTGTAGCATTAATACATAAATTTGTCCACACATGTACTCATACATATGGCATTATTATTAGACTTTAATTTATACTGAACATTTTTTCTTAGTTTTTAAAGTTTTCTAAAATAATATTGCATCTTTTTTTTTATTTGATACAAAATGAATAAGAATCTTTTCCCATACACAAACTAAAAATAGTTTTTTTTTAATAAAATTCATTATAATTCTCCAAGTTAGTTATTAATTACTATCTCTAAATTAAATTAATTGGCTCACACTAGTTTATTTACAATTAATTAGGTCACTAGTTTATTAAGCAACTTACTTCTTCTACAAATTATATTATAAAAACCTTAGTAAATAATTCGTTCTAATTTCAATAATGAGATAACGAATTAGAATTCCAATATTGTTTATTCAAATTTAATCCTTTTTATATTATTCAATTGTAATGAAATAAATAAAATTATACTTATAAGCCACCTCTACGTAAAATGGCTCATTTTATAAATTGATAAATTATATTTTTTAGAGCTTTATAAAGTTATAGAATAATTGATCTGCCATGAGAAGTAAACCTTTGCAAGTTTGTTTTGACTATTATAAAACTATTATCGATCATGGAATAGTAAGTCTTAGTGGAAAACTAAAAATAATCGTTCTCGACGGATATTTCATAGGCATTTGACAAAGTTTGGCGTCGGGCTCCTCTAATAAATTTAAAGCTACTTTTCGAATCCTTCAGTGCAAGTGATTTTGGATAGCTTCAAGTCTACAGTCCACTAAATAAATACTGGTGTTACCCAGGGTTTAGTTCTATCTCTTAGCCCTTCTCTAATTTTCATAAATTATCTCTTTTCTGTTACTAATTCACTGTTTAAAGCGGAATTTAACACTTCCAAAGCTGTCTTCTGTCTCTAAAACGAAACCAACATTCCATACACGAATGGTACTTGCATAATTGAAACCAAAAAACTTTCCATTTTTGGTATGTGTGTTAATGACAACCTCCGAATAAACACATACCATATTTAATATTAACATAAATGCTGAATTAACGTTTAGATTTTCTTAATCGATACAAGAAATGTTTCACTCCATCTGATTAGGCCAATATACACGTAGACAAGATTTGTCGTATTTTCCATAAACGCTGTTCTAGTGAATTGGCTAGTTGCTTTCGGCCCCTACAATTATTTCACCGTAACATCCGTTTCGGGAAGAATGCACATCAGTTTACCCTGAATCCTCTTTTTGGACGTACTGTTAGATATGGAGATTCTTTTTTGTAACAGTTCAATCCGAATGTACAATACTCTGCCTTACTCGGTTTTCCCAAATCATTTAAGAGGAAAGTGCACCAACATCTCTCGCTTTATCCCTCCTAATACTTTCCATATATGCGGTGTATCATAACATTATAAGGATATTCATAATTCCGTTTAGTGATTTATTAAAAAAAATTAATTTTATGTTTCAAATTTTATCCAACTGTACTATTAATGAGGGTTTCATTTTCAAAATCATGACAGTAGTTATAAAATAAATCTCTTTTCAAATATTTGTCAGTTCTCGTCTGTTTTTTTTTAACTAGCGAATCGGAAACTAAATTTCTTTTGTGTATAAAATAAAACCAGTCATATGTAAATTTTATACATAAAAAAAAAAAATTATGCTATGAAATAAAAATTGGCAAAAAAAAACATATGAGAAATTTCAGAATAAATAAGCTCCACTTGTTAAATGATATAAGAAGTAATTTTATTAAATTATAAGCTCATGTAGAGGTAATAAACAGGCTGTGTGTAAGAGCAAGTGGTAAAGTTTAAGTGCGTATACATCATAGAAACTATGTCCACATGAATTTTTGGGATACTATAGAGTTTATGGTTGCGCATTTGAACCACATTACAACGCATTTAACGATGGTATTACAGGCCACTAAATTCCCCCAATTCATCTTGAATATGCTATGGACAGCTATCAGTTAAGTGTTTTCTCTGTAATACATACCTCATAAGTACCCATTTGGTGTTATTTAATAATGTACAAATGTACTTCCAGAAGAACATGTATTTTTATGTATGAACAGTGGCAGTAGAATTCTGAATTTCTATTTTTCACAAATTCATGCTATCATACAAATTATTGAAAAACGTATCAATCACTTACCAAACATAGTATTTAGATACATATATAAATTCCTATGAGCACATACAGAGTATTATTAAAAGATTAATTAGTAATCTTCAAATAGACACAGGACTTGGAAATGTGTACAATCATTCACGATGAATAGTATTTATTCGATGTACATTTTCATACCCATTTACTTAATGCTCTTATCATAATTCATTACAGATAATTAATTCTTTACCTCTCATTGATAAAGTATTAAATATAATATATATGTAGATAATATTTTATGATAGTAGTATTAAAATACTATCTTAGTATGATAAAGTATAGTAGGACTAATTGATTCATTATTTTATTTCGGGAATTTGTAATTTTTTTTATATATCGTATAATACAAAATTAATTTTATTTCTTAATAACAAAATTAAAACGGATCATTCATTTTTATTATTCTATATATAAAACTCAGATTAAATATATTGTTTGTATTTTTTCCCAAAAATTAATCATTTATTAAAATTGAAAAAAAAAATGTATAAAAATGGCAACTCATGCAAGCATATTACTCGTAAATACCTTAAAATAATATAGAATTTTTTCATATTATTTCTTGATACCAATTGCACCTTCTACAATATATTTAATTAAATAATAATTATTCGTTTCTTTTTTCTCTATGTCAAAACGTTCATTTAATCGAAATAAAAGTTTAATGTATGTATACAAGTGACATATATGGTTACATACATCAATTTACATTGTGAGTAATGATTATACTGAGAATTTGGCCTTTCACAAAGAAACTTTATCGAATTTCGAATAAAATCAATAAAAACAATTTTTGACTAAATCTTCTACGAATAATCAGCATATGCACGCAAATAAATCTTCGTCGTATTTCAATCAATTTCCGTTTTCTGTTAACTAATTATTGTTATATAATGAACATTAGTTAATTAGAAATGAATTTCTACGAAGCAATAATCTCCAGCTTATTAAGGACTAAATCTTTTCGTGGAAAATTATTTAGCAACATTATTCCTTAAAAAAAGGCCTTATAGTTAGTTATAATAAGGTATCCATTTTGTTGTTTTAAAATTACACCTCTGTGTAATTTTAAACGAAGTTAAACATAAAATTAATATTTATGCAAATAATACCTAAGCAATAGATTATTTAAAAACCAACATACTTTAAGTAATAGCAGAATTACAAGCCGAAATATTCGAAAAAGCCTTAAAAAATTACTTCAAAAGAATTAAGTCCTCCAAGAAGTTTTGCAAATAACAAAGTTTAGACTATGTGACTGAAAAAAAAATTATGAAAACCTGAATTTTACGTTTCTTTCCAATTTAGTTTATGAGTCATTCTAAGTTTTAGTTAAATTCAAATAATATTGATACGTGAAAAATTTTAAACAATATTTATCAATGATAATTATCAATATTTATATTCTACAATTAAGTACAATTTCTATTGTTACAATTGACAGTAAAAATTCTATTATATTATTAGCGCTCAATAATATTTGTTCTTCTATATACACATACTCAGATCAACATAAATTCTGTTAAAAATTCGATAAAAGTATTTTTTCACTACCAACTTAATTGCTATAGAATTTTTCGTTAAATTGACCAATTAGCACTGATCAAAATTTCTATCATTTTACAATTAAACTGCCGATAAAAATGCCAAAAATATATCACATTATATTTGTATATAAATATAATATAAGCATATTTACTGAACAGTTAAAAGTCAAACTTTTACGTAATAAAATTGGCTTATCTTCTCTGAATATGACTACGGGCAAAATTACCTCAACGCGATATTTCCGAAATGTTTTTATTACACAATGTCACCCCAATCATCGCGCATCTAAATTGTTATAGTGTCATCTATTGCCCGGGAAAATGTTATTTCAATAAATTTAGTTCAATTTAAGTATTCATCTGTATGATTATATTAATTTTATCCATAGGATAAATAATATAGGTAATATAGTTTTACAATTTAAAGACAGTCAAATCTTATATCTTCAATTTTATTAAAAGTTTGCTGAGTTCACATTTGACTTTGATTTGGAGTTAGAATGCGAATGGAATTAAGATGGTATTCACTTTGATGTCGTAACATACAATATAACGTATTGTTTATAATCGATATAGACTTTTATACAAAAATATCATTGCTCTAGAAAAATAAAATATTTTTCGATAATTCTATTTGAGACGATAATGGTCGCAGTTTTGTTTACAATTTTGAAACTTTTCTGAACTCTGATGCTTTTTCAATACTCTGATTATTTACTAATAAATACTTATAATAATAAGTCTATCGCTATAACGATACATTGGCACCAGTATTCGTTGTCATTTTCCCATGATTAATTCCTTTGTAATAATACTCAGATTAGGTTCAAAGTTTAATCATGGCTGAGACAATCGAAAGAATATTAACGTCTGCCAATAACAGACTCTGTTCAGAGGTTAAGAAACTTTGAAGAATGTAAAGTTATTTTGATTTATATTTTACTTAAGTACGTACGTTTATGAAAAATAATTTATAGAATCTATTTTTAGTATTAAAACTGGTCAGTTAAAATGAACCAAGTAAAGTGATTAACATCTAATAAATACCCAACAAAACTGTTTTTGGAATTCATTGAACTTTCTTACTTTTTTAAGGAAATATTCATAGTTAAAGCATCGTATGGCTATAAGAAGAAAAAAAATTCAGGAGAAAATATTTTTACTCAAAACTTAAAACCGTAACGAAATTATTTAAATTTTTTAAAATACTCCGTTTTTTTTCAATAGAAAAACAATATTCATTCTAAATTTTGGAAAGTACAGCTATGTTATTTGAAAGTTCTTTAAGATATATATTACATGAGATCATATTTATTAAAAACAAAATTTGCCATTTAATATTATAGATAATTTAACTACTAAACTAAGCGTTAAAATTATTTATAAGATAGAAAGATTCATTTTGGAACAATGCTGATTCTGCGAACAAGAACTTATAAATCCATTTTTTGTTTTCATATATGTATATACATATATATAAATTTCTATATATGAGGATTTCTAATCTCATAAATGGATGTGGAAACACAATCGTATCTGCGAAAAGTGACTATTTGGTTTGCTTTTATGTCTCAAAAGTCACAAGTTCCTATTACTTGGACAATGGAGAAAGAGGGACCATTACCGACAATCCTGAACGCTATCGTCGTACGATAACCGCCTTAAAAATTTTAATCTAGATCCCTTAAAAACTTGAACTTTAGAGCAAAAAAAGTCAATTATCTTAGGGCAAAGAAGTTTTTTTTTCAAAAAAAGGTAAAGATGCTTTTTTTTTTACTCAACATAACAAAATTTGGGATTTTTTGTTTAAAAAATGTCCATAACTTTCAATTTCAAGATTTGCTGATATCAATTGACGTTCAAGATCGTGCGATTTGACGCTGTTGGAAATTTGCTCTAAGAAAGATCATTAAAATGTCAACCTTCATCAAGTAATGGCCGAATCACGTCCCGTCACGAGACTACCTGAAGGAATCACTTCTCTTAACTCAAGAGAAGTGAGTCCAACAAGTAGTCTCGTGACGACCATTTAAAACAAGGTAGCCATTGTTTGTTGTTTTTTTTTAAATTGAAAATTTTGTAAGCAGACATGGGAAATTTTTATTGCAAATAAAATTTGAATCTGTAGCAATAATGTATGAAAATATGACTCAGTTTGCCGGCCTGCATCCGATCACTGTAACGGCCTCCTTACGATCATTATCGAATAGGAACAGCCCAATGATTCTACCCGCTCATAAACCGCACCAAACAGTAACAATTTTAGAATACTTCTGTTTTTCCACACCTCAGATTCGACAATTTTGTTTGTTCACAATGTGAAAATATGCTTCGAAATAATCACGAATTTTGCGAAATGTCATTTTTAAAGAATGCCCATTTTTTTTAGTAAGTTTTAATGATTAAAATGCGTTCTCCTGTTGTTAATGACGCCACCAATAAAATTGTACTACCTTATACTTGACAGCTGTAAAAAAGTAATGACATGTGTAAATTAATAGATATTTTGAAAGTTTATAAAAAAAAAATCAACAGATTAAATAAAAATTTTATCTATCTTTAAATTTTAGGTATTTCTTATTTAATATTTAAAAAATTAAAACAAAATAATTTTATTTAAAATAAAATTATGTTTTAGAAATAAGAGCCAGTTATTTGGTTGAAAACTGCTAAAAATTTCAAAAAAAAAAATAATTTCCACTTGGAGAATATTTTATCCGAGCGTAAATGTTACAAATTTTAATACATGTTGTATAAATTTTCAACTAAAGGTATCGAAATAATCTTGCAAAAAATAATTTAAAATATATAATTTTATAATTACAATAAACGAAACAATTGTTATTTTCAAACCATAATGAATTTTGTTCTGTAAAATTTGTTATTTTAACGATTTTATTTCAATACGTAATAATGTTAAATATGCGAAATAAAAATGAATTTTAATAACTAAATTCGATGTAGTTGAAAATATATTTGAATTAATTAACGTATAAAACTGTAAAAAAACCAAGATACGTATAAATAATGAGTAAATATTCATTAAATTGAACCAAAGTGTGCTTCGATGAAAAATTTCCCGTTTGTAAAAAATACCATTTCTCTAATTCGAGGTTATTTCAGAAATAGATTCAATTATTCACTTTATTGGTATATAATTTTCGTCTAAAGATTTCAGAACACTTAAGCTATATATCCTTTTTGGCTTGGATCCAAAAAGATGACTTTCAATATTAGTAAATCTCAACAAAAACTTGTTGGTAAATTTCATGGAAATATATGGACCGTGGATCCTAGAATTATGTATTAACAATTATTTTTGTCTACACTTTCACTTAAACAAAAGACTATCAACTATATTATCGTTTATAAAAGCATAGGCAAAATATATTTTTCATAAAACCAGATGCTACACATTCTTCATCAAATATAAAACAGAAGCAAATATTTTAGATTCTTTTACCAAAAGTCTGTTTGTCGAATGTTTACACTCAACTTATAATTTAATTTTCTATTCCCTTTGGAAAATAGAAAAGTATATTTTTTGCCTCGATATAATGAAAGTTTTATATTTTTCAAATTATCCTAATATTTTGTTAATCTTATATAATTTATTATTTAATACGGTAGGAAAAAAAATCATTAAATTCCTTCAATTAGGGTAGCATTTTATTATTTAGAAATTTTGAGAAAATTTGCCATAATAGATTGAATAATGATGATAACTAAGTTGGTATTCCTCTTCTGTTTGGAATTAGAAATTATATTGCCTAATATATTGTAGTTACTAAAGGTACATAATAAATATAAAATTAGAATTATGAGTATATTGAAAATTGGGATTTTGTATAATATATCCTTCTGAGAAGCAGAAAAATTTTGCCAAAAATATAAGTTCTATTTATCGGCTAGTAGATATAAGTCTAAAATATCTATATCTCATTAGTGGTAATAATAAAAATAAATTATTCTAATTTATGTAAAAAAGCTAATATGTACTTCAACTTTCTCTAATTAATAAATACATAGATAACTTATAGAATTAAGAAAAAATTGAGAATATATTAAAAATTTGTTGTGTTATCTCTTATTTGTTTTTTTTTTATTTTAAATTACAAGTATTATAAATTACAACTAAAAAATCAAAAAAAATCAATAAGATTCCACATGATTCATCATTATTAAAAATAAATAAACGAACATAAAAAAAAACTATGGTACTAAAAAATTATTACAACGACGATGAAATCATATAAAAATCTTATTGGTGTATAATTAATTATGTTGGCTTTTGGCTTTGATATTAATTCGACTGTAAGAGTAAAATCCTTGAAAATTGAGAAAAATTGGTTTTGCGGTTTTTTGATATGCCAAAAGAGACACGTTCGCATATCTTTTTCTGTAAAATGTTCACGAAAAAAATTGTTAACAAAAATTATGAACATCAAACCAGTGCTAATTGAATCATGTATTAAATATTCACGTGAAAAACGGCAATTTTTTTTTATTTGTTGTATAAACCACATTACTTTTAGATCTGAAAGACTTATCACATATAATATACATTTTATAAATATTTTGGTTTATTAAGTAAAATATTTGGCGAAAATGTAAAAAATAAATAAAGAATTTACTATAATAAATTCAAGGAAAAATATTCTTTCTTAAAAGTAGATAAGAAGGAATTTTACTTAGAAAATATTCTGAAATCAATCTTAAATGATTTGCTTTTTAATACTACGATAGAGCGGAATTCGTCAAATCATATTTTCACCTGTAAGAAAAGCAGTTAAGAGGTATTTAATTCTGATTTATCTTTAAGGTGGCATTAGATGATCAGCCAACGTGATGTTAAAAGGACGCCAGATTCGTTTCAAATTTGGCTGACCCTCTAATAACCTGATTTGTGACATTGGGTGATGTGACTGACCCGTCAGTCGACCAATTTTGGCTGACAAATCAGTGAACATGATTATGATACGTAGCTGACTTCAGACACATTTTGCTTCATCAGCCAAGATGTCAGCCACTGCCTCACGTCAGTCATGGTACAAATTTGTGACATGGCTGACGAGGCCATTGAGGCGATATGAAATCAGTAACAATCAGTAACTAATTGCAAAGTTGTCAGATACTGTCCAACCTTACAAGTAATAAGGTTGGACAGTATCTGACCACTTTGCAATTAGTTTGGCTAACAAATTAGCCAAGTTGGATTACCGTGCAATACCTTGACTTTTCGTCAAACGTCAGTCAGTCGTTAGCCAGCTCTCAGCCAATTCTTTTACATAACGTCACGTTGGCTGACAAATGTCTATTTGGCTAACCGTTTGGTGGCACCTTTATTGTTACAAAACAATTATTTATCATAGTTTTTCTTTTAAAAAAATTAATAAAAACTATGTGATAAAATTATTTATCATTGATTTGTTTTTTTTTTTAAATTAATGAAAACTAATTGCAAAAAACAAGTACTATCTGCTTCCGAAAGGACATAAAATTTTATTTTATATGATATAAGTGCTTGTATATTAATCCAACTGGAAATAGAAAAGGAATACATTTTTCCACCCTCAAACAGAAAATCAAGTAATTGGAGTTAATTTTACGTATAGCACGTACCCATCACAAATATGGAGAGTTAATTTTCGAAAATTCAATATTGCTTGCGGGTACAGATGACGTTTGGTTGTGGCAACGTTTGTACGTGCTCAACTGAGTGTGAATATATTTCAATGAATATTGTTAGAATTATCTCTTAAAATGGCAATATCACCAAAATAAAAATCTTCATAAGAAATTGAAATTTTAAAAACGATTTTTCCGTTATCTGGCAACATTCGTTTATCAGAAAATATTATTTAAGGAAAACTTTATACCCAATCTCATCCATATATGGTTATAGTTGAATATATACACTTGTACGCACTCACACATATATACATGCTCATACATAATTTTTAAGTCCATTCTTTGATATTCTACTCTTGTATGGCAATTAATTGATAATAAGAGGAGGATGGACGAAAATTTCATACATAATTGGTTCAGTAAGCTTACCCATTTCAATATTTAAGCTTACCCATCATTTACAATATTGCCAACTCTTATAAATATGTTTATATATAAACATACTTACTTGGTTCGTGTTTATTTTCCAATATTTTGTTATGAGATTTCAATATTGTTCTTTAGACTCTAAAGACTTCATAATTTTCCAATTTGTTCATTCATTTATCCAACTATATAAATAAATATTTTTCTTTCAATCTCGTAAATTCATTTTTATTAGTTAGTAAATATATTTTGAAATTTTCTACATCGCATCGTATAAATTCTTATTAAAGATAGTTTGATTTTATGAAAGATCATTGAGTTTTCGTATACCAATATTAAAAGGATCTCTGTTCATATTCAGAAAAAAATTCATAAATAAATAAATAAATAAAAATAAATTAAATCAAATAGAAAAGACAAATATGTATGTAATATTTTGTGCATGAACTCTTTTTTCTATTTTATTAATTTTATAAGATTGGCTGTAGATTTAAAAAGAAGTTAAAGTACACTTCAGATAGGCTACAGTAAATTATCTAAGAGTATAAAGAAAATTGAAACGTATTGAAGAAACCCCGATTAAGGAACGTGCCTAATAGCAAACAAAATCGGCTATGATTTAATGGCTTATCAAATATAATGTTCATATAAAGATACATCAGAAAATAGATACTTGCTATATAATACTTTTAATTAATTTGGATTTTCTAGGATATCCATTGACAAGAGGATGACAAGATGCTCTTAGCACTAAATTGATTATTAGGCTATTCTCTTTTCATTTTCATCTTAAGATATATTCTTATTAGGGTTTATAGGATATTTTAATTAATTTAATTAGTTGCCCTCTTAATTTTTAATATTTATAATTTTCATATCCATAATATTTAACTCAAACATTTTATAAGAAAAAGTAATATAGAGTTTATCTTTGCTGAGTATAAATATTGTAATTCATAGGAAAAGTGTATTATTATTATTTTTTGTTAAAAAATTAAATAATTTAAATATGATTTTTCTGTATAAAAAATTATTATATTTATTGTACTTTTATTATGATTACTTAAAATTGTACTGAAAAAAAAGGTCTATGTGCGATAATTTAAATTATTTGATAAGAACCAAAAACGACCTTGTTACTTTATTAGGCTAGATTTGATCTTAAAAACCATTTTAACCCAGCAATAAGTGGTAAGTAACAAGTGTCACCAAATATACTTTTAAAAATAATTATTTTGGAACAAAATTATGTGGTAAATACCTTCAAATAATCATAACATCGATTAAATATGAAGTTTGGATTATCCAATTTGTGATTTAAAAAATAAATTATATTTATTGTTTAGAAATTTACAAAACTTTATATTTTATTATATTAAATATATTTTGTTATTAAAATAATTTAAATAACTGCCACATGCACTTTATCTATTGAGGTAATTTTTGATAATTTTTTATTCGTACATTTGAGGCCGTAATTCGATGTTTATTTGAAGGATGTTGGTTTTTAAATACTGCAAACTTTTAGAATTATCTGTGTAAATATAATACTTTATTTAGTTTTATAAGAAAATATCGAAAAACACCAGTAACCCAAATTAAAATCTAGACACTTAGTCAAAAAAGTGGATTTTTATACAGTTACAACTCTTAGAACTGACTGTAAAGTTCTTCCGTTTCTCATTTTCAAAGAAATTCGGGCCAATGTGATATTTTCAGACCAAAATGCACTCGAGGCAGTTACTTTTTGGGGACAAAATATTTTTTTAAAGTCTCTTGTGAATTTTTAGATCTTTTTATATAGGAATTTTGCGTATTGACATAACCACCGACGAGAAATAAAGTTCATCTATGAAAAACAATTTGTTAGAAACATCATTATCCCAAAACCTAATGTTCTAGCACCGAATTGAAGAATTTTTCCACATTTTATAATTAGTTTTACAAAATAATAAAAAATTACAGTTGTTTTTGTACTTTCCAAATTATAATATGAATAACCTGATATTTTTTGACTATAAGTAAACTGAACGAATAAAATTTTTTTTCATAAATAATTTACACTCTAATTTTAAATATAATGCAACATATTGCGATTAAGTAAATATTGTATAACCACAAAAAAAGGATATCATTTTAATTAATTATATTACAATAATATGTAGGTGGAATTTTTGACTTTTCAAAGCCATATTATAATCGAAATAAATTATTAATATTATATAACTGAACACGTCTGATAATTTATAATATACATAAATGCGAGTACATTGAATTAACGTGATAACATTGATGTCAGTGATTTACTACTTAAATTAGGGATATGACATTCGAATGAACGTGACTTATAATTGGGTGACTACTTTAGGGTGACTATTCTAGGATAACAACTCTAAGGTTACTTATATAACATATCCGGCTATTAGTACTATTTCTAACCTAAGGTACATATATGCATGTAACAGTCTATGCCACTCCTGTTGACGATGATTCTTGCCTAAAGAAAATGAATTCGGTTTTGGTTTTCACGAACGAACAAAATTTTGATACGGTGATACTGTTTCTTTATTTCATACACAAGGTTCTCTAATTAAGATGAATGTGCTACTGTGGTTGAATTCACCGGTTTTTGCTATCATGTAGATTTATACTCGATTTAATACATTAGGCGTTATGCTTTGAGGAATACTTTTACAAACCGTATCTAAGCAATATATTTTTGCTTATCTGTTTATTTGCATGCGAGTAGAACATTGAACAAATGCTATTTTACAGTAATGAATTCGTTGAGGTTGAAAAATATATTAAATCAAAAAGGTTTTCATTATTAAGGATATGGAACTTGTCATGAATGAGAAATTATCTTAAATTAATTACAAGTATATCATTTTATAATGAGTATAAATGATTAATTATTATCTGTACAATACTATAATAATAACATAATGAACTTGGTTAGCTTTAGAGAAACTATTATCATTTTAATTTATATAAAAATAATTTTCAATTATATATGAAACAATTTTTTTTTGTGTCAACATTTTGAGTTAAGTTATCGATTTGAGCATGACTCGAAAATGTGTGCCATTTATGGTTTCCAAATAAATTAATTTTTCATAATAATTATTTCATGGTAAAATTTAACACAAAATAACTTTTGTCATTTTTATAAAAATGGAAATTTTATTAAAAGTTTTTTGTTAACTTTATTTAACTTTAAACTCTATTAATTTTCTCACCATACTAAAGATTATTCATTACATAGTTATGGAATATTAGCCATATTATTTGATAGCTCATAACAAATAAGCCACATAAAATAAAATAGCTTTAGATTAAAATTTGCCATTTTATATGAGAGATAAAATAATTATTAAGAAAGCGTAAAAATTTCGCATACTATACGCCGATTGTGTGCTAGAACAATAGGTTTGTGATGGTGGATTTTTTTAACAAAATTTCTTTCAGAGATGAGCCTCATTTCTTGTTCAATGTATAAAAGTAGAAGTGACGATAATGAAGCATCATTGTATCCTCAAACAATTTCTGTTTGTTATGCATTTTGGTGTGAAGCTCTCATTGGCCGACCATTTATCTTTGAGATGAAGCAGGGGAGACCGTTGCCATCAATTCGTGAAAATTTGGTCCTGAACCATATGTGGTTTTAACTAAATGATACCATAAGCCACACAATGACAAATTTTAGCTTTAATGCATAAAATGAATCCAAATTTCATTAAGTTTGTTGACGAGAATAGGTGTTCACGTAATACGAAATTAAAAGTATAATAATAAAAGTATCAAGGAAGAATGATATTAAAAACAACGAATAAAAACTAACCAACTTACAATCTAACAAAAACTAGTTCGTTCACATCTCAGGCAATTCGATTTTTTTTTTTAAAAAGTAATTATATTTATTTCAAGACAATTATCACCAGTACACACTATAGGCATCGATCCATTATAATATAGAAACTATTTTGCAGAATATATAAAGTAAATAAAATTGTATATATTATATATACTCGTATATATAACCTGATTTCCAAATTTTGTAATGTCATTGTAACTCCAAGATCACTGTTCGACTTTTTTCTTATAAAGTTTCAGGATAAACCAAGTTTGCGTATACAATCCTTAATTTTTATTAACGATTTTGTACGAAAAAAGTCGAATGGTGATTGATATTAATTTTTAAATAAAATCAATGATTATTTTAAAATTAATATCAATCAAGTAATAGCAGAATAACGATGAGAAATGTTCTATCAAATCATCAAAAGTTACCTAAAAACGATGGTGCTATATTTTATGCATAATGACAAGGTTCAAAAAATACATTGCATATTTAAATTTTTTTCAATTTAATTTAAGATGAAAGACAACAACAAAATATACGTTTTACCTTTTATCTCTCATATTATTAATTTTTAAAGATTTTAATTAAAAATTATTTTAAAAAACACTCAAAAATTTTTTAGTAATACGAAAATACCAAAAATTTTACCACCAAAATCTTCCCTTCTCTAACATGAGTAATTCTAATATTTCTACAATTGCAATTTACATATATGGTACAATATATAAAAATAAAATAAATACTTAATTTGCTTGATTATACACAAAATTTAGAAAAAAAAACAATAAATAAACCAAATGAATTCTGATCATAATCAATTAATTGTTGCAATTTTTAGAAAGACAATAGTTATTAACGAAAGGACATTTTGAGGTGCTCTATGAAACTACAATATCTAATGTGCATTTGTTAAATATTTTTATATAGTTTTTTACTTCGAAAAAAAGTAATTAATAAAAATTATTTGTTATATTAACTCGTTGGTAAAAAAATATATATAATCAACAGAAAAACACATAGAATATTCTAGGAAATAATTATTGATTTAAGTTTCAAGTTTTATCATTGAGAAATGGTATATGTGTACATTAGCATTGAAATGTAAAGAAAAGAAAAATATCCGAAAACAATAGAATAGAAGAAATTATATTTAATATTTGTAAATTTCTCTATTTCGTCAAAATAATATTTACAATAGAAAATGTTCAGTTGGAAAATGTTTGCTTTCTACGAAAAACATTTTTCAGCCAAGAATCTCTTATTTTCTCTTCGAGTAGGAACATAATTAATCTTATTTTGTATTATTTTTGTTTTAAATAAAATCCTAGAAAATCGTGAGCTTATTCAAACTCTGTAATTTCACTCCTATATCAATTTCAATTTCAAAATGGGTAATGTTATATTTTTTTCATCCCACATTTTCCAGTCTTTCCCTAATTTCTTTTCAAGATCCTTATCCTTGAATTACTTTAACCATGTCTGGTTCTGAGATTGTAGAAATACAGTGCTTTTGGTTCTCGACATTGGCACGACAAACGTATATTTCGAAAAAATGTTTGAATAAAACTTTTAGCAAACTGATTGTAGTTTTTTATTAAAACAATACTTAAAGTCCTTGTGTATATGGTTAGGTTTCACTTTTTGATTTTTATTTGAATACTCTCGGCATTTGTTGAGTTATCCTTTGTTATGAGGAAAAAAACCGCACAAACTTCAGTGCTTTGCTATTCGCGATCTAAATATACCTAGAGCAAAATAAATCTAGGTCAATAAAAAGTATGCTTATATGAAAAATAAACAAATTGTTTCTGACTTTTTTTGATTATCAAATATTTAAGGGAAAATCCATTTTTTTAACTTTACAATTCTCTAAAATATCCTTGACTATTATTATGACATTCAGTTATGAGAGCTGTGCTAGCGTAGCAAACAAAAGACCAAAAATCTAATTTATACATAATTTCAGAGAATTGGAAATTGTTATTTCCTTTAAAAAAATGAGACATAAAAGTAATTATTAGGTTATACGTGGGCTACTATATATATTTCTGGCCTAATAATGAAAATGCGAATATTTATCAACGAAAAAGGTTTTATTGTTTTTCAAAATATTCTCCATCAAGATTTATACACTTTTGCATGCGCTCAAACCAATTTTCGAAGCACTTTTTCCACTCCGATTGAGACACCTCCAAAACATGGTTTTTGAATGCTTCAACAGCATCTTCTGGCGACGAAAATAAAAAGAAGTCATTGGGTGCCAAGTCAGGGCTGTACGGAGGATGACCCATCAATTCGACGTTTTGTCCGGTCAAAAAGGCGCTGGTTTGAGCCGATGTGTGAGAGCTCGCATTGTCATGGTGCACAATGATTCGACTTCTCTTGTTCGTTTTTCGAATTTCTCCGAAGACTTCAGGCAAACAAATGGTGGTGTACCACTCAGAATTGACCGTCCTACGTTGCACAAGCGGAACAGTCGCCACATGACCAGTTTTGCCAAAGAAACAAGCGACCATTTGCTTCGAAGTGCTTCTTCCACGAACAACTTTCGTTGGATTTGACTCGTCTTGGAAGACCCACACGGTCGATTGCTGTTTTGTTTCGGGCTCATACGCATAGATCCATGATTCGTCACCTGTGACGATCTTATAAACGTCTTTTGAAGCACCGCGATCGTATTTTTTCAGCATTTCTTTACACCAATCCACACGAGCCTTTTTTTGAGCGATTGTCAAATTGTGCGGGATCCAACGAGAACAAACCTTTTTTACGGCCAGGTGTTCATGCAATATCGAATGTATGCTGGTGGGAGAAATGCCTAGGCATGCCTCTATCTCACGGTATGTCACATGACGGTCTTGCATTATCAGTTCACGTACGGCATCGATGTTTTCTGGAACAACGGCTGTTTTTGGACGACCTTCACGGAATTCGTCTTTGAGCGAGCGTCGGCCACGATTGAATTCGTTGTACCAGTTTTTCACAGTGCTATAGGATGGTGCTTCATAGCCATACAAAGATTTAAGTTCATCGATGCACTCTTGTCGTGATAATCCACGTCGAAAGTTGTGAAAAATGATCGCACGAAAATGTTCACGAGTTAATTCCATTTTTTTGCCAAATTGATTTTTTCAAGTCACTGTAAACAACACAAATGATAGTCGTACGTCAAAACGTTCTGAGTACGTTTATGCTAAAAAATGTCAAACTTTCCAATGGAAATGTCAGATCGCACCTGGCAACACTTAGTGTTGCCTAGGCCAGAAATATATATAGTAGCCTACGTATGTACTTTGTCGAAATTCGTTTTTAGAGACTTTGTGGAAACATTTTTTTGTACACATTATTTGCTTGTTTTTTTTTAATGTACTAGAATACGTTGTAAAAATATTTTTCGTACAAATATATTTTCGAAAGCATATTTCGCCTCATGGTGAATTTCATAATTTTGTGGTGATTTTCTTTGAAACTTAATGAAAAAAATATATTTGACTGCTGTACATACGAAAATTGCACCACCCAGTCCAGCCATGAAATACACATATATACTTCAAGGAAAATTCTATATTAAAAAGTCTATGGAATTTTATGTTTATGCAGAATTTTTATGACATACTCGTATAAGGTTTTTCTAAAGTCTTATACAATATGAAAATTTTAGAATTTATTAAAATAAGCATGTTTATGAGGTACGTAAATTAACATACTGGAAGCTTTAGTAAAACACTTCATTACAAAAATAGAAATAAAAAAATACCGATACGAAACAACATCAAAGTGAGGATTTGTTTCTAATAATATTTATAAAAATGAACCATTTTATCATAATCCAAAAACAAATGTTCTCATAATACTAAGATATGCTATAATTTTAACAGAAAGGTTATAATACTAGCTTAAATACGGGCAAGGCTTCTTTTTAATCCGAAATAATGTCGATATAAATATAGATTCGAAAAATTTTATAATACTAAATGGTATAAAATTTCAATGAATATTTAAGGACGATTTTTTTATTATTTCAATTTTTTTTATAAATGCTCAAAATATTAATACCACTTTTGTAATCAATTCTATCTAGATAAAAAATAAATTCTACCACATTTCCAAAAATTACTGACGAAAAGGTGAAAAGGCCAATAAGTTATATCCTTAATAATTCTACTGTAAAATTTGAAAAAAGAAATTTACATAAAAATATTCTGCAGTCTATTACATAAAAATAATAATAAAGTTTATATAGAAAAGATCAAAAAATATTATAATTTGAGAAAAGCTTTTCCTGCATTATATTTTTTTTGTTGTTAAGATTGTGTTTTAAATACCTGAGGGGGAAATAAATGAGAGGTATTGAAAATAATTTTTTGTATACTATAAAATTTCGAATGAATTTAGATTTTATTAAAATTAAAAATAATATCCAAAAAGAAACTTGCTTAAATAATTTACCTATGAATATACAATAGTAGGAAAGCTACTCAATCTGCATGTATTAGTATAATTTTTTGAATATTTTTAATATATTTCATGATAGTAAAATGTTTACAAAAAATAAAATTTTATTCAAAATACATTTTAACAAATGCTTTTATCGAAAAATATATTCTAATAGGTTATCAATTTTGTGTTTAAAATGTGTAGCCTTCTAATTCGATAGTTATGAAAAATATATATCATATAAGATTAATATTGTTTAGTTGGCAATTTCAAAATATAAGTTATTATTTTTTTCAAAAAATTGCACTAAAATTGTGCATTCGAAACTTAAAATAGGGATTATAGTCGTTAGCAATGATGCTCATATCTTGCTCGGTGCATGTATCATTAAGCAAATTTGCCTTATATGGGGCTCTAAAAATCTGTAAGTGACTTACCATATTTAAAAGCTACTGTCTCTGCAAAAAAAGACGGTCTGGTGTATGTAGTGGATCGGTGCCTATAGTGTCGATACAATATACTCAAATTAAGAGTTGATATAACTAATACCTCCATCGAGTATAAAATTTTTTATTGTTAAGCTTCGATTACAGCGTGTGACTAATTGACGAAAAGTTCGCCGGTATATTACACTGATTGTGGGAGTGCACGATTTTTGCGCGTAGAATCTAGAAGGGGAAATTTGGCAAATCTATACATGATTTCATCGTGCTTGCTCGTGCATTGTGTATATAACATATGACGTCGTTCCTGTTGCTCGTTCCGAAGTCATCATTTGCCATTTATTTTGACATTTGACTGTTCCCATATTTACTGTGTGACTGCATATTCATTTATTTACAATATATTTATTTTATTTGTGATAAATTTTATTTAATTCAATACTTTTGAATTAGTGTAGTGATTAGTTTTGAACTTACTATTGTTTAAAATAGAATAAGTTTTTTTAACTTCCACTTAGTGAAGATTACTTGATGAAAATTTAAAAAAAAATAGCAAAAACTAGCGTAGTGTAGCGTAGGCTGTAGCGAAACATCGTATGCGTATAAATTTATAAATATATGTAATTAAATGACAGTACCAGTGGAATGTGATATATTAATATTGAAACATTTAAATAAAATCTAAAATATTTTCTAAAATAAATAAACAGATTCAAATAATCAAAATAAATAAATAATTGTGACAATATTATTCATATTACAAAGTAAATAAAATAAAAACAGCAGTGAGCAACTAGAGAATTCGCCAATAAAAAATGTTCACACCATAAAGGGATCAAAAAGGAATTTCAACATGTTAAAATTCCTTTTTTCTCACCTTAATTACGCATGTGTCTTCATTCAATCAATAACACGATATTGGACTGATTGTTAAATACACTTTGTTTCCGGCGAATCTTCACAATTCCATTGAAACGCAAGTTGCGTCACTGTCAGACGCGCAAAATAGGAGAAATTTGACGTTTAGATCGTCTATAAGACGCACGATGTAATCTAAGCTTTAGTGTTATATTTATCTTTATGTATTTAAGAATATTTAATTTTTTTATTTCATTGTTTTTTTCTTCTTTAATAATTCCAAAAATAGTTAAATATAATTTTTTTTAAACAATTCCATAATATCGATTGTTATTTGGTCAGAATTATTGATTTCTTTATCGAGAAAAAAACATCACAATTTTTTTAATCCAAGTATAAAACCTAATTAGTTGAATATGAATAATTTAATATATTCTTAATTGTACATCGATTCCAATTGATTTAATAGTTAATTAAAAATAACTTATTTAATTAAGATTCAAAATGATGATGAAGTTTTTTCTTTGTGAAAGCAACCAACTCAATTTTATGAATATTTTAATATTTAATGCGAATTTTACTTTTATTGGATTTAGTAATTTTACAAGCAAATTTTAGAGAAAAAGTGCAAAAAGTTAATTTTTTGTAATTTTGGTTTCAAGTAGAAAAACAATTTTTTTCGGTACTTTGCTTCAACATCGTACAATTATTATATAGTATAACAAAGAATATTAAATACTTATTGTTATTGTGGAGATTTCGATTTATTTTTATCGAATATCGAAACGGGTGCTTAAAAGTTAGAATGTACAAGACATGATGCTTAGAAAATAGGAAAAGAATTCATTTTCGCAATTCCTGTACGAGGTCTGTTCAAAAAGTATCGCGAATTTTGTGTTTTTTCAAAAATTATTTATTTATTCATGAATATCTATTTTGTCCCCTTCAAAGTAATCCCCATAAGATATTATACACTGGTGCCAATGTTTTTCCAATCCTCGAAGCACTTTAAAAAATCATTTTTTGTGATCTTGTTCAGCTCCTCCTTCGATGCCGTCTTTATCTCCTCAATCGTAGCGAAGCGTCGTCCTTTCATGGGGCTCTTCAGTTTCGGGAACAAGAAAAAGTCACAGGGGGCCAGATCTGAGGAATACGGTGGCTGCGGCATTATTAATGTGTTGTTTTTGGCCAAAAATTCGCGCACAAGTAACGATGCGTGAGCAGGGGCGTTATCATGGTGCAAAAGTCAATTTTTGTTCTTCCACAAATCCTGTCGTTTCCGGCGGATTACTTCGCGCAACTTGCGCATAACTTGCAGGTAATATTCCTTATTGACCGTTCTACCCTGTGGCAAGAACACATGATGCACCGCGCTCCTGCAATCAAAGCAAACTGTAATATGAAGGTTTATATTCGACCGAACTTGGCGCGTTTTTTTGATCTTGGCTCGTGCAGCAGCTTCCATTGGGATGATTGAGCTTTAGTTTTCACGTCATAAACATAAACCCATGATTCGTCACCAGTTATCATCTCTGTAACAAATTTGGGTGGTCGCGGACAGAATCCAACAGCTCCTTAGCAATGTTAATGCGATGCTGTTTTTGGTCGAAATCGAGCAATTTTGGTACGAATTTTGCGGCGAGCCGTCTCACGGCAAAATTATTGGTAAAAATCGACTGGCACGAGCCAATCGATATGTTTAAGTCCTCAGCAACTTCTCTAACGGTGATTCGACGATTGGCCAATACTATTTTCTTCACTTCATCAATATTTTCGTCTGTTGTTGACGTGCTCGGGCGTCCGGTACGCTTTTTGTCGTTCACATCTTCTCGGCCCTCTGAGAACATTTTGTACCACGGATAAACGTTGCTTCGGTCCAAGGTAGCTTCACCATATGCCACAGTCAACATTCGGAATGCGTCCGCGCAATTTATTTTGTTTTTCACACAAAATTTGATACAGACTCTTTGATCCATTTTTTGGAATGGGCAAAAATCGAAGACGAGCCAAAACACGCGCAAGCAAAGCAGCTGTCAAAAATTAACTAAACATTGAAAATGGCCCAACTTGTCGGCATAAGTGAGAGATATGAGTATCAACATTACGGCATAAAAATCGAATATACATAACCCGCGGAAATTCAAAATTTGCGATACTTTTTGAACAGACCTCGTATATGCTTATTCTGAAAATGCACTTCAGTTATCTACGATATCTACCCAAATACTTTTTATAATTCGAACAAATATTATTTACATTCATCCAATCGTTAATATAGCAAGGTATCAGGTAACATCCTAACCAAAATCCT
This sequence comes from Atherix ibis, assembly GCA_958298945.1. NCBI lineage: Eukaryota > Metazoa > Arthropoda > Insecta > Diptera > Athericidae > Atherix > Atherix ibis. Next base: position 11,367,070 of record OY282609.1, on the reverse strand, counting down.
AATAATACTATAACGAATCCGGACACATTCATGGCAGCCATTTGTATGATATTTTATTTATATTTTTTTAACTTTATTTTCCAATGTACAAATTCAATATTCCTTTATTAATTCAATTAAGAAAATAAAAATATTTTATTTTCGATGATTTATAAGTACATTTGTAAGTAATCAATCAAAATATCGATTTTGCACAGAGACCACTTAAAAATCAGTCATTTTAAATGTTCAAATAAAAATATATAAATAAAATTAAATACAATAATTGCTACGAATAATAATACATGCTTTATACAATTCCATCGGACATATGTGTATGACTTTAAAAAAGCCTTTTGCACAGAATTTAGACTTTCTTGATTATTTCCTAAACCAATAAATCATAATCTTTGTAGCGCCCTCTTTTTTTAACTTCTATCTGATTGTGCTTAGTGAAATTGAAATGCAAAGAAAAAGAACATTTTATATTATGATTTTTTTTTATGCACAGAAAAAATCTCTGTTCATATAAGAATGGAAAAATGCCTGGGCCTAACTGAGTATAGCCTTATTATACTGAGAAATAATCAATGAAGAGATTAACCTGGATTTCGAAGAGATATATGCCTCCTTTGCGAAATCACATGGAAAAAATTCTTTGGCAAATTTACTACCATAATATAATTTTTCATTTCACTGGTACATACTGTTCTTTCCTACACTGAAAATCAGTATATGGAAATATTTGCATACTCATCTGTATGTAACTAATTAGAAAGAATTTTTCAAGCTAAATATTTATACACGCATGAATAAATTTTTTATATTGTTAATATAACCTCAATATACGGCCTTTTTATTTATTTAACGAATATTTATACGATAAACTCATATCGGATACTGGGTAAATTCACATTGTAACTCTATAGTCGTATTTATTAGTATTCGTCGGATTATTAAAACTTGGATTGCTTAAAAAAAAAATAATAAAATTCGCAAAAATAATTTCATAATACAATTATTCACAGTATTATAGAGAAGAGAAAAAATTAACCAAGTTTTATTATTGAAGCCTACAAATAATATATTTTCTACATAAATTTTTATTGAATATAAATATCATCTTAAGAACTTTTCAATTAACATTACTAGAAACGTAATATTTTTGCTTAAACGAATTTGAAAAGTTTTAATTAAAATTTTTATGGCCTCTTCTCTGCTATAGACTATATTTATATACGCACTCTTTTATGGACACATGCATGCATATATAAACATTAAATATGTGCAGATAAACAAATTATGTATGCCATGTAGAATATGTTATTTGAAAATTTTATCCATTAAATGTAAAGACGATTTGTTGTGGATAATTGTCTCTGGGAATTCCTTACTAATGTAAAAATGTATAGAATTAGGCAAAATCTATTTACAATCATAGTTAATATGTGAAGTAGGCTCAAGGTTCAACAGTTTAAAAGCTATTATCCCATGGGACAATACATAGTAAAGTGTGGAACAATCCATAAATCGTGGCTAGGATATAGAACAATCATGTCACTAGTTAATGGCTGTTTCGTTCAAAATTTAATGCTACATTAAACGCCCAAAAACCCTATGGCCAATGTTTAACTTACCAAAAGAAGCCAAATAGCAAAGCATTAGTGAAATACGAAAAATGGTATGACAATTGTGTTTGCCATAATATAATAGAAGTAACTTTATTTTGCTAGATTTAACTATGGACTAGTCGAAAATGAGGTGGAAAATTTCTATGAAAAAATAATCTTCAAAAATATGTACTTTATTTGGTGGCCCATTGTTGAATTTTACGCCTTAGTGAATATTTTAAGTATTTAAAATATAGCATTTTTAGTAAATAGTGATGTAGTAATTTTTGCACAAATTTTTGTGGTATATAGACTGGTCGAAGTATTCACTTTTTTAAAAATGTTAGTACCAAAAATTAGTTTAATTATTGTTTAATTTTTATGGCATAATATACACACGCTTCAGATATTCGAATTTGTTTGTGATTTTTTTTTTAATTTTCAGAGATCTATAACGGCAACATAGTAACAAACAGATTTATAAAATAGTACTAATTAATGTGAATGGTTATGAGTAGTAAACATCGATCGAAGTTTCTTCTGCTGGCATTTACACCAGGTAAATATAGGGTTTTCCAATAAGAGTGGTATGATTTCTAAGTGACGTTTCGGCCATTTGTATGTCATGATTTGTTTTTTTTTTCATTGTATTCAGTAATGATATAGGAAAAAAGAACGTTTATAAATTATTCAATTTTATTATCAAAATAATCGTTCTCCAATTGCAACTTTTCGTGCGCTTTTGCCATCTGAGTGGTGCGGTAAATAAACAAAACTGTCGATTCTGGTGCGAAGAAAATCTACAAATTATTCATGAATACCCATTACATTCACCTAAATTGACACTTTGGTGTTGCTTTTGGTCTGGTGGAATTATCGGTCCGTACTTCTTTCGAAATGAAGCTGGTAACACCGTTACTGTCAATGGAGAGTGGTATAGATCGATGATAACCAACGTTTTATGGCCGAAATTAGAATAAGTTGATCTTGACAATATCTGGTTCCAACAAGACGGTGCTACATGCCACACAGCACGTGCAACAATCGAATTATTGCGAGAAAAGTTTGGAGATTCGATTATTTCGAGAAATTGTGACGTTGAATGGCCTCCAAGAAGTTGTGATTTAACACCATTATACTATTTCTTGTCGGGTTATTTGAAGTCATTGGTATTTAGCAATAAACCAGACTCTCTTCAAGCTTTAGAAGTCAATATTGAACGTGCTATGCATGACATACGACTTGATTTAGTGGAAAAAGTGCTCGAAAATTGGGTTCATCGAATTCGTTCCTGCAAAAAAAGTTGCGAAAGCCATTTGAATGACATTTTATTCAGAACTTAATTGTATTGATTATACTTCATACTAAATAAAAAAACAATTAGTAATCTTATCAATTAGTGTGTTCTTTTTTAAAAGAAATCATATCAATCTCTTTGAAAAACTCTATTTAAGTTAATACTCAGTATTTTAACAGATCGCTTGACTAGTGACGCTTTAATCGTCGGTGGGTGTTTTCAGTAAAGGAAATGGACGGATAATTCCCGTACAAGGAGATTAGTACAATTGAAAAGACGGGAATGAAAATTTTTATAACGAGACAAAATCACATCACGAACAAAAGGAACATTCAGACCAACATGAATAACAATAATTTGTACATAAAAGGAAGCATCGACAATTTGACGAAGTATGTTTAACTGAAGGAAATGAATTTGACGGGAGAGATTTTGCTCGAATATTCGCGTAATTGACTAATTATTGTCATAGCTCAACCTTTTTTGTTCTCGATCACGATCACGGGCTCGAACCTCAAATAATTTTCGAGCAGTGACTATACGTATACTTGATCAAACTCCTTGCAGTCAGAATTTGTTCACGTTACAATTTTTTTTCATCTATTTGATATTTGACATTTGTTTCGGATTTCATCATTTTTAATTGTAGTGCTTTTTTGCGTTTTGCAGTACAATATATTTGGCATTGAAAGACAAATTAAAAAAAATAGTTGAAAATAATTAAAGAAAGAAATATATATATCTAAAAATGGAAAATAGGATAATTCAAGAGAATTCAGAAGCAAAAACGAAGTGCAGCAATGGAGGCAGCATTGTTAACAATGTGGCTGATGCTGGACGGTATGAGATTTTTTAGTTTTCAAAGTAAGCTCTTGTGCCAGACTCAATCAAAAGCATGACTAATATCAAGAATAATACTATTTTCATTCTAAAGAGGATAAAATAAATTCGATGATATTGCTGGGTAGTAGAATTGTCAGATCAAAAACCGAATTGATAGCTGGAAATTAAATTTAGGAATTCGAGCAGAGTATATAAATGGCAGAAGAATATTTTTTCAAAGATTTATAATATAATCGAAAGGATTCTTACTGGTATATTGGAAGTGGGTTCGTTTATTTGTTTATTGACCTTAAGGATAATTTTTATAAGTGCGAGCATTTTTTTTTAATTTAGTGGTTTATTTTATTATTTTGTTTTTATAAATCAGTAATAAATTAATCATATATTATATTACAATATATGCCTTATTAAAATTCAAACGTTTTTGATAATTATTTTCTTGGTCTATGTCAAAAGATTCCCTTAAATAAAAATTGCTGGTCAATTTTTATTTAAGGGAATCTTTTGACATAGATTGTAGTTAGTTTTCAGAATAAATATAGTGCTTAGTAAACTGGAAATATGGATTTTAAGCATAGGTCCAATTTTGCATAGAAAATAAATTTCATTTAATCCTTGATTTGTTGAGTTGGTGTACATTTGCATATACGTATATAAATGGTTACAGTTTACTGATAATTAGTGTATCTAATTTTACACTTGCCAATGCTAAACAAAATAGACTTAGTGCATTTGAGAAGGACGCTGAAGCATTCAAATTAGTTAAATTCTATACGATCAAAATTCAACGGATCATGAATTTATGGTGAATTATCCAAACACACAATTTGCTTTTATGTTACAATAGTAAATCACATACACGTACGTGTATATGCTGATTAGTAGAATAAATACAATTCTACGCAAAATAATGTACCGAAACCAGAATATCACAATTTTCTGTTAATTTGTTCAAATAAAATCAATATCATGTGAATTATTGGAATTCGCATTAAATATTCAACAACAAAAAATTATATATATCTTAATTTAATTTTGTATAGTAAAAAGCATAAAATTATTAAAATTAACCAGATTTGTGGAATATATAATTTTGAAAAATTTATTCATTACTTTCTTTGGAATGTAGGACGTTAAATTTTGAAAATTCCTTATTTTAATAAATATTATTTTATATTTTCTACCACTATTTCATTATATTATAAATTCCATTAAAATTTATAAAGTTTGAGGATGCTTTTTTGAATTATGGTAATGTTGAAAAAATGGCAATTTTACAAATATGGTTTGAGCTGATAAAAATTGTTGTAAAATATAAAATTCTCCAATAAATATAAATTTAAGAACAAATCTCTCATTTTATTAATTTCACTTATGAATGGGGATTCTTCCAACACATTTTCCTAGCCAGTTAATAAATTTCAAGAATTTAGTTTTCATTAATTTTTATAAAATTTTCTATAGGGTTGATTTTAAAAATAACTGGTCATTATTTAATAATAATATCATCTTTAAAATATTTATTATTCTATATGAACAGATCTGAATTTGACATATGTATATATATATATTAGTTACTACATCCATTATTAATAGTAGATATCGTTAACTGGGATAAGTTAAACAATAAAAAGACAATCTTAAATTGACTGTAACATAATCACAATATTTTAAGTAAAAGAACTTTAGCGAAAAACTGTGTTCAAAACAAATAATAAGTACAGAAAACTTTTTACATAAAAATACTTCCTTTAAATGAACTCTTATTTTCTTTTATAGATTTTGTATCATAAAATGTAACTCATAAAATATACTATAAATAATAGAAAAAAATGTCAACTAAGAATTCAACAAAACTTTTTAAGAAAACAATAATAAAAAAAAATGAAAATTACTGATCAAAATAAAAATAATAGTAATAATAATAAGTTTTGACTTTTTAAAAAGATTATAACAATAAATTCTATGAGAATATATTGAAAGTTTTTGTTGTAACTTTTAGATAGGATTAATTTTTATTAATATTGAATAAGTGGTACAATTTGAGAAGATTAACTTTCATAATATTGATTTATAACTGCATATGGTCCCGTTTAACTATGTACATCGCATCTCTTCTAAAATGGAGAGCAATCCAATAAAATGTTTAAAATTTTCAAATTCTACACGCGAGTAGGTTTCAAACAGTAGTGATTTCGATCTGGTAATAATAACAGCTAAATATGCTACTGAAATTGAGGTCAAGAAGGCACATTTTAACCCATAATATTCTAATGTTTGGCCATAAAACTGACAAATATGTTTCAAACTGGTGGATGAACTGGCTTTTTTATGTTATTTTTCACCGATTCTATAGCCACGAAGCACGTCAACAACCATTTTGCTAATACAAAGAAGATATTTGGATCGTTATTTTATCGTAAAACGTGTTTACGCATTTCCAACGAAATATATTACCTAAAAAATTGTATCATTTTAGTAGATAGCTCCTCTAGTTAGTATAGATATTTACGATCTGCATAAAAATAATTCTTCATTTATAATATAGTCACGTGAATATATATATACTCGTACTACGTGAACAGTAATATACATTTGATATGTTTGTGTCCTATTTTATAGATACATGCAAAAGGGTAGATAATACACTTTTACTTAGATACTTATACCAATGATAAAATAATTCTTCTTAATAAAATTATATAAATTTGAAATAATTCTTGTACATAAAAACTGAATTTTTAGAAAAACTGCTTAACTTTTTTTTAGATTTATAAAAGTTTCATAATCAATTAAAAGTTTTTACTTTAAATTTTTAACAAAAATACATCAAAAATCAATTATTTATAATTTTGAGACTTTCCAAAAATCTCTACAAATCATTACAATTTCAACTTAAATGAGTTTCTGTTTCTATTTTATGCTGTGAAATTTTAAAAAACTCGAAATTATAATTTTTATATTTTATTTAGTATGTATTTTGGAAAGTGACAGACAAGGCACCTCTAAGTCCTTAAGAGAAACCTACAATTATGTAAAATATTTTGGAATAGCTATACGTAACATCAATGAGTTCTGCTCATGTTTCCATATCGGAAAATGTTAAAAAAATGCTCATGTTTTTTCTTCTTCGAAGGTTCATTGATAATTTACTGGAATGGGAGATTAATGGGAGATTGTACCATTTCAAAATAATACAATATAGCTACTGAGACCAAAGTGGTATAGCAGTTAAGTTGCAATCAGAACATAAACCCCTTTTTATATGGTAAATTTTGCCGTAGCAAATTTAGCTTGCAAATAAATTTAATTCGATTTAACAGAATTTTTGTATTTTAGAATGATATGTACTAATGAAAAACTTACCATACACATTCAGTCTAAATGCCATTGACATTTTCGGTTCTGTATTTACTTGGCATTCATAAATGCCGCTGTCTCGCTGTTGTGAAAATTTCACTTGAAGTGTCCAATCATTTGATCCTTCGGCGCGTATTACCTATTTTGAAATATTATCTTTTAAATATTTAAATATATATTTTAAAAAATATATAATTTATATGGAATTATTAAGTATAAAAGGGAAAATTTATTCTTTAAAATACCTGAAATCGTTCATCGGAAGTATATGTGAGAATGCCAGCTGTCAATATATGCAAATCGCGTTTTCTTATCCACGAAACCTGCAACAAATAAATGCACAACACTTTAAAAGTTTTATCCCCCAATTTCAATTCTCATAAAACAAATAAAACTTAACTAGGACATGCTGATAATATGACAATAATTATGTACATATGTATATGCTATAAAATCAATTTTTTGAATTTATACTCGTATATCCTCCCGTGAGTAGAAGTTTCATTTATTATTACATGATATCTTTAGACATTTTGTACTATACAAGTCTGTAGGTCATGTGGGAAAGATAATCTCTTATAAAAGAAATGGTCCAATATACTTAAGATAAGATGGACTTTCAAAATACTATGCATAATAAGTTTGTTTATTAAAAAATATATATAAAATAGTAAGCAATTCATATTTTATTGTATTATTATCCAACCCGATTAAGGTATTTAATCTTATTCATGGAAAATGTGCTTTTCATATTTATGGAAAATGTGCGAAATAATTGTAGTCAAAAGTAATTTTTTTTTTCAATTTTATAAAAAATAAATGAGATAATAATATATTGTTTTAAAAAATTTACTTACTGATTTATCACCCAATTGTTCAACACGGCAGTTAATAAAGGCAGTCTGTCCAACTCGAGCTGTAATATTCCTTGGCATACCAAAGTCGAAATAAGGATTATGGGATGTATTTGAATAAAAGCTGTTATTATAGTCTTCGGGATTTGGATAGTGTGCAATTACTGAAAATAAATTTTTGACTTGTTAGTTTTTTTGCATTTATTTATTTTTCAATTGATTTTATTTAAAAAGTAATATTTTCTTTGATATCTCAAATTACTAAAAAACAAAACAAAAAATTTGTTTTGTCTTTTGATTAACAAAAAATCTATTTTCCAAGTTTATTAAAAATTTCCAAAAATACAATTAATAATTTAGACTGCTTTACTGATAAAGGTATAATTATCTAAGCAAAGAAGACTTTAATTTTTTTTGTCGTTGCACTTTTCTTCTATTCCTTTAAAGAAAAAAGAATTACACATTTATAGTTTCATAAAAATTTTATGAAAAAGTTTGTATTCAAAGATTTTATCTTTAATTTATTCAACTTAATGGAATTATTATGTTCATTTCTCTTTATGAAGAATCGTCTCATTTTTTTGGATTTTTCTCTTTTAAATAAAACTAGGTCAAAGTTGATGTTAACTGTTTGCAACGTAAAAAAAATACTAATATAAAATAAAATTAAAAAAAATCGAATAAATTGATTTTTTGTTCGAAATCCTTTTGCTTGAATCTATTTTATATCTATTCTTTTGACTATATTTATTATCGTAAATTCAACTTCCTTTGGCGAAACCTTTTCCATAAATGCAATTTATATTCCAAACTGATCTGATAGTTTTATGGTTAACTATAAGAAGTAGGTTGCTGATTTCTTTTTCATCATTTGGTGATTCGCCAATATCCTTTCAAAACGGTTTTTCTATAATATTTTATTGAAAATATAGGCTGCGAGTAGAATGTGAATTGAAAATTTTCTATTCATTTATAAAATTGAAAAAGTATAGAGGATCAGAATGAATTATTTTTGGTAATGGTAGTGGAAAGCAATATGAAATATTAATCGAAACCTAATAGGTTTATATGCTTTTCTTTACTCAAAACAAAATTTCATTTTAAATTAATTCATTAAAAACTGAATTGAAAATTTCAAATATTTTCAAGGTTGTACATTTATACTTTCAAAAATTATATATAATATTTATTATCATAATAATAATGATAATAAATATTATATATAATTTTTTATATATATTTCCTTTTAAGGTAAATTCTAACTATATGTAATCTTACGGTTTCACCCTTATGCCATAAAAAAAATTGTGAAACTTCTATAATATAAGAACACAATTTCATTTTAACATAGTGAAGGTTAGAACATAATTCCGACGACGACGACAAACAACAAACAATTTTATAAAATACAAATAATAAACTGATCAAAACGACTTTGCCAGTTTTTTTATTTATATTTTATAAAATCGTTTGTCGTTGTCATCGGTATTTTGTTCTTACTGAAAATACCAAAAAAAATTAATTGCTAACTTCTCCGTAGTGCGGATCTCACGAAATGAAAAATACACTTCAGTAGAATTTCGGGGGTTCCTCATAGTATATATATAGTACATAATATGTAATTGTATTTGTACCAATTTATACTCAAAAAATATAGTAAAATTCGGAGAAATTATCTTCCACTAAGATTCATCTGAGAAAGAATTAATATATCTTGCGTTCCAAGTGCTAAGAAAGGAGGAGTGAATAAAAATACGATATATATTAATTATATCGATTCTGAAGATAACAGCTCTGATAAAAATTTGAACTTAACACTTTTACTTTAAAAAAGTTACAATAAGGATTAACTTTAGTCAGAACGCTTGAATCATTTTTCTTCACTGAAGATCCTTGTGCCGAAAAGAGACAAAAATTCAAACGGGAGCTACAACATTGCCTATCTCCATGCACTGAGATTTATAAAGACCTTGTAAGGTACAGCAAATAGACTTAAATAACAGATTTTTTAAGGGTAGAAGATGCAAAAAAAACCGATCAAAGAAATGGGTTCTCAAAGTGACGGTATTGTTCGACCGGAAAAACGCTCTCGTCTCAATGTGTTAAGCAGTGGTGAGGAATAAATTTATTAAGAGTAGTTTGTTTTAAATGAGAACAGAATTTCTTTGTTTATTTATATTTTTTTATTTTATACATGTTCTTATAATTTTAATAGAAATTGATGAATTTTTAAAAAAAAATTCCTTTTAACCAGTTTTCGGAACGTATCCTCGCATTTTGTTCTGGCTTCTAGTCTTGTATAACACGATTTCACATAACACGTTAATTTCTAGAAATATATCTATCATGTTATAGGAGAATTATCTGAGTTATAATTTAATGAAACATTTCTTTAGGTCAAAATTTGGATAATTTAACTTTAATAGAAAGCGCTTTTTGGAACAACAGACTTCGGATACGGATTTTTCTAATAAAAGTTTCTTCAGAGATAAACCGAAATTTCTTGCTCACTAAATATGTCAATACGCAAAATTGCCATATGAGGAGCTCTGAAAACCCTCAAGCTAATGTGTAGTAGCAATTGTATTTGCGAAAATTGACTATCTGGTGTTTGTTTTGGTCTGAAGGTACCGTTAGAGAGACCGTTACCGTTAATTCTGAGTAAATGGCGTATTTTAGAAAAATAATTGTTAATAAAGAAAGTACTTTTTGAGGGGAACAACGAAACTATAATATCTTATGTTCATTTTTAATATATTGAATTAAATGTTAACGAGGCTATTTTTATGTTATAGAACAATAGTTAAATTTTTATTATTTTCAATCTATATTATTAAATATTTTTCAGTTATTTCTAATATAAATATATATATATATGTATATAGTATATTTATTATATAACTTTCATTCTTCTTAATTTTTCAAATAGATTTTTTTTCATTTTTACCATATAATATAATAGAAAAAATAGCATAAAGGTTAGAGAAAAGGTTGCACGAATCCATTCATTTTATCTAAATATGTTTACATTTTGTATGTTTATAGATTTTTTGTTTGTTTCTCATCTTATTTATATAATCGATTAAGAGAAATGTTAATAAATCATAAATGAAAGATTTATGGGAAATTAACTCTGAATTATTAAAATAAATTTACATTATAGATATTTTGATATTTTATTATCAGTTTTTGCTTTTATGCAAGCCACCAATTCATATAAATATTTTTTTAATCTATTACTTATTTATCCTTGAATGCTTATATATAGGAGAATTTTTTTTAAAGAAGGAATCATAAAACAGGTTTAGCAAGGATGATGAAAGGGATTTTTTTTAACTCACATGTTACAATATTTTCTTTTAATTTGTGTACCTAGCTTATGTACGTATATTACTTGACTTAGGTATACTCATAAGTACTGTAAGATTTAAGGATATTCTCATAATACAGTGAATTGAAATCAATAATTTACATTTTTCCTTGCATATCCATAATTTTGATTTATAAATTTTATTATTCTTTAATATTCAATTCTGAAAAAAAATATTTAACAGGAAATGTAAAAATATAACTGACTCTACAATATGTACAGAAAGATTCGATTTGGTGGAAATATTCGATTTTCTGTCACCAATATAATTTCTTCAGCATTTTATTCTTATTAAATATATCGTCTTCATTCCATTTGAGTAACTTAATAGAATAGAAACTAAGATATATTCATAAATAAAATAAAATTGCCATTGAAAAGAGATTGAATATCATAATAAATTACAGAAAATCGAGCCGAAAATTATTTTTACACAAATAAATCCGCAATCTATTCATATATATATATAAATATATATATATATATATATATATTAATAATTATGTTCAATTTGATTCAAAAAATTTGTTCGTTCCGAATAATACCAATAAAATTGATGTATTAATTTTTTGTATTCATATTTATTCTTATTTTATGCTAAACTCATAATAAAAATCTTTAGCAAATTCGTGATTATATGGCATAAAGTTATGAGTAACTTTCTTTCTAATATACTATCTATTTACCAGTACCATCATAACCATGTGTTAAGCAAAATTTTATTAAATCAAACCACTTTGTAGGGGCGTATTCATGAAAATTACGAAAATAGTTATTTTACAGGTTTCAAGGGTCACCATATATAATAATTCTGCAGAACATAGCCTATTATGGCTAATAAATTTTATTGATATGCAAGGATCAAAAATCCTATCATAAACTCAGTTATATTTACTACCGATTCACGTTTAAAAAAAACGATATGCATATTAATAAAAGTAATATTTTATACTAGTATTTATTTACTATTAAATGGGAACAAAACCAATAATGTGGTTTTCGACCCTAGATAGCAGATAAATTATGAAAAATATTTACCCAAACATATCTTGAACTCTTAATTGAATAATAATAAATTTTTTATAGACAAAATCTGTTTATTTACCGAAATGAAACAAATTCTTTTTTTACCGAAATGAAACAAAGTCTTTTTAGACGGAACACCTCTATATGCGTCAGAATGACAATAGCAGTGTTAATGCTTGATAACCGTTGCATCAGACTAACCAATGGAGTACATTGAACTTTTTTGGTGCATTGAATCCTAATCAAAACTGGTTGAAAACCCATCTGTCTGCATTCTCACATTTTTCTCCACTTCCAAAACTTTCTTCGCACATCCATATTCGAAGCCCTAGTTGGGAGCTGTGTTAAGAATATATACGTTTCTAGATGAGTTTAAGAATGCTTTTACCGACCCGTCTTACTGCAGGAAACTATTTTTTGAACAGTTGGACAAACTCGAAAAATATTTATTTCTATTCGTTGATGCGACCACCGATCTTAATACAACTTCCTTTGCAGTTACTGAGGTCAATGGTACCCAATCCGTTCAATGAAGGCTGTGGGCAATCAACACGGCTCTTTAATGCAGCCTAACCATCAGTTTTACTGACAGAGAAGCCGCATTCAATGCCATTAGTGGGCAATGAAATATTCCTGTTCTCAATAATATTTTATACAACCTACTCAACAATAGGACTGTCGTGTTTCGTTTGGTGTCGGGGCATGGGGAATTATGGTTAATGAACCTGCTGATCAGATGATTGGAAATCATCCAATTGCGGCAGCATCAGCCATACGTAGAAATACAGAGTAGACTAATAGTCTTTTTAGCATCTCACTGACAAATTACCAACAATCCAGTCCGCTCAAAATCCTTACAAAATCGTCCACACAAACGAAACTTGCCGGACCTGGCACACACACCAACAAAGAAACAGTTAATTATTAAAATATATTTTAATTCATACCTTTTATTAATCATCTTAGGTCCTTTTTTTCTTTTCCTTTTTTTTACTATCCTTCCTATCAATAATTATACCAGGCACTAACTCTAATCTCATCAAATTACTATCACAACGGAAATAGATTTTATCAATTCAGTTTATTAAGGTTATCAATAAAAATCAGAGAAACTTTTCTGTTATATCTTTTTCATAATTGACCAAATATTCAGAGAAGAGTGAATTCCAACTGAATCTGATAGTATATTAGAAACAAGGATTCTTATACAAAAAAGATGAGGCAATATAAATGTTCAATAAAACAGCAAATGGAAACCGCATTTGAAGTAGTGAATTACCGATCACAGACAATAGTTTTATTGGTTACCAATCGCACAGCTGTCTAATATAGGCTTCCATAGCAGCCTAATTTGAGATGTCCAGAAATACCCAAAAACTGAGAGAACTTTTTGATTTTTATCTTTTTTCCTAAGCCTTGAGGAAACACAATATTTTACCCTCACATTTCGATAAATACCAATGATTATAGACTCATCGGAAGACTAGAATATTTACACATTCGAATTGGGCGTGGGTTAATATTTATGACAATTCAGAAGATATTTTGTAATATTTATTAAGAATAAAATGTTACTAAAGTGCTTTGTTCTATCAATTATATTGTAGTAAAGGAAAATTACGAAAATATTTATAGTCACTGAAAATATTTTTTTTTTATTCAAAAAAAAATCAAAACTAATACGTTTCCTTATGTGTATACTGATTAAAAAATATGTTCTCGAAAAATTTGTCGAAACGAATAAAAATGTGAAATTTCTATACGAATTCTAAGCAAATTATTAGTTATTAAAAAAATACTAAACCTTAAAACATATTTAATATTTTTATTTAAAAATTCTAATAAATTGAAAGAAAGAAAATTCATATTTACCTATAATATTGTTCAATAATTTTGTATACGAATAAGTTCTAACCGAAAATTATTTTGCTTTTCAAGAGTTTATTATTATTATTATTAACATAAAACTTGATTTTTGTGTGAGCGGTATTATTGCTTTTAGTATAAATATTCTCTTTTAATATAGTATAGTCCTTAGAAAAGCAAATATAATAAAAAATCTATGTTAAGTAGATACGATGGCTTAAAATAACCTAGAAGACAATGTTATATCTTAATAGATAAATTTTTCCCCCTATACTTCCTATTGATTTTTAGTACTATTTATAGAAATATATTCACAATAAATTGCAGCTGTGGAAATTCTCCTAATGTTCCCGAACTCTTATACTAATTGGTATTATCTTCTGTTCATATAAGAATAGACATGTGTGTACACGTGCATATTGGAAATATGTGATTACAAGGATTTGTAAATATTAGCCTCGGCATATAAGGATTAAAGCAGTACTCATAAGTATAAATTCGACTTTGCTTACATATATGATTATTGGTAAAATAGAAAAATTCGACAGTAAGCCATAAAAGTAAAACTTTCTTTATTTTGGTCATATTTTCATTAAGTAATATTAATTTATTATACGGATTATAATAAGAATATAAAAACTTACTTCCTAGAAAATATTCAGTTGCACTTATTAAGTTTTATTACTAAATCATAGTAAATAATTATGCATGTGTTTGTTATGGTTATCTAATTTAAGCTATTAAAAAGTAAAGTGAAATCAAATTAACTTAAAATTCAGATTTTGATTAAATTTTTAATTTATTATATTACGCAATCTTTATCATTATACAAAGTTTTTTAATAAGAATAATATGTTGTTTTCTTTTTCAAATAAAACAAAAAAGAATTATTGGAATTATGTGAGGAAGATAACATCACTCGAATGGCTGCCTCTGCTTCGCTTACAGAACCAAAAATAATAGTTGCAATTTTCGACCACATTATGCAATAAATCCAGCCTTCTTTCAACCATTTGAAGTTCAATATTCAATTTTAATGCATTAATGGTTGCTGATTTATTTATATAGACCCATAATTTCAAATAACCCCACAAGAAGTCCAAAGGTGTTAAATCACTACTTCTTTCACGTCACAACTGTATTTTTTGAAATGATTGAATCGCCAAATTTTTTCTGAAGCAAACTCATTGTGGCATGGGTTGTGTGGCACGTAGCACCTTTTTTTAAAATAAAATATTTGTTAAATCAATATCATCCAATTCAGTCTAGAAAAAGTTCATTATCAACTTTTCAAATTCATTATCAAATACAAATATATATAAAATATTTGTTAAATCAATATCATTCAATTCAGTCTAGAAAAAGTTCATTATCTGTACCGCTTACCATTGACAGTAATGGCAATTTCTTAATCATTTTGAAAAAAATAATGACCAATGATACCACCGTGCCATAAACTACACCAAACGTTCACTTTTTCAAAATGTAAAGGTTCCCCGTGAATAATTTATGGATTTTTTAATCTGCAGCCCATTAACGACAATTTTGTTTCTTCACCGATCCAGAAAGATGCGCCTCATCTGAGTAGATGATTTTCTGGAAAGAAAATGCACCGATTTTTAAGTTGTTCCAAAGCAAAATCAGCAAATTCATGGCTTTTGCGATTGTCCAACGGCTTCAATTCTTGTATAATAAAAATTTTGTAAAAATGTAAGCACAAATCCGATCGTCAAATATGTCACGTGGTTGTGGCAGACAGTCCCAAATGTTGAGAACGCCTTGAAATGCACAAATTTGGATCTTTGTCTACACTTGCCTGGACGGCAGCAATATTCTTTGCACTTAGACCGGATCTTTGTCTTACTGGAACGCGAATATTGTGTAAGAAAAGAATGCGTTTAAAAATTTCCACAATTCGATAAATAGCGAACACACTAGGGCGATTATGATAACCATAAATTGTAAGAAGTAAATAATAAAGTGCAATAAAATAGCCATTAAATGATAAAAATATTGGATAATTTTCACGCTTCGTTCATGATCTTTTCATGAAAACCTTACTGAATACAACTGACAGTAGCACAAGATTTTGATATTACAAATATGGCCACATAGTGCATTTGAAAATATATCACATCTATTAAAAAACCCTTTACATGATTGCTATAAGATTTCATCATTTTGAGAATACTTAAGGCTGTTATCCGACCTTCACTTGAGGAATGTTGGTTTAAAAAATCTCTAAAGATTGACAATTTTCTGCGTCAACACGTTTTTTTTGCATAGTTCTATAAGAAAAAGTCCAACAACGTCAAATGTGTAATATAATATGGCAAATTTTAACTTAAACAAAAACTATCTTGGAGAATGTACATTAATATACAATTATGAAATAGTAGGTCTATTTTTGTCAAACTATAAAATCGATAAATATTTATTTTAGAAAATATAATTTACAAAACCAAATTACAATTTAATTAATGTATCGATTGTATTATATTTTCCAATATATTTTTTTATATATTATATATAAAATGAAGAATATTCAATTATAGCATTGATATAGGCAGATTGTTTATTTCTCTAAGGATAAGATGTTTACATGGGTGCATATTTTGAGAACATGCTTTCTAGAACCATAAAAACACATATTTAAGAACTTGACGTGATACTGTTATCTATCTAAATTGGATAAAAATATCCTATAGATAATTTGGTAAAATGAAAAAAGGTCACGTTTTACCATATACTAACAATATCAAGTATAAGTCTTATTCACATCAGACTTACTCATACATTATATTTGGTAATTTTTTTCCGTTTCTTCAGATTTCTGATTGTGTTACTGACTGATGGTTGATTGGAATATAATTTTTTCTCTGCATAACCATAGAAAAAACAACATGCAAACTCTATTATTTCGTATGACAGAGTTAAATGACTTTTTTTAAATTATATACGATATTACATCGTTAAGTACATGAATCTTATTAAAGGACATCGTCTAGACCGACTATCGTCTATTTAATTTAATCTAAAGAGAATATAAAATTTCTTTTTATAAAACAAATTTTTTTTCAATAACGTAAAATAGAAACTTTTCAAAATAAAAATTATTATCAAAGAAGTTAATAAATTTAATAATTTATAATAAAAAAATTATTTATTTATATTAAACAAAATGAATGAAAATTATAATAATTTGATAGAAATTTTAATGAGACTGGGCATTGCTAAGAGCGATCTGGCAGTACTAGGGATCTAACAATCTATCTAGTTTAATACGTAAGCCCATCCTTAACGTGTAGTATAAGTTTAACCTCGTATGGTTAAACTTATACTATACGTTAAGGATGGGCTTACGTATTAATTTTTAATAAAAATTATATTTTTGTCGTGAAATATGGAACAGAGAAATTTGGAGCAACGATGTACCATCAAATTTTATCTTAGGATTGGTGAATCCGCGAGTTTGACTTATGAGAAAATCATAAGTCAAACGAGACTATGAGAAGCATACCTCTGAAGTAGTAGAAGATGAATCTCCCTCAGGAAGACACTTAATATCATATAAAAAACTCATGAAAATGTGGTACGAGTGAGAGCTGTTGAGAAGCCAGATCACCAATTAATATATAAAATTACTGATGAGTTAGTGCTTAAAGTACTCAAAAATTATTTGCGACAGATCGGACATTATAGACAGTTGGATGCAAAACCATCACAACGCCATTTGTCATACGACCATCTGCATCAACATAAAAAGGACTCCTACGAATTCTCAGCCCATTTATTTACCTGATCAAAGTCCGTCTAATTTTTTCCTTTCAAGATAAAGCAAACAAGTAACATCACGTCATCTTGGTATTCTCAATAACATCCAAAAGAATATAACCGAGGAGCTAAAGGCGATTCTAGTTTGAAGTCTTACAGCACTGTAACGAAGAGTGGAAACAACGCTTCTACCGACGTAAAGCTGCTCAAAAAAATTACTTTGAAAGAGATGACATTGTGGTATATTATAGTTACATATGTTCTCGTATGGTTGGTTTATTGTGAATCATGTCAACGTTAGTGATTGAGTTCTGCATGCAAACAGTTACGTCGTTTACAGTATATTTCTTGTTCGTTCTTAAGGCTGCATTGTAAATAAATCTGTTACAAATGTCTCAATCAACTTTCCCACTTCTAAATCTAGAAAGGAATGGTTTTTAAACAGGAGATGTGTCTAATATAAGGAGAAACGCAGAATAATAGGAATTCAGGTCAAGCTATATATTTATGGTAGTATAAATGGAATTAATTGGTATGGTAATGATATACCACCTTGATCAAAAAGTTACCGGAATTTATTCAGAAAATTAAAAATATTTAATTTATTCATCTAAATCTATATTGTCCCCTTCAAAGTAATCCCCATCGACTTTAACACACTTATACCAGCGCTTGATCCAATCCTCGAAACATTTTTTATATTCGGTTTTCGGTATGTCCATCAGTGCTTCCTTCGATTTTCCATTACTTCCTCTCGGCTGTTGAAACGCGTTCCCCGTAATGGTTTTTTAACTCGATTGAACAGAAAGAAGTCACAGGGCGCCAAATCAGGTGAATTCGGTGGTTGTTGGATGGTATTTGTTGCATTTTTCGTCAAAAAATTACGAATAATGATGGCACTGTGCGACGGTGCGCTATCATGGTGCAAAATCCACGAGTTCTCTGCCCACAATTCTGGTCTCTTTTGGCGAATTGCTTTACGCAAACGTCTCATAACGCCCAAATAATACTCTTTGTTTACTGTCCGGCCCTCTGGCATAAATTCATGATGCACTACACCGTTGTAATCCATGAAAACCGTGAGCATTGCCTTCTTTTTTGACTGAAAACGACGTGGTGTTTTTGGTCTCGGCTCATTTGGTGAACGCCTGATGTCTGGATTGCGTGTCGTACTTATAAACCCACGTCTCGTCTCCAGTAATGATCCTTTTGATGAATGTGGGATCGGATTCAGCCTCGCAAATCATGTCTTTTGCGACGTCAACATGGTCTCTTTTTTGCATGAAATTTATCAATTTTTTCGTCGGTTTTCGATGTCGATGGTTTGCCACTGCGTTCCTCATCTTCGATTGACTCACGACCACTTTTGAACCGCTCGTGGTACTGGTAAACGACCGTTTTAGAGAATCGTTGCCGAAACACTTCTCCAGCATTTCCAACATTCGCGCACAATTAAATCCGTTTTTTATGCAAAATTTAATACAAGTTCGTTGTTGCAAATTTAAATCCATTTCTAAAATTGTAAAAAATCGCCAACACACACAGAGAGTAACTTTTGTAAATGTCAAGCTATGACGCTAATATTTAGAGGGAATATCAACAACAGATGTACCAACTTAACAAAAATGGGAGCGCAACACTCCTATCGTTCCGGGATCAAGGTGGTAGTTAAGGATATCAGACAATTTTCTAGGACTGCTAGGCCAATAGGTATGAAGCTATGACTTCGAAAATAGTATAGCAGAGGACTTCTTGAAGAATCTTTAATCGGGGATTCGAAACACAGCAACCCCATTGGGGGTGCTTGATGTTCTAATCTCTTCTCACGATGAAGAATACTCTAATTGATTTAAGAAAGGACTCTCATTTTGCTATTATAAATATTTTATTCGGTGGGTAATAAACTGATAGAACGTTAAATGTAAAGGATGTACATTAAAGGGTAATAAATACTGACTGTAGGGATTGTGTGATCATTTGTAAGTGGAAGGAATCATTTAAGGCGTTTCTAATGAAGATGGCAGTTCTACCTTGTGCTGTGTTGTTAGGATAGTATGTTCTCTATGTATCATAGTCTCGTATAGAAAAGTAAGATTTTGAACATTTATTTTAAAAAATAATAAAATTGTTGGAACAAAATAAGTCAAATTAATAAATATAAAAATATTATTTGTGTAGAAACTAAATCAAAATTAAATTTAGTTTCTATACAAATAATATGGATTTTATATCCAAAATAAAATTTAATTTGTGCCCTAGATATACTATTTCTTATCATTAACGTAAGTATGCTCATTTTAAGAAATAATTTCACTACTAGTCTTTTGCTTATAAAAAAAAATGCTAGTATTTTGAGAAAAAAATTAATTTTTGTATAAAACTTTTTTCAGCTTAAAATCAAGTGTACAATAATATATCGATATTATTATAATCAACAAAAACATTAAGCGTATTTTAAAGAATAAAAGTCTATTTAAATGTAAGAAGGCAAAATTTCAAATGAGATGACACATAATCGTCAGTGAAAAGAAAAAATATTTAACAAAAATATGCTTGTATGTATTGTAGTTAATAGAGCGAATAAGAATAATGGTTGTAATAATAGCTACTCAAAAGTCCTTCTACAAAAAAAAACCAAGTATCCATTTTACGCTTTTAAGTTTCTTAAGTGTCCTTCTATTATTCTCCTTATCGCCACTTCATCTTCCCTACTCACTCAAAGCAAGGTAATTCTTGTGAAAATCATGATATAGTTTGTATTCGTTATATATAATTTTCAAAATGATAAGCTTAGTGAACAAACTTAAACAGTGAAAATAAATCTCTAATAGAAATATTACAATTTAAAATAATATAAGTTTTCAGCAATTTACTGAAAAAGTGATTAATTTCTTTCTACTTATACTCCTACAACACAGCATATCAGATTTCTATTAATTTCCATTATTTAATAAAACAGTTAATAGTTCCTTGTATAGAGTGTATAAAATGTTTTTTTTTTATATGATCAGATAGAAAAAAAATTGCTTAGTTACATCAAAAATCTAAAATATGGTAAACGGAAAATTTTTCTTTTAATTTCTTACTAAACGAAGATTTCGATAAACATTGACAATTTTTTAATTTTTTATGTAGATTTTTATTTTTATTTTTATTTAAATTACTTTAATATTTAAAATACCTCTTACATAAAAATATTCGAAAGATCTTTATAGAATGCAGGGAAATATTCTGAATAAAAAAGGTCACTTTGGTTGATAAATAATGAAAATATAATGAGGGTTATTTATAATGGAAAGCAAATAATATAATAAAGGGTATCTAAAATATGAACGTGAAAGATAATTTTAAAAAAATCTGAAGGTATTAAAAACGATGACAATTTTTTGATGAAGATTGATATTATTAAAATGTATAATATTGGGTAAATCCTATTTATAAAAGAAAAAAAATAGAATCAAATCTGTTAAAAAGATTAATATTTCTTTCTATTATTAAAGATACAATTTATAAAAATCAGATTGAAAAATCTTAAAATGTTTCTTTTTAAATTGGGCAAAAACAAAAATATAGCATATTTTTTTTAGTTTCTACTTATAATTAAATATTTTCAGCTTCATTATGTGTACATACATACTAGGGCAGTCTGATATGTCAGTGACATATGTAAGAAGTACAACTGATCTCAGCAAAACAATATTTTTATTACCATTTGGTTTTTTTTCGTTAGTTTAGTTTTGACAACCATTGAATGCAAACAAGGTTTATGTGTTCTTACTAATATGAGTAAAAGTGCATTTCAAACAAAAAATCAAGCTTAAAATCGGAAAACCAAATTATTATGGATACTCGTCACCCTCGTATGGAAAGATCCAAGAGGGATTTACTGAATTTTCTTGTGGTCGTGCGAATTCAAATTACGCTGAGCGCAGGACGAATTGAGGTCACCACCGAAAAAATGATTAATAAAATCCATGATATTATATTAAAAGACTTTTGAGTGAAAATGTATAAGATACCCGATATTGTAAATACCTCAAAGAAAATGTGCAACATCTTACAGGAAATTTTGCGTATAAGAAAGCAATCGGCGAATGTGATCGTGTAATAACTTTAATGGATTGCTTGGATATTTAACGTAATATAAATGAATTTTTCATAATTACGAGTATTAATGAAATATGAATTCACGATTATGAACTAGAAATCCAAGTTAAGTCAAAACGACGGTCATTTGATAAAGAAAAATCAGTGTAATGACATTATGAATTACTTCCTGCAATATTTTATTCTCTAGATATGGGTCCCTGCAATTTTGCTCTGTTTCCAAATATGACGAAATAGTTTGAAATTTGCATCTAATTGTGAAATTATAGTCGAAACTGGGCCTTATTTTATAGAGTTTAGTAAATTTTACTACACAGATGGTATAATGAAGTTGGAATATCATTGCACAAAGTATATCGAGTTAAAAAAGACTATGTTGAAAAAATAAATCAATTTTTGTTGAATAAATTATTTCTTTATTTCATTTATCACTCACTTCTCAGACTGCCCCTGTACATATACATTTATCAAATGCTTTTTCAAATATATTTTGTTATAAGCAATTAAAAAAGTTTGAGTTTAAGCAATTAAATACTGATAACTTAAATATGACACAAATTGCTTAGTTACATAATATTTGTATTATTCAATATTTTTGGTGTTATTCAAAGCAAATGAACTTTTTACAATAATAAAAACAAAGTATTTCAATAAAATCGAACAAAATTTGTATACTACTAATATGCCAACTTGTAGTGTGAGCAGAACAACTTTTTATTTATCCTTATCAAGTAACAAAAATAAAATAGAAAATGTTGGGTTAACATCGCTTTCGAGTGCAATTACTCCTCAAAACACGCACATGCTACAACGATAAATTTTCTGCTCAAGCAAAATAAGTAATTTGATTAAAATTCACGACATTCTCTAGAACTTAAATCTCAATACAAGTTCAATTTCGTTTGGAAAAATTTATTCAAACAGTACACAAATAGGAGGCAAACCCTCATCTAAGATTATTTTTTCATTCAACGAAAGCAGGCAATTTTTACGCTTTTCCGGTCTTCTACTGCCTAGTTGTTTACGTAAGAAGAAAGTTTCATGGATCGACAGCTTTGCCCTAGTAAAGATTTGCCAACAGGCAATTTTGTCTTTCCACACACATTATTTATAAAATGTATTAAAATTGTTGAAAATATTGTAATATTGTATATACGAGTGTGTATTGAAATACGAATACGAGTATGTATAAAGTTTCATACCTTATATCTATTCATATCATAGAATATATAATCAATAATATACAATATAGATAGTGGATTTTAAGTAAATACTATCAAAAATATCAGACAATTCACAACGCGCAATCCCATTTAGTTAAATTACTCTTACAAAAATTTATAAGTTTCCATTTTACAAAATTTGCTATGGTAGGCATTTTTCGATTCATATTTTGAAACCAAAAAACCAATATACACATACACTATAGTATCCCTTTAACCTTTAGTTATTTATTCAAATTTTTTAGCATTCTTTTTCAGATAAAATTTTGCGTGTCATGAAATATGTTTTTAAACTTTATTTTTTTTTTGTAAAATTTAAAAAAAAATCTCCATTTGAAATCTTGAAAAGTTGCATAAAAAGTGAAACTTTCTGATAAATAAAAGTATCCAGATTTAAAAGAGAAACTTCTATGATGAGTTACCCATTTCAAAGTTTGGAAAGTACAATACCATCAATAAACTATTATTTAACATATCTGCTATATTAGATTAAAATTTTCCATTTTTCATTGCAGATTTATTAACTCAAACAAGAAGACGGCTTCCAACATCGAAAATATGTAACGAGCGAGCCAAGAGGCTAATTTTTCGCTTGGTGGATATGCCAATTAGTAAATTTTATTCGCCAAATGTTACTGTCTGGTGTGCATTTTGGTCTGAATATATCATTGGACGATTCTGAGCAAATTGGCAGTATAATACCAATTCTTTTGGCTAAAACTTAAATATTTCTTTTTAAACTATATGTGGTATTAACAAGATATATAACAGGAAAAAATTTTGATTAATTGCGCGCAAAAAATTTGAGAACTCGTAATTTTTATAATTTTTAATGTCAGCTTGCATCAAAGATCCTACAATTTTACGTCGTTCTTATAAGAATACACAAAAAACTAGATTTTTATAGAAACTCTATAAACTTTATGGCATTTATAAACGAATGCTTTCTTACCTCAAAAAAGTTCGATTTATAAAAATTACCTCAAAAAGTTCGAGTCCTGCAAAATGTCCTGTGGCGATCTTTAGACTTTTATAATAATTCTTATATTATGGTTATATTTATACAATATAATAATTTAAAATCTAATTTTCAGTTATATTTCAATTAATTTTACTTTCCAACGCACTAACTGGATAAATGTTTAATATTTATATTGCATGTCTATCTAAAAAATGTTACGCAAGTGCTCCATTATTGGATTTTATTTAAATGTATTGATATTCAATCAACAACAAAAATCCCAATATTAAGTATTTAATTTTGTTGACTATTCAAAATTATATTGCATAAAAATAATAATACCACATCAATAGTGTATAAATTAATTGATACAATTTATTACATATTTTAATCAATTTCTTATATGCAAAAATATATTAGCATATTATTGAAATTTATAATATAATTTTTTTTATAGAAATGTATTTAACTTTTCGATGAAACTAATCCAAGATAATGAGAACTTTTCTTATAAAATGGTAATTGGAAGATATGAGACTATTTCAGTTGTTAATTACTCTTATAGCAACCATATTGGAGTTACTCCCTAATATGTACATATGATCAACAGCAATGTATTATTCATAGAAAATATAATTAAAATCACTCATTCCAATGCATGGAAAGATACAATTACATAAAGTTTTTGTTGTGTACAAAGACTATTTTCTATCAATATTCACAGCCAAAAATCTATTAAAATTTCAGCTTGAACTGTTACAAATGTAGCACTAAAGTTAGTAAAAGGACCATTTCCATATACAGTAAAATACTGATATACAAGAATGAATTTAGTATGCCCAAGTTTGAATATTTCTACCGTGTGCTAAACGATCTATTTAGGTATCTTTTCTCCTCAATTTTATCCATGCAACTCCATCTTATATGAAAATTGGAACTTAGTCAAGCACAAAACGTACAAAGCTAACCGTTGTGCGTGCGTATATGCCTATTTGTTTACTTCTATAGACCTAGTAAAATTTATAGCTAGGATATTAGTACTCGAACCTTTTAAGGACAAACAAAGGTGATCATTATATTGTCATAAAATTGTATACAGCAACTACCTTACCGAACCGACGAAATTACTAACACTATGTGCTCGTACCTATTCTGCATTTACGAACTGGTTAACTCTTTTTGGGGTTCCTTTTGTATATTATTTATTTAACTTTCTTAACTAATGGACGAAAAATTGAACTCTTTCCATCAGTTTTCGGGGAACTACAAACTTATTTATATACATTTTCGAAAAAGACTAAATTAAAATTGGCACAAAATATGTATTTACTTATAAAAAATATAGTGTTTATACATTATATACTGTCTGTTTTCTTAACTATTCAGTTCCGCTTTAAATTGCATGCATATAAAATAAAGGGTCCCAAAAACCGTTTTTAAAGATTTTTCTTAAAAACAAAAACCGTTATCTATACATGTTTAATTTTTTCAAACAAAACTATGAGAAATATATTCGTTAAGAGATTTATTATAATTTATTAAGTGAGCAATTTATCTAAATTTACTTATACTAGTTTTAAAGGTTTTATAAAAATAACTCCCCCACTCTCTCCAATAAATCCATTTATTTTTTCACTTTAAAAAAGGATTTATTTTTGAAGAAATAAAAACTACCTAAAAAACAAAATCTACTACAATATATGTTATAAGATTAAATTAATAGAATATTATCATTTTCAATGAATCCATTTTTATCTACTACATAAATATTTTTTGAAAGGAAGATTTTTCAAAAATCCACGTATCCATACAAAAGATCTCAAATCGGGAAAGGAAGATTTTAAATAGTTCATATAGTATTCTATAAAATGAATGTCCTTGCTTTTATCTTATTATCTTGATAAAAGAAAAAAATAAATTTGACAAAAAAAAATTCAAAACTTTTCTAGATTCGAAATTTACTATGTTTGCTTGCAAAAAAAAATAATAATATATGAAAACAAATGTATAAATACTTAAGATAAATAAAAATATTTTGAAATTGGAACCGATTTTAGAATTTTCCTATATTCGAGCAGCTTATAAACAAATTTTGATATACATATAAACTACAATAGAAAAATTTAAAATCTTGTATTTTGAAATGCAACTACAAAATATTAGATTATATTTATACACTCATATATTTAGATACGAACATATACAAGAACATCCATTTAAATGTGTATATTGATATATGTGTATGTGTATGAAGAAACATGCAAAAGTTCGAGTATGGCAAATTTAAATATTTACTATATAAGTCAATTCTAGTATCTAATAAATAACAAAACAAAAAAAATTATATGAAACTTTTCAAAATATGTAGATGCAAAAGTTAAGAGATGTGTATCTTTGCATGTATTCAAAATATATAGATGCAAAAGATACAAGGAAAATTGTACTTCATAGCATAAACCAAACTGAAAAGATGTCTGTTTTGAAAATTCATTTATTTAAAGTTTAAAGAATTAAATTACAGAAAAATAAACTAGTCGTACTTTAGCTTTTTTGTTTTAAATAAATAAATTTTATTTTGCAGATGTCACTATTTTAATACACCTATGTATGTGTTTTTTTTTATTTCAATCAATTTAATCCATTTCTAATTATTTTTTATAGTTGAATCAATTATTTAACGTATTTTATTGTCGAAAAACAATTAACTCTCGTAATGAATTTTATTTGGATTAAATTTCCTCTTCCTAGTCTACTTTTCATATATATACTTTTGTGTATTTTTTTTAATTTAATTTATTTTTCATCAAAAAGATAAATGATCACATGCTAAATTATTGAGTGTTTGTTCAATTGAAAAATAATAGCTGCAGAAACTAAATAAATATGAAAACATTTTAAATATATAAAATAATCTTAAAATTTACTGAAGTTAAATTATAAAAATGCATTAATATGCAGGCAGTCTGATATCTCAGTAATAAATATGATAAACGTTGATGAAATAAGAAAAATAGTATTTTTTTATTAGTAATCATTTTCAACAAGACGTCTTACACAAGTTTATGAACACAAGTAACATTGAGCACCCAGAACGTCCTATTAAAGACACCACTGAAGAAATAATTCATAAAATCTATGATATCATTTTAAAAGACATTTAACTTTTTAAAAATTAAATTAAATTTAAATTTTAAAAAGTTAAATTAAATTTTTGTAAAAATGTTTTACTTTTCAAATGAATGCATAGGTAATAGCTTAGATTTCGAATATGAATACCTCTCTGTGCGTGCCACGTTTGCTAACATCTGGCCAAAAACATGTTTTTCTGAAAACTTTAATGGAATGTTTCGACATTTTTAAGCATGATCCAATTAGTTTTTTCATCGATTCATCACTGTTCATGAAACATAGATTCATTATTACACACCAGAAACCGAAGTTAAGTCAAAACTGCCAGTATTTACCAAAAAAAAGTTTTCTTTTAACATGACAATACACTTGCATATTTATTGGAAAATGCAACAGCAACTTAAGACCTGTGTATTTTGTTGAGTTCAACAAATCGTACTAAACAGATGGTGGCATAAAGAATATTAGAATATCGTTAGATGTATTACATCGAGTTAAAAGGTGATTATATCGAAAAATAAATCAATTTTAGTGGATAAATTAATTATTTGTTTCATTTATTACTGACTTATCAAACTGGATTTGTATGTACTTATGGTATATTTTTATCAGATATTGAAAAAATGATAAAAGCTATCTGCATCATAAATATATGTATTGCAAACAGTAATATTGCCAAAAATAAAGCTTTATAAAATCGCCCATCCATACAAATGTACGTGCGAGTACTTAAGTCTAAAATACCTTGAGTAGCTGGAGCATCATACATTATTATTTTATAGAAGAGAAAATCGAAGATGGATTGAACAATACCCAAATCAATCGCATTTACTAAACTACTCACCAAAAAGCAAAATTGAATAAAAAATGACTTTTTTATTTATTGAGTAATATAATAATTTCCAAGGGTACGATAAATATATTTTTCATGAGAAATTTCTGATAATAGTCAAGATATGTACAAATCCTTATTTCAGTATTATATATCTAGATGTAAATGTATAAAGAAAATAAGTATATTTGGAATTTTCGTGAAGGATCATTTTTATTTCCAAATAATTTCAATTTATTTCCTTACCATAAATACTAGTATATATTTAAAAAAAAAGTCTCTAAGTTCTTTCCATACCCAATAAAAATTTAAATCATATAAAAAGACGCTCAACTCAAATAAAATCCTTTACGAGATTACCAAAATAATTTTTTTTTGCAAAATATTTTATTATTTACTAAATTTTATGATTATTCATTTTGACATGACGTAAAAAACAGTGATACTTTTGGAGAATTTAAATAAATTTTCTTATAGTAAATTATATAATATGAGCTAATACGGAATTGTTATTTTTTTTTATTAAATGGTTAATAATAGTAATAATAATGAAATATTCGTAAGCTATTTAATTCAAGTGGGTTTGGATAAATGTCAATGTCGTAAAATTAAACTACAAATATTGTAATAAAAGAATATTTTTCCACACTTCAGAATATTCAGAATATGAAAATTTTTATTTAACAAAAATTTTCAAAACACATATATAAATATGCATCCCTAAACATGTTTCGATTATAAAGTGTCCTTTCTTTTCTATATTCAATCGTAAAAATTACTCAAAAGCAAAAGTTTACCAACACTGAAATATTCAATTGCTTATCAAATATCAAGGCTGCTGTAATATTGTGAAATAGTTTAAAAAATCTAACACTACAAATACAAAACAATTTCAAGGAGAAAGTCAAGAAATCAGAAGAACATTTCAAAGGAGATAAATATTCCGGCAACAATATATAAAATGTTACCGGACATAAAAATTCCACACTGTTATGAGAATATTTTGGCATTTTTTCCGTTGGTTATCTCAGAGGGTACACTGGTCGATGTAAAAATGGATTTTTCTTATGATCCCATAAAAGCTTATGAAACGATTCAAACTTGTGTTTGGCATTTGAAATCAGTATACGTTAACCAGCCAACAACTCACCTACATACATATGTACAGGCATTTATGCATATCGCAACATCATTGTAAGTTTGAATCATAAAATGGTTCCGAACAAAATTTCAGCATTATTGTTATCCTTCGTTTCCAGGACTATGTGTTTTTGGCGTTACTTCCGTTCTAAATATTTTTTTCTTTTCGTATTTTAGCCTATGTACATAGATGATGAATTTTTTGCTTTGTTATTGATGTTATGCCCCATTTCAGTTTACGCAGCCCGATCTATTTACGAGTATTAGTGTGTATGTGTTCGTATATCTTTGATTCGACTACAAATTATTTGTGCACTTCTTCTTTTTTTCCAAGGCATATTTTCTGTTCTTTGTGACTAAGAAAACTGCTTAAAGGTTGGCCAAAGAGGAAAGAAAACATAAAATAGGCCATAAGTAAAAAATCTAGTAAAAAAGTGAAAGCTGCAATTTGAAAATGTACTAAAATACGTACGTATATATCGAAAATAGGAAAATATTTAAAAGATGACACCCTTATTTTGATTCATTTTGACTTCAATTCAATCAAAAATAGGGTAAATTTTATTCGTATTTGACAGAATTTTGGCAAACTTGCAAAATCCACAAAACAAAATTTGTACGCATAAAAAATTAGATGACATGATAACTTTTTCGTATCGTTACTGGAAATATGACTATTGGAAAAATTTCTAACTAGTATGGAATGGTTATCTTTCTTGTTTCATTTCAGTTTAAATGCCTTCCAGTGTCAGATTGTTTTCATTTCTTAAGTAAGTTTTGGTTCCATTTGATTTAAAAAAAAAAAAAAAAATTCTTCAAAAATTGCTTGTAAAGTTTATTTAAACATCATAAAAAGACAAAATTTCCTTTCAAGAAGTTTCCAAAAAAATTTTAAAAACTTTACTTTAAAATTAATATTTTTTTTGGTTTCGATTTTTATACATTGGTTTTATAAATTGTATTTTTCTTTTCATTACTTAAATATTTGCTATTAAATTTATCTTTCTTTTTATTATTGTTATTATTCGAATCCGTAATTCTATTAAATTTAGGTAAGCGAATAAAAAATGTATTTTATAATGAAATTATGAATTTGCAATGAAAAAATTACAAATAAATATTTTGGTTAATCTTATCATCCTATTTAGGTAAATAACATTTTAATCTTATTGCAAATATATTAAAATAAATTTGAATATTTATTTTTTGAAAATTTTTTTAATAAATTAGCTGAGAAGGTTTTATTTAATTTTTTGTATAAAAAAAAACAACTGTGTAAAATTGGAGACTTTAATAAAACTTACTTTATTATAATAACATTTTCTTAATGATAGCCTGTTCACTGTTAAAGTAAAAGTTCCAAAACTAACAATTGGAACTTATACTTTGATAAAGAAGAGAATATTATTAATATAATGTTGTTATAATTGTCAAAATAACGCTTATCAGTTATTGGAATAAAAATTCGTAAATGGAAACTACTCTCCGGAAACTACGAAATAGCAAAAGCACAAAAGGACGACAATTTATCCGGTTGAAAGACTACATTAGCTGGATCCAGAAGAGTTTAAACACTTAAGAAACTTTTCCTAAACGAGACTATAAACCCACAATGTCTTTTAGGTCACAACAGCAATTTATTGTATTTATTATGTCAACTCCTTTTCGATATACGAGTACAAAGATTTCTTTCTATAAACATTTTAAACGTCATCAATTTTGAGTTATTGTACTATATTTCCGAAGCAAATCGATCTCTAATGGATTTTGATAAATGCAATCCAAAAAAATAACTTAAAGAAGAACACAACAAGAATCAAGAAAAAAACTGATCTTAACAACCACATTTATAATAAATAACTTGCAAGCAACAACAAAAAAAGATTGCCATTTTATAGTATTGTTGTTATAAAAAAAATGGGAACGGAAGAAGAAAAAGGAGTATGAGATAAAAAGTTAATATATGTCCTTGCTGGAGGCGTTACATTTCTATTTCTTAAAACCAAGTATTATTTAGAAGTTTCATGTTAAGGGGTCGGACACTATCATTTTCGTCTACTTTATTATGCGTTTAAAA
The DNA here is from genome assembly GCA_958298945.1 of Atherix ibis. NCBI lineage: Eukaryota > Metazoa > Arthropoda > Insecta > Diptera > Athericidae > Atherix > Atherix ibis. The sequence goes on along the minus strand of OY282609.1, from coordinate 11,335,622 downwards.
AAATAACTCCTATTTATGTACTATATTTCCTTACTAGCTATTTATTATTTATCTTATTTCTTATTCTACTTTGTTCTTCTCTTAAAAGACATTAATCTAAGAATTTTATATTAAAAACTGTTTATATAATACAACATAATATAAAGTTTATAGCTGATTTCTAGAAAAAATTATACAAAGAGCTCTAATTATTTATGATCAATTAAACAATGCTTAATATGATATAATAAAGGACTACATTTAAGACATTAAAAATATATAATATTGCTTATAATAAAATTTCAGAATTTTAAGCATTAAAAAAGGTTTTTAATAGTTTTTATACTATGGAAAATAAAAATTAAACGTTTTGGTTTCCCATTAAATTCCCAAAACAAATAATTTAATGATAATTTTTTTAAATTTAGTTAAGAATTTTTATTTCAAAAATTATACATAACAGGTAAGAAGCTTACTACTTTTAACATGTTAAGCTGATTATTTTTCCCAATCAAATTTTGTGTTGTAATTTTATTCCAAATTTTGATTTCATGAAATTTAAATTTTTTAAATATTATTATATCAAATTTATTTTATTTATAAAAATATAGAGGAACAAATGAGTATTCTAGTAACAAGAAAATATCATAAGTCTAAAGTAATTTTTTAATTAAATTTTCATTAAATTTTCAAGAAGATTGTCAAATTTTAGAAATTTTGACTCGTTTTTACATTGAAGAAAATTTATGAAAATTCATTAACAATCCTTTCTTTAACTTATTATTTCTAGCAACTTTCATACAAATTATCATCAATATAAACATAAATGAATAAAAATTTATTATTTTATCCTAAATTAGACTAAAAATAATTATAATCATCGACAAAAGACATAAATTAATAAAATTTCATTATGTCAATCATCGAATCCGCATAAGATTGGCTGCTGGAACAACAGGCTTTGGATGGTGGGTACCCGAACAAAATTTTCTTCAGCGATGAGGTTTATTTTTCGTTCAATAGATACGTCAATTATCTAAATTGCCATATATGAGGCTCGAAAAGCCCTCTAACGACTATGGCAAAACCATTGCATCTGCGCAAACTTACTGTCTAATGTGCAAACTTACTGTCATTTTGGTATCAATTCTGCGCACTATGGCCATATGATAAATGGTTTTTTTGACCTGAACCTAAAGATTATTATCTGGACCATGTGTAGTTTCATAAGCCAAACATTATTACATATTGTTAGATTCTCAGGACGCGTAGATTGTGCGATTTTACACCGTTGAACTTTTTGGTGTGATCGAGTTCTGCTAAAGGTCTTTAGTTAGCCATTAGAAAAGCTCAATAGAATCGAATCTTACAATAAGTCTCATGATGGTCATCTAAATGATATTATATTAAAAGCATAATAAAAATTCCATCGAAATATTGCATTTTAAGTGTATCTTGTTTAACTTTACTTTCTTTATTTGTTTGTAACACATTATTATAAATTATGATAATAAGCTTAAAATTGATATAGTTATTTTTAATAATAAATATAGGGTTTTTCAATAAGGGTGATATGGTTTCAAATGAACAGTGTTATTACACTATATTTGAAATGTCAAAATCTTTTGTCACTGTTAGTTGTATTCAATAAGATTTTCATAAAAAGATACATACTTTAACAACGCTTGGAAATTTTCAAACTTTTTTATCAAAATAATCGTTTTTTTATAGCAACTTATCGTGCATTTCTTCCAATTTATGATCGCCATAATCGGCTTAGGGTGTTCGATATTTCCCGTTGGGCCATCACAAAAGCCGTTAATTTGCTTATTTAACTTTGGAAAAACTTGAAAATGGTAATGATTTTTCCAAGAAAATAATCTTCTCAGAGAAGCCGCATCTCTCTGAATCGGTGTATATATAAAATTATCATTAATGGGCTGCAGCCAATCCTCACATTTTTCTCGAGGAACAATTAAATTCCAAAAAAGCGACCGTTTGGTGTGGTTTATGACACGCTGACATCATCGGTGTTTTATTTGAAAAAAAATCTATGTATTTTTATACTACCATATTTTTTTTTTGAAAAATATAAAATTTTCACTGTATACGAATGGATGTAAAAGGGTTTCTTAGAACAATATTACAAGTCATGCTTATTTGATAAAATGTTGATTTATTGGGAAAGAGAATTGAATTTTTTCAAAGCGTTTTTTACTTTCAAAAGTGAACTTTTTTTTTAAAGTATTTTTTACAAATGATCAAACAATAGATATCTGACAATTTTGCAAAAAGGTTAAAAAAGATTTGAAAAGAAGGAACAAAAAGACGCATTTTAATTGTAAAAGCGAAAAAATTGATCAGAATATATGCCGATACTTTAATTGAAGCTACATTTAAAGTTAGTAATAATATTTCTATTAAAACCATAGATATATATACTTCAAAACGTGCTTTATTTTTTGAACAAAAAAAAATAATATGTTACTGACTCTATATAAGTTATACTTGTTAAATCGCAAAAATAGACATATTTCTAGAAAAAAAAATATTCATATGTCAGAACTTTTGGTTTGGGAAAACAATCCTAATGCTCGTTTTACCAGGTGCAGAGATCATCTATTCATATAAGGATAAATAGAATAAGAGAGTCGAATTTTTTTTCACTTGAACAGAGATGAAAATGACTCCGATAAGGATCATATGAAATGCTTTGTCGTCGAAGAGAAACGTTTTATTTTTATTTTGATGTTTTTGTCTAGAAAATTAAGACGAGTCTTCATTGCTACACCATTTCCATATCAATAGTAATGGCTTCAGAGGCAACATTTTGGGTGTAAAAAAAATATTATAAAAGAGTCAAATCATCATATTTGTTCCGTTTGTTCATCTTATCTAATATTCGCCTTCCGCGTACATGATGTCAGTAATGTTGAAACATTGCAAAAGGAAGGTGTGTTTTTATGCAAATATGAATATACGCGGATGAATAAACATATATAATATAATGACATTAGGTAAATAGTAGCGTTTGTGTGCTGAACACGAATACCTACTTTATGTCAGAGTACGGTCGTAAATTGAAAAGACGAACGCATATAAATTGAATAAATTTCCTTTTTGGAATGAGTCCGTTTCAGCAACTTGTACGTGAAGATCTTTATTTTCACCTTTTATATTATGTAGGTACTTTTTAGATAAAAATGCTGGCAATTGAGATAAGAACAATTTTATAAATATTATCAGCTGTATTTTATTTTGACACTTACTTAAAATTTTCCTTTTTTTTCATATCCATATTTTATAGTAACATGCATATATATATCTACTTGTAAAAATATTGATACTTATCTGAGAGCCAAGAACTTTGCTAATCTTCGAATTTTAGATTTATTCAAAATATGATTATAAGGAAGATTGACAGTATTAGATTTGTTATCAGGATAAATATATTGAAATATTTAAATGAGAATATGTTGTCTTTACTAAACAATATATTGAAAAATATAAAAAATATTTTCATAAGAAAAATTTATATTTTTTTATTTATTTATGTATTGTCTATGCATGATATGGTAGCATAAAAGGAAAATATCTAATGTAAGAGACTGTGAAAATTTTATATAAATTTTTGGTAAAGAATTTGTTTTTCTATTAAAAATATTATTTTTCTTATCAAAAATATAATTTATTGAAAGCTTACAATTTCTGAAAACAAAATCCTTAGATGATTTATGAAATTGGAAAACAAACTATTGATAAAATTATGTATTGATTTATCTTCAATGAAAATTATTTAACTAGAATACTTTCAATGCCAATAAAATAAACGTGCATACATATTTGGAATATTATTGAAAAGATTATATAAAATCTATATATATTTTATATGGTAAGGTGTTTTTAAACTATAAAATATCTATTTTTCGAAAAACTTATCAATAATTTTTTAAGTGAAAAACTTGTTTTTTTAATTATATATAATCGAATTTATAGAAATTTTTTTTAGAAAAAAAATCTAAATTAAATAGAGAAAAAATTTAAAATCAAATGAAATAAATTAGAAACTATTAGAAAATTTATGCCAATAGTTAAGAAAATTAATTTGCAAGTTTCTTAAAACAATTGAATAAATAATTTATTATAAGCATGACTATTACATTTTTGTTAAATCGATAATCTTTAATCAAATTGATTCCATTTGATATACTGTCAAGATAAATTGTTTTTCTATAATAATAGAATGTTATCGACAAATAAAAACCAATAATTATCTTCGATAGATACACACTCAAAGTATATCTATAGTCTTACAGTATACTTAGAAGCAAATTTTGAAGATATTTGGCTAATTTTGAACATTGAAAAAAAATTGTCATGGTTTTTATTCAGTTAAAGCACAATTCTCCAAACTCAACATGATTTATAAAAACTATCATTTTTCTCTACTTATAGTTCTTTTTTCAAGCATATAAAAATTAATCAATTCTCGTCACGTTTTCTTCATGATTATTTAGCATATTAAACTGTCTCGCCAAATTTATTATCAAATGCTTCATATCTAATTAAGTACAGCTGATACATAATAAAGAGTGAAAATATTTCTAAATTTTCTTCTGTTGATTAGCAAAATATCTCTTCATTTTTATACTATTAATAAAATTATTTATTTTTTAATCATTTTAACGAAATATTTAATTGTAATAATTTAATTACTTAGTTATTTAAATATGCTGATTTGTTGAATAAAATTTCCATTGTATCTGCACTATCTGGTGTACATTTTGGTCCGTATTTCTTTTAAAATAAAGAAGGATAGACTGTCACATTTAATTCTGCGCACTATGGTAATATGACACCTTTTATTGCATGAACTTGAATGAATTAATCTTCATTCATAATTTTGACTTTATTGTGCAAAAAGTTCCCAAGACGCCTAATTTCGAGATTTTGTGATCTTGGACTTTTTTTTTGTAAGAATTTGTAAAATAAACTTTAGAACATTTTAAAAATTTGCAATACATTTGGCAATCAAAGATAAGTTAAAAAAATATTTAAACAAACTAAAAGAAAATAATAAATTTAATTAAAATAAGAAAATAGGATACTTCAAGAGAATGCAGCAACGCAAACGAACGAAGTGCAGCAATCGTCGCTGATGTTGGACGGTAGCAGTGAAAGCGATGACAATGAAGAGCCGCAGCGCAAACTAAGTTAGTACCTGAGTGGTGAAGCGCGATAAGGATGGTCCATACGTAAAGTTGTTACCGGAATTTCGCGGCAGTGATCACTTTCAGCAGAAATTGTACAGCAATTTTTACCGCCTTGGGAAGAATGAATTGATCACCTTTTGGCGTAAAGCCATTTTGTCTGGGCACGTTTCCGCTTTATGCAGTATGTATTCCGTATTTGTAACCATTTATACTGTATTGGCGGACAAATACCTAATATCTCTAGATTTACTTCGCGATGAATATCAATGAATTAGTGGTGCAATCTCTCGGGGAGTAGTGGTTATCCAATAATTTGGATAACCACTACTCCCCGAGAGATTGCACCAATAATTCATTGATAAGCCACGCTTCCTTCGACGAGCCCGAACTCAATATTTATGATAGGCAATTCCACATTATTGCCACCATCAAACATTTTTTCAGACTTTTTTTGTAAAAATAAACGGCAAATCAAAAAACAAAACAAACAATTCATATACACAAACGTTATTCACTCAAATCACACTCCGAACTATCAAAATTGCAATGATGTTCATAGTGTTTTAGCTCGTTGACTAAAATGTTTGAGCGGCTACAATTTGTGGTACTTACACAATTTGAGGAAATCTTCATATTTTGTTCATCTCGAACATGCTCGATCAAGAGAAAGGTGTTTGTTCTACATGTAAGAGCATATATTACACTCTAGAGCCGAAAAAATATTAGTACGATATTTCCTAAAGTTCGAGCATTTCTCAAATGATGTAATCGTAAATTAATCCTTTTTTTTTTAAAATGGCAAAGCATAATCAATATAATTTTGATGAAATCTAAATTTTCTTTCTTTATTATTTAACGTTAGTTTTAGAAGCATAAACTAGATAAATCTAAATTTTATTATTCTAAACAGTTATTTTTCTAAATATAAATATCTACAAAATTAGTTAGTTTTCATACAAAGAAGCTAATGCACAAAATATTATGCAATTATATTGTAGAAATGACGTTCTTAGATTATCGTTTAACTACCTAGTCGTTAGTATTACTTAATATTTATACCATTTATTCATACTAGCATTTTCGAAATGGTGGAATAAATTGCACTTAGCAATCGATCGAGCGTGATATGAAAGCCTGTGGAAAGGATTACTCAGAATAATAACCATTTAATGCAACAATACATACTCGTATTTTGTTCACATATGTTCTTTTCCTATACACACGTACATGCATACTACATCATGCATAATTCTGCCTATTATTTTAGACAAAAAATTCTCACGTCATCTAACAATTTACATGAATTCTGCTTAAATTCACACTACGAGTCTACAGATACTATTAAGTACTCACTCATATGAACATTTAATTGCTTGTTATCCTGTGAAACTCTTACTAATATAGTGATTCCCATTTTTAACGTGAACATTATCTAATATAGGCTCACATGTGAATATATGAAACTTAAGGGATGCTCATGTTACTAAAGCTTTTACACAGTATTTCCAATGTTTTTACTCTTATTTCTGGTCGTTTCATTGCCAACTTTACTCAATTTCACCCCACAAATAAACCCAGAATTTTAAGGAAAATTTCAACTTCTACAATGGCTACAAATACCTTCAATATACATTTTCATATATACATACTTTGTACACAGAAAGTTTGCCTTTAGCATGATATTCATTCATTCATTCTATATTTTTGTCATTGATTTCCTTGTTATAAAAATTATCAATGTTCTTAATATTGGTACTCATATTACCAATATTTCGCTCAGATTTTATTTTCATCTGGTATTTTGAATAAACGGGTACTCATACCATCGCAATGCAGTTATGTCTTCACACATTCATTGTCTTCCACTTACTTATTTATATTGAAAACAAAACAAAATAAAATACCAACATTTTTCTGGCAACTATACTCCACGAACAATCTGTCCATATAGTTGAGAATTTCTCTTAAAACATCTTCTAATCCCATTAACTTATTCTGCAGAATTTTTTTGAAGCAAACCAGAAGCCAGAATGGAAGCACAGACGCCGAGTATATTTGTACCAAGGAGACCAAATTGGTCATATTTTATGAAATATTGCCTCCTCATACTAAATACTTTATTGTATGATCATAGTCCCAGTGGTCTTGTTTACATCTCTCCTCCTTTTTTTTGTTAAATTAGTCTTCAAAGACAATATTTTATACCAACAGTATATATTACTACAGGAGAATGAACAGGATAAATTCGACTGGATACGAGTACGAGTATAATGGCATCATATTGTACCTTTAGGTAGTGTTTGCTAAATCATAATCTTTTTCAAAATATTATTACTTTTTTTATAGATATATAGAATTATATCTTATAAACAACACCAGTTTATTAAGTTTTCCGGTATTTATCTTTTGCTTTAGGTATTTAGAAAATAAACATTGGCCTTACACATTTTTATATAGCACATCAAATTTGAAAGTTAATTTTTTCAAAATACACTTTGTAATAATAATGGTGCCAGTAACCTAGTGACTTTTACTCCTCCTGTAGATATTTATAGTATTTCAGATTTATTACATTAATAAAAAATATGAACTAACAAAAGTAGCCAAAAATGTACATATATCTATATATGCATAAAAGCATTAAAAAATTAGATTTAGATTATATAAAATAAACTGCCAATCCCCATACTGGTAAGTATTGCAGAAATTTCTTTTATCATTTTAATCGCAGAAAATTTTATTGAATTTTTAAAAAAGATATTTGTTGATTCGAGTGGTAGGTTTTTTGAATGAGAAAATAAAATTGGCACGACATTTTCAAATTTTATAAAGAGTTAATAATACTTCAAATAATTTGTGCCAAAAATTCAATAAATTATCAACTCTTTGACATTTATTGTCGTGAATTAAATGTGAAGGGCACGTTTTCGTTTGACTTTCTATCTTCGAAACATTATTTTATTTTTATATGCATGCATATAAAAGTTTAAAATTATTTTTATTTGTTTTTTATTTTATTTTTAAATTATTTTATCTACGGTTCTATAAAAAAAGAAAAACATATTTGCCAAATAAATTGCAGATATACTAGTAGCTCTTTAAAGTCAGAATGAAATTGTCGACTCTTGCTCCATCTTACAGCTGAAATTAAAAACTAATATTTGATCGATTATAATACTTACAATAATGATAAGGAGGAGAGATATAGCAGAGATTTGGTAAAAAGCTAGATGGTCACCAGACGAATCACATCGTAAAAATATATGATCTAGAATTCGGCTGGGCAAAGTGATATCATAAAACATTTTATAGCCTGGCCACAGTCGAATAGGAAGTATTTTATGAACTGAATCGAATACAAATCTATAAAACTAAAAGTATAAACGTGAATATACATATGTTTAATCGGATAGTACACTACTCGCCTATATATGGAATAATATGTATATAAATACATAGATGTATACTAGTATGGTTAAAGGACGTTTTTTTTTCTAAAGAAGACACAAGGTTTGGTGAAGAAAATATTCGCTGTAAACTGGATCATCATATACTAACGTGAATTTCTTCTATTTGGACTTTCCGTAAGGGTGCACTAACTTTGAAACTTTTTATCACCCCCATTTTCCTAGCATAAAGCTTGGTTAGCGATAACATATTCTAAAAGGAATCGACTTATATTAGTGGGCAGTTACGTTTTAGTTATTTTCAATTCTACTAGTTCGTGAATACTAATACCGATACTGATAGATGTTGGAAAAGCGTGCCATAAAATGGCTTATGGAGCTACTTTCAAAGACGAGGTTATGACAGGCGGTTTATCCAGAATGAAAGATGGCTGCTAGCGAATGATTTATAGTAGGCTTGTTCAATTTTTCATTTCAATCCTTATTTTCGTTTGCTGAAAGTCATGAATCAACGTAATTAATGTTATTTTCGTTTTGTTTGCAATTCAACAATGTACAAAGTAGCCGTGCCAGTGTAACTACAAGTCTAAATTCTGAGACACAGTAGCCACAAGAGCTATAGTATGAGAGATATGGTAACAAATGTGATCCATCCAAGACAGTGTAGTAGGAAAAATTGGGTTTTGCATCGTTATTTTCTCCTATAAATTTTCTCGTCGTTTTCATTCAATTCGCATTCAACCTAATTCAGTTACTTTCTACTCGAATGTTCTGATTTTTCTACTAATATTTCAGAATTCAACAAAATTTCCCAAATGAAAAACTTACATATGCACTCATATATAGGCATATATGTATGTAATATGAGATAAATTTTTTTTAAACAAACCACGCCCACACAAATATCCACAAAAAAAAGTAACATGAAAGATAAAAAGATTTAAGGGTATAAGGGGATATTTACAACATTAGTTTTTGTATTTCATTATGAGTTGTGGGTGTTATTCATCTAAAAAAACCTCATCATGAACAAGCACAGAAACGACACAATATGAAGATTTTCTTCTATTCAGTTTGGATTATTTATTAGTACAAAAGCAGAAAAACGATCTCACCACTGACTAATATTTCCTACCAAATACAGAAATTTTTTTCCTCGGTTATTTAATTTTTTTTTTGGTATTTTAGTACTTTTATTTCGTTTTTGCATACTAAATGAAAATTTTGTCATAATTTATTTACAAATTAGTAACACGTTTTCACCCTTAACGGATCATAAAAATTGATTACATCTAACAGAATTTTTTTTATAAATTAGGACGTTTGGTATATGACTTTATGTGTTGTTTGATAAATTTTTTGATTTCTTATTTCGCCACTTCTCAATAAATGTAGTTAATTGAATAAAAATAAATTAGTTCTTACATATTTGATATAGTTTTTTTTAGAATTTTATAAAAAGTTTTTCGTATTACCGTATTCTTTTTTTTCTAATTTAAATCATACCTTCAATTACATGCAATTTGTAAAAAGAAGATTTTTAAACAAAAAATAAAGAGGGTAACATGCATCAATGTTTCCTAAAATACGGGATAATTTCTGTTAAAGTTTTAAAAAATAGTGCGGCTATCGCTGTTTTAAAGTCGATGGGTGTATAATGTAAGGATGGTATTGAAAAGCTCTTTTGGTAAGCGATAAGAATGGTAGGATATATTGACAGTTCATTAACGAATAGATAGTTTAGGTCGCGATGAATATCATAGAAAGAAGCATTGATAATGTTACAAATGCTTCGAGAATGTGAGTTTAAGTTTCGATTGGAATTGGAATGTTTAGATTAATTTTTTGCCTATTTACCCCAATTTTTTTTCTTTTGAACCAGGTTTCTAATGAGTGATTTATCGTCGGCATATGTTGTTGTTAAGCTATATTTGTGGGAAGGAATATCATGGGTATAAATATTATAAGGAATTGGATCTAGAATACTTCCCTGAGAGACACCGGCCAAGATATTAATAAATGCCAGAATTTTTATTTCCTTAAAAAATATATATTAATATATTTTCGGTGGTGGATAATAATATTACGTACATAATATGGGGCATTGACCATTTTAAGTAGGATTCTAGATTGTAGTGATTGGATTCGGAGCACAACTCATTGTAGGTTTCGTCGAACCCCAGAGTTGAAGTTCGTACGTCTAAGTTGGCTTCAGTGGTGTATTGTAAAGTAGAAATTTGTTGTCGATTGTTAGCTTTGAGATTACGTCTAAGAATAGCAGCAACTTCTTGTATTCTCAGTTAAATTCAGTTCCTTAAAGTTTTTTATTTGTGTTCCATGTTACTCGTTTGTCGAACTTGACTCCTAGATAATTTACTTTGTCTTTTGGGGGAATAATGTTGTAGTTCAAGGTTATGGAAGTAGGTGATTCCTGACGAAGAGTAAATGTAACATGAACTCATTTTAGTTGGTTCACCCTAACTTTCCACTTTTTGAACCATTTTTGGTTTGTAGGATGGTAGAATATAGGTTTATGGGATGGTAGATCATGAGTGTAGACGTTGTATAATAAAGGAACAAGGATACTCTCTTGGAGGATACCTACTCGGAAAGGCAATATCTTAGTATATAAGGAAGTATAGGGTAGGAAGAATTCTCTTAAGCTTCAGAAAAGCCCAGAATGTCATACTCGGTCGAAAGCCAAAGCTTATTTTATTTTTATTTTAAGTAAATAGCAAAGTATTCAATTAAACAGTTTAACTGAAAGTTTCATTTTTGTAATTGTTAATAGTATATTAAATGTAAATAAATATATTACATATGAATGAAGTTAAAGTTTGTATTTCTGTTTATTCTATAACATCTGAATAAGAAAGTAAATATGGGTACTCTAAAATATTCTGCAATATTTCATTTAGCCTTTTTGGTATTATTTGTAAAATATACCACCTTATTTATATTAAAATGGTAGTTTCTGACTTCATTCAAATATACTGTAAATATTGATACTCTATATAGGTGGTATAGAATTTTGAATTTAATTATAATCTAAACTAAACCGAATTTAGTCTTGATTTTATCTTCAATTTCTACCAAAAGATTTACCTTTGTTAAATGCCAAAATAATAGAGTAGCATATATTATCAAAACAATAGCAATCTAAATAATGGTATACGCATAAAAGGCGAATGATAAAGTGTTCAAACTTGATATGTTAAAATGATTGAATAGAGAGAGTTTTCTATCAAATGAACAGTAATACTATACTATATGAGAAAAGATACGAAAATAGAATAATTTTGTCACATACCCATAGGATATTGTATGATAATAAAATGACTACATTGATTTCAGATGAGTGAAAGTATCAAAGGGCGTAGTGAAAACAACAATATCAATAATCTATTAAGTTAGGTATACATACATGCAGAGAATGAAATAGGTAGAATAACTTAAAAGTATTTATTTTCTTCTTCTAATAAAATCTTTTATATCGCAAATACATGCGGTATATTTTACACCTTTCTTATAAACTAAATCTGAATATAATTTTAAGCAAAATACATTTATTAATATAATGAAATATTTCGCAAGAACACTTGCTGACATTATTTCTTCTGGAAAAATATTTTTTCATCAATATATACTTTTAGGGACTTTTCGAAATTGATTTCGCGCCGATTAAAAAAATCCATATTTTCTCCAAAAAGAAAAAAAAACTTGAAATAAAATTTTATATTAATTGATAATAGAATCCAATATTTTCCAATTAAAAGAAAGCTTTATGTAAAGATTAAAATAAAAGTAAATTATTTTAGCAACTTTAAATAAAAAATATTTGATTGTAAAATAAATTCACTTATATTAGTGTATAAAAACATTTTTGCAAATGAATATTATCATTTCAAAGTAAAAATGTCCTCTGAAATTCATTTGCATTTTAATATATTTGTTTAAAAATTAAAATAACGATACTTTTCATTCCTTATTTCTTTATCTGCATATGAAATATTTTACTTAATTTTATGTAGCACAATAAAATTTCATTAAAATCATTCAATTGTTAAAGTACATGCATACATATCCTTCAAAATTTTTATGACGAGTAAAAGCATTTTTCATCAAATCATATATAAGTATATTTTGCATATAGTATTTTTGAAATAATTACCAGAATCATAGTCATCAACTGTCATATGCAAAAATATTAAATTAACATCACGAAATATTCATTTCTGTTGAATAATCAAATTGGACAGATATGGATATATCAAAGTACGGGCATAGTCTATCTTCCACATCCTACATATAATTACTTTAACCGAAATAAGGTTGCACTCGTTCACAGAATTATATACACATAGATATAAAGATACAACTATTTGATATATAATTTTGCATAATACCCACATGTATTCGTAGTTAAAAAGATTTATAGCAAATATATATTCGTGGCATTTTATTAAAATACATGCAAATTGTACTCGTATAGTGTCAAAAACTATGCTCTAGTAATATACACTTCTATTAAATATTATACAACTATGTGCACTTAAATATTATTAAACTTAATTTCCATGTATTCATTAATAATTTAAAACTATACTATTGCATGAAACGGATATGAAAATTATGTTTTGTGATTTTGGTCTTTTCCGCTTATCTTAATTCTCATGGTTTCTGATGTCACTTTCGGGCTACTATCGAGTAGATATTAAATCAAATCAAATAATTAGTACAAGCGCAATAGTACATTTGACTTTTTAAATAATTCATTAGATTCTATATAATTGAACTATTTAATATATAGTATGTATGTTACGTGCAGTTAAATATTATTTATACGATCAAATTTATGGGAGAATATTCATATTTAGTAAAAAAAAAAGGTTTTAATTTCTTATAATATTAACATGAATTAAATTGTATTTGAATTTGTTTTTTGGTTGTAGTTATAAAAATAAAATAAATTAACTACACAAGTTGGAAAAGGAAACTATGTAAAATATAATACCCACGTATATGGTAGCTTAATTTGAAAAAAAAATTATTTAATAAACAGAAATAATTTAATTGGAAAATAAAAAAATACACTGCATTCTAAAATAATTAACCAAATTATTTAAAACTAAATAATTATTCAATGAAAATAGTTATTCAATTTTTTCTACTGTTATATGTGTATTGGGCAGAAAATTATTAATCTTGCCTTTCAATTATTTCCTACCCTTAGGACATACTCGATATTGCTTAAAAAATGTATTGTGCGATAACAAAATATTTCTTCAAAAATTGTTCCTAATTAAAAGCGATTACTATTGTATTTGCACTTTTAATAGGTTTTAATTATATTTTTTTAAGTAATATTTTAAATAATCCTTTTTTCAAACAATGGATTTATTTCAACAATCTATTTCTCAAATAATTGATTCATAATGAATCAGCACGCATATTAAAATACTTTATATAGAATATAATCTATAAAGAATTTTAATTTTAAAAAATGACTAGAAGAAAATTTAATATTATATAAAATTGTGAATACAAATGAGCCAACTTGTAGGAATATTTATATTTGAGCTTTTGGTATGAGTTTATATTATGGTATAAACTCATACCAAAGGCTCAAATATAAATTCCCCGTATTAAAAAGCAATTTATTTTTCCTTGGTGTTTTTTGAAATTAACATATCTAAGAATATTCTTAGACTGACTATTTTTTTTTAAAAATCATTTTATAATAAAAACCAAGTAAGTAAATAAGGCTTTTACATTTTTAAAATATTATTCAATAATAATAAATTCTGTAAACTTTGAGTTTTACACTACATGAAATATATTTAAATATTTCAATATTTGAAAATTAAATCCAAAATCAAATTCGCTATAATATTAAATTAACTCTGTGCTTGTATGTATGTATGTATGTATCAATATTATAATCGAAAATTTTCCAATTGAATTTTGAAAAGTTCCTTTCAATATTTTGAGATATTTTTTAATGAATTTACATGATTTTCAATTTAATTTCTTGAATAACAAACTTCATTTCTTTAATTTACTTAAAGTATGATAATAGTTTAAATTAAAGATTTAAAAAAAAACATTTATTGAAGAATATAAGAAATAGTTCAACAACAAATGTTGGTATCTTAAAACCTGTTAAATATTTAGTAATTAATTTTTTTGTAGTCTCTGAAACCAGTTTATAGTGCCACAACCTAATTAGTAGTTAATGTATTTATACTTAGTATAGATAAATTTATAATATTCACCAATTGAAATTCTACAATTTTATTAAAAATTTTCGCATTTCTTTAAAATTTTTATAGCACCATTTTTAAAAATTAATTTGGATTTTTTCATAAATCTAATACTCTTTTACATCAGCGATTGTTCGTAAATCATAAATAATTGACATTAAATCATTAATGAATTTTTCTAAGACTCTCTAAAACTATATATCGTTTTTCAATTTATTTTCAGTAATAAAAAAATTCTGTTCTTTTTTCGTGACATAAATGATCTAAATAAGTAAAAATTTAAATATAGAGAAACGAAGGAATAAACCATTTGATGAAAAATATAAAAAATTAACAGTTAGAAAGTGCGATAAACGTCCTTCAGATTACAAATATTTTAAGGACTATCGTAAAATTTTTGCAAAACAATTTTCATGGTAAATCTGGTTGTTCCATAGGATTTGTATTCATTTGGAGCTTTCTCTACATTTAAATTCATAATCAAATAACTAATTTACTCGTACTTGTATAAGAATTTAAATAAATAAATAAATTGTATTTTTTACGATAATACTACTTATGTATATCTTATTTTATCCTTGCTTTTATCTGTGTGATATAAAAAGTATGTAATGGAGAAATATAGACTATCGCATTGAAAGCTAAAATTGTAGTATCGATTGAATTATTGAATATTTATAATTATTTTCCAAATGAAATTTAAATTATTTTGACTTATAATTACTATCAATAAAAACTTCGAATATTCGTTTAGTTTTATTTAAATAGAATTTATTACAATTTATTAAGTGTAAAAGAACATCAATGTTTAATTCAAATTTATTTTTACGGATAAATATATACAATATATATTGTATTTTTCTAATTAAATAAATTTTTCATTATTTATAAAGCTTCCGAGCTTCATCATTATTCTTTTTGTATACGTATTATGCTTAACATCATTCTTTTTCCCATTACGATATTAAACAAAACGATTGTATTTTAATTTTGTTAAAATATTTTTAATTGACAATAATTATTTTAAAAGTTAATTAGCAATGAACAAATTTCTCGTAAAAATTTAATTTTTATTACAACCGACCAATTGTTTAAATTATTTATTATTTACCTTTGTAAAAAATATATTTTTTTTAATATTTTTTTTACCATGATGTTCGCTTTTATTTATGCGTAATAAATAAATTAAATTATTAAAAGAAAAGAAATAAACCCACAATCTGAAAGTAAACAGAGATCATAATTTCTATATTTTTTATCTTTATATGATTAAAGAAAAATGTTTCCGAATCCATCAGCATAAACTCAAATGCACAGATTGGTTGAAAAATATAAAAAATTAAAATTTATATACTGCAGAAAAATGCTCTTGCGATCATAACCATCTGCCTTAGATTTTTTATCTTATAGAAACGGGATTAGCTTAGTACAAAACAACTAGTATATGTATATGGATGCGCATACATAGACCCGTTTGGTTAGGATAAGTAACTGAAAATATTTTTGGTAGAGCAGTGATGAAAGCACGGCTCTTCAGCTTTTTTGATTATATTAATTTATTTATGCTTCCTTTAATAGTAAAACTAAATTAAACAAGGCAAATATTAAGACTCTTAATATTTTTCGCGAAAAGGACACGTTTTATGAATTTGGAAAATCCAACAATATACTGAAGTATTATTTGCTTTATAAAAAAGAAAATTATAAAAAAAATTATAATGATAATAATAAAAATTCCAACTCTTCCGAATTGAGTTAACCAAAAATAAAACAAAATCAACAAATTTCTTTTACAAGTATAAGAATTACGATGTTAAATGGTTTTATTCTACTGTGTGTTGAAACTCATTTGTTTATTAAATAAATTATGTAATGGAAAATTTTTTACTACCCTACAGAATTTATGCAAAACTGACAGAAATATTATATACATACATAACTAAATAAAATTATTAATATCTTATTTTGGAAAATTGAAATATCTTCCAACAAATCATATACACATACGTGTATACATCGTCTTACCCAGCTATATGAATACGTATTCGTGTATTTATATTTCGCATTTAACTAAAAAAATATTCAAAATAATATTGTTAAAAGAGAAAAAGTTTTGATTAGAAAGTGTTATTTTAGAAAGTATCTACTCGAATATGAACGGGGTTATCTATTTTGCGCTGCGAAAAAATTAGCCTTGTCACTTGACAGTCATCAAAAATATATGTAATTTAAAATTACAATTACTTAGTTTTAAAATGTCCATTTCATTTTATGACTCAAATAACTTATAATAAAACCTTTTACATGAGTGGTACATCCGCCGTAGCCAAATTTTTTCAGGGATAAGAGTCATTTCTCACTCAGTGAATATGTCCAATAGGCAAAATTGATATAAATGAGGCTATGAAAACCTATACATAACTATATACAAACCATCGTATATGCAAAAAGTGTCAGTCTCGTGTGCATTTTCGTATAAATGTGCCAATGATCCCTATAAAATGAATTAGAAAAAACATTTGCTGTCAATTATGAGGCTATGACAATTTTTTAGCTAAAAATGTAATATATGAAACTTTACCATATGTTGTTTTAACAGAACGGTGCAACGAGCCATACAACAAAACAAATTTTGGATTTATCGCACGAGAAGTTCTCAGAACGCGTAATTTAGAGATTTGGTGGTGCCGATTGGCCTCTAAGATCATGGGATTTGACGCCATTTGACTTTTTCGTATACGTATTTTATGTATTAATAAAAGATCTTTTTTATTCATATAAGCAACATCCATAAAGAAATAGCCGAATTACACGTATATCCCACAAGGTACAAAAAAATCTTTAAAAAATTACCTTAAAAGGACCGAATTCTGCAACCAGTCTCGTGGTTGGCAAAAATATCGCCGACATCATTTCATGCTTTTACTTTTTTTGACTATATTATTTCCTTTATCATTATTTAAATTAAAATAAATTTATATATTGATGAGAAATCAATTCGATAGTCTACTCGTACTCTTGTTTGTAGTCTATAACCTACTCGAACTCAACAATATAATACTGTAAGAATAAAATGTATTGAGAAAAATAAAGATAAAAAAAATATATTAATTTAAAAATGCAACATTTGTTATTTCACACGCTAAAATACAATAATTACTTTTTTGCTCAAGCAAAAATATTTGATCGTATTCTTTTTGTAATTACATATATTATTTTTGAATATAATTTTAGGACAATAATATAAATATTTGCATATTTATTAGTTTATTATTCATAATTTCTCTTATATCAAAAGCATTTTGATTATACGGTTGTTATTTCATTAAATAACATGTTTAATTTATACAATATGTTATACAATAAATATTAGCAACTATGCTTATTATGTGATATTTCCTGATACAATTATTCCATAATTCTTTATCAAAAAGTTAATATAGTTTATGTATCTTAATGAGATTTTGTTAATATAAGATTATTTACAAAATAATCAAACTTATAAATCCTAATTATTGTATATAAATAAAGAATATTTTTATATAACCGGTCCGAAGAATTTATTGGCTTTTTATAAATACATTTTTTTCCACTCTCACATAAATATTAAAACTCTAAATAAAGAGCGTTTAATATGCAATCTGATTTATTTAATTAAATACAATATATATATATATATATATATATTGTATATATATGTGTGTGTATTTATTAAAATATATGAAGTACAAGTCTTAAAACAACTTCCAAATAAACCGATAAAGAATTTAAAAAATATCATTAACGATTGCTTTAGTCTTAAATGTATACCAACACTTTGAGAAGTGGCTGAGGTAATAATAATTCCCATACCTGAGAAGCCATCACATGGAAAAATTGTTTCTAAAGAGGCTAAAAATCATTATTGAAAGGAGAAATCTTATATCACATCACCAATTCGACTTTCGGGAAAAGCATTCCTCAATTAATTAAGTACATAGAACAACTAATGTTATTAAAAGAGCGCTTGAAAGAAAGAAAGTTTGGTTCACTATCATCCTAGATGTATCACAAGCTTTTGATAAAGTCTGGCACGAAGGATTAATCCACAAACTAAAAAAGCTTCTCCCAATGCAATATGAGGACACATTCAACTTCTACATTTCAATAAGATACTTTAGAATATAAACAAGAATAAACTTAATCGGAATTAAAGAAGAACCAAGCTAGAATACCGCAAGGCAGTATACTTGGACCAATTCTCTATATCTTATATCTACTTTAGAAAGCACTACAGAAGCAACATTTGGTGATAATATGGCCATAATGGCCACAGCAAAAAACAACAAAGAATCGACAAAATTACCCTTTTAGTAAGTTAGTCCGCTAGTTCACTAGGACTGCGTCGGAGAGTTTGTTGGACTCTAAATAGAGTAAATTTTAATTCCTTAAAAGAAAATCCAATTTAAGCAAAAGTGCGTACTCTTAAAATAATTTACAAGTTACTGTAACAATAAATAAATTTAATTACGTCTAGTATAACAACATATCATTAAAAACAGAACACTTAATAAGTTTTTACAAATTTCTGTATAAGCTAAAATCACCCCTGATTTGTTCCTTAAAAAAATGCATTGGAGAATTTTTCAAATAAAAAAACTTAAATTAAACTTATAAAAGATTGTATTGGAAATGACGAAGTAGTTTTCAAGTTAATTGCAGTAATTAAATAGCCAGAAACATGTTTTTCTAAAATAATTGGTTTTTTTTTATATACACTTGTCATAATACTCGAGTAATGGAGCTTTGGAATACATTTACATTTCTGGAAATAGTACGAGTAGCATAATTTTGCATCCACTTTTTGAATGATAAAATCAGTAAAGAATCTCTTGTAATTAGTTCTTGCTGTAGCGTATAGCAAAGAAATTTTAGTTATATTTATTTTAATATTATTTATAATGTAATTATAAAATTTTGTGTGAAATTCTCTTATATTTTGTTTTGTAAAATTAAATTTCTCTAATTAAAAATTACGAGCATCCATTTGCCAAGTAATCATGATTCTATTCTATATTTTCGATCTTAGACAAGGAATAGTGCACAATATTTTTTTATAAAAGTTTATAAATGAATTTTAGCTTTTCAAATTTTAATAATTCTGAAATTTTTTGCTATTATTTTTCTAGAAAAAAATTTTTATTTTCAATTATAACAACAAAATTGAATCAGTTTTCTTAAATATTATGCCAGTAAATACGGAATTTTAGTTCGTTAATAGCAAATCTAATGGATTATAATCAACAAAATATTGTACAATTTACTGGTACAAAATATAAAATTTATAAAGTTTTTATTAAAAATATATTAAATATTTCAGCCAAAATAATTAATCTCTCATAAGGTTGGAACTAAGGTACAGTCTTGTCAGACCGAGCTTTCAAATATAGAAAAACGGATTACCAAATATATTATGCTTTTTCCTAAAAAATTATTTTAAATATAAATATAAAAAGTGTTGCATTTTTAGTTTATGTGCGTAAATTTATTTATCAACAAAAAAGTTAAGTACTTAAACTTATCAATTTGTACAATTCATCAGCCATAAAAAAAGCATTTGAGTATTTTTTATGTTTATTTTTATGTTATATTTTATAAATAAAACTTCTGAAGCTTGAATTAAATTTAATATACTCTCTGTAATGAAATGTGAAGTTTATTTATAAAGTGGGCAACTTGAAACTTTTGATTTGTTTACTTTATATGTACTCGTATTCAAAGCACATTGAAAGCACACTGGGACCAATTCTATCAATTCAACATTTATTAATAATTCAACTTTTCAACTTTGTATCTATTTTCATTTTATTTGTTTCCAATAAATATATTCTCTTTTTAATCATTGGAATAATATTGTGGGAAAAATTAAAAATGTTTACAGATGTAATATATTTTTTATTTAAAATGACAACATTTCTTTTTTTTTTGTTGCTTTAATATTGACATAGCGAAAAGTTTTCTTTAAAATTTTTACGAATTTTTTATCATAAATTTAAATATATCTTTAAGGAAATTAAGAAAATTGGTCTTACCAATTTTCTTATAAATAATAAATATAACACAGAGAAAATTTAATTCATGATTAAGTGAGACAAAGGGGTGATCACACCAGGCTATCCATTTGATAGTTAGAAAATTACAGCCCTGTCATTTGATAGCTGATTATTATATATATCATATATAAGATAATATTTGTTTAACTTTGAATTTACCATTTTGAACATTTTATATTAATTTTTCGGAAAAAATGTTTAGTGATGTGGCTCATTGCTCGCTCAGTGAATCAAAATGTCCATATATGGGGATCTGAAATCCCACAAATAACTGTAAAGAAATAATTTTATGTATGCACAAGTGACTTTTTGGGGCGAATTCTTGTCTGAAAGTATCATTGGTCCGTATTTCTTTAAAAATGAAGAGAACGAGAGCATTACCGCTAATTCTTAGTACTGTTGCCGTATGATAAGCGAGTTTGTTTGGCCTTAACCACGACCCTATGCCTGAACTTAAAGATTATAATCGGTGTGGTTTTAATTAATATTTGACTTTAACTACGACCATATGTCTGAACTTAAAGATTTTAACAACTATATGTGGTTTTAATAAAACAGTAACATAAGTCACACAACATGTTTCCAGAATGCGTAATCATTCCCACAAGCCACAGAAAAGTTCCCAGGATACTTAATTTATAAATTTTGTAAATTGTCAATTCGCCTCCAAGATCATTGGATTTTTTCACCATTGGTCCTTTTTTTGTATGGCCAAATAACCGTAACTAAGCATAAAATTTTCAAATTTAAGAGCATTTACAAACCATAATCTGACAAGTAACGGCCGAATTACAAAAAACTCATCAAAAATTACCTCAAAAGGATCGAGTCCTGTAAGAAGTTTCTGGATGACATTAAAATAATATTATATTGGATGTATAATAGCAAAATTAAAACAATATAATTCAATATAACAAATTGTATAATTTATTGTATCTATTCAACTTTACTTGGCGAATAACAAATTGGATAGTCCTATATTTATAATATTAACATAAATTTAGAAATTAATATCGAATCGAGAGAGTACTAAAGCTATAATATCATATTTAATAGACTCAAAATTTAATAATAATCCATATCAGTTAATTTTGACATAAATTTATTGTTTTTCTAATAAAGTTTCTGATCGACATTAATTTTTATTGCATAAAAAAATCAATAAGTTATTCTCATAAAATTATATTAATTACTAATGAAAGTTATTGAATGTATTTAAATCAATTAAATATAATTTTACTAAACATCATTCTTAAGTACAGTATAATGAAAAATTCTAAAGTTAAATAAAATTCATAGACTGGAGTAAAATAAACTTGAATACAATGGTTCAATTGTAAATACAAAGTTCAAGCAAACAAAAGTGGTGATAAGCCCATTTAGGAATATTACGTAATGATTGGATTTTGAAAGTAATCAAGAGAAAATCTTCAGGACTTTTTTATAATAAATACAGACTATCTCGAAAATTGATGCATTTTGTTTTGTAGGATAAATATAAAGAAATAGATTTTTTTATTCAAGGATGGCAAGCTTGAGGCATCTAAAAGGTATTTAAAAAAAAGTATAAAAACTGATAAAGAACTCATATTTTTTCCAATTCCATCCGGAATAAAGTTCAATTTTAATACGCTGATAAATAGACAGCGAAACGAATGAGAATGGAAAAGTTTGAAGGTGTAATGGAATTTATTTTCGATTTGATCGTAATCTTTCTAAATAGAATCGCAGTCAAAAGAAAACATTCTAACTAAGTTAGATACATTGAATATTGGTTATTTTTTCCCTATACTAAAAAGATAGTCAATATTCTTGCAATATATAAGTATATATTATAAGTATAAGCAAATTCATTTATATAGATAATGAACAGAATGGAAATGAAGAAAAACAAAATATCAAAAATACTCATTTCCAGTAATACGAAAAGATAGAATCTCCAATGTTCATAGAATAAAAACAAAATCACAATCTTATAAAACTACCAATCAACTTTTCTCAATACGTTTAAAAGACAAATATATTCATCATTATAAATAATGATTTAAATAAGTATCAAGTTTAATGCTAAATAATTTATGAAATTATAAAATAAAGGAAATAAAATGTCATTTAATGTAATTACCAAAATAAGAAATCATTAAAAAATACTTCAACATATAATAGAATACTCAATAAAAATACTTTCAAATTTGATATAGAAATAAAATTTATATAAAAAAAGGATCCCCAAATTTTATTCAGTAAAATGAATGAAAAAATCTGAAATTTAATTCAAATAAAACTTTTGAGATTTTTTTAAAAAATTTATAAATTGCACTTAGTTGCACACATAAAATATGAAAATGTTCATTAAATTAAAAGCTTTCATTTTAGTATAATATTTACTAAAAGTTTAGAGGATTTCTCAACTTAAATGGGCATTTTCTTACATCGTAAACATGTCTTTTTTTTTGGTTGTTGGTAAAATTAACTTTACTTTGCGTAAATTGTTTAAAAAAAAAAGAAGCACATCACCCTACGTTTTGTAGATTAAAGAAACTAAAATATTTAAACAATTTTGTATAATCAATCTGAATTTGCATAGGCAGATGAAGCCCAACGTATTTATCAAGATTATGCTCATCTCATATAATGTAATGAAAATGTAAACAGTTGGATTATATCAACCTTTGACATTATTTCCAACTGCTTATAACATCATGACCCTAAATCATGCGCATAAATAGCTATAGTACATTTATTTGAAGTAGAGACTTGTATTTCAAGTGTTAAAGTTTATTTTTAAAATGTTCCTGTCTGAAGACTCTCATTAACATAAATAAGTAAACTTTTATAACGTCATTTTAAAAGTTATCATAAAATATTGTCAATTTCTTATACAATATATCTATTTATGTACAATATATTAGTTTGAAAATTTTAGATCTAAGTTGTTTTATGAACTTTTAGCTTTTTCATGTAGTTTTTTTTATCATCTTTTTATGTGTTAGTTTATGTTTCACGAGGAAAAATTTTCAAAAAATTCATCTTTTTAACTAAAAGGTTAAAATCCCTAACAGTCTTAACTGATTTTAATAAAAATGTTCTACTTATAAATTGTAAACAAAGGATTAAAATATTGGTGCTCTACCTTTACTAAATGAAAGTATTATTTTTAATATGATTTTCAATACCTTTTCTATTATTTTAAAATAAATTCATTCTGGAATAATTTTTCAAAATATGATGATTGTCAATCAAATAAAATAAATTCAAAACATATTCTTAACAATTAAAAAACAAAAAAAAAATCAAATTTTCTATTAATGTATTGAATTAAGTTTAATGTAATGGAAAAGCTTTGTTATGCATTGTTGTTAAGCTCAATAACAGTCTACAATATTAATTCCATTACGTGACTATGTCGGAAAAGTTTCTAATGACTTTTTAAGTACCGTGATTCAAGACGAAGTCAACAATCGATTCTTAATTTCTGGAATATTTCCGACAGGAAAATATATTTCAGTCCTTTTACGTATAGAGGCAGTCGTCAAAGATAAAAGATATGTATTGTACATATTTCAGAAATTTCCTTATACTTTATATAAATGGAAAATAATAAAAATAAGAAAAATAGAAAAATTTTCTCTATAAATACAATATAACCACTTGATGTAATATCAAATATATTTGCTATACTTTATTGTGAATATGGTATATTCAAAACAATTATTAAAAATGAAAAGCTAAGATTTTTAGGTTTAAGGTAAATACAGAATTATCCATTTTATAGTGTGGATAGTATAAATCTATAATTTACAAAAAATTTAATATTTATAGTATTTGTAATATTTTTTTATTAGTTATTTAATTTGCCATTTTTAAAAAATTTAAACTAAATAAAACAAATTTTAGTTCTTTATGTTACCAAACAATGCGTAAAAGTTGTTGAAGCCACGTATTGCACTTTAAAAAAAACCCACAAGTATTTATAGAGAACACAATATGTCTAGTATCGAAAATTTGTGGTTATGTCCCTATTTTGCGCTTTAAGAAATTACATTTTCTTTAGTTAATTAGCAAAATTATCATATATTGAACTTTGAAAACTCACGAGTAGCTTGCTATAGAAGCAATTTTATTCATAAAAAGTGATTGTCTGATATGTATTTGGTATGAGGTTGCTATTAGTCCGTATTTCTTTGTAAATGAAGAAGAATATATCATCAACCGTAAATTTTGAGCGCTATTGCTTTACAAAAACCCACTATTTTTTGGCCTGATTTTAGAGATTTTAATCTGGATCATATGTGGTTTTAACAAAGTAATTCCACAAGTCACAAAATACAATACTATATATTTTTGCTTTATTATGCGTAATGCTCATTATTTCAAGATTTTGCGTTAAGAATTGGCCATCAAGATTGTGTGATTTGAAAGCGTTGTATTTTTATTAAAGCTAAATACATAAAAGGCAATATTTATCCAGACAATTTTTAAACTTAAGAGAATTTAACAATTAACATCCGTCAAGTAATGGCCGAGGTACAGCCCAAAATATGTGAAAAACTTTGATTTTTCAATTATTACTAATAGAGGCATGTCCGATTTATCTACACAAGTCTATGATAATATATAAAAGTTTCCGAATTTATCTAATTGAATTTTATGGCGCTGATATAAAAAAAATTCCTTACATTTTTCTCAGCTTTCAAAGATTATTTTACATTAAAAATAATTTAAAGAATTCGTAGTGCCCATTAGGAATGCTAATATCTCAGAAGGCACAAAATTAATTTATATTATAAAAGTTACTATAAAATAAAACAATTACAATATTTAGTGAAAACATTATAACACACTTGAAGGACCTTATTTAGCATATTAAGCATATTTTAATTTAAACATTTTTATTCAGTGATGAGCATTAATTTAAATAATAATAATTTTATGAAGATAATATTTTATCAAAATTGAAAAAAATTTATTAATAAATTGAAGCAAGATTATATATATTTTTAAGAAAATGAAAACCGGGTGAAATTTTATTATTAAAGAATATTGGTCAAAATTAAAAGATCGTTTAAACTTACTTTCAGAATTATGTCCTCAGGATTATTTCATAGGAACAAATTTTCTTATTTGATTATTAATAATTCAATAAAGTTGTATTTACAAATATAAAAAATAAACAAACAAATATTTTATCAAGCTTACAATATTTTTTTTAAAAAAAAAATATATTAAAATATATTCAAAAAAAAAAAATATTGGGAACAAAATTTTATTAGTCCAGATATCGATCAGAAAAAAGGTAATATGAAAATTCTCTGAACATTATCCGATTCCAGTCCATCTACCGGATATTAACAGACGACATAAATATTAACGTAGTCGTTGTCTAATCACCACCTCAGGCCAACTGATAGTTAATTACGTTGAAGAAATTAATATGTTTCACTTTCTAGTAAACAAATCCATCTAATTTTATTTCCTTAAGAGGATGGAAATATAACAATTTTATATCTACCCTCTTAATTTTTGGTAGCAATAAAATGATTGGAGGAACTTCAATCATGTTTCTTATTTAAACTGATAAACCTATTGAAATTAATTGCATCATGATTTCTGTAGAAAATTATGTACTCTAAATAGAAATTTGTCCATACTTGAAATTAATAACGACAGATAGTAGAACCTTTATCAGCACATCAGTGTGATAAATGTTCTAGGCTTCAATAAAATACTAAGAAGGGTATCAGCGTCTTTTACCGACATTTACAAGAACATTCATGAATAAAGACTTTCCATACACGAGTACCTTAGTTCCGCACTGATTCCCCTTTGTATCTAAAAGCATATAGTCCTTTTGTTAAAATAACTGTTTTATATACACATACTGGTATGTATGCATGTTTATGTTTATTCATGAAAGACAATCCAAATTTGTCTAAGAAGATTACGGTTTTTATGCAAAATATCCACTTCTGTATGCAGAATAATTGGAATGGAAATTTTATTCTTTTCATAGTGCTTAGTTTATAAAAATTATTTCTTTTTTTTATTCTTTTTCTTGTAAGCGAATCAATAGACTTACACTCAATATAATATATTGTAAAATCAGACAATAAAATGGTATTTGTAGTTAAGATATTTTATTTTATTTATAATTTGAGTCTTTAAAAATTTATAAATTTTATTTTATTTATAATTTGAATCTAATTGCAGTTCGGGATATTGGCAAATCCAGCATAGAAAATGCTAAAACACAACTATTTTGTCATACCCATTTTCGGTTAGAAGAATTTAAAAAAAAAATATATATATGATCTTTTTAAATACTGACCAATATAAACTTACCTATCACTAATTAGAAAATTCTATAATTATCTAGGTTTCCTTCATGCAAAAAAAATATATAAAATAATGAACAATATAAAAAATGTTATTTCGAAAATATATAAAAAAAATATTTTAAACAAGTACACCTTAGAAAAATGATTTTCTATAACAGAAAAAAATTTTTTATCCATGTTCATTAAGTTAAATAATAGCTTTAGTCTGGAATCATTGGCTAATCTATTAGACTCTTCCCAAGATAACACAATCTATTATATTCGTTATGTGTTTTTGTGCTAGAAAAAAAAATTTCATCATTTCATAAACATGGTGTAATAGGGCAATTTTATATAAATGTATATACAATATAATGATAAAACTTGTTATGAATTATAAAGTGTAAAAGCAACTATAACAACTAATAATGGAAAAATAATATGCTTTAGTAATATCAAAGTTACGAGTATCTACTGCAGTAGTTCTTTGTACTCTGCATAGAAAATGGCTTACTGATTTGGCCCAAAGCCAAATAAGAAAAATTATATAGAAGAAAGTTAGACGCATTACTGACATAGATCCTGCAGCTCAACCGGATGTTGAAAATTTTTCCGTGCAATGACACATATCAGAACTGAACACAGAGTAGAATTTGATATTTACCAAAATGAATATCCTTGAGTTACGGTCGATAAACAATTATTTGATTAAGAAAAGTTTAAATCTTCAACACTTGTTGTATCATGGAAAAGGATAATAATAACGATTCATATATTGTATAATGTGCTCAATGACAGTGGTAGTAATTCAATTTAAAATGAAGTGATGCGCTCGTATTTTCACATTTCAAGTTGTTCTTTCTTAAACATTTCAATACTTCTGTATCCACATTTTTATAGATATTCGTGAATATGAAAGGAACTTTTTTTATTTAAATTTGTGTTTAATTTGTATAAAAGTTTTTGTTTGCTTTGAAGAATTACAAGTAGAAGCAATTTACCACAAACCATAAAATAATAAACTCAATAAACAAAAGTCGACCAAAGACAAATTAAAAGGCAATTTCAAATCCTTTCTCTATCAAGTAGTCCTTTCTCTATCAAATAAATTAAAATTATTAACTAACATTTTTTCATAGCATTAAAAAGATATAAACGGTTTCCAAAGTTTATTATTAAGTATATTCGTAGCCAAATGTTGAATATAATATAAATTTTTTTTTTGTAGATCCATTATATGAATAGTGGAAAACTAAAATCTTCACAATTATATTGAAGTATATTTTAAAATTTATATAATATAGCAAATATATACACATATATATGTACGTACAAAGTAATTGAAATATAAAATTTCCTACGTGAACAAAATACATTCATACAATAAAAAAAAAATCCGTTATGACTTCAAAATATTTAATGAATGTATACTTTTATATTACTACATGAATTTTTTAACCACAAAAAAAATTACATATGAGAAATTTTAAAAACATCTTCATTTTATAGAAAGAAAAATATAAGAAATTTACTGAATTATGAAAAAGTTTATATTAAATGAATTTTAAATGGATTTTTCTACTTTTTGCTTTTTTTTCTGGAAGTTGAATTATTTTTCCATTAGTCAGATAAATATACAATAATTATACAAAATTTTGCAACAATAAGATTGAAATATTTTCTACAAATTTTATAATATCATTTTTGTTACTGATTCGTATATAATTATTTAGATTATTTTCTTTACAAATTTCTTTTTCAAATAAATCTAATATTAATAATATTTTTAAAATAACCCTATTAAATTTTCAATAATATTAATATGAACAAATAAAATTATTTTGAACAATTTGTTCTCATACATTGGAATTATAGTTTAATAATGTAGATAATTAAAATAATTTTGAGTTTGAACGAAATGTTCTTAAATATAAAGTTAATATTATTTTTCGAAAACTTTTATGCTGCTTAGATTTATTTACAGAAACAATATTTTAAATGAAAGAGAAAATTTAAATTAAAGTTCACTAAACATTTTAGTTTCAAAAAATTCAAACTCTATATATATTATATATCATATTGAATTATTTTTTGAAATTTAATAATAGATTTTAGTACGACAAAATTTTTATAAGCAGTATTAAAACTAGGTATGCTTAGAAAAGTTAATTTTTTTATAATATAGATTTTTTGGAGTATGTGCATGTACAGTATATAATCTAAATACTATTCAAATAGTGTAATTTAAGCAACAAATATTTTTACAAATTTTCTTTTTTGGCTTTCATCAGCTTTTGCAAAGCAATTTGATTCAAATGCTTCTGCATAATATTAGTTTTTATTTTAAAATACTTTCTACCATAACAATTTCATGGACAAAAGATAAATTCTTCTACGGGAAACTTTCTTAAAACAATTTTAACGGGAATACCCTTTAGCTAAAACTTAAGTTTCCTTATTCTTCTCTCTTCCTTAATTTTTCAATAAAGTGTATTATTTTTATGCAATTTTGTTATTTTATTGTAAGTGCTTGTTATGCTGAAGATTTTTTTCAAATTTTTTATACAATATATATATATATATATATATATATGTATATATATATATAAACACTCATTAAGAATTTGAAAAATTCATTTTATTATATTAAAAAATATTACCAAATTGAAAATGATTTAATTTAAATTACTATAACTACATATTTATTATTTGATCACATACCATTGATGAGTTTCACGTTGAATATGAAAACCAATAAAAACAATCCATTAGAAATACGCATCCTGTTTTAAATACTAAATACTAAATTATATCCAGTTTTTTGACTGATTGCCCAAAACCAGTCAACATGTTTTATCCATTAAGGATTAATCCAAAATAGTAACTGTTATTATTTCAATAGTAAATTATATCCTTTAATATATATATTGAGGTATATATTTTTTTAGCTTTTCAACATTTTTTTCTGTTTTGCTAATATTAAAAGCAAAAAAACTTTACCCCCTAGAAATTCATAAATTTTTCACTCTTAGCAAATAGAGAAAAAATAATTTTTTTAATTTTTAAATAATTTTTTTTTTCAAATTGAATTTAATTTAAATTTTAATAAGAAAATTTATGAAAATTCATTTATTAAATGGTGGTTAAACTGTTTATGCATTTTGTTTCAATTTTATTCTAATGCAATAATAAAAAAGTCTAATTTTTATAAGAACTTGGTTAATTTTATCGTTTAAAATTTAACTTTGATGCTGTTCTATTTTCACTAACTATGCAACATATAATTGTATATTTAATTTTAAAATTTTGTCATCATTCAATTTTGAGTTTTCCAATCTAAATTTAAATTATATTTCATATCCTTTTATTTATTTATTTATTTTTTTTTGAAAAAAAAATTCACTTCTATTGTATAACTAATGATGTATGTGAATCATTCAAAATTTACGATTTAAAATTTGTATTTCACCGTTCCCGATATAAAATGTATAATATTTTATTTGAATAAAATCACTTTCATTTCAACCGGCAGTTGACGTATAACTACGTAAATGAAGGTTGAAGCAATCATGGTAAACATCCTTTAAGGATAACAGAATACCTACGATAAAGCAAACCACACTAATACCAATAGCTGACCAGCTTGATGAAAACCAACATTTTCAATTTATCCATCCATTCTTGAATACGAAAACAACTATGCGGAATAGCCATATACGAACAGCTTTCGAAAATGCGTCTGTATATGCTCGTTTATTTGCCCCACAAATTTTCGAACTTGCGCATACTCGAATCCACATAATCGGGGTTGTTCTCTGGAGCTAGAAAAAATCTTTCTAAAATATATGAATCAGCTGAGGTCGAGTGAATACATTCCTGGAGTTGTTCAAATGAATTTCTTTCAAAATGAATAACTGCCTAAAGTTCATTTCGAAAATTTTGGATATAATATATAGAGACTTTGATATGACTAAATTTACCAACTGATTCTATTTCTTAAGATAAATTTTTTTTTAAAGTGAATAAGAAGAAGAAGAAACTAAATTGGAAGAGAAGTGTTGATCTAATACATGTGGTTGAACGAATTGATTATTCTATGATTATTTCTGTTTGTCAGACATGCAAAATATAATATTTTACTTTTCAGTCAGAATTAAGTGAATATCCCTAATTGAAGGATTCGCCTTACAATCAATTCAACTTTAGTTCAAGTATTTCAGTTTAACTAAGCAAAAAGTAGATCGAGTTGTTCTTGTTACCTGATGTGAAATTTAAGATTGCTTTTTCTACCTTAAGAAAGATAAAATATTTTGTATAGCCTTAATGATATGCCAATATTGGAATAAAAAATACTGCATTAGTCTCCAACTTAAATTAGTAAAATTTGAAACTTAAACGACTCACGAAAGAATATAACATGCCACTTAAAATAAGGATGCTTATTGGCGAAAAACGCAGAACAAGAGCTAAATGGCAACGGACAACAATGCCTCAACTGACTTCAACAAGAACTCAAATAAGAAATAACTAACTACAACAGCGAACAATTTAATCAATATACCCAGTCAATCAGCACAAATAAAGTACTCTGATCAGCCAGTAAGCGATAGCTGAAATAAAAAAAAGCAACACATCCCCTACGTAGAACCTACGTAACATGAGCAAAGATAGACAAACAAATAACAGATGACACAACTATCTAAAAAATGCAGTCGTTTTACTCACATATATATATATAACACTATTCTTCTTACATTTTATTTTCGCCAACTTAAGATATTTTCAATAATAAAAATGATCCATAGGCCAAAAAATCAACTCAACTTCCTTCCTCTTATAGACCCATAAGCCTACCCCCAACTCTTGGCAAAATAGTGGAAAAATTGATTTGAAAACGGCTTTATCCCATCCTTGAAGACGAGAATGTAATCCCCAATTTGACTTCCGAAGTGAACACTCTACTTTCCAGCAGTGTCATCGCGTGGTTGACTTCATAGCATTCTCGCTTGAGTAGAACTAATACTACCCAGTCAAATTTTTGTACATAGCTTAGGCTTTCGACTGAGTATGATATTCTGGACTTCTCTGGAAACTTAAGAGAATCCTTCCTACCCCATACGTTCTTATAATCAAATCGTACCTCTCGGAGCGATATTTTCAAGTGGTTGATAGTATCGAACATTTTAAGATATTGCTGTTCTGAGTAGGTGTCACTCAAGGTAGTTCCTTTATTATACAACGTCTACACATGATATTTCTTATATATCATGATATACTTTGTAGAATCCACCACCCTACAATCCCTTCAAAAATGGTTAAAAAAGTGGAAAGTGAAGGTGAACGAACCAAAAATTCGTTAAAAACCACCTTGAATGGCAAAATTATTGCACCAATAGACGAAGTACGTTATCCAGTACTCAAATTTGACAAACTATGAAACGCACTTACAAAAATTATAAGAACTGCTGCGATTCTTAGACGCAAGGTCATAACTAACAATCGACAGCAAATTGCTACTTTACAATACACCACTGAAGCCAATCTGGACGTACGGACTCGAACTTTTGTATTTGATGAAGCATTCAAACTCCCTCCGAATCCAATCACTACAGTTTAGAATCCTACGTAACATCCTCAATACCCCATATTATGTGGGTAATATTGATATACATCGTGACTTAATGTTCTCTTGTACGTAACAGGCGTAACCCGTTACAAAACATTTAATTCCCTTCTAATTAACCATTATAATCCTCTTGTTAAAGAGTTATCCTCAACTACCCTCCCAACGAATACCCAACGGCGTTTTAAAAGACCTTGTGACCTTTCAAGCTCTTAAAATAATCACCATAGGCAGAGAAACATCGCTGGGTATTTACTCCTTCATTATACTTTGCCGTCAATGTGTTCCTGTTAAAACATCTGCTTGTTACCAAAAATATGTAGTTGTATATATAAAAAAAGAAGAAGAAAAATTAGTAAAATAGAAAATGTTCTAATAAATAGTTTGTAACCAATTCGTATCCTACTAGACAATGAGGAAACAATATCATTTCTATTCCGGATAACAATAATTTTCATCAGAGTATATTAAAAGAAATTGCTAACATTTGAATAAACTTCAATATCTAAAGGCTATTACAATTCGAACAGAAGCAACTTAAAAGATTATACTGAACTTATCACATTCGGGCACCAAACTATGTGTACATACACAATAAATAAATACCACAATAAGGATGTGTATTCTTTTAAAAAATTACAATTATCTTAAATGGGGCCAAGGCCAATAAAAAAAATAGTAGATTAACGTTAACAGAAAAAAAAACGAAATATTTGCCTTTCAATAAAATAAAGATTGAAACGATTCAATTTAAGTTAATTAAGTATAACATTGTTTTTAGTTTTTATTTTTTGAATTTATTCATCAATCCTGAAATTGTTCAATTTCTTACATCAGCAGCTTATAAATTTCAACACCAAGAAAAGTGTCTGATACTTCATACAATATTTTCTTGTTGATTTTATGTTATCTTTAGTTGATATTGTCAGCACACAATATTAAATAAATAGTTTTCTGTAAAAAAAAAAATACATCCTTAAATATACAACCACGATAACAATATTAACCAGTGATTTTCTTCAAATACAGCTAAGGAAAATAGTAAATTTTTCCATTTAACATTTTTGTATCTACAATTTCCTAATTTTTTTTCTTCAGACTAAATCTTTTTTTTTATGCTAACAAAAAATAGGTTTTATAAAAGATCAACTAAATCCATATGCTCACTACAATAAAAGAAAAACATTATTCCATTGCCTTCTCTTATTTTATCCATACGGCAGATAAACTGCCTGCCTATTTAGTAAAAGGATTTTCTACGACTGTACTTTTTAAACTATGTTTATATGTATTTATATGGGAATTTAGCAAACTTCGACTAGACATACAACCCAACACATTTTCTATCGAAAAACAATAAAGTGGAATTAGGATTTTTCCGAAATACGATTCAAAATACTGCCGAAAAAAAATCTACCACCGAAAATAGACACTCAATGGCCATTTTTGTATGCAAGTCCTAAAAACATTAACAAATAACAAAAAGTAATTCTTTCACATATATAAAATTAAATACACACAAAAAAAAGCAGAAAGTGTAGAAAAATTCAGCAAACATTTTTACTGAAGAATCCAAGCTGTAAAAATTTGTATTTAGAATAATTTTTAGAAAAGTTGAATTTTGAAATTAAATTAAAAAGTTTAAAATAAAGTAGTATCCATTTCTTAGTTTAGAAACCATACTTCTGTTCATTTAACATTAGAATTTCTTAATTATCACCGATTAGGTACTAGTACGACAGTCTTTATATGCTGATTTTTGGAGAAAAAAATCTTCAGCGCTGAGCCTTTTTTCTTGCTCGATGAATATGTCAATAAGCAAAATTATCATATATAAAGCTCTGAATAACCTACGAGTAATAATGGAGAATCCAATTCTGGCCTTATTTTACAAAAAGTTTCCAAAACGAGTAATTTTCAGATTTAAGTAATGTCAATTAACCTCTAAGATCATGCGATTTCAGACTGTTAAACTTTTTCTTGTGCGAGAGTCATTCAACAAGTACTTAGCCTCACCTCCCGATGGAACTGCTGTCACAAAAGAAATTTACCATCGTGCAGTACATTCTTTTAGTAGCCTACTGTCAAGTTTCAGTCGATTCCCTTCATTAGTTTTGTTTTGAGAGCCTTTGAAAGCGAGCGTGTCGGTCGGTGGCACAAAAATGGAAAAAGAACAATATCGTTCGGTGATTAGATTCTTGTTTTTGGAAGGGAAAACGCGCAGCGAAATCAAAGATCGCTTGGATGCTGTGTATGGTAACTCTTCTCCTTCGATGGCGACCGTCAAGAATTAGTTCAACGAGTTTGTTCGTGGCCGCACGTCGGTTTTTGATGAGCCACGCCCAGGTGCCGCGAAAACGGCTGCTACGGAGGAAAATGTTAAAAAAGTCCACGATCTCGTGTTGGCAGACCGTCGATTGAAGGTTCACGAGATAGCTGAGGCTGTGGGCATCGCAGTAGGAACGGTGCATCATATTCTACACGAAGAACTGGGCATGAGAAAGCTGTTGTCGCGATGAGTGCCGCGTTTGCTCACACCGGAAAACAAGCGCAACCGTGAGACCACATCGGCGACGCGTTTGGCGCTGTTTCAGCGCAATCCAGCGGAGTTCTTGCGTCGTTTCGTGACCGTCGACGAAACATGGATTCACTGGTACACACCAGAGACCAAGGAACAGTCGAAACAGTGGACTTCACCCGGCGAACGTGCTCCGAAGAAGGCGAAAACTGTTCGATCGGCCACCGTTTTCTGGGATTCACAAGGTGTAATCCACATCGATTACCTCGAGAAGGGTAAAACAATCACGGGGCGCTACTATGCTGACTTATTGGGCCGATTTGACATCGAATTGAAGAAAAAGCGGCCCCGCTTTGCGAAGAAAAAAGTGCTGTTCCACCACGACAACGCGCCGGCTCACACCTCCGCCGTCGCCATGGCCAAATTGGTCGAATTGCGCTACGAATTGCTGCCCCATCCACCGTACTCTCCAGATTTGGTCCCCTGGGACTACTTTTTGTTTCCAAACCTGAAAAAATCACTCGCCGGGAATAGATTTGGGTCGAATGAGGAGATCATCGTCGCCACGGAGGCCTATTTTGCTTCCCTCGAGAAAATGTATTTTTTGGACGAGTTAAAAAAGTTAGAGCATTGCTGGGCCAAGTGTATCGAGCTTGAAGGAGATTATGTAGAAAAATAAATTGCCACCTTTCCAAAATTTTCGTTTTTCTTTTGTAGGCTAAGTACTTGTTGAATGACCCTGGTAATGTGCAAAAAAGTGATCGAAAATTACCGTAAAAGAATCGGGTCTTGACAGAAGTTTTGCTACAACCATTTAAACAAAATGTTATTATTGCATAATGGCAAAATTAAAGCCATATAATTTAATAAAAGTTTATAAAAATATTAATTTAAAGTATGCTTCAATTTTTTTTACTTTCCAAAACGCATATTTGATAATTTTTTACAATAAAGTAAAATGATTTAACCCACACGTAGATCTATCTTTCGAATGTAAGCTTTTTCCCTTAACTATTTTTTTTCTAATTCAAACAAGGTTATACCAATTTTCTTAAATATTATACTATGTACAAATTAAATAATATTTCAAACAATTACTTTCACATAGCCAATAATACAAGATTGAGTCTGAATTCTGATTGAGTATGTAATAAAACAAAAGTAAGAGAAAAAACACTTTTAATCTGATTGAGTATATAATAAAAATAAAAGTAAAAATCAAAACTTTTAATCAATCAGATTGCTTTGATATGAAATATAAATTTATCATAGATATTTGTCTCATGTTACGAAGATACAAGTTAAATAAATCGGCAATATAAATTCACGATTTTGACGTATTATTCACTCATTGAAGCAGAGAAATTTCAGTCTATTAATCAAGAAATGTAACCAACAAAAAACAGAAAAAATTAATGAATGCTTAGTAAATTTCGGATATAATTTTTGCATTTATTTTGCCAAACTAGAAAAATACAACTTTAAATACTATAATATGACATCAAAGAAATTATGTTCCGAAAAGGATAGGGAAAATTTTTCGTTGTAGAAAAAAGCTGTTGAGCATAATGGCTCTATTGGGACAAATAAATGGAAATGATTTGCTAAAATATGCAGTGGCAAGTTGAAAACTATTCTTTTAAAATAGGCTTTTGGTATAGAATATTTTTCATGGCACAGAATTTTACGCTTTCATCAGTATTAAAAGAATGAGTTTTCATTTAGTAACATTACCATATTTCTTAATTATATTGTAACACGTGTTATATGAAAATATATAAATTCATTTCATTTAATTAATTATTTTTTATAAATTTTTTATTTTCTAATCATATTTGAAATGTTT
Organism: Atherix ibis; assembly: GCA_958298945.1. Classification (NCBI taxonomy): domain Eukaryota; kingdom Metazoa; phylum Arthropoda; class Insecta; order Diptera; family Athericidae; genus Atherix; species Atherix ibis. Next base: position 11,298,364 of record OY282609.1, on the reverse strand, counting down.
GATTAATGTAGCTTTTAAATATATATATATTATTTAAAAAAAAGTTTAAAAGCTACTTTAATCAAACATATGGTACATTTATTAATTTATCAATAGAAATATATACAAACAGAAGTACAGAAAATCCTGTTCACGAAAAAATTCTAAAAATAATTGGCCTACAAGGCTGTATTGGAAACAATTATTTCCTAGTTCGTTCACTTATAAATTATTATTATATTGTTCGATTGGTAGGATGGATAGTAGAGATTCTCAGTCAAAAGCTTTTGTTGGTTTAAATGATATTAGATGAATAATCTATTTAAAAGTAAATCCAAAGTAATATTGTCTTCGGGCACTTGAACTTGAATTGCTCGACATAATTTTATTCAATTTAGTTTTTTCTATGCTAGCAATTTTAGCAAAAATATAAAATTTGCTTAACTTCTGAAATGTAAACATCTTTTTATTATTATAAGCTCAATACTTTGAAAATAGCTAATATTCGTATTTAATCTATGTGGATATGTATATAACTTGGAAAAAAAAACAAAAGCCATTTCTTCTATTATTAATTTTTTTTTTCATTTTTTATATAAAATTTTATAAGAACCATTTGCTAACAGAAAAAATTTATATAATTTCTAAAATTTTATCTAAGCAAAATAATTTTACAAAATTAAATATTATAATTTTGACTTTAAGAGAAAATTTTGTTTTCAGTCAATATCAAATGCAGATTATACTGGAGCACTTCATTAAAGGATATCTGGTAAAAATACGCCTATGACAACGCCTACCTATTTTTGTACAGATTTCAGAAACACATCTGCATCAAAAGATTGAACCATTTACATAATGTCCTTTTAGAGTTCTACTTACAATATTTACGTTGCTTCTATGATTATATAATCGACGAATTAGTGTCAAAGCTAAATGAAATGAACGATACTAAGTAAATATTTTAAGTATAATTAAAGCAATTTTCTTAAATTAAAATTACTTCATTAGTTTACTTTGATTGTAATTAAGAAGGCTTTGAACATTTATATATCACACAACAAAAATAGATAGAAAAATAATACATACAGAACATGGAAAATACTCTTTGAAAGTATGACCTTCTTGAAAGTATATACCATAATATAAAATTTATTTGTATCCGAATGTAAAATTCATTTTTCATTTGCAATTTAATGGAAGATTAATTATAGAATTTTAGGAATAATTGTTAGTCTATTTGCTTAAGAGAAATAAGTTTTGAAAAGTTCAAGGCCAAAAAGGATTCATTTACTTGAACTTAATTTATTATATCATATCAAAATAATTAGATGAGGATTTCTTTTATAAAATATTTAATTTTAAATCATTCTTGGTACTTGGATATTTGAACTTAATTATTATATATACTTCATAAATAGTTTATATTATTGGTTACACTAAATCAGAAATGGTATTTTTTTCAATATTTTATTTAATTTTTTTTATATATTTGTTTTTTAATATAATTTATTAAAAAAATTTCAGCGTTGTTATGTATAGGATATTTGGATTACAATTATAGCCAGCATTACGGTGCTTTCCTTCGAGGAAAGATTCTTCAAAAAGCGCTATCCCATGCATCATATCAAATACCTGCTCCCAAAATCCAACATCGGCTAACTTCTAGTTCCAAATGTCCTGATATCCTTGATTATTTTATTAGTATTCCTTCAATTACCTTTAGTCCTATTATCCTTATCCTTAATGATAATCCAATCTTAAAGACTCTTCGTCCCAGGCTCCTAAAAGGAAAAATTGATTAGAACATATTTAGAAATAATTTGAACCAACCGATTGACTTAAAACAAACGTTAAAAATATCAAACGATATTAATGGTGCTGTACATGACCTCACTAAATACATACAATACGCAACCGCTCATATCTCTTACAATACGACATAACCATACCAGCAATATTTACCTAGCTACAAACAGAAACTTAACCGACCACAACGTGAGCTAAACATAGAAATTAAAAAGTACTATTGGGTGTTTAATGCGGGATTATTTGCAAACTTTGAGTGTTTAACATATTTTGAAAAATTGTTACAATATATTTTATTCAAAGTATTGTCCATCAGGATCCACTACCAAAAAAACTGCTCCGGTTTTGAGGCCAAGAATGAATCGAGCCAATTTTTGATGCCCTGTTCTGAAGTGAAGCGTATTCAGGTGAGGGCGTTTTGCATGGATCTAAACAAATGGTAGTCGGACGGAGCAAGGTCTGGGCTATAAGGCGGGTGAGGCAAAACTTCCCAGCCACTGTTTTCTAAATAATTTTTAACCGGTCTTGCAACACGAGGCCGAGCGTTGTCATGATGGAAAATTATGGCTTCGTGTCTGGTCGCATATTCCTGGTGTTTTTCGGCCAATGCTCGCTTCAAACGGATTAATTATGTTCGGTAGAGATCGCCTGTAATCAATCGTCTGGCCCGATTTCAATAGCTCAAAATAGATCACACCCTTCTGATCCCACCAAATACAGAGCATTACCTTGGCACCATGGATATTTGGCTTTGGCGTTGATTTGTCTGGTTGGCCGGGCTTAATATACGATTTTTTGCGCTTTGGGTTGTCGTAATAAATTCATTTTTCATCGCCAGTAATGATTCGATTCAAGAACGACTTCTTTTTCTGCCGTTCAAGCAGCATTTCGGACATGCAAAATCGCCTTTCAACGTCTCTCGGCTTCAATTCATATGGAACCCAATTTCCTTGCTTTTGGATGAATCCTGCTGCTTTTAAACGTTTTGAAATGGCTGCTTGGGTGACTCCCAATGATTTTGCAATTTCTTCTTGAGTTCGACAACAGTCTTCGTCGAGTAATGCCTCCAAATCTTCATCTTCAAACTTTTTTGGCTGACCTGGTCGTTCTTTTTCTTCCGTGTCAAAATCACCACTTCTGAACCGCACAAACCATCTCTCGCACGTTGAAATCGATGGAACATATTCAGGATAAGTTTCGGTGAGCAATCGATGTGCTTCAGCTGCACTTTTTTCAAATTGAAGAAGTAAATCAACACTTCCCGCAAATGGGACTTTTTTGGTACGAAATTCGACATTTTTGAAGCAAAAAAAAACTTTGTTGTTTACACTATTTCGTTCAATGACTAATCGAGAATGAATGACAGATGTTTAACCTCCAAAATTCCATATGAGTTATTATTAAAACAAACCATATGTAAAAGTTATGCCATCTGTTGTCAATCCCGCATTTTTAAGTTATACACCCAATATAATGAACGGCATGCAATTTATACAAGTTGGCTTATTGATTATATTTCTTTATGGGAAGTACTAGACAAATATTCTCATATAAAAGAATATTACAACCACTGAAACAAAATGACGGTAGCTGGGCAAAAACAAGCAAAGGAAAAGCTGAAGTATTTGCCAAACTTTTCATAAACACTTTTGATTCACATAAAGATATATTGTAGAAGATAAGTCACATATTAAGAAAATTAACGAAAAACCAATGTTTCATATCCCTATAACTCTTTCTCCCAAAGATTTAATACCCTCGAAAATTAAAGCTGCTATTCTTCACCTTCCTAATAAAAAAGCACTTGGCTATGATCTAAAATAGCAGCTGCTATCCTGAAGCAAATTTACAGAAAAACTTTCATTTTAATTTGATACATTTTCCGTGGTACCCTGTGCCTAATATACTTTCCCTTACTTTGGAAATTTTCTGTCATTAAAATCATTCCTATACCAAAGAAGCCCGTATATTCTCCTGCTTTCTATAGACCTATCAACATTCTACCAACCTTTGGTAAGTTTCTTGAAAACGACTCTACCTATGTGTAGATAATGAAAAAAATATTCCTGAACATCAATTTGGCTGCCGATCTGAACACTCCACAATCCAGCAATGCTATCGCGTTGTTGATCACATTGCATCCTCTCTTGAGAGAAAAGAGTATTGCCAGGAGTATTTTTAGATATCTCCCAAGCTTGTGATCGTGTGTGGTATTCTGAGCTCCTCTGAAAACTAAAAAGCTATTTTCCTTCTACATACTATATTGTTATAAATTCATATCTCTCTCAACGTCATATTCAAATAGTACTTAAAACAGAATCATCAGAAATATATCCTGTTTCAACTGAAGTTGTACAAGGCAGTATTTTTGGTCACATTTTATATAATATTCATGCCAATGACATACCATCTGATTTTAAAACTATCATTGCCACGTTTACAAATGATGCGGCTATATTTATTATCTATACAAATTTTGACATCCATATCCTTTCACACCTCAATAACAACATTACTTTACGATGTTCTAAAGTATATTACTTAGAATTTTACATAGACAAAAGATTAATCTACATCCCACAACTATATAGATTTTCCGGAGGATCTTTTATTGTAAATGTCCCCTATTATTATCATAAGAAGTATTTTCTATAAAAAAAAAATTGCATATTATACTATAACTAAACAGCTTTATCTTACACAAATATTTTCTGTGTAGGAAAATTCAGACAAAGCATTTATAATGCTGACTGCTACAACTGTTCAACTCTCAATATCATTTAAAATCGTATGTAAGTTATAAATAGCAGTCTTATTTACTATTTAAAAATATATATATTTATGTTATTTTTATTATATTGTTGAAAATGGTGTACAAAGATTTCAGAAATGATGATGAAAATTCATTTAAACGTGTCATGATGTAGACAACTTATTTTTATATCCTTTTATTTATGGCACTAATCAATTTTAAGATCTTCCAATTATATTTTTCAATACCTTCACAAAATCTATAAGGCATATCGGCCTATTTATAAATCTTTGTGATTTATTATGTCGCTTTTCTATATGATTCTAAAATTTCAATACTTAATACCTTGATAGATGTTTCAGCATTATTTGAGGAATGAATAAAAATATCCTTCTTAAAACTTTTTAATTTTCTCTCTCAACCGATATTTTGTTATTTAAAAAAAATATTTTTTTTTATTATTTTTATGATTGTTTATCAAATTTGTTATTGAATGTTTTCTTTTTTGTTAGTATAGATAATCAAATCACAAAGCAACCAATATATTGATTAGAAAGTAAAATTCATTATAAAAGAAATCCTTCTATCCTATTGTAAACGAAAAACTTATATCTTAAATTTATAATGAAAAATTACTTCATTTTATAATCATGGTAATATGTTTTTGTTCAACTTATGCAAAGTGATACGCGTACACAAACAATTTTTATATAAACAAGAAGGCGTTAAATTTTCTACATGCACTTAATATGCAAACTTTTAAGTACATAATGCTCAAAGTTTAACAGTGAAGCTTTTTGCTACATTAAAGGAATTTTACTTGGTATATTTCTACTTAGCTATTTTTTGATAAAACTTTTACGACATATAACTAAATATTGATATTTTACCACATCTGAATAATAAAATGCTCAAAAGTCTGCATATAAAAATTAAATGTTTACTAAAGTTATCAATACTATTTTTTTTTTTAAAAAGTTTTTCTTTTTTAATTTTAAAAGTTTTTTTTTTATGCAATTTTTTTGAATGAAACATGTCAAATTGAGACAATATTTCTGTTATTTCTCCTATTAAAATGATATAAACAACACTATAAGCAATTGGTTATATAGTCTAATTTTCTATATAATTTTTTATTATCTATTTGGATACAAAAAAAATATTGTGATTCTAATTCGATTCCTATAACATAATTTATAACATATATAAACATTATATATATTCTTAGCCTTAAGCAAATTACTTTACTATCATACATATTAAAAGTTGCCAAAAGATACGCCGAGTGAGTGCTAAAACAACAACCTTTAGAGGCTGACTTTCAAACAAATTATGTATAGCGACGAGGCATATTAGCCTACGTCTACGTGTGTAAGCCAAATTGTCATATACATATGTGCCTTTGAAAACTGACAAATAACTATGGAAAAATTATTGCACCGCGTACAAACCTAAGTACTCTTAAAACAAAAATAGGTACTACGGGAATCGGGGTGCTCCATGGTGTTAAAACACACTGTGTCCGATAATGGTGAGGCGCCTTAGGCAGCAACGTAGTGGCTGTGGTTAATACCCATATCACGGGAACGATCTCCGGATTGCAGATGGGAGGTAACTAGCAAATGTAGTAATACTTTGCAATTATATCGGGCGCTGTCACTGCTTATGACCGCAGAGGTTTAGATAGTCCTCGACACCAACAGTTGGAGTAATCAACTTGTAACTGACTACTAACTGTTAACTATCATTTATGGTAGTGCGCTGATTGAGCGTAATCTCAATCCCAATGGTCGTGGGCGACGTACTTTTTTGTCTTACGATGAGGTATAGCACCATTAAATATAGAGATTTAAATGTATCTACGAAAAGAGAGTGTCTGGTCTACATTTAAATCTGAAGGTGTGATCAGGCCCATTATTTTTCGGAAATGAAGAAAAAGAGACCGTTATCGTCAATTAAGAAATCTATGCCCGTTTGATATTTTATTTTTGAGTGAATTTAAAATGTTCATCTGAACATTTTAAATTCGCTTAAACTACGTAAAAAATCATTTTTTTTCATATAAGTTCCTGGAACTACGAGTATATAAAAACCAACATGCGAAAATGGCATCAAAAATTACCTTAAGAGAATCATGTCCTCTAAGAAGTCGTGTGGAAGCCATTTGAATGATGTTATACTTAATGCATAATGGTTTTTTTTAAGAAATATAAAAATTAGAAGTTTAATCAAAATTTAAATTGAAAATATCTTGTATTGAGCCTAATTTTTTAACGCACAACTCATATAATCCTTTACTTATTCAATCAACTTCTACGATATGCTAATAGTTGTACTAAAAATAGAATTAGTATAAGATTATTTTCTATTTTAAAATATAAAATACAATTTATAAATATATATTGTATATAAATATAATACAATCATTAATTAAGACATCCTAGAGGACAAAAGCCTTTCCAACTTGTCAATTAATATAAATAGAATTACTTCCACTTTCAAACAAAATGTATCCAAAAAGAAAAAATTAATTGTTCATTATAAAAAAGATTAAACAACCTTTCTCTACAAAGGTTTCTGTAAATTTCAAACGTAATTAAAAATATTATTTTTACCTTAAATAATTGATGACTTTGTTTCACGGTAAAAAATAAATGTAAAAAAGTAAAAAGGGATACTTAAAAAAAAAATTTTCAGCAATCAATTTTTTTAATATCATTGACTAATTGGTTTTAAACGATTGTGTGAACGAAAAAGAGAATAAAATAACAATAAGTATATATACGTGTACTGTATTTAAAAGAATATTATGAAAAACCTTATAAAATATATATTTTTATTGGAATGAATTTTATATGTTTTGAACACATGGCATTTTATAACATTTCAAATGTCAAATGCATTAAATGTTAAAAAAATTTATCTCAAAGAATTTTATTTGTGATGATAATTAGAATCAAGTATTTTTTGTGAAATGAAACCATTTTTTTTCAGCCGGCTCGGTAGCACAGTTAGCATGCTGAACTGCTATCTAAGGGGTCGTGGCTTCGAATCCCACTAAGGCATGGTCCTACGCTATTTCCCAAAAATCCAGTTTTCCTATCCATTTCTACTTTAATTTCGTTATCCGATATACTTTTATTGTCATGTCGCTTGAAATATACATTTCAGTACTAATGTTACTTGAAATGATAATTAAAAAATAACCATTTTTTTGGTGTATATGCATAACCAAATTATTTCAGCCGAATATCATCAAAAATACTGTTCCTAGTATTGTACAATTTATTTATCCTTTCCTAATTCATTGTAAATTCATAAATATAACAGATTCAATATTTATTTCAACATTATAGCCAACAAATTTGTGTATGAAATATTAAAAGCATATAATAAAATGGTAAAAATCTTGACATAAATAACGGAAATTAATTTAAACGTACTCTAACATAAACCCTCATTCATTAAGCTTTATGTGAACTTTTGAATAATTTGAGAAATACTCTCCTGGAAACATTGTTAACATAAAAATAAGAATTGTTATCTTAAATTTGAATTTTTTTTCCAAAAGCAAGATTCCCCCATTATTTTTAGCAAACAATTTATAGAACATTATCATAAATAAATTCAGTTTCAACAACTTATTTAAAGTACATTTGCATATTAATAATAATAATAATAATAATAATAATAATAAACAATTCTAAGAAATATAATTTTTGAAAATATAAAAGAGAATCCAATATAAATATAGTATATTGTTTATTATCGAATAAAAAAAATGCTCTCCAATTCTCATAGATTTTATTAGTTTGGATTGATTTAAGTCTATAAAAGAAGCACGAATACAGGATGAACTGCTATAGCCATTAATGTGGGCGAATCGTACCTATAAATAACGGCATAAAATAATAAAAGCCACTTTAACTGCGTCTTTTATTATCGAAAGATTGTTTTGATTCCAGTGGGATCTCATCTATCTTTCAGTTTCAAATAAAATAACACAAAACAAGATCATAAAACATACTAAAATATTTATAAAAAAAAATATTTGTTTTTATTTTCCATTATTCTTAAAAATAAACGAAATTTCTAGAAAAATGAATTCAATAATAAAATTCGCATAAAATAAACTTAATATAGGATGCACAAAAACGCCTATATTAAAAATATATTTTTTAATACGAAAACAAAATTGGATTAGAATTCTATTTTCGACAAAAACACTGCCGAAAATAAAATAATATCCATTTTGTCTAGAGGAATAAGAATTCTACCGGCAACAAAATTTACCGGCCTATATTATTTATTCATGATAATTATAAGTGCCAAAATAAAAGGATTCTTCCAAAAAAAAATTCAAATTTTCTCAGAAACTGAAATAATATTTTTCTAATCCACAAATTCATTACTGATAATAGTACAAAAACATCAGATTTATTAGATAACATATGATTATAATCAACCATAATTTATCTATTCTAAAAACTAAAAAATCAAAATTTAAAATTTAAAAATGCTATCAGGAAATTCTATCAGAAAACTTTCATATTTTATTAACAAAAGAAACCAATTTTGTGTTCTTATCAAAATTAAAGAAAATAAAAGATATATTAAAAAATTTCAAATATTTTAAACCAAGCCGAAAATATTATCTAAAAGAATTTGAGAATAATTAATGCAATGAAAATTAAATCATATAGTATTTACTCATAAGAATCTTTACCTTCCACTCAAGCTATAAAATAAGACTCGTCTAAAATAATATTTCACTAAATCTAATTAGAAGAACACCTAAAAAATATATTGAATATGAAGTGTTATGTTGCTTTAATTTTAGGAATGGACCAGTTTTGTAACTGTTTCCGGTTTATAACTATTTTCTGGTACATACGCTAAACTGATGCTAATATAATTCATATATGTACATACACTTGGATAAATAGTAAAGTATTAATTTGTGTGTTCTCGATAGGAAACGCAATGATTCCCGAATCGATTACAGAATCATTACCGTACCATCTGTATTGTATTAGAATACAGATTACATTTCCATAAGCATGTAATCGATTACCTTTCGCATTATCAACCATTGCTTATATTATTGAAGAAATACACATATTGTCCAATACTACCCAGTAATCGATGACATATACGTAATAGGCGAATTAGATTGGACTAATTTTGCTACAGCGCAGTACTTACCAGTAGACTCTCAATAAAATGAACATATCACTGACAGCAGTAAAATACAAACTCACAATAGTCACCATCAATACTGAGTTTATTCACACATAAACAATAAAAACTGAGTTTACGCACACATAAACAATAAAAACAAAAATATGACGCTTCAACATAACCAACGAACCCGCTAAGCCATCTATAGTTAGTTCGGAAACTACAATCCCCTTACCCTAGGGGGAGAAGTGCAACTCCTGCTACAATCCTACTGTTTTGTTAGAGGTACTGTAGATGATGACAGCTAAACAACAGTAGCAGTAGCAAAATTAGTCCAATCGAATTCGCCTAATGTATTCGCAGATTTTTATGCACATTTGAAGGTATTTTCATTTATAAAAACGCAATTAGACTTTTCAAATTAATTCCTTAAAACCTATAATTAAATACCAAATGATTTTTAACGATACTTAAAACTTTATTATTTTAAGTTTACTTACTGCATGCATGATTAATGATTTTTCACCATAAATTTCATAACAAAACTATTTTCACAATAATTCACACATAAAACTCAAGTTTTCACTAGCTATCAATGTTTTCGAATGATAATATTAAGAAAAATCTTAAAAATTTTCGCTATCTACTCTTCAACAAAATATTAAGCCTTACTTTATACATTACTATTCTTTGTAATCTTAGGCTGCACATAACTGAGGGTAAAACGAAGTACATGGTGGCAGCGTCGGCATCGAAGACGAGACTTAGGAGCCTAGTTCAGTCATTCTACCATAAATTATTTCGCTCGGAAGTTTGATCATAATATCGAAGCTTCGGCTGTATATTATACTTCCGCCCCGGTGGCGGGATGCTAAGTACCAGCTTATCCTCCCAATGATGGCCAGTGGGTAAAATGGGGCAAAAGTATTTATCCGACAGTGGATAAGATATGTTATACATATGTAAATAATTTTGCAAATGCTGTTTTAAATGCGAACTCCGAGAACAGGCACTGATGTTGGTGTAGGCTTCGAGGTTTCTTTGGGTTATTAAACCCAGCTGGGGCGCAGTCCGAGGTGTGAATATTGGAAGGTTTAGCACGCTTTCCAATAATCTACATCGATTTTCTCATTTTAATCTGTATAATTTTGCTCAAGAGTCATTAAGAATTAAACTGGAGGGTATTGGTGTGAAAGTGGAAAATTTCGCTATGACCAACTGACCTTAGGTACCTCTCAAAACAAGCGCAAAGTAGAGTGTTCGTAGAAGATGTATATTATACTAGTCTTGCAAGTTCTCATGTATTCTCCGGAGAAGGATCCTTCAAAGAATTTTGTCCCCCTACATGAGGATGGGCAATTCCGAAGCCTATTTGACGACGAGATCCTGGAGCATTATCGCGACCACCCGGTTGCAGATAAAATTAAGCTCAATAAGCTGTGGTAGGCTGAAAACTGAATCCGTATAAATAGGATGTATTCTGATCCATTTATTGGTCCAGAAGACCAGTTAGGCTCTGTCTTCGGTGGAGTGATGGCATTAGCCAGAACGCCAAAAACATTCTGGAAGTGTCGAATTGGAAGACCGTGGTGCGAAGCAGAAACGTCTTACATATGTACCAGATGCCATTTCATAGCGCCATGACCGTGATGCCATTTGGCGACTTCATTGTTCATGTGAGAAGCTATCTAAATGAGAATGGTCTGTGATTAGTAGGGAGGTCTAGAGTTCTTTGATTTAGCAGATCTGGGACGGAATGCCGGTTGTCGCACCGTCGATGATAATGATGGCTTACTCACCATCAATTCTGTATTTATAATAACAGAATATTATAAATTTACAATTCTGCATTGATTTGTTTGCAGGTTTCTTTTAAACAATATTAAACGGAATGGTCAATTTTTTGGGAAATTCTTAACCCACTAGCAAATTTCAATAAACAAGCTTTTGCACCATGATAACGCCCCTGCTCACGCATCGTTACATGTACGCGAATTTTTGGCCAAAAACAACACACTTATAATGCCGCAGCCACCGTATTCCCCAGATCTGGCACCCTGTGACTTTTTCTTGTTCCCGAAACAGATTCTTTGATCTATTTTTTGGAATGGGCAAAAATCAAAGACGAGCCAAAACACGTGCAAGCAAAGCGGCTGTCAAAAATTAATTGAACATTCAAAATGTCCGAACTTGTCGGCCTAAATGAGAGATATGAGTACCAACATAACGCCATAAAAAATCGAAAATTGAATATACATAACCCGCGGAAATTCAAAACTTTTTGAACAGACCTCGTATATCTACATATATAATAAATTATTGTAATGCCATATTAATAATATTCTTTAACATAAAATATTAAACTAATGAGAAGTAGTATTAACCGTTGCTTCTCTTTTAATCATTAAGAAAATTGTATCATTTGTCATTTAAAATACATCCGAAATTAATTATTTGATTTCATTGTTTTACTATGTAGCTTATTGGTCAAGGACAAAACAACTAATCGAAAAATAAGGTATTTTCTATCTATTTGAGATGGAATTCATTAAAATCGAGTTCCTTGTGTATTGTTGAATATCAAAACATAAATGATTGCGAACAAGGAAGGAGAGTTCCGAATTCAATTTTATTTTGGAAGGAGATATTTTCCTTAAATTTCTGTATCGATTTTCTTCATTATCACTCTATTAACATAAGTGTTTTCTTCGAGGTATTCATCGAAGCAAAAGATGTTAGATATAAGAATAGTACTGGATTTTTTCTCTTTTCATTGTAAGCAAAATTAAGAAAAGCTTGCCAAATAATGGCAAGGGTTGTGAACCGTTTAACTCTTAGTTGGAAATAAAGTGAGACAATATAAAATTCTATAGAAAATTATAACTGTTTTAGATTGAATATTTTAAATTTCTCATTGATTATTTTGTCTAATTAATATTCATTCTTGAGAATGGTATTTAGTTCAACGTTATAAAATATTAAAATAATGTCAGTATTCAAAAGGTGGATATCAAAAATTAATGAGGTAAAATAATAACTAGGGGAAACTTAATCTAACACGATTAGGTATGAGGCACACACATATATAGTCTCGTGGACAATGAGAATTATATAATTAATGATAACTCTTTCAAAGAGTCGACCAATTATATAATGGACAGAAATTTGAATCTTATTTTATATTGTATAATAATAGATTCTTAGATTTAAATTTAAAACAAAAGCAATGCTAGAAAGATTTTTCAAAAATAATCTATTAATTAATAAATGAGCTACTTTAAAAAGTCAAAATATAAATTGAATTTTTAATATATCTTATTATTTTAAATTATATTCACACAATAATGACTAAATTATTTATTAAAATCCTTTTTTATCGAGATACTTAACTCAAAAAAGAAAAAACGTTTATATAATAAAAATCCAAACGTATTCCTAGAAGATGCTTAAATAATTTTGATAACCTAAATGCATTATTTTAGTGTAAAATTTATAAATTTATACTATTGATACATCAAACGATCATAGAATAACAACTCCAGGCTTAACCATAGTTATTTATGTTCAAAAACTGTTGTTTCAGCACTTTATCGGTAAAAATAATACCGATAAAGTGCTGAAACAACAGTTTTTCAACATAAATAACTATGGTTAAGCCTGGAGTTGTTATGGCCCTGTATTTCTTTGAATATATAGAAGGAGAGACTGTTACCACCAATTCTGAGCGCTAAGACGACTTTTATGATGACCAAATTTTTTGACCTGATTTTAATCTGGATTAAAATCATTTGAATTTTTTTTAAAAGATCATATAAAAATATTATTTACGCAGATAATTTTTAAATATAAGCATCTAAAAAATAATAGCTCGAAATATAGTCAAATAATAGTCGAATTACTGCTCGGTATTTGCGAAAAAGTCATTAAAAATTACCTAAAAAAGTGTTGAGTTCTGTAAAAAGTTTTATAGCATCTATTTAAATAATATTAAATAATGGTATGGCTTTAGTAATATAAAAAAAATAATTGTTTATGAAAATCTGAATTTTAAATATAAATACTTTCTTGAATTTTACATTCCAAAAAACAATTTGAATAATTATTTACTATTAATTTTTATTAAGAAAAATATTACAAAAATTCATATTACGAGTATTAACAAAGTAAAATAAAATATTATAAAGAAAAATTGGAAAACTTTTGAAAAATAATTTTATATTAACATAAATTACATGCAAATTTTAAATTATTGATAATTAAATAACTTAAGAAGGAAATATATTTATATATATATATATATATATATATATATTAGTAGTAGAAAAAAATATAATTTTCACTTGAAAGGATCTATAACCTTAACTTAAATATAGACAAAAGATATACAATAATTTATGCTTACGGTGAAATGAATAAATTATATCACAATAAGCTGAGATTTTACTTTTGGCATTCGAAACAAAGAAAAATTTTGGTGAAAGTTAGCAATATCAATAGAAAATCTTTGAAGTTTATGTTACTATAGGAACTACTATATTAAATAAATTTTTTTAATTATATAGCTACACACAACTTCACTTTTTAAAAAAATAAAACAAATGTCTTGTAGTTGTAATAGTATCATGCAAATTTTATATCAATTCTTTAATATAATTGCAAGTATATTTATAATAGAATATATTATAATTTTTTACTTAAATTTATACACATATATGTAAAAATTTAATTGAATACCTTTAAAATAATGTAATTGGATGTATTATGCTTGAAGAAATGTATGTTGTAATTGGTATTTAATATTAACAATATTACCTAAACGTACTTATATTTTCGTAGGAGTATAAATAATATTTTAAATATCAAAGAAACATTTATCTGGAAACTGAAAATATTCCTTCAAAATTTTTCTATAGTAAAAAAAATACCATTTATTTTAAACAAGTACATATATTATTTCACAAGAAAATATTTATACAAAAATTCCCAATATTTTAATTAAAATATTTTAAAATAATTATAATTATTAAATTAATGTTTAAAAAGTTTAATAAAAACTTATCAATTTCAATCAGTTGAATTTTTATTTACATTTATATAAAAAGCTATATGGTTTTTATTACGAAACATTTATAAAGATTACTTATATCTTGTGAAATTCAAATAAGATAGGAAATTCCAAGATGGAAATAAAAATTAGGGTGAGCGAAAAGAATCTTCTTTGCACCAAATGAAGATTCATTTCCATTGCATAGTCATGTGCTAAGCAACCTTTCCGACCTTTGAGTAGAATCCAAAAGCTATTTTAACCCTTTTAGGTAATGAAATTGTACCTTTTCCATTCTTCCTTTTAAATACAAGCAATATAATCGACAATTCCCCAGGTACATACCCTTTCATATAGTTCTAGTTCTACATGTAAACAAGTTTATTGTTAACGATATATGTATTTATGTAGATAATTTTTAACCTTATTATGATAAGATTACCATCGCTATTATGAACATTTATTATTTTTGATATAAGAATCGTATTGCAAAAATTACATGTGAGAATGTGAAATCTTAAAAAAGTGAAAATGAATAAAAAATTTCTTAAAAATTTTATACCGAAACAAAAAAAAGTAGACAAAACCAAACATCTTTAGTATCTTCGAAATAGGTAAAAATGGAATCGCAGTTCTAATATCATTCTTCATATAGCAGACTTATATTTAAACATAATGAAACAGAATTATATAAACAGGAATGTTTTTTTTATGTTTACTATAGCGAAACATTATATTTTAAAAAGTTTTTATTTTAAAATTACGCAAGATTTGCATTGTACCACTTTACCGCCATTTGCGTGGTAAAGTGTTACCAATGTTAATAAAAATGGAGTGCTACACGAAAGAACAACGCGTTTTCAGTATTGAGCAATATTTTAAAAATAATTAAGCCAAGCTACAGAAATTTGCAATTTTCGTACAAAATATGGTCAGAATAGTGATTTAGCATCATGAACTATGAAGAAATTAATTAGAAAATTTAGGAAGACTGAATCATTTAGTGATCTTAAACAGTCAGTCGTTCAATTCGGCATCGTGGTGATGAACTGGACATTTCGAGAAACTCCCTACAACGTATTCTCACGAAATATTTCCATTTTCATGCTTACAAAAGTTCAATTGACTAAAGAACTGAATTCTACTGACCATGCACAGCGAATGGATTTCGTTGAATAGATAAAAGAAAGATCATCTTCAGCGATGAGGCTCATTTTAATTTTGATGGATAGATTAATCAACAAAATTGTCGCATTTGGGGTTCAGAAAATTTACAACTGATTTTTGAGATATAAATGCATCCACATCGTATTATTATTTAGTGCGAATTTTGGTCAGGCAATAACGGTTAATGGTCCTTCTATCGCAATATGATAAGCCAGTTTTTTGTGCCTAAATTGTAAGATATGAATGTGGACGATATGTGGTTTCAACGAAATTGTGTCACATACCATACAGACCGAGAAAATTCAATTACCGCATATTAAAATTACTTATTGCATATAAATTTGGAACACCCTTTATAAAATAAATCTAATATACAATATTAAAGAAAATATTTGAAAATACTAATCGAATATTAACTTGTGACAAATATAAGTATACTACTATGAATAAAACAAATAATAAACATTCAAACATTAACGAATAAAACTCTTTTGTAAAATTATTTATGCAATACGAGCAAATAAAGTATTTAATTGGATGTATATAATTCAATCGACCAATCGATATTTTCATATTAAAATTTGAATTGTTAATGAAAAACGGATAGCCCAAAAAAGTAATCAACATAATAAAAGTATGAAAATTACGACTTATTTACATTCAATAATGAACACTTGTTTTCTAATCCTACCTATTTTTCTGACCTTTTTCAATGTGAAAGTATTCCTATTAATATCCAATTAAATGTTATTTAATTAAAATCTAACGAGCTATGGAGCCTAACTCCTATCAACAGGATAGATATAGAAAAAGTATCCATACTGGCTATCGTCTGTAACACTTTGAATATTTAATAAAATTATATTTTGAGTGGAATATTGCCGTTGGGGAAATTAGAAAAGAATTTCAAAAAGCTTTTTTCCCATTTTTTTTGTGAGTTTAAATTTAATTTTTTTTTTTAATTCTATCATAATACTTTAAAAACTTGAAAAACTTTTACACGGAAATTTTTTTTAAAAAAATACATAAAGGAGAAGAAATCTTCTTAACTTAATTGTTCGAGATTCTTAAACTTGCTTAAAAGTGGGTACTTAAATTAATCAAATTAAAAATAATATATTTTTAATTTCCACCATCCAAATTTTGTATTACTCTTTAAATATACTTTTCATAAAATATTATATTTTATGAAAAGTATATTTAAGAATGCACATGAGAAATTTGGCAAAAAACTAATATTTGGGAAAAATATGTGCAAATTCACCAATGTGTAGATATCATTTTTGTATTTCTTAAATTATCTAAGAAATTTTCGCGTGTTAATTTTTTTTTATTATAATATAAAACAAAGAATAAATATATTGAAAATAAGAATCACTGAACGTATTCCAATTAGTAGTTATTAGTATGATGAATAACTCAAGTGTTAATACAATTACTTATCTAAAAGTATACATCTCTTTACATCAAATGGACGATGAACAAATGTTGTAGCTGTTGTCTGGATATAAACTAAGACTGATTACTTCTGTATTATGATAACAAGCTTTTAATTAAGGTTAAAATGACTAGACGGAAAATTTGGAAATCCTAGATAATTAAAAGAAGAATCAGGCGCAGCATTCTCTACATACTTCTGAAGAATTTTTTGTACTATCAAATTAATTACAATTAAGAAAAGTGCACGACTATTTTTTCTCCTCGTAATATTTATTTCGACCATGCCTGTTTTGAAAATTGCATTTATAACTAAATTTATCATGACGACCATTTGAATGATGGTGCATTTAATAGTAAATTTAAATTAAATAGTATTCATCAAAATCTAAATTTAAGGTGGTTTATTTATTTTTATTTCAGAAGTACAAATTTGAATTGAGTTAAGTGTAGAAAATTTGCCAAATTTTGTGGAAGCCACTATCTTACAAAAAATATTCCTCCAGTGGGGACAAGAACCACACACGACAATTGATTTTGTATGATAATCTTGGCTAATATCTAATTAGATTTTTTTTAATGGCCGAAATTTAATTCGCCGCAGGCATAAGATTACCCCTTTGATGTAGATCATAACCACGCCCACTTTCAGTGTTTTCGTATATAAACAAGGCTCATGATGCATCCCATCGCAGCAGTAAGCTAAGAAACAACAAAACATATATTGAGCTAGGATTAAATATTCTTAAGGAAAAATAGTGTTAAGATTGTATTAGAAGATAAATGTAAAATTTTAAGGTTATGCAATAATGTGAACTTGAACTTGAATATCTCATCGCAAAATAGATTATTGTCTTGATGCCAGCGCATACTATAATAATTAGCCGTAGTTATAAGCAATTCATATAAAAATATGAGTCAATCAAAAGTAATTTAATATTGTATGTAAGCAAAAGATGTACAGATCATGTCTCAAAAATCATATAAATGATATGATTTTTGAGACTAAAGAATTCATGTAACATGAATTCATGTAACACAGCGATGGAGAATTCATGTAACACAGCGATGGAGAATCCATCTTCTTAGTACAAGAATTCTTTAGATTTTTGAGACTAAAGAATTCTTGTACTAAAGAATTCATGTAACACAGCGATGGAGAATCATCATCAGGAGAAACTACACTATCGGGCCAGCCAAGAACAGCAGTCCAGCGTAGTTAATTACATTCTGCGGATTCAAAAGGAGCAAAACCCGCACTCGCGGACCGAGGAAAATTGCTACAAAGAGCAAAAAGTTGCGTATTCTGATTAAAAACACAGCTATTCCAGTCCCAAATCAACTAAAATATTTAGAAATCAACTTTAACTCAATGTTCAAATTTCACCCACATGTTGAGTTAACTCTGAAAAAAGCCAAAAGGGCTATTCATACCTTTCTATTCCTACTTAGATGTCGGGAGGGGCTAAGTATAAATACAAAGTTATTATTTTATAAACAACTTATTCGGCCAATTATTGGCTATGCATTTCCGATCTATTTTAGTTTCTTGAAAACGTATGCCAATAAAGTCCATGTATTCGAAAGGTCAATCATTAGGAAATGCCTTTCAAAATATCGTTAAATAGACGGCAAGCATTATTCTAACTCCTATATATATCAGAAAAGTAATCTTACTCCTTTTATTTCATACATGGTTGGTCTAACCAAAAACTTTCTCCACCATTTAATAGACCATACCAATCCACTCATTCAATAGTCAATAGAAAGGATTAAATCCCAAGCCACCCAACACAAATACTTACACAATGATTACCTCTATGCCTGACCAGTCATTATATCTGATTTTGCTAAAGATAATGATATTATGAACGTTCAGTTTTATAATTCCTTAACTCCCCATTTCCATCGTGGTTAGCGGAAGCAACACAAAATTCCCAAAAATCTCAAACTCCTAACCCACTCTCCCTGAAGATTCCTTTCCCTAATTTTTTTTTTAAGTCTAGAATTAAGGTTAGTTTGTAAGCAATTAAATATAAAGAATATAGTGTTTGAGCAAGCACATATAATTTTTAAGCCATAGTTGTAAGCAATTCATGTACTTAGTCATTAAAAACTAATTTACTATATAATCAAAGGATGTACAGAGCATGTATCAGCTCTACGTTTTAAATACCATGTAAATATGTACAAGTAATATTGAAATAATAAATGCTCTACTTAAATGAAAAAAAAATGATCATGTCTCAACTCTAAGTTTGAAATAATATGTAAATATATACAAGCAACATATAATTAATAAATCCTCTACGTAAATGGAAAAAAATGGAAATGGCATCTCATCGCAGTAGCATTACTAATTGTGTCTGAGCAAGGACATATAACTATTAAGCCATAGTTTTAAGGAATTCATACAGTTAGCCAGTAAAACCTAATTTAATTTTTAAATAAAAGATCTTAGCTTTACGTTTCAAATAAGATGTTAATATGTACAATTAACATGGAATCAATTAATGCTCTATTTAAATGGAAAAATAAATCTCATTGCAGTAGTATATGGTAAAACATACATGCGCGACAGCATCAGCAGACAAATGCACATTAAATGAGGTTAGGTTGCGAAATTATGTATTCGATAATTGATCATATTGGTACGTTTTTACGGAATAAAAGACTTATTTTATTTCATTTATAATCTTCGCTAAAAATAAAATTATAACTGAAAAATAAAATGATTTTAAAAAAAGAAAATTTCACAAATTTACCTTCAAAATAATAGTGCACTAATAGCCCATTACTCTTATTATTAATGTAAGATAAGTCATAACACAGTAGATGTTTATTTGTTCCAATTTAAAATTCTTTATCTAATAATTGTTAAAAATTCTTATAACTCAATAAAAATTTCAAAAAAATATATTCAGAAAAAATAATATTGTAATTCTAAAATTAAGTTATTTTAAAAAAAAACTTATTTTAAATTATTTTAATTTTAATTTATTTAAATTTTTAAATTTATTTATGATTATTAATATTGTTTTTTTTGGATTATATTGATTATTAGATATAAAGTTTTAATATTAAAGCTTTGATACAATTCGACAAATAATTATTTCATTTTCATTGTAAATTTTTCTACAATAATAACATAGTTGATTTATCATTGAAAAATAAAATATTGAATTTTTCAAAATAGTGAAATTTATTGAAAGTTTGTTTTGGGTATAATTAATATATCATAGAGTAGTAAGTTTTACCTTCATTTTTTTCTGCATTCTATTTTGCCATGTTCAACTCTGGTTAAATAAAAATATGTTAAAAATCCCCCCATAGAATTTTCCATTAAAATTTTTTCCTAGCAAATTTATTTTCATGGTCATAATTTACTCGTTCACCCGTATCCTTGTAAATAGCTTTTCGCAACTATTCAAGCGTTTTTTTTCTGGTTTCCTTTTGTTATCTCAATTACAATAGTAATAAATTCTGTTAACAGCTCTCATCGGAAAAAAATGGGTAGCCTAGGTGGGGCTATTTCGAAAAGTTTACTTGGAGGTATTCATTATATATTTTTTTCACATTTACATATATGGATATATTCGTAGGTGTTACTATTTACAAACTCATAATTTGTAAGTTGAATTTACTTAATCGGTGTATATTTATCGCTTGTAAAATGTTTATTTGTTCCAGTTTAGAATCTTATATCTGATGATTTTGAAAAATTCTAATGTACCATATTTATATAAATGTTAAATAATATGTACTAATACATACATATAACTTTTCTTAGATTTAAATTTTTTTTTATATTTACTAAGAATTTTTAAACTTTAAATTGGTTGAAACCTATTTGATTTTTAAAAACTTTATAATCCTTGATAGAATTCTAAGAAAACTTGTTTGAGGATTATTGTTTTTGAAATATTTTTAAATATTGTGTATGCATAAATATCGGGGAATAGATAAAATCATAATTAAATATTTATGTACAACATATATATAAGTTTGCATGTATATATATAAAAAGTTTTTTATACTCATAACTTTAAAAAAAAATATTTGATACCAAAATAAATAAGTTTTTCAGAGGTCTTATAAATCATAACATTTGCCTTTTATCTGAGCATTTATAGGATTTTTTTAAACAGAAATATCAAGAATATGCTTTATTAAAAAGGTCTCGAAAAATATCTTATCATCTATTTATTTATGAAAAAGGCATTTAAGTTTTATTTCATGTTTTTAAATAGAAATTTTCTATTCATATAAAAGATAATTGCAGAAACCTGTTCAATAAAATTTTTCAAAACTTTTGATTAGGTTTCTTTTCATTTTCCAGAAATAACATTCTTAATTCTACTTGAAATATATTTTTTTTAAGAAGCTCTGTTAGTATCATACGTATATGCTTGTTCAAACATTATACATATATGTATAATTTTTGGTAAACAAAATGAAACGAACGTTTTCTATTTTTTTCCATAATTTATTTATACATAATAAATTTGAAAATAAATTAGGGAACCGTAAAACTTATATGAAATTTTTAATAGGGCTATAATATGTGGACAAACATTTTTTTTATAAAAACAGTTCTGTAGTAATATGTAGTTTAAATATCAATTAATTCTCACATTTTGTAATTTACTTTCTATAATTTACCCATCTGCTATTTTTTTTAATCAAAAATTAACAAAATAAATTGTACAAAGGCTTCATTTTGAATTCTTGATTATATTGATTTTGTAGACAAAAAAATGAATTGGTGCAATCAGCAATGAGATTTTAAAATATAGTATTAGTCTGATTATAATCAAAAATATTATCCATAAAAATGCATCAATTTTTTTACTGAGTAAAAATATGATAATTTTTAAAATCCTATAAATCATTGCACTCTTTTGCAAAAGTTTCCTTTGATGAAAAAATATAAAATTTCCATAGGCATATCAGACGTCTATATGACAGTAGACATTTTCAGTCAAAGCAATGGAAATTGGATTTTTGGTATGCCTTTATACATGATAATTTTATAGATACTCTATAAATATAGAGTTTTATTCAAGAATACATAATATAATACAAATATATGAGTAGGTGCTTTAAATGCATTCAATATAAATAAAGTAAACTGAGTTTGTATGTTAGTCTTAACTTTTATAGAATATTTAAATTTGTTAATAATTTGCAGATACACATATGTATAAATATTTTATCAATTTCAATATATGTATAAAAAAACTAAAAATTTATTTATTAATTTTAATAAAAAGTGTCAATAGGATAAACGATTTTCCAATTGATGTAATTATTTTTTTAGATGTAAGTTTCTATAGTCATATACGAGTAGCAAGCGTTAATTTATAGTACCACGACCATTAGGACATTTGACGATCCCATATTTTGGAATCAATTGGAAATATGTACATGGTATGTGTGACTATAGTAGAATTACACCATTTAAAACTAGTGAGACAATTTTTTTCGGCCACAGGGTCACTTACCCACTTAGAAAATAACCAGTTAATTACTTCAAAAATAACCAAACCTACTTAGCGACCTCAAAAATTTTTTTGGCCATAAAACAGACTCCACATGGATCTACTGCTTTTATTTTAAACTAGGTCAAACTGATGAGACGAGATTTTTCACAGCCAATAAGTCACTCATCCAATTACAAAACATCATACACATACATATGTAAGCAAACCAACTTAGCGAACCCGAAAATGTTTTTGGAACAAAAAACAAGCTCCGCATGGGTCCACAGTTTTTAATTGAAACTAGGTAGAACTGGGAAAATGGGAAATCTAATTAGAAAATTTTTTTGGGCACAAAACCGTCATCTCATGACTAAACACATCTTTTATTTGAAATTAGGTCAGGACAGGCACATGTTTTCTTCAGCATAGTGACTTACATAGATTAGGAGATGGTGGGTTTCTAATTAATTAGATAACCCTATATAAAATAATTTATACTAATTTTAATTTTAAAAAAGTTCGCAAATTTTAGTAAAACGACATAATAAAAAAATATATGTATGCTCAATATTACGATAGTTTATAACAACGAATTCATTAAATATCGATTGAAAATTTTAATATTCAATGATTTATCATTAAATTATATATATCTAGCTCTTTTATTTGAAAAAAAAAATATATGTAAAATTCGAGTAGAAAGGAATATATACAGAAACGTGTAGTAAATATTTAAAGAATAAATATTTGTGTATACATTTTTTTATAATGTGTTACTGTGTCTAAAAAATTATGAAAAATTTAGTACGAGTATATTTATACCTCCAAATCTGTCTACTGCTTTGTAGTTCAATATGCTTCATGTTATGTGTAATTTGAATAAATTTTGTACATAACCTCGGCAGCACAAAATAATTTATAATATTTTGCCAAATGCATTTGCATTTTAGAAGTTATTTCAATTCGAACAAAATCATATATCCCTCCAGTAGTAAGGTTTTAAAATTTACAAAATTTTTTCTATTCTCGTTCAATTTCAAAAAACAAATCGTATGCTTTCACATAAATTTGAAAATAAAATTTATGATTTAAAGTTAAGTTGAAGTATGAAATATTTTATAGTCTGGTAAATTCTAGACTAAAAATTTTATACAAGATTCATGATTACGTCTGAATTTTATTTCATGGTTTTACAATATTAAAATGAGACTAAATAAATTTTTCATATGTACTTAAATATTATTGATTATATTTCATTCCATCATAATTTTATTACAATTCTAATATTACTAAATAAATACTTGATTGTTATTAAATAATTTTTGCTATAAAAAATTGTTTATATTTTATAAGAAATGTCAGAATAGACTGTAAATTTATAACGCTTATTCACTCATAATATATAAAAAAACAAAGAACATAAATTTAACCTATAATATACGAAGATTTTATATATTAATTAAAATATTTGATATTTATTAGAATAATTTTAAATATAACAAATTATGATTTAAATAAATTGATGAGTATCCCAATTTTTTCCCAGGATGTATATATACTTAAAAATTTCCAATTTTAGAATTCTTTTAGTTGTAATTTATTCCTTTAAAGGAAATAAAATAATATTGAATGCATAAAACAAATTGGAGAACAATTTTCAATTTTTCATTTTAGAAAAGCATGTGCCAGTAAAAGAAAAACAAACGATTTAGATGTAAAGTGAAAAATGTTTTCTGTTGAATTAGGAATACATATTTCAATACAAATACCCTATAACTTCACCCTTTTTCCAATAAATAGTTTGTGTCCGCAGACATCGATCACATCGACCAATTTATTTTCATATTATTTCTGGATACAAATATCTTCACATTTAAGATTTGACATTGAATTTTCTGCTTTTCTTTTGAATGTGCCAGTTTTATAGTCTTGAAAGTAATATTAAATACAGAAAAAAATACTTTATTATTTATATTTTTGTACTTGCAATTATTATTTCGATTCTAAAATTATGTATACATGTACGATATTAAGTATTTATTTAATAGTATTTTATAGATAAATTACTGCATAATACATGGCTATTTACGAGTATTATAATTTCTGGATAATAGCTGCAATAGATTTTTTTTTGGAAAGACTTATTCTCGTGTTGAACAGCTTAAATATGAGCCAAATGTACTCTGTAATTTATGTTTTGCATTGCAAATTTTTTTCGTCTTGAATACAAAACTGCGCAGGTATTAAAAAAAATTTAATTTCTTGTAGTATATATAATTTTTTTTTGTACAAAAATAAAAGTAATAGAAAATAAACCACCAGCCATTCACCTCAATTGACTGATTAGTGATTAATTTTAAATTTAAGAAAATTAGAACGCATTAATTTAAATTTGAGAATATTCAAGAAAATAGTTCCTAGATACAATAAAGTAGTTCGTGACATAACAAAATAGTTCTCAATATATGTAAATCTATTTATATACGCCTATATGTCCAAATAATTTTATTTGTGAATACATACATTCAAAAAATCAACTAATACTTTCATTAAAATAGATTGTGCAGAAAAGTAATACACTTAAATAATGGTAGCTTATTCTATTAATCCTAGGCATTTCAATATTGTTTACTCTTCAAATTATAAATGAATCGATCCGTGAATATTTTAAGAATAAATAAAAATAAGAGCTACTCCTAAATTTGACTATTTCTTGTCGGAGCATTATTTTGTATGTTTGTATAACAACAGCGTTCTGCCTCTGGGATGAAATAATAAACTATCAAAATAACTCACATCCCCGCTATACTGAAAGAAAGAATCGCCTAGCACGCATCCATTGTCTTGTAAATGCGCGAGAAACTTTCATTAGCATAAACTCAAAAATGATTCCTTAGTTTCCTATACCATTAAGTCTAATTAGGCGGAGTGTACATACAAAGATTATGCTCTAACTGGCGGAAACACAAGAACAACACGAAATTCATTTATTAGCTCACACAATCCCAGAGGATGTCATGTTAGCACTTTCGAGGTCACAGCATCACTCATACCCCTCGTTTTAGTATACGTGATAGTCAATAGTATGCGTAGAATGAACAAGTCAATATACAGATAGAAAGTTCAATTTTTTGTTAAAAGCAGCTATCCTTTTTCTGTTGTATTGCTCCTGTGTAGGTAAAAATCTATTTGAGAAACCAATATTAGGCGTATGTATGCACATATCAGCCAATTTCCCATTCTAACACGCGTGAACCACAAAACGTAGATCTACTTGCCAATTTAATGGCTAAACATATTCAAAACATAATACCTTAACCGAAATTGTCTTCTTTTGTACAACACATGAATTCGCATTAATTAAAGTATAATTTTTTAGTCCTGGCATATTGTGTTATATTCATATGGTATGAATAGTAGTTACATTAACGGAGTAGCAAATAAATCACGTACGCATATTATGTACTCATTGTAAAGTATACTCATAATTTTTTTTATTATTAAATACCCAGTTTCGAAAGTGGTTTGTTTTTAAATATTCCACATGTTTTTGAAACTTATTTATTCAATTTGGTCATTTTAAAAAAATTTCATTTATCAAAATAATAGCTAATCAGTTTTCTCGACAACCTTGCCAAAATTATTAGGCACGGAAACTGCTCTCACACAAAATTTCCTTTGACAAGATATTGGTTAGTCGAAAAAGTTCGTGTCGTTTTTGAAGTAAAATAGAGGCGCTTATCTACATAAATTTTCAAACGCTTTACTAATGTTGTTACAATGTGACCGTAATTACTGAGTTATTCGCTTTTAACACCATCTGTACAAAACGCCACGAACATTTTCGACTAACTAATATTTCATTATCTGATAGTTTATCAGTGTTTCTCTGACCTTATAAAGAAGGAATGTTAGTGTAATATATCGGTAATTTATAGGAAAAGAGAACTCGTCTTTTTTGGGCACTTCTTGAAAGAATGTTGTATTCCATCTATTCTGAAAAATTCCAGAAGAAAAGGAAAGATGGAAGAGCTTATGTAGTGGTTTTGTCAGTTTGGTAGAACAACTCTTCACAATTATGAAGGATATACCATCTGGACTAGCGAATTTATGTACATCAAGATCTCTAAGGACTTTTCCTATTATACGAGTTCAAAAATGAATGTGCTCTATAGAAAAAGTTACGGGCTCTAATACAAGCGGAGGCAAGATACAATCTGAAAGAGAGCAAGATGCAGAGTAGTGATATTTGAGCAAATTGGTCTTATCTAATAAGCTGGTAAGTAGAGTTTCATTATTAGAAAGCATTAACAAACGACCAAAACTGTTTACTAACCCTAGCGCACTGTAGTAATTTTTGCATCAATTTTTGGTTAGCAAGAAATTTAACGCTACGAATGTAATCATTGCTCGTTTAAACTTCTTCCGGTTTTGGTCAAAAGAGGTTTATCTTTTAAGACTGGAAGGTTAACTCTTTTCCCCTAATAGCCTTTTTGCTGTTCGAGTTAAAACACGCTTTCTATTTTGGCATGATACTCTTCATTTTAAAAGGAATGAAGTTTTTGATACCTAACAGAATAATATTCATAGGACCTCATGATCGTTACGTTGCACAATGGGACTTTAAATACAAACAAACAAATGAAAGGTTCATTTATGATTTAATTAATTGCAATAAAGCTTACGGAAACTATTTGATGCTATTATTTTATAATATCAACTCTTTTATTATGAATTTGCTTAACAGTAAAAAAATATAAAAGAATAAATTTAAAAAGGAAAAAACAATTTTTAAAACTAAACAAATAGATAAAAATAAAGTTATTAATAAAATATTTTATATAAATTATATAAAAAAAAATCTATCCAACAATTAAAATTTGTGGTATTCAAATAATAGAAAAGCAAACACCTTTGTCTTAAAATCGTTCAATATGAGAGTGAATTGTTTGTAATTTTTGCAATGGCTTACATTCAAATTATATGCACGTGTCAATGTGATAACGGTAGCAAATCTCATGTTTACACTGCAAATATTTCAGTTCCCATTAGGGATAACATACGAATTGTATGTCAGGATATGTTTAAGATACACAACACGAATATGTTCGATAAAAATTCAAACCCTTGGGCCATAAATGACACATTCATAGAAAAAAATGTATACACATAACGATGAATCTATTGTTAGAACTAAACTAAGATAAAACAATTTTGCGTACATAGTACAGACGAGGATGTAGATTTTTCGTATTTGTTACTTAAAAAAATATGAGTCCTTTTCAATTTAAATAGTAAATATTTACTGCTGAATATATTAATAGCATATGTAATAGGTATAGAATACCTTTTCTAGGAATCTTTATTCTCTAACCAAATATTCTTAAAAAATCTTCTGAAAAAAATTCTTTTTTGCATATCATTATTAAATGTGTTCAGTAAAGTATATAAATTACATTCTATAATATGTATAGAACTACACATATAGTCCTGTATTGTGCTTTATTATAAAATTTTAGATAATTTTCTGCCTATTACTTTATAAATTGATTAAATTTTAGGATGTTTAATAAACCTGCGAAATATAGATTCTAGCATAATATAATATACTATAATAATACAATATAACATTTACACAAATCGAATACTTGTTTGCATCCTTTTTCAAAACTTTATATAATTCCGTTTAGCTTTTTCTTAACGCCTATCTTTCTGGAGATTTCCCAACTAGTCTACAATAATCTTCAATATGAATTAATGATTTTATTTTTCAGTTAGTTAAACAAATATACAATAATTTTATATAAGTTATTGTACAATATTTTATTATCCGAGTATATTTTTAAATAAAGAGTTTAATATTTTAGGAACTTTTAATATACTTTAATATTCGATTTTTAGAAAATATTCAAAATAGAATATTGTTTTTTTTATCGAAATTACTATAAATCAGTGACTGACAATACTCGTAGTATGATAGATGTTATATATTTTTATTTATTATATATACTGATTTACTTTTAATGTAAAATTTTTTCGAACATGACATTTTCGTTAAATAATATATATTTACTTAAATAACACTTTGCTAACTAACCATATAATTTAGTATAGTAATTAAAAGGTATAATTAATCCTAATAAATGTTTAATTTCATTCATTCAAAAATTTATTCATTCATTTTTAAAACCATTTTTATATGATTGTACTTGCACAAATTCATATATTTAGCTCTTGTTTCATATAATGGAAAATATTATTATTACAATATTTAAAGGCATTTTATTTGTATTCAGTTTTTTTCAATATAATTTTATATCTTTTAACAGTTTCCTTTATTGCTGCAGCAAATATACAGAATCTGTTGAAAATATCTCATATGAGTAGTCATTGTTGATTAATAATATGTTTTCATGGAGCATATTGATAAATACTATAAATATTTTTGTAATGCATTTTTTATAAATGCGTTACGGAAATTAAAAACTCGCCCGGAAATTAGATTTTATGGACATCAACAATGTAACTAGTCGCCAAAATTTATATATTTTATAATGAAAATGTACATATTTTTATGGACAACGATAAAGTTTTTTTTTTATTTTGCAAAATTTTATCATTAATATTATATTTTGTACTTGTTACAAAAGAAAAAAGAAAATGTCAACCATTAACATCAATTTTAAAAAATTATCTTAAAAATGTATGCGCAAAAAATTACCAAAACAATATAAATTTTATATAACAATATAAAGAGAAAAGTTATTAGATATTTTTAATAGTATCTAAAGCATTATAAAGGGTGCCCCAAACTTCACTTAAGAAGTAATTGTTTCTCAGGCTGTATGGCATGTAGCACCGCCTTGTTTGAAACCACATGTCACCTACATCAATATCTTGCAATTTAGGCATAAAAAACTGAATTATCATGTTGCTATGGCGAGCACCATTAACTCTTATTGCCTCACAAACAGCATTTTCGAAGAAGAATGGTCCGATGATGCCTAAAGCCTAAAACCAGCATAAAACAGTAATACGTTGTGGATACATTTATTACTCCAAAATCACTCGTGGATTTTCTGAATCCCGAATATGACCATTTTTTCGATTAACCAAGCCATCAAGATTAAAATGAACCTCATCGCAGAAGATAATTTTGCTCGAGAA
This sequence comes from Atherix ibis, assembly GCA_958298945.1. Lineage (NCBI taxonomy): Eukaryota > Metazoa > Arthropoda > Insecta > Diptera > Athericidae > Atherix > Atherix ibis. The sequence continues at coordinate 11,268,345 of OY282609.1, read as the reverse complement.
AACAGCATCCACTTATACTTCAGTTCTTGAGTCAATTAAACTCTGTCAGCATGAAGATGCAAATCTTTCGTAAAAATATCCAAATCATGACCACGGTGCCGAATTGATGTTCGTGGACTCTCAGCAACACTCCCACGAACTCCTTCGATGTTTAATGTTGAACGAATTGTTGAAGGACGGCCAGAGTGCTTAAAATCGCTAATTGATTCAGTCTCACTAAATTTTTTAATTAATCTTTTCACAGTTGATATAGTTAAATCATTATTCCGACCATATTTTGTAAAAAAAAATATTGCACAACAATGAAAACTCGTTATTCTTTCATGTAGCGATCAATTTTTAATAACCTTGAACTGTCAGCTAACATGGTGTCTTTTTTTTCATTGACAACACTTTGCCGCGAAAATGGCGCAAAATTCAAATCTTTCGTAAAGTTTGGGAGAGGACACCCTTTATAAAAAAAAATTGACTCCATTCAAAATTGGATTTTTATTAAATTCTAAAAATTAGACTTTCAGATTTGTAACTTAGATTCTCAGAATTCTATTATTTACTACTAACAAATATTAATGATTTCATTATATTTCAATTCCGCTTTATCTGGTCTATATTTTATAGATGATACCAATTGAAATATTTTTAGTCTAAATCATATTCTAAATGATCGGATATTTTAATTATATTTTATTAAGATCCTTATACTTTAACTACGAGTATTATATAAAAGTTGTACAATATCTTTTTACAAAGTCTATACAAGCATATAATTATTCATTGTAAATTTAAATCAATACATTTTCGTTGAATAGCAATTTACAAATTTGATAAAATAATTATAAAATTTTCATAATAGCTTTATTGCTAAATAATCATATTATATTAGTTTAACTTATAAATACTCAATTGAAAATTCTATTATTTCAAATAAATACAAATTAATTAAGCAGCATTATGAAATAATACTTACATTATAATGAGTAGACAATAAATACATTTGAAAATATAATAGATTGTAATTATATTGATAATTAAAACTTTCAGTCAAATATATTTTCTAGATACTCGTAATAATACTAAAAATGAAAATTATTGTATTTTGAAATGTAATTTCCGCTAATGTTGGGTGATACTTCCAATTTATTATTTATAGAAAGAATAATAGAAAAATAATTCAAAATTTTTCCAATTGATACATTTATAAAAAATATTTCAAAAAAAAGCTAAATAATATTTTTTTACTAACAAAACATATCATATTCTCACATCAATTAGAAAGGAAAAAGTTTGATTGTCATCTAAAAAATGATTGTTATTTTTATTAACTCATAAAGTTTTACTGATATTCATATATATCTTCTAGATGTTTACACATTTTAAGATTCACATAAAATTGCAAAATATACAAGTGTATGTATTATGTTTCTTATCAGAAGTTAAGGCAAATATCTTTTGAAGAACCTAATAAAATTAATCTTTTGCAAGAAAATTGTTTTTTTTTCGAATGTTTTCCATTTTTTTTTAAGCTACAAAAACTGTCTAATTTAAGATATGCTAATTTTCTATTAAATTTTTTTTATATACAAGAGCAATTGTTTTTTATAAATAAATAGTAAAAAAGGTATTAATAATTAATATTATAATCAGCGGGAATAAAACCTTTTCTAAGAGTAGGATATATAAATAGATAAACAATAGATAATAAGAAGAATATTCTGGGCACTCTTAAAAAATATGTTTCTAATAAATAATTAACATTCTTTAATTAGAACTTAAATGTTTTTGTATACACAGCAATACCTAGAAGCTAATGGAAATATGAATCATCTTAAAATTAACGATCTGTCAAAGAAAGTAGTAAGAAAGTTAATTATCCACTTATACACGCATTTGCGTGAAAGTTAAGATAATACTTTATACTATTTATAAAATAAATTACCATTTACATGCAAAATTTTATAAATAAAATTATTTAAAGGATATACAATCGCATTTATAAAATATGAATGTATATAAATTAAATTTTTAAATTATGAATTCCTGATAAATATTTATCCGAAGTAGTAAATCATAATTCTTGGGTTTGTTTTTATTTGTGAAAAAAAACCTTAACAAGGATATTTAACTACTGCTTGATATCTTACTATTTGTCCTATATAAAATCCGTTCATAATATACATATTTAACAAGGATAATTAACTACTGCTTGATATACTTACTAAACTTATAAGTTATCCATTTTGTGGTTTGAAAAGTGTAACCATGCACAATTTTTTACATATAAAATTATTTAATATAATATTTTCTTAGTTATAAATTTTATAACCATTTTATATTATTAAATTTATATTCTTTGATAAAGTTGGCATTTTACCCTACCTACGGTTTGTGCTTTAAGAGGTGAAATTTGGTTGAGTCAATAATTACTAATGATGTGACACTCTGTAACATTAATAGGGATTATTAAAAATCCATAATATTTATTTACAGTTAATGTCTGGTGTGCATTTTGGTGTGAAGGTGTCATTGGTCCGTATTTGTTGAAAATTAAGCGGGAGGGACTGTTACCGTCAATTTAACCCACTTTTTTTAGCCTAAATTTCAAGATTTTAATCTGGATCATATGTGGTTTTAAACAAATAGTACTACAAGCCAATATAAAATGATGAATTGTGGCTTTATTGCACAAAAAAGTTTCGAGGGTGCGAAATTTCTAGATTTACTGTTGCATTGGATTTGCTACATAAAAGATAGTATTTATGCTGACAATTTTTAAATTTTATAACATTTTAAAACCAATATCCGTTAATTACAATCCAAAATGTAAGAAAAACTATCAAAAATTAGCTTATAAATGATTGAGAAGTTATCAATTAAAAATGATGGAAATCTCATGGAAACTAATTATAAAGTTTTATATTTCATTCATAATGGCATAATTAAATCAATAAAATAAAATAAAAATTTTATTTAAATTTAAATTTAAAATTTTTTTCTTGCAATCTTTTTCCACATGAAATATGAATTTTAAAAAATTTTCTAGAAAGCAAATAAATATTTTTAGCAAATATAAAAAAGGAATAATATTATTATATATAATCATAACTGAAAAACTATTATATTTTTTAAAATATTTTAATTATTTTAATTTATAATATTTAAAATAGAACAGCACAAAGACACTAAGGCTATCTTGTACTTTAATTATGGTGATTTTTATGTGAAGAAAATGAAATAAACAAAAACTGTAAAAACAAAAAGATATATTATTCAGATATTAGATTTAAGATAATATTGAAGAATTATGAAAAAATATGTCCCATTATATATTTGGTATAATTTCCAGATGCTCCTATGCTCATGCAAAAGTATTTAATGACCGTAATTAGCCTAATTGTAAAACGTAAATGTGATCTGTTAGTGATTAGGTAATTAAAGCAATCTTAATTTTAACTACAGAGCGAGCACCTTCAAACAAAAATTAAATTGTCATTAATATTTTAAACTAAAAAAATTAATGGATTTTTTAAAAATTAATATTCATTTTTAATACCTGTTAAGCATGCTTATTAAAAACGAAAAATTCAACTAGAAAATAAACTATAGTATTTAAAAAACCAACAAAAAAAACAATACCAAAATTATACCCTATATGATACTATTGCATAAATTGGCACACTCTCAAGGATTCAGAATAAAATCAAATTTCTCCTATTTTTATATGGGGTTACATAAGTTCTACATTTGTTCCCCTGTAACAAATTCATTCTCCAATATTTCGCAATCAAAACACTGAGTCTTTCGAATTTGAATATAGACTTTTTAGACATTCACATTCTTCAGTTACGATTGTTCATAGTGAAATTATTCGAAAACTGCGCACTTGTGAATTTACTAAAAATTATATTTATTTTGCTATAGGAAGCTCATGCTGAGTGATAGATTCAACTAATTCCGTTTCTCTTTTACAACATAAGAATTTTATGATTAGGAATACGATTATTATATAATATATAGTAGCGCCTACAATAAAATTATTTAGTTTATTATTGATTTGAAATAGGTTTTAGCAGGCAATTCCAAACATTTACTGTATTCATATTTTCAGATATACGATAACTCAAGTACCTTAAATCCTGTATTGAAACGATATTGTTCTCGATGCTTATGGTATTTCCACAGAACTTGACAGGTTTTTATTTATATCTCATAAACTTATTTATCTTGAAATGTATTATATTTACCCATGTATTTTATATATTTTCCTTATTTCCTGACGATATATAAATATCATTTTTATTTGTTTATTTTTGATATTTATATTAGTTACCAACTCACCTGTAAAATTTATTTCCTATAATACAATAATATCTTGAAATTTTACTTAAATGCATACTTGTACATATCAAGCATAATACAAAAAGCTTAATTTATATTAATTACGTTAAATATAGGTAAAAATACTTTAAAAAAAAAGTATATCACAAAAATTAACAAAATATGATCAATTATTTCTCGCCAAATATTTATTTTAATAATTCTATTTATTTTTTATAAGTAATGCTAAAGTCATAAGCCATCCCACTTCCTACAGACCAAATAGTCTTCTTCCAATCCTCTCAAAAATCTTTGAAAAAGTGGTCCTCCACCGCTTACATTTCGTACACGAATCCTATGCTCTGAACTCTCCACTACCCAGCAGCATCATCGAGTCGTCAACTGCATTGCATTCTCTTTAGAAAAAAGAAAGTTCTGTCCCGGTGTGTTTCTTGATATAAGTCAAGCTTTTGAATAAAAGTTAATGAACATAAATCTATCCACATAACTTTAACTATCTGCCGTGAATCATGCCCTCCCATATACCTTAATGGCGACTTCTAGACAAACGTTCTAAACTTACTATACACAGCAAAGTACTTTTATATAATGGGCTACTGAAACCAGCATGGATTTATGGACTAGAACTATTGGTCCTACTAAGCATTCCAATTTCCATCGAATCCAATTCCTTAAATCAAAAATACTCCGTACAATTGTCGACAACACCCCCCCCCCCCCCCTCAACCATTTATGTTCACAATACTGTCTCTTTTGGTTATGATGTACTGTGTCCCGTTATAAAAAATTCAATTCTCGTGCCTTCAATCATACAAATTCCCTTGTTCTAAAACAATCCTCCACTTTATTTCCAAAAAACACCAATCAAATACTTAAGAGTCACTGGTCACGTGATTTTCTAAAACATAAACACACCCCAGAAGGAGAAACTTCAATGGATGCGTAATTCCCATAATATTTCACGTTAATTAATACTCTTATTGAAATTTGCTTATTGGTGTAGTAACAACTATGTTATAGTTGTAGATATTTGTAAAAAATCAAAAAAAAGTAATACTACTATTTTAAAAGAAAACTTATAATTTCTCTTGTATTTAAATTATTCAATTGCAACTTACATTAGCCCTGGCATTTGATTTATTAATTTCAATTACGAATTGTTAATAAGTTCTTCATATTTGACTACTTAAAGTCAGTAAAATTTAAAATCAAATACAAAAATAAATAGATAGAAATTGAACTATATGCTTGGAAATTTGTAAAAAATAATTTCATTCATCTTAATAAACAAAATTGTTTGTATAGAACATAAATTAACTAGCCTAAACTGACAATATCTAAGATGATTCGAAGACCAATAAATTCATGTTATAATTAATTTTTTTCCAAAAAAAAGCGTATTTGAATATTTGCCAAAAAAATTATCCAAAAGTTTAAAACTCCACGAAATAAATTAGAATATAATTAGAAAAAATCAGATATCTTGAAAAAATTTAAAGAAAATTTCGGTACAAGTAAAACGATAATTTAAATAACATCTCTAAAAATATATATTAAAAAAGAGAATACAAAATTTGTTTGTGGAATACGAAAAATTTTATTCAAACAAACAAAATATTAGTTATTATAAGACCATACATAAAAAGTTTTTGTATATGCATCTTTGCGTATTTATTTTTTGGAAGCGGTTAGTAATAGAGATGCCATCTGGACCTTGTGGGAATTATTTCTCTTACAGAATTAGTTGTAATGAAATCTTGTACTTGTTCGGAGTTGCAAGTGTCAATAACAAAGCAATTCATCTATTTACCATGCCAGCATATTATAACTAATTGTAATATCATATATCGCCTTTTTCTTCTAAATATATTTAAATGCTCTTTAGTTTTATCATAATAAGAATTGTGTATATATTAATATGTTTATGCAAATAAACATCTACATAAATGTATATCTCTTTAAGTAAAAAAAACTGTTCTGATTTGTTACAGAAGTAACAAAAGGAATCCCACAATAACTACAGGTGAATCGATGGCAATAACTTCCTGAAAGTCCATCGACCACTTTAAAAATGAATTCCAATCTTTCCAGAAGCTAAGTCGTATACCGATAACAAGACCCCAAAACAAAATTGTTTTTCATATCTTGCGCCTCAATTAGTTGCCACCAACGTTATACAGAGAATCCTGTAGGGCTTTTTTAAATACCCAATCCTACGCAAAGTCAGTTTCTGTAGGTTATTTATTTTTATTCTCTATTATTTATAGTAAAAAATCCATTTCAGCCTGTGAAATTCTTTAGGCATGTACGTGCTAAAGATATCATAGTAACACTCGTACTATTTTTCTATTAATCGCTTCTTATGACAGAAAGAAAATACCGTCTCCGGTAATGTATATTTCGATAAACTGTTTATTTTAAATTCTTTTTGATTCTAGAAATTTATTTCCAAAAATACATTTGAATGATGGTAAAAATAAAAAAAGAATATCTTTCATGTTGTTTTTTTTAAATATTTTTATAAAAAAAAATCGCAATTTCGTAAAAGTGATAACTTAATAATTTTTTTGTTGGTTTTAATTAATTTCAATTCGAGAAAAAAAATTAACAAATTGCAAAAATTTATGGATTATATTTAGAATAAAAGTACAAAAATAGTAGCAGTGATGGAAGGCTTCAACTGAAATTGCCTTCAGCTCGCCGGTTCCATTCATTTGGATTTTATCGACAATGTTGCAAGATGACGTTCTTTGAAATGCTTTTTGATCTTGGGGAACAAAAAATTCTTACACGGTCTTCGAATCCATTCTTTCGACAAAAACTTGTTGATATAGATGGCCTTGTAACAAAGGAAGTATAAGTTGTGTAGAGGAGAAATTCGGATTGTTGCCAGATTGCTCTCAGTAAGGATAGTCTCATTACTTTTCTGTCACACCTCGTAGTGTTCATTACAAAAATTTCATCTTCATATATGATTTAGCAAAATTATTATCAAAAATTTTATAAAAACATTCTCCCTTCAAAATGAAAAAATCTTGAAAAATATTTAACTCTTAAAATATCAAATTATTTTGGTAATTGTGAGTCAATATTTGACAGTACAAGATAATTAAAAAAATTACTTTACAAAATGTGCTGAACAAAATTCTTTACAAATTGTTATCACTGAACAAAACTCGATCTTTTTGTTAATCAAATTTTCTTAAATCGTTCTTAACTAAATACTGTGATTATCTTAAACCGAAAACTTTAATCGAAACCGAAACCAAACTTTATTGTCCAAAAGCAACCATAACTTTTGGCTCTCCTTTATATCCTTTTACACTCTTATTGAATGGAACTCTTATTATATTTAAACATTCATCTATTAAGACACCGAAATATGTAACCAATAAAAGTATTTGAGCGAAAGTAGAAAACTTTTTCGTTTCTTTTATGATTTTTGGAAACATCAGATAATATTGTAGTTTGAAAATTAACAAAATGACAAACAAAAAACAAAATAATTTTGTTAATTTATGGGAAGGACTACAGAAGTTGTACACTATTAAACAGACAGCCCCGGGTTTGCAAGAAAATTAACATTTTAAAGAATATTCGATTGATTAGAAAGACTAAAGTTTATTTTGACCTTTTTGACAGGCGACAGGCAAATAGAAAAGGGTTAAGATCCTGTTAAAGATGAATAAAACGCATCATATAATAGAACAAAGTATTATATTTTCTCTAAAAGATCTAGTCTCTATAACTTGTATTCTCAACTTTTTATATTAACTAAATGTCATATTTAATAAAAATTTAATTTCAAAAGTCAAATATATATTATAGCGTAGATCAATATATGACTTATTCTATAATAAAACGTAAAACTATAATCTCTCTTATTTCGAATTCTTTGCCATTTTTATTTGTTTCTATTTTTTACTTGTTAACATCATTTTTGTGAAAAGTTTCTTATGCAAATATTGTACTTTAGAAAAGAATTTCTACAATTGTATTATGTTTTTTGTTGTCAAATACTTTAAAATTATTAATAAACCTTTTAAATATTCTCCCTTTTATTTTAGTTATTCCGACGAATTTCACTTTTCATTTTATGTCGTATTTTCTCTATTTTTCTTTTAAGAAAAAAAATACTTTTAATCTTATTCTTTATGGATAATACTGGTACTATTCAAATATACAATATAAAAGGTACTTTTCTAAAGCTACTCCTAGATTAGCTGTCGTATATTTCTTAGAAGTGTATATTTTGTGGCATGGAAAGTTTTCGGCTAATTTGAAAACTTTTCATAGAAATTTTCCAAACTTCAAAAACCAAGCTAATTTTTACACTTCAGACAAAAAAGAAAATGTATTTTTTTAGCTTTTTAAAAATTCCAAATGGACGTGTTAAAAAAAATTATCCATTTTTACGAGCTTTTACTAATTTATTATTAGATGCATTGAATTTGTTTTCATTGTCCTTATTCTTATGAAAAGTAAGGAATAAATTAAAAAAGTTTACAAAATACTTTAACTATAGAAATATGTGTATACAATTCTTCGAATATAATTATAATACGATATTAACAAAAAATGTATATACGTAAGGATTATTCAAGGAAAATTTCATTTTTTTATCGAGAAATTTTAAAAACAATTAGTGAAAAATATGTTTTCAGAATAAGTGTTTCTTTTTTAATTTTCACAGATATCTAAAACTACAACATACTAATAAGCAGATTTGAATAATAGTATTAATTAACGAGAACTGTTATTGGAAGTACACATACATCGAAGTTTCTGCTTCTAGTGTATGTTTATGTGTTAGTAAATCACGCGATCAGTGACGCGTAAGTCTTCGATGGGTGTTTTTAGGAAAGCGAGTGGAGGATTGTTCTTGAACAAGGGAATTTGTATGATTGGAGGCACGAATATAGAACTTTTTATAACGAGACACAGTAACATCATGACCAAATGGGATAGTATTGCGAACATAAAAGGGGGCATCGACAATTGTACGGAGTATTTTGGATTGAAGAGATTTGATTCGACGGGAATTGGAAGGCTTAGTAGGACTCGAGATCTCTAGTCCATAAGTCTATAATAAGTATCTTCTTAAGTCTGAAGTAGTTGTAAGTATAGTGTTTTTAGTTCTTGTCATTTAAGTCTTGTATGTGGGTTCTATGTTAAGCGTTTGTCTAAGTTCAGCCCTACGCACCCAACTTCGGTGTGTTGTAATATGTTGGGTATATGGGAGGCCATTATGGTATATAGGAGACCATGATTCACGGCAGAGAGTAAAAGTTACATCGGTAACGTTCATTGACTTTTATCCTCCACATAGTAAACCAGTTCTGTAGGCTTTGGATATGTGATTGGAGAATTTCGAAATCATATTGGTGATTTTAGCTAGATGCAAGGCAGGCTGTATCATCATTGTATATACCAAAGAAGGTATTGGAACAGATTGGAATATCGGATGTACCAGGATCGATCAAAATCTTTAATAATATTTAAAAACATACCGTAATAGTACTATTTTCTTTTTAAAGCGGATGCAATGAAATCGACGACTCGATAACATGGCTGAGTATTCGGAGCGGAAACCAAATTGCTGAGTGGGAATTAAATTTTAGGATTCGAGTAGGGAATGTAAATTATTGGGCTTAGATAATTTTTATAATGGCAAATTTGTAGAGGATTGGGAAATGTGTTGTTGAAAGGTTTGAGTTATATAGTATAGCGAGGAAAACTATTGCTGCTTCGGGAAGTTGTTGGAGTATATTGCAGGGGATCAAATCATATCCAGAAGCTTCGTTTTTTGGAAGCAGTTTGATGAAATTGGCAACTTTGGAAGGAGTGATTGCCTTTATGGGAATCATAAAAAGTAAATTAACAAAAAAAAATTTAAAACTTTGTCTAGTATACACATTTTTTTATTTTATATCTTTTAATGCTTGCAATATTTCTACGTTTCATAATACCAACTTTCTGTTTGAATATTTATTTGAAATTCACAGTAATTGCTTACATAATCAATTGAAAAAAAGCATATAAAAAAATTCAAAACTATTAAATGTGGGATAGAAAGAGACGACCATAGTCAAAGAACACCTTACCCTAGCTTTAAGCGGTAATTAAAGCCAAAATATGTAGGAAAAAATTCCGAAATATCTAGAGGAAAACTGAGACATCCTAAGGTATCAACTGGAGAAGCAAAAAAAAAATACTCAAAAAATTTAAAAAAATTTTTATAATTTTTCAAAAAAAATTTAATTCAAGGGAGGGGTTTCTAGGGAGTATGTGACAAAGTGTGTACTTATATTTTCATCTAGAATTGTCAATATAAAAAAATTGGGACAAAAAAAAACAATTAAATCAAAAGAACTTATTGCATCTTAGATATATTTTGTTGTCGTAAAAAAAACAAAGAAATTATTAAATATCGTAAGGAAGTATTAAAAAGTTGACGTTGCCCAATCTTTAGATTCCCCAGTAACAGCACTTGCTAAAAGTTTAAAGGAAACAATGTTAAATTTTTTTGTAGATAAATTTTCAAAATTTGAAAAAAAATATTTTGAAATATATAATTCAAAGTTATTGCTATCCGCAAGATCATCGGTCCTTGAAGAAATCATCGTTGTATCGCAGTCAACTCCAATCAAAAATGTTTCAGGTAAAATAAAAGATTAAGAATTCGGATTAAATAGGAAATTCAGTGTTAACCGAGTAGGGTAGCTACCTATTAGTCAGATAAACAAATTATCTTAGCTGTAATGAACGGAAAAAGCATTATTCAACTCGCATTATTAGAATTCTCAACCGAGTCGTAAGTTAGCTAAGAGCTAATCTTCCGCATTCTCGAGGTTGATTCATCCTAGAACCCGAGTTGAAATAAAACGATTACAAAAAAAAATAGAGAACCGAACTGAATATAGGTTTGCTGTATATGAGGCTGAATGAATCTGCTACGTGCATTACATAACCGAGTCGAGTAGCTACCTCACAGCCAACACTTGCATTCTCAAGACTAGAGGGACGTAATTCATTTTCGCGTAACTGGCTTCACATCGGGCATAATTTTATTATGGCCAATGAAGAGTCAAAACACACAAACAAACCACGTCTAGCCCCACATTATATATACCATAACAAATTCACTGTAATCTAATAGGTGGAGTATTGCTTCATCGATATAAAGGACTTTATTCAAGTACATATATTCTATCATCGCAAATTCCCACAAATACTTATCAGTATTTGAAATGGCAATCGCCGCGAAATCGACAAAACTACGGAAATAATGCCTGGAGATAGAAAAATATCAAATAATGCCAGAAGATAGAAAAACATCTATTTATTCCATCATATGTTGAAATAAATAACAGTTGTATCCTTTTGCTCTTCAAATTAACACGTAAACGTCACCAGAAGTAGACGACAATTGATGTTTAGGAAATTTTAGAATTATTTTCAATAATAAATTATTTTGTCAAGGAAATGTTCATTTATTTATTTAACCAAATTAATTTCTAAAAGTTTTTGATATGGAAATTATCAAAAAATTTTTAATAGACGCATTTGCGTACTGACAATTTATATTTTTCTATATTTAATAAAATTAATAATATATTTCTTAAAATTAATTTAAAAAAATTTTTTTGCATAATCTTATATACAAATTAGGAATTTTTCGAATTTCGAAGAAAATGTCGGCCATTCCAAAGATATGTATATGTATGCATATTATATTCAATGTCAAAGAATTTTCTCTTTTATTTTCTTTTTAAAATAAAAGTATTTATAGGAATCTACAATAAATAAAATGTGAAGCTTTTGCTACTATATAATTGACAAGGTAAAAGCAATATGTTAACGTTTTTAAAAATAAATGTAGACATTCATGCTTGTTGGTGGTAGTAAAAACAAGGAGCGCGCGACTTGAATAAAAAGATAAAATACAAAATAAAAGTATATTCTTTCTTATTGATGTATATACAATTATTGTCTATAAAGTCGTAAATAAATGTAGATGAGTAAAATATTCTGCAAATAGTATTATGTGTATATATGTGTAACATTCAAACAGATACGAATTTTAGATTAGGACGAATAGCAGGCTCAGCATGCCATTAATTATGAATGGCAAACATCCGAGGACCCTTCCATCTTTTATCATTATAATGTATATGTAGAAACATATCTTAAAACATTCTCTGAAGTTCCTACAATATAATTCAAATATTCCAATGTCTGCAAAAGCATCAATATTTTACGCAAAGTCCATTTCATGACATGTTTACCCTACGGATATATCAATGTATGCTTTTATTATCATTTCCAATATTTATCAATTGATATGTATTTCTGTCTATATTGTTTCTATTAAGTATTTTATTATTATTATTATTATTATTATTATTATAGTAATATTATTGTATAACAGCCGAAACATTTTATTTAAGTATTATTATATTTCTAAGAATTTTAAACTTTCTATGAGCATATACTAACATTTGCAAATGATTAAAAATATTGTCTTTTGTCTAATATAAAACGGTGTACAATTATTATTTTCAATAAAAGTTTTAGTAAACAAATTTGTAGACTTTGAATATTTCAAATTAAATCAATTTAAATTTTCATAAAGTAAAATATATTTCAGAATTATATTAAAATGTATCCTGTGAGGTAGAATACATAGGCTATCCCAATATATACGTAATATTTGAATTTTGCGCCATTTGTGCGGCAAAGTGTTTCCAACGAAAACAAAAACAACATGACAGCTGACAGTTGAGGGGTAATAAAAATTGAGTGCTACACAACAGAACAACGTGTTTTCATTGTTGAGCAATATTTTAAAAATAACGATGGTTTGGCAGCTACAATTCGCAATTTTCCAAAAAAATATGGTCGTGATGTAACTTCATCAACTGTGAAAAGATTAATTAAAAAATTTAAAAGTGATCTTAAACACTCTGGCCGTCGTTCAACAAGTCGTTCAATACAAAACATCGAAGCAATTCGTGATAGTGTTGTTGAGAGTCCAGGAACATCAACTCGGCGCCATGGTCATGAATTGGACATTTCGAAAAACTCCCTGCAACGTATTCTCACGAAATATTTGCATCTTCATGCTTACAAACTTCAATTGACTCAAGAACTGAAGCCTACTAACCACGCACAGCGAATGGAGTTCGTTCAATGGATTATGGAACAATAACAAAATCATCTTCGGCGATAATACCCTGGGGGTAGTTAATCGACAAAATTGTCGCATTTGGGGTTTAGTAAATGCACCAGTGATTGTTGAGAAACAAATTAAATTAAACATTTAACTTATATACTAACTAACTATAACTGTGAATAATTTAATCAATACACCCAGTCAATCACAACTAAATGACTGCTGAAATCCAAAATATAAAGCACATTGGTTAGCCAGTAAACGACTGCTGAAATAAAATAAAAAAGACACACCCCTATGAAGAACCAATGTAACATGAGCAAAGATAGATAAACTGAAAATGGGGAAGCTCACGAAAAGAAAATACTCAAGGACTTATCAATACCCACAGCTACGAGTCTACCACTCAAATATTTTACATCTTCCGGAGTTAAAAACCTCATTCAACAGCTACTTAACAAAAAATTCCCGGGCTATGATCTTATAACTTTCGAAATATTAAAACAACTATTTAAAAATCCAATCGTTCTACTTACATATACGAGTATATATAACAACATTCTTCGTACATCATATTTTTCCCAATTATGACAATTTTCAAAAATAAAAATGATCCATAAGCCCAGCAAATCAACTCAAATTTCTTGCTTTTATAGATACATAAGATCCCTACTCCCAACTCTTTGCAAAATAGTGGCACAATTGATTTAAAACGGCTTCATCCCATCCTCGAAGACGAAAATATAATCTCCCAATGTAATTTGGCTTCCGAAGTGAACATTCCACTATCCAGCAGTGTCATCGCATGGTTGACTTCATAGTCTCTTATCTTGAGTGGAAAGAATACTGCCCAGCAATATTTTTAGACATAGCTCAGGCTTTCGACCGAGTGTGGCATCCTTGGCTAGGCTGGTAGCTTAAGAGAATCCTTCCTACTCCATACTTTCTTATAATCAAAATATACCTTTCGGAGCAATATTTTCAGGTAGTTGAGACTATCCGAGCAGATGTTCCTCAAGGTTATATCCTTCAAGTTTGACAAACGACTAACATGGAACGCACTTACAAAACTTAAAAGAACTGAATTTAACGGGCGATACAATCGGCTACTACGATTCTTACGCGCAAGATCATAGCTAACAATCGACAGCAAATTGCTATTATACAATACTGAAGCCAACCTGGACACACGAACTTGAACTCTGGATTTCGATGAAGCTTTTCAAGGCCTTCCCTCTTATTAAAGAACTATTATCAATTATGTTCCCAATGAACACCCAACAATGTATTAAAAAGTAATGCCCCCGTAACCTTTTAATGTCTTAAAATAATAACGATTGGCAGAGAAACATCGATGTTTGTTTAATCCCTTATCATACTTTTCCATCAATGTGTCCCTGTTAAAACATATGCTTGTTACAATAGAAGTAATTGCTAATACCAACAAAAAAATGCTACATTTAAATTATTCCAATTTAAACCAATCGATCCGAAATGGAAATGAATATAATCAATTTTTAACCAATTTAACGTAAAGCATATGTTCATTAAGTACATTTTTACAATTACTAATTTTTACAGAATTCTAATTTTAATAGAATAAAAACCACCGCATACGAACAGAAATCAGAATAGTCAAATGAGAATTGAAGTCTATTAAAAGTAGGTCAACAAATGTAGGAAATTTTCAACTTTACTCAGCAGCCACTAAGCAAAGTTAGCTTTTCTAATTTGTTAAACTGAAAATGCAAATCCTGAACAAAAAAAAGATGTTTTTTTAATTGCAAAGATAATTAATTCTTTTAACCGCCTGGATCATCAAAGTATCAACTTACTTAATTTGGGAAAAAAATCATATTTTCTTATATTCCTATTCGCTTATGTATTATTTGTACTATCATCCGCATCTCCTTTATACATGGCTGAGAGAATCGCTAAGAAATAAAATTTATAGAAAAAAAACTCTTATGAATTAAATCGGAAAAAACCGCATCGTATTTAAAGAAAAGTCACTAATATAAATGAAGCCCCACTTATAAGAATATTTAAGAAACAAAGTAATGAAAATACTAAAAGGTATAGAGTTGCTTCTTTATTCAAACATTGCAGCCATAATAGAATGTACATATAGGCAGGCACAAATAATAAAAAGTAGGTCATTGTTATAAAGGACTCTCTTCATTTTACTGAACATTTTATCAAAATAGTAAAAGTTGAAGAAACTAGTTTCTCGGTGTTTTCAAAAGAACATATTCTAAAAGTGAACAAAAACCGAAGAAAATATTTTTTGAACCATAATTCTATTACGATTAATTAATTGGAATTTTAAATGGCTTTTGATTTGGAATTTTTATCTAAAAGAGTTTCAACTTATCTAATTTAAGAATTTCCATTATGTTAAGTGGTAAAGTTTAAGGTTAAAGTTCTGTACGTGCGCCGTGTTTTCTTCTTTATATAATGGCATTAATTGCAGTAAGTAAGCTGCGTATAACAATACCAAACAATCTTAAATAAAATTTCTCAGAAAGATAATGAGTGAACTTTATTTACAATATCAACCGAAAAAGCAGAAATTCGAATCGTAATTACCGGCTCGGTTAAGAAAACAGTTAATATCCAATAAGAGTTGAGAAAATATCTCCAGTCTAGACTTGTAATATTTTCTAATCAGACTCAGTCAGTTCATTTTTGTATTACTTATTGTTTGAATAAATATAAATTAGGTTTTTCAAAATACCCTTTAACTTAATAATAATAAAATTTTGTCATATATTTAAGTTGCTAATAATGCAAGAAATTATAAAAGAAATTCTCTGACTTATAAAAAATAGTCATCTCTATATGATACACATTAACCAGACTAGATTATGCATAGCCCGGATAATCGTATCTAGTAAATATAAGATTACTAAATATAATTGGATAATAATAGAACTGAATTAAAAAAAAAATTTCCAGAGTCTGGAACTTCGGCCTACTATGAAAATTGAAACGATTTCTACCCTCCACCCACCATTTAATACATTCATACCTCTCACAATGATGTTTTCGATTAACTGTAGATCTGGAATAAATACCCATAATGACAGTATAATTATTTAAAAACAGAAAGTACGTTATTGAGAACTTGTGAGCAAACGATAAGCAAATTATTAATAAATAATAATTTATTAATAATTACTGAAACTTATTTTAGACCTTCGGACTAGAACTCTAGGATTCTACAGAGCCTTCCAACTCCGTACATACATAAATGATCTGCTTCTCGTTACATAAAGTTTCATGCTCATTTCCGTGATCCGATCCTGTATCCTTGGACTACCCTGTATAATATTTACAGTTCCGATACCATAATATGTACTGACACCCTTCCTGAAACTTATATGGACAACAGAGCTAAAAATCCTTCCAGTGTATTCAATATCTTACTAAACCATATCCTCCTACTACAAAGCTCTTTCACTTAGTCGAGAGTAAAAGTAAACGAAAAAAGGTATCCATGCTATTATTTCTCTTAGTCGTGAAACTTTGTCCATGAACCTTAACGGAACTACAATTACTGAAAAACAGATGACTCTACTTTGACAGAAGGTTAACCTGGAACCTACAAACGAGACTAAAATTACTTAAAGTGTGCAGAAGATAAGCAAATTACTTTTTTATAATACAATATTCAAACCTATTTGGGCCTACAAACTGGAACTCTGGGATTCTATAAGGCCTTCTAACTACCTTTGTATCCAATCCATTTAATCAAAAAATCCTTCAAAAGACTACGAACAGTATCATGCATATTTCATGATCTCCTTATTATATTCGTAACAGTATCATGCATATTTCATGATCTCAAAGTTCTCTTCATAGGTAAATGAATTGGTTCTCGTTATATGAGGTTTCATTGCTGCTTAAAATCGTGAGGTGTATTACTGACTAAGAGTTACTGAGGTTAGTTTAATTAAGTTCTAAAAGTGAAAGGAATAATAATGATATTTTTATCAATTGATCTCCTGGTAACTAATAGAAGTTTTAAGTATATATAGTAATTAATCATTTTTTAAAAGTGTGTTTTTTTAATATTACGTTTATTAATTATTTTTTTTATATTTCTTCATTAATTCATAATTTAATAGACTACCATAACAATATCTAGTAATAAAGATTTACTAATTTTATAAATTTTCAAAATATTTATAATTACTCCTTATACTGGGATTAAAATATTTACATATTTTTATAGAATTTATTTTCATTATAATTTAACTTGTTCAAAGAATTTCTTTTGAACACTTTCATAAAAAAAAATTTATCTTTTTTTCTGTCTATTTTATACACTTGTAAATGGATAATTTTTTCATAACTAACCTAATTTTTCTCATAATTAAATTTGTAAGTAAAATTCTACTCATAAACAAATTTTTGTTCATTTTAAAAATAATTTAATTATAAAAGCAAATGTGTTCATTCATTAAAATAAATTTTGTACGTGCATACTTACGTGTGATTAATCTTTTTCATAAAATATCTTTTGCAACAATATAGTCTGATTTACTTAAATCTAAATTTAATATGTATTTTTTATAAAATTATTTTATTTAATTCGCATGCCAGTCAAATTTACTTACCCTTTCAGACGTTATCTAATTCAATGTATGTATTTACTACAGAATGTTTGCACATATTATCAACTATAATATTTAAAGTTAGATATTTTGCGTAAATATTTAAAGTTTTATTTACATAGGACCTAAATCACTAGCCTAACGTAAGGTAAAGATTTTCGTATCGTCAAGATGAATTAAGTTTTTCTTCCCCCATATTACTTTCAAAAAAACTCATATGTACATACTTTCAAATCGAGATCTTTTATTTTTATATAATATAAAGTCATATTACTTATTGCTTTATTATATATATTTTTGTAAAACATTATTTTGGTATAATACTTTTAAAATATATTTTGGTTCATTTGAAATGGTTGTACATAAAGTAAATTTAAGGGAAACTTATAGAAAAATATTCTTTCGTGACTTTAAAGTTTATTTATCAAATAAAATATAATATTTAATGATAGTAACTCATAAGTAACTGTTACTAAATTGTTTTGAAAGATAACAAGGGAGAAAAAAATATTTAAAAAAAATAACTAGAATTTATTAAATAAATGTTTCCTGAATTAATATACAGTAAATTTTCGATAACTTTGAACATTTTGTTACGTTAATAATGAGAAAATTGCCGCTCTGGTATTTTTGCAAAGGATGTGAGGAAGGTAAAAATTTTCTGAGAGTGATCTGGTAGCATCCTTTTTTCATAACTTATATGTTAGTACCGCTAGAAGGGCAGCGTCCTTTTTATTGGGTGAAAAATAAAATTGTGTTTTTGTGGTGAGTTACAAAAAATGGAAAAGCAAATTTGTAGCAACGATTTGCCATCAATTTTGTGTTAAGCTTGATGAATCTTTAAGTTTCACTTACGAAAACTTAAACTAAGCTTTTGGGGAACATTCCTCGATCAAGCATAAAAGTTTTTCGGTAGCAAAAATAGATTTTAAAGAGCTGAAAAGGGAAATATGAGCCTCGCACAAAAGAATTTGTAGCTTTAGGACAAACTGCAACCAAGTTTTTTAAGAAGAAGTTCTTAAAAGGCTCATAAAAATATTGAACATTACCGATATTCTTTGAAGGGGAAAACAAATTTTTGGATAAGATGACATTCTATTAGAAGATGAGTGATAGTGAGTTCTATGTCACAGGATTGAGAGATATAAGGGGGTAGTTTTCGAAGATGAAATTATGTGTGAAGGCAGAATATCCTTACCAAATTTTGAGCATTTTGGTAAAATTATCGAGTAGGTTGGTTGATCAAAGACATTTCGTATTTTTCATTATAAATTGTATGGTATAATATTTCTATTATGGAAAGTAATTAATTACAAAGAATGAATATTTGAATATTCGTTCAAGTATTTGCAATATTTCCATACGAATAAATAATAAAGCACATCTGCTTAGTAAACGAAATGCCATAATTATTCCACATATTGTCTGTTTACACTTACTTAAGTCGAAAAATATAAAAGAAAAGTGCTTTTTGCAAAAATTGCTACACAAAATATTTATGAACATTTCACTTCCATTGATACTCATTAGTTGAGTGCATGTGCAGAAGAAAGTAAATTGCATTCGAACTCATTCGAGTAGAAAGTAGTCTGTAAAGGGAAATTAAAGCCATCTCGAGGGTTTAGCGGCGCCAATATAACGTGGCCCTACAGAATATTTGAGTGAGCTGTTCAGTTATTTTTGGAGAAGCATCTAGTGTGTAGGGTTGAAGGACAGTTCTCTCATATATTCTTGTCCAATCATATTTGCAAGCCATTTATCACGATTTTACTATTGAATGAAGTGGCTAAGATTCATTGCCATAAATTTAAACAAATTCGATTTGGGAAATCTTTTTCTGTTTCTGAAAAATATCTACGTCTGCACATACATACATTGCTATATATTCCTATATGAATTGAATGAAAGTGCACAAAGAAAAATAAGATAAAAATTCTACCTTTTTTCTAGTAGTCGCATATACGATTATATAGAACATAAATTCGATACCGAGTTCAAAGCTCAGGCTAATAAATTGTAAAGTTCCCTACATCATCCGACATCTATGCCAAATATCGAGGATACTAAGTACGTGATAACTGCCACTCCATAAATTTACAATTTTTTTTTTGTTTAGACAACACTATCACACTGCCAATAATCCCAATATTTTCAAATATTAACAAAGAAATCTAAGTTCAACAACATCAAATCGATGATTTTGCTACGAGTTTCTTTGTCAGAATCATCTCATTTGGGAGCAATTCTTCAAAACTCGTAACATTTTCAACAAAATAAAAAGGAACAGAAAAATACACCAGCAATGTCTTCTCATCACAATAAATCGAAAATGAAACTGAGTACGACTGTTGAAGTAGAAAATCAGAAAACCATTCATTGACTGCGATTTACAGAAAATAATAAACTACTTAAAGAATGAAATTTGAATGATTTAATATGAAGCAAGTTGCTTGTATTAGCCAACAAGGATACAGTTTTCCCATCGAAATATGTATAAACTAAGTAACAAGGGTACGATTTTTTATTCAATTTCTTTTCACACACATTTTGGGGGTAAATATTTTGAATAGTGTTCAGACCAAATATAAATTTGCAGTTCCTGAAACCAAAAAAATAAATAAAAAAGAATTCTTCAAAAAATTGTATGAGTAATTTTTTTTATTAGAAAATTCAATAGAAACCTTTCTATTTAATATGAAATTGCTTAAGAATCTGAGAAAATTAAAAAAAAACCAGTAACTAATCAATATTTTAGGATTAAGGAACACCAAAAAATAATCAAGCATTCTTATTGCTTCCGACAAGAGTTCTATGACTAGAATATTTATTAAGTAAACTTGTTCAACACAAATTTTGTTCACAATTCATAGTTTTCTCCACCATAGAAAATAAAATATTTAAGGAGTAAATTAAACTGTTGAAGCTTGCCATTTTTTTTAATATACAAAAAGTTATGAATTTCATTTCTTCTAAACCGCAAAGGGAAACCATTAAAAATAAAGCACAACTATGTAGTGTAATTTATTTTGTTACTATATATTATTTTGCTGCTTTTAAATTTAGTAGCAATTAATTTTATTAGTTGTCTATAGTATCTGTAATTAATAGAATAAAGCAATTTTGATAAATGATGTCCGAACTTTAATAAATCATAAACTTTAACATTTTTCCTTTAGGCTTTATTCCTATTGATTTGTTGATCCTGTTACTATTTCATAGATTCTTAAATAGAAAAGAGTCATCACCTCCAGCCAAATATGTAGATAGTAAAACAAAAGATTATTGAATAAAATCAATCATTCCGTGTCGATATTCCCTCCCTAAAATATAATAGAATTTCACTATAACTTGGAATGATTGTATACGTAGTATATTAATGGAGGATATAATAAAATATTATCTGTAAGCCATAGACAATAATAAATACCATTCCATAAAGATTCACAATAGGTTCTGATGGACACATTATTACTGATATCGAGATACATGAAGAGGAATATCTCCAAGTACAATAATCCACATAATATTATTAGATAAAAACCAAATTGTGTAGGAGAACTTTTTGTATATGTGTAATACTACTACTCATCAAAATAAATAGAAATTTGAAGATTTATAGTGAACGCCGCTGTGAATATCAATTAATATCTAAGCGCACAGTCAGAACTACAACTGTTTATATATTATTTTATATTTAAAATAATCTTCCCTAATACCTTGTCAAAAGCTTTTCCAAATATTTCTATATGCCTATTAATAAAAAATTACCAGAAATTATTTTTTTTATAAATTAAATAAACTTTTTCGGCAAGTAAAATATATTAAATTTAATAATTAGAAATTCTTAGAAAAAATAAGATAATTATTTTAAACAAAAATTTTTTAAACGAAGTTTTCTAAAAGACTTTTAATCAAAATGTTTTTAATATTAATAAAAAAATACTTGAAAATGGTTATTTTGGTTAAAAATTATTAAAAAAATATATGAAAACCCTACAAACTTTGAAAGAAAATATTAGTTTTCATGTTTTTAAAATGTGAGAAATGCCACCTCATCAAGATCTAATTTTCAAGTAGAATACCTTCCATTTTTGGTCATTTGGATCCAACAACTCCATTTTCCCCTCAACCACAATCTTCTACAACATACTAATCGGCTCCACAAATTCAAATAGAAAGTCTCGTTTAGATAGCTTCTCGCACGTAAAATGAAATCTCAAAATGGCTTCGTGGTCGTGGCGTTATATAACGGTATCTTTCATATGTCTAAGGGAGATTTGATACAAATAAACAAACATTCATTGATTCCTTCTTCTATGTTCATAAGAAAATTATTTAACGCGACTTAAATGTTCTCGTTATTCATTATTTGTGTATTTCTCGTTATAAAAAGTGAGTGTTCAAGAGATTTTTTGCGACTTTATTTTCCGTATGGGAAAGAGATATTAGATTTTGTGGAGCTAATAATATATTGTAAAATATTAAAGAAAGAAATAGAGTTGTTATATCTAGTAGCCAATGGGGCGAAAAGAAGAAGAAAGTGTGGTGAAAAATTAAAGAAAAAAAAATTACTAAAAAAACTAAAAACTGTAGCAATATAAAAGGAACATAAAAATTAAATTATTTGAATTTAAATTGAATAACCGAAAAGAAACTTTTAATGAAAAATAACCTTAACTGAATTAAAATAGTCATGTAAGTAATATTCTATAGACCGAGAGGAACTCTAATTCCTTGAGTCAGCGGTTTCAGAAGAGAGATCTTCGTTTTTTTTTGGGTAAAGCCAGGGAGAGAAGGAACATCTAAGTTTCTCCCATCAATTTCGATGGTCGGCTTCACTCACTTTACTTTTAATTGGTTTTATTTAGCTATTAAAATTTTCTTTGTTTTGCTTTTAAACTATTTTAAAAAATGCATGAAATTTTTATTTTTCAATCCAATTTTAAAGCCTTTTGCTGTCCTTCCAATACCCCAAAAAAATACACAGTATATTTTTAAACAATAACATATTTAAAACATTTTGTAATTCTGTCAAAAATTAAAAATTATCTTTATTGAAAATAATCCGTGTAATAATTCTACAAGCGTTTCATAAATTAGAATAAAAATGGGATTTTTGATTGTTGTTTTTTTATTTATTAGCAAAATATTAATAAAAATTAATTTTCCTACATTTTAATATATTTGAAAATTATAAATTCAGAGGATCACTTGTAAAGTGTTTTTTTCGTTTGTTCAACAGTAAAAGTATACAAACAGAATTGTTGTATTATAAATAAAGTAGGAAAATGTACACAAAATTTATTTTAATAAGGCAAACTGAAGAATTTATTATTAATTGTTGCCACTCTGTTGATGACATAAAATCCGAAACTTTGAAACTTTTAAATGAACCGAGTGGCAGGATGGAAATAAGATAAAAGGCAACCGATTTTAAAGGCCATACACTTAGATGGGCGTAGAAGCGTAAAAATATTCATTTCTGAATTGAGTATATATTGTATGTATGTATGTAAATGTATAGTACAAGTAGGTAGTGGGTATTGTGTATGATGGTAAGGATCGGTCGTTTCGATTTTATGAATTTTCTATACTTTCTAATTGAACTGCTTAAGCCTTGACAAATACTTTTCTGTTAAAGGTGTGTTTACCTTTTCGAAAATTTAATTTTATTAAAAAGACCTTTTCGAGATATAAACTAAACTTTACCATGCTGCCTACTTTTGTCTCTTACCTGTCCCTGAGGATATGGTTTATTAGCAGTGCTATTATTTTCATAGCCAATATTTTGTCTATAAACTTTTCGAAAGAACATAGACTTTATAACCCAAAGTGTTCTGTTTCAGTAAATATTCGAAGAGTGGTGGGAGTTGTGGCGTTTGCAAAGCCGCACAACTCGTATATTGTATTGTAGCTTTTGGGACGACTATAACCATCGACTAACCATAATTTATAGCATTACTCTTACATAATAAATGCATTTTTAAACAAATATATTAGAATAGAATTATATATACTCATTTTCTATATTGTGTTAGTCTTAAAATGTTAATAACTATTCATATCGTAAAAGTATCTTATTATAAATGCTCTTATTTAATATCCGAACACAATATTCGATTTTTTTTTATTTTTGATATGTAAACATTTTTACACATAACAATAAACAATGTTTAATATTATTTATTTTTAGAATAAGCAGTATTAATTTTTATTATTATCTTTAATGCTTATAAATAAAATTAAAAATATTGGTTTGCTCTTTCATATATATTCTACAAGAGTGTAAAACGAAAGGACATTTCATTGTTTATGGTTTACATTTATTTATGGAAAATATAATAAGGAATCTTTTTATATTCACTTTTGTACTGAACTTATAATTGCAAATAACTACAATTTACATATAAAAACCGAAATTTTATAGGAGTCCGCTCTATAATATTTAAAAAGAGATTTTGCAATAAGTCATAAAGAATGATACCATGCACATTTAGGAAGACCTGTACCCTAGAATAGAAAAAACACTTAAAAGGATGTCATCTTGGTATTGTCGATAATATCGAAAAGAGTGTAACGGAAGAGGTGAAGGTGATCCTGGTTGAAGCATTCCAGTAGTTCTATGAAGAGTAGAAACTATACCGATGAATAGTTGCCAAAGAGAACATCATACTTTAACATTTTTTAGAAGTTATTTATAATTATGATTTTGGTAAAACTAGGGTAAGACGTAATTTTTTAGGGAAGGCGCTAAGAGATCGCCTATAAAATGACCTCTTTAAAACCCCACCAAGTCAAGATGGCCCTAATTTACTGCAGATCTCTTCATTAGAATAACTATTTTAAATTAGTGATTTGCAGCAGCTTTTATACTTAAATAATTAAAACAGTTAAACACTATAAGGCTTTCGCCGCTTCCATAATTTTAAGGTCAGATGTTTTTTTTATTTTTACAGATATCTAAAACTACAGCATAATAACAAGCTGATTTGAATAATAGTATTAATTAACTTGAAAGGTTCTGGGGAGTGAACACACATTGAAGCTTCTCCTGGTAGCGTGTGCTTATGTTAAGCCTCCATATTTTAGTAAATTACTCGACTACTGACGCTTAAGTCCTCGATTAGTGTTTTTAGGAAAGGAAGTGGACGATTGTGCTTGAACGAGGAGATTTGTATGATTGGCGACACGGGATTGAAATTTTTTATAACAAGACACAGAAACATCATGAACAAACAGAACTTTGACGTCATGATGGATAACAGTATTGCGAATATAAAAGGAGGCTTCGTCAATTGTACGAAGTATTTATGATTGAAAGGATCGGATTTGAAGGGAATACTGCGATTAAGGTATATGAAAGGTTATTGTAGGGTTTAGATTTTGGATTGGAGAATTTTGAAAGCATGTTGGGGATTTTCTCTAAATGCGAGGTAGGCTGTAACATATCATCGGCATATATGGCAGAGAGGGTATTGGGGCTGATTGGGATGCAGGATGTATAAATGTTGTAGATGATGGCTTCACTAATTCTTCCCTGTAGAACATCAGCCAATATCGGAGATATATTGGAGAGTTCATTGGATTCGTTTACTTAGAAAAGTCGGTTTTAAGTGAATGATCTTAGTACTAGAAATAGGTAGAAGGACGGGTCCGCTTGAGTTTCCAGAGTAAGCCCGGATGTCAAACTTTATCAAAAGCTTGACTTATATTAAGCATTATACCGGGACAGGACTCTTTTCTTTCTAAAGAGGATGCAATGATATCGACGCCTCAATAGGAGGTCGAATGTTCGGTGCGAAAACCAAATTAGTTGGTTGGGAATTAAATTTCAGGATTCGAGTAGGGCATGTAAGCGGTGGAGGACTAATTTTTCAGAGATTTTTGAGAGAATTGTAGGAAGTTGGGTGGTTTATTGATTTACTGGCTTCAGGGATTATTTTTATAATGGCAAATTTTCCGAAGATTGGGAAATGTGTTGTTCGAAGGATGAAGTTATATAGTGAAGCAAGATAGACTATTGGTCCTTTAGCAAGTTATTGGAGTATATGATCATAACATAGCCAGGAGCTTTTTTTTGGAAAGGATTTTGATTAAATTGTCAACTTTGGAGAAAAACTCATGGGTAAGCCAATGCATAGTTCTGTCTCGATTTTAGTACAATAAGTCCTCTTTAGTATGTCTACATGTTTGTGCAAGGTATTTAGCAAATGCATCTGCTTAATTTTTGTCGAACTTGAAGGATTTTAAAATTGGAAATATATCTAATGAAAGAACCGATTTTAAAAGGTATTCATTAAAAAAAAATATTTTTTTTAAACAGCTTATGAAAGAATAGAATAAAGTATTCATAGTAGAATTTTATAACTGTATTTGGTATTCAATAAATCAAAGCTTAATTGAATACCAAATACAGTTTATAAAATAGTTTGACCCAATTTCAGAGCGCAATTTTATAGATTCGGAGTAGAGTAATTGGATGAGTTTTGTGAAATCAATAAATGGAAATTTCCGAAAAATGTTCCTGTTCTGCGAATAGGAAAGTAAGTGTACCTCTTAAAACTCGACAACAGAAATATATATTTGTTATAAATAGTTCACAATTTGAAATGCCGTAACATTTGAAATACTATGAGTACTTGTCAGTTACGAATGTTAACATTTTGTCGAATAGAAAACTCCTGCGATCAAAGTTTTAAGCCAATCGAAAATTATATCCTTTCATAAAAGTTCTAACATAGTCCTATGAGATTAATCGAAAATTTCTGTAAAACTTTTTTTCTGAAGAATTTTTATTTATTCGTTTGTTTTTATTGCCATATTATTATTATTTACGTCATTCGTAAACACTATTTTTTCGAAAATTATTTAAAACTTACAATAATTTGAATTAATCATTTAGCTTTGACAAATTTAACATATACAATTTTGTATGTAATTATTGTTAACAATAATATTTTAAAAATAATCTATATAGTTTTATTTTTGAATGTATATATTAATTCTTTTTTAATTAGCTTAATTACAATCAATGCAGTGCTAATATAGAAGTAAATAGCTTTAGTGGTATTAGAAATTTCCCTAATGTTCTATTTAATTTTTTTTGTATGAGTATAGGAATACTAGGTTAGACAAACACTAAAAATTTGGCCAGAATGACACAATACAGAACTGATCTTTTCCATTTCAAGTTTACAAACATAATCAAAACTATGTTCAGAAGAAACAGAATTTCATTTGAATTTACTCCTTTGAAGCTGAGAAAACAAGAAAGTTGAAATTGGTATTCAACATTCCATTTGCAGTCATACTCTTTTAAAAGATATCATTTGACGAATGTAACATATTATAGCTGAACTACAAGATCTCAGTTTATTTATTGAGTGTGCATACTATATTGGCCCCCAATTTACACTGAAGATAGGTTCCTTAGAAAACTGTATAAATCGAAATCGTAGATTTTGAAACGTGAAACGGTGTAAATCTAAGAAACTAAAAGTGCATAATTCAGTCATTAATTTAAACGTAAAGTAAAAGTAAATAATATATGTATTTTGAAAAACATAAAAGTAGCGGTCTATTTAGGGTGTCCCGAACTTCACGCAAGAAGTAATTGTTTCTCGGACTGTATGGTATGTAGGTCCGAAGAAAATGAAACGACGGAGCGTCTACTCTGCAATTGTAATGACATTGCCCGCCAGAGACTTCGGTATCTTAGTTTGGGATTCCTTGATCCCTACGAGATTTCCCGGCTACCAACCAATATGTTTGCTAAAAGCCTCAATATTACTATTATCTGAGTTAGGGTATTCACCATCAAAGACCTTATTGCTTTGAGACTATATGACTCTTGTTGTCCTCCTTATATTATTACTATTATTACGCCTGTTTATTTCCTTTCAAATACGGAAAAGATCAATGTATATGGTCAAAAACAGGTATTTTAAACATAAATAATATCTTTCTACTAATAATACAAACAACTTTCATTTATCAAACAAATATTTAAAGATAATAATATATAATATAAATAATTTTTCTCTAGCCAAGTAAATTTTAATGCTACTCAAAAAACATTCTTTTTGACTTTTTTCATACGCAAAAATTTATAAATAGTTTTTTTCACACCTTAAGAATATACATATGAATATTAATTTCAAAACCTTTCACTCGAATAGTCTATAAAATTAATTTCATTTTCTTAGATATGCAACAATAATATTGTATATGTTAATCCATAATAAAATATTCAATATAAAATCATTATTCAAAATTTGTTGTTGTATAAAAGAAAAAATATTGATTTGAAAATATTCCACAGTATAGTTGGCTGCTTAGAAAAGCCCGGTAACATACCAGTAACACAAGTAGTCCATATTGAGTATTCAATAGAATGAAAAATGTTTATTACCACAGATAAAATCAGATGGACAGTAGAAGCAGTTCTATTGGAAATTATTCTTCATTCAATATGTTATCATCTTCAAACTCGTGTAGATGAGGTGAAATATATTTTCTGCAAAAGCTAAACTCGTTTAAAAAAGCCATTTTTCGAGGTGTTTTCATACGGTCGATCTACTGGGAATTCTATTCATCCATTTTATATTTTTTGTAATAAAATAGAGGCAAAAGACTCTTCGAACACAATATTCTAGTATCTATACTGTGTTTGCATATGTTTCTTTGGTATCCTATTTATGTCTAATTCACATTTTGATTTCTAATCTTCGGCAAAATTCCCAAAATTTTTGCTCCTTTACATAATATTTTATAGTCCTGGGATTTTTTTCAACCCAAAACAGTTACCAAGAGTGATATGGAGATGGCGCTTCACTCGCGGCGTATCGCAAGGGATCACTTCAAATTGAAAATATTACCTTAATACGTTGGCATAGATAAGGTATATCAAAGGATAAATAAACTGATTCTCTTCTATCTGATCCAAAAATATACTAATACAAACCTAGATTTAAAATTATTCCACTTTAATCTTAAAATACGTACAGCCAGACCCTGCATTCGCATATGTTGTTTGATGCCCATTACCCTAAGGTTCTTCAGTTTTCTTCCTTCTTATTTATCTATATTCAATTTTTTTTCTCTATTTAAGGTTTGAATATTTTTCAACTAGAGTATTAATGTTGAATACATATATTTTCGTTGTGGATTTGTAAAATATGAATCACATTTTTCTACTAAATTCCACATAAAACTTTTTTCCCAGAGCATTACTTGTGCACCTTTTTGGATGAATCCATTCAATGATATTTTTCCTTTTACATTCAGAGTGGTATATTTATAACTTCATTTCATAGATTTTCCAGAAGATTCCAATGAAGCCGTAGGGATATATGCATGTATGTATGTATGTATATGTTTGTAAAGAAGAAGAAAAAAAGAATAATGAGTCTATTACTCTAGAAAGTTGTTTGTAATAAAAAAAAGGTAAACACATTTGTACATAAGCTTAAAATCCATAGCTTTCAATTTATTTTATAATGCTGAAGATTGAAGAAACACAGAAACTAATATAAAAATAAAAATCTAGAATTAACTTAAACTTGTATGTATTTATTTATACGAAGAACAAAAATAGTTGGTGTATATTTTGTGCTGACATGTTCGCAGTAAATTCTTTATTCATTAAAGGATAGCTAATCTGAAAACGACATTTTAAAAAAAGGAAAATATATTTATATTTAGTAGTTCAAGTATTTTGCCTTCATTAAATCCTAGCTCTCAGAATAATAATAAACTGAAAATATCGAATTGTCTGAGAATTTCCTTATCCTTGCTGGTGTCTCTCAGGGCAGTGTTCTTAGCCTTCTCCTATATAATATTTATAGCTCTGAATAATTTCTAACATAAATGTATGAGAGTAGTTCCAGAAGTAGCCGACCTTGTAATAAATAGTGGTTATTGTTTGAAAAAAAATACTATGGTTCAAATTTCCAACCTTATACAGCTTAAGTTTGAAGTTTGATGACACTGCATTGTTTAGTATTTGTTTAATAACTATTAATAGTGAACGCTCTCATTTAATTTATAAACATGGAAAAAATGGTCATTGTTATGTGTTATAACAATTTTCTTTGAAAGGTCTCAGTCCAACCAATAACAAAGCCGAGCTTGAATCTACTCTGCGGGATTATGCTCAGTCGTTTAAAACAATAAAATATTGGATGCTAGTTTTTAAACGAAGCCGTACAAGCTGCCAAGTGGAACATCGTGGTAGTCGCCCAAATGAGGTGACCATGCCAGAAATGGTGAAGAAAACCCACAAAATAGTATTGGATGACCGTCACTTGAAAGTGCGCGAGCTAGCAGACATGGTAGGCATTTGGAAAAGTACTGTACATCGCATATTTACTGAAAATTTGAATATGAGAAAACTGTGCGCAAGGTTGGTGCCGCGTTTGCTCACAATGAAACATAAACAGCGTCGCGAGTATGTTTCAATAAAATGTTTGGCGATGTTTCGCAGTAATAAAGCCCAGCAATTTTGTGTCGATTCATAACCATGAATAAGACATGGATCTATTATTTCACAAAACAATGGACTAAAAGGTAAGAATCGGCTCCAAAGAAGGCGAAGATAGTTCCATCTGCTAGCAAGGTCCTGGCGTCAGTCTTTTGGGATGCGCGTGGGCTAATTTTAATTTATTATTCTCACAAACGAAAAACAATCAACGGCGAGTATTATGCAAATCTATTACCGCGTTTTTCGTGGGGTTTCAGAACTCCATGTAAGATCAAATTGCTTCACAACTCCATATACCGACCGAGAAAGGAGCCTCATCGCTGAAGAAAACTTTCAGAATTCCATGTACCAACCGAGAGATAAGCCTCATCGCTGAAACAAATTTTTTCGTAAAAACGTAACACGTAACTAAAATAAAATCACCACATCTGTAAAAAGTTTTTACAATTTTAATTTATTGTATGGATAAGATAATTCATAATCTAAAATGACAAACTTTTAATTTTCTATTTATACTAAATAAATATTACATTAAAAGTAAAACATATATTAAACATGTTTCTTTAAACAGGGCTTTACTTTCCGAAGTATAGAATGGATAACCCTGTATATTATATTACTGTTCTCGTGTTGAGAGAACTATATTATTATATAGTTGCAGATGACAAAAAGATATTATCTTTAAAATTGTATATTCTAAAATATACGGAGAACTTTGAAGAAATAACATAAAATTTATTGTTCGCAATCGCTGAAAATTGCCGATTATCTAAATTTGGAAATAAGTTAAATTGATGCATTATTGAAAGATTGACTAAAAAACATAATACAGATTAAGGATAGTAAAATAAACTTATAGAGGTTTATATCTGAAAACAAGCATTGTTCTTGAGAACGCAATTAATGTTTGCATGCGCAAATACGAATATTGAAATTGATGGAAATTATTCAAACATCAGCACTCTACGCAACATGAACAACAATTCGACTAGTATCAGGTGTGTGCTACTCTCTACTGGAGATTGATAAGATAAATGATACAAAGGCAATTGCCATCTAGTCTATTATACAAAAACACTCTTCCTACAATGTGAAGCAATATACTCATAGTCATTTGTCGACAGCGTAGCAATCACAAATTACTGAACTCGTACATTTGTTCCGATACGATAGTATTCCTCTATCGTATTATTATGATATACTGGCAAATAACTACTAATATTTGATGTCATAGAATAATAGTAAATTCTTCAGATTATTTTCAGTAGAGCAGCTTTAATTTTGTCCCATTATACGACTATAATATACATGTATATATATGTTATCAAAATTAGCAAAAGCATCTGTATCTTAACTGTTAGAAGATTTATGAGCGATTCATCTTTCTTACATATGCAAACATATGCTTTCAGTTAAAATTTTGGATTATTTAAAATAGAAGACTATTCGTATATAAAATACACAGGGTATTATATAGAAATTGTTCACCCATAGAGAATATACATAGATAATTTTAGTTGAAATTTGCATAATGAAAATGATGTATATGAATCCTTAACGAGAATTGACGCTCTCGAAGGGGGCATAGCAATAATACACAATACTATTCTCGTCTACTGTTATCAAGTAAAACCAGAGTAATCATCAAGCAAATATGTGTGTTCCAAATAGCAATATAGTCAGTGCTGGAATATGCCTTCAAGACATATATTTAAAATACCCTAGAATCAAGCTGACGATTTTACAATAGTTGTTGTTGAATAAAGCATAAGACACTATTAAATATCCAAAGATATATCTATTGCAATAATACTGTAATTTTGATATTGATTCTGCAATTAATTTTGATATTCAACTATGAATAAGCATGCAGCAATTTCCCCTATCAATAAAATATTGGATTGTCAGGACGCATCTTTCAGCGAGCTTCCTAATTCCTCGTTCAGAAATGGAGCTGTCTTTTTTGGCAAAGAACCAAACAAGGTTTAGCATCATGTGAAAGGAATGTCGTACCACGCAAGGAGTTTTGAAGAGAGTGAAGCAAGTGGAAGTCTGATGGTGCAAGGTCAGGCGAGTATGGTGAGTGTAGCAACAGATTCCATCCAACCTCAATTTTATTTGACGGATTTTTTTGTAATAGTAAGGTAGAAATCGTTGAAAGACAAAGTGTGAGACTTTAACCCACTAAAACCACCTTACTTGATCACATTTATGTATCTCCGCACGGAACCGTCATAACGCATTACTTCGTGAGGCAGGGATTAATCGGAATCACTACTCTAGGGAATTATTACTATCGTTTTCTTTCCCGCTCATCAAGACGTAGTCTTCTTAGGACTGTTGTTGCAAGAATTTCGACAGCCTCCCAAGCCGTCTTCGAGTCCAACATCAGCGTCACTACATTCTACGATACTATCGATCTGCCAGGGCACTTCTGAGCCTCTTCACCTCTCCGCATTAAATCGGGCGCAATAAAAGGACACTTGCTCAAGGCTCTCCACCATCCCGTCAAAAGAAGGGTACATTGGGCTAGAATTCAATTTAAAACGGTATTGATAAGCCCGAAAACATCCGTATTTTGTCAAAAATTTGTATAATTAATAACCATCATCATCGTGTCGTCGATATATTCACAGATCCACCATCGAGATGAGACGGTGAGCATTATCCCAACGATTTTGCCACTTTGTCTTGAACTCATTTCTTTGAGTATTATCCCCACTTCTCGTCCTGTACAACAGAGTTCTATTACTCAAGTAGTCTTCTATATTATTCTGGTAATATAATCTGGAACACCCATTGAGACCACGACGTCAAGGATGCAATCCCATCTCGTCGAGTTAAAGGCATTCTTCACATCAAGGGATATAATTGCGCCGTACTTATTTGACGGGTGATCGAATGTGTGAGTGGTCTGGCGTTTTCGTGATCGAACAAAACTCTTTTATGAATACCGAGCACCGAACGTTTGATGGATTCGTTCAAACTGTGCAATTGCCGATAGTATACTTCTGAATTGATTGTTTAATTCCTTGGAAGAAGCTCAAAAAATACGATTTCTTAGAAATCCCACTACACTGAAAGCATAACCTTCCTCTGATGAATATCCGCTTTCGATTTCGTTTGAGGCGGAACGCCACGCCGGGACAAGCGTTCGACTTCTCATTGTAGTTATAAATCGTTTCAGAAAAGAATTGTTTTCCTCACGTTTTATAAGCGGGTTGCGGATGTTTACACTGGTTTGAGTCAAGTCATGCTTTTATTTTGTCGTCATCAACCTAGGTTTTTCTTCCTGACCGAGAGGCGTCATTGAGATCAAAGTCACCAGCACAGAATTGCGTGACCCATCATTGGTATTGATCCTCTTGTTGAGAATTGAGACCGCAAACTTAATGCAACTTTTCACAAGCTAGCGCGCATTCTTCCATTTACGGAAGTGAAACAATAAAATATAGCAAAAATGCATTGTGTGGATGTCCATCTTCAACTTGTCGTAAAATCCGTGGAAAATAAACAAAATGAATGAATTTTTTTTCAAAATTAAACTGAAACTATTTCTTATTAAGTGATATATTAATTAAATACGAGTAGATGCAAATAACACTAGTACTCCCATCTGTTACGACAATGCAAAACTTTAAATATTTATACTATGAGCTTATTTATTATAGACCTGAAATAAGTATATTATTAAGAAGAATATTGTAAAAAGAAATTCTAATCATAAATATTATTCCATAGTCGAAATGTTAAGCTTCTCTATACTTCAAATAGAAAAAAAAATGTAGCATTTTTGATAATGAAAAAAACAGAAGCTTTTTAAATTTGTCTATCTACATTTTCTGTTTCATCTAAAATATTTATGAATACATTGTGTATGTGTGTATAAATGTGTAGATTGTTCCTAACAATTGTAAAATATTGTACATTCGTCAAAAAATACCTTGGGAAATAAATTCAAACTTTTTACCTTTCAGCCCGTAAATTTATATCCTTATATCCTTGACCATTCTAATTTTTCAGTTGAAAAATAACAAGATGGGTATATTCTTACTAACTTAAGCGAATTGAATACCTTATCATGGACTAACAATCAGCATCTTTACAAAATTATAATATAGTCCTGGCCATTTTAAGATAGCACTACTTAATATTAACCATAAATAAAGTTCAAATGGAAATTTTCTCATCACGTTCTCGCCAAATATGTCTTCGAGACCTGTCCACATCAATTTCTATGCAAATTTCTTCTTCCCAGCAATACCGAATACTAATGATATAACAAGAGTTTAATTTAAAAATTAATTTTCATGCTACTTATCTCATCAAAATTTTGATTTTATTTTAATTATATTTACGATTAATAAACAAATTTTATTATGTTATCTTATCTTTATTATTTAAATTTTGCTTGTTACTTTATTTTTTAATATATTGTATAAGAAGGAATAAAATAACAAAACTACATATATTTCTGTATTTTAAAAATCAAAGTGTTTTGTTATAATAAATAATAATATATAATATAAAATGATAATTAAGCTATATTTTTATTAATACGGAGAACAATTGAATTTCTATAATGAATTTCTGTAAAATATCCTTATCTTCGATCGGATAATAATGAATTTCTGTAAAATACAATATTATAAAACTAAAATATTAAAAATTTTATGCCCAATGACTTTAAACATGCACCCATGAACTAATTCCTTAAATTCGAATTTTTTCTATTCGACTGAACGTATATAATTTTCCGTAAAAATAATTGCAGAATAAGGATTATAAGCAAAGGTTCTTCTGTATTTGTATATTGAAAGGATATGTAGAAACATCTAACTGGCATCGTTTATTGTATGGATTGTTTTGAACATAAAAATACTTTAGAATATAAAAAATGAATATTTAGTTACATACTTTTTAAAATGGAATCTTTGATAAAATTGTATCAGTACTTACCATCAATTTATAAGTACATAAATTAACAAGGATACAAAAAAGTCTATTCTAACTTGACTGATTTTTTTTTTGCAACAATTTTATTTTATTTTCCTAATGTTATCCCCTTCAAAGTAGTTCCCTTACATAATTGTAAATCGGCGAAAGCGTCGTTTCCACTCTTCCTAGCAGTGGTTGAAAGCTTCAACCGGTATCGGCTTCAGCTAGGTAGTTACACCGTTTTGGATATTATTGACAGTGGAAGGGAGACACTTTTGGGTGTAGATCACAGCACCGATACCAGAAGTGGCCTACGGGTCTTGGCAAACCCGCGGTCCTGAGCTGATCTAGCAGTTCGAGAAAATTGCAAGTTTCCTTACTGTATCTCTTTCAGTTAGCTCATCGAGTGAAGAGTACTTACCAGAAACTCTTAAAACCAGAACTAACTCATACCACAGGGCCGGTAACCCCACGGTAATACGTTTGCCGTGCCCTGCCAAGATAAGGAGCCTTTCGGTGAAATGTGGGTGTCTGCGATTGTCACCTACATCACGGATATAGTTTTCGGACTGGAGCTGAGGGTGGCAGGTTTAGGTAGGATTTTCCACTAACAGTTAGGGTAACTAGCTTGTAACTGGTTCTTGACTATTAGCAAATAGACCTTCCTGTGATAGATGCAGCTGGTTAGAGGCAGGACCAGGCATTTGCACAAATGTTCGTTGAGTAATCAGAGAGCGGTCTGCTGGTTCAGGCCGCTTACTGTAGGAGTTAACGGATTGTTGAATGTTTGCCTGCTTCATGCATAGGGCATGGAAGATTGTTAAGAAAAAATGATAAAAATGAAAAAGCTGAAGAAGGTAAAGAAGATGAAGAAGATGAAGAAGATGAAGAAGATGAAGAAGATGAAGAAGATGAAGAAGATGAAGAAGATGAAGAAGATGAAGAAGATGAAGAAGATGAAGAAGATGAAGAAGATGAAGAAGATGAAGAAGATGAAGAAGATGAAGAAGATGAAGAAGATGAAGAAGATGAAGAAGATGAAGAAGATGAAGAAGATGAAGAAGATGGAGAAGATGGAGAAGATGAGGAAGATGAAGAAGATGAAGAAGATGAAGATAGATGAAGAAGATGAAGAAGATGAAGAAGATGAAGAAGATGAAGAAGATGAAGAAGATGAAGAAGATGAAGAAGATGAAGAAGATGAAGAAGATGAAGAAGATGAAGAAGATGAAGAAAATGATTAAGATGATGATGAAGAAGATAAAGCAGATGAAAAAAATGAAGACGAAAAAGAAAATGAAGAAGAAGAAGAAGAAGATGAAGAAGTAGAAACAGAAGAAGAAGAAAAAAAAAGAATGTCCCAAGCAGGAAATCAAAGAAGAATGTGTTAGATTGACGCGAGCTGGGTCGATAAAGCGTTGGTTTAACGAGCTAGAATATCGATTGAGATGCGTGCAACTATCTGAATCTAGTTAACTAAGCAGGCATAATCCATTACTTGACAGTCTGTTTTGCACGTTGATTAGGCGTATCTCAATCCCTACGGTCAAATAACATTACACTAAAAAAAATATCGATAGTATCGAAATGACGTCATTTCAAATAGAACCACAAAAAACCACCAAAACTCGTATTGATGGAGACAGTTATGTAACAGGAGCGCTATCGTTGTGAAGTATGCAAGTATCTGCAATGTCTGATCTGACGTGAAAATCTATTTTTCTGAGCATTTTAAGCAGCTCCAATATTAATCGCTGGTCTGATCTTGAGCGCAGTTTGTCTTCCACTATTTTTTAGACGTTCAAAAATGCTTTATAGCACCGAAAAACTTGTACTCTTGACAAGGAATGTTCTCCATCTTTTCGTAACTCTAAGTTTTGTATTTACCAACATTTATACAAACTTGGTAAGACTTTGTACATATTCTCAGTGATGCCATTCCCATTACTTCTCAGTCACACCTCTTATGTAATCTAATCAAAGTAGATAAATTTCCTTACCATCGATTATTAGTAAAAAAAAACTGTGATAGTAATATTTTATAAGTACTCAAATAGAAATTTTCATCTTTCAGATAATTTTATCGAAACATTTTAACTCTAGTAGATCATATTATTTTTATTTTGCCTTGAAATACGATTAAAACTGTAACTTTATTTATTTTCAATTAAACATACCTACAATTAAGATATTGTTGCTATAATAAAATAATAGTTGTGAAATTGTACTTGTATTATTATCTTTTTAAAATTATATACCTTCAATCGGAGCAGCATTTGAAACTTCAAAATTAGAGTTGTATCGATACTTTTTTCCGTGAAGTTTCTCTAAAAAATATCCCCTATTACCTATTTATTTTATTAAAATTATTAATGCAAAACACTAAAGGGTACTTATCAATATTCCATAATTTCAATAAACAACAGCACTTAATGAAAAAATAATTGAATATAGATGGGTAAACATATGCGAATGATAAAGAATATACAATATAAGATTGAAATGATAAAAAAATTGTTTGTAGTACAAAAAATACTCAGTCTTGTCATATTAAAGACAGAAAATTCATGCTCATCTTCCATCATCTTACATCTTGATAGTATGAAATATTGTAAGTCCTTGAAATTATCTTCAAATGTTCATTGTTTGTCAAAAAAATATGGAAAATAAAAATAAACAAATAAAAGAAAAAAGAAGTTTACCACTACACGCCACATTGAAATGGTCGAAATGTTCTTTAAGCGAAAAATGAATATGTTGAAAGCATGATATTTGTCAAGAAAGTTGACGAATCCTCAAAATGTGTACATCTTATCATAATAACGCTGAGTAATATTTGTAATATTCAATATAGAAACATACACAGTTGCATATGTGCCAGTTATAAAAATAATATTCACAAAAATTATTCAAATGATGATAAGCAGAACAATCACAAATAATTTAAATAGACTTCAAAAGTTACTATAATTTTTTTCTTAGCTATTTTCATTTATAAACAACATAAATATTATGGACTTTCTATTTTTATTATATGTTTTAAGGCTTTTTTTATTTTACTCTTGGGTTGTCGGAGTCTTATCTTTCGTAACAGATGGCTTTTGCCGTTTTTTCTTATTCTTATATAAAGAAATAGACTTTATAAAATACAGACAAAATACGTTATGGCTTTTCCGACAACTCAATAAATCCTAGGATAGTTCCAGAAGTACTCGATCTAATAAATAAAACTTAAAAATTTTGGAAATCTCAACAAAGTCTCATTTTAGCTTGATATACTTTTCCCAGTGATGTTCTATAACTTCGCTATCCTGTTTATAGTAAGAACCCTCGAGCTGCTCAAAATAGCCATTAATCTCTTCATTCTTGGCAAAGCTTTTTTGAGCTGATTTCCCCCTTCAGTCTATTGTTTTGTCAAATAATGGGTCCATATTGCATTCATGGTTATGAATCGACGCACAAACTCAGCTCTATTGCTGCGAAATATCGTCAAACATCCTAACGCCGCTGCTTATGTTCTATTGTGAGCAAACGTTACACATATTTTGCGCACAGCTTTCTCATATTCTCAGATGTACAGCTCTTTTTAAAATGCCTATTATGTCTACTAGCTGGCGCACTTTCAGTGTTGAGAAATAAAGATAAAAAAATATCTTTATTTTTCAACACTGAGATAACTTATATAAAAATAACAAGAAAACTTCAATATAACTTATTTCTTGAGTTAAAAGATGAAAAAGCAAATACATATACAATTTTAAGCTCTAATATTTTATACAAACCTTTAATTCGCTATATACTATTATGTTTAAATTTACATAGTTTCTTATTTATTTAGATACGATTTTTAGAAATTAAACTGTGAATATTAAATTAAAAATATTAAATGTTAAAGTTCTGCATTAGTAAAACGAACATTATAACAGATATTAGTTAACACACAGCTAAGATTTGTATTTGATTGTCTGAAGGGATGACTGATACACTATGAATATATACACGTACTCGAACATTAAAGTTTTAGGTATATACTTTCGGTCCAGTTATGTATCTAGTATATCACAAAATAGAATAATTTAATGAAATCTTAAAATTGTATTTTATGTTATGAAATTTCTTATTCAATTTAGTCGTAAGCTAATATCTCTCATACTATTTGTATAATTGTTTGAAGAGAGTGTACGGATATTGCATCTTCAAATATATCCTCAATTGAAATATGTCTGGTTATTTAAAAATAAAGACTGAGACTAGTTTTCAAGAACTTGCATCAACTAAAACTAAAGCTATTGTTCTATTTTCATATAAGCCTTATGAGATCAGTGCCATAATTCAATTACAAACTTACTCCTATGAACTTTTCACTCGAGTGGGTGCATGACACAATTACCCATTTGAGCTGTTACATAGAGATGCACCTGGTTAGTTTGTGTAAAATATGTTTTATGTGGTTATTTTGAAATATATAAAGTTTTATATTATTAGTAAAGTTGTAAACTTCCCAAATTACTTGTAAATATTTATGGTTGATTGTATATCTGCAACAAGAGATGCTTCGGTAATCAATGTTTTCACCTCAATTGGGTTCACACATTGTCACTACGAGTGCAGATTAACTGGTTAGCACATACAATAATTAATTACTGATTACCATTGCCAATTTTAATATTTGTTTTTGCATTATTATGAACGATGTTTACATAAATGTTTTCGGGTTTTTGGTTATCCGGTTCAACTTTTTCCATTTTTGACCTACTCGACTGTAAACTATTTGGTTCTATCTTCAATCTGTTTTTCAGAATTTCCCAAACTGGGACACTGATCCCGGCTATTTATCTTCCCTTTCCAACATACTATTTATTTGAATATATGCTGAAACGTTATGTATGTGTATCTGAATATTATGAATACTATTCTGAATTTCAGCATTATCCGTATTTGTATACATATGTAATAGTTGAATTGGTATAAAATCGAACTGATTAACTTGTTCAAATTAATCCAATATATTGACAAATTATAATTAATTTGAACATGTTGAATTTTCCTTTTGTTCGCGTAAATTACTAATGCAATGCGACTATTTATTCTTGCACATATTCATTCAAGCGATTACACTATGACTGGAATGCTTGTGCAATTTTTTTTCGGCGAATCTGCACAATTCTATTCACGAGCAAAATTCGTACATGCTGGCATATATATTGCGCTGTCAGACGAGCAAAAAAGAGGAAATTTTCTCTTTAAATCGTGCATTGCACATACGATGTAATCTAAGCTTTAGTATGTAGGTTTCTGGAGTTGCATGTAAAATCAGTGACTTTGATATGCATGTTAAGGACTATTCAGTCTGTGCTTCGGAAAGTAAAGGTAAATTTAATACACTTTAAATTCAGATGTTGATAAAAAAAAATTATTATTTTATTGCTTAGACCTTACCATTATGCATGGTCTAGATTAAAATTTTTAATTTATATCTTCAAATTTTGATTTATATTAAAATCTTTAGGTACAATCCAAAAAGAAAGTTAGTTATCATACAGCCATACGTGTAGTGCTCAGA
Source organism: Atherix ibis (assembly GCA_958298945.1). Taxonomy (NCBI): domain Eukaryota; kingdom Metazoa; phylum Arthropoda; class Insecta; order Diptera; family Athericidae; genus Atherix; species Atherix ibis. The sequence goes on along the minus strand of OY282609.1, from coordinate 11,227,234 downwards.
ATTGGTGGTAAGGGTCAATGGCACTGTCAGATCAAAATGGAGGACACGGTCTTTTTAGGTTATTTTCGATGACTTGTTCGGACATTTCGGGATGTAATTCGGCCATTAGCTGATCGATGTTGATTTTTAAATGCTCCTTTATATAACCTTATAAGATAAAGTGAAAATAGCGACAAATCGTTCGATACTGGAGGCATATTGAAATTACCAAATCTTGAAATTACGCGTTCTGGAAACTTTTTGTGTTGCAATGCCAAAAAAAACCTCATCGCTAAAGAAAATTTCGTTAAAAAAATCGGCATCCAAAACCCATTGGAGCACATGATGACCTGTATTTTTAAGGGGAATCTTGCTTACTCATACGTGATATAATAATACATTTTTTTATTGATATTGATTCATAGATGACACACTCTGTTTTTGCGCCATCGAAAATAGCAGTATCAAAAAATAGTAGTATTTATTCATTTTTCGAGATTATTATCCAATAAATTCAATTGACTTTCAATTTAATGTTCAAAAATATTTTGATCCCCTTTTGAATAGAGAATATCAATTATAATAGGTGAACTACAAAAAATAATCTATTAAAATAGTAGAATAAATTTTAAATAAATATTAGTATGGTAAAAGATACTCGTCGTTTTTATAGTAATTTCTGTCCATTCATTTAATAAAATTGCTTTCAGCTGGCATATACAGAACCAGGCTACAATCAATTTTTCAATGGAATTTCTCTAAAAAAAAAAATTATACATGTGGACTATTATTTTCAATATTTTTATCTATTTTAATATTTTTTGTTCGCTTACTAACACTTTTAAACTGCAAGTTATCGATTTCCCATTACGAAAATTGATGATTTGTTAAGTGAAAAAATGAAACGAATTTTGCCATGTTAGCTTTGCAGAAAATAAATATCTCAAAAAAATAAAAATACATTTCACGTTGCTCATACTCATACAAACCCTACAAAAAATTATGAGTACTCGTATCTATTTAAAATCTGAGAGCTTCTGCCTTTCATACAATGAGCAAGCGTTTTTTTTTAATTTAATCAAAAAAAAATATTATAGATAAAGCACGTAATTGGACGTTATAAAAACGTGAATATTATAAGCTAATAACGCTTCAATTTCAATTTCAAGAGATTTTCTTAACTTAAATATGCAAAGTAACGGTATCGAAAAGCATATGAAATGTCTACAATAGCTTCACTATCATCATCATCAATATCATTATTTCTTAAGTATTGTATATATTTTGATACAATATATAGTATCAAAATGTGAAAATGAGCCTTATTAAATAAATAGTAATAATAATAATAATATTTATCGACTATATTTTCAATTCATTATCCGATGAATATACATTAATTTGGATTGGTCGTTTAAATTCAAATAATCAGTGTATCTATTTGCGCTTAATGTAATAAAAAAAATTTTCTTATATAATTTTTTTCCTTTTTAAATAATAAATTGAATTTAAAACGGTTTAATATATTGTAAATCACACTTTTCAAAAGAAATTGTCATTAATTTTAAAATAAACAATTTTTTTTTTGAAAAATTTTTCCTTTTAAGGTAAATACACCATACTTTTGAAAAACGCAGATAATCTTTTAAGAGACAGGACCTTAATAACAGAACGTTTGTCTTACTGAGAATTTCCTGTAATCTTTAACATTTCATTTATAAGATAAACTAATTATTAAAAATATTTCCAATCTAATTTCAAATTGAAAATGTAGAAAATATTTTATTGTACATAAAAATGAAATGAACATTTTATTAAAAACTTTTTTTGCACTCAGTTATTTGTTGAATTATATATTCATATAATTAAAAAATCTACATTAATGACTTTATCTTACTATCAGTAATTAGAATTGTAACTAAAGCTTTAGTATTTTCTTTACTAAAATGACGTATAATAAGTACTTCTTGTTTGCATGCTTCAATAAACAAGTACAAATATGCAAAGATTGTAAAGATTATATAAGAAATTTCCCATTTCGACTAAATTTAATGCGTGTCTCGTGTCATAAGATATTACCTCATTTGTATAAATTCACATAACTTTTCACAAATGAAAGTTTGCATGAACATATACATATATCTGATCCCGATTTTGATCCTCAACATGAACAAAAACTCAAAATAACTTACGTAGCAATTAATTGAAAAGTTGACAGAAAAAGTTCCTAACAAACTATTTATGTACATTCGCTATAATATGGTATGACTATTCAACTTGAGAAAATTTTAAGTTTTTTCCAACATACGGGTATTTTGGGTAGTAAGGAAATTAAATTTATATAACGATGATATTATAAAAGAATAAAAATTTTACTGTTGGTTTTTATATTTAGTAAAATTTTTACTATTTTAAGGTACCATAATAAAGTACTTACTGTATCAAAAATATATGGTAATTTTTTTGCTTTTTTCCTAAACAAAAATATAAAAAGAAAATTGTTTAAGTAATTTCAATTTTTTTTTTAAATGTTTTATTTATTGTAAAAAAAAGTACAACTTATTTAGTTATTCACTACGATTCTATAAACTATCTGCAAAAAAAAATTAATTGGAAGATACTTATACTTAATGATGAGACAACATAGAAAAAGCAACAAAAAAAAGCAAATATTTATAAAGACTATAAAAAGCTGAATTACTTCCTTTTAAAGCAGAAAACCACAAAATATTCAATAGCATAAAAAAAAAAATCAATAGGAACAGAGAGAAAAATCTGTTATATTTCAAGAAGGAAGTTTTATGGAACAATGAAAAGCAATAAGATATCAATAATATATGAGTTCTACTATAGCGACTGTATAGTTGGTGACCCAAATTCGTATTCATATAAGAACTGCCAAAAAATTTTCATTGTTATCATTATTTGAGTGTAAATAACAACCTCGATGAGATGAATCCACTCAATAGGATTTGATCCAAGAACCAAAAAAAGGGGCGAATCTATTGATATGAATCGACCAAATTGTCGTCATTATTCCAATTTTCGTCTGGTGATTCACTTCATACTCAAAATTGCACAAGTTGAGATACTTAAGATTGACTACTCTAGATGCTTTGTACATACCATATTCATAATCTTCAAAAAATAACGAACCGAAAACAAACTTATTACGTATTATAGTTTATTTATATACTCATAAGTATATTATTTCTTGTTATTTTTATATTTTTTATTTATGATAAAATATACAGATACAAGAAAAATCTCAAATAGACTATAATATGATTATATCTATATATTGTACAATATAAAAACTAATGAAACTAAAAAATTGGTTTTTACTTTTTATAACTTCAAATTCCTATATCTGAGTATTAATCGAGTACTATGAATACAATTTGGAAATATACATATGCATTGGCAAAACTTCTAGATCACATTTAAATTAATTTGGATTCGATACAATATTTTTTATTCTCCAAAATTTTTAATACGTATAATTTGTATATTTTCGTTTTAAAAAAAAACTTCTTTCTAATATAGTAATTAAAATAATTTTTTAAATTTTTATTTTTGAATTTTTTATTTTCTTTTTTTTAACTTTTATTTTTTATTTTCTTTTTTTTTTCTACAACTACACATAGTAAGAAGCAGATTTATATAATATTCGTAGTAATAATTAATTAACATTAATAGTTGTGGGGAGTAAAACACCTATTGAAGCTTCTCCTGCTTAGTATTTTAATAAATCATGCGACCAGTGACGCTTACGTCTTCGATGGGTACTTCTAGAAAATTAAGTGGAGAATAGTTTTTGAACAAGAGTATTAGTATCATTGGAGACACGGTAATGGAACTTTTTATAACGAGACACAACCTCATCAAAAACAAATGGGACTATAAGATCACGATGAATAACAGAATTGCGATCATTTATAAAAAGTATTTGAAAGGCTCAGAAAAGGGATTTCTCTTGTCAGATTGAACATTGCAGACATTTATATGAACGAATTTTTGTCGTAACAACCCCCTATTAATCTGATATCAGTACTTGTGACTTTTTTTGTTCGCAAATATCAAAATACACTTGAAAGGATATCAATTAAAAATAAAATAAAAAGTCTCATTACTTTTCTGCAAAATCTGGTACTTTTAAAATTATGTGGTTAATCTGTTCCCTTATTTAATATTATTTGATATGTTGTAGTCATAGAATTTTCATAAATATTATCAATTTATACAAATACAATATTTAATATGATTAAAAATTTTCATAAACAATATTTAATTAAAACAGAACATTTTCTTCAAGAATTTCACAAATAATTTAACAAATACATGTAGGAATATTCCTTAGATTAAATTAATTTAAATAACAAAGGAAAGAATGTAAGAAAAACAATTTAAAATATTTGTTTTTATTATCAGACTATATCGAACATAATTATACAATATTAGATAATAAAGAAGAGTCTCTGTCTCTATCGTCATCGTCAAATAAGCGGAGATGTTTTAATATTGTACATTTTTATTGAATTGACATTTTGCATGCATAAAATATCAGAAAATTATCTCACTCCCTTCATAAATTTCATTTCTAATTTAAATAAAACGCTTGACGCTCGAATCTTATTTGAATTTTAATTTCTCTTCCAAACATCAGAAGAAAATTTTGTTTTGTAAAATTTACAGAAAATACTAAAAGCAAATACTATTCGAATTTTAAGTCATATTAACGCGAACATAACCACAACGTTTCAACAAAAAAAAACGGGTCATACCATGTTGGATAGAGAATTTTTTAAATAACTTAAGAGTAAACATGGTATTCTGTCTAGACATGAATATTGCTCAAGAATTTTCTATTTTAATATTTTTCGGCGTCCCCTAGTAACTATTCAACCATGAGCATATATAAAAAATATTTTGATAATTTTATTCGCGATGGATTTATTATCGCGAATCCAAAAATTCATTATTGATTATTTTTGCTATAAAATGTTCAGTGTTTATGATTACAAAATAATGGTTAGATAGTTATAGAATACAAAAAAAGTTAAAATCTGCTTACAATTTAAATTTGTTTCAAATTTCAAATGTTATCTACCACTACATATAATTTGTAACAAGCAGATTTTGTAAGGTAAGATACAAGAATATGAAGACATGTAAGGGAAAACAGCCATCGACGTTTTCTCCAATAACTAGATAATTTACGTGTATTTTATAAATTCAAAAAATCGCAAGGCCATTGCCGTTTAATCGAACGATTCGGGATTGTAGGGTTTAAATTCTTAGTCGAACCCAAAGTTTGCATCCGTATGTCCCTATCGGTTTCATTACCGTATTGTTTTTTTTTTCAAATAAATTTTTCAAACTCCTTGTGTAAAAAACAATTCACTACGTAAATCTAATAAGCCTTTATGAATTACTCGTAAATTGCTTTCACATACAAAATCTTATCATATTTATTTCATTTATAAGTATTTTAATAAATATTAGGTGTAAGGGAAAGTTGTCGTTTGTGAATACTTACACTTTTATGCATTGTCGGTCCTTAAGCTTAGATAGACGATCTAAAAGTCAAATTTCACCTGACAGTGTAATATATGCGAAGGTTCGCCGAAAACAAAGTTTGTGTATTTGGCGATCAGTCTAATCATGGTGTAATCGCTTGAATGAACATCTGCAAGAATATTTTTAGGCGTGCATTATTTATTGGTGAATTCTCTAGTTGGTCAGTTCTGTTCTTATTTTATTTACTTTGTATTGTGAATGACGTTATCATATTCATTTATTTATTTTGATTATTTCAATTTGAAAATGTAGTTTAATATTAATTTCAACATTAATATTTCATGTTCCACTGGTACTGTCATTTTATTAAACATATTTATAAATTATACGATAACGATTTTTCAATACACACTACATTTACTTTTACTATTATTAAATAAAATAAATACGAATGAATGAACATGCAGCCGCACAGTAAATATGGGAAATATCAAATGTAACATATATACATATATAATATATCTGCGAGCAAGCACGATTAAATTATGTATAGGTTCGCCAAATTCAACCTTCTATATCCTTGCTACAAGGAAAATTTGTGCGCCTACGCGAACTTTTTGATTTGACAACACGGTATAATCTAGGCTTTAGTAAGAATTTTGTCTGGACTGAAACCGGTTTGATTAGCATATGATAGATGATTTATAGAAATTTTTCAAAACATAAGTGAAGAAAAAGTCCACTTAAGACATTGTACACTGTATAAGTTCTAAACAGATAAAAAACGCAGTACAGGCGGCAAAAATCGTATGTGAATTGTTTGGGGAGGCCGCAGTAACAGCTCGAACATGCCAAAGACGGTTTTCAAAATTTTATTCGGGTGACTTTTTTTTTAAGATGAACCCAGATCAGGAAGGCCTTCTTAGGCCTTCATCTTTTTTTGAAAGATGAACCCAGATCAGGAAGGCCTTCTTTTTTTTGAAAGATGAACCCATATTTACTTCAGTAGACGTAACCTTCAAGGTTGGAATTCATTACACAACTGCTTTCAATAACTTAACTTAAATTAAGGGAAAAAAAATAATGGATATAATTTCCATATGTTGTTCGAATTTTGCTCGTCGCAAAACGGAGCCGTTTTTGCACCACTTTTTGACTGGAGATGAAAAGTAGATAGTTTGCAAGAACGTGGTATGAAGAAGATGCTATGTATGTTTACAGTGGGGAAATTCCTCCGTCTACAGCAAAAGCAGGTGTGCATCAGAAGAAGGTTATGCTGTGATTTTGGTAAGACCGCAAGGGTGGAATACACTATGAGTTGGTGAAAGGAAGTGAAACCGTTAATGCTGATCGTTATTGTACGTAACTTGATGTGTTGAAGAGCAAAATTCAACGTAAACGTCTAGCTGTAGCCAACATAAATGTGGCAAAAAGCATGTGTAGAGTTTGGTTGAGAAATTTTACCCCATCCCCCATATTCTCCTGCTATCACACCAACGGACTACCGCCTATTCAGTATGATACAAATCTTTCTTAATAGAAATGAGTACACAAATTTTGAGTGTGTCCAAATGGCAGCGGAAAACTATCGCGCCTCCAAAAGCGAGGATTTCTTCCCCAGGGGATTGGATAAGCTGCGAGAACGCTGGCAAATACTTTTCACGAACGAAGAAAATTATATTTAAGATTAAATTTTAAATCAAAAATGAAAAAAAAATTATTTTCTTAAGACAGAACATTCCTTTGCACCTAATACTGTGAGTTAAATTGTAATATAAAATTCCATTTGTTAATTAAATTTGTAATTTAATTAAATTAAACTCTATATTTTCAAAGATATTTTAGAAAAAGAAATTTAATAATTCCTTTTAAAAAATCACATTTAATAAAATAAACTCAATTTTGTATAATTGAAAATAGGAAGAAGAAAAAAACATTCGTCAAAAACTCGTACTTGAAAATAAATAATTTGAAATATAGCAAGGACATAAATTAAATCACCAAAACCGAAAATTAAAGCCATAAAACAGAATGGAATGGAATTATAGAACAAAATGAACGACAAAAATTTTTTAATTAAATGAATGACAATAGATCAATTTGCCTTGATGAATGATTAAACCTGGTTAATAGGATTCGGTTAGCATATTCCAACTGTTTTCTGACAAGACCCCCACTGATGCTAAAATACTACTCCTAGAGTATCTATATTTTTCTCCTTTACTCATTTAGTATTATCAACCATCTACTTTAATGTGAGACTATATGATGGGAGTTGCTATAAGCCCACCGTAATAAATTGTCCTGTCAGAAACACTCAGACTCCGAGACATAGGACTTTATTTCAGGTCATAATGAAACTTTTCATTATAATCTAACCAATAACTGCTATAATGAATGAATAGTGACAATATCGAAATTATTGTATCATGACAAATAATTGCTATCGATAAATATTATGTAATGGCATTTTCCTACAAAATACTATTGAAATACTAATTATTAAAAATAACATACATCCACATGAAAAAAAAATACCAAATCGACAGTAAAAATTCTTCAATCTCAACTAATCAAATACATTTGTTGAAATTTTTTTTAAATTTTTTGTTAATAAGTAAATTGTGGTTATTTCCAATTTATTGAAATGTTTATATGCTTTGCTCGTATTTCTGCCTGTGTGACTTTACCTTTTATTGAAAATAAATTAATACAAAAAATATTTAATAAAAATGGACATTTTTAATTACATAACTTTATAGAACAGAAATTAATTTTCATTATTTGTAAAAATACCTACTACTATAACAACTAATTCGTTTTACAAAAATATATGAAAAAATCTAGAAAATATTTAAATAGCAACAGAAATTAAATCAGTTGGAAATGAAAAAAAAACAAGTTTTTTGGAAATGTTCTGTAAAATCCTTTTGTAAGATTGTTACGTTAATATTAAACTAGAAAAAGTTATAATAATAAAATGAAAATTGATTGATTGATTTTTTGTTAAATACCAAAAACATTTTGATGGAAAAGATTTCTTTTCTAGTCTCTTTTTAAACTGAATATCAAAAAACCAACTTTAATTTTTTTCATATCAATTATTAATTTTTGGTTCTTTAGAAAAATTTTCTTCGGATGATATTTCATACGTTATAATCTCATTGTTTTTAGATTTATTGTAAGGAAAATATTATTTGAAAAATAAATGAAGATTATAGTAAAATAATATTATATAGGACAGATTTATTCAATAAAAAAATCTGCACCTATAAAATAGTAGTTCTCCTATTTCGCACATAAAAGATGAAGAATATCTAGAAACCAGAAAAGATCTGTGACAAAAATTTAAAAATCTAAAGACGACATGTTTATATTATATGTTCTCGCATAAAATAAGATTACAAAATGTAAAATATTACAAACACCTCCATAACAGTGCAGAATTTGCATCTGTTCGATAGCAACATGGTGAATTATTATTAGGTCATCTGCCGACTTTCAATTTGCCGCTTTGGTGATTTCAGCCATTTGGAAGATGAAAACATCAATTTATTCTTACAGCACCCCAAATCATCGAACTGAAAATTTAACTATAAAATTGCAGAACAACAAAACAGTATATTGCTAATAGAAATTTCGGTATCTAAAATTTAGAAGAGACCAACAGTTCCAAGTTCAAATATAAAATCAAATAATTTATAATTGACCATGGTTAATGGTAGTCTTCATGTAAAAAATCCTACAGAAATTTTGATTAGTTTATATCCTAAAATGTTTTCAAATTTGCTAATATAAGAAAAACAATTCGTAAAGACCAAAAATATTGTATATACAAAATCTTCTTGCTATATTATCTCAGAATTTTTTACTGAAAAAATTTAGTTGAACAATTTTTGAGCCTTTATAAAATAATAGGGAATAACGAATCTCCTTAAATGAGGAAAAGTTTACGCATAGTTGCGTCCAAGGGTTTATATCGAAATGAAGAGCTAATATAATCAAAATCTTGTTTGTATTGCATATTGACAATAATTACAAGTCAGTCGAAGACAAAAATTAAATTTACTATCTGTGAGTGATATGAAAATGCCACCCAAAATTTGACGCTATTTTTTTTAGTTTCATAAAGGTGCCCTGAAAATCAAAATACAATAACACTTAATGGTAATCTTACACACGCAAGCAAATGTGCTTAATTTCGACAGCAACAAAAATAATAAATTTCCTTTATGTTGTTGCAGTAGTTTATAAAGGGTTTCCCAAGTTTTACGCAAGAAGTAAATGACTCATGCCGTAATTGAGGTGTTTCTAGGGCTGTATGGCATGTGGCACCGTTTTATGGAAATCTTACAATTTAGGCACAAAAAAACTGGTTTATCAAAAATTCCCACCCAACAGTAACACGTCTGAATGTATTTGTTTCTCAACAATCACTCTTGGATGTTCTGAACGGTAAATGGGACAATTTTGTCGATTAACCAAGCCATCAAAATGAAAATGAGCCTCGTCGCTGAAGATATATTGTTCGAAAAATCAACATCCACTTGTTTTTGTTCCATAATACATTCAACAAACTCCATTCGCTGTGCGTCGCCAGTGTGATTCAGTTATTGAGTCAATTGAACTTTGTAAGCATGAAGACACAAATATTTCGGAAAAATACGTAATAGGGAGCTTCCCGAAATGTCCAATTCATGACCACTGTACCGAATTGATGTTCCTAGACTCTCAGCAACAATCTTACAAACTGCTTCAATGTTTTTTTTTGAACGACCTGTTAAAGGACGGCCAGAGTATTTAAGATCACTCCTACATTTTTTATTAAACTCTTAAATTAATCTCTTCACAGTTGATGAAGTTAAATATATATATTTTCGCCTATATTTTATACGAAAATTGCGAACCAAAGCTGCAAAACCTTCATTATTTTTAAAATATTGCTCAACAATGAAAACTCGTTGTTCTTTCGTGTAGATCTCCATTTTTAATAACCCTGAACTGTCACCTGTCACACTGTCTTTTTTTCGTTGGCAACAATTTACCACTCATATGGCGCAAAATTGAAATCTTTCGTGAGATTTGGGACACCCTATATATTAAATAAAAGCTTTAATATTTTTTTTTAAAAACAGGAAAAAAATTTGTTTGCATAAAAAATTCACTTTTTAAAAGATTTGAAGTTTCAGGTCATTTATTTTACATTCAACCATAAAAAATATAATAAAATGTTTATTGTTACTCATTTTCAAATTTTTACTAAATTATTGAATTTTGTAATTGTTTTTGTCATCTAAATTATACACTTGTTTTTATCAAACTTAATTTATTTGTTCTTTCCATGTTCATATATATGTATATAACTTTTTTGTTGTTAAGATTTGTTCAAAATATTACTTTATCAAAATTTGTTTAAAATAAATTGATTTCAATCATTTTCTTTATTACTATGGGTATTATTATTACTATTACTATTATCATTTTAAGAAATTATTCGTCCACAAAGAAAAAATTAACAAAATTACAAAACTTTTTTTTTTATTTATCATTCATTCTTTTTTTCCATTCGTTCTAATTTTCCAGCCATAAAAATTAAAAATAATTATGTATTTGTTATATTTATTTATAAAACTGACAACTCACACCAAACTATTTATGCAAATATATTTACAATATTTTCTGTATTTTTAATTATTATAGTACGTTTGTGTATGGAAATATTGTATATTCGTAAATAGCAAAGGATAAACTTTATCCTATTTTATTTTCAATATGATATTGATAGAAACATTTAAAATAAAAATACATAATTTTAAAAAGTTTTGAATTGATTTCTTTGAATAGTTAATAAATTTGTGAAAAAGTTATTGTCGTATCCATTTATTTGGCAAAAATGTATATTTTTTTTCAATTAATATTAAATTTTCAAAATATTTTAATTTAGTATCAGTAATATATATTTTTAACAAAAAAAATGTACAAAATAAATAACTCCACTAATAACAAATTAACCAATCAGAAAATATTTAAAAATGAATATTTATTTTTGAATGTATGTACTTTCAATTATCCAGAAGAAAAAAAAAATCAACAATATTGCCCTAAAAAATGTAACTGGTGGCACAACAGTGAAGAACACAAATACAAAATATAACTGAAAACATAAACATATTTATAGTTGAGTATTATTATACAAGCAAATATTTAAAATGGAATTATTTTCACTTTATAAGTAAAAAAAAAAACTAAATTAAAAAAGAACATTTCTTTAAATTTTAAATTAATTGATGATAACCTAATTGCTGGAAATGAATACATATTTTCATATTGATATAAAAATTGTTTGTTGGAATTTTTTTTTATTTATTTTAAAAGTATAAATGAAAAACTTAAAGAAAATAGAAAAATTACTCCTATATAATATACTAAGAAAAATGGAACGAATATAATTAATTACCACGTTTATACTTTGTGCATAAAATTTAATCTAAATTGAATAATTTCGATTAAATACTTTTAGTAATAGTTGTTCAATTTAATTATTTTATCTTGTCATGAATTTGTGTGTTATAGATAAAACATAATTTATTTGCTTTAATTACATTCAATGCAATCGCTAATAATTTTTCTATACTATTTTTTAACATAATTTTAGATGAAAGATTAAATGCAATTTTCTAATTCATTTTTGATGTTTTTTTTGTTTGCTTTTATTTTTAATGAACAAGTATAAACGTGGCTTAATCACATGGAAAGTTATTTTTCACATTTAATTTTTACATACTAACAATGAATGAATATTATTTTTTCTATTAATTTTCTTTCTTTTTTAAACAAAAAAATTTTTTTCTATAATCTCACATTTATTTATTAATAAGCTAAGAAATAAGAGTAACAATCAGCTGTAAATTATTTTATTGCAACTATAATAGCTGTCATTTCAATTGTAAAATGAATTATGTAAAATCAAATGAAATTTTCCAAAAGAAAATTTTCGCTTACATTATTTTGAAAATATTGTGAATTTGTATTTTTTCAATTTTTTTTTTAATCTTATTTCGATTTTTTTTTTTAATTTTAACTTTTGTTGAGGAATTATTCTTGTCCGTTTTTCACTTATTGCAAATGTTGTTTCAAATAAATTTCTTCATAATGCATGACATTACACGCCTGGTAATTCTTTATAAATTAATATATTGTTGTTGTTGTTGTTTTTTTTTAAATTCCCCTTTAAAAAATTTACAAATATTTGTGATTGATTTCTACTTAAAATCACTTAATTTTTGCGTATGTATCGACTTTTTCATGGAACCAACTGTAATATTTAGCAGCAGTTATTTGTGTTCCATTAAATGCTTTCCATAAATTATCAGGTGATAGTGTTCCGCTGGAAATTGACAAAAAATAACAGGATTTAAATAATGTTATAATTTTTTGTTGGTGATTTAAAAATGATTTTTAGTGTGACTATAATGTTATAAAGAGAAATTGTAAAGTTCATAGAGTTGATGAATGGAATATTATTTAAAATTTTTGTACTAAAAACAAGAATTGAACGACTTTTTTTCCAATTTTATTTTAAATTGTAAATGAAATTATGTTTTAAAATTGTTTCAGATAAAAGTTAAGATAAAATATTGAAAAAATACAATATTATCAATCTGAGTACATAAACAATGAAAAAGCAGCGAAAACATTCGAGCAATTATGATTTTTTATATTTATTATATGGGAGATAAAGTCTTAAGAAAATAGAAAATAATACTATATCATTTGAAATTACCATTAATTGGTATTTCAATAAGAAAAATATATGTGTCGTATATCACTTCAAAAACAAGCAAAAAAATTTGAAAAATTAGAAAAAAATACAAAAAATTGTGTTGAAGAACGAATTGAAAAAGAAATAATTATTCTTAGATATATATAAATGCTCGTTGACGATTAATGACAAACTTAAAAGTGGGTAGTAAATAAACTACATTTAATAGCACATAAATTTTTTTTTTAGTTATCAGTAAATGTTTTTATATACTTTATGACAAAAACATAAAAAATACTAAAAATTATGATGAAAAATAAAATAAAAATATAAGTCCAAACAATATATTTTCTTAAAGACTTACACGAAAACTTTAGTTTTAAAGAAATCGCAACTACTATGGTAAGCGTTCACCGAAGTACTCCACGCCGTTATTGACATATCTTGAATTTTCTTAGGTAGCCCAGGAGCATATTGTTCAATCTGGAAAAAGGATTACAATCGTTTAGATCACAATCAAATAAATATATATATATGGAAACTTACAAATTCAATAACAGCTGGTGATTTTTTGCCCACAAACTCACTTATTGATTCACCTAGATTTACTAAACTGTTAATAACAGTTTTAAAAATATCACTAGATAAATCAATGTACGGTTTTGTTATTGTTTTTGTTTTATCATAGTAAATAGGTGTATTATTTTCAGCCCATTTATAGCCTCTAGCACAGTTGGACATTGTCTTGTACCAGGCCGTCTCAACATATGGTAATGCACCAATGTCGCCAAGGAATTTTCCAGTAACGGACTTTTTAAAAACACCTTCATGTGTGTTGTAATCAAAAATGATTGTAGCACCAATTGCACCTAACAAAAATAATGAACCCAATGTCCACAAACAACATGATGAGGATTTGTTTGTTGATTTTTTCTTATTTGTTGATTTCTCTTGGATTTGCTGTACATGTAAAAAAAGAAAACCAAAAATTATTAATTTTATTATAATTTAAATAGTTAATTTTCATTTTTAAATATTCGAATGTTTTTTCGATTGTTTACCTTTTTTGGTTGCTGTTTGTTTGGTTTGGTTTTATTGCTTTTTATAGTTTGTACCATTTTTGATATTTATTTATTGTTTTTTCTTATTTAAAGGATATTCTAGAGTAAAATAATGTTTTTTTTTTAATTTATTTATTACTGTCTGCCGTAAGTTAATAATTAAGTATTTTTAACCGATTAGTTAAAAGTTTTTATAGTTACGATAAAGAAGGAGTGTATAAAAATTGTTTAAATGCAAAAACAAAAAGTTTTAAAAACAAGTTTTCTATGAAATCAAAAGTTAGAAAAAAAAATGTAAAAAGAATAAAACACATTTGTTTACATTTGATATTATTTTATAATAATTTTCATTTAACTTTCCAACGGACTGCTTAAAATTGGAAATTTTATAATCTTTTGTAAATTTATAATCACAAATATTTTCAGGTAACTTTTATACGAACTTATATAAATTTCATAAATATTTTAGATTAACACATATAATAAAAGAAATTATAAATTGTTTAAGGCTAGCTTCTGTAAAATCAGCAAGTATATAAAACTTATGCAATAAAATACATTCGAAAATAATTTTTTTTTTATCATATGTTTTTTAAATAGTGTTTTATTTATTATAAATAAAAACTGAATTTTAATAAGCCAACAAGCACATTGTGCAATAAATGGAATTTTTTTTTTGTGAGAAAACAATTCATTTTTGCTTATCAAATATTTTTTTTATAAAAAGAATTTCCTAAATATTTATATTTACCATATTTCTTTTAATTTTAATAAAAAAAATAGAGAAATTATTTTAAAAAATTCAACTTGCAGTTATATAATAAAATTTTACTTGATAAAAAACGAATTGACTATTTTAACAAAAAAAATAAAAATAAAGTGAAATTTGTTATCAATTCTAAAACAATATTCAACAAGTGGAAGATTGATTATTGTAAAAAAAATTAATAAATAGTTATCAATTTTTATAATACATTTTTTGGATTATTCTAACTACTCAAATTGATAAGAGCAATTGATAATTTATTATACGAGTATTATTTTTTTTTTAAACTTTACAATTGGTATTAACGAAGATTATTTTTCAGAATTTTCAAAAGAAAATTACAAATATATGTCCTTTATAATAAATATAATGAAATTAAAATTATTTTATTTAAAATGTTCTTATCGTTAACGAATTGTATATTTTAATGTAATAATTGCTCTTGTGTGCTTTTGATAGCAATTCCTATCTTTACAGAAAAGAATTTATATTTTTTCTCTTTTCATATTGTTTACAAAAAATACGACATATAGTATAAATGTTAGAGGCACACCGGTACTACTAAATTGAAATATTTGTATTATGGCCACGTTACGATTGTCGTATTTTCAGAGAAAAAAAAGAAAAAAGTTTGACAAACACTGTTTTAAATTAGTGGACATAAGAAAAGAGATAAAGTCTGTCAGATTGACATTCAAAAAATAAATTGGAAAGTTGATATGATTAGGCAAATTGCTTAGATTGGGATTGCACTCAAAGAAGAAATTTAATGAAAGTCATTGTTTATAAAAAAATAAAAATATGAAGAAAAATTATTTCGAATTGGTCAATTTTTTTAAAATTTGGTAGGTTACTGATAAAATGCTTATTAACAAAAGTTCATCTTGAGATACGCACTATCCGAAACTTGTCTTTTTCCTTATATCGACTTTCCAATAAATATGATATTCGAATATTTATATTTTAAGAAATTAAAAAAAAAATACAATAGAATTATTATTTTATTGGAATTTATTTATTTTGACTGTCGAAAAATGTTTATTTTTAATTGAACTGCAATTTAGAATGTGATAGCGAAAAAGTTAAAAAAAGAAAAAAAATGCCGATAACACTGAATATGCTCATCCACACGTAAGCAAATCATAATCAGTACGAGCTGATACCCTCCCAGAAGACTATAACTGCCCCGCATTTCCCTCTCTAACAATTCAACCACATTTTATATGCAATGAAATTTTTAACTAGCAAAATTTATGATTTTATTGTATTATTAGATAATTTTAGTGAACAAATTCACTTTTCATGATAATTTGACAAAGTTTTCATTTAAATGCTATTTGCGGTAACTCGCCGTACACTTTTTAAAAGAATGGAATTTTTTTTCAAAATATCAATAAATAAACTATTTATATTCTTATATCATTAATAATTATGTTCCGAAAATTACGTTTCCACTGAAAATAAATGATTTACCGATTTAATAAACCACAGTAACCAATCCCCTTCGAATGCAATTGAGTATAACACAAACGCGGAATAGTGTTCAATAATAAAGTCCCAGAGTAAATTTGTTAGATTTCGTCAAATAAAACTCGAATAAAATCGGTGAGAATTTTAAAGAAAACCAAATTAATACTAGATAAATTCTAAAATAATTCGAACAAATCTTCTGTCTAAAAACGTCACGTCAACTTTCTTTACTAAAACACGATTACACGGTGCGGTCTAAACCTCTAACCTCACGTCATATAATCAAACAGATCGATTTTAGGAGAAAATCCAAACCTAAATCCACCGCAACTAACAGTGTAGGTATTGTTGTTGCCAACAGCTACCTGTATATATATATGTCATCTACTACTCAGTAGATGTCACTAAAAACACTAAGTAGATACACCATCCATTATAAATAGTGTTGCCAATATTCATTTGCTTGACAACATTTTCTTGTTTAGTTCATAATCAAAATGAAAATTTTAAATATTACTGAAATTATTTTAATACAAATTATCTTACCAAAAAAATCTAGCAAAAATTAGCTACTAACACATAATGTTTAAATAATATAATCAAAAATATCATTTTTAAGGACAACATTTGAAAGGTTTTTTTAAAGCAAAAATAATTGGATATTTTCTACGAAAAACATATATAAATCCTTAAAAAAAAGTATGTAAAGTCGCAATAAATTAAAATCGAATTCTATAAGCACTATTAATATGTATGAAGCTTTCTTGTATTTACATACCTCAACTGATTGAATTAGTTCGGATAAATTTCTATTCTTCTTTTTCGAATTCAGCATTTCGCGATTAATTTTAACAATCTCTTTTCGAAACTCGTGCATTTGTTTTGAATTACAAAACTCCGATGGATAAGAATCCCAATCTGTACCTATTGTAATTAGAGGAAAAAAGTTAAACAAATTCTCAAAATTCTTAAATTTTTTATAAGGCAATTAATGATAAACTTATTGCAAGACTCACTTAATTTTGTTAAAAGTAACAGCGATGCTTCACTATTTTTCTTATAGTTCATTTTCCATACTTTAAAGCAATCATCGCTTCTTTGAAGGCATTCAACGCATCCACTTAATTCAAAATCATTATCTGGCATTGATTCTATACTCTTGAACAAACTTAAAAATAAATTTGATACTTTTGTACAACTCTGAATGTATTTTTTCTGTAAATAATCAATAATATAAACCATTATTAAACATTGAATATTTAAATGAATTATGTATTGTTGTTTTTTTACCAATAGAACAAATGCACTTTCTAATAACATTTTTTGGCAGTCTTTCGGTAAGCCATTTTTAGTTTTCGATAGTATAAAATTGTAAATGGAGAAAAACTCATCCTGAGTTAAGTTAATTCTATCACAAAGAAAAATAACAAACACAAAACAATATTAATTATTAATTTCATTAAGATTAATAATGAAGTAATGTACTTTGCACTATTATCAGATATTTTGAAAATTTTTTCAATATATTCACAGACAAATCGAGTATAACTCTTTAGATCAATAACAGGTGTCATAAGATTTTGCCAAACTATAAATATAAAAATAACAATTTATTGAATAAAATTCGTTTGTAAGAAATACTATATTTCACCTATAAGGCCTGTGGTTAAGTCAACATAGCCACCTTGGCCCAATGCCCATAATAACGTTAGCCCAATCGAACCTCTATTTTGATATGAATTTCTGAGTATTGCATTTTTAGCAAGATCTCGTGCACACACTTGTGGCCAAGCTTGACCAATTAATTGCAAAAGCACCTAAATCCAAATATATTTATTATGTATGCATACGGTTTAATGGAAACAAATTACTTTATAGCCAGTATGCGGCTGATTTTTGGACATGTCCATAACAAGTCCGGTTAAAAGCTGCTCGTAAAAACAGGCTATGTTCACTTCATCAACAGCATTTAATGTCGACATAATCACATTTTTCAGTCCTTTAGGTATAATATTGCTTGGATATTGTATTGGTTTACCAACAAAACAAGGATCAGTTTCATAGTTGATCCTGGTGTTTAAATACGATGACATCTAATATATACACAATAACATAATTACAGATAATTTTAAATAGTCTAGATAAATGTTTACCTGTTTTAACCACACCAGTTGGCTATCTTTAAAGCTAGTCTTCAAGTTGTTTACAAGGTTTTGTAAATCATCAACAGAGACAGCCTGTAGAGCAAGTTCCAGGTTTTTAGGCTTGCTCGGTTGGGGAGCGCTTACTTTCTTTTGAGGTTCAGCTGATTTATGTGTCTTTTTTGGACTGGAAACATTTTTATTGTCTGCTTGAGGTTTTTTATTCACTTTGTTCTTATCCTTATTTACATTGGACATAATATTCTTTACTTGGTGTGATGGCACTAAAAATATCAAAATCGATTGATATAAATTCAATTTGAATAAATAAAAGAAACCAACAAATCTCCTCCAATTTAGGTCCGTTCTCGAGAATTTTTTTCCTTTCAGTTTGGCTCAGTTTCTTCTCAGGATTTTTGGATTTCCGAGATTTACTAGCAACTACTTCCCATTGCATCGACATTTTCACATAAACTCAAACAGCAAACAGAATCACAAAAAATACAAGAAAAACCACTGAAAATATAATTTTTGAAATTTTATCAGTAACAAATAATGAAATTATTATTTATGTTTTTGAATTATAGTAGCGAATCCCTAAAATCGTAATATTTATAAACTTAATAGACATAAAATCTCCTTTACCTTCGAAACAATCTACAACCTATAATACACCAATAACTGTCAATGATACTGCCAGCTAGCTTTTATTAATTTGCGCAAGAAGTGAGAGCGGTGCCACGTGCTATCTTGCTGTCAAAAGAAATTCCGACAATTAATAACAGCATTTCTCAAACTGTATTTATTGAGCAAACATTTCTGGACTATTTTTCGCCTACACTTTATACAAATAACGGAAAAAGCAAATTAATTATTACAAATATTTTTTTATAAAAAAATGCAAATAAAAAAGTAAATCCAAAAAGAATGTTTATAAGATATATATTTAATAAAACTATATTTATACTACTGTATAACAAACAATTCTTTTAAAAGTAATGGCAATTATGTAAATTAATGTAAACAAATTTTACATTAATAGTGATGGTATTTTCACATTAATATTGATAGTATTCAAATAATTTTATAAAAGTCATAGAATTGGAATATCATCCACTGTATAATCGGTTAAATTAAAAACTACGCAGACCACAATCCAGCTGTAATAGCTTCCCGGTATAAACATAATCAATCCAACAATAAATAAAGGCCATACACGATCTTCATATTGTTTGCCAAACGTTTCAAAAAATAGTAAAAATGATAACGATAGACATATCTAAAAATATATATATATATATACATATACATAGTTTTCATTAATAAATTTAAGAATTATAATATTTTTTATTATATATATAAAATTACTTACAACACCCCCGAAAAAGAAACTTAGGACGAATGCAGCCGATTTTACTGGAAATTTTGATTTAGGTTTTTCAAACTGTTGTGGTTTTACTCCTTCTGCTGTATCATAAAGTGAGTCCGTTTCATCTAGTCTATTATATCGTCTTCGAGACATAGTTACTTAAAAATAAAAGATCTGAAAAAAAATGTTATTAAAAATAAAGTATTATAGATATTATTGGAGTATATAAAATGAAAATAAATTCAATATAAAAAGAATTAGTTATTTTTCATATATACTCGTATGGGTATATATTTCTAAACAATTTTTTTTAAAACAAAAAAAATATGTGCATCAATTTCTAAATATTTAAAAAAAAAATGATAAATACATTTTTACAACTATGTATGCATATACATATATATGCATACATTTCTAAACGACATTTTCTTTTTAAAACAATTTCAAGCGACTCTTTAAATTATTCAGTATTCTTCAAAATTCTCTAAGGATTCATAAAAGCCTATATTTGTTGTTGAGAATACAAAAGACAGAAGTTCTCAGAGAAATTATTAATTTTTAATATATTTTACTTAACTAAGTTAAATAATCATTAATAATACTGATTATTCATAATGTTGAATTTTGATAATAGGTAATGTAAAATGAAGCAACTTCGACGAGTGAATCAAGAATATTGGTGATAGTATTATTTTAAAAGGACCTTATTAAATTATGCAAAATATTCAATATTTATACATATATAAAAAAATATTTTTCAATCATTTTATGCTAGAAAATATTTCTATTGTCCATGGTCAGTCCTAGATACTGCATTTCGACATCTGAAAACCTTGACGCAGAAGATAGTCGTAGCATATATTCTGCTAAGAAATTATGTGACAATATATTTATTATTGAGATAGTATATATATCTGTAACTTGATTATATTTTGGTTATGGTAGTGCATAATCCTTTGCGCATAATATTTTTTATATCATATTTTTAAAACCAAATAATTATTTGATTTTACTTTTTTTTGTTGAATAAATTAATGCAAATTGATATATTTTCATACAAATATATTTAAGAAATTATCTTAATATTTATATAAAAAATATTAACTAAATTTAAAATACATATTAAATTTAATAAGAGTTTGTAATATAATACTGTGCATTTTTATGAATATTGTAAGTCTACATAAAATATTGTTTTAAAAAAGTAATAAAAAGTAATGTATTTAAAAACATAGCGGAAAAAAAAATACATTGTTATAAATAAAAATGTATTTACTGTTTTAAAGCTTTTTATTCACAATTCAATAACAACAATTAACTAAGAAAACAATTTGCTAACAGTGATTTAAATATTTCATTCAAAGAACAAGAAATGTATTGTAATTGAAATATTTTATTATTATATTATATGTATATTAAAAAAAAAAAATATTATGTCAATTAATATGATGAAAAGCATAGCAAAAGAATTAAAAGCATATTTTTGATTGATGTGTTTTCTATATACAAAAGAATTTTATTGGCATATTTCCATTATGCCAACTAAACTAATTACTAATTAAATTACCATCAAAATTGCAAATGAAAATTAAAATATTTTTACACATTTGATAACAATGAAATGAAAATAACACGAAATATGTAGCCATACTGGAAAACTCATAGTTAGTATTTGTCGTATAATGTATGAATCATGCTAATGGCAAAATATAGAGTTTGCGCAATTATTTACTGAAAAAAATTCAAAATCAGAAAACCATAAAAATTTTCCCTTACCAAAATATTCTTAGTATATTTTTGCATGTATGTATATGTGTATCAGGGGTGTAATAGTTTCCATTGCGATAATAATTATAATTTCTTTTTTTTTTGACCTAACATGTTGCCACATTATTTTTATATATTAGGAGTAATACAAATGTTGTACAAGGACACTGATTATAAGAATTGTGAAAATAGTGTAGATTTGACTAGAAAAATCAATGCAGAATAAATTTAAAACAGGCCAAAGACCATACCAATCATTACGATGGTATAATAATTAAACGACTGCAGTAAACAGTTGAAAATTGCTGGTCAAGGTGAATTTAAACACTTCATCACATTTGTGCAGCACTGCCACAATTCAAATTACCAATCGTACCAAAATCATTTTAATAGCCAAACGCATACTCATGATTCAACGATTACGAATTTTCTATTTTTCGAATGCGTCCGCCCTTTTTTCAGATTTGAATTACTCTATATTATAGTTTCGCAAATATTTCGTTTGTTAAAATTGTTTTTTTTGTCGACAACAAAAATATTTCAAAAGTGAATATTATTAATTATATTATATTTATAATGTATACTTATATACAACTTGTATTCTTACAAGTTTTGTTAGTTTTTATTTTGTGCACGTGCCATGATTTTAAATAAAAGTCATAAACTATAAATAAGTGGTAGTAAGCAACAAATTCTATAGAAAATGTTGTCACATCGATATTTCGAAAATAATCATATTCTACTGCAGAATGTCGCAGAATTAGATTTAACGTTCTCTTGGCTCCTTTAAAATGTCATGGCTACGATTTTCGAAAAAATTTTATAATTATTTTTTATGCTGACAAAATCTACATACATACATACATATTTAAACCAAAATGCACTTTTACTAACTTTTGTACAATATTTTACCATAATTTTACTCAATGTTGCAAAATAAAATTGATCTTTTGATTTTTTGACCATGAACATATTTATGATATTCCGGGTATTTTATTGTAGCTGAAAATAGGTATCAATATTTTAAAAAAATGTTGTACTCAAATACATACACACATTAATATAATGAAGAAATGGGCTTTTAAAAATGCACATGCAATTCAACTTACTAATCAAATACGATATTTTATTAGTATTATTAAATATAATTAATATTATTGAATTAAAATTTTAGTGAAAAATATATAAAAAATACACCAAAAAATTTAAAAATAATAATCAAATTTAAAAAAAAAAACAGCTATTTAAACATACTCGCATATGCTTATGAAATTATTAATGCAAAACAAAAAATTTTTTTAGCAATCATTAAAAAATCAGTAAAATCAAAAATTGTTCCTTACAAAAAAAAAAAAACTAAATAAATAAATAGTTCTAATCTATAGGCGGATTTTTTTTTGCAACGGCAAACAGTTGGTGAAATACAAATAAGGCAACATGGATTGAACGCGTGTTTTCCTTAATCTTACCCCTACTTTCTGATCAAATCTAAGGGATGAAAGTTAAGGTACCACGCATGTGCTCAGATAATGTTCCTAGGAGTATGAACACGGACAATCCCATCCCTTCACAATGCAGTGCATTCACGGTGGCACAATACATAACAAACAATGAATTCTCTTTTGGCCGCCTATGAATTTTTCAACAGAAAATGCTATTTGTAAATTTGAAGGTAAACCCTGCCTATTATACCTATACAGAATAGAGCAAATTAGTTCAATGTTGCCAGACCTGTCCTTATATGTACTAATACCCATATTGGAATCATGAACTATCGAAATAGTATTTATATAGAGAATTTTAAAGGTAACTTTCTTGATTTTATATTTGTTAAGAATATCATATAATTTTAGATAGCAAATGTCAATATAAATAATGCATATTCGGATTATTGACGTGAGAGAGTATTTCGTATAAATTATCTGGCAATACTAATTTGAACATATTGAAACAAAATACCTTCTACATATGCAGTCAAAAATAATAAACATTTTTACAATTATTAATGCATCTACATTAAAAGGAAAGTCTTTTCAACCATGCCGAAATTATGTCAATACTATGTATTAGCAAAGGAGAAAATTGGAATAGCAGTGGTAGAATGTTCTAACAACTACCCCATCCTAAAGTGTGCCTGTCGTTGTCATATTACCTTCGCAATGAACATTCGCTAAATTGGTTCACATTTCTCCTTCGAGAACATCTGAGTTTTCAATACGGCTATATCAAAGGCATAAAAATTTTGTACTGCGCGTTTTTCCTGCAGTTCACGCTAGTCAACGAATCGGTCAGAACATCTTGCCGAAGAGTCTTAAATCTCGTCGTTCTTTATAGCATCCATCGCCGCCCAATAAATAAGGAAATTTTCAAATATAAAATTCATTTTATATAGATCGTATTCAAGTGTCTAATGAAATCAGAGTCATTCAAGTGCATTAGTTTATTTTGAAAATTCTAAAATTCGGAAACCGTAAACAGAGTGCATCCATCATCAATCGAAAATTAATTATTTTTTTTAAGAAACTATTACTATCGAAGGAACTGATTTCGAAAATTTAAGAGAATTTGAAAAAAAAATTCTATTCAAATATAAATTTGAAAAACTTATCTTTTCTTGTCACATTATTATCTAAATAATTAAAACTAATAATTTAAATAAATAAAATTTCTATAATAAAAAAGAAAGTAAAATATTATAATTAAAAAAATTATTAGAAATCGAATAAATATACAATAAAAAAAATTGATTGCTGCTTAAAAATTGAAATCCTAGCATTCACAGATTGAACTAGTCTACGAGCTATATATAACAGCTACGACGACAGACTGTGTAGCTGCTGTTTGCAAGAAAGCAACGAATTTCATCTTTTTAGCTTTTACCAATAGTGCTATCCATAATTAGTTTGGGGACGGCCGGTGGAGGTGCTCTGGGAGGCGTAGCACCTATCCAGATCCAAAGGAGCCTCCCGTCTCCTCCTTAAGGCCTACCCAATTTTTTTCCAAAATGATAAACAATTGTAGGAGTATGTTTTAAGTATAATTAAATGAAATGAGAATAGTTTTTTAATTTTATATTTATTAAAAAAAAATTAAATATTTAAAAAAAATCAAATCTGTGAAAATAAAATAACAAAAAAAAAGGAAATTAATAATTTCACTCATCATTGGATTGTTCGTTTGATAAAAAAAAAAATATAAAGCATCAACTCAAGAAGCTACGAGACGATTTTTCCACGTGTTCTGTGATCTACATCAAATAAATTCGGATTGTTTCTTTTCGAAAAACATTTTTGTAAGTATTATTATGAAAAAATAAAATGTTACCAATAATAATTATTCATATGTACGTTTTCTGTTCATATCCTGTATATATTATATTTTCTTTTAAACAACTTAGAAAATAAAAATTATCCTAGTTTTGTCACGGATCAGACATTTTCTTTTAAATATAATACTTCTAGTATATGTTTGTGTTTATGGAGACGTAGTATATACATACGAGTATATAAAATTTAATAACTTTGAATTTTGGATATAAAGATACATATGTGTGTCTGTATATGCTAACATAATCAACATTGTACAAGGAGGTCGGAAAAGCCGGCTCATTAACGGCGGATACGGGAAAATTGCATTTTTCTCTTTAGGCCTGACATGTCGTCTACAGTAGGCATTATTGATTTTTATTCAAAAAGAGTAAGGAATCGTTTGGATATTTCTCCAAATTCTTTCTATGCTCTCTTAACCATGTTGCATATTACATATAAATATCAATCGTATCAAATAGTGTAATTATTTTTATAGTAACTTTGTCTGGGATTAATACTTTGTTTGTTCTTTTATTACAATTAATAAGAATTTTCAGCAAGATATTTTTGAATTATCACACAACTGCGTGTCAATATAAAATCTTATTTTCGATTTATTTAATCTAAAATAAACTAAGCGAAATCGTATCGATTTTATTAAAACTACTTAAATTTTTCCTATTATAGACGTAAGTCTATTCCAGATCACTTTAAATTTTATAACAAAATTGTTGTTCTTTTTAACATTTGTAAGAAATGCGAATAAACCTCTGCATACTCTTAAATATGGTAAAAAAATCAACTTTTATTATCTACCATTTGGTAAATAAAATTTATCAATCTATGTTTTTACATTGGACTAATGCAATTTTTACATTGGACTAATACTTAAAAAAGAGTGATTTATCATTTTAGTCTTAGCTTTAAATAATTATTATTATTTTGTTAAACAGCATTAGGAAATATAAAATATTAATGCAATTTTTTTACTACATTAAAAGCTAATGATTATCGAAGTACACTCTAATAATTTTATTATGGAAGATATTGTTTTTTTACCAACAGAAGCATAATAATAGTCATATTATTTTTTTACAAAAAATTGTCTTTTATTATTACAAAGGTAATGTGTACATTTAGTCTATTTTCAAAGTAAAAATCATTAGCTTTGAAGTTTGTTTCCATTATTTGTGGGTTTTTTTTTTGCAACAGGATATAATATCGTACTTATAGTCATTCATTAATTTAACAAGTAGATTAAAGAGAATTAAAGTGAACGCAAAAGTACAAATAACATAACATGGTGCATAAAAGACAATATATGTTATAATAAATTGTATTTGTATACAAAAGTAAAAAAAATGAATTATTTTTTTGAATAGCCCATCAAATTGTGACATTTTATATTATGGGTTTTGAATAAAAATATACTTCAGAATATAAAAAATATAGATATTTCCGATTTCAGCATGAGTTTTGATGCTAAATAATTATAAGGATGATGAGTATTTGCCATTTTATTCATTAAAATATATTAAATTTTGAGACTTTAAAATATATAAAATATCTTTAAAAAATTGAAAATAATAATTATTCTTCATACTATTAAAGGAAAATAATTTTTGTTTATTTGATGCATTTTAAGAAAATATTTAATGGCAAATCAAATTTGTTAGCTGAAAAATATTATAGTAGAACTTTTACTTATATAAAAGTTGCACTGTAAACAAAAGTGCAGCAACCGCAAAAATCTATGTAAGTGTAGATAGATAATTTTTGAAGTACGCATGACTACGTTCTGCTGACAATAAGCCAAGTCATGCACCTGGAAATATCCTGCATTGAATATCCTGAAGCTATTTAATACAGAAGCAATAGTTACAAAATGACTTTGACAGTAATATACAATACAAAATTATTATATTTTAATATCAAAATCCAATGTACAATCTTTCTGCAGGATACTTTCATACATCTGTTATATCAAAAAATGTATGTTATGCATATGCATTAATTAATTTTAAATTTTTTTAAATTAATGAATTTTGGTTAATTAAAATAAAATTTGCTTTTTTTATTATCTTAAATATAGAACATACAAAAAATATCTGATCTAAGTAACATCTAATGAACGAATATAAAAGAAATTTGCCACGATTAATTACTTTCTAGAAAATTTGAATTATATTATAATCTAAGAACATAAAAAGAAACTTAACCAACAAAAATATGTATACTCTATTAGATTGCCTAATATTTCTCATCTTATTTTTTTATAGCCTTTTCCTAATTAATAAAGGTGGGTTCTTTAAATAATTTTCTTTCAATATTCATCTCATAACCAAATTATATTTTAATGGATTTTCTTATAGGAACATCATAAATGAAAATAAAGGTATTTAATGTAAAAATTGCTTATGCTAATAGAATACAGTAGAAGGACAGTTTTTTTTTCATGGCAAATTGCTCTTTTTCCACTAAATCACTTTTGTTTAAATAATATTTTATATGAACTTGAATAAATACAGTATTTTATTATCGTTATAATTTGGTAACATTTGTATTCTTAATTTCTTTTTGCAAAAGATATTATAGTTTATGCAAATATGATATTGTATTAAATCTGTTAAAACTATTAACCTAGAGGGGTAGTATGTAATAAATTATGTGAAAATAAAAAGAAATATATTATTAATTACATTTAAAAACATTATTCTATAAAGCTAAGTAAAACAATTTTTTAAATCTGGATAGAATTTATTAAAAAAACTAGCATTTTTGTGTTGTTTATGATCAAATTAGTAACTATATTAAAATGATTTAATATTTTTGTCATTCCTTCAATCTGTATAAAATAATTTGATTATATTGACATTGAATTTTTAAATTTAAAATAATTTGCGCCATAATTTTTATTAAGTAACTTTTAAAAATACAACCAATAATTAATCATAAATCTATTCTAAAGTATTATAATCATTTAACATATTTTTATATTCTTTTATTGTTGCTATATTAAATAACCTTGATGAATAGAGATAATCTTAAAATATTTTGCAACGGTTTTTCTTTATCTATAGAAAAAAACCTTTAAGATAACTTATCGTCTGTTTCAGAAGCAAACATGTTCTGTTAGAGTACTAAATAAAATTTCTTTGAAAGTATTTACAGATTGGTTAGATAATATACAAAATACAAGAGAAATATTATGCAAGTTGCCATAAAAAGCCTTTTTTAATAATAATTTGTAAGAGTTAAATTTTCTATATTTTTTTTTAGAAGATGATTAAAAAACAGGTTCGTTTTAATGGATGGATTTACTAATAGAAGTATTGTTATATTAATTCTCTACAAAGTATCTTATATCTTGCAATATCATATATGTGCATAATGGTAGTGACAAGCTATACAGAATTTTCATTTATAATATAAAATTGAATTGTAGAAAAACCGTGAGATGAGAACTACAAATTTTTATTTATGGTATATAAAAAAGTATTCAATATAAATACATATATTATATACATATTAAAAAAGTATATTCAATTATAAAAAATAATTTGATTTTTGCAATTAGTTATTATTCTTTATCATTTTTCTATAATAATATTGTACGGAGTTACTACAAATATTCAGATTTTCATTATAATTTTCACTTCTATCAATACTCGTACTTATACCCTAGTATTGTAATTAAAAATATATATCTATGAAATTATTATAGTATAATTTAAAATCTAATTAAGTATTTGCATTAATTAACTTTGAAACTGGTGCAAATTTTTCATTAACATCTTATCTAATTCATGGTCTTTAATTAAAATAGATAATTTAAATTCTGTTCAATATACAACCTGATTTTCGGGGCAGTTAAAATATTGTAGTTTTTCTTGGAACTTCACCAACTTATGATATTATTATGCGCATTCCTAGTATATTTTTTTTTTCTTATTTTCCAAATTTAAAGCACACCTGCTTAAATATTAAAGGGAAAGAGATATGATCGAATTAAGTTTTTTGGCAACATTACCATATTTAAAATATGCAAGTGCAAGTATGTACGTATTCATACATATATGTAACGTAAATAATTTATTCATATGAGTGATCCTGCCCTAGTACGAGTAGGTAGAAAAAATATTAGTATACTCGTAGCTGTACATCACACCCTTTATATTGTTGTGATTGCTATTTCAAGTTCAAATAATATTTAACTATAGTCCAATTACTGAATATTTTATGTGTTCAATTGCTTCGAATAGACTTGTAGTGCTTCCAAATTGTTAACATGTACCGCGTTCCTAATTATTAACTATTGTAATTTTCTAAATAAAATTCGAGTGGGTAGGGAAGGGGGGTATAAATTTTTATGTTAATGTTTTTGTATAGAAATATTATAATGATTTTAATTTTAGTTTATTTTTAGATAAAGTTTATTTCGAACATAAGTAAAGAAATTATTATTATTTATTTGGTTAGTATTTATTAGTAAAATTACTATTGAGATGAAAGATACAATTTACCACCATTTACAAAATGTATTTATATATACTTAAATGCATATATATACATATAAACTTATATTTTATATGCATATGAGTGTATAAACTTTGTATATATTTTTATGTTTTGAATCGATAGCTTCAAAGAGACTAATCAAGACTACTGTTCGTCTTTTACTTAAATTTATGTTTGTTATGCTCAAATCAAGCCAAGGACAAATTAAGTAGAATATTTTCATCTTGCTTAAGATTTACAAAGATACTCACTCGTATGTATTGTACATATGTATGTATGTATTTAAGTAATAAAGTTGAGTAACGCATAATGACTATAGCAAATAGTAAATTCTACAATGTATGTACTTATGTATGAGCCTGTTTACGCATATTTATATATTGTACAACATATTCATATATGTATACGCATAGATACGCAGCCGTATGATTAAATATCCTTTATAATAACGAAAGATATTTTGCTAAACAATTTCTTCCTTGTTGAAGATTCTTTGCGAAGGAGAATTGTTTTTGGCCTTTTATGAAAATTATCACATCTACATATACAAACTCGTATATTTAGGGCGCCAAATATTTTATGTACTAAACTATTTTATTATTTAATTTTTTATCATTATTTTTACTCTAATAAATTCGAAAAAAAACATATATAAAAAAATCGTGTCTTTGGAAAAGTGATAATTTTATTTTAAAAAGAAAATATATTAAATAAATCAAATACAAATAAATTTATCCATTCTAAATAATTATTTTCAATTCATACATTTTACATATTATGAAAACTTAGCAAAAATTTATAATAATATTGAGAATTCTTAATTCATTTCGCATATGTATGTGGTCTGATAAAGAAATAGTTGAACAATTATGTAAAACTATTAAAATAGACTTAATCTCGTAGTTGCATCCTTCGTCATACATTAAAAACAAAAATCGATCTCGTTAATTCGATATTCTTTATATTTCAGTGCGAAGTGTACTTATCGGTAAGTAATAACAGTTTCATAATTCTTGCAATATAGGCTTCCATACAATATAAATATTATTGCAATATGAAAAATTATGGATATTACAATATACTATTTAAATTCCAATAAAAATTACGTCACTTATAAAATATTAATATTTACTTGAGTATAAAAAATAACACTTTGCCTTTAATTTGCTCTTAATATATTTCTAAATATATTATTTAATTGCTCAAATTCATGCTAATGATACATTTTATTGCTTATAAACATTCTTACGGATATTTCATACAAAACTCTTCATTATTTCAAATTTCTCATCAAATACGCACTACTTCCATTACGAACATAAAAACATATATACTGAATATTGTCAGTATATGCACACAATATGTGCATTAAATAGAAAATATTTATTACGTATTTAATTAACAATAATATGTTTGATTATTTTTATAATATATAAATCGATTTTTTTATAGAAATAAAATCAACAATATTGAAAGATTTTATGAAATTAGAATATCCACAAATTAAGTTGAATATATCATAGTTTAATTATTATACCTTAATACTATACCTATATAATCGTAATTTTATTTTTAGACAAAAGTTCTGAAAACATGCATCTCGTAACAAAACAAATCATGTTAGAGAAATGAACACTTCAAACATGTCTACTTCTTTAGAAGCAAATATATACTAATTAGTGACATTGAAAATGCTTTTAAATATGCAATCAGTAGCTACTTTTAAAATGCTGATTTTCATCCTTATCATCCACTTATAGTTATTTTATTCTAATTTAGTTGCTATTTATCTATAATATTCCATAAGTATGAATGCTAGATTTACCAATATACGAGTAGTGTGTTTATCTATCAAGAATAAATATGAAATAGAGGAAATCTAACTTCTTTTTGAAATATTTTTATTCAAGGATCTTTAACAATTGTGATAAATACCGTCTATTCTTATTGAAAAAATCACAATGACTGCATTGAAATCAAAAATGGAAACATCGTTTAATGAACAGGGTCAAGTGCAATATCAATAACAGGATGTACGTGTAATTCGCATATACGACTACTGCAAACACTTTCTTAAAATTTATACATGTTGAATGTATCCATGAAAAATGAGTGACAAAAAATCGTAAATATTTAAAAGAAAACTGCTACGGATAAAAGCAAACAAATTTCATTTCTTAATTTTTCTTGAAAAAATATAAACTTTAAATATACTATTTTTGTATTTTACTATTTAAAACAAAGTATCACCGTTTTTTTTATGACCCATTTAGTCAAGTGAATAGTGGAAATTTATTACAACTAATATTAGTAAAAAAATTATTAAATACACTATAACGCCTCATAAAAAAATATGGATAAATAGAAAAGATATCTTAAGAATTTACAAATATCTAATCGTCTTTATTACATTTTAAAAATTAATAGTATTTGTACAAAATTTTGTATTATTTTGCATTTATATTGTATCTGTGCATATGTACTTTAGAAATGTGAATTGAATTGCAGAAGACATGAGTCATTTATATTATGAAATTGGTTTTAAGCATTCTTATTGTGTTTAAAAAAATTAAAACTAATTTCCAATCTAAAAATATTAAAACTAATTAAATGGTAAAATCGACATTACGGACAAAATTTTCTGGTAAATATCGTCAGTAACTCTTGTAGTTTAGAAATGTTTTACATTAAATGGAGAACTCATCTACGATACTCGTATGCACTACAAATAAGTTTTATGTTATGCATCTTGCAGAGAATCACAAGCATTAATTTAAGGGCTTTTATGTACTTAAAGGGCTTTACGGCAAAAATGTCACTTAAGCTAAGATAATTTTTTTTAAAAAAGTGCTGAAAAATTTAAATGAAAAAATTGCTAAACAAAATTGTCATGCATTTTACGCTCTAAATATTTTGATTTGCTTTGATATTAAAATTTTTCCTAATATTTCTTCACAATATAATATATTCATAAATTCTTTCCTTTTTTTGTAAACTTTCAGAAATGGAAATCATTCCTGAGGGTAAAAACTTTCGATTGGTGCAAGATAGCGAGCTTCCAGAAATTTTGGCGTATTTGGAACAATTTCTACCGGAATCACTAAAGGTGAGTTATATGTACATTGAAAAAGAAACTTTAATTTTTCATATTTGAATTTGCTTATGTAAAATATAATACTTAATATAAATACACATTATTTTTGTACAAATGTAAAGAAAGATTATTTATAACTTTGATGTGTTAATTTAGTATAATAATAATGTGTAGGTGAAAAGGTTTCTCATAAGAAAGGTTAATTACTCTTCGGGGATGCCATTTTGTTTCTAAAATATATTTATTAATATTTCATATTGAAAAATTGTATACATACTCGTACATATATTATGTATATAACATAGATAGAAGTATGTACACACTTTAATAACTCATTAATAATGTGCACATATATATTATATTACTGAGCAATAACGTATGCTTACCTTATGTACCCGAAAGAAATAAAAAAATTAATTTTTAAGTAAATTTTCATTTGTCTAAAATTGAGAAATTGATTTTTTTACATGCTCATCGACTATGGCGTTTTGCAATCTAAATCATTTTTTATATAAAGTTTTGATTTTTATCAATGATAAGTAAGAAAAATCTTGAATAAAAATAACTGGATATATATAATAGTATTGTAGATATACTATATATCCCGGTTATTTTATAAGATAATCTTTTATATTAATTACTTTTTATTTTACAACTTTAATATTAATTGTGCCAAAGTTATAGATATTACTAATAAAAAAAAATTATACTACAAAAACTTAAGATTAATAAAGAAAATTGCATTTAAAGATAGTACTAGCTATAAAATTATTACGATTTAAAAAAAAAATTTTTTTTACATAAATGGTAATAAAAATTATTTGTAAAACACAAAATTACAATATGGATTAAAATAATATAGAGAAAATAGTATATGATAGGCAAAGTAAATGTTTGATTACAAAATAAATTTTGTATGCTGAGAAACGTGCCAAAAATATTGAAGCCAATTCCATACAGTGAGTTGATAACAGAACCCATACCATAATATTTCTGAACATAAGCCAATTTTCTACCATTCGATCAAAGATTCATTTTTACTTAAAATTCCATAATGCCCTCAAATTTGAATAAGTCCATAATTATCGAAAAAAGCTCATAAAATGACACTATTTTTACGACATTTTTTTTAAATTGATTTTGTTTTGTTTTAGTCTAGACTTTTTCTATAATTTAATAAATATCAGGTTTATATGGAATTAAAAACATTAGATACAAATAAGAATAGTAGTTCTTGTTGTAAATAGACGCAAAAATTGTTCAGTGGAAAAACTAGCTATATAGCTTTTGACAAAATATGAGTCAGTCAAGGACAAAAAGTATTTTTTTAATCAACATAGTAAAAGTCATAAAAGCTTTGATTGATTCTATTAATAAAAATGGAACTAAAATACTGTTTATAGTTTCATTTTTATAGTTGCTACTACTACTACTACTACTACTAAAATAATTATCTTGTTCCCATCAATATATTTTATAATTTTTTTTTTTAGATAGACAAATGGAACATATAATATTTGATATAAAAAATTACGTAATTTTTGAAAATAATTTGAAAAACTTTTACTATTATTTAAAATATTTGTTTGGGCAGATACTCGTATACCATAAAAGTTATAATAGGTAAAATAATATTAAATCAAGGAAAAATCTAAATACTTTTGTATTTTGAAATATTATGTAAACATATTTTAAGAAATATTGTGCAAATTCGTTTAAAGAATGATGAATGAAAAGATTTGTTGAACGATGGCGTTATTTCTCTTAATAATTAATTTTCCTTCTTATTGTGTAGACTTTTAGAAGCGAAATTCTAGTTGTGTGGACTCTCACACGTACATATATAGAAATACATTTTTTATCCCTTATATTGTTAAATCATTTAATATACATATAAAACTATGACCGATTTTAAACTATTTATATTCATCCTACTATCCTACTAAGCTACTTCTATCACTCTAACTGCTAAGAATGATATTCGATATTTTATTAAAATCTTTAGGGGGAAAAAACTAACATTTTTGATACACATAATCGTTTTATATAAAGTTTGAAATTATTCAGCATTTTTAAAATATTTTAAAAGATGTAGGTCGTAAATCTTGCAAAACGAAATATGATAAATCAGATAAGACAATACTAACCGCGCCAATAAAAACATAATTTCCGTTCAAAATTTATAGAAATTTCTAAATTGTAAAAATGCGTTCGCATACTTATTATTACCGCATTTTATTAAATTTTAAATAAATAATATCTTGGAATATTATTTTAAATAACTCATTTTATATCAAAATGTTCAAAATAGTTTTTGGAAAGGACATATCAAACGCTAAATTTTTAATTGATATATATATATTCTAAAACTTGTTCCATATAACACATACACACATACATATATAAATATATTTATTGGAAATAACACTGAACTACTATTCGATGCAAATGTTGATAGTCATTGAATTGTAAGAAATTTGTTAGTTATAGTAGTGAATTTTTAACCTAGATTTTAGCCTTCCTAACATCTATGAATAGTCAAAAAAGACTTTATTTCTATACAAAACATAAAACTGTGCTTC
The DNA here is from genome assembly GCA_958298945.1 of Atherix ibis. Lineage (NCBI taxonomy): Eukaryota > Metazoa > Arthropoda > Insecta > Diptera > Athericidae > Atherix > Atherix ibis. The sequence continues at coordinate 11,191,897 of OY282609.1, read as the reverse complement.
CTTTTAACCAAATATAAACTGTAATTCCTTTTTAAAAAAATTAAATACATCGTTACATTGTTTATGGTAGATATTTGCAAATCAATCTCAATTTGTATTTTCCATAGTAGAAGTTAATAAAGTATAATTGAATAAAAAGATTAATTTGTTTGGTAATCTCATTTCTTCGAAATAGCATTATTTAAATTATAAATTATCTTAAAAATATTTCGTATTAAATCAAATTTATATCAAAGTTCTAGTGTGAATCTATACGCATAAATTTTCTAAAGTTTAGCTTTTTCTCCATTTTGATTTCTAAAAAATAACAAGTATAAATGAAATATGTAATCGAAATAAAAATAGCTCCTGATTTGACATTAATATTCTAATATAGTTTTCGCTACTAATAAAAACTACAGGATTCAATCGATCAAACATTTTTATAGAACGTTTAACCATTTCTATACTTGCATTATTTGCAAAATGTATCACGGATTGAGAATAATTATACTAAAATACCAAGAACTGTATGCATAATACAATAATGAATTTTGCTTTTTTTAATGTATATGTACATATGTGCCTATGTATATATTAACCCAATTTAGAAATTAGTAATATTTAGCTATTATGTTCGGAAATATTTTAAGTGTAAGTACTGATTTTATAAAATTAAAATTTTTTATTAGAATAATCTGATGAACGAATCAGGAAAATTTTTCACTCTAATAAACTTTTCGATTAATTTATGTTGAAAGAACTTCATATCTTAAAAGTTTTCTCTTTAATAAAACTGTGTATACATATAAGTATATTAAATAGATTTTATTAAAAACTATAACAAAATATTATGATATAATTTACTTCAAATTTGAAAAGTCAAAGTATTACGATTGGATATATCAAATACTTTTCGATAAAAGTCCTTTCTATGTTTTCTACGTTACATTTGAATAATATATTTGTTTGTACAATACAAATAGCTTTAAATTACCAGTAAAATTGCTTAGTGTTCTATTGTGACAAGCACATATTTATCAATTTAAATATCAAATAACTATTATTATAAGTATACAACAAAGTCTTAAAAGGCAAATGCAGGATATGCAGCCAATTAAAATTATTGCATGAATTGTATAATATAAAGAATATAATTTTAATAAGAAGTGGCGGTCCGAAAATTAACATATTTCTACCATTTAAGTACTAGTAAATATAGCGTTCTTTAGTATTTATATACGAGTACATTATATTGTAGGTACTATTATTTATTTATCGCGTTAGAGAAAAATACAATTTCACAAAAATCTGTGTTTCGTGACTGTGGCAATTGGCTGTTTTAGTCCCATTTATACATATATTTGCCTTATGTGAATCGATCTATATAAGAACGACCCTCTACCAAATCCTGACAAACAATGATATACAAGTGGTCCGATATTAACTTATTTAGTAGCGTGTCAAGGTTAACACTGTTAAATTACTATTATTAAAGTTTCTGCATTGTTGCCACAGCAAAATAATTCTTTACAACAATTTTTTTTCATTTTCATAAAGATTGACTTACAATACAAACATATTTATTCATGGTTCATTTAAAAAATATCATATAATGTTCAAGTGGAATTAAGAAAAAAGAAAGAAATTTCGATTAGGCTTGGGTAATAACTACTTCGTTTCAATTATTTAGAAAATAAAAATTCGAACTCTAATGTAGCATATATTTTATATCACGCTATGGAATTTTTAATAAAGCTTAAAGTTGAAATAATTAAAAAGCTTATTCTAACACTTAATCAGCACTAGGAATTGCCGCAATTTTTTTATAAATTAAACCGATCGATTTATGGAAGGAAAATATGTGATTAAATCTCAAAAGCAAATTAATTAGTCGAGAATTTACTTTGTAACTTTAGACACAAATGTATTTTTTATGTAAAATAAATGTTTACCTTAGTGTTTATAATATATAAAAAAATTTAAATACCGATATAATTAAATTTTCTATTTTAATTTGATTCAGTTTCATCAAACAATCAAGACGTACCTGAATGATCGTGTATGGCAATTTCATTTTTATGTTGCGAAAAACTGGCCCGACGATCCAGTATGTTTACACTTTCCAGGATGTACCTCAACGGTAAATAAAATTTTAAGAAAATTAAGACCATACGTGATTTTTTCATATTGAAATAAGAACTTTTAATAAAAATTGTTAATTTTTTTATGTTAATAATACATAAAAATTTTATTCAAATGTCTAAATTACAAAAATTTCGTATTTCTTTTTAATATATATTTTACAGCCTAATAAAAATATTTATGAAAGCTTTGGAATATTCTGTCCAACGAGTAAAATAGAATGTGTCGATCTAATGGAAACAGAGGATATTTTAATAAATTGGAGCAAGCCACTGTACCTGAATTTTACGCACATCGGTATTATGAACCGTTTGGACTCATTCTATTCAGTTAGAGGTGTTATGGAGAGATTGGCCGGCGATATTTACGTATATAAAAAGCTTTCGAATGAATTAAAATTGGATGAGTATGTTTATAAATAAAATTCGAACTTTTATAAGAAAATAAATCAATCAAAATAATATAATATTCAAATTTTACGATATTTTAGCTTGCCGTCCGATGAGGTAGAGATGCGAGCATTAACTGTTCAAAATGTAAAAGCAATTCATGATTTGTATCCTGCCAGCGAAATTGAAAGTGTCGAAGTATTCGAGAAATTAGTGGATATTCTACCAGGTGTGGGCATTTTTATTAAAACAAATGATGAATTAGCTGCTTGGATGGTACATTCTTATTATGGTGCCATGTTTTCAATGCAAACACGGCCAGAATTTCGTAGAAAAGGGTACGATTTTAATTATTTATTTATTAAAATTAAAAATAATAATTAATTAAAATTCTTTTTGAAAAAAATAATGTAATAGTAATTAATAACAGATGCTTAATTATATTTTTAAGTAAATGTACGCAACAAAATAATTTTGGTATTATTACTATCGTCCTAGTTACGGAATTCATTTAGCACGAGCTCTAACGGAAAAAGTTATCCAACGCGGTTATACACCGTTTGTAGTCATACGTCCTGAAAACGATGCATCGAGAAGTTTATATATGAAATTAGGATTTGAAAAAGCTTACGAAACAGTTCGAGCAACACTACGTCCTCATCAAAATCAAAATGGCGACTCAAATCAAAATGGCGATGGACAAGATGAAGGTATCGAAGATATGTTAGCCGAAAAGTGTGTTGTTCGAGACGAGAGAGACAATGATGAAACTAAAGATGAGGGAATTGACGAAGACGCTAAAGATTATACAAATTGATTACTTCACTGTCATCCAAAAGGAATGATTCTTAACTAAAAGGCATAGTTTTAAATGAATAATGAAAATAACAAATAATTAAATAAATAAAGCATGTAGCAAATCAAATTAAAATCAAACATCGAAATGCTTAAGCAAATTCAAGGAAAATTTTTAAAAATACCAAAAAAAAGCACATCAGATATTATAATACAACTTTATAAAAAAATCTTCCATATTTTAAACAGGCAAAGATATAACACATGGATAATATTATACCAAATATAAAAAGAAAAACATTTACACTATAACTTGAGCAAAGAGAACATATATATAAAGAAGTAAATATGAGAGAGAGCTTTATTTAAGAAAATTACATAAATATATTGAGCACAATTAATTTAAAAGCAATTTCTAAGTAAAACTATCTATAGTATCATATATTTCATCTCAAAAACAAAATTTAATTTATCCAAACTGATCCATTTTTTTTCTCCTTACACATGAAATTATTCTAATTAACCTAATGAAAATTTTATATATATTATTTATTTTTATAATATTCATATTTAAATTTTTTATGATAAAGAATATTTATCTAGTTAAGTATAATATTATAATTAATTTATCTAAAGTAAAAAATTATAAATAAACCCACTAATTGGTCCTATTTAACCAAAATTCTATCTTAATATGAAAATTTAAAAAAAATAATATTAAAATAAATAGTTTGCCCTAGTTTTAGATTTTATTTTTTTGAGAAATATATATTTCGTAAGTATTTGCTATAAAAAAATCTCAGTATACATAAATAAATAAACCAAAAACATCATATATTTAGATATTGCTTAATAATAATAAAAATGAAATTGAATGATGGAATAAAATTTAACAAAAATTATGTGCTTTACCTAGTCATATCCTTCTTTTAAATAAAATATAAGAAAAAATGAATAAACATTCCTTTCAGCCTATAAAATTTACTGCATTCTTTCTTAAGTATTAATTAACAATAAACTAAATTAAATAAAATTTAAATTAAAAAAAAAAACAAAAAAAATTGATAGAAAGGATTAGAAACTGCGATCAATTAATTATATGAATTTGTAAGGTAGCAGTAAGACAAATGATAATTACGGAATACTATCTTATTCCAAAGATGAGTAAAGGTCCAAAATCGTGATTCTTATATAATTATAATAAAGTTATTAGTTTTGCATGGTTATTAATTGATTCGAATTGAAAAATGAATGAAAACTATATTATTTCTAGAATTTATTTATAAATTTATTTCAAATGATTTAATTTTATTAATTAAAAGCGAAAAAAAACATTAAAATAATGTGTTAAAATCGAAACAGAAACAAATGTATTAAGAATGAAAATATGAAAAGAGATAGAATGAAAGCAAAAATGTCTAGTATTTTTAGCTAGAATTCAAACAAATTTCCAATTTAATAAAAGTAGATTTTTCTTGATGATATGATGTGTATTATTTTTTTTAATTATTTAAATTTCGTTAAAATACCATATAATATTATACTTTAGGTTGAAAGGCTACAAGAGTCTATTTATTAGAAAAACCACAATAAATGGGAAGTATTCAGTTTTTTAAGCAAATTTTTATAAGAACTAACGTATGATTTTTTTAATTTAATTGTCCACTGTTCTCGCATTATTGAGATATTTTCCTTGAAGCAACACACATTTTGACATAAAATATTTGCTGCGAGTCAAAATATTTTTTTAATTATAAAGTTTGAAATAATAAAATCAAATCCTTTAACATTGTCGTGAAATTTAAAAGCGCTATAGTGTATGTGAGATATATTTGAACTTAGATTAAAGAAGAACTGGATAGACCTCTACACAAAAATTCTGTCCGAATTTTGTTGGTAATCCATTCGTAGAACGCACACACATGCAATACAACAGAAACGGCGCAAAACATTGGGGGCCAATTTAAAGTTCAGTATGCGATTGAAGCGGTTCGTTTAAAACCAATGTCATTTTTGCGTAAAGAAGCAGACTTTTTAATATTGCGGATTTTGTAGTTTGATGAAATTAGTTTTGGAAATTTGCAATAAAACACAGTATTCTATTTTAAAATATTATTTATTTTTTATTTGCACTATATATTATTTATTAAAACATAATTATAAAGTGGAGAAGAGTATATAAAAATATAAATTGCAAGTTATTTGATTATATGAAACAATTATGTGCACAAATTTGAATCAATCTCAAAAATTCAAAATGAATTAAATCAGAGAATATGATATTATGTTTATGTTGAAATAAAACCACACCGCAACCTAGTAAATATAAATTTTAATGTTAAACAAGCATAAATAGATACAAAAAGCTTAATTATAATATATATGTATGTTTGTTAATAGAAATGGTAATTTAAATATGCATTGTGTATTTAAATTAAATTAAAAAATGAAGCATTAATTACATAGAACATTACATCAAATTCTTTATAATATAGAAGTTAATAGTATACAACATTAAAGTAAATGCTTTAAAACTAAATTACAAGATGAAAAATTTAATGGACTTAAATAATTAATAACTAATATACTAAAAAAATGAAAGCAATATTATTTAGTAAATGCATTAGAAAATGGTGCAATAGAGCAAGCAAAAGCACAAATGCAAAAAATTTATTTAAATAATAAGCCTACCAAATATACTTTATTTATTTTAACACAATTAAAACAGTAATAGAAAACGGACTGAAAAATTCGCTCCCTTTTAATTTAAATCAAATTAAACTTGATTATTTTATTAATTATATTATTAATATTCGTCAATATTCGCCGAACTGCACCTTAAGAAATTATTAATACAACAAACTTGACGTTTTTCTTCTTCTTGTTCATTCAACATTGACAAAATCTAAGTTTCAAAGTGTTGATATACATGCCACCGTCTTTCAGAAAGTTTTAAAGTGTTGATATATGTTACAAGCCACTCATCAAATTGAACTTTTTATAAATTAAGTCCTAATTATAAAATACCTATTTATCATTGAAATAATATGGTTATTCTACAAAAACTATAACCCTATAAAGGTTTCATGTTGTACCACAGATGTCTGTGTTGATTTTTCTTAATTATTATTGAAACACTTAAAAATGGCAGAAACTACTAAATTATTTGTAAATAAATCATAAATTAAATTATTTGTATAGTGTAATTGAAAAATTATCAAATAAATTAATCATTACAAATGTCTCGTATTATCTAGACAATCTTTTGATAATGCAGTTCTATTGTTGAACTGTCAACAGTTCAATTCGGTGTTTGATAGCGAATTGGACGTATAATTAATCAGCTTAAATTACGACAGTTCGAATTTATTTGGAAATAAAATGAGTGATGATAGTTCTGAAGAAGATATAGGTCCAGACTGGATTCCTTATTGTCAAAGGCCGGAATGGTCTGATGTAACACCATTAGAACAGGATGACGGCGAGAATCCAGTAGTTGTAATTGCTTATAGTGAAAAATGTAATCTATTTTGTCACGAGAAACAAACAATTACCGTGCATTTTTTTTAGTTCAAGATGTTTACGACTTCTTTCGGGCAATCGTTGCTTCTTCAGAAAAATCCGACCGTGCATTGTTATTAACAAGAGATGCACTTAAATTAAATGCTGCTAATTATACTGTCTGGCAGTATAGGTAAGAAAACACTACATAATCCTAATAATATGCACTGTGATATTAATCATTTTCTTGCAATAGACGAGATATATTGAAAGAGCTTGGAAGCGATTTATATCGTGAATTGGAATATGTCAGCGATGTTATTAAATCAAATCCAAAAAATTATCAGGTTTGGCACCATAGAAGAGTTATTGTTGAAATGCTAGACGATCCAACCCATGAGCTTAATTTGACTGAAGAAGTACTAAGCAATGATGCAAAAAACTATCATGCTTGGCAACATAGACAATGGGTTTTAAAGACGTATAAGTACGTTCACGAATATATAGAGTTCATTAGTTAAATAAAACTTAACTTTTTTATTATTTCAGTTTATTTGATGATGAATTAGCTTATGTGGATCGCTTAATTGCTGAAGATCTCAGAAATAATTCTGCCTGGAATCAGAGATTCTTTGTTCTGAAACATTTTGGCTTCACTCCTGAAGTCCTTCGCAGAGAATTACACTATGCAATAAATCGAATACGAATAGTTAAAAACAATGAAAGCGTATGGAATTTTTTACGTGGTCTTTTAAAGCAAGGCGATGGTACTTTTGATCAATTCCCTGAAGTACGCTTCCTATTTATCCATATTATTATCATTATATTTATAAGCATTCTTCGTCCATTTTTTAGGTGATTGAATTTTCTGAAGAACTGTTCAATAATGGTATACGTTCACCATATCTCCTAGCGTTTTTGATTGATTGCTATGAAGAAAAGTGTCTAGCTGCAGAAGATGAAGAATCGAGGGAACAATACGCTGATAAAGTCTACCATCTATGTAAATTAATGGCTGAGCAACACGATTTAATCCGTAAGAAATATTGGCAATATTTGGCAGAAAAATTAAGAAATAAAATGCAGACTATTAGCAACGAAAAACCTGAAATCAACGATTTGGATATAGAATGTTGAGTTATAAACCCTACATTTGAAAATATCATCATTAAAAATTTTATCGCTTCATCAATACAATATGTACGTGTATGCGCCACAAATTATACTTATTTTGAATTTTTATAAAGTCAACAAACTTATAATAGATGCAAATATATTGTAAAAAACAATGAAGAATATTTTTTTATTTCATTTTAAAGTAATTATAATATTTTTTTATAATCTCATGAAATCATGTCATCAGTTAGGAAAGCAAACAATTTTCTATTGAGTTGTGTCGAATATGGTATATATACACCGAATTCTCTTTTTGGACGAATTTTTTTTTACACGAATTTGATTTAACACGAGTTAAAACGAAAAAAAATAAACTTAACTCGAATTGTTTTGTTTTAATACGATTTTCAATATTCTAGGAACTTTTTTATGAATTTTTCTGATGAATTTGTTTCATTCTCACTCCTCACAAATATGCATTGTAACTTCGCGTTAAATTTTTCACAATTCAGTTAGATTATGTCGATTATATGAGTGGGATTCCCCGAATTATACGTAGTGTAAAAACGTAATGTATTTTTTACGCAATTATTTTTGGTTTTGAGAGTTGAAAAGAAAAGACGTTTAGTAGATGGATATTTTAAAAGTTATAAGTAAAATAAAGTTAGTACTCGTATAGATTTATTAACTCAATAACAGGTAAGTTTTAAATAATTTTCAAAAATTTGTATTATTAATATGAAAAATATTATTGGTAGCCTTAACACAATGTCAAATAATTCACCTGTAATAAAAACGAAGAGCAAGGCGGTCAGTTTAGATACTAAAATTAAAATTTTAGATCAACTTGCAACAGCACAAGGTGCAACGGCTGTCGGAAAGCATTTTGGTATTCATGAAGCTACCATAAGAACGATTAAAAAAATGAAACTGCGATCAGAAAATCTGTATGTTCTGTGACAAAAATAAGTGCTAAGTCATCGTCTTACATAAGAGATGTTGTCAAAGAGAAGATGGAAAAAGCTTTGGTAATGTAGATTGAAGATAAATCACAAAAAAAATACTAGTAGATGGAATTACTATCAAGCAAACAGCATTAAGAATTTATAAATGTATTAAACAAGTTGAGCCAGGCACTTCATCTCAGTCAAAACAACCTGAATTTTCTGTAAGTACAGGTTGGATGACAAGTTTTCTTAAACGACATGCTCTCCATAATATAAAAATTAAGGGAGAAACTACATGTGCAGATGAATTGGCTGCCAAACAATTTCCTCAAAAACTTAGAAAAATTACTGAAGTTGGAGGATACACCCCCAGATCAAGTTTGGAATGTAGATGAAAGTGGCCTTTTTTGGAAAAGAATGCCTAGGAGAACTTATGTTGCAAAATCGCAGAAAACTGCCCGTGGTTTTAAAGTAGCAAAGGAACGTGCAAAAAAGTAGCAAAGGAACGTATGTTAAAACCACTGCTAGTAAATCGCGCCTTAAGACTACGCTCGATGAATGGTGTAGATATCAATAAATTGCCAATTCACTGGACAGCAAACAAAAAGGCCTGGGTGACCAGTACAATCTTCACAGAATGGTTTCAGAAATACTTCATCCCAGAAGTTAGACGCTACATGAATGCAAAATGTCTAGAATTTAAAGTTCTTTTAATTCTAGACAAAGCACCTGGTCATCTGGTCTTGCAGCACCCAATTGTACAATTTTGTTTTCTTCCTCCTAATACTACATCTTTAATACAACCGCTAGACCAAGGGATAATCACTACTTTTAAAACGTACTACATAAAACGTTCATTCGAATACGTGCTAGACAAACTAGACCATAATGAGGATTTAACAGTCATTGAAGTTTTAAAAAAAATTTCCATTATGGACCACATTAATCAAGTTGGGTTAGCGTTAGCTGACTTAAAGCAATCAACGCTGAACGCATCTTGGAAAAATATTTGACCAGAATGTGTCAAAAGCAAAGATCCTGATCCTGTCATCCATAATAACACTGCTTTTACTGACATCACAACGCTGGCACATACAATTGGTGGAGATGGATTCGATGATCTATCATTTGCCGATATAGAGGAATTATTAGTTGATAAAAGCTTTAGTGAAAATGAAGTTATAGATCTCACCCTTGAGACTCATCATGACAGAGAAGATAGCGATAATGACAATGAAGATCCTCCCATTTAAATGCAACTCTAATTAAAGAAGCTCTTGATCTTGCCAGGAAATTAGGTAATCATTTTGAACAACATGATTCTGATGAGAAACGAGCTGCAAAATTTAAACGTGAACTGAAATCATTAATGGTATAATCATTAGAATTAGGTGTATATATATATATACATCTGCCCCATAACTAATATTGTAAAAAGAACTGTTTGAAAAACAAAAGAATTTTGTAGTAAATTGCTATAGTATAGTTAAATAAGTTAACAACCATTTGTAAATATATACATAAGAGATGTTGTCAACGAGAAGATGGAAAAAGCTTTGGTAATGTGGATTGAAGATAAATCACAAAAAAGAATACCAGTAGATGGAATTACTATCAAGCAAACAGCATTAAGAATCAGTCAAAACAACCTGAATTTTCTGTAAGTACAGGTTGGATGACAAGTTTTTGTTAAACGACATGCTCTCCATAATATAAAAATTAAGGGAGAAACTGCGTGTGCAGATGAATTGGCTGCCAAAGAATTTCCTCAAAAACTTAGAAAAATTACTGAAGATGGAGGATACACCCCCAGATCAAGTTTGGAATGTAGATGAAAGTGGCCTTTTTTGGAAAAGGATGCCTAGGAGAACTTATGTTGCAAAATCGCAGAAAACTGCCCGTGGTTTTAAAGTAGCAAAGGAACGTGCAAAAAAGTAGCAAAGGAACGTATGTTAAAACCACTGCTAGTAAATCGCGCCTTAAGACTACGCTCGATGAATGGTGTAGATATCAATAAATTGCCAATTCACTGGACAGCAAACAAAAAGGCCTGGGTGACCAGTACAATCTTCACAGAATAGTTTCAGAAATACTTCATCCCAGAAGTTAGACGCTACATGAATGCAAAATGTCTAGAATTTAAAGTTCTTTTAATTCTAGACAAAGCACCTGGTCATCTGATCTTGGAGCACCCAAATGTGCGATTTTGTTTTCTTCCTCCTAATACTACTTCTTTAATACAACCGCTAGACCAAGGGATAATTGCTACTTTTAAAACGTTTATTCGAATAGGTGCTAGACAAACTAGACCATAATGAGGATTTAACAGTCATTGAAGTGTGGAAAAAATTTTCCATTATGGACTGCATTAATCAAGTTGGGTTAGCGTTAGCTGACTTAAAGCAATAAACGCTGAACGCATTTTGAAAAAATATTTGACCATAATGTGTCGAAAGCAAAGATCCTGATCCTGTCATCCATAATAACACTGCTTTTACTGACATCACAACGCTGGCACATACAATTGGTGGAGATAGATTCGTTGATCTATCATTTGCCGATATAGAGGAATTATTAGTTGATAAAAGCTTTAGTGAAAATGAAGTTATAGACCTCACCCTTATGACTTATCATGACAGAGAAGATAGCGATAATGACGAAGAAGATCCTCCCATTTTCAATGCAACTTGAAAATGGGAGGATCTTCTTCGTCATTATCGCTATTTTCTCTGTCATGATAAGGTCTTGATCTTGCCAGGAAATTAGGTAATCATTTTGAACAACATGAACCTGATGAGGAACGAGCTGCAAAATTTAAACGTGAACTGAAATTATTAATGGCATCTTACAGGGAACTTTATAACTGTTTATCACGAAATCAAACACAATCTTTAATGACTGGTTTCCTTCTAAAAACTACTGAATTATCAACACAGGAGAATAGAGATGATAATACAGAAATATTTTCACAAAATAAATCTAGTGATAGCAGTGATATTGTAGTCTTACGCAAACGTATGCGTTTATTGTCAGAAAGTGACAATGCATAAAATTTTGTTATATCTATATTATTTTTAGTTTTTTTTTATATTAATGAATTTAAGATATTATCTTCTTTTTTTTCAAAGTATAATTTATTTTTTATAATATATTTGATGAATTAAAATGTGTAAGCACGAACTAAATTCTTAAGTGAACTCTATCAAGATTTTTTTAATATTGTTTATTGTACTTTTCAGTTGCTTTTTTAGGTCTGGAACCAATCTACTATTCTTCCATTTAGCCAATATCTTTTTTTTATTCGAATTTTTTGGGAACGTGTCTATTGTGTAAAAAGAGAATTAGGTATATATATATATATATATATACATCTGCCCCATAACTAATAAAAAAAAATGTTTGAAAAACTAAACAATTTTGTAGTAAATTGCTATAGTACGTATATAGTTAAATAAATAAACAAGCATTTGTAAATATATATTAGAAAAATTGGTTACTGTTTTGCGTAAAAAAAAGTTTTGAATGCAGTATTCCATCGTATTTTTAGCTAACATCAGTAATTTAATAGTGTGGTATTTTAGGACTTCGAAAACTAATCGACTTTATAAAAACAAACATGCAAACAAGTATATACACACAATGATTTCCTACATACTCGCATGAACTTATATTCCTAATTATGAATATAGAAATAAATTGTGTAAAATTATAAACATTAAAAAATAATTGTGTGAAATAATGAACACGAAACTATTGACTTTTAATAAATTATTTCTTCAATTCTTAAATTGCAATTGCGTATAAATATGTTTTCTTCCTAGAAAATGTTTATATATATGGTATCAGTTAGTAATAAACTTTATTGTTCACTTCAATCTAATTTGATACTACCGATTATCCTGTTGTTAGAGTAAATAAAATTATTAATATTTGTTTACACTTATTTATTATTAAAGGTGTTATTTCCTTAGCTTTTTTTAGTATATGGTCATCACCAAGGATACAATAGTCGAAAAACATATATTAGATACTCATGTATGTCCCATATGGATCTATTAATCAATTTCAAAGTCATATGAGTAATAAAGCTAGAAGCTCGTATTCTACGTTTTAATAGCATTCATTTACAGTTTGTCACGGAATGTAAATCCAAAATCAATCCTTTCAAACCTAAATTTTCATTACTACAACAAGTATTTTTTTCTATAATAATATAAAATATTTTTAAAGGTAATTAAAAATAGTGCAAAATAGAAAAAAATATAATCTTGATTTAAAAGGAGTTTTTACTTTTAATTTGCTTAAGTGAAAATGCATGAGAATCTCATAAAAATATTGGTGATTTTTTGGAAAATTTTGTATACTTATTCACAAACATCCCAAAATATAAATGTTTGTAAGTTAATTTAAAATATTTTTTAAGGCTCTATTGGAATAATTTATATGGTTCTATTTTTAATATTATTTTAGTATTTGTAAACGAAGTTGATAATGATCCTGCTACAAAAGCCGTTGAAGTTACAGTTAACTTTTTAAAGAAGAATCCCAGTTTTGGTATATCAGTTGACATTTTAACTGTGGAAGGAAATCGAACTGATTCGAAGGGTTTACTTGAAGCTAGTAAATTTCTTTTATTATACACTTAATTACTTATAAAACCTATTTTTCAATTTTTTTTATTATTATCATGATTGCTATTTAGTTTGTATGCGCTATATGGCTGCAATCGAAAACAATAAGCCTCCGCATGTGCTTTTTGATACCACAAAAAGTGGTGTTGCATCGGAAACTGTAAAATCTGTAACAGCTGCACTTGGATTGCCGACAGTTAGTGCCTCATATGGACAAGATGGAGATCTACGACAGTGGAGAGATTTAACACCTCAAAAAAAAAACTATCTTCTACAAGTATAAAAGTATTAAATTTTTACAAAGATATTTTATAAATTTTAACATTTTTTTAGATAATACCCCCCGCTGATATTATTCCGGAAGTTATTAGAAGTATAGTTGAATATATGAATATTACCAATGCTGCCATTTTATTTGACGAAACTTTCAGTAAAAATTAAAATTATTACATATAACATATATTGTAGCATGTATTATAAAACTATCATTTCCGATTTACAGTTATGGATCATAAATATAAATCTCTATTACAAAATATACCGACACGTCATGTAATAACATCAATCGCTAAAGAAGGCGAACGAGAAGAACAAATAGAAAAATTGCGAAATTTGGACATCAATAATTTTTTTATTCTAGGAACACTACAATCTATAAAATCAGTTTTAGGTTTGAACATGGTTTTTTTTTTAAATTAGTAAGAAATTCCTTTTAACAGTTGATACTGCGACTTTGTTCCTTTTTTTTTTGTTATTCTTTCATCAATTTTTTATTCTGCAGAAGCAGCAAAGCCGGAGTATTTTAAAAGAAATTTTGCTTGGCACGCTATTACTCAGCATAAGGGTGATATAAGTTGCAATTGCGAAAATGCAACAATTATGTATTTAAAGCCAATTGGAGACTTACGAAGTAGAGATCGTTTAGGATTGCTGAAAACAACTTATAATTTGAAAGAAGAGCCAGAAATATTGTCAGCCTTTTATTTTGATTTAGCTTTGAGAACTCTACTAACAGTTAAGTAAGTCATTAAAGCTTAAATTCTTCAATTATAAGTAATAAAATTGTATAAATCCCAATAATAAAACTTTTAGGGAAATGTTGCAAGTTGGTGCTTGGCCAAAAAAAATGAAATATTTAACTTGTGATGAATATGATGGAACAAACACACCTGAGAGAGCCATCGATTTAAAATCTTACTTTATTGGGGTAACAATAGGTTTTATAAAACTTAAAATTAAACGTTTTTTTTCAATTTGAATTTTTTTCTGAGAAGATATCTGAGCCAACTACTTATGGTCGCTTTGAATTAGCAACAAAATCAAGTATTAACTTCAATGGGCATAGCTATATGAAATTCGATATGGATATAAGTGCAGTAGCAATTCGCGGTGGTGCATCCGTCAACACCAAATCTATTGGACTTTGGGAATCCGGTTTAAATAGTCCTATCCAAGTTAGAGAAGTACAAGAAATAAAGAATCTAACAGCTGATGTTGTTTATCGAGTCTATACTGTTGTAGTATGAATTGACTAAAATTGTTCGAAGTATTTTGGTTGCATATTTTATCTTTATCTTAATAGCAAGCACCATTTATAATAAGAGATCCTACATCCGAGAAGGGATACAGAGGTTATTGCATTGATTTAATAAATGAAATAGCAAAAATAGTGAAATTTGATTATGAAATCAAAGAAGTCGAGGATGGTAAATTTGGTAATATGGATGACAAAGGCGAGTGGAATGGTATTGTTAAGAAGCTGATCGATAAACAAGGTGACATAGGCCTTGGTTCGATGTCTGTGATGGCCGAACGGGAAACAGTAATTGACTTCACGGTTCCCTACTATGATCTGGTCGGAATTACAATTATGATGCAACAAACAAGCACGCCGAGTTCATTATTCAAATTTTTAACTGTACTTGAAACAAGTGTGTGGTTGTGTATTTTGGCTGCTTATTTTTTTACGAGTTTTCTAATGTGGGTTTTCGATCGATGGAGTCCATACAGTTACCAAAACAATCGCGACAAATATAAGGAAGACGATGAGAAACGAGAATTTACTTTAAAAGAATGCCTCTGGTTTTGTATGACATCTCTTACACCGCAGGGTGGCGGAGAAGCGCCCAAGAATCTATCAGGACGATTAGTTGCTGCCACTTGGTGGTTATTTGGGTAACAAAAATATTCAAATTACAATTACGATATATAAAATATTAATTTTTTCAGCTTTATAATAATAGCATCATACACAGCTAACTTAGCTGCTTTCTTAACTGTATCCCGTTTGGACACACCAGTTGAGTCTCTCGATGACTTGGCGAAGCAATATAAAATTTTATATGCACCTTTAAATGGGTCGTCGGCTATGACTTATTTTGAGCGAATGGCGGCAATCGAACAACGTTTCTACGAAATTTGGAAGGATTTGTCTTTAAACGATTCACTAACACCATTAGAACGTTCAAAACTTGCCGTTTGGGATTATCCGGTTAGCGATAAGTATACGAAAATGTGGCAAGCTATGCAAGAAGCGGGTTTACCAGCAAGCCTAGACGAAGCCGTTGCCAGAGTTCGAAATTCAACCACAGCAACTGGATTTGCTTTTCTTGGAGACGCAACTGATATTCGATATCTTGTGTTAACGAATTGTGACTTACAAACAGTGGGTGAAGAGTTTTCCCGCAAACCATATGCTATTGCAGTGCAGCAAGGATCACCTCTAAAGGACCAATTTAACAATGCGTAAAATTTTTCAATATCTCTTTTGCACATAAAAACTAAAGGTATCAATTTCTATGTAACTTCATTTGTTTCCGCAGAATTCTAATGCTTTTAAATAAGCGACAATTGGAAAAACTGAAAGAAAAATGGTGGAAAAATGATGAAGCGCAAGCTAAATGCGAAAAACCAGAAGATCAATCTGATGGTATTTCGATACAAAACATTGGAGGAGTATTTATCGTGATATTTGTTGGTATCGGAATGGCGTGCATAACGTTAGTTTTTGAATATTGGTGGTACAAATATCGTAAAAATCCAAAAATAATTGACGTCGTTGAATCACAAGGCGAATCTGTAAGAAAAGATTTTACCGGAAAGAATGAGGGACTCATTTTAGGACAAACTGGCAAGGAATACCTTAAACAGAATTTAACACACAGACCTCGATATAACCAATACCCAACCACATTTAAAGCAAAGCAGTAATTATACTACAAAAAGCAAATATATTTATTAATGGCAAATAGAATATTCAAGATTCACTGTTTGGTGATGCATATCACATAAGCACATGAAAAATAATTTTATACAATTGTTCTTATCTTTATTAATTATTGTATTTATTTCAATGTTTTGTATATGTTGCAAATAAAATACGACGTGTCGTTATACAAACTAAAACTTAATCTAAATCAATTAATGTATAAAATTTTGAATAATAGAGACTCTACGTGTGCATACTTATTTGCTAGTATAAGATGATAAATTACGTTAAAACATTTGTACTAAAATGAGAATAAAAACCTGAAAATGATGTTTTTCAAAATATATATCTAATCTCAACGGATATTTTGCCGAAAAACATTTGATTGAACTTTACTGTTCGTTGATTTTTCTTTCTTTGCTTGTATTGGATCTGGCGCAAAACAGTTCCACAGCCGTAGTGTCTCATCAGCACCTGCACTAATCACTGTACTTCCATCGGGCGACATAGCTATTTGTAATACGCGAGAGGTGTGTCCGGTTAAATCTGCCTGCTTTATCATCGAAGGATACTTCCATATTGTAAGCTGGTTATTGGCAAATCCATGGGCAGATATCAGTTCTTTATAACTCTTCGAAAATAAAAGAGCGCACACCTGCGATTTGGTATCAACCGAATTTATCATAGAGCCATTATTAACATTCCAAAATTTAATGCATCGGTCGGCAGTTCCGCCACCTGTTGCTAAAATATTTGCTTGCCATGGACACCAAGCAAGTGCACGAACAGCAGCCTGATGTTGATTAAATGCGTGAACTGGTTCTACATTATTATCGCTAGTCCCGACTGAACTCGCTGACCAAATATTAACTAAATTATCATTACCACCACTAGCTAAATACTTTGCATCATTTGACCATTTAAGACCACATATTTCTTGTGTATGTCCGGCTAAAATTCCCGTAATATGATCACGCTGCCGAACATCATGGTGAATTATATTAGCGTCACGGCCACCAGATGTAAGCAAGTGCGAATTCCATGCTAATGAGCTTACACGTGCACCATGACCTGCCATTACCCGCAAACGCTTTATTTTCGAGCAATCCCAAAGCTCAACTATTCCATTATTATTACCTATAGCCAAAGTATGACCATCTTGAATCCATGATAATGAGCAAGCATGGTCACCTGCTTCATATTCGACAAGTTGTGAAATTGTACCGGTTCCAGCATTCCATAAATACACTGTATTACCAAGAGCTACTGTCACTATATTGTCTGAACTCCAATCCATGAGATTTAAGTCTGCAACGGTATCAAACTATAGTCAAACAATTGTCAGATATACATTTAAATGTTAAGGAAATACAATAGTCATTAATTATATCGGGAGCATCCAATATCCTGTCCGATGTACCAGAAATGTATCGTGAGCCACTTTTTGTTGAGGCTGGTGTTTTCATTGAATAAACTACTTTCAGAGGATTTTGGTGCGACTCAGGTGCTGCTGGTGCCTTATTTATGTAAGACAAAACTCTATGATTTTTAACATCTCCAAGTTGCATTGTATTAGAAATGAGTTTTCGACGATCATTTTTCGCCGCATTGCACCCTTCGTTTTCTTCATCTGATTGAGCTTTTTGTTCTTGTCGCATCTATCAAATTAAAATTACTTTTACTATTTCGGCATTGTTACAAAATATTTTGACATACCAAATAGTGTCCTAATTCAAAGTTTGTTGTACTGCGTGTGGGAATAAAACGATCTCCACCCGGTGTCTTTGGTCCTTTATTTGGTGTAGTTGATTTTCCTATTCAAAAATCCTTATAGTTTCGAAATAAACTAAATAAATTATGCAATATAATACCAGGTGTTTTTAAATTGCCTTTTTTGCCTTCTCCTTCAATTTTTTTTGGAGTCTTACTGCTTATTGATAGCGCAGATATAGCAGAAATACTATTATTAATCGACATTGATAATTTTGTTTTCGATGTATTCATACTAGCATTTGATATATCAAGTTTTTTCTGCCATCGCGGGGCAGGCCCTTTTGTCAGTTCACCATCCATTAATATAATACTATTAATTTCGTTTAAATAATTGAATTGAGCCATTGTTGTCCTATCAATAATATACTTAATAAATTTTTTAAAATAAAATGATGAAATATTCTACAATTTCTACAATGTCGAATATTTTAAAACGTTAGTTGAAACCGCTATAATTCGAACGCACAACGATATCATTCAAATGACGACCATACCGTTTGATGGAAATAAGAAACTTGTTATACAGATGGCGATACGAATGTACCGCGCGTTTTTAAATTCATAGCTCGTCGTTATCTGTTTATATTTCATCTACAGTACCCTAACAAAACAGACTGTAGATGATGACAGCTACACAACAGTAGCAGTAGCAAAATTAGTCCAATTGAATTCGCCTATTATTCCAAAAAATGCGTAAATTCTACATGAATATAAAATATAATTAAAGGCCACTTTGTCTCAGTCACCACATGGATTCGAATTCAAGATTGCTATGGATTAGACACATTCGCCCCAGCGTCGCTTTAACAAATCACACAATTTAATAAAATATTAAATTGTTATTTATTTATTTATTTTCTTCAGAAACTATTTATACAATTAAATAAATTGTAGCAATAATATATTCAAATAATTCGATAAAATAAAAAATAAACTATTTTAAGATTTTCATTCTTTACATATTCTAATCTAAAATCTTAACTATATGTCAATTAATAGTCTTGAGCAGATTAATTAATATCAATTAATAGTCTTGAGCAATATTTACATAATTCAATTTATTAGATAATAGTTTAATACCAATATTAAAACATTTATTACCGTTCTTTATTTGATACTTAGTCACTGTTAAAAATGCTTAACTTTTTTTAATTAAAAAAAATGAGTTCAAAAAAATTTGCTCTGATTTATATTTATATATATTTCCCTCTAAAATTATAGTTTTCTAATCTTATAAAAAGAAAATTATTTTGACATCAATGATAACATATAAAAAGAAATGACTGAAACATTTAAGAAAAATTCAGTATTGTAATTTATTTAAAGTATTCGAGTATCTTATACAAACTGATTAAATTTGAATACAGAAAATAAAAGAACTGAATTTAAAAACTTTATTCACTGTAAGAATTTCGTAAAGTAGAACAGTTATACAAGAAATGGCGAACTTTCACCCGTTTCGAAATCGGTTAATGTTTTTTTTTTGTAAATCTTGAAGAAAGTGTCAGATGAAAGGTTTAGGTTGAGGAAGTTAACAGAATGAAAAAGTTAAATTGGTGCTGTTTCCTAATGATTATCAAATGCAGAGCGTTCCTATAAGTTCAAATAGACTGTTTGGATTACTATGACTTACGCTTTTTATAGAGTGCAGTTCTATTTACATTAAAATAATAATAATAGCTAAGGGAGTATATTGAAATCCAAATCTCAAGTAGTTCATCTTTAATGTGATATGATCATTCTGCAAATAAACAACGAAATCTTTCGCTATGTGAGTGGTGATTATTAGTATTTAATATCTTAATAAAACTAAATTATACCTTGTAACTCTTGGAATCATTTGTGAAGTAAATTAAATTTTAAATTATTTATTTTAACATTATATTCGATTTTTTTGTGTGAAACACATGATGCATAGTAATGCTATTATGTAAAAAAGAAAGAAAAAACCTGCAATTTACATTATTACTCTTACTACATTAGCTCTTTATTTATAATTTCCATTGAATGAATTCCTATTTTTATCTCGTTTTTTTTTGGACATATTTTCACCGATCTATTTTTTATGTGTATGTCAAATTCTTATAGTGTTTGTGCTAACTGGCTTGCAAAATCTTCGTCCACATCACTGCTAAATTATTTCGTACGGTTTTTGTTACTCCAATTTATTTTTAAATATATATTTGGAAGAAACTTTAATTTTCATCATATGATTTTCACTTATCCATTTGAAAGTAAATTAGCGACAAGAAAGTTTAATTGAAACAATTCTAGATTGCTAATTTACTTCGTATTTTTTTTGCATTTATAAAATTTTTCAATATCAAATTTGAAAAAATTTGTGAACAATGGAAGTTATTTTGCCGAAAATTCAAATATATTAATATTGTTGCAAGATTGATTTCTATTAGAAACTCAAAAAACAAATGTCGACGTCGAGGAGCCATGGAATTGATAACTTTTTAAGTCATATTCTTTAACAATATTTACAATTTGATTACTATATTTATGTACATGGATAACTCAAATTTTTTTATGTAAACTAGTTTTCTTAAATTTATCTTTTAAAAACTTGGAAAAAATCTCGAAAATTTTTATTATTTGAGGGGTATTCTTCTGTAAACACATATTACCAATTAGCTTATCATGGATTTGAACATTTACATTTTGTATCAAACAGTAATCAGAAATATTGTGCTAAAAATATATGTTCTGATAACATTTTGTAAAAACAATTTAATAGCAAATGTGGTCTCGGCTGTAAAATCATTTGTATACAATTATACTATATTATGAAAAGGAATTTGATAGTAATATTTATATACAAATTGCACATATGGTCTTTGGTCAAACTGAACACATATAACAAAGAAAAATTGTTTTATTTTGTATATAAACAATTTTTATTTTTCAATAAATTCAATTCAAGTTTTTATTTAAAATTTCCAACAATAATTAATATAATATTAAATATATAATTTTTAATTGAAATAGAATTTATAAAATTGTTGCTCATCATAAATTGTGGAAAATATTTATAGTATTAGAAGTAATATAGATTATTTATTGATGTAATTATTGTAATACTGTTTATAGAAAATTTTTAATTTTACTGTCATATAGAAAATAAAGTCAATTATCAGAATTTAATTAACTAGAAAAACAAATATTTTTAAGCATCTTGGAAATTGAAATGGAAATATATAAATATATATATATACTTTTAAAATATTTCTTTATTTTGTTGGTCATATTTTTTCAAATTGTTAACTATCTACAAAATAAACATTTTAATATTCATATGTAAATAAGCACCAAAAATAATATTATTTCGGACTGAATTTAAACAGATAAAGTAATGGTAGAACTGATGTTATTAGTCCATTACACTAATTGGTAAATACTGTTTTTAAGTTTTCTAATTTATGATATCCACACATTTTATTTTCCATTAAAATATTATAATTATGAATTTCATCTTTGTTTTCGATCTGGAAATCATATGTTTAAGAATTGTATTATATTCAAATTCCAGCATAATAAAATTAGAATTATACGAGTATAGGTATCTTTAAATAGCATAAAAGTGTGTATCATTAGAAGAGAAGATTCTTCTTAGATAATGTTAACGCGTTATTATTATTGGTCTACACATGTGTTAAAAAATATGGAATAAAAAATCGATGACCGAATACACATTATAGTATTTGACATTTACGAAGAGTGGCAAGGTGGTTTTGAAGTAAGAAATTTATAGTACAGTTAATTTGTTTTCATTATGTAAGGCACATATAGGCTATGTAAAATATACAAACATATATGGTCTGCGTCTCCTTAACGAAAATTTATATTCTAAATAATGAATAGTAAAATAAGAGATATTAAACATTATGGATATTATTTTGCAGTCCAATTATAATGTATTATGTTTTTAGGCTAAAATATATTATTTATATGCATTCATTTTAAATATTCTATATATATTTTGTTTTAAATCCAAGTTTCAGTAATAGTTTTTACTAATTTTTTATTAATATATATATATATATATATATATATATATATATATATATATATATATATATATGCTATAAAAATAAAAATGTTGTAAACAAACTGTTTTGAGGTCATATTCTTTATATTTTAATTTGCACAAAAACTTATGTATTAATATTGAAATTAAAAAAAAACAACAATTATATACATTCATATATTCATATGATCGTCTTAAATACATAAATAAAAGTAATTTCTGTAGTTAAATTATTGCTTGCATGTTATTTTTTTAAAATATGCTATTTTATGGCTTGTGTAATGTAGGAGTAATGGAATTAAGGAGAACTGTGCAGAATTGGAGAAAGCAGATAATACTACAGCAAGGTACATTTTCTATTTATAAATAATATTAAAATATCTTTCTTAACTTCGGATATGTTATAATTTGAATATTGGAAATGTTTTTAGAAATCAGATAACAAAACTATATTTTAAGTTTTCTTGTAAGATATATAAAATAAAGATAATAATCTGCAACATTTAAAAAAATAAAAATGAACTCATTCATAGCAACAAAGCAATCTTATAATTTTTATTCACAAAAGGAAAAAATCGGTGGAAGACCTTTTAAATGGAACACAAGAAGTTATTGGAAATAGTATAAATCAAGCGATATCGTTTACAACATCAAATGTTCTTCAAGCATCTCCAATTCCACTTCGTAGAAGTCCGAGTCCGACACGATCGAGTGGTGGGTACAGCAGCAGCAGTAACATTGCCAGTAACAACACAAGTGGAAGTAGCGGTATTGCAATAAACAATAGCGATAATATAAGAAGTGGAGTAAGTAGTATAAGTGGAGCTGGAACTAGTGGTGGAAGCGGTAGTAGCGGGAGTAATGGCAATACAAGTAATAATAGCCCAAAACTAAGCCCAAAATTGCCTACAAAAAAAGAGCAAGCACAGATTGAAAATTTTCAGTCGCAGTTAAATCAATGTCAACAATTAAATCAAAGTCAAAATACTTGCCAACAAGAACAGCAACCGCACTCTCAATTACACCAACAATTGCAACATAGTCAGCAGTATCAGTGTCAGGCACAAGGACAACAAACCCAACAACAGCTGCAACTACCCTCAAAAAGTGATTCGCATTCTTCGCTGTTTGTTAACACAGAAAAAAGTGATAACACAGAGGTATGATCAACAATCAAAAATAGAAGAAATAACGTCTTTTAGTCAAAATTTACTTTATCATTATGTCGCTTTCACTTTTTTAAATATTTCTTTCTCTCTTTATACTAGTCAACAATAAAAAAGAACAAATATAAATATATGTATGGAATTTTTATAAAAGATGTATGTATGTATAGTACTATATCTCGGTGCCTAACATTGTGTATATAATTTTTTTCATTTATTGAATGAATTTAAATGGGGAAAAATAATACTAATAAAACTAAGTACATATATCTAAAAAAAATCATCCAAATAATAAGAGGTTCAATATTAAAAAAAACCACCTGAAAAAAATTTCTTTAGGAATATTCATAAAAAGGAAAAAAAACCAACATAAAATCGATGTGATATCGCTTTTCCCCCTTACATTCATTTGAACGATAAACGACAAATAGTAAAAAAAATTCTATATAACTGATATATACGAGTATATACATATTTGTAGCACACACTATTCTATTCTCTATTAGGCCAGTTCACTTTGCTAAAAACCGTTTCCCTAATCATGACTATTGTAAATAAGTATTTCGTTATTATTTTGTTATTTTTAATTTAGTTAATTGAATTTAAAAACGTTTAAACTTTGCAAAAAATTTCCCGGCAGCATATATGGTTTAACAGTGACTAATCGTTTGAAAACATTCTAAATTTTTTATTTGTTTTAATATATAACTTTCTTTTTAAATATATCAATTTTTCAATTTTAAATTGCAAAATATCTTGATTATGTACAATTTTTATGTTTTGAAAAAATAATCTCTTGTATAAAATTATAATCAAAATAAAGAATACTTAAATACAAAATTGTTATTTACGTAAAATTATAAGAAAAATGCCACATCGTGCAGGACAACTTAGTAAATTATAACATTATAATTATTATTATTTCTTATTTTCTAAACATATATATAGTTTAATTTAAATATTGAATTAATTATATTTGATTTAGTAAAATAAATCCTTTAGCAACATAGTTGTAATATAAAAAATTCAATGCAAATTATAGGATTCGATAAGTAAATCCAGTGATAGTTCACAACAGGCATCTAGTGAATTAAGTAGATCATACCAGCAAGATTATGAAAAATCAAAAATTGGATCAGGACCACCGGAAAGAGCTAAAAAGAAATCATGGTATAGTGTGTTATATCCATCTTATAAATCTAGATCAGAGGATTTCAAAAAATTATTCAAAGATGTACCCGATGATGAAAGATTAGTTGTTGGTAAGTAAACCATTCCATATAAATATCATCGCAGGTGCTTTTTCAAGCTTTTGATGCTTTTTCATAAAATTTTATCCAAATATGTATTTGTTTGATTTGTTACTATGTTAGTTTTTGTTCATTTTGAATAGCTTCAAAATTATCTATTTAAAAAATATTTATATAGTAACTAATAAATTTTTAACTAACATTAATTTCATCTTGATTGAATGAAGAATGCTTTATTATAAAGATACTCGTACATTGTATTTTCTTTTCAATTAAACATTCAATTTAAAGTTATAATTGAATATTTGACAAAAAAAATGAAGTATTGTTTTTCTCTTGATCCACAAAAAGATAAAGAGTAGAAAATTTATGTAGATTATTTTATCAATTATCGTCGTGAATAATTTTTTGATTAGATAGGAAAATAGATAAGAGTTAAATTTTATTGCTTATTATCAAGTTTATTTTTTATTAATTTTTCATTCATTTTATTCATACAATATATTATTATTCAACTGTTATTTTCATGTAATACTCAATTGAAAAATATTTCATTTAACGAAAATTATCAAGTGATTTACTCGAAAGAAAAAAGGTAGGGAAAACATTGCCTAGTATTTTTTTTTCATTACCCTATTAATTTTATACTTATTAATTTATTGTATTATTGTTATTATCTGTTTTTTTGAACATGATAAATACTATTCATATGTTATCTTGTTTAATTCAGACAATTATACCAATAAAATACATTTATAAGTACAATATTGAAACTAGATAATAATTTTATTGTAGTGTTATTATTTTATAAAATAAACAAAAAAATATTTTTGGATATATTTTAAGAATTTTTTTTTCAAAAATAAAATTAGAAAAAAAGTCAAGAAATAATTATTTGTTAAAAATTATGGATTGTATAGAACAAAAAACAAAATTTGCACCATCTTTCAGATTATTCTTGTGCCCTTCAACGTGATATATTGATTCATGGACGCCTCTATGCATCTCAAAATTATTTATGCTTTTATGCTAATATTTTTTGGTGGGAGACTTGCTTGAGTATAAAATGGAAAGATGTAGATGCAATTGCTAAAGAAAAAACAGCCCTTGTTATACCAAATGCTATTTCTGTAATTACGAAATCTGAAAAACACTTTTTTACATCATTCACAACGCGGGATAACGCATATTTAATGCTTTTTCGAGTATGGCAGAATGTATTAATGGATAAACCCATGCAACCACAGGAAATGTGGCTATGGGTAAAATATTACTTATATACATTATAATAAACATATATTGAGTTGTTATTTATTTTGTTTATATGAATTTTGTTTCGTATTCTTTTCATATAAATATTTTAATATTGTGATTACATGTTTTTTTATATATTTACTTATATATTTTACCATTATGAATTTGAATACTACTATATTTTGGCTTTTATTATGTATGACAATAATTGAATGCTATTTTAGGTTCATAATTGTTATGGGGATGAACTAGGATTAACCAGTGACGACGAAGACTATATTGATCCATATGAAAGTAACGAAAGTAAACAATACGATCAATTGCCGTACATTTTAACGAAAAATAAATCTACAGAAAGTTTCTCCGAAGATCTAGGTGCTAACGATACTCAATCGAAAAAGATGGTGCGCGTAACAAATGATATAAGTAAAAGTGATGATTGTCTCTATCACGAAAAGGAAAATAAAATAAAAGTAACTGAAGGCAAGCGGAAAATCGCCAAAAACAATCGCCAAAGAGATGAGAGTCATCTGAAGAATTCTGAACAATTGCCAACTGATATGTCCGATTCTAGTGACTCCGATCAAAATAAAATCACGTAAGAACTCTTTCCGAAATTCTTCTTAATATTATGTCAATGCAAATAATAATATTTTCGTATCAAACAGATTTGTAAGTACAGCAGAATGTACATCACTGCATGAAGGGCGGCAGCTTGTTCATACAATACTTCCAATAAATATAGACACCTTATTTACATTACTATTTTCAAAATCAAAATTTTTGGTAGAATTCCATGCAGTTAGAAAATCTACAGATTTTATACCTAATGAATGGATAATAAATGAAAAAAATGTGAAACAACGGACAGTTAATGTAACTGTTGCGTTAACAAAAGCAGTTGGACCAAAAAATTCAAAAGTAAATATATTCGGAAATAATTTCATCCCATTAATTCACAAAAAAATGAAATGAATGAATAATTTAAAATACGAACTGGTTTTTATTAGGTTACTGAAACTCAAGTAATGCGGGAATGCAGTCAAGAAGGTGAATTATACTCCATCGATATTGAGAGTGTTAATGCTGGAATTCCTTATGCTGATAGTTTTTATGTAGTTATGCATTATTGTTTAGTCAAGTAAATGGTTTTAATTTAAAGTAGTGACGTTTATTTTACTAATTATAAATTGAATTATTTTTAGAACTGTGGATGACCATACAATGCTATCAGTTCATGCCCAAATTAAATACAAAAAATCCATTTGGGGTGTTGTTAAAGGTTTTATCGAAAAAAATACGTGGGCGGGCCTAGATGATTTCTATACAGCTTTATTACGTGCTTTGCAAAGTGAATATTGTATACCTCCCGCCAAAGGGAAAGGTCGACGCCCTCGACGAGGTATAAGATCATATTATCAATATTTAAAACAATATAGACGTAAATAAAACATGCCTTTATTATAGGTACATCGACTTTACAACGATCACATGAAGAGCCTATAACAGCATCTACTCCGCAAGATATTATTGCTAAAATCCTTCCAAGTCCCGTCAAAATACTTTCGGAATCAAATCGTAACCCTAAAATAATGTCTTGGTTTGTCATATCATTATTGGTGGTGGCGTTAATTGCTTTGAATGTGATATTATTATTTAAGTTATGGACGTTGGAGTCGGGTACTGTAGATAATGAATTATCATCTAACATAGGAATATTGCGGTAAGCTTGATATTATAATCGCTAAAAAAATGCTAAAGGAATCGCCATTAAATATATTATAATCGCTATTTAATTCTTTCTTAACATTCAATAGAGATCTGAAGAGAAATCATGGTGATTGGTTGAAACTTATAAAACATCAAGAAAGCGTGCATGAACATGAAATGCGTAAATGGCAAACGGTGTTACAAACTGCAGTTGATTTGCTACAAAAGGTGAGCGTTGTTTGTGATAAGATTGTGAAAAGCGAAAATTTAAGCGAAAAACTTGCGGCATTGAAAAATGAATTATGAAATATATTATAAAAAAAGTTTAATATAAGAAATAGAGAAATGATTAGAAGTAAAATAAATATAAAAGTATCGCTAATGAATGAGAATATGTGTACAGTATGTACAAAAAATATATTAGAAAATTATTAACAACAAAAAGGCGAAAATATTTAATTGTACTAGATTTTAAGAATAAATAAGAAATCGGATTTCATATATATATATATGAAATAGTAAGTAAAAATATAATTCAAATAAAATAAAACTTGGTTTGTAACAATTATAGTTTTTATATACAATTTTGAATCAGATTCTAAGGTTTTCCAGTATATGTTTGTAAATCCCATGTACACATACATTATATATATATATATTAAAATTATATTGCTAAATAATTTATAATACAGATTTTCATAAAATCAATTTGAAACTAAATAAAAATGGAATACGTCTGCTTATATGTTCCGTTTTTTCCGTGGAATAAGTTAATATGATATATACATGTTTATAATTTTTAATAAATTGTATTTTGTTATTGTATAATTTCATATGATTTAAATATATCAGGTTTAATTTAGAAACAATTTTTTTTTAAATTACGCAACATATATTCTGAAAAAATAAATGTTATGTTAGTTTTATTTTAAGATATAATATAATTATAAAATGTGATCAATATACATCGTAATGGAATCTTAATATTACAAGTTATTTTAAGGTACATAATTTAAATGAAATAAAAGTAGAAAAACAAAATTTAATTTAGATATTTTTTTTCCTTTAAATATTTTAATGGTACCAATAAAACATATGTTCAAACTAATTTGGTTGAAGTTTTTTTTTCAACCATTAAAAATAATATGGTAGTGTTATTTTTATTTTTATTATGGGCCGAACTATTCAACGAATCTATAATTTGAAATAGTAAATTTTGATTAAAAGAAATAACTTTTTATAATTCTTAAACTTTGATTTTTTGTAAGTATTTCCTCAATTAAATGCTATTAAATATTGCTACTTTAATTTATTTTTATTATCCTATTTCAAAATCAATTTTAATTTTTGAAACACGTGTGCTAAATTATACTTTTGAATTGAATTTATTTTTTATTGTGTTATGTTTTAGTATGTTTGGTTTATTTAATTTTAATTTTATTTTTTTTAAAATATAAGAAAGCACATATATTTTTATATAACTATTATTTTGTAATTTCAGCAGTATTTATTTATAGAATAATATATTTATTACGAAACTTTGTGTAAAATTAATAAAAATCTTTCAAAAATATAGTAAATTTTTATGTTTTGATTAAATCATTTATACTTCCGTTCTTATCCTTTATATATATATCTTTCCCATTTTATTTTATTTTTTAATTTGAACATAATTTTCAGAAGAAAATTTTACTCTTGGATATGGTAATTACATTTTTTTAGGTTTAATTTGGTATTGCCTCTAATTAAATATTTACGTTCCAAATTTTAAAAAAATGCTTAAATTAAACATAAATACTTAAATCATAGTTTTTATTTACTTGAATTGAAGTATATTAGTTAAACTTTTGAGTGCATAATTTTAATTTTATATAAGTAAATAATTGCGGGCTACTTCATTTTAATTATGTATTATTCCTTTAAAGCATTGACTTACACATATATACAAATACATTCTAAATTTTGAATTGTAAAGAACAAAACTACTCATTATTTCTTTAATTTATTAGAAAAAGGTATTCATTTAACTTGAGTTTTCGTTGCCAAATAGCCTTTAGTGTCATGGAAATTAGAATTAATATATCAGTACTAATGTTACTTGAAATGATTACAAAGAAAAATGTTAAAATTACAATATCATACAATAAATATAATTAATTATTGCTAAGTTATCCCAACAACTATATTTAGCAAAAATATCACATTTATTTAGAGGAACAACTTTTTTTGTTATTAAAAAAAGCAGTAACATTCATAATAAGAAAAAAAATGAGTTTTGAACTTTCCTGTAAAGTAAATCTTTATATCATTTCAGACTGAGAATATCTTGAGCGATCTGTTATTTATAGTTAAGGTTCAACATACATCCACTGAAAAAACGGTACCAGGTTATAAAAAAGACGCTTTCAATAATGGTTAAAAATAAAAGTATTGATTAACTTTCAATACTTGATGTTCTGCAATGTCCGTTTATCTTTAGATAAAATTGAACATGTTATTGATGGAAATACAATGTGGATACTTTTACTTATAGTTAAACATGAAAATAAAAGTTCATGCTAATTGAAATTTATTTTTGTTTACAAACTTTATTAAATATTACAATAAGTTTTAAATAGTTATTAAGATCAATATTAATTATATATAGTATATACGAAGAAAAAATATATAGAAAAATAAGTGTATATAACATTACTATTTACTCATTTTAATATAGTAAATTTTTTTAAACAAATAATAATTATACTGTAAAGGAAAAAATATATATTCATACATTTAATTTTGTAGTATTTAAAAGAAACTTTAATTAAAAAAAACATTTCAGTAAAAGTTAGAAATACATATTAATTAATAGAAGATTATTATTGTGATATAATACAATTTAATTCAAAATATTTAGAATAAGAGACCGGACAAATTATTTATGATAGATGTTCAGTAATGTTTATAATAAACGGATCTGATCAATATATGTATTTGCTTTATTATTTTTTTCTGTGTCATCTATTAATAAATATAGTTATTATGTATTTTTATAGAAACTTAAGGGAACAAAGGTCATCAGACTTTGTTTCATTTATGTTTCTATAAAATCAAAGATATTTTTAAATAGTATAAAATATTGAAATATTGATCAAATGAATTTCATAAAAAGACGTTAATTTTAACATCATTAAAAAATTTTAAATTGGTCTGAACAAATTGACTTGTATAAAATTAAATATTCGAAATAAAATTATAATTAACTTAAAATAAATCTACCGATAAAAATAGCCGTCATTTTTATATTGATTTTCCCTTAGTTTCTGGAACACATGTGCAATAGAATACAGCACCTATGATGCATATAAAACTACATATCCACATCACGCCATAAACGTTTATCAAAATTAAAAGAATTGGTAATAACTTCAACTGGCCAAATGCTAATACATTGAGAATAAAATTACAAAAGCTCGATCCAATAGGTCGTATCTAAGTGGAGAATAAAATCAAATATAGAAAAATTATTTGTACTACCATAAGAAATATTTTGGGTTATAGATATACTTCTTGTGGAAGAACTTCCGCTAGGACTACAAATGTTAGTGGAAGAAGAGCTATAGATGCTGTGAAAATCGCAAAAGATAAACTGCTTACTGGAAGCCAATTAATGAATGTGAGATCATATTCTTTCGACATTAAGGAATATAGTCCAGTAACGGCTAATCCAAGAGCAGTTCCAGATACAGAAACAGTAATAAGAACGATTCGGCCAAATCTATCCACTAATAACGTTGAAACATATGTGCCAAGTAATTGGGAAACTGCGACTACTATTGAACATGTGTTTGGATCCATTGTTGAACCTGATTGTTTGAATATTGCTGAAGTATAATTTATTATAGCGAAGCATCCACTAAGTATGTTAGCGCTGACAATACCAATGCCAATTCCTATACATTTGCTTACTTTATTTTTATCTATAAAATATAAT
This sequence comes from Atherix ibis, assembly GCA_958298945.1. NCBI lineage: Eukaryota > Metazoa > Arthropoda > Insecta > Diptera > Athericidae > Atherix > Atherix ibis. The sequence continues at coordinate 11,160,024 of OY282609.1, read as the reverse complement.
TACAGTATAAATAGGAGTTTTTTTACATATATATTTGAGCTTACCCAAATTATGAAATGAAAACTTGCTGGTTTTTATATTACTATTGCTTGAAATATTCAAAGATGATTTCAATTCTTCGAAAGCTAAGTTAAATATTGCTTGGTCATCAGACTTTGTTTCACTTAAGTTTCTATAAAATCGAAGAGATTTTTTAGCATCCTCTTCGTTGTTTTTTATTAAAAGGCATTGCGGTGTTTCCGGAAGAAATATTACTGATATGAAAAATACTATAGGAATTGCAATTAATATTAGTGGTACTAGTGCATATTTTAAATAAGCCCCTATAACAAAGCCTACAACAGTTCCTAAATTTACACCAAATAATAAAAAGGATCCCAAACTACCACGAACGCTGAAATATTTCAATTATTATAAAACAATAACCAACATTGAATATTTTTCAATAGAAATATTACTCTTTGTGTGCGATGTCGGATATAAATAGTGGAATAGTTACAAATGTGCCACCACCAGCCATTCCAGCACATACACGTGCAAAATATATGAATTGCAAATTATCAGCTAAAATAATTGTTAGCCAAAAACTCTATAAGAAACAATTTGAATAAAAATTTATAAAAAAAAATTGATCTGAGAATTTACAATTTGTGGTATCGCTAAAAGTAATAATGCCTTCTTCCGTCCCCATGTTCCTGCAACAAATCCAAAAAAAAAGTTTCCAAACATTCCACCTAGGCAAAAAATTGCTCCAAGCCATGAGGCTTCGCTGACTGATACTTTTCCAGAACTTAATGGTGATTCATCAGATTGTAGTAGCAACAAAACAGGCGAGAGCCATCCAATAGCGGCACCGTGAGCAAAGGCGATAATATTTACTGGAATTTATTTGATTTTTAAAGTTTGTTTATTTTACTTACATTATAACATATAAAAATAAAAACTAATTATCTAAAAAATGAATAATAATTTACTTAACAAATAACGGTAAAAAATTAATATAACAGGTCTTATGTGAATTTGAGTATGAGGTCAGGTATTAAATATGAGTTCTAATATAATCAAAATAAGATAAAACTGATTTCATCATATTATTTATAACAGTATAGATAATGTCCAACTACATTTATCAAAATGTCAAAAATAATAATACGAGAATATCTCGTATTTTAGAATATCTATACATTATGGCATTTTAATGCATTTTTATTGAAAAAAGAAAAAAGTGAAATAATTTAAATTAAATTTATCTTTTTAAATATTGTATAACTTCGATTTATTACATATAAAGATGAAAATATTATTTTACAAAAATATGAAGTTATTAAAAGTTTTTTGTATAAAATAAAAAATTTACGCTACATTACATTAAAAGAACTAAGTTAGAATACGAGTTCGAACGTATTATTTAAGATATATTGTATCATTTGAAAGGTTTTTTTTCTTGATAATTTGGCTTTTTTATTATATTTAATATTAAAATAATTGGTTTATAAATAAAATGACATACCACAAATTGCAGCTAACAATTGGTACTTATATTGACTAAATTCGATAGTTACAACTTTGGTTTTCATTGTGCTAATGAGTTTTATAATATTATTTGTATTACAATATATTTATACAATAACTTAATCGCGACTAATTAGAATTTGAAACTAAATGAATCAAAAATCATTTTAGATATAATATGTTTCAAAAATATGTTCATCAGATGAGATAAAAACGAATAAAGATTATTAATATAAATAAATGAGCATGCAAATATATATTTTTATTTGCATCTGTCTTATTCTTGTAAATTATCAGACATGTTGACAAAATGTCGTCATATTAAGTACAATATATCGTATTTTCCTATGTTACTTTTATGTGTATTATTTATTATATGTGAATTTTCTTTCGAATAACCGGAAAACACGTTCACCTAAAAAATTATATCGTTAACTTATTATTCGTCACAGAAATTTTATAATTAAATGAATTTATACAATATAGCCAATACATTTCTAGATTTGATGCAGTTTTCGTATGAATAAAAAAGTTTATGTTGTAAACTAATATATTAAACTAGATTTTATCACCGAAAATTGTTTAAAATATCCGCTTGGAAAAATTATTGTCAAATAATACACAGTAACATTAAAATAAGTTATGATAATACAATCAAATTGAAAATAGCATTTATAGACTAGACTGGGTCAACAAAATTTTACTAAAATTAATACTATGTGAAAACTTTTGTTTATATTATTGGCATAAATTTTTCGCATATCTGAATTTATAAGAATTTTTAATATTTAAAAAATAGTACATTAATTTGACAATGGTTAATATACGAGTATATATATTTAACGGAGAAATGTTTTGTGTTTATTCAATTCTTAAACTAAGAAGTCATCACAGTCATATTTCATGCATATGTGTATATATTTTAGTTTTATGTTATATATTTTTATATATTTAAAATGTTAGATTTTAGTAGTAGACTCCTTTATTTCAGGCATTTCAATCAATGATTTTCCTTTTGTTTCTGGGAGAAATATTATAATGAAAATTCCCCCTGCTAAGCATACTATAGAACAAATCCACATTGTACCATATAACTTAATAAATATCATCAATATTGGAAATATTTTTAGAACTCCAAAAGCTAACAAGCTTAAAAAGCACATTAAAATTGTTATTCCAATTCCTCTCACCTAAAAATTCACATATAATTTTTTTTATAAATTAGGATGATGCAGTTAACTTTTTATGGTATCTTACTTTTGATGGTAGAATTTCACCAATTACCACAAAAGGTAAATTTATAACAGCTAGAGATGAAATGAATATAGTGAATGATAAACAAATTATTGGAATCCATTTCAATGAATTCATATCGATTGCGAACGAAAGAAATGAATATGCTCCTATGCATAAAAGTCCTAAAGATGCTCCCAATGAAGATATACTAAGTAGTATTTTTCGACCACATCGATCCACCAAAATAGTTGAGATATAACTTCCGACGAGTTGAATAAATCCTAATATAATAGCACTATCATTAGGATGAAGTTGAGATCCAGATTCTTGAAAAATACTAGACGCATAAGTTATAATAAGAAAGCATCCGCTAAATTGAATTAATATCATCAAAACTAAGCCCAATATAAAAGCCTTCCGTGCATTTGGTTCAACTAGAAAAAATAATAACAAATTATTTTCATTTAAGGAATTTTATTTTTTCAGGTTGCAAATACCAAAATCTCTAAAATGAAGTTTTTTATTAATATTAATTGTGTCGTTTTTTTCAATACTTGATTTTATTTCATCAAACTCTCTATCATCAACTTGTCTCTCCTCTTTACTTTTAGCATATACATTTTTATAAATAGTATATGAAATTTTTGCGCGATCGTATTTTTTTTGTTTTATTAAATCTTGTGGTGTGTCTGGTATAAACGTTATAAGAATTATATACACAATTGGAATGGTAACCATCATTTTGGGCACAATATAGTAATTTAAATATGCTCCAAAAACAAATCCGAGAAAGGTGCCAAAATTCAATGAAAGTAAAAATGTGGACCCAAGGATTCCTCGAACACTGAAAATAAATCATTATGTTAGGCATATTATAAAATGTTCTTATAAAAAGAGAGTCTAAAACTACATTTTGGATCAAATATAAACACTATTGCATAGCATTAAATTTAAGTAAATAAATAACATTTAAATAAATATTGTTAGTGAGTAACATCAAATTGATATAAATAAAAAATTTACCTGTTATCTGCAATGTCTAAAATATAAAGTGGTAAAGATAAATATAAAATTCCTCCACCTATACCAGATACAAATCTTGCTGCGTACCAATGTTTAACATCGGTTGCAAGAATAATTGTTAACCAAAAGCTCTGTAATTAATTTTCATTTATATATACATAATACGTTTAACAAAAAAAGTATTATTTTTAAGTAAATTATAATACTGACAAAATGTGGTATAGCTATACAACGTAAGGAATTCTTTCTTCCAAATTTTTCTGTTATAGCTCCTCCTAGTAAATTTCCGATCAATCCACCAAAACATACTAACGATCCAATCCATGAAGACTCGTCCACTGTGATTGGCCCTGAATCAAGTGGTGAATCTTTAGATTGTAGTATAAGTAGAACTGGTGAAAGCCATCCCATACCAATTCCATGGGATATACTGATTATATTAACTGTATTATAAATTTAACTTAATATATTATATACACATATCTATACACATACAAATAAATTTTATACGTACCTAAGCAGGTTGCAAAAATTTGATATTTGTGCTTTTTGAACGTAAGTACATTACCAATATTTTTAATCATTCTCATTTAATCAAATTTTATTTCAATAATAATTTAATATTCTTTTATATTTTAAATGATCAAATTTATTAAAATACGTTTAATGTTAACTGACAACACTAAAGAGAGTCACTATAATAGTTATTCCTTTCGTAGCTATTCTTAAATGGTGTCTACTTATTTCTGACTACATGAAATTATTTCAAATGCTTATATGGTATTACATTTGTAATTATGTAAATAATCGTAAATTTTAAAAAGACTTACTTGATGATAGGTGTTATAGAGAAATGCAATAATATTGTCTGCGTTATTGTATAATTTAATAACTTATCTACTTGCTGACATATTTAAGTATTATTTTTTTTACCAAATAATTTACCAAGTTTTTTTTACTACTTAACAAACAAAAATATGTGTATATACACATACACATGGTTGTCAGAATCTTTTATTAACTATATTAAACGCTAAAATCTCTCTCTTATAAAAAATAAATACTAAAATGTATTTTGTCAAATATTTTAAGAATGACTTGTAGAATTTATCTAATTTTTGTTAATTATTTTATATATAAATTTCGAAAAAATGTTCGTGTTGAAATTTATATAACAGACTTATTTTATCACATTGAAATTGTCCCATACTATAATTTTTTTTAAATGAAACTGATTTGAAATTCAGTGTCTTCCATTTTGTTAGACAATTATAGTAGTAGGTCTATGCGGGCTCGTCGACACTTTTTGAAAGTCCGAGCCCAACGAATTTCGTTTCATTAAATCAAACACTATTGCGAATAATCGATATATTCTTATTTACAATGACTTATATTAGCCGGCATCTTATAAAAGTAGTACAATTAGAAATTAATTTTAAATATATCTAAATTAATTTTATATACAAGTTTTAGAAATATATTTTTTCATAATAGAACATTCTATTATATGGGCGAATTTAAATTATTCAAAAATGAAAAAATGATCTATGAATACTTTCCAATTTAGCTTTTAGTACCTAATGTGCTTGTATAAATAAATATAAAAAATACTATAATAAAATTATTTTATTGTTACTTTAAAATAATTGTTAAAGCATCTTTTTTTCTAATTTTTATTATTATATTCTTAAGTAATAGTAAAATATTCACGAAAAACTAATGCATTGCTTTTTTCAAGGTAATTTATGCATTTAATAGTGTAGTACACATACATATTTCACTTGTCTATTATTTATTATCGCACTTGCAAACATTTTATTGATCTGTGTTTATTTAAAATTTATTTAAAATATGCAAGGAAATTATAATTTTTATTCGGAAATATTGTATTATATATTTGAAATATGATTTATAAAATATTACAAAATTATTGAAAAAAAGTGATAAATTTATATATATACATATACATTTTTATTTTTATACAATATTATTTTTATAAACGTGGAAACCAAAGCTCAATCATCCCAATGGAAGCTGCCGCACGATCCAAGTTCAGTTGAATGTGAAGGTTTTGGTTTCTTCGATTGCAGGAGCGTGGTGCATCATGAGTTCTTGCCACAGGGTAGAATGGTCAATTCCCGAAATTGAAGAGCCCCATTAACGGACGACCCTACGCTACGAGTGAGGAGATAAAGACGGCATCGAAGGAGGAGCTGAACAAGATCACAAAAAATGATTTTTTGAAGTGCTTCGAGGATTGGAAAAAATGTTGACACAAGTGTATAATATCTGGTGGGGATTACTTTGAAGGGGACAAAATAGATATTCATGAATACTTTTTGAACAGACCTCGTACTTTGAATATTTTTTTCATAAAATTTTAAATTAAATGTGGAAATCATCTAAATACAAAGTGTGGAACTTTAAGCATTATTTCATGGGACAGAAATTGATCGAAATCACTACTCTGCTCTGGTGAATTATTACTATCGTTTTCTTTCACACTCATCCAGTGTAGTCTTTTTAGGACTGTTGTCGCAAGCCGTCCTCGAGTCCAACATCAGGGTTAATACATTCTCCGGTGTCAGGGGTCCGCCAGCGCACTTCTGTGCCTTTTCTCTTTCCGCATTGACTCAGGCGCAGTAAAAGAAAGTGTACTATGCTTTTATTCACCAACCCATCACAAGAATGACACATTGGGATAGAATCTAATTTAAAACGGTTTTTGTAAGTCCGAAATAATCCGCGTCCTGTCAAAAATTGGGGTAGGTAGTAACCAACATCACCATGCCGTCGATCTATCCATGGATCTACCGCTGAGATAAGACGATGAGTTCATCTGCCACTGCGGGCATTATTCCAACGAGTTTGCCACCTTCTCTTGAACTAAATGCGCTCCTACGGTAGATTGAGATAACTCCGCGTATGTAGCTGGCTCTAATCAACCCATCCACTCAAATTGGTGCAGCATATTGAAGGATTGAACCGACCGCGGTCGCCAATACGGTTCCCCTACTCTGCCTGTGTTCTTCAAGGTTCGGCATTCAGCGCGCCAGCACCATCATTGCCCCCACAGCCTTCTCACTGACGTATTCAGCGTGCCAGCACTATCATTGCCTGAAACCGCAGCCTCGCGTCAATCATCACCTCTAGATACTTTAGAGATGATCTCAAGATAACCTCATGTTCGCCAATTCTAATGGTGATATTTTATCTTCTCTTCCGGCCCGTGATTAAGACTGCCTATCTCTTATGGTCCGCAAGGCCATGACACGATTTTGCCATCCCCTCTAAAACTTAATGCGCTCCTATGGTAGATTGAGACAACTCCGCGTATGTAGCTGGCTCTAATCAACCCATCCACTCAAATTGGTGCAGCATATTGAAGGATTGATCCGACCGCGGTCGCCAATACGGTTCCCCTACTCTGCCTGTGTTCTTCAAGGTTCGGCATTCAGCGCGCCAGCACCATCATTGCCCCCACAGCCTTCTCACTGACGTATTCAGCGTGCCAGCACTATCATTGCCTGAAACCGCAGCCTCGCGTCAATCATCACCTCTAGATACTTTAGAGATGATCTCAAGATAACCTCATGTTCGCCAATTCTAATGGTGATATTTTATCTTCTCTTCCGGCCCGTGATTAAGACTGCCTATCTCTTATGGTCCGCAAGGCTATGACACGATTTTGCCATCCCCTCTAAAACTTAATGCGCTCCTATGGTAGATTGAGACAACTCCGCGTATGTAGGTGGCTCTAATCAACCCATCCACCCAAATTGGTGCAGCATACAGAAGGATTGACCCGACCGTGGTCGCCAATACGGTTCTCCTACTCTGCCTGGGTTCTTCAAGGTTCGGCATTCAGCGTGCCAGCACCATCATTGCCCCCACAGCCTTCTCACCGACGTATAATAAGTGTTCCTGAAACCGCAGCCTCGCGTCAATCATCACCCCTAGATACTTTAGAAATGATCTCGAGATAACCTCATGTTCGCCAATTATAATGGTGATATTCTCTCTTTTCTTCTGGCCCGTGATTAGGACTGACTATCTCTTATGGTCCGCAAGGCTGTGACACAGCCGATATGCTACCTCTTCCACATATTTTGCCATTACGCACACAGCAACATTTTTTATGAATTTTCTTTTTTTTGTAGTAAAAATTTTAAAATGATGGTACTACGATCGAATTTTATATTATTCAATAAACATATTTTTATTTTTTTATGATAAGCGAATACACAATAGGTATATATTATTCATAGAAGGATAAGAATGATAAAGCTTTTTATACTGTACATATTTTTTTAATTAATTTATGCGGTAAACTTATTTGTTGCCTTATATTTGCATACAATTCAGATTCTCAATAAATTTGAACAATCAGCTCTAATCAATGTAAAATATTGGTTACCAATTTCTTATTCTTTTGATAAGCAAATACGCACTATGTATAGATTATTTTTAGAAGGGCACGAATGATATCCTGTACGCAGAGGAATATTTTTAATTTGCGGTAAACTAATCTGTAGCTTTATATTTGTATACAATTTTATTCCCAATAAATTTGTATAATCAGCGCTAATCGATATTAAATATTAGAGAACTATTAAAACGTATTAAAATAAAACAAATGATTAAAAACGTTATAAATCTTACTTTTATTTTCTTATTATATTACATGTACATATTTATTTCATACTTAATATCTAAACATAATTTTTTTTTGACTTAATTGATCACTATAATATTGTACTAAAATGGCCCCAAGATAAAGTATTGAAAATACTGTGCAATAAAAATCTTTGGTTATCATAAGGGCATAGGGCTATTTTATTTTGTCTCATTCTAATTACTTTGTGATTTTTCGATTGAATGGAATTCTGTTCTCTATTGTTCATCAGGTTCTTAGACAATATACACATACATAATCACTCATTTTCTTATTTACTTGTGGTATTTGGTAAACGTTATTTTTGGGGTAGTCACTAATATCATAATTTGTAATATCTTTTTTTCATAATTCCATATGCATCTTCATAAGTAAGTATAAGCATTTACATTTTTATTTATATTTAGACTTCATATACTTATAATTAAAGGCATACACATATATACAGATTTTGGAAATATCTAGAATTGTTTGTCATACCATATATAAATAGGTTTGTTTATTAAAATTTCAGTTTTTTTAAGTTCTATTATCACTAAATTTTCATTAAAAATTGTTGTGTTATGGAAATTTGGTTTAGTAATCATTGCTTTTACTCCATAACGACCATGCCATTTTGTTAACATTTTAATGGGAACATGAAATCCAATATTTTCCATAGTTTTTCAAAATACAGCAATATTTATTAGTTTAAAAAAATTTGCTTTTAAATTCATTTTTAGCAACAGTTCTTAATTGTCTGTTGAAATCGATGTATTTTTTCAACCATGGAGGTTGCTGATAATTCTAAAATTCTATGTATTTTTGTTAATCTTAGCCCATATTTCAAACATTGTTTTAAATTTCGGTAGTTAATGACGTATCGATCATTTTTGTAAAGTGTTAGAAGTAATTTCGTTTTTTTAGGAGGTTTTATAATATTGAAGAGTAAAAGGAAAATCTGTATGCTGAGATCATTAGGATATTCTAAATCAAGAATATAACCTACACTAGAATTATCCGGAATTCTAATTAGTACTCGATTTTATTTCGAAAAATTATTAGTACATTTCCGATTTCTAGTTTATACTATACATTTTAGGTACGTCAATAGTTATAATTAAAGAATACTAGTTTACCAAGTATTTGTGTATTGTTTAAATGCAATCAAGATAATTTCGATGAAACATCTCTCCTAGACCTAATGGCGTCATTAGATAATATTTTAAAAAACAACTGTATAGAAATATTTTAAAATAATAATCTCCAAAAAAAATACATTTTTAATTTCATGTATATATTTAATTTTTGGCTAATTTTAATATAATGAACTTTTTTATATAAATAAATGGGAAACTATGTATGATATTACAATATATTTGTTTGGTGTATATAATTGGAAATATCCATATATGTTTATGTATTACAGCTTTGAGTAGCTTTCAATAATAATCTGAAAGCTTTTTTATTTTCTTATGAATGCTGATCAACATGGGGTTTGTGTTCAATTTATGAATGGTTATCAGTTATGAACGTATACGTTACGATCAGTTGAAAATACACCAATACCTGTACTAACTGGAAATTTTATCAACTACCACTGATGGATGGTCTATGATTTTATCTTATGTTTGCTAAAGCCATGAACATATTTATTCAAAGACAAATTTAAGTATATGTTAAATGGGGAAATATTCGCATACATGTTTAACCTATAGTATATTTCCCACCCGTGCGAAAAACTACATAGAAACCTCAACCCCACGAACAAAAATTAAGTTCACTTGTTTTTCCAGTTGACTCTTGTCAAGCGAATGTATCATAATCAACATTGATCTCGATCTTAGTCAGCTAGGTTATTCTTTTAGTTGACAATTTGCTCCGTGTTCTAAAACAACTTTGTTAGAAAAAATTATTTATCTTATTTAATATTTTATGAAAAATATATTATCAAAGTATACCACACTGAAAATTATAATAAAAATTTAAAAATTATTTTAAATAGTAAAAATAATATAATAATGAAAATGTAAATATATATATAAATTGATCACTTTTTATCAATATTTTTATAATATTTTATAAATCATATTTCAAATATATAATACAATATTTCCGGATAAAAATTATAATTTCCATGCTTATTTTAAATAAATCCTAAATAAACAAAGATCAATAAAATTTGTGCAAGTGCGATAATAAATAATAGACAAGTGAAATATGTATGTGTACTACACTAGTAAATGCATAAATTACCTTGAAAAAAGCGATGCATTAGTTTTTCGAGAAACTTTTACTATTACTTAAAAATATAATAATAAAAGATCTTTAGAAAAAAAAGATGCTTTAACAATTATTTTAAAGTAACAATAAAATAATTTCATTATATTATTTTTTATATTTATTTATACGAGCACAATAGGTACTAAAAGCTAAATTGGAAAGCTATCATAGATCATTTTTTCATTTTTGAATAATTTAAAATTGCCCATATAATAGAATGTTCTATTATGAAAAAATATATTTCTAAAACCATATGACTTGTATGCGAGTATCGCGTATTCAAAATTAATTTAGATATATTTAAAATTAATTTCTATTTGTACTACTTTTATAAGTTACCGGCTAATATAAGTCAGTGTAAATAAGAATATATCGCTTATTCGCATGATAAACGAATGAAATGATGACTACTATCATCAATCTAATGATTGAATTTATTTTTGATGTGAGAGAGTCTACTTGAATAATACAGACCACAATTAATTATTGACAAGGTCTATTTAGCTAAAGCATATATACATATGTATTTATTAATTTTTTGTTACTGTTGATCTTTTTGAAACACGAACATATTTCAAAAATTGAAGAAAAATATTTAATATCAGATATTTTTGTTTGAAAAAAAATAAACGTTACCTAATTCTTAATTAATGGTATTTGCCATTTAATGTGTGCATATTATTTTCTTAAAGTTAAACAAATTAGAAAGTTTTGAGTACTAGTCAATAAAATACAATGAAAAGCTAATATGAATGATTTGAAGAATTATAGAAAATGCGTATATTTTACATTAAGCATTTGCTTTTGAAGATTATATCAAATTTTTTAAATAAATAAGCTATGTCTATGAAAATTTTCTTATTTTAAATTCCCTTACCTTGTTTAAAGAAATTATACTGAAAATATAATTTTTTTTTCTTTTAAAATATATGTATATGCGAATACATATGGTATATCTACACATTAAATTAAAAAAGCAAACAAATTCTCCATTTTTATAATTTTTTTTATATACTCTATGTTTATGTAATTTTATTTAATTAGTTTTTTTCCGAAAATAAAAATTAAAAAATAAGATAGCACTTGCGCCTTTTGAATTCTTCTAAGTCAATATTGGCTGTATGATTGTAAATCTTTAAAAAATAAATCTAACTTATCATTTCATTTGATTTGTAATACGCACCTACATATGCATATATTTTAAAAAATCCATTTTTCAACTAAATTATTTCACAAAAAAGTGAAAAAGTTTATATTAGGAATTGTTAGCTTTCCGCTGATACTTTTTTGTGTTTTTTCAGTTTTTTAACGTTAGAGGAATTGAAAATTTACTATCCACAATTTTATAAGAAGATGCTCAATAGATATAAGACAAAAGTATTATTTTATTTGATAACATTTCAAACGTATATTTTTGAGCGATATAATCAATTATATTTATAGGTTCATACAAAAGAATTGAAATGAAATTGATTTTGCAATAAAATATTACAATTATACATCAAAGAATATTATTTATAAAAAAGTGTTATTAATAATTATACAACAATTCGAATATATAAAAATTATATATTTAAAGAAATTGACGCTGAATAAAAATAATTTACAAATATATTAATAATATCCAAAAAAATAATACGAAAATTAATTAATTTAAATGTGAATAGGAAACATAAATTTTCGAAATACGAACAAGTGCACTTATGTCGTGCAAAACAACTAATAATAATGTTAGGGTAAAATGGATGATGTCAGTAAGGCGTTATCATATTCATTTAATATAATAACTGGTTGACATCTTATTCAACTTAAGGGGTGATAGATTATATACAAAATATCAACGGAGTCTTTATTTTATTCGTCGCATCTTTTAACGAGCACAATTCAAGCGAATTTGTATCAATTTTTCAAGTAATCTGACATACACCACCGGTACTTTCTAAAGCAAAATAGAGTATACTGCGGGAGCAACGAATGATCAACTCAAACTATTATCACCTAATTTACGAAAATTTATTATAGTAGTATCAGCGGCCTTGCCATTAGCATTTACAGAAGCGTACAGTACCAACATCAGAAGCAGATTCATTGCCACTTCCACTAGCCCCAGCTATAACGATAATATCATCGCTAAGTAGATCCGAGAATGTTGCCCATCAGAGTGTAAATATTATTACTCTGCCACTAAGTTTATACATATACGTGCTGAAGTGGGTGGTATTCTAACAGTGAGAATAGTACAACAATTACTTTTAATATAAGCACTCCCATTTGCCCTAAATCAGCTCCGGATACTGTTCTTAACAATTCTGGGCAAAGCATTACTAGCTTTGGTCATCTATAACAAGATTTGTTTCCATACGATCATAATATGCTCGTTAACCAGTCGGATGCTATTCATCAGAGTGAAAATGGTCTGGGCACATCAACACCACCAATCTCTATAAAATCGATGGCTCAGAAATCAGAAGCCGCTACTCCAACACCTTCCGTAAATATAACACCACAAGGTGCAGCTGGAGCTCCATTGATGCCAGTCAGACCAACCACTCTGATTATGCCATCAGCTGTGGGTGGTGGTCTGATCGTTTCTTCCATTAATAAGACCAACGATCCCAACTTGAAGCCCATTCATTATCACAGCTTACGATCAGTGAGATCAGGTATGTAGTCTTTTTTGACTTTTTTTGCGAATTTAAGTGCGAACATATTCGTATCAGTGCATATTATTAATAAAAGCTGATTTATAAACATTATGCAAACGTATGTACTCGTCGTATGTATCCAATTTGTTACAGTCAAGATAACACAAAATTTCTCTACTATACGAATGCACCCGAACGTACTATTATATCGTTTAGATTATTTTATATAATTCAGTTAATTGATATAATCTGTGCAGATTTGATTTATTCTTATTTTCATAGTTAAATCGTCAATTCAATTTTAATAGCATTAGAATCGTACGTATATTTTTCGAGTTTATTTTATTCAAAATAAATTTTAAGTATCATATTAAATTTTTAAATTCTCTTATAATTCCTTTTTAAATTATTTGTTATCTTAAATAATTTTATGAAGTTAAATAAAAATGTGATAATATCTATTAGATATAACTATAAAAATAAACACCGACTTTTAACTTTAATAGTTATATGTGTATCTAATAGAATATCAATCGAAAAACAAAAATTTGTTCGGGGAAAAATAAAGCTTTAAATTACAGGTCAAAATCAAAATTTCGAACAGGATTCAAATACTTTAGGTGCGAATTTAAATATTGGAGGGCATGGACAAATATTACGTACCAATTCATATAATTTTACTGAAACGAATACATCGAATAAATTATTTTCGGATGCTACTTCGATAAGATCCTTAGCTTCGATTGGATTAGGTTCTACTGATGGGCGAAAAATGGTAATTAGAAGAATGCCGAACTCACCTACTGAATTAATCAATATAGTGACCCCGACAAAATTATCGTAAGTATCCAAATTACATAATTTGTTCAATTTATAAGAAATGAGTTTTTTTTATATATATAATATTAAATATCTTTTTATTTGTTGAATAATAATATAACAAATTAAATACTTAAGAGTAATCGTATAATTAAATGCCATAGAAAAATATATTAAGATAATTTGAGATTTTTTTTTAAATATTTAGCCTAACTATTTAAATATATATTGAGCCTTATTCATATAAATCAAGTTTATGTGCAGGTTAAGATGACAAATACGTCGTATTTCGATAAAATATATATTTTTAGGATTAATATTCGCTAATACAGAAAAATTGAATGTGTAATAAATTTGAATTTATATAAAAGTAATCAGACATGATAAATAATCGCGCTATGAATTGTATTATATTTTACCAAAAATTTAAATATCAATTTGGATAAAATAAATATTTATCGAATTTCGGTGTCAATAATAATGTGATTTAGTGATCATAAAATAAGGTACATCTGAATGTACATCTGAACGTATAACAATAAAAAGTGCTCTCATTGAAATCGGTTTAGATGATTTACTATAATTAACACTCGTCCTCTAATTATTTCGTATGAATAAATGATGATTGAAAAAATACCATTTTCTAGTCATGCGATTTATTAGACATCAACATAATACATCAAGAGACTTAAGATCTATATAAATTATCATATGCGTCAATTTCTATGACAATCAAAGAATAATAATACCTATATATACCATAAAATTATCTTTTTATGTTCCTCTCGTGATTTGTGTTTTTAGAAAATGATTTACAGAAGAAAAATGAAATGTGAAAAGTAAATATTTCTATTTTGGTTAAATTTATAAAACATGATGTTGTACCTATGTCAGTAGAAATGATAACAACTTTTACAACAAGTGTGTATTTACAGATTAGAAAGATTATTTATTTCTGTAGTAGGAATTTTTAAATACTAATATAATAATGATATCTTGATATGACATATAAGAGCCTGGATTCACCTTACAATTAGATAAGATAATCTTTTTTGATTTGGTTAAATTTATTTTCACGATTTTTAAATATATATTTTTCAAAAGTGTTTTACAAGTATAATCTAATTTACTATCATTGCGTCGGAATCTTTAAAGAATATTATCGTATCATATTCAATTTTGAAGTATCACAAGTAAATATGGAATCTTATCAAAGTATAAAATAAAATTTAGGCAATTTATAAATATTTGCAATCAAAAGCTTTAAAAAAATATAGGAAACAAGATTCTAATAATATCATTAATATAAACATACATATATAATAACGAGTTGGATTTTAATGAAATAATAAATCAGATTATAGTTTAATGAAAATTACTATTTTACATGTCTAAACCATATTTTGTTATAAAATATACGAGGTCTGTTCAAAAAGTATCGCGAATTTTGAATTTCCGCGGGTTATATATATTCGATTTTAGAATTTTTTTTGGCGTTATGTTGGTACTCACGTCTTTCACTTATGCCGACAAGTTCAGCCATTTTGAATGTTCACTTAATTTTTGACAACAGCTTTGCTTGCACGTGTTTTGGCTCGTCTTCGATTTTTGCCCATTTTCGACCAAAAACAGCATCGCATTAACATTGCTAAGGAGCTGTTTGACTCGGTCCACGACGACCCAAATTTGCTCCAGAGGGTCATAACTGGTGACGAATCATGGGTTTATGGTTATGACGTGGAAACCAAATCTCAATCATCCTAACAAAAGCTGCAGCACGAGCCAAGATCGAAAAAAGCGTGCCGGACGGTCGAATGTGAAGGTTTTGCTTACAGTTTTCTTCGATTGCAGGGTCGTGCTGCATCATGAGTTCTTGCCACAGGGTAGAACGGTCAATAAGGAATATTACCTGCAAGTTATGCGCAAGTTGCGCGAAGCAATCCGCCAGGAACGCCCGGATTTGTGGAAGAACAAAAATTGGCTATTGTACCATGATAACGCCCTGCTCACGTATCGAAAATCAAATATACACATACGCAACTCCCGGAAATTCAAAATTCGCGATACTTTTTGAACAGACCTCGTATATTTAGTTTTTGAAAAATATTACAGAAAATGCACTTTATGTAACTAGAAAAATAACTATTACATAGTACCGTTGTAATAAGCACTGTAAACAATTGTTTACGCATTTAAACTACACATATCATGCATGTATGTAGGAAATAATAATCACTAAAGATATGCATTGGAAATTAAGACACAAATATACTTAAAAAAAAAATTCAAATTCTGTTGTTTTAAATAGTACATATGTATGAAATATTGTTCAAGTTCTCTGATGCGTAATTTTCAATTAGGAATGTCTGCCTACCCAATTGAGATATTTAAAATTCTGAAAATAAAATTAAATTTCCTGTTTTTATGAAAAGTTTTTTGAAAGAGATTACAAATGAAATTTTTTATGTAAGTTTACCTAAGAGATGGGCTGATTTAAGTTACGAGTATGTTGATATTTGTTCATTTAATATTATTATAATAATATCTGGATTGATATAAACTACAATGTTAAATTTTGAATATGTCATATTAATTATTTATTCGACGTACATATTACTAAAACAATAGGTGATTTGCATGCTAATTAATAAAATGCATTATATTTCATGATGCCCATAAATAAATCATTTTAATTAATTGTAATATGTTTACATGATGTAAATAATAAATTCAATAAAACCTAGAAGATTGCCGATATTATTAATTAAACATAACTCACTTCTATAATTTTCACATACTATTTTATTGTTATTATATATGCGCATATAACAATCCATAATAGTTGGAATAATTATAGTTGTTAATAGAGAATTAGGTAAAAAAATGAATTCGATTACAAAGGATCATTATCATAACGAAAGTGTGATTCTCGTGACATTGCTGCACGTACAATCATGAACTTAAATTAATTTACTTTACTAGACAGTGTATATTTGTCATATTATATAGCTTAAAATAGTAAAATTTACGTATATATTACAAAACTATAACATATACGAGGTATACATGTGTTCAAAAAGTATCGTGAATTTTGAATTTCCGCGGGTTACGTATATTCGATTTTCGTTTTTTTGTGGCGTTATGTTGGTACTTATGTCTCTTACTTATGCCGACAAGTTAGGCCATTTTGAATATTCAGTTAATTTTGCTTGCACGTGTTTTGGCTCGTTTTCGATGTTTGCCCATTCCAAAAAATGGATCAAAGAATCTGTTTCGGGAACAAGAAAAAGTCACAGGGGGCCAGATCTGGGGAATACGGTGGCTGGAGCGTTATTAGTGTACTGTTTTTGGCCAAAAATTCGCGCACACGTAACGATGCGTGAGCAGGTGCATAAGCAATTTTTTTTTTCTTACGGTTTTATGCATAAGCAAAACTTTGGTTATTAAAATATTTCAGATCTTTTTCCAAGTATGCAATTAATAAAAAATATTTACGGAAAGTAAATGGAAACAAAATTAATTTTTAAATGGCAAGTACACTTTTATCGACTATAAATTTTGCTTATTTCACATAAGCTGATGTGAGCTGTAAAATTTATGGTAAAAAGTAACATTGTTCTGAATTATTACAACTGAGTCTTAACTACACGTTGAACAAAATAAAAAAATATAAGTTAAATGTTTTTCTCGGGATTATGTGTATGTATACATACTCGTATGCATAAGATCCATATATAAACTATATTAAAATATGCAATTGCACTAAACAATTATTCTTGCTATACGTTTATTGTTTAATTGTTAGCGGACACAGCACTTTTATTATTTTATTACCGTTTGATTTTACAATCCTGTTGCCCCATTTTTGTTTAAATTCATAAGGGGAAACCATCAATTATTTCCTTTAATTAATGAATTTTTGATGTTGACTTTATACTTACACATATATGTGTATCTATGACTATCTTTAGAACACATTAAATTGCTTATATAAAAAATATTTTTTCTTTTGTTTTACGAAATAGATTTTTTTTAATTTTTATGATTACTAATATTGGTTTAATATACAATTATCTAATGTGTAGGGTAAGTAGAGAATGCACATTACTCCTACATATTTACCACATCTATATTTAGTCTCCTACAATTAAGTTTTAGCACTTTTTTAAAGCATTGATTAATTGTAATAATGTCCAGATTTCTTTAAAAATGTAATTGATTAATCGCTCATGAAATTACAACACCTGCTTAAAATAAATTTTTCTTTTTTTAAAGCTATGCATATAAGTTTATTATTGGCGAAAAAAATTCCGCCATTATATTACGTAACCAAATCATTGAGAATAATAAATGATAATATATTTATTGAGGTTTCTCAATAAACTTATATGCATTAGCAATTTTACTTTTAAAACTAAGAAAATATGAAAATATATTTACTGCAATTGAGTTACAAATTTACAAATAAAAGATATTAAGATATTTCAAAAAATTAATATAAATTATTATTTATAAATTTATTATTTTAGTCCTAATAATGATGATGATGACGATAGTTTTGACGATATTTCTGATGATCCTGATGCAGCTAATATAAAGCCTCGCCAACAATACTGGGCTAACAAAATGCAATTCGTATTAGCCTGTATAGGTTATTCAGTTGGATTGGGAAATGTTTGGAGGTTTCCATATTTATGCTATAAAAGTGGAGGAGGTAATATTTATATTCATTTTCGCTAACAATTTTATTAAGTTTCCTATTATTCTAAAATGAATATACAATATCATTTACGTTTCGTAATTTCAATTAAGTAGGTGTACCGTTTTTATTTTGCATCATGCTTGCATGTATAAAATTATTATGCAATCTACGTTTAATTTGTCCTTGAAAACTATCGTGTAAACGGGTCGCTTATTAGGTTGGGGTACTAACAAATTTTGCTTCTCTTTGCGAAAGCTGCCTATTTTGAGCTTTTATATATATAAAGATAAATTATTTTTAAATATATGCATAAATTTAGATGCATAGGTGTGTATGTTTGTGTATTATCGTAAAGATTGATATGTTAAAAAGCTATTACGAGAGACTTCCTATTCATTAACACTCGAGTCAAACATACAATAATCATTGTCACAACGGTCTGCTACCGCAATTTGTATACTTGGTACTATGTTTATACATTTATAAACTACATAATAAAGCAGAACAAATTACTGAAAACAATAGTAGATCAGATGTTCATAAGACTAAGATTAAGATACGTATACAAGTCACAATGTACAACTTCCGTTCAGATAAGTGAATTAGAATAAGTTGTGCTAACACAGTTCACTAAAATGTATTATTAACAATAATAGGCTCCGGACAATTTCAAATATTTTTAGTACATAACTTTCCAGTAATTTTAAGAAAATCAATATTTGCATAATTTTGATATTAACTGACTGAATTCATTGAGATATATTAGGTAATTGATTTAACAAAACCATTTATAAAATAAAAATTATTTCATTTCATTAGTAAATTTGTTTAATTCAATACTTGAATTTTTTTAATTCGTTACAGGTGTCTTCCTAGTGCCATATTTAATTATTCTAATAGTATGTGGTATTCCAATGCTTTTTATGGAGTTATCAATTGGTCAATATACAGGACGTGGTCCAATTGGAGCTCTGGGTCAAATATGTCCACTTTTTAAAGGTAAATGTTTAATCGAATATAGAACTTTAATTTCTCTACAAGATGTAACCAAAATTTTAAAAAATATATAAATAGATCGATTTATAAATGCAAAATATCTATAGGTGCAGGACTTGCAGGAGTAGTAGTATCTTTTCTTATGTCAACCTATTATAGTGTGATTATAGCGTATGCTATTTATTATTTCTTTACGGCCTTTAAACCTATAATGCCATGGACTGATTGTAGTAACAGGTTAAAAAATCGTTACACTTACACATTTAATATTTTAGATTAAGTAAAATTTTTTTCAAACATATTTAATTAGATGGAATTCTCCCGACTGTTGGATACCTCAGCGCTCGGAATACAATATGACACGGCCAGAATTATCAAGAACGCCATCTGAGGAATTTTTTGAGTGATTTGTTTTTTATTTCAAAATAATCTTTTCTTACTAAAACATATGTGTATTTTTCTATATTCTACAAATTGTCGGTACTTTTTAGAAATAAAGTTCTTCAAATTAGTCCAGGAATTGAATATCCTGGGTCGATAAGATGGGAATTAGTAGCATGCTTAGTCTGTGCTTGGATTTTAGTTTATTTTGCAATATGGAAATCTATCAAATCATCTGCCAAGGTATTAGTTAATAAATGTTTAACAGTTCTTTAATTAATAGAGCCGTTTAGGTTCGCTATTTGACGGCAACTTTTCCATTTGTTCTAATAATCGTGTTCCTGGCACGCGCTGTAACTCTGGAAGGAGCTGATAATGGATTACGATATTTCTTCAGACCAAAGTGGGAACTTTTAAAAAATGTCAACGTATATACAATAGATATAGTCTAAATTGTAGCTCTGATTATCATGTATTTTTTTTATAGGTTTGGATAAATGCAGCGGCTCAAAATTTCAATTCAATGGGAATTGCTTTTGGTTCAATGATTTCGTTTGCTAGCTATAATAAATATAATAACAACATTCTTCATGACGCATTGGCGGTATCAGCAGTTAATGCTATTACCAGTATCCTTGTTGGTGTTTTCGCTTTTGCTACTCTTGGCAACTTAGCATTGGAACAGGGCACAAATGTCGAAGATGTTATAGGTGATGGTCCTGGACTTATATTTATTGTATATCCTCAAGCAATGGCAAAGATGCCAGCGGGTCAAATGTGGGCGGTGACTTTCTTTTTTATGCTTCTTTGTCTCGGTTTAAATAGTCAAGTAAGTAGATAAATTTGTCGTTTGATAGATAATATTAAGATGAATTATTCAATAGTTTGCAATAGTTGAAGTTGTTGTAACATCTATACAAGACGGATTTCCCAATTGGATTAAAACTAAATTAGTATATCATGAATTGTTGGTTCTAATCGTCTGTGTAGTGTCGTTCTTTTTCGGTTTGCCCAATTTAATTCAGGTACTATATTCTTTTTCGATTTAATTATAAATTTATTTTTATACAAATAATTTTTAAACTTTTAGGGTGGAATATATTTCTTTCAACTGATTGATCATTATGCTGCGTCGATCTCGATTATGTTTTTAGCATTTTTTCAAGTAGTTGCTATTGCATGGTTTTATGGTGTGAATCGACTTTGCAAAAATGTTAAACAAATGACAGATAAAAATCCATCCCTATATTTTAGATCATGTTGGTTCTTCTGTGGACCCCTTTTATTAATAGTTAGTTTTAAAAACTTATATTTTAATTATTTTGGCATGTTTCAAAATATATAAAGAATATAAATTTATAAAAAATTATAATAATATAAAAAAAGTATATTATTTCTAGCATAAATTTATAAAACTGATTGATTTTAAATATGAATAATACTTCCAGTGCCTATGGATATTCAGTTTAATAAACTATCAACCACCAAATTATCATAATGGAAAATATAATTATCCTGATTGGGCCCATGGAATTGGCTGGACAATTGCTTCATCATCACTTATTTGTATTCCTGCATATGCCATAGTAAATATTATGCGAGCCGAAGGAAATAATTTTTGTGATGTAATTTTTGTGTTTATCCGAATTATAAATATCTAACTGAGTTTACTCAACAGAAACTTAGGAACTCCATTAAGCCAAACATTTATGAATGCAAAATTTGTGGTGAGCATCATTGTGAACACGATTTTCCTGAAGAAGAAAATATGTTGCCACGTGAAATGACCCCGATAATTTATCCTTCTAATGCTATAAAAATACCACCGATTAAGAATACTTATCGGATACAGTCACCTACAATTAACCAAATTCATAGAAAAATTAATGACACCTCGCAAATTTAAAATTGTTATTATTCTCATTATATAAACTTTAAAAAGTGATAGAAATAAAAAATCCTTGCTATACTTACTGCAGGTCACCAAATATCAGTTTTATTTTTAAAATATAAGATTAAATTAACATTTACTTAAAAATTTAACACGACCCAGTACTCATTTTTATTTGGAAGACATTAATTAGTGTAATTTTCTGATTATATCAGTCAATATTACCATTCTTGAAAAGAAAATGGAACATCTTTTGAATTAAAAATTATTTTAGTCATATAAAATATTTAGAAATTAAATCCTTTTAATTTCTAAATATTTTATATGACTAAAATGATCAATTTTTCAGCAGTGGAAAATGATCAATTGGCACACATTCGTTCGGCGACATCGGCAAAGCAATCGTGGGATGCATTGCGTTTATACCACGAGAAAAATACACTGGCGAACAAGGTGTATTTGGTGCGGCCAATTTGCGCGTTGAAGTTGGAAGAAGGTGGCGATGTAAAGGCCCATATTAATCGAATGCAGGATTTATTCACACGGTTAAATGATCTTGGTGAGGCGCAATTGTCAACATTATGGAGTAAACTCTTTTTGCTTAGTAGTTTACCAAAGAGCTATGACACATTAGTTTCCGCGCTTGGTGCATGTGGAAAAGCAACATGTGATCGCAGAATACGAGCGGCATGCAAATGTTGTCGGAGGTGCAAGTGATTGAGTAATGAAAATCGTTACGAAGCCGGATACAAAAGTAAGTCTTTATTTTTTCTGTAAAGAACCCAATCATATAAAGAAAGATTGCAACAAATACAAGAAGTGGTTGGCAAAGAGGAAGAGCGAAGATGGAAAGAAAACTGGCAATGCAACTGACAAGGTGAACACCGTTAAAGATGTTGAATTTTTGTTCAAACTTGTAAACACACATAAGGATGGTTATACCATGGACTCAGGTGCAACCAAAACGGCAGTCAAAGACAAAAGTTTCTTTACATAATTTGTGAATCGTACAGGTGCACAGTCGAGTTGGCAAACGGCGATTTGGCAAATGTTGAGGGAATTGGTAAACGATACATAACATTCGTTAACGAAAGTGGACCAGTTCATAAAGTAGAGGCGAGCCAAGTTCTGTACGCTCCAAAATTGATTGGCAATGTGATTTCCATAAGGCAACTCACGAAAATCGGTTTTACGGTCGAATTTAATGAAAGGATTTGCGAGATAAATCATCAGCGAAAACAAATCGGTGTAGCAGACATAGTGAATGAATTATATGTATTGCGCGAGGTCAATAATGTTCATGCGGTTTTAGCACATAACGACAAATGCATACATGAACTACATTGTAAAATGGGACATCGTGATCCAGCGGCGATTCGAAAAATGGCATTGGATGGTTCGATCAAGGGACTCGAAATTTTTGACTGTGGACTTGACGAAGGCGTGAGGTCCGTTTGAGGGGTAAAATGGCGCGAATACCATTTCCAAAGAAATCGTTCAGCGAGTCATCAGCGGTATTGGAATTGATACACACGGATATATGCGGACCCATGCGTACAGCGACTCCAAGTGGAAAGCGTTATTTGGTAACTTTCATTGATGATTATTCAAGTTTTACTTTTATCATGTTATTGGCACACAAATTGGAAGTTGAAGACACAATGAGGCAATTCATAGCATTATGCGAGACAAAATTCGAGCGAACACCAAAGATTATGCGGTCGGATCGTGGTGGTGAATACACATCAAGGGAATACACGAATTTTTTAAAGAATAAAGGGATTCAGATCCAACTCTCAGCAGCAGATTGCCCACAACAGAACGGAAGGACTGAACAGAAAAATCGCACGTTAATTGAAATGGCGCGTTGCATGCTCATCGATGCAGACTTAAGTTACAGGTTTTAGGGTGGGGCAGTCGCAACAGCCAATTACATCCAGAATCGTGTGATTACAAGAACAACGAACATGACGCCATATGACCGTTGGAATGGAATTAAACCAGGTATTCACAGTTCTCAGATGTTTGGTTTTAAATGTTTTGTTCATGTATCATCAGCAAAAAAAAGAAAGTTGGACAATGTAGCGACTGAAATGATTTTTCTGTAATACGACGAAAATAGGAAGGCGTATCGGTGGTACAACGCTGTAACGAAGAAAGTCGGTGATTAGTCGAGATGTTCGATTTGGTACGAAACCGGTAAATGGCACCGAATTCTTGATAGATCTGGATGAAACTCCAAAGAAAAGACATAATGAGAAAAATCAAGATTCATCGCTTCGGGAGGAGAATCAAGACGTCGACTATGAAAACAGTATCACTGATTATGGTAGCGCTCAGGAGGAGATTGAAAGCGAAACACCAAGTGAAGATGAACATCAAGTCGATCAGGTTCAACCAGTCTCACGTGTTTCAAAACGGAACAAGAAAGGTATTCCTCCAAAGCGTTTAATTGCGGAGATAAACATTATCCGAGAATTAAATGAACCAAAGAACTACAGCGAAGCTATTGAAAGCAACGAAAAGGTACAATGGCTTACTGCAATGCAAGAAGAAATTGAAGCACATGAACACAACGGTATATGGGAACTTGTAGATTTGCCAAGGGGTAAAACAGCAATCGGTGGAAAATGGGTATTCAAGGTGAAGACAAGTGCGGATGGTGAATTGCAGTGATAGTACAAGGCCAGGTTTGTAGCGCAAGGATTTTCACAGAAATACGCCGAAGACTATGATAAGGTATTTACACCGGTCGTTATGCATACGACATTCAGGACATTATTGTCAGTAGCAGCAAAAAGGGAAATGTTAATACATCATTTTGACGCAGAGACTGCATTTCTGAATGGAAAGCTGAATGAAACAATCTACATGAAGCAGCCAGCGAGTTTTGACGACGGAAGCTCGAAAGTTTGCTTACTCAAGAAAAGTATTTACGGTTTGAAACAGGCGGCAAGATCATGGAATACTGCACTCCATAAAGTACTCATCGAAGCGGGTTTTCGACAAAGTTACAATGATCCGTGTCTGTACACAAAAAGCATTGATGATGAATTTTGCTGCGTGATCATTTACGTCGATGATTTAATCGTGGCTTGCTCAACAAAGAAACAGATGGAGGAGATCGAAGGAATTTTTAAGCGACATTTTAAAGTTAAAGATTTGGGACTAATCAACTATTACTTGGGCATGGAATTTACGAAAGACAATCAAGGTAATTTCGAATTAAATCAATCGGCTTACATAATGAAAATTACATCAGACTTCGGAATGAAACACGCAAAAACAGCAAAGACTCCAATGGAGGTAAGCTACGGAAGTCAGATTCGGGACAACCATTGGATAACAACAGAAGTTACAGATCGCTAATTGGTCGATTGCTGTATTTATCGGTGAATTCAAGACCCGATATTTCGGCCAGCGTTAGCATTTTGGCACAAAAGGTGTCTAAACCAACAAACGAGGATTGGAATCAGCTCAAACATGTTGTTAAGTATTTGAAGACAACACACAAGATAAAGTTAAAACTGACCAACAAACAATCAAAAGATTTGTCATTGATTGGATATGCGGATGCGACTTGGGCAGACGATAGAACATACAGGAAGTCAAATAGCAGTCGCATTATTTATTTCAACAGTGACACAATAAGTTGGTCATACAACAAGCAGAACATGGTTGCAGCATCATCGTGTGAAGCTGAATTCGTTTCAGTTGCGGAAGCATCAAAGGAAGTGAAATGGTTACGGCAATTGTTGGAAAAAATGCACGAGCAAATTGACATTCCAACAACTATATTCGGCGACAACATGGGTTTTATTGATTTGGTTCGCAATCATAAATTTTCATACAAGACGAAGCATATGGATATACGCTACAAAATGATACGCGATATGGTGAAGGCAAAAACCATCAGGTGTGAATACTGCACAACCGAAGAAATGATTGCAGACATTTTGACGAAACCAATATCTGCAATCAAACATGAATATTTGCGCCGCAAGTGGAATATAGTGTGAACGAGGAGGAGTGTGGAATGTACATGAAACATTGTTCATAACTTGCGTTCACACACATAGAATTTAGTACTTCTTTAGACTTGACATTTGAATAAGATTCATTCCTTTTTAAACCGACATACAGTAAACATTAAAGCTCAAACCAAAATATTTCACAAAATTGTAAATTATTTCTTTTGTTTTATTGTGCCATAGCATTTCACATTTCAGATTGAATATAGAAACGTACTTGGGTAAATATACTTTTCTACAATTAGTTTACATTTTTGAAACAAAATCAATAATTTTTTAAATAAAATATAAATTGTTGAAATTTTAAGTCATTACTTAAAATAAATAGTTGTTATTCGAGAATTCTTTTTAAAAAAAACGTTTGGAATTAAAAGCGCATTTTAAAACGAGATATTGCTGAATATAATTTTAGACAGCTGTGAGTTTACTAATGTCAGTTTGCTGAAAAAAACCGAAACAAATTTGTGTAAAACTCTTGGAGTCTTTAATTTGAGGTAAAATTGTTACATTGACATTTTGAAGTAATCGCAAAAGTTTTCGAAACAAAAGTATCTTGAAATGGCTAAGAGTCTTGTAGAATTTGAAAAACAAAATTCATTTTCTAGTGATAGTGAAATAGAAGAATCAGATACTATTGACAATTTCGAATTTTCCGTAAGAGAGCTGAGAAATTGATAATATAAGTATTAAATTAATATCAATTTGTAGGGAATTAATTCATGTTGGGTATGCAATGGTTATTATGGACAAAATTATGGAGAGCCGCTTTGTGGGACATGCCACGCATTTCTGTACCCAAATAATGCTAATGATCAGCGTGACTTAGCAACTCAGTTTTCAGACGATGAAGATTCTGGCAATGATGAACCACCTTATAATATAACTGACAAAGAAAAACTTGAAAGAGAAGAAAAAGAAGATCAGTATATTCTTAAACTAGTAGATGTACCTGTTGAGAACGACAATGAAAACTCTGAAAATAATATTATATCAGTAAGAAGACCAGTTCCGCAGCAACCAAAAGATTTACCTCAGTATTTAGAACTCTTAACACAACCATATCTACCAGATTCTTCCGAGAAAAAAATAAGTTCATTGCCGGTGGAAGTTTTGATATCAATATTTTCATATTTAGATGATTTATCTCTTTGGAATGTTAGCGAAGTTTGTAAACAATGGAGAAAAATAATTGAAAGTTACACATCACAGAGCATGTGGAAAAAATATTTGAAGAAAAGATTTCCACTGTTTCAAAGTTTTGTCGAGGTTCCTGCGTGGATGCCTGTAAGTTATTAATATGTTTATAAAACATGCAAAATATTTATACAATCATTTTAGATGTATTCAGCTTTGATGTCTTCTTGTTTCTGTCGTACTTGCTTATTACAAATAGCACTAAATTCTCCTCTGGATGTCCGCGAAAACTTCATTCGAATGAATAGACTAAGATTCGAATGTCGCTCCTTAAATATTGATGCTTCTGAAGGTATTGAAGCTATTCCACTTGATAATCAAAATTTCCATTGGCAAGCATCAATTTTGGGACCAACTGGTAGTCCGTATGAGGGAGGAAAATTTTTTCTTTACGTGTTTTTTCCAGATTCGTAAGCAAATATTTATTAAAAAACAATATAAATCTATTATAAAATAATGCTTTTAGGTACCCTATGCTACCGCCAACAATTAGATTTTTAACTAAAATTTTACATCCAAATGTCTCCAGACACGGAGATGTTGGAATAGATATTATTCAGCACAATTGGTCATTAGCTTTAACTGTAACGAAGCTTTTACTTTCCGTTCAAAGCCTTCTTACAGATCCATTTACAGAGGTGAACCAATAACAATTATTTCTAATATATGCTCATTTTCTATTGTAAATGATTGCAGATTTGTATGGAACCACAATTAGGCTTTATGTATGAAAACGAAAGGCAACGATTTGAATCTCTGGCTAGAAGTTGGACATGGAAATATGCAATGTTTGAAATTATACCGCCAAAATAAACATTTTTATTTTACGAAATGTGAAACTACTCGTATATAAGATAATTATTTACTTATGTTTAAGATAAAAATAAATTGCATATTCGTGTAAACTTACTGTTACTTTATTTTATGAAACATCTATAATAATCATATATATAAATACATGTGCATACGCAAACAGATTCAATTTGAGTTTTATGCTTATGAGGAATAATTTAAATTAATGTAAGTGTTATTACTTCAAACTAAATATAAGAGTATTTTGTAGTTTCTTATATTTGTTTACATTTGAAAAACCAAAATATATGTCAGATTAATTTTGGAAAAGAAAGTTTAACAAAAATTCAAGATGATATAAATATCAGAAAAGCAGCTAAATATATCAGTAAAAATAGTTTAATATTTACTAAAATGTTTTCAACTTCCAAATAATGTGCGTATTGGACATGGGGAATTATTTTTAATATTTTTAAGTATGCTGAAGTTTGCGTTAGTTCTTATTCAGATCAATTAATTTATGTAAGCACGAAAAAAATTGACACTGCAACTGTAAATGATAAAAGTTTGGTTAGATGTTGAAACAATTCGGCTGTCAAACCACTGAGAATGTTAACATTGTTCATAATGTTGAAGGGTCTAATCTAAATTTGTTTTTAGAGAAATTAGACAATTTCATGTTATTGTGAAGTGTGAAATTAGAACAAACAAATCGCCAAAATGGCAGTGTAGAGATTGCTTGACATGGAGGACAAAATGAAATATTCCCTTTTGAGGGAAGTGAATGACAACCAAAGTGTTTGGACCAGGTTTGTTCTGTTGAAGTTTGTGATGGGTTTTTTCAATACAAAATTTGGTTTAACTAGGAGTGAGAAAAGAATATGGTTCGTTACGCTAATCACCGGTACCTGTATGTTATACTCGACGAGAACTTCAATGCCGTTGTTGGTACCGGCAGTTGCTTCCGAACAGAAATGGAGCAAGACAGACTCAGGAACTGTATTAAGTTCCTTTTTTTGGGGATATACTTTAACGCAAGTACGTTAATTTTATAATAAGTAAACGTTTTGTAAAATACAAGAATTGGTTCAGGTGCTAGGTGGATATTTAAGCGATAAAATTGGTGGACATAAAGTCATATTTATGGCTGCAATTGGTTGGTCAATGATTACATTCTGGATGCCCAACATAATACACATAGCGCCAAAAATTTGGGGCTATTCGATTCCCTTTATTGTAGCTGTAAGAATAATAAACGGAGCCTTCCAGGGCGTGCATTTTCCTAGCATGATAAGTATAACTAGTCAAGTGAGTTAGTATATTTGTAAAGAATATTTTTAGAAGAATTTAAGAACATTTATTTCATTTTTTCTCTCCTCATAGAATTTGAATTGTACGGAGCGCGGGAGTTTTTTTAGTCTTTTGACGTCAGGATCAGCAATTGGC
Organism: Atherix ibis; assembly: GCA_958298945.1. Classification (NCBI taxonomy): domain Eukaryota; kingdom Metazoa; phylum Arthropoda; class Insecta; order Diptera; family Athericidae; genus Atherix; species Atherix ibis. Next base: position 11,130,419 of record OY282609.1, on the reverse strand, counting down.
ACGCTTTTGACTGGTAGTTTAGGTTCGTTTGTACTAGATTATTGTGGGTGGCCCTCCGTGTTTCGTGTGATTGGTTTTTTAGGATTGTCATGGACGCTGTTCCTGCGCTATTATACAATGTCAATTGGAAATACTCGAGTCATTAATGTTTCAATACCAAATCGGCTGTGTACAAAATTAGGTGGCGCAAGTGATTCAGTTCCATGGCTACGATTTTTTTCTAAGCCGTCATTCTGGGCATGTGTTCTCACACATGCTTGCGAAATGAATTGCTTCTTCGTATTACTAAGTTGGCTTCCGACATACTTTCATGAAGGTTATCCACAAGCGAAGGGTTGGGTTGTAAATATGATACCATGGCTAGCACTACCGCCCAGTACGTTAATAGCGAAAAGTTTAACATCTTATTTATTGTCTCGAGAATGGTCGGTATCTAGTGTTCGAAAGTGCGTTCAGAGTTTTTGTTTTCTATCACAGAATATTGCATTATTTATAATGAGCCGTACAAATAATTTCAATACGGCTTTAATTTGTATGACTGTTATAATCGGTAAGATATATTTATAACATTTTTGCAATGCCCTAATAATATTAAATTTTGTTAGGAGGTACAGGGTTCCATAATAATGCAGTTAATGTAAATCCACAAGACTTATCACCCACACATTCTGGCAGTGTATTTGGCCTCATGAATACTGTTGGTGCAATTCCTGGTATAAGTTCATATAAATTGTTTAATGATAAATCAATAACGCATTATTATTTTTAACAGGGTTCTTAGGTGTATATTTAGCTGGCCACATTTTGGAACTAACGCAGAGCTGGCCGATAGTATTTAGTACAGCTGCTGTTATTAATCTCATTGGTTGGACAATATTCTTGGTTTTCGGTTCAGCAGAACCTATCGTCGTATAGTTTGTATAAATTTAAATACCTAACTGTAGTATATGCTTCTTGGGAGACTACACGAGGACTAAATTTCACGACTACTCAAGTAAGCTCAAAAGATCATTCCGTGGTGCAATTTTCAATTAACTATATTTGTAAAATACTTTATTTTAATAAAACAAGTAAATTAAAAAAGACTATTATATAATTATTTAGCACAGCATTTTGGTCATATAGAATCCTTCTAATTTATAACCAAGTTTTCGATAATAATTTCTGGTACCAACACCTGAAATTACAGCTAGTTTATTACTTCTGTGTTCGTCACGGGCTATTCGCTCTGCTTCTTCCATTAAAAGTATTCCAAAACCCTTTATTTAAAGAAAAATATGTATTAGTAAACAAAATAAAATTTTCAAAAATTTAAATTACTTGATGCTGGAACTTGGTAGGATCACGAGCATTAACGGGCACAACTGATCCATATACATGTAGTTCCCGTACTATTGAACATTTTCCTTTTAATTCAGGTCTAAATGTTTCCGGCGAGCATTTACGCAGCCTAAGCAAGCCTACCAATATATCTTGACTTGGATCTTCATATGACAAAAATGTCTCCCAACCACTACTTGCAACATAATCTCTTCGGATTAATTCAACTTCGTATGGCCTTACTTTATTATGAATCTCTTGGATGCCCACTTCACGTGTCCGAACGTCTCGGCACTCAGTACCAAGATCTTTCATCCTTGCAAGCGCTAATTCTCGGAGATTACCGTGCTCAACACCAGAGCTATTTATATATAATTTATTATTTTGTGATCACATATAATGTCGACTTACCTTACTAAAGGCATCGGAATATCACGTTGAACTCGATACACTCGAGTCCATGGTGGTACAAGAGCTAAAATTTTTGCGATTAGATCTATAAGAGTTGACGGGGGATAGCTTTTGTAACGGCCAGTTTTCCAAAGTTCATATAAGCCAGTGCCACGTATAACCAGGGTGGGATATATTTTTAAACCGTCAGCACGAAAAGCTGGATTTTCAAAAAATTCCTTTTGTATAATAAAAAAAAATATTTAAATATATAATGTAATAAAACAAAACTTGTCATTTTACAATAAATTGCTCAATATCCCGTTCAAAATCAACATTTGGTAAATCCGGCATCATATGTGCAACAATTTTATATCCAGCATCCTTTCCTAAATGAAAACTTTCACATACAGCCCTTACAGTATGTCCACGATTAGTGTCTCTTGCTATGTCTTCATAAACTGATTGTACGCCTATTTCAAGTCTCGTACAGCCATATGAGAGCATATCAGATATATGACGTTTCAAACAATAATCAGGGCGAGTTTCTATGGTTATACCTATGCACTTTGTTCGGGATTTCTCCGAGTATTTAACAGCTTCAGCTACATTTGCACTTGTATGACCCGATAAAGCGTCATGCAGATTTCTGATAAAGTAATCACGGTACTCTTCTGGGAGACACATGAAAGTACCACCCATGACAATAAATTCTACTTTATCAACAGAATGGCCAAGTTGCTTCAATTGCTCCACTCGATGTCTTGTTTGTAAAAATGGATTATACCGTGCCCGAATAGCTCTCATTGAAGTAGGTTCGTAACCCGTATAGCTTTGCGTTGAATATTCAAAGTCACTATCTGGTCCGCCTGGACAATAAACACAAATATTTCCAGTCATGTTAATATGAGGGCAACGGTGCGGTTTACACATGACTGCCACAACAGCTATCTGAAAAACAATTTTATCGCCACTTATTTTTCCATAATCTTGGAGAAAGGAAAAAATTACCCCACTAGCAGTTCTTATTGGTTTCGCCTTAAGTTTTGGTAAAAGAATTTTTTTTGCTTCTTGCGGTACTGCGGCGATAATATCAACCAGTCGAGGAGAACTTTCTAGCCCATATTTAGATGATATTCTAGATTTCATTCTATTAAGGTTAACATCTTTTTTCTCTTGATGGGCTGTTAACAATTCTTGTATAATTTCACCAATTACAATTACAGTTCGTTCTTCGCGGCTTAACCCGATTCCTAAGAGAATATAGAAATAGACATAATTTGATTTTTGATAATAATGAGCTTTATTCCACACCTATTTTTTTTCCTCGAGCCATTATAAAATGATTAGTGTCACAATAATTATTCCCTACCCAATGCCGATTTCAGAAGTTGCAGAACAGCACAAAACAAAAATTGACGTCTTCGTAATGACACTGGCAATCTTATTTATTTCACAATTGGTTATGTTGCACGTGTACTCATATTTAGATATGTTACCATTCAAATGTCATTCAATTCAGTTATTCTAATGCTTATTATGTTTTTAATTCAACCTTTTAATAAGGTATTATATATTTATTTATATGTATAATGTTAATTAATTATCTTTGTTTGCATTTCTTTAATTTATATAATAAAAATTTTCTATAAGATATAAATAAAACCCTACAAGTGCACATGGGTTTTAACAGTTTTAGTTTTATTTAACCAACATAAATAAGTGTTATACGAGTAGACTAATTTCGCACGGAATTATTGGAAAATGGAACAATTTGTTTAACTAGTATACATTTGTAATATTATTATGTATAATAAATAAATATAGAGTTTAATTTTAAAAGAATGATGAACTCGTAAAAACTATACCTTTTTAAAATATTTAAAAATATATAAACATAATTTATATTCCACTATTTTGATTAATCCAATCTCGCACAAAAGAGACTTTTGAATATACTCCAGGATATTCTGGTTTAGCACACCCATAACCCCACGATACCACACCATATAGAACTCCGTCAGAAACAAGAGGGCCACCAGAGTCACCTTGACAGGCATCCTTTCCACCTTCTTTATATCCTGCGCATACCATTCTATCTGTTATACCACCATATTTTGCATATACCTTAGAACAATATTGATGATTCACAATCGGTACTTGTGCTTCTCGCAGCCAAGAGCGACTTTCTTCATTACTCTGCGTGTTTCCCCATCCAGACACTGTGCATAGAGTATCGTCAGCTATTTCTTCTTTTAGTTTAGGTAATTTAATAAGTTGTTTTGTATCATCAAATTGAATGGGCTGTTGGAGTTCCAGGAGAGAATAATCAAAATCAATAGAGCCATAATCAAATTTTTTATGCTGAACAATTTGTTTCACTTTTATTATTTCACCCCCTGAAGCAAACATAGATGTTCCTAGCCGAATTGTTAAATCCTTAGCCGATCGTTTACTGAAATAGAAAAAATTGTACCATTTCTTTACTGTTCAAAATAAGCATACTTACTTTGTACAATGCGCAGCAGTCATAATCCATTTTTCCCCAATAATAGAGCCTCCACATAAATGGCTGCCTGATATTTGTAAGGAAACCTGATGCGGCGCGTCAGTAATATTAATATTATATCCACCAACAATTCGACCATCCAATTTTGGCTTTGTTGTAATTTTTTTAATAGTATCTGAATAACATAAGAAAATAAATTTAAGCTCAATGAAATGTGAGTAGCTAATTAAAAATCACCTGCACAATGGCTAAATACCAAGAAACTGAGCACGAGAATAAGTTTATACATGTTGAAAGAAAAGTAATTATAAAATAATTTAATTTTCAGTTGTATTGCTTTTTATAGCAATGAAAAATGATACGATCCCATCAGGTGGTCTTATCCAGGGTGAATTTATAACGAGGCAGATAAAAAACTGGGTTACACTATTACCATGAACTATTTGATGATGCCTCAAACAGTGATTTTAGTTTCTGTATTAATGTTCTTCAACTTTTTTTTGTACAGATAAAGTTTTCATTTTGTAAATATTTTATAGTAATTCATTATTCAACTGCTATATTCTAGATATTAATAAAATGTTTAGATTTCCTTAAATAAAAATTGGGACAGAAATAATAAAAGCGATATTTATAGAAAAAGTTTTTATTCAAGCTATTTTTATCAATAAATAGTATTTTTTTTTGTTTTTTGTTTGTTTTAATTATTATTCAATACATTCAAATATTAATTTATAGTTTTTCTAAATTTTGTTTATCATCTTCATCGCTGACATACATTCTAGTCAAGTTGGTTGTAACATAAATTGTATCCCAGTTACTGTAGAAATCCACGTCAAATTGAGAAGAAATTAAGTAGAAAAATAAAATGAAAATCAAATTATGATTTTTTAAAAATGTCTCTACTTTATTCATATAAGAGAAAATTAAACACTCAAATAATCACCGTGAGTAGTTGAAATTCGTAATGGAACATCAAGAAGTAATAGATTGAACACGAACAGAAAGATTTTTAATACCTTTGATTATACATCGAGGCAACCATTTCATTACAAATATTGTTTGAAGTTGTAGTCTTTCGTTGGACGGAAGTCATTCCGAATGAAGAGATAGCAGGTATTAGAGATCCTGCAGGTGCTCCACTTTCGTCTAGTATTCTTCCGTACAACTTTTCTCGTTCATCAATTGGTGAATCAATCTTCATTGTATCTATAGGTGTGCTAACAAATTCTATTCCAATAGATGAATCTCTGTAATTATAAGCAGCATTATTTAAACAAAGACGTTATCATCAAGTTCAAAAATTTTAATATAAATCCACGTACGGTTGAATTAAAATATTTTTACTCTTCATAACAACTTGTAGCCAATTTGGAATTGATGGAGTAGCTATTGGATCAGGTGTATACCTGTAAAATTAATATTAAATATGTGTAATTTTTTAAAAATATATTTATATTGTATATAGACAAAACCTTATTAGGGGATTAGTGTGCTTTGACCTTGGTAAAACGAAAGCTTCATTTCCACTATTGCTGCCTTCAGATGGTGGCACATCTAGTGTATTTGTATCTATTACATTTAGCAGACTTAAATCGAATTTAATAATTGCTAAAATATAATTGTATTATAATTAAACATAAATTTTATTAATTTTTTTAAATGGTAATTTTTACATTGATCAATTGGCCCAAGTCTATTAGCGATATTAAACATAATTTCAGCTGTCCAAAATTCTGGTATTCGAACAAATAATCTCCCAGGATCAGGCAGATGAAAACCTAGCTTATGAAGTAAAAGTACAAATGATTGATTCAGTAAAATGGATGCCTGTTCATTATTATAAGGGACGATTGGAATTGGTTTACGTTTCACTAAAAGGAAAAAAAATATATAAAATTTAAAATTATTTCTTTGAAAATATTTCCTACATAGACAATGATGCGGTACAGGTTCCATTATTACTATATGCTTTTTATTCGAATCTAATGAAACTGATGGTTTTGATAAATCTTGGGAAAGAGATAGTTTAACAAAACAGGACTCTAAAAGAACTTTTTGTAACCAAGCAATCATCTTCCCTTTATCTTCTTTTAAAAGACGATCCCTAAGTATCTAATTTCAATTGAAAAATTATAAATATATATTTATTATAGTTAAATAAAGATAGGTTGTGCAAAAAATCTTACTTCAATTTCATTAGGAGATCTTTTAGCTGGATCAGTTATTTCAATGTTCGATTCACCAGTCTCCATAGACTGAGTATGAAGATTTAAATCATTTGCTTCATATTCAGCATCTTCGAAATTCATTAAATCATCATATTCCACAAGGGTAATAATATCCTTAAAATAATATTGATTATTATTTTCATTAAAATATTCATTAATATTTTGTGCACACCTGTTGTAATAATTGTTGTATAATTGAAATTCTTGATTTTTGTTTATTTCCATTATTTTGAAATAGAGTAAGAATTTTTCCAACAACGTCTCTACATTTTTTACTTTGTACATAATACCAATACAACGTATCAATTTCATCCTGCGTCCACGGACTAAAAGTGAATATAAAATTGATTTTTCAAAATAATTTTTTTGTGTATGTACGTAGACATATTTATGAGTATAGAGAAACTTATTTATATACCAAATAGTTGTTTCCATATTATGTTCTTTTGTCATTTCGGTTAATGATTGAGTTGGCATTCGAATTAAACCATTTTGAGGCGTTGCCGTAAATTTATTGATAACATAAGAAATCAGATCGGACCAATCCTAAGAAAAATAATTAAGCCATAAGTACCGAATTAGGCGTCAATAGTACTTAATATTTTTCAAATTTACATCACATAATCCATATTCAGTTTTCCATATTTGAGAGAATGTTTTCAATATATTTGGTTGAAAAAGTGTAACAATTTGGCCGAGATCACCCCCAACGTGGTGCATCATTGTGAAAATACAATCATTAACGAATTCACCATTTTCTTGAAAGCTTTGCAATAATAATCCATACTGATGCATTACCTCAACTGTAGCAAACCTGAGTTTTATAAATGAATTCAAATTTCCTTTTTAATGTTTATCATAGAATTTAAAAAAAAAATATTTCTTACTGTGACATATGTTTCATTATCCTATTATGATACTGGTTATCTGGATTTCTAGCAATACCATCAAAGAGCAATAGTAGTAGGTGGTTTGTGACAACTAGATCTTGAAGGTATTGTTTACTTTGTAAATTCGAATTATATTTTCTTATTAATAAGAGGAAGAGACAGCGTATGTCTTCAGCAGCATTTATTTGCTGTTGTAAAATTCTTAAATAATTTCTATCGTCCTGTAATATTTCGAGAAAAACAATGAATAAAAAATTTCCTATAAATAAAGTTAATTTGATATTTAATTTAGATATGTATATAGATAAACTACATTAAATTGAATAAAAAAACTATAGGGTGTCCCAAACTCACGCAAGATTTGAATTCTACGCCACATGTGCGGGAAAGTGTTGCCAACGAAAAAAAAGACAGCGTGACAGCGAACAGTTCAGGATTATTAAAAATATATCGCTACACGAAGGTACAACACGTTTTCATTGTTGAGCAATATTTTAGAAATTATGTAGGTTTTGCAGCTGCAGTTCGCAATTTTCGTACAAAACATTGTCGGAATAGCGATTTAACTTCATTAACTGTGAAGAGATTAATTAAAAAATTTAAGAGTGATCTTAAACACTGGCTGTTCTTTAACAAGTCGTTAAACTCAAAGCATCGAAGCAGTTCGTCATAATGTTGAGGAGAGCATCAATTCGGCACCGTGGTCATGAATTGGACATTTCGAGAAGCTCTCTACAGCGTATTTTCACGAACAATTTGCGTCTTCATGCTTACAAAGTCAATTGACTCAAGAACTGGAGACTACTGACTACGCACAGTGAATGGATTATGGAACAACCACAAGTGGATGCTGATTTTTCGAACAAAATTATCTTCTACTATGAAGCTCATTTTCATCTTGATGGCTTGCTTAATCGACAAAATTGTCACATTTAGGGTACAGAACATACACGAGTGATTATTGAGAAACAAATGCATTCAGAACGTTTATTATTCTTCGAAAATGCAGCTGGTGAGGCAGTAACAGTTAATGATAATCCAGTTTTTTGTGCCTAAATTGAAAGATATGGATGTGGAAGGCGGTGCCACATATCATACAGCCCGATATGTATAATTACTTCTTGAGTGAATTTTGGGACATCCTTTATATTGTTTACCTCACTTAAATGAGTAAGCTTAGTATATGTCTCTAAGGCCTGCATTAATTCTCGTATTGCAGCAACAACCTTAAAAGATGATATTTAATAAAATAATATTTATTTAAAAATATACTTTTTACACAACTTCAATATATTATGTCATAGGAGTGGTTATATTTAATTAATTTATTTTAAATAAAATAACTCAGAAAATTATACCAAATGTATTCTCCGAAGGAAAGGCTTTAAATCTCTGCCTTGATGTAGCGATGCTAATTCAATCTGTTCGCACAAATTCACTCCTTCATATGTTAAATAACTAATAATATTGAACGAAAGAACAGAATTTATGTGTTCCAAGTCAAGTTCTAATTGCGTAGCGAATTTTAGAAAATATGTCACCAACCAAAAAAAGTGCGAAGTATCTATTTGCAATGTCTAAAAGCATCCAAATATTGACCTTATGACTTTGAAGCTTATATTGATAAAAAATTTCACTTACAAAATCACTTAAAAGTTGTGCGTGCAATTCATGTACTATATGACCATATCCTTTCAAAAGGATATCGACTGTAAATTCTTTAAGAATATGCGATATGTCTTCATCTGTTGGAGTATGTTGTACTAAGCCCTTCATATTTATTCTAAAAAATAAAAGGTAAAATACAATTGATGCACATATTCCCTTATGAGGATAATGGTATGAAGGATATTTTTATTTATAAAATTAAGGCCAAGAAAATAAAAGTATAATTTTGATTTGAAACAATTACTTACAAGTTACTTTTGCTCCTCTTTACAAGCTTTTTCCGTCTCCATTCCTTTTTTTCTTGAGCGGTCACAACAATCCGAGATTTTTTGCTTGGATTGTAACGATGTTTCTGATTATTTGGGGGCTTTTGATGTACTGGTTTTTGTTGGGGAATATCTTCCTCGTTGCTTGAAGTCGATATCGATTCAGGATTATCAAGTTGTGTACCATAACCACAGTCGGACGTTTCAGACTGTGATGAACGGAGTTCTCCTTTTTTAGTATTTGAATTGGCGGAATTATTTATTCCGGATCCTGATGAAGAAAGAGAACTTGGCGGCGAAGATGTTGTTGTCGATGGACCTGGATTTACATGATTTCCACCATTTTGTGAGGATACTTTAATCTAAATTATTAGAAAAACATAATCAAAATATTGATGAGAATTAATTAAAAAAGATTAGCTGAAATTTGAGCGCATGATTTGTCGAAACTTTCTAGGAACCTTTTGCTTTGTGTCTTTAGTTTTATTGTTGTTTTTGTGCAATGAATGTTTTACACCAGCTGGCTGAATATGCTCGGTTGTCTGGTAAGAAGCTGATTGCTGTTTACCAGATGTTCTATGCTTTGAATTCTGCAATTCCTGGCTAAGGCGACTAAGTTGTTGCAATGTAGTCTCTGTTTCTTTATTAATTATCATGCATGACCGCCGATTATCAAGCTTTTCACGTTTACCATAACCTGCAATTAAATTTCAAATAATAACCGTTTCAATTAATTTTTTAGTTCATCTAAAAAAATTATCAAAAATACAAAAAAGTTTAAATATTTGCAGTTGCAAATAGAAAATTGCAAACAACTTGATTATTCTCATTGGATGTCAAAATATTATTTGGAAAAATTATAAACTCAAATTTTTTTCTTCATTTTATATTACTAACCATTGTCAGTCCAATGTTAACCTCAGAACCAACCGACGTTGGTTCTGAGGTTAACATTGGACTTGAATCGCCACTGCCTTGTTTTGGCGGTGATGTATTACTTTCATTGTCTTCAGAACTTTCAGAGAGGGATGTTTCAAACCATATATTTAATAGTTTTTGTAAAGTGTTAACGTTTTGATCTTTGTAGATAAGAGCAATTAATTGAACTATAGTCACGCTCCAGGTAGAACGTTGAGGACAAGACATTAAATGTATTAGCATCTTGTCAATGCTTTGTGTGAATAGATTCCATAGTATTTGATTCTGCATCGAAGTGCATGTATTTTTGCAATGCCTTTGAGTGACAATGTTGTCCTCCGGAATATGAAGTATATTACGAAGTAATAGAAGACAATTGTTGATAACTTCACATTGGTGATTGGACAGTTTTTTTCTATCCTCTAGCATTATTTTTATAAAGTCGATTATAGCTTTCGTACTTCTCGGTTCAGTAAATGCTTCCTTGCTTGTAATTAATAGTTTATTAATTTCAAATATTGTGTGTCGTCCAACCTCAGTCCGGTACATTACATCGACAGAGAACAGGCATTCTACAGGTACTGTTAAATTGACCAAAATCCTTATAGTCGCATCTATGATGCCTGGATCCTTAGCATGAATCAACAATGGAATTAAATCGTTTTTAACATTTTGTCCAAATCCAATAGCTCGCCGATATGTGCGAAGTGTTTGATCCTCGCATGATAGTTTATAATTGATTTCGCCAAGAGTTACTGTAAAATTATTAATTAGTAAAGAATATTTTTTCGCAAAAAATTACTTTTATACAATTCCAAATTTACATATACATAAATGTAAACTTGGCCGTATGTATAGAAATATTTTTTTATCGCATATTTTTTTTTATCTTGAATTTAATTTACCCAGAACATCAGGATTTATTGTATATGTGTCACCCTGTTTACATCCTAACGACGAAAATGTACTGTGGATCTGGGGATTTGCAAGAAGCCATTCCATATTTAAAATTTGCTTTTATTTATTTATTTATTTATCTATTATTAAGTAGTTTGTTAACTCTTTTAATTATACTAATTTTTTGTTTGTCTTAAAGACGTTTTTTTCTTCATTGATCAAAATTAATAAAAAAATATTGAATATTTATTATTATTATAATGCCACGAAAATAATATTATTGAAACAAAGTTTCATCTATTCTTCGTATGTGTATATGAAGAGATTTTGTTTTTCGAATTGCTTCCGAATATGAGGAATTGTTTTCAAAGTTTCCACTTTCATTTATATTTTTCATAACAAAAAAATATTTTTTACTATTAACGCTTATATTTCATCTTGGGACATTAACAAGCTTATAATATATTAGTTGATTTTATCAGTAGTTATGTAAAATATTTTTTGACTTTATAAACAGGAATTCTTTTGGAATTCTAATAAAGAATATATATATTGTTGAAATGTCAGTGTTTTTTTTTAAATATATTTTTTATTAATTATTGTTAACTATAACTTTTTAAATATTCATATATAAAAATAAAATGTATTCATTCAAAGAATCTATACATTTTGTTGATTCTTATTAGGCTGTCAAATTTTTTGTTTTAATTTATTTGAAATCGAAGAAAATCTTTTCCAAATATTTTTTAATTTATAAAATTCAGGATAAATCGGTTTTTGTTTTTGTTACCTGAAAGTAGAATAATTTTTCTTAAATTCTTTGAATTAATCAAAGACTATTTAACTAAGAAATTTAATTATAATTCATAAGAAAATTTACAACAATAAAAATACATAACAAAAAATAATGGAAAAGAAAATAATCGTAATGTGGTTGTATAAATTTACCAATTTGTATTACTATATCAGGTTATAAAAATTACATAATTTCTTATCAATTTACTAATTTACAGGTCCTATACAATATTATTTGATAAACTATCATAACTTAAATATGTTTTTTATCTAAAATAAATAAAAAAGTATCATTAAAATTAAACAAACTCTTTAGAGTATTTAGCTAAAAAATATAATGCAAATATAAATTAAACTTTGAGAAAAATTTCAAGAAATCGTTTTCGTGTACATTGAAGTTTGAGTATGCGAATAAGTGTATTGATATTTATCCTTATAATAATAATAAATGGAAATAAGTTTCAGTTACAGATATGATTTAATCAATATTTATATAAAGTATGTAAATAAAAAAGTAAAAATATTTTTTTATTGTTATTTGTTAATAACATGTAACTTTTTCGTTTACATAAATAGAATATAATTTACATAAGATATGAAGAGGTGTATTGTATAGCAAAATCTCTCTTAAATTACTGTTCTATCATATCCGAGCATATTGGTTTATATTGTACTAATTCGAGTATACTGTCTAGGCAGCATATTTTTCTGCTGGTGTTCTTGTGTATTTGTATATTTATATGTTCTAATGAATAACCTTTATATGTTAATTTGTATTGTATTTTCTAGTCACATACGTATACATAGATTTTATTACATATCCCTGCCTACAAAATATTCGTTTTAGGATTTACGTAATGTTTTATTTATTAATAAAAGTGTACATTCCTAATTTTAGAAAATAATTCTCTATGTATTTCAATGAAATGAGACTAAAATTTTTTTTTATGGTTATTAACATTTTCTTGTTATTTAACATTGATTCATAATTTGTTTTCTCAATATTTTATATATTTAACATTTTCTTGTTATTTAACATTGATTCATTCAAAATATTTTTTAGTTTTTATTTGATTTTAATATAATTTTATTTGTCAATATTCCAAACACTATTTTTATAATGCTTAGGTCTTTTTACACAAAAAAAATCATATCGATATATATTAAATTTGTTTAAAGAATTTCAAGCAGAAATTATATATGTACACAACAAAATATTCATGTTTAACTTCCATGTTATATACAATATGTTATGTGGTTAGTAGTGATTCTATTTTAATTTAATTTTAATTTAATTTTAAGTTAGGTTTCATTTAAAAAAATTCTAATATAAATATTTGTACGTACTGCGTGAAATAAGTTATTTAAAAAAAATGAATAAGAGCATAACGTTTTTAAAACGTCAGCGAATCATCCAATTTTTTTATATAACTAGTCCGTTTAAGAATTTTCATCAAATGACCATTATATTAAAATAAAATATATATTCGTTTGCCATATAGTTAAATAATAAAAACAATTTAATAATATTTATTTAAATTTTTATAATTTTTATATATGGTTAGCATATGAAAGAAAAAACGTTCAATATGAAAAAATTTATACCCACCAAGATTGTGTGTGTTGTTATATGTCTACGCAACATAATATCCTCAGCTATTTTATGAGATAATAATTATTGATGAGTCTTTAAAAGTTTGAAGAGTAAAAAGAAAATACTAAATTAGATCGAATCTTTATGGTCTACGTAGATATAAATATATCAATTATAAAAAACTATAAAGCTATTCATGTATGAGCATAATATGCAAAATAAAGCAAAATAATGTATTTTTTATTGGTTTTTTTTAATGTGGGAAATAAGAATCTTGAAAACAAATTACTTGAAATAAAATTTTAAATATTATATTTCAATTTTTTTTAAAATATTTGTTAGTATTTGATAAATATTGGGCTCAAATTGAAATATTATTTTGTTAATATAGAATTTTTAAGATATTTAAAATTCTTTTTAAATTTTAGTAATGATCTATTGCATTTCTGATTGGAAATTATTTTATTTGAATTAAGAGGCAAAAACCAGAGTGAATCGATGTGTCATAAATAATATAATGTATTTTGGTTATTGAACCAGGTATGATTGGTGTTTATAATAAAGCTTTAGCACAGGCAATAACCGATAATCCACAAATAACGTGAAGGAAAGCAATGACAACGCGTTGTTTTTATTCACCACTTAAACTGTTTTCCCAACACGCCATACCAAATTGACCATGTATTTGCGTCTTTGCCTTAAGAAAAGAAAGAATTTCAGAAGCTTTTGTAACGCTGTCCTAGATAATAATGTTATAAAATATTTGTTTGTTTTCTTGTATGCATGGTCTTTGAGGTAAGAGCAAGAGGCCATTCTGTAGCGCCACAACTATGAGGCCTTTTGGCGAATATTATAAAGTTTATATTAAATTAATCGATTTTCGTACAGTGAAAAACTGTTTGTCGAATATTTGTACAAATAATTTACCAATTTTTTAAGGGATAACATACCTTAATAAAAATAAAAATAAATATCACAGCAGTAATTCATATTAATGCTAAAGTTAACTTAAATAAGTATATGTAAATACTATTTTTAAAATTTTTCAACAAAATGCTCCTTTTCAAATTCAAGAGAAGTTTTACAAAAATTATTTTGAAATATGATTGCGTAATTTTTGCTATATATATTTACCTCTACCTCTTGTGTAACTACAATAGATTGTGGGTTGAAGAAATAAAATTTTTTCCTTGCGTTAGTCTCGTAAAGATGGAGATTTTCGAAAATATTTATGTAAGGAAACTATTTTTGTTACTCCTACATTTTTTTCTCATAAATCGATTATTGCCAGTTGCAAAAGAAAATATATTTTTAGGATAAATTCAATAAAATTATTAAGGATATTATATGAAGTATGAAGTACTTGAATGTAAACAATAGCATGTATGTATATGTGTCAAGTGAGCCTCCGTTTTTCATTGATATTAATACGACCACACATAGTTTATAGTCTATTAAAAAAAACGTTGTCAATCATATATACAATAATGTCACGTGGAGACTATGAGTATTCGTGGCACTCAGCATGTGCATGGTGAGAATTTGGACGTGTCGCATGGCATGCGACTTACGAACAAAATAACTTAATTTGTTTTGCCCGGAACTTATAAAAAATAAAAAATTCCTTTCGTATATTAATACGAAATAAAATCGTTTATTCGTATATTAATGTACATTGTCTAGATTTCGCTTCAAATATCTAATCGAAAATATCATTATTGAATTAAAATTTCATTCTTCATAGAATAAAATGTAGAGGTGCAAAATTTAAATAATTAGAATTACAATAAATAATTATTTAGAACGAGAAGCTTTCTTCTACGCACTCGTATTGTTCTCATGTGAATGCCCGCTATTAAAAATAGCCGCGTTATTTTTCACTATTGGGATTTCAGGTATTTTTTTTGTTGAAAAGTCCATGAATTTCTTCAATTATAATCTAGTTAAACATATAAAATAATCTACGTGATTTAATATAACAATTCCAATTTTCACAGAGTTTATACACATATGTTTGGACAAAATATTTTATTGAAAAATCTATAAAAACCGAAAAAAGTATAAATGTCCGCCTTCTATTCTACTTAACTTCATTCATTGCAGGTAAAACAACAATTTGTTGCATTATTAAAAATAAATTGAATAAAAAAATAAGCAATAAAATATATATTATTTTAAATAGAATATTATCTCTTATAGATAATAATGTTACAAATACATACTTCTGTTATTGATTAATATTGACATTTATATAATTTGCTTATAAAATATATGTGCTTATACAATAACGTTAAGAGCAATTCATACTTATTAAAAATTATATTTAATTATTTATATAGTCTAAAAATTTCAGGGTTGTTACTATTAGAAATAGACAAAAAATGGTGGATTCCTTATAAGAAATAGTTGCGCTCGTAGTGTGGAATTTAATTTGATAGAAAAATAAATTTTTATTTGAATTTATTTATTTTCTAAACACTTTTAAGATACTTTCCACACTTTCGACAATAGTTTGATCATACTCTTATTAAAATTGCTTTAAAAAACAAAGTGAAGAATTCATACGGCCTTTTTTTTTTTAATAAGAAAAAATCGATTTTCAGCTAGTTAATCATGAGGAATAAAACGTGCTTTTTATTCAACATTATAAATATTTATGTGGATTTTCGGCGAAATCCAAAGGAAAAATACAACCAACATTTTATATGGTGGTGGATAATGATGTTTCAATTGAAATAAGAAGACATAAAAACGCATGTGTTCAAAAGAATAAATTAACGAAGAACAGAGACACTTGCCAATGAAATGTGTTCAAAAGTAAAAAGTAAACGAAGAACAGACACTTGCTTATGATAAAATACTGTAAAAAATCAGTAGCTTAATAATTTTTCCTAAACATCAATTTTATCATTAATGGTTTTTAAATTTAATCAAACTAATAATATTTATGAGAAAAAATAATATCAGTTTTGCATGAATCAAATTTAATCAAATAAAAAGTAGAAATAATTTAACTTTAAATACAAGTCTAACCAGCCATTTGGTTTGCCATTTTATATTTATGGTTTGATTAAGTACGGTACTTCGCGATAATATTACAAAATTAAAGGTAGTGATTCTGCCGCAGTAGCAACGTTTCGCAATTTTTCGAACAAAATTTTCATCAGCGATGAGGCTCATTTTTTTCTCGGTAAATATGTCAATAAGTAAAATTGTCATATATGGGCCAGTAATAATCCACAAGTGACTTTGGAGGGGCCATTGTAGGGCCATTGTACTAGTCAGTCAGAAGAGTGACTGACTAGTTTGCATTTTGGCCTGAGTGTATAATTATAATGTTTTTTTATTTTAAATGGAGGAGAAAAAACGGTTAGCGTCAATTCTGAGCACTATAACCATATGATAACCAAATTGTCAAAATTTTTATCTGAATCATATATGACTCGTAATTTCAAGATTTTTTGTATTTTTCATAAAGATATATTTTCTTTAAAAAGGTATTTTTCTTCTATGTCTACATAAAAGATCCTGTTTGAAAGGACAATCATCCAACTTTAAAGCATTTAAAAACTTACATTCCTCAAATAATGGCCGAATTACAGCCCGAAATGTTCGAAAAAAATCATTAAAAATTATGGTATCTTAAAAATATCAAGTCCTACGAAAAATTTCGACACGATTATTTAAAAATGATGTTCTATATCATACATAATGCCAAAATTCAAGAATTATATTAAAATAAAAATCTAAAATTTTTCGAATCCTAAACTTTAAGTGTGTTTTATTTAACTTTAATTGTTTAAATTGCAAATTGGATATCCCCTTATAACCAAAGAAATAATTATTTACTTTTATATAATAATATATGCCTATTATCTACAACAAAAATAAATTATTATATTTTGGCATAGTAAGATCAACAGATCTTGATAATTCAATTATTTATTCTGTACAAAATCATTTATGAATTCTATCATTTTTCAGAATTATGATCTATAAAAACAACAACCCTTTGATACGTGATTGCATTGATCAATAATAATTTGCTATCTATGTTATTTATTGATCAAATAAATTGTAATAACATTGAAAATCTATTTATAGTTAATTTTGACTTCTTTCAAAATCACCACCTTTCAAAAGCATAAAAGAATTAATAAATAAAATAGAAACAGACCCCTTTTTTCAAGTATAGACATTTCGTAAATGCCAAACCCACTTTATATATATATAAGTATAAGAGTAAGGATATCCAAAAATAGAAGTACCCACCCTATAGGTACCAACCACATGTTTTAAAACATCTGAGCACATGGTCGAATTTTAATATCAGCAAAAGGATAAGAGAACACACTTCATTATATTGCTGGATACTCTACCCAGCCATATGGATTTTGGTCAGATAGCAATTGCAAAAAAACAGAATAGGAATGCAAAGCAGAAAATGGGTAGTTTATGTGGCACGTTTGCGTACCCCTCAAATTTGTTCACTGTATTCGAACACATGATTCATATTGTGGCCTGGGTAAAGCAACACGTGCTTTTGGTGCTGCTGTAAAAGGTGACAAAGAGCTGTAATCATATTTTATACACGAGTACAATTTTTTAGTTTTTCTTTTAGCATAAGCTTTAGAACTTTAGCATACCCCGAAAAGGCAATATCACTGTTAATGTAAAATAAAGCTTTTACTATTTACAAGTATGTGAAATATCCAGGCACGTTCTATTAACAGATCTTTAGTCCATTTTATAAATGTCATTCAATCTATAATAGGATTCTATAAATGTTTCTGATTTAATTTGAACCACTTGAGAAATAATAGACTTTGAATGTATTATTTTCTCTCTAATTAAATAATACTAAAGATAGCAATCGTTTTTTAATATTTTATTTTAGGATTATATAAACTCGATTATAGGATAATATATAAATGAATATTAAATTCAGAATATAAAAGCAAGTTTTTTAATATACAAAAATATAACTCGAAATTAGATAATTTTTTTTTATCTACAACTACATATTTTTGTAAGAAGCATATGTTTTAATAGAGACATATTGACGGGAGAGTATGATGAAGAAGTAAACACTCATCGAGTTTCTCTTCCTGTCGTGATTATTTTAAGAGATTAAAATGTCGCGAGGCCATTGCCTTTTAGGATGTCGTTAGGTGTTTATTGCGAGAGTAGTTGAGGATAGCTCATTAGCAAGAGAATTATAATGGAGTGTTCACTTCGAAAGCCAAATTGGTGATGGGGGATTACATTCTCGTCTTCGAGGATGGGAAAAAGACGTTTTAAAATCAATTTTTCCACTATTTTGGCAAGAGTTGGGCCTAAGAGTCTATAAGAGGATGGAAGTTAAATTAATTTTTTGGGATTTTTGAGAATTTCCAAAGTTGGACGACGTATATATGTGTATGTAAAATTCTGTTGTATATTATACCATATATATGTGAGTAGAACGATTGCTTTTTTAGATAGTTGATTTAATATTTCGGATGTTATAAGATCATAGCCCGGGTAGTCGTTAAATGAAGTTTTAACTTCAGAAGGTATAAAATTTTTGAGAGGCTGGCTCGTAGATGTGGGTATTGATAAGTCCTTGAGTATTAACCAGTCAATCACCACAAATAAGGCTTAAAAGTTTCAGTTTGGGATGTGTCACTTTATTGTATTTCAGCAGTCGCTTAGTGCTTATTTGTGGTGATTGACTGGGTATATTAGATAAATTTAGCTAATAAAAGTTCAACATAAACGGGTATTTACATTAAATATAGTTTTCTTAACTAGTCTTTACTTTCTGTTCTGATTAAAAAAAAAAAAATATATATATATATATTTATTTATATTATTTACTGATATCGAAAATATGGTACCTTATAATCAAAGTCGCCATATTTGTGTTCATATAAAATATTGTAGATTACAAATATATAAATTAACAATACAATTAATTATAATGATCAAATTGGTTTTCTGTTTCGATATAATAAAATATTATTTTATTATTCTATTCATACCTATATTTGTAAATAATAAATTAGAAAATCCTATCAACTGAAATAATAATACAGTATTTTGTATACTAAAAGTTTAACTTCATATTATGTCTAACTTACATATTTTCGGGTGTATTATTTCGTGAACATACTTTTATTTTTTCAAAATATTCTTTAAATTAGACCTACATATGGTATGGCTAATACTAAAAAAAAGTGGTACCACATTTCTTTTAACATTCAGGCCTTTTATCTTAAAAAAAATATTTGCCTAATTGTGAATTCTTAATGATCGGTATTGTCCAAGAGCTCTAAACAATGACTTTGGTCTGCGCCTTAAATTTCTCTAGCAATTATAATAATCAATTTTTAGGTAATATTTATTATATTAGAAAATCATTGTTTCATGTGTAATAGTTTCAGATTATTTTATGAATTAAATAACATTATTCATAATACGAGTATAGGTAGTAACGGACTAATTTCTATTTATACTAAAAATTATTTAATTAAAACCTAATAAAGTCGAAGAACCGGATATCTTCGAATATCGAATATGTAAAGAAATATTTACTGAATCATACAACTAATTGAATGGAAAATCTTTCGAACTTAATATTTAATATACAAAGTTTTACTTTTTTCAATTTATCTTTTGAATGAATATCTTACAATTGTAATATTATATGTATTCATTTGATATGCATTTCATTACATAAGGGAAAATATGTTTATTCCAATAAAACTCAGTTTCATATGTTTGAACACGTGTAAATGGTGTGTATTATAACTAAAAAAAAACTAATTGTACTTAGAAACCACCAACGCCGCCAGACTATTTAGTATTGTTAATATAAAAAAATATGAATTTTATTGTATATATAAATTGGAATATTAAAATTATAAAGAAAAAAGCAAAAACAAATAATTTAACTAAAATAAAAATGCATTCGACGACGCGAATATTTATTATTTACGTGTTAATTTTAAAATTAATTTTAGCTTTCAATATAAATTTACTATTGTATTGTATATATATGCGTACAGTAATAAAGAGATAATTTTTTTATTGTAAATAAACTAAATTAATAGAAAATTTCAAAAACAAAAAATAATAGAACTAATTAATGAATGAAATAAGCAAAAAAAATTGTTTTTTTATATTTGAAAAGATTTAACTTGTGTTAGTGCATAATTAACAAATAAATACAATATGAGAAATAGAAAAAACTATATTGAAATTTTATAGAATTATAAAAGTTTAACATACTTGAATTTTATGTTTGTATTCTTTGTTAGTTTTGTAACAACTGATCACGTTTAAAATTAAATTTTTTTTAAACACTTTTCAAATCTAACCACAATAAAAACAGCATTTCACTAAGTCTAATGTTATATTAATTTCGGTCTATGTTTAAAACAAATTCATATAAATAAATATATTTTTATTCACTCAGATAAAGACTAAAAAAATAAAATTTTGTACTGTCATCTAGAAAAAATAATAATATATATATTAGATTTATGATATTATTTTACTATACAGATATTATATTTTAAATCTGTTAAATAACATCTTAATAAATTTTAAATAAAATATTACCCAAGGCAACAATCATATTCAAAAAATTGTTCCAAATTATATATTAGAGTAGATTTTTTACACAATCTTTTTTTAATACTAATTTATTATATTAAAAGAACTATTGTATTAATTTTCTTTTTATTTTTTGATTATACTGAATATTTGCACAAATATTTAATATCCATAAAAATACCATATATATAATTTTTATTATTAAATTTTTTTTATTTATTATAATTAATTTATTAATTTCAATTATATAGTAAAAAAAATGTTCTAATTCATTTTGAATTTATTATTATGCTTTTTATATTATTTTAATTAAATGACCCACAGTAATATAAATAAGTGATATTCGAAAATATTTAAAACGGTCCATGCAAAACGAACGATTTAAAATGAATGATATGATCAGATTCCTGTTTATAGTTCTACAAGCAATTCATAAACTTTTCACGACTATAGCAAGTGGTGTTAGTAATACGTTATGCTATTTATTATAAGTCTCTTGCTTTTGCAGCAACTTTTTCGAGTTCAATTGATAAGTTTGGAATACGCCTATTGGTATATGAAATATTTTTATAGACTTATACATTCGGTAAATCTACCACATTCAACTATCAATAAATGTATTGAAAAGCTTTTGAATTCACGTGGTAAATCCACGTGATCGGTTAAATCAGTCATTAAACGACCCCTAATAATATCTTCTGTTGTATTTTACTTACACAACAATGGCACACACGAATATATGACTTTTTAATACTATAAGAAAATGTTTGTTAATACATGCTACAGCTTTTAAAACAAATCTACAGCAGTTAGTAGTAGCATTTCAATATGCCGCATGTGCATTGTATACATTACCCTTGAGACAGTTGTGAAGGAAGCAGCAGTAGAAATCGCAAGTGTATTTCGATAAGTCCAAACTTTTAAATCAAATATGCCTCCCTGAAATCAATTAAATCTAATTGTATGCAGAGAGCATAGAAACTTTGATTTGGTTAAAGTTTCGGTATTTTATAACCAAAACTTTGATTTGGTTAGAGTTATTTTCATTTTACCTACTCGTAAGTATTTATATTTAATAATTTTGTCTTATCGAACTCGTACACTATTCAATATTATGTATATGATCTAAATATGTACTATAGGATCTACTGAAAAAAATACACATCAAGAAACAAATTTATCTAAATAATCTTAAACAACCCATTCCGTTATAGTATCATCTGTTCGATTTGATGCCTACAAAACAATGCTTTATTAATATATATTTTCTATTTATTTAAATATAATCTTTAATAGATACATTGAAATAAAAATATATTTATACTTTCTAATAATAAAAACGAGTCTTTTGTGTCATTATATTCACACAATTTCGAACATTATCAATAATAAGTTGTTTATACAGAAACAATATTTGTACGTAATAAATACAATCGAAAAATGGATGTCTATTATAAACGAATATACGAGGTATGTTCAAAAAGTATCACGAATTTTGAATTTCCGCGGGTTACGTAAACTCCATTTTCGATTTTTTTGTGGCGTTATGTTGGTAGTCATGTCTCTCACTTTTGCCGACAAGTTCGGCTATTTTGAATGTTCTGTTAATTTTTGACAGCTGCTTTGCTTGCAGGTGTTTTGGCTCGTCTTCGATTTTTGCCCATTCCAAAAAATGGATCAAAGAATCTGTTTCGGCAACAAGGAAAAGTCACAGGGGACCAGATCTGGGGAATACGGTGGCTGCTACATTATTACTGTGTTGTTTTTTGGCCAAAAATTCGCGCAAAGCAACGATGCGTGAGCAGGTGTTTTATCATGGTGCAAAAGCCAATTTTTGTTCTTCCACAAATCCGGGCGTTTCTGGCGGATTGTTTCGCGCAACTTGCGCATAACTTGCAGGTAATATACCTTATTGACCGTTCTACCCTGTGGCAAGAACTCACGATGCACCACGCCCCTGCAATCAAAGAAAACTGTAAGCAAAACATGCACATTCGACCGAACTTCGCGCGCTTTTTTCGATCTTGGCTCGTGCAGCAGCTTCCATTGGCATGATTGAGCTTTGGTTTCCACGTCATAACCATAAACCCATGATTCATCACCAGTTATGACCCTCTGGAGCAAATTCGGGTCGTCGCGGACAGAGTCAAACCGCTCCTTAGCAATGTTAATGCGATGCTGTTTTTGGTCGAAAATGGGCAAAAATCGAAGCAAGCGAAAACACGTGCAAGAAAAGCACCTATCAAAAATTAACTGAACATTCAAAATGGCCGAACTTGTCGGCATAAGTGAGAGACAGGAGTACCAACATAACGCCACAGAAAAAATTGGAAATCGAATATACGTAGTAACCCGCGGAAATTCAAAATTCGCGATACTTTTATTTATCAAAAAATTAATTTAATTTTTTTTTGTATCAACATATAATACTTAAATAGTCAAAAACTTAAGAAAACATAATGTTTTATTTTTGATACCTTATGTTAACTACTGTTTATAATATAAGATAATTCAACAAGACGTGTTATAAAATAAAAACAAAAAAAAACAAATTAGTTTTTTTTAAATAATCGGAAGTCTTTTCTTAAATGCGTTTGACCATCACCATTATTGAGTATATCTTAAAAGATACAAACCCAAACTTTAATTTCGGTGTTTTCTGTCTAGAATTGGGAGAAACAAATTAAACGTAATAATTTTAAATATTAAAAATTATTAATAAAGACGTAAAACATTAGTCAATGGTTCGTTAATATATTAACATATTATACAATATAATTATAAAATAAAATAAAATGAAACATCAAATTAAGATATCTTTCATATAGATTTATTAATCTTATCGAATCACATAATTTGCTCATAATTTTAATTAGTATTTTTTAAAATTATTTTCTTATATGTATATATGTAATTATTTGTATAAATTATCTGTAACCTAATTGCAAAGATCTTATTTTTCAATAATTTGTCTATACCTATGCATTTTTTTAAAAATTATTTAAATTCTATTGCTAATTATGCAATCTTATTCTCTATACTAATTACAATCTAATTAAGGCAATATTCTCTTAAAACTGTGTGCTTTCAATTTATATAGAAGTGTATATCGTTATTGTTTTGATTTATAAATTTGCTTATATGTATATATTTTTTATAAGTATTATAATTTACTATATATTCATTATATTTTTATTATTTATTATTTAAAAATATTCAATATTTTATATAAAATTTTTATGCGCAAATATACGATTAAATAGTATTATTGTGTTAATGATATTACCGTGGAAATATTTCATTTTTTCACGATATCAGTATAATTGATCTATGTTTTTATTGCCCTACAATATATATTTTGGTGCATTTTATTAACTTATTAATATTATTCAACTTTGTTTGTTTTTTCCACTATTTTATAATTAAAAAATAAATTGCATTCAACTATTTTCATCGTAATAAATTCTAATAGATTTTTTTAAATAGTTATTGTCATTTATAATCGAGCATTATAAATTGTAAAAGTTGCAATTCTCGTCAGCAAGTTAAATTCCCTATCCCAGCTACCGATATGATAATAGTAATAGTGAGAATTACATAACTATTTTTTAAGCATTTTATTATTCTAGGAAATACTATTATAAATAAATGATAATTATTTATTCACTGATTATTAATTATCATGCATACTATAAAAATATACTACAGAAATTATTAGAAATTAATTTTTAGCGGATATTTTTTTGTATTGTAATATATCACTTATTGAAAAAAAAATTTTCTTAAAAGTTGATCACTTATCGATATATAAATGATAACAGTTTATTCTTATAGATAATTACTTCGATATTATGTATCGATAACAATAAAACTATTTTAATAAAAAAGATCTTAAGCGAAATAATATCAATTATTTCTCTATTTTAAGTCTATTGGATTTAAGCGTTTTTGCACCTGATTATATCTGGAACAAGTTTAGCATCTTAATCAGACGTATATAATTATTAACAATAATATTTTTTTCAATTTTATTATTTTTATAACTACATAAAAGAAATGTGATATCTATTATTATTTTCGATAATTATCATAAATGTGTATACATATATGAAATTCAATAAAACTTATGATATGACAATAATACAATGTTTTACAAAAATATATCTTCTTTATAATTATATAAAGACAGATAGAATACAATCAATAAATGTGGTAAAATAAATAAAATCAATCATTAAATAAAAAATTGCTTAGCTAATTATGTTTCTACAAGATAGTGTGTAAAAAGATTATGAAGTTTTAGGCCCTTTTGTGTGTAAACGAGAGAATTTATGCCATCAGTATGATATCGTAAGGGGCCGTTACGCAAGAAAACTAATCGATCCTGATTGGGTTTCTCTTTTTTGTGTTTCAACATTGTATATTTGCTGTAGTTTGGATCAAATCTGCAAATGGGTATATTTTTGGCTTCTAAACGGCCATAGAAGTCGTCGTCTTCACCTCCCCAACCATGGAATAGATTCGACATGCCATTTATAAACTTGAATTGTTGAGTTCGTATTGCAACTACACCACCAAAAAGTCCTTCATATGGCAAATTGAAACGGAACTCATCTAGACTAGAACACATGTGTCTAGGCTGCTCAGTACATGCGTACATTTGTCCCAAATTTAGCGGCATTAGGTCAACATCGTGAAGAATTAGGCACGGAAATTCAAACTCCGCAGCTATAACAGATCCTATATTGAATAACTTTGCTCTATTGAATGGCTTTCTATCGTATTGTTCAATTACGAATATGCGGTAATGAATTCGTTGTTTTCGCAAAAAATTATGCATATAAATGAGAAACTGATTTAGCTGTTGCTCCCGCTGCCTATAAGGTACAATAATGGCACTGCTATACCGTGGACGGCATTCTTCAGGGAAGTATTCTCCTCCTAAACGAATCTCTTGGCTATCAAACAGTTTTTCCTGGTACGTTGGCGTATACATAAATTTATTCTCCTCTAGAATATCGATATAATCACATTCATCCAACTGCATATACGACATATTTCGTGTGGTTTCAGACAATAAATGCTCATATATATTATCTTTATATATATAACTATAATGTTTAGCAAATCGCCATGGAAGTATACAATACACTACCAATATTCCGATTGCTAGCCAAAGGCAGACGTTGATTCGGCGATTTTTATCAATAAACATTTTGAATGCATCACAGAATTTCACAAAATTTTTAGTTTAAAAAGCGAACACTTAGTTTATTATCATATTGTGATTTATTTTCAAAATATATCATCTTTACAGAAAAAACGAGTCAAATGAAAAAACGCACACACAAAACTGTCACCCAAATCTGCAATGCACAAAATTTGCACGTGCCATCACACACGGTGCGGCAATTCCTTCTGACGCCGCAGCAGGCATACTCTCAAATGTCAAGTACCATATGATTTTCTATTACATGTCTCACCAAAATCTAGTACAACACCATATCTTACATGTTTAATTTACTCAAGCACAATACATCCATATATACATACTAATGAAGATTATTTTCGAAATTATTGTATATATTAAACAATTTAAAATATAAACATATATAAAGAATTTAATTATTTATTCTAAATACAAATTATAAATAAAAATATCTGAAAAAATTATAAATAGAAAAGTCTATTCTGCCAAATCAGCAAAAAATTCGGATGCATTTGAAAATTTCGACGATGGTAAATTATGCTGCCTTTCTCGATGTGGATTATGCTTTTCATTATATTTAATGTCGCCAAAATCTTCAAAATACTTTACATTCCAAAATCGCACATCTTCGTTATGTGAACTTGACGCAATAAATTCACCAGAATTACTAATGTCCATTGCTTCGATTGGCATCGAGTGCTGTCCAACAATACCTAAATTTCGATATGGCGCAATGTGAGCTGCACGAATAATACCTTCTTCGCCAGCTACACAAGCAATTCTTTCAGTAAGAGGTAATAATAAACTAATAGGCGACTTCATGCCCGGAAACATGTCGCAATGGTATCCAAATTCACCCCAATTAAATGTATAAAGACTACCTTTCGAAGTTCCAATTACTAATTTGGAGTTATTTCTAAACAATCCCATTGACGTTAATTCCTCTGGATATGGCTCCGATTGGATATACATTTTCCTGTATGTATAAAATATTATAAAAAAATTTTTGCTATATAAATTAACGGCGCATTTACCTTGCAGACAGATTGATTGTTGTAAGATATCCATCGCCACTGGTAGTTAAAAGTAATTTTTTCGATTCATTTGTTAGCAGGCAAGATATATAATCTTCACTTTTTTTTATTGAAAAAATAGAGTCTTTTGTTCGCTTATCCCATATTTTGACAGTGCCATAATCATCTCCTTTAAATCAATTTAATGAAATATTTATATCAAATTATTTACTATTTATAAATTAAATTTACTGACCGGTCGCAAAAATATCTTCATCGATAATGTAAATTTTATTTACAGCTGTATCGTGAGCATTATCGTAAAATTGAATAAGTTTACCATTTTCCACATTTGTAAGCATGATCGATTTGTCTTTCGAGGCTGAGTATAATATTTTACCATCCTCGCTAAATTCTATATCCCGACATGCCTTCGTATGAACTTCCAAACTATTAATTTTTGTATTTTCCTGATTGCTATACGAATACATTAAAACGTCTCCAGAAATTGTTGCAATTGCAATTATATCTTCAACAGGATGAAACGAAATATCAGTCACGAAATTATCCACTTTGATTTCTGGCGGTTGTTCTCTGGGCTTTTTTATAGCGGCAATAATCGCTTTAGTTGTTTCATCTTCTTCATCATCCGTGTCAATATCGGCTACACTACTTTGATTTTCTAAATTATCATGTGTAGTTGTCATGTTTTTTAAACCAGAACATCCCGCTTGGCTTGTCATGACATTATCATCGCTCGAGTCACTGAAATCCTCGTCTGAATCTGATGGAATATAATCTTCTTCACTATCCTCTACATTTTCATCTTCAGGTATGTCTGCTTCATTGTCTATTGGACGCAAATTTTCGTCGTCTATTGGAACCGGCCCAATTTCTAATGAATCGTCAGAATCATATGAATCTTCAACCCACGGTTTGTAGAATTCTCGCCTTTCAAATCAAAATTTTTCCAATCGTTAGAAAATTGAACAATTCAAACTATATTCAATAATATTAATGTCTTACATTATTTGGCTTCGTTTTTTTCGTACATTAATTGAATACACGATTTTATTTACCCAATTAATTGCGCACTACGAATTTTACCCAACATGTGTTTGTTTTTTTATACATTTGACGTCGGCTAAATGTCATTATCTTCTTCTGCTTTCATTTTATGAATGAAAATAATAAAAGACATGAAACTTTGATATAACTTAAAAATAATTAATTATGTAATATGTCCATATGCAAAAATATAATTATTGTCAATAGGAATGTGTTTTTGAATATGCGATTTGTTGTTTAAAAATTTGTTTTAATAATTATTTGTTTGTAGCTGATTGAAATATATTATTTCAAATGCTAGTATGATCAACAATTACATAAGTTCGTAGCAAATATGTAGGTATACAGTTACATATGGCATTTCGGAAAACTGTACTTTATTGGTGTACGTCAAAAGTTTTGAGGACAAGTTGTCAATTCTTCGTGGCTGATATATCCCATATTGATAGGGAATAATAAATCGGATTTGATTTATTTGTTTATTGATAATTGAAAGTATTTGTGCAAATGTACAAAAAATTTTTAGTGCATATTTAATCAAACGTTAATATAATTATTTGCAATCGAAATGACAATGGGAGACGAAACACCAATTGCTTCGCTGGTTTTACCAGTGCTTTTGCGTCCAATATTAACACAGGTAAATATATTTTGTAAACATTTTGATTTTGTATTTAATTTGCAGTTCAATTGTATTATCAGATATTTGCCATTAGTGAATTGTTATTCATTCAAACAATGGACATATTCACTTAAAAAATTACTGAAAAATTGCACTCGAAACTTCAATATATGCATGTAAATTTAATAAATATATAAAAGCAAGAAGACGACATTTTAATATTACTTAACTTTCAAACATCCAATTATCTTAGAAGAATTTTATTATAATATATTTTTTGTTTAACATATAGCTTGAACGCCGTGATTTGGCCGCTTCACAAACATTACGCGCTGCTATATCAAAGGCAGAGCAATCACATCCAGGACTTTCTTATGATCTGGTGATGGGTATAATACGAAAAGGCGAACTAAATGTCAATCTTAATGAAACAATTTTAAGACTTCAAGGATCAGTTACTGATGTTGAATGTAAGTTGAGAATTTAATAATATTATTAGATAAATTGGTTTTTGGGCTCACATTATTTATTTAAACTTATATTAATAATGTCTTGCAGTAATTGAATATCGTTTAAGTCGAACAGAAGATGCATTCCAAGATCTAAATAAGAAATCGGCTGCTTTGAAAAGGATTTTAAGTAGAATTCCAGATGAAATAACTGATAGGAAAACGTTTCTTGAAACAATCAAGTGGGTTTATTTTAATTATATTATATTAATCTAGATTAATTTCCTATTGGCAATTTAATTTAATTTTCCACGAAAACAGAGAGATAGCAAGTGCCATCAAAAAGCTTTTAGATGCGGTTAATGAAGTAATTGGTTTCATTCCTGGCTCATCTGGTAAACAAGCTGTCGAACAAAGGAAAAAAGAATTTGTTAAATATTCTAAAAAATTCAGTACAACTCTAAAGGAGTATTTTAAAGAAGGACAGTATGTATTAATTTAAACATATATTAAGATTTGGTTTTTAATGTATACATATATCCTTTTAAGAGCAAATGCGGTTTTTGTAAGTGCATTGTACCTAATTCACCAAACAAATCAAATAATGATTACAGTGAAAAATAAATGCGAATAAATCAATTTGAAAAGTGGCCAGCGAGATTGTATCGTCTAAATATGCGCCCAAACAGCCAACTAGGTTTGTGTATTTTTGTGAAAGCTAGAATTAACAGCTGGCACTTGTAGTCAATAATATCAAAATGAAAAATTAAATTTAATGGTTTTTAATGTTTATACTACATATATTTATATATATATATAATAAATACATATGCGTGTTGAAAAAAAATAAATCGGTTATAGATAAATTAATGAAAGTAATTATATTGATGATGAATTAGATCTTACTAATATAATTTAATAAAACAAAAAAACAGCAACAGACGAAATTAATAAATCAATATATTTTCTATGAATTAAGGTGTTTTCATTAAATTTGTGTAAATGAATTATTTTGAGTATTAATTTATAAATAACTTATGGCTATGAATCAAATGAAAAAAAATATCAATGCTAATAATAAAGTTATTATTAGTAAAATGTCAATGGAAATATAAAGATACTTTTGCTTAATCAGTTTTCGATTAAAACCAACACCTGTTTTGCGGCAATTAGCATGCTTTTAGGCGCACGAAATTTAAATCGTGGCCGGTTGGGCATGTATACTCTGTTAATGTCCAACATTTGGCAGGTTTGTGAAATGTTTCTAAAATGTGTTCCTATGAATTGTTCTCTTAGCCTTAAAAGAATTTTTTTGCTTTTTTCTGTTTTTCATTTTTTTTTTTAAATTTGTCCCTTTTGATTATATTCTTATATAATATATTGAATAATTTCTGTTTTATTTTTGTAAAAACCAATACTTTTTTAGAAAATATCTTTACTGTTCCGTACATTTTTTTTCTTTTTTGTTCATTGGTTTAATTTTCTGTTATTACGGAATATTTTCTAAATTTTTTTATATTCTTAAATTTTGTGCGATAATTTCAAATATATTTTTTAAAATTTATGTTTTATATATACGAGGTCTGTTCAAAAAATATAGCGAATTTTGAATTTCCGCGGGTTACGTATATTCGATTTTCGATTTTTTTTGGCGTTTTGTAGGTACACATATGTCTCACTTATTCCGACAAGTTCGGCCATTTTTAATGTTCAGTTAATTTTTGACAACTGCTTTGCTTACACATTTTTTGGCTTGTCTTCGATTTTTGCCCATTTTTGACCAAAAATAGCATCGCATTAACATTACTGTCCACGACGAGCCAAATTTGCTCCAAAGGGTCATAACTGGTGACGAATTTTATGGTTATGATGTGGAAACCAAAGCTCAATCATCCCAATGGAAGCTGCCGCACGAGTCAAGATCGAAAAAAGCGCGCCAAATTCGGTAGAATGTGAAGGTTTTGCTTAGTTTTCTTCGATTGCAGGGGCGTGGTGCATCATGAGTTCTTGCCACAGGGTAGAACGGTCAATAAGGAATATTACCTGTAAGTAATGCGCAAGTTGCGCGAAGCAATCCGCCAGAAACGCCCGGATTTGTGGAAGAACAAGAATTGGCTTTTGCACCATGATAACGCCCCTGCTCACGCATCGTTGCTTGTGCGCGAATTTTTGGCCAAAAACAACACACTAATAATGCCGCAGCCATCGTATTCCCCAGATCTGGCCCCCTGTGACTTTTCTTGTTCCCGAAACAGATTCTTTTATCCATTTTTTGGAGTGTACAAAAATCGAAGACGAGCCAAAACACGTAAGAAAAGCAGCTGTCAAAAATTAACTGAACATTCAAAATAGCCGAACTTGTCGGCAAAAGTGAGAGACATAAGTACGAACATAACGCCACAAACAAAATCGAAAATCGAATATACGTAACCCGCGGAAATTTAAAATTCGCGATAGTTTTTGAACAGATTTCGTATATAAGTTTCCATCCATGAATTGTTCGGAGATAAAGGAAATAAATAACTACGAATTTTCAGGAATTTACCTAATTTTGCACCATTTTTTTAAAAGTCTTTTTAATTTTTCAAATGGACTTTTGAAGATATTATCATATTCTATTCGAGGAAACAAGAATGTCCTTGTCTAACCAATTCAGTAAAAATTTAATTACTTTATATTTTTCCAAACCACCAGTTAAAGAAAGGATAAACTTTATCTCATGATTATGAGCATTAGGTTTTGGCTAAGAAGCATAAATGATAGTCAAACATTTTTTAATATATATTTCCTGATTTCGATATTTTTTTTTATCAATTTAAATAATAAAATCATGAAATTTTTTATTTAAAAATAAGTTTTAGGTTCGTACCAAAAAAACTCTTGCAGGTTTTAAAAAAAATAAGATTAAAGTTAGTAGAATTTAAAATTATTCCAGGTTTCTCAGGCGGTCTGAGATTAACGTACATATATACAATAGTCACATCCTGCATCAGTCATTTAATTATGAACAATCATAATCAAATGATTGACACAGTGCAAAGTGCAATAGTTAATATTGAGTTTTGATTCAGAAACTTAAATATTTGGTATAATAGTTTTTGCTTTATACATGTACATACTCTTATTTACTTAAAAAATTGATTTTTATCTTTTTAGGTAAGTAATAGGCGAAAATTTCAAAAAATTCTCATAACTTCCCGAAATTTACTTAATTTCTTAAATAGGTTTTATGCATTTTTCAAAGTGATAATTTAAAGATATATTATATTATAGTTGAGAACAAAAATTTGGCTTTCCATGAAGTTTCAGAAAATTTGAGATTGAATATTTTATAAAGTTTGCGAGTTATTTTCATTTTTTAAACATCAAACATATTCTTTTGATGTCCTTTACCTGTGGGCAAAATTAAATTAAAATAGGATTAAAAAATAAAAAAAAATTTTTTTGGGTCAAATTACGAGTCTTTTTACCCATTTTTTGGATTATATTGAGATATCACAATGGATTTTGGATATCTTGTAGGCTTTATAAATATAAGAAACTTTTGTTCTAGAAATTTTTTCAAATTTAGAAAATAACGGCAATTTTGAAAAAATAAATACTTTGGTAGCGTCCTATCCAAATTTAGATATCGTCATTACAGAGTTGAAACTGTACTAGTATTTAATCTTACTATAGAGAGGAAGAGTTGATCGTTCAGATGGTACTAGTTTCAGATTTTTAGAACAGTTAGTTTTTGAGAAAATGGCATCTTAAAATAGTCAATTTAAAAAAAAAATTTAAGTTTGACCCAGCAGTAATATTAGTAATAGTATGATTTCCAAAACTATTATTATTTTGTTAGATAATACAACTCCTTAGCTTTGTGGTGGCACCAAACATAGTTCGAAAATATAACGTTAAGTAACCGAAAACATAATTTTAAAAAGTCGGTTTTTTAGAAATTTGAAAAATTGACTGTTTTAAAAGTGTGTAGTGTCCTGGAGATATACTTGATTCTAGATATGTTCAGGTAAGTAAATAGTGCTTTGTTGGAGCTATAAGGGAAAAATAGTTAAAAAATCGAGCGGATGGCACTTGACCTAGTTTTGGCCGGTTTAAGTAAGTTAATTTTTAAGCAGTTTTTCGTCTATAACTCGAAAAGAACATCCCGGTCAGGACTCTCGACCAGATTCCGACAAAGGACTCAACCTTTCGTTTGAAGTGTCATTTATTTTTATCAGAGCAAAAAAAACTTTAACCAATAACACTTCGCACCTTGAAAAAAAATAAAATGGCTCGCCACAGGCTCAGTATTTTTGCCTGAGCGGAAGATGCGCGCTGCTGCTACAGCTGTAAAGTAAAGTAAAACATTCGGTGAATAAATTCAAATTTATTTTTTCCGTCTCTCTATTAAATACACCATTTATTGCTTAACCTCTTTAATTAGTTCAACCACTTACAATTGACTCAGCTAAACACGTTGAATATGACTTATCACAACTACTCTCCTTAAGCTACTTGAATTGAGTTTTTGGATGAAACAATTTATTTCAAATTGGAAACTTGTTGTGTGTGTGTGTGAAACCAATCCTCGCCAGATGCTTGCGCATCCAGGAAACTTGTTAATCTTGTATATTTGTTGTTGGTTGACTGCCTATGAAAAATTGGAAGTTGCTGATTGGAAATTTAACATTACAGAAATATGTAGTGTTAAACACGGATTTGAACCATGGCTCATTTCGTTTGAGCCAAGGTATTGTGTACATATATCAGCCATCCATATCCATATCCATATTTTGTTAACGAGGCCACCAACCTCGCCAGACGCTTTCGCATCCATCTGCTCAAGCGTTTAAGTCCATACTTTTAAACTACTCGTAATTGGAACGTAAGGATTTTGACGAAATGAAATTTTATTTGCAGTGCAATTGATTCTTATCAGAGCCACTAAAAACATGAACCAACCAAAAGTTTAGACAATTTTTTTATTTTTGTTACTCAATGAATATAATTTTATTTTTGGTTCTAAAAAGAACCGTTGTTTTTTGTGTTTTTTTTTGGTATTTTATTTCGATTTTTTATTTAATTAAAATAATTTTATTGGATTACTTAATCAAGGGTGGAGAAATTGAAAATTTCCTGACTGAGCGTATTTTTTGTCGACTGAAAAGAATTTTCTTGGATCAAAACGTGTGACACTTCAAACGGAAGACTTCAACTATGTCAGAATTGGGTCCAGAGTCCCGGCGAAGTTGCTCAATTCAAGTTAAGGCTTGAAAACTACCCAAAAATTTATCAACTTTTTTTAAAAATTAATTTGTTTTTTTTTTTTTACTTTATTTTAATTTAACGTCACTGTTTCGGATCGTCATCTGCTAACTCAACGCCTAAGGTACTTTATTTAATTTTTTCAAAAGATAATATATATATTTTTTCACATTTTTTTTCCCTTAAAAAGTATGAATTTCTTTTTTCACGTCTTAATAATAATTAACTGACTAATAAGAAGGTAAAAATAATAAATGTCGACACCTTTTTGTACTGATTGTTGTTAACAATCATTTATGGCTCTAAAAAATTGTTTAATTTTATTTGATGAAAGTAAAAATAATAATTATTTAATTATTTAAGAATTTGATTTATTTTGAAAATAATATTTTAAAATATTGTTTATTGAATAAAATTTATATTATTATTATTTACATTTTATTTAATACGTGTAAGTGTATTAGAAAAATGTTTATCAATGTAAAATGAAAAAAATAGAAAAATTAAGAAATAATAAAATTGCCTTATATTTGTATTGTAAACATAAATTTTATCAAATGGAAAATAAATGACTAAAATAAACTTCAGGATCCAATTATTTATTTATTTTTATTATATATTTTTATTGTTTTATACATTTGTACATTGTGTCTATATAAACATTTTTAAATATTTTTACTTATTTTTATACATGCACATTTCTCTAAGGAATTAATCTTTTTTTTTATATAATATATATTAATATATGGATTATTTTG
The DNA here is from genome assembly GCA_958298945.1 of Atherix ibis. NCBI lineage: Eukaryota > Metazoa > Arthropoda > Insecta > Diptera > Athericidae > Atherix > Atherix ibis. Next base: position 11,094,973 of record OY282609.1, on the reverse strand, counting down.
AATACTTTTCAAGAGTAAGATGGTTTTCTTTATCATTTTGATGAATGATTAATTTTTTTCTTTAAGTTGAATGTTCACAAGCCTATTTTATTTGTGCCCACTGCATCAGAGAGTCCAGCTAGTAATACATACAGCTGCTTGTGAAATTATTTCTAACACTAAATTACAATATTCTTCTGTACTGTTATTGTTGTATAAGATATTGTTGCTTTTTAGATAAAAGTAATTTTACTTTTTAATGTAAAGATTTTTTTAAATTTTAACGTTTTTTTTTAAATTTAACGGTGAAGATATTTTTCCAGTATATTATATCTTGTTTTCTATAATTATTATTTTTGCTATTATATTTGTTATAATCTACGTACAATTTAATCGTTATTTAGACAGTTTCTTTTCTATATTATTACACTTATACTACAATTTCTAATTATAATATAATTAATTATTATTATTTTTAGTTTTATTGTTTATATATTGTATATTATTTTATTGCTAATTTTCCACATACTTAAAATTTCATAAACATAACTTGTCTCTAATTTTTTTATATATATGTATATTTATTACTATTTAATTATAATTGCGATATTATTTTTCAAAATTCTTTTCAATTCAATTTTTTTTTCTCAATTTTTAACAAATTTTATTTTGTTTTTCTATTTTTTTTTCACAATCTTTTTATTTCATATATATATAATAATAATAATAATAATAATTATTATTATTATATTACTATTATAATGATATCAGCGGTATAAATGAAATTACTGAAATATACTAATTATGATGATAATGAATTACTAAATTTATTAATAGTGCAAATACATAATACAGATTGCAGTATGTTTATAACACTTATTTTATTAATTCCCTAAAATTTACAAACGAATTAAATTTAATTTACTTTTATAGAAAGTCAATTTATAAAACATTGCTTCGCATCCGTTAAATGGACAAAACAAAAAGAAGAAAATTCAAAATCCAGTAAATCACTTAATGACATATATTTTTGATAATAATATTAAGAAAGAATGAGCACCACGAGAATAAGGTACAACATTTCTACTTTTTATTGCTAAGAAGTCTGTTTATTTTACAATACCAACTATTGATTTTTGACCATTTCGAAATAATTTAATCAAATATTTTCTGAATTAATTAGGTATAAAATATTTCCAAATCTGTCAAAAATATTAATGTCTACTCAGGTTTAAATATGACTTTTAACAATACTTTTTCTTGACGTATTATTTTATTAAATAAAATTGAAGGATTAATTTTAAAATATATTCAGTCCAAGTGAGAAGGCTTAAGGAAATCATCAAATTTTATAATTACAATTATTAATGATAGATCATTATTTAGTTTGGTTTCTCTTGTTTTTGTAATTTATGTTAATCACCTTAGCAAATTTATATGATATATTTAATAGTGAATAGAATTTATTTATCCCTTGTTATTATTTTTATTTGTCACTTGTTCGAAAAATTTATTTAATAAGATACCCTGGTTTTTTTTCAGATAAAACATTTTTACTTATAAATTTTTGTTTATTTGTTTGTTTTATAAAATTAACCGAATTCTTATATTAGCAAATATTTAAATAGAAATAAATGTTTTATTTTTATTATTTAAATAATAGAATAAAATATATTTTATTAAAATAAATCCTATTTTTTTTATATTTTATTATTGTTATTATTAATAATGATAATAAATTTATTAGATAAAAATGTATATTATTTAATTTTGTTATAATTGATTTAAATAAACTATCTTTGGATGGATTAGATTCATAGAAAAAACTTAAATTTTCGACTATAACAAGCATCCAAGTATAACATTTGCACAATATTTTTTTTTTGTATACCAAATAATAATTAAAATATAAAAAATTTTTTTTGAAGAAGATGTCATAAAATCAAAATAATGCTGTGCTTTAAAAAAACCTATTAAGAGTATATATTAGCGTTAATTTTTTGTCAAAATTTTTACATTATGTTAATATATTTTAAAATACTTGTTGAGAAAATATTCTCGAAAATGTTCATAATTATTTTAATTATTGGCAAATATATTGTTAATTTGGTTTGTTTTATTATAAAAGCGAAAAAAACTTTAAATAAATAGAATTTAACTGATCTGGTAAGATATAAAATGAAACTATTGAAACTTATCCAGAAATTACTTCATTCAGATTCTTGGATAATAATATTGTATAAATGAAACGGAAGTTGAAATTTACATAATTTCAACTTTGCTTAGTAAATTTATCCTCCCATAAACTTATGTTTTTGTATTCGTGAGAATAGCCAATTTCGAGTTTGTATTTTTGTTAAATCGTAAAACTAAAACTCGTTGATTTCCGTTTATACTAATTTCGAAAATAAATACTGGTGAGTGTATATTATTCAAGTTCACGCTATATTTGAATAGAAATATTTTGGAAATTCTAATGCTATTACTTTCAGGCATTTACTTACCGACTAATTTTATTTTGTTATTATTATGATTATACTGAAATTATTGATTATTATATGAAAGCATACTTTTCAATTATACTCGTATCTTGAATTAATTTTGGAGTTTGTTTTTTATATGAATTGAAGTTATAAAACATACTTTAATAGTAAAAGTGTAACAAAAATAGAAAATATAACAGCAGAATAAAAAAATTTCGAACAAGTAAATTAATTGATATAAATTAATTAATTTATATCAATTGGCTTTTTGCAGTATACTCGATTGTATTTTTTATACCAGTTAGTCGATATTCTTACAACAACAAAAATATGTATAATATATTTCATTTATTATTGATTAAGTAGGAAATTTCTAAAAATTGGTTACTACTCAACACATTCGTAACGAAAATATTAAATTTGTTAAAATTGATTGTATTCTATTTTCATATTCTATGAGTAATATTTGCTGTTAATCTGTTCATATAATATAAAAAATAGATTTTTAATCTAACATTCGTATGGGCTTATCATGCGAAAAAACTCTACAAGAGTAATTTAGATATTTCTTTGTTAGTTTGTATGTGGGAAAGGTCCCGAAGATATGTGCCAGGGGCGGCATTGAAGCACCGCGATCATAAGGTCATTCGGCGTTTCAGGTATGACGGTTTAAATGTTCAAATAAATAAAGTTAGGGAAAGAATTTTTTTAAAAAAATGTTTACTTTTAATTTAAATAGAGAAAAAATACCATAGTGTACCTTCTCAAAGCAACTGCCAGCTTGTTGAATAACCGAAAAAGATGTTAAATGGTTATTCGTTGCTACATCAGTATAATAAATTTCGGCATTACTTAATCGACTCAGTTCGTGCTTAAACAATGTACAGAAGCATATTCGGTTGGTTGCCTTATTTTTCAATCGGGACATGTTAACCGAAATTCTCAACACCTCTCCCATCCAAGGCATCAATGCCTGGTCTGGACGGGTATTTGGTATGCTTTGAAGTGAGATGTTGGGATTCCTTTCCATTGCGGGCAGGATTGGTGAGAGGGAGGAGGAGCCTCTTTTGCAAATGGGACTGTTCAACTGGCTTTGTAGCGGATATACAGAGAACCAAAGGTTTTTATAGATAAATAGGTATCTGACTTTGAGGAGAAGGTGTAATAAAGGAGTTCGGCCAGTTTCAACTTGTAGAGAAACTACTGGTAAAGCTCGGTGCGCTTCACTGGCTAACTTTATACAGACTAACGATCTGCTCGACGGCAGCTTGCTCTATTGCCTCACCCTGTGTGCAAGTATTTCCAACATGCCTTGGACATCCTGGCACACAGAGTGAGGCAATAGAGCAAGCTGCCATCGAGAGGAGCGTTAGTGGCTCGTATTGCTTCATCCTGTCTGATCTTACTTTTTCTGCCTACAAGAACCCGAACCAACCGGTAGATTGAAAGAAAATTTCGATATTTGATTTTGTTCTTTCGAAAACGTCAAGTAATTCATATCTGGTGGTTGGTCGGCCATTTTGTGATGTAAACCAATCGTGTATATGGACATATATTTGTATTAATGGTTGCATTCATTATGCATATTCGAGAAATTTACTTAAATTGAAATTGAACATATTCGAAGTACGAGTATAATATAATTTTTTTTTACGTTCATAGAATTTACATATTAACATAGACATAATTTTCTTTTTGAATATACATAAGTATATAGGTATTTATTGTATGTGTGTATGTATGTACTATGTGTATATATAATTTATACTACAATATAATAAATTTATTTAAATATATACTATATATATTGTATATACCATATTAAACATTTCTAATTTACAGATTCGTATATAGACTTTTATAATTTTTTTAATAGAATCGTTATAAATTTTCTAGAAAAATAAAAACAATCAATAAACATACAATAAATAGAAATTAAATTCGAAATTGTCTTAAAATTGACAGTACATTTTACTAAATTTCATAGAAACCTTATTTTCATGTTAAGTATTTTCTAAATTTGACAAAATGTACATATTTATATTATTTCTGTTTTTCTTGTTATTATAATTTGTTTCCACTTATATATGCTTTCAAGTTATATACTTTTTTATTTGATTTATAGTTTATCTTTATCACTACAAACTATTACATGAGCTAATAATATATTTTAATTGTGTGAACTTTTTTTTAAATAAATTTTTAAGTACATTTAAATGAATGTATATACATATATAGTACATATGTATGTGTGTATATACTATACTATGTAATTTTGTGTATATGTATGCTGATAGACTTTTTTAATTAAATATTTATAAATTATTTATGTGTGTGTGTTTTTTTAATGATATTTAAAATAGGTTTTTTATCACTTTTTATATTTCATTGATAGTCATTATATATGTTGGGTAATAGACTTGAATTTTTTTATATGGGAATCCATTATTAAGTATTGCTGATTCTTAAATACTTGTAGAAGATTACTCAAAAAATTGAAAAGCTAATTGATTATCACCTTTTTACCTATATTCTGTGACTTATTCCTTTATTATATAATAGTTGACATGGTTTTTTTTTGAAAAAAAAACAGTATAAAGAAATAAAACTCGAAATAGACTCTTAAATTATTAATAACTTAAAATTTTGAAATTATTAAAGTTCAGATTAATAGAATTCTAATGGAAGTTTTGTAAAAAGTTCAGTTAAAAAAATATGGAATTTGTTATAGAATTTAAGTTTTCATCACACAAATATTTTTAAGTTTTCATGTATTTTTTTTTGTAATTAATTCTTGTAAAAATTTTGTAATATTTTTAGTAATTCTTAAAAATAAAAGTATTTCAATCTTTATGAATTGTTTTTTTTTTGGAAAAGAATAGTAAGTAGAAATAGTTTGAAATGTATCAATTATCTTTCAAATAAATAATATAAAAATGCTTATGTTTGAAAATAAATAATTGTAAAAAAAGCCAAATAATAATCGAAAAAAGGAACTATTTATTACTAAATTCGATTGAATAAAATCTAAAATATAATATCATTCTTCAATGAAGAATTATTGCTTTAATTTTATTATTTCTTCTGGATATATTATTTCTTTAGATATTGTTAGTTTTGTTTTCTTTAATTCATTATCATACTCTGTTTTTATCATATTAATATTAATAATTTTGTTCCTTCTAAAAAGAATGCATCTAATATTCTTTACTAATAATCATTATTTTCAATTTGTAAATATAATTGAAAATATTATTATTTCACTAAAACTAATTATTAATTATAGAATGAGGCAAATACCATTTTATCTTTTCTACTATTATTACTTAACTTTATTTTTATTACTATTTTTTCATTAATCTTATTGTTAGTCAAAAGTTTATAGTCACAATAGAATAAAATTCGTTGAAATATTTTATAATTAAGCTCTCCTCGAAGATTTTCCCTTTTTTCTTTTAAATAAATATTTGTATAGATGGTACACATATATATGGATTTATTATTTATTTATAAATTTTTTTTTAGAAATTAGTTTTCATTAGATTTTCTTATATGATTCTCTATTCGAAATTTTTATACAAATCGTATCATTTATCTTTCCCTGTGCAAATTACAAGAATAAAATCTCTATAGAACTCAGCTATATAAGATCGTATATATAATTGTATAGTATAAATTTCAAATCTACATTTTGAGTTTTGTTCATTTATATAATTAAAAATTTAATATAAGTTTTTTTTGTAGATAATACTCGTAGATATTTTGATAGTTTTTCCCTAGAAATTTGTATTTTTATTTTTTGTTTGTTTGCTTATATACTTAATACAATAAATCTATTTACGAATATTCCGAGTCTAAAAAGTATCTAATAATCATTTCTATAATTTATTTCAATATTAACTATAACTTGTTTTTGTAACTCTGTTGGTATCTTTTTTTTGTCAGTTCAATCTACATAAAAACTTCACTTTGGATAATATTCCTTGAAATATACATATTTGTAGGTTTATGTAAATAGACAAATTTCTTTCTTCCATTATATTTCTTCAATTTTTAATAATGTATTTTTATCTTTATGATATATTGGCTTTTAAACTTTTTATTAACCACAACATTTTTATAAATTTGTAATATTTTCACAATTTTAATGATGGTGGTACGTGATTGTGTATCATTATATTCATTTAATAAAAGTTTTTTTTTTTATAAAAATTTTATTTAAATTAAAATATTAGTAAATAATAGCTTATAGTATGATTTAAAAATATTATAAGATTTTAGAGCTGTTTGCTAAAAGGAAAATAATTATTAAGTTTATTTAATTTCAACTAAAAATATTCTTCTTCTTTTCGATTTCTGACTAGTATTTCTCGATTTATATATTTATATAGATGTTTTTCTTTAAAACTTTAGAAATAAATTTTAAGTTAATACATTATTAAGTGAAATATTAAAAGAAAATTATTTAATTAAAAAATTAAAACTAAAGCAAAACCCAATACTACCAATATAAGTATTAATATAAATAATAAAAGGACAATAGATCCATATTTTATCAATAATATTTCTCCTTTTCTTTAATGTAGATCACATTTTTGCTTAATAATTGACATTAATAATTCAGATTAAAGTCTGAAATAATTTTTCATTTCCATATGATAGGCAATAATATGAAGGCAAAAGTTTGAAAAATATTTTTTTTAAGGTACTGGAGATTTATTTTATATACATATGCGTACATATATATATATATATATATATATATATATATATATATATATATATATATATATATGTATGTTTTATATAGTTTATTTATAAATATTTTTTGTAGATTGTATTGTCAAAGTTCTCTAAAAGTTAAGTAAAGTAGAAGAGTTCACCTTTTCTATACACAAATAATTTCCCATACCTAAAAACGAATGAGTTCAACATACTGTAATATTATAATATAATCAATAATAATTCTTAATATAAGTGAAACTAATTTGAAAATATATCTAATAAATGAACATTTTTATAATATAATTTTCAAAAATGAATCTTTTAAATAAATCAATAAAACAAGATAAATAAATTATATATAATATTCTATAAATTTTTATGCTAATATTAATTTTATTAATAGATAGAATAAATAAAAACAAATTTTTTGTCTGAATAAATTGAGAAATACATGTCAGTATAGATATCATACTTTGAATATTTTCAATTCTATAGAGTAAATTTTAATTGATTATAATAATATACGTAAATCTATATATAGTCATATTTTTTAATCAATCAAAAAATATTTTCTTAAACATAAAATTTATTTATCTATTTTTTTAATTAATTTTCAAGTAAACATTTGTTTAAGGATATTTATATTAAAATGAAATCTTTTATGTTCTGTTTTCCTTTTATGTTTACTCATACATCTTTTATATTATCGAAACTTTAATGAAAAATTTAAAATTTTAGTATATTGATAGTAATTGAAATAAAAAAAATTCGAACAAAATTACTTTTTATATAAGAAAAGAATTTACTTTGAAAGATTAACGCAAGACTGGCGCTAGATCAGCAGATATGGAACTGGCATTAGACGAACGTAAGATAAACGCTAAACGTTTGAATTTATCGTTTATGGGAGAAATCAAACCCGGCACCGAACTAAACTACAAAGTTTGTAGAATATTTAAAGATTTTTAAATTTAAATTAAAGAAAACTTATCATTAATTGCCGATTAATAAAAAAAAGCATTTGTTAATATTACTAAAGTTTATTTTTAATACACTCTTATTTATTTTAAATAAATATTATTGCATAGAATTATACAAAATATTAATACGTTTTTTTATGTATAATATCTTAGCTCTCGCGGTATGCAGGACTAATTTCATGAATGCGACAGAAATGCGTAGCAGGAAGTACAGAAAAGCGCGCGCTATTCAATTTATTTTTATTGATTTTTTCTCTTTCTTTCGGTGTGATGTATTGATGGCAATGACAAAAATAAAATATGGTAGAGTTTTTTTTCTCGAAATTTCAAATTTTTCCTTTGAATATGTTATTTCTTTTTCTTTCGCATGCAAATAAATGTAATGATATGAAAATATGTATTATTGCCATTTTTGGATTTCTGACCGAAACCAGATAGAGTTAGAATATTTGCATCTCGTTTTTTGGCACAATAACAAATATGACACAGAATAAAACCAGATTTAACGCTTTTTCCACAACCGAACTTTTTTTCTTTTCTCTCTGTCTCTTTGTCGACCGTAGTTTGTTTTCAGGATAGTTTTCGCTATTTTTTAAATTTTAAAATATGTGCATTTCTTTTTATGATATGGCAGTGAATGAGACAGAATGAAAATTAAAAGAGGAATTTTTTCAATATTATTTTGATAATTTTGTATATATTTTAAAAAATGTTCTGTTTTTTTGACAGACAGTTTTTTTTTTGATTTTGAGGTGGGGATTTTTTGTTAGTTTTCTTTTGTTTCACTTTTTCTTTAAATATAAATTAAATAATTTCATAAGTGTTGTATTAAAATACATAGATCGTTATACGTAAGTATTAATAAAAAAATTTAGTACTAAATATGTAAAATCACTTCAATCAATACCTGACTCTAATATTTTCACGATTACCACCGAGGTTAGATGTTACACATCATTGGCGACTACTGTAAGACTCGCAATTTTTTTATTTTAAATGATCAATACGATAAAATTTATTTATTATTTATTATGAAGAATTTTAATTAAATTGTTGAAAATATTGTGGCATTTATATTAATTTGAAACAAACAAAAATAAAGAAATGCAGTTTTTAATTAGTTATTCCATCTATAATTTATAATAAAATAATTTCATTCGATACTTTTTATAAATTATAAATTTATAAAATTTTTAAAAGATAATTTACCTATTGTTTGTGTTTATTTATAATTTGAAATTTGGTTTTTTTTTTAAAATACAATTAATTCATTTTATAAGCATTCGAAAATATCATATAAATTTTTTTTTTTTGTAAATTATTAAGTATTACACAAAATTATTTAAAACATTTGATTTTTATCATTATTAATAAATATGTAAATATTTTATTTTATTTGGTATTTTATAGATATATTATATGTTTGTTAATTTTAAATATTTATTCTTAGATTAGAAGTAGATAAAAGAAAATAATAATAGGCACTTGACAGGAAATTTGTGCTCTTAGCTTTCTCTTATTATATATTTAGATATTTGTATATATATGTATGTATATATGTATGTATGTATGTGCATTGATAACCATTTCATTATTATATCCAAATATTTTCAATATATTATTTTATATATTCATGAAAAAGCTGAGCAAGTTTATCACACATCTCTAAAAAAGAAAATTATTAGTAACAAAATTATGATATTATAATTCGTAATAAACTCTGAGGGGTAGTTTTTATCCAATTATTAATATTTCTACACAATCATTAGTCATTTTAAATACCTGTATTACTAAATATTTTACAATATATTAAAGGACTATTATTTTCCAATAATATTTTAATTATGAAAAATTATTTTTATCAAATTTTCATATATATAATTAATAATTAGTATGTAATTAAGAAAAAGTATTTGAAGTCTTTAATAATAAATTAAGTAATATTTTTCTTATTAAATTCCATAACCTTGTGATAATAATTTTATGGAAATTAAAAAAAAAAAGAACCAATTAATTGATAATATTCTTTTATAATTTAATATCATATATATTTACATATTATCAATTATTTTCTTTCTTTATTCGAAGTTTAAGTATTTAGTTTTAGTACGGCAGCTTCAGTATATTTTTATTTGTATAACAGAAGATTTTAGTTATTATAATTATTTTTTTTTCTTCAAATGTACTAATATATTTTTATATGTTTAATTCCTATATAATTTCAATAAACATACACATGCAATATTTGTATAATATTTTTAATAAATATTCTTGTTTGTTGTTATATTTACTTTTATTATCATAATTAATACACAGTGTTTTTTCCTATTATTAATTCATTAGTTTATTTACGTTGTTCGACTATTTACTTTTGTTTAAATTAATTTCTATTTAGTTTTTTTTTTTAAATTTATAAATGTAGTAATTATTTTTGTTCTTCATAAACAAAAATTTAATAAAAGTAGCACAATGTAAACCAGAGTTGGTTTCACAATTAAATATTACTTAATAAAAAGCGCTTATTCAAATATAATCGAAATAATATTTATTTTTTTATTGTTTATAGTTTGTAATAAATAAAAAAAAAATTTATGAAATATTATTAAGATTATGATAATTTTAAAATAACATCATACAAGTAAACGTGGTTAAAAAATCGTTGTTTCAAATTGTTGTATTATTCCATATTTTTATATAAATTTTGTTGTTAAACAGATGAATGCGATTCTAAAAAAAATATATTTTTTTTAATGTTTATTTAGAAATAGAGTAAATGCATCTAAAATGGTATTATACGATATTAGATGTTTTAGAAATTTAGAATACAGTTTATATATATTTAAGAAAAATTTACAAATTTAAAAAAAACTACAAGTATTAGAAATAATTTAAAAAAAAACAATTTTGAACAAGATTGATTGAAATTTTTGAAAAAAAAAATTAGAACAGAAAATACGAATAAAATCAAATTATTTTGAAAAATTGGTAACAAAATTTCACATGCAGAATAATTACCAATATTAGAAAAATTTAGCTATAAATAATTATGTTTATAACTATTTTGTTATAATTATGAAATAAAATCAATACTTTTATCAATAAAAGTTATTTTCAAAGCATACAAGAAGAAAGGTGCATTATATAATAAACAATGATAAAAAAATTTCTATTAATAAAAAAAAGCTTTAGAATTCGAAAAAAATTTAATAGAAATCAAAGTTATACGAAATTATATTTTTAATATAGCGCTTTTATATATAACCCTGTAATGCTGGAGTTGCGAAAATTAAAATATTTGAAATGTTATTTCACAAACGCATAATATTTAACGTGATGCGCCACGCGAGCGCTGCCTGTAATAAAAGGCGCGTGCGATGCCTTTGCACGCGCGTTTTATTTTATATTTAATATCTGGGATCGCGAAAAATCTTGTTTGAGAAATAGAGTCATGAACGAAAAAAGTTTACGAAGCGCTGGTTTAATAAAATTAAAAGTTTCGAAATGCTTAACGCGATTATATAAGCTACAATAGAATATGAACCATAAAATGCATGATTTCTAATGACAAGTAATGATAAGACACATCAGTGAGCTAAATAGAAATAACGAATGAATTAATGAAATAATTATAAAATATAATTTAAGAGTATTACTTTTAGAAAAACAAACAATTGTAAACAGACGGATTTTTTTTGCTCAATTTAACTTAATTAACCTACTATAGATACTGTAAATTAAGGCACAGTATAAATAGTTTATTATAAAAACTACGTATTTGTATATATATTTAGATTTTGGAATTTATATTCGAATTAAAAAAATTTAATCAAATAAAAATTTAGTGAAATACTAAATTCTCTTAAAAAAAATTAAGTGTTTAAGTGAACTTTTATTAAATTTTCATATGAAAAATCAAGTTAAATTACCAAAATTAGTTTAAATTAATAGACAAAAAAAATATCGACTTATTAATATACGTAATTTCATAGTAACAAGCATAAATTTAACTCGTACAAAATTTGAAGCCAACTCTTATGCACATGTGCTCATAATAAGTAAAACTTTTCAATAATAAAAATTAATTTAAAAAAAAACGACATAAATTTAGTAACAATCAATAACAATATAAATTTAATGTAAAAAAAAATTTTTGTTTATAATAAGCGAAATATGCTCATTTAAGAGTATGTTTGTTTTTATTTTGTTTTTATTATCAATTCACTTTAAATAGAAATGAATAAATTTAAAATTGTAAATATAATATTTAAAAATATCAAAAACTACAATTGAAATAATTACGAGTATTTGTTTTTTTTGTTTTTTTTTTAAGTTTTACGTAAAATATACAAATGAATTTATTTTAAAAATCTCTATCTGTATACAGGGTGTGCCATCTATTGGTTTTTTTTAACTTCCAAATTAAAAAGTTTTTTTTTAACTTCGAACGCACATTTTATTTTTATTTTTTACATCTGTCAAGTGTAAAGTAGTACAATTTTCTTAGATTATAAGAAAATATAAATCAAAAAGTTGATAAAAATCTTTTTTAGCTGCTGTTCCTGACATCTATTTTTTACTTATCAAACTAAAGATTACATTTTTGGTGGGCTGAGCCTATTTTTTCCTTCAATTTGTAGATTTGACGTATTGAATGTAAACAATTTTTTAAAATTTTTTAATTAACTCGTTTTAAAAGTGATATAATTATAAAAAGTGAGTTTAATAATTTAATAGGTTAAAAGTTTATAGAAAATTAAGTGTTCCTTAAAAAAGTGTTTTAGTTATTTTGAAACTAAAGATTCCAGAATTTCTTTATTCAGATGAATAGACGGTAAAAACTAATTATATATTTAAATAAAGGTCATATTTACCTATCATTCAACTAATTTTAATAGGATTTCGAGTACTTTAACTTATAAAAATTCTTTTGCAACATTGATTGTAAATAGAAGATTATTTGCGATAAGATTGGCAAGTCAATGACGGTCGCCTGATTACTTTCCAATGGGGGTTTTATTGGTTTTTATATTTTTATATGTAAAAATATAAATTTGTATATAGTGTCCGGAAAAAATCCAAGATAAGTATACAAAAAATTTATGTATATGAATTATTTATAAGAATATACTTCCGAATTTATGAATTTTTATACTAAAGCCAGTGATTATTAATGTATGATATTATAACTCAATGCGTATATGCTATTGCAACTTAAAGTTAAATATTCTTCCATTAGGAAACGATATGGATAAATTTCTAATTTAATTGGTTTGGTATATTTTCAGAAGTTAGTTAGAAAAGTAAGTATTGTAGAAGTTATGTTTATTGTTTTGAAATATAAACTTTTATATGGAAATAAATGAATTCATAGCAAAAAAAATATTGTGTTTAGTTTCTAATTCTAAATTTATTAAATTAAATAACCACCGCAGTTATTTAATTAATTTAAATAACTTCGACTATTATTTTAAAAATGTGCGCCAAAGTAATATGTACAAATATAAAATTGCCCCTATCTGAAAGTGATGCCTATGAGCAGTACCATATGCTTTTATTAGGAAAAGTCATGGAAAATTTCGACGTCCGATATCAGGCTTGCAAATAGGTCGTTGTGATCACATGAATAATATTGTTTTTTTATACATAATTGTAATAGATACAACTTTTATTTTCAATAAAAATTTCCAATGTTTCAATCAAAATATACGTACTCGTATATGTCTTTTCTTTCAGTTAATGAAAAACAACCAACAAATAGCCCACCCTTTATCTGAGTATGTGTGTATACGAGTATGTTTTTTAATATATTTTTTATGTTTTATATAATTTCATTCATTTTGTTTTTGTTTTTGTTTTTTTTTCTTATATAGTCAAATTATATTAACACTATTTCTATGTATAATATGATTATTAATATTTTCTTTAATAATAATTTAAAAACTTAATAGAGAATATATTGCAACATTTTTAAAGCTAGAATAGTGTCTCTTTAGACCATTTTCTAGATGTACCTGGTAGACTAGGATCTCTTGGTGGATCTTCATCCTGTGATGGTAATGATATCACAGGCAATTCTAGAATCACAGAAGGGCTTATAACTGTTTGCCTATTATCAATAGAATCATGATTATCATCTGTATAATTATGGTTACGATTATTACTATGATTATCAACAGCAACATCAATATCAATATCAACATCAACATTAATACGAACTACATCATCATCATCGTTCGATTTTTTATCGATATTATTAGCATTTGTGCCACCGACAGCACCATCCTCAACATCTCGTCCAATACCGCTGCCTGTTGGACTAATAATGCGTCGACTATCGAAAATTTCGAATGTTCGATTTTTGCAAGAATCATCGTCGATAATGTACTGTACAATATTATCTTCGATATTATCACTGATGATGATGTAATCGCTATCACTATTATTAACTAATTTTGATTTCACTTTTTTGTCATCAATTTTCATACTATTTCCGCTGGTAACACTTGAATGACGATGCCGCGCGGACTCATCGCCATCATTAATTAAACGTCTACAACTAATATTATTATTATCATAGTTAAAACTAGTTCCTGCAGTTTTTATATTAAGAGTTGGCTGCTCTTGTTGTTGTGGTTTTAGGTTCGGGAATTGCCAATGCTTGGACGATTGAGGAGTCTGTACTATCCTGTTAGATTGATTATCTTGCGGAAAAGTAATTCGGTCACGTTGTAAACTAGTAGTACCATCAAAATCTACTATTGTTGGAATGGGAGTAGCGTCTATTATACATGCTTCAGCGCTAGCTGTATCGGATGCAGTAGTAATGGTCATAATTGCAGCAATACCACCAGTGTCCTGTCCCGAATAGTTACGATGGCCTATCTCTTGTCTTTGTTGTCCGAATTGAAATTTTTGCGCTAATAATGATAATTGATTTTGGTTTCGCCCAGGCCGTGAATATAGCCGTTTTTCTTTAAGAGACCTTTGGCCTACGTCATTTCTATTAATCGACAAAATTGTTTCATCAAATGATGGATGACTAAAGCTATGATTGTGACCATAGTTTTGGTTTGGTTCATGATTTTCACTTGATGTCCCAGCATGTTGTATCAATGACAAAGAAAGAACATTGCTTTCATGGCTAATCGGTTCTATAGGCTCACTCCACTGAGAGCTAACATCATAGTGCGTCTGTTCGGAGAAGGATGGACAACGATTTACATTTCTGCTTGGCACCGATATCGAATGGTGTCGTTGCAATAATGGCTTATTAATGATTGATGATTGATTCTGATTTTGGCCGAGTAAACTTAATTTTCTAGTTTCATAACTACTTGTACTACTGCTAGGTTTATTTAAACTGTTTTGTGACTTATCTTTATATGAACTGTGTACTTGTGCGGCACTTTTTATGTAACGTTTACCAGCTATGCTGGCGACAACATCTTCACTATCAGTACTGAATTGTTCCATATCATCGTCCGTATCGGCGTAGCTTTCAATAAAAACGGAATCTGAACCGAGGCTCTTTAGGTCTGAATCCTGATAATCAATCGAAGATATTTTAAAGGAACTAAGTGAGGCTAGGGGTGCCCGTTTTGTATGATCGCAATTACGTTGATAGTCTGTATAAGCTGATTGGCTAATACTACCCCGATTACTATCCGCCGAGTCATTCGGATATCTTTTAGCGAACGATTCTCTTCGTTCGTCGACTCTAGAATTTCTCCGACTATGTCGACGACCACTCATACCTCGCATTGATTTCTGTCCATTTTCGTCTTCAATTACAGATACGGAACGTCTAGCGAATCGGTAATCAGCTGTCGTATTAGCTTCCGTTTCGAAATTGCTTCCGTCACTTTTTTGTTTAATCAACAATTTGGCACGTTCTTGACGTTTATTCTTTAAGGAATCGTTTCGATTCGCACGCTTCGACTTATCATTGAGACTACGTTCACTTGGACAGGGTGATGTTTTCGGTGTTGGTTGTATAACTTGAATATCGGGATAATAGTAGTCCCACAAGTCAGTACTAGATCTACGTGAAACTGACGGAGGTATTTTTGATGATAGGCCCAATGTAATTGCTGAACAGCGGCGCTCCAAATAAGAGCTTTCTGTACTACAACATGTCATTCCACTGCTACGACGAGATTCCTGACCCTATATATATATATATATATGAAAAAGTAAGTAAGATATTGAGGACAATATTTGAGTAATGAAGCAATCAGTAAAGTGAACAAAATCAAAATGACAAAGAATAAAAATTAATTTGATCAAATAAAACGATGTGATATTTGAGTAAGGTAATGATAATTTTTTAAAAAACTATTGAAATAGATAAAAAAATAAAAAGTAAAAAAAAATAGAAGAGACACTAAGCGACCGAATATAATGGCGCATACATTGCCTGGAACTTCTAGTGTATTTTTTGTGGTTTCGCCCCGTTGTGTACTGATGCGATCGAATTCATTCTCTAGTTCATCGTCAGTTTCAACAAAATAATCATCAGTGCCCAAACTTCCGCCCATTCGACAGGAACTGAATGCCCTTGACGATAATGATGCTGCGCTTTTCCGGCGACCCCCACTGTACGAATAACGGCGCGGAGGCTCCAATAAACTACTATATCCTCCGCCACCTTAATGTTAAACAAAAGAGAAACACCATTACATACCAATGCAAAACCAGACGAAATTCAAATGAATTTGCATAATTTTCAATGGCATTATAACAATACCAAAAACGTACCGACGGAAGAAAATCGGAAACCACGATGAAGCACTGGTGGTGCGCTTACGTTTCCGAGTGATAGCATTCGTTGTCGGCGAAAGTTCATAGTATCGTATTCATCGGGGAATATGGACATACCAGTTGCGTCCATAGCTTCCTGAATCTCACGGTCTTCTTCCTCTTGCATACACGCTGCTGCTACAGCTGCTATTTTTGGATCCTGTCACAGAAAATATGACACACAATCAGTTTACACATTTTTCCCCATTTTTTATGGAAAATAATTGTAGAGGAATCGTTTGTACGGGCATATATTCATACCTTTAGGACTTTGAGTGTTTCTTTTGAATTGCTTCGGCTTTTATATACAATAAGGAATACCATTAGTGCGAAGAATGCTCCCAGGGTGGCAGCTATCCGAACGCCTGTCATGTAGTCATAAGTGGCAAAGAACTCCGCCCTAATTCGCTCGCGCTCGGCAGCCTGAATTTTCGCTTGCCTGGTGCTATTGTATTCTTTTGTGTAATTCGCATTGTTGTCAACATGTTCATAACTCCCATTATCGCTATTATTAAAACTAAGATTGTTTTTTTTTTCGTTAAAAAGATATCCAAACAAATATTTTAATACCATTAACAATATAAAATTTTCGGTGAGAAAAAATAAATCTAGTTAATATTATATGTGTCTAGACTTAGTAATCAAAATAAATATCAACACAAATCGGAAAAACTCTAATATTTTTTCAATGAATATACAAAAAAAACTAAGATTGAATAATCTGAACATGATTACAACTTACCTGAATGGTCGATCAGTGGGCACTGATAAATTCCTATCATTACGGTCATGATTGTTGACTGTACGCGTTGCTGGTTGATGATTATTCGATGTTCGAAGTGGATCGGAACTAACTGCTGATGATGGGGACGCCGATTGTACTGCAAATGATGATAGAAATGGGGACGTCGATGCTGCCGAACCCACTGCTGATGATGCTGATACTGAGGAAGGAGACAACGAAATCGAAGATGTCAACGATAATGATGTCAGTGGCACTATTGACTGTATTGGTTTTTGGTGATTTCCTGAACCAGTACTAGATGCTGATGAATAATTGAATGGGAATGCTGCCGATGTTGTCAGCGACGACGGATTTGACTCAACTGACCGTCGCGCAGTTTTGGCCATTGCTACGGAAACATTTCCTAAAAGTAGAAAACAATTATTCATTTGAACAGAAACAAAGAAAAACTGTCAACAATGCACAACTCTTCATAATCAGTAAAACAGGTGAATTGTCTATAACTACTTTAAAGAAAAAATAACTTTTGTTCAGAGAAACAAATGCCATAATTATTTTTCACATATCAAAGTAAAATTTTGGACGTTAATTAGCCAAATATCAAATTAGTTGGACATATTTCTCATAATGGTCATTAATGAGAAATAATTCAATAGAATGGAACAACGTGTCTGGATTTATATAAGTACACACAAAGTTGTATAGGTACAATTCCTTTTTATCCTACAACTACCTTTATGGTCATGGTCAAAAAAAAAATTATTTTACAGATATTTATAACTACAACATAGTAACAATCAAATTTAGATAATATTATTACTTTTACTTGATACTCTTATTTCGCACGCTTTTGAGCGTGTATGCCATGCTGGATTGCTTTGAAAGTTGCAGCGAGTTATTTCCACATCCTAAAAACCTATCTCTTAGATCCATATTTTTAGGTAGTTGAAAATATTGTGTATTCTGATATTTATACTATCTCTGATATTTATACTATCAGGGAAGTATCCCATCACCAATTCTTTGTAATATTTCATGATATTCTTCGTCATATCCTTACCGCAAGATATGCTAATGACACAGTCATCCTTACACATCACAAAGATCCTTTTTACAGCTATCAATATCCTACAGAACCACATCCACTCCTTAGAAACCTGGTTCAAAAGTTGGAGTGTGGTGGTAAAAAAGCAAACTATTACTATACAATATGGTACTGAAACCAATATTGATACATGGACTCGAACTTTAGGGTTCGACTAAGCATTTCAATCCAAACCCTTCAATCCCGAATGCTTCGAAAAATTGTCAATGCTCCCTTTTATGTACGAAACACTGTTATCCATCGTGATCTGTGTACCTTCCGTTATAAAAAATTCCATTCGCGTCTATCCTACCATCCTAATACTTTAGCAAAAGAACTGTTCACTGCCACTTTTCCATTATACACCCATTGACGTTTGAAACGGCAATGTCCTCGTGGTTTTTGGAACTTATAAAATAATTTATCTCGTTCTTGGGGAGATATCGATGCCAGTTTTCCCCTTCATGTCGCATGTCCTTGTATTTTACCTTAACAAATCTGCTTCTTACAAATTATATGTAGTTGTCATAACATTTAAATTAAAAAAAAAAAATATTTTCAAAAAAATAAAGGTTTAATGTGGAGTAAACAGGCTCGAAGTTTTTTCTGCTCGCGTGTACATTTGTGCACATAAGTTAGGGCTTAGAGAAGGAATTTTGACTTACACCCTTCCCTAGAAATATCCATCGAATACCTGCGTGTCACTGGTTCCACGATCGGGGGATTTAGTATGATTGGAGAGACGTTACTGGTCGCGATGATCAATGGGATTAGTATGAGTGGAGAGACGGGAATGGAACTTTCTATGACAATACACAGTCACATCACGAACAAATGGGACTTTAAGATCATGATGAATAACGAACGCTATTACGAACAGGGATTATCGATAATTTTATGAAGTATTTTTGACTGAAGAAATTTGATCCGATGGGAATTGGAACCCTTAGTAGGACTGCAGAGTTCTAGTTTGTAAGTTCATATGGGGTTCTGTAGAGTATTGTATAAAAGTACTTTTCTGTCTAAAGTAAGTTTAAAACGTTTGTCTAGAAGTCGAAGTAGTTGGCGGTATTGTCTGCTTAGTTATTTTATTTCAAGCCTTTGGAGTGGATTCCATATCAAGCGATTGTCTAAGTTCAGTCCTAGGTACCGAGCTTCAGTGTGTTGTGGTATTTCACTGTTATTAAGATATATGGAAGGACTTGTTTCACAGCCGTGAAAAAAAGTGACGAGGACACATTTGCGGATATGGGTCCAATTATTTTGCCCTGTGGAACACAATGCGGACATCGGAGCGAACAACAGCGGATATCGGACCGATCACCAGCGAATATCAGAGCTTACAGAGTAAGCATGTGTGCCAGACTCGATCAAAAACTTTGATTACGTTTAAAAACACATATGGATAGTGCTCTTTTGTTTCTAAAGAGAGTGCAATGAAATCAACAGTTCGATGACATTACTAGGTAGTGAAATGTTTGGAACGCAACCCGAATTTAATGTGAGGATTTGAGTAGGGGTTGTAAGCGGCGGGGGAATATGTTTTCAACGATTTTTGATAAGATTGGTTTGTAAGAACTATAACCATTTTTGGGTGTTTGCAGGGGGGTAGGGTGTTAATGAATTGCTGGAAATCATTTTGATTGCTGTGAATTTCTAGAGGATTAAGGAAAATATCGTTCGAATATAGTGTGATATGAACAACTTTTAAAATCGCTTGTTTAGTGAGTTTTTTAAGTATACAAAAAATATAAAAGGCACAGTCAATAAGTAAATATTGTAGTTTTCGTATAAAAATAACTATTGTAGATTTTATTTTAATCCATTAACAATTTTTAGAATTTTTTTAAAAAGTTTTAATATTAGTTAAATTAATGAATCCACTTCGCCAAAATTTTGAAGGCAAAGTGGATTCATTATTTTCGACTTTACATAGTAAAATTTTCCATGATCGTAGATTATAAATGGAATTTTTTTCAAATTTTATAAAAATACTAGTTCATATTGAAAAAAATATACCAGTTTTTATTGAATAATATGAAAGAAGAATTCCACTGTATGGAAAAAATTATTGTAATTATATGTACACATAGTGTAAATGTATAAAATTTTTAATAAGAAAAAAAAAATTACAAAACGTTTGAAACTCTGATGTATAACAGTTTATATTTAACTGATGATCAAAGTGACAATTATTAAAAATCACTTTATAAACATGAGTAAAAAAATTAAAATTGAAAAAAAAAAATGTAAAAAATAGATAGAAATATATTAAATTATAGTCATTATAATACGTTTTTTTTTATCTATAATACTTACGATGTTGATTACAGAGTAAAATTTTATTAGTTCAAATTAAATTTTCAAACATGATGGTACCACGTTCATTATTCTTGGTTTCGGTTATTTGTAATTTGCTAATTTTGTGCACAACTGAAAATCTTACAGATAATTTGGAAAATTTTGAATTAACAGGTATATGAATTATACATAATTAATTAACTATTATAAATATTATGAAATTAAATGAAAACTTTCAGGGAAAAATGTACAAAATTCATATATGACTTTTGATCAAATGAAAATAATTCTTAATGACTTGGAACGAAAGTGTAACAGTATTTGTGAACAAAAAATAATTGGAAAAACGTGGAATAGAAACGATTTGATCGTTTTTATTATAGGAAAATATAATACTGGAAAAAAAGTATGGATTGATGGTGGAACTCATGCTAGAGAATGGATATCGCCTGTATCCGTCTTATATATAATTGAAAAACTAGTAACGGATTTTAATACATTTGATAAATATATTAAAAATACTGTATGGTATATAATGCCAATGGTTAATCCGGATGGTTATAAATACAGTCGTACAAATAATAGAATGTGGCGAAAAAATCGTCGAAAAAACAATAGGAATACCTGTTATGGTGTTGACTTAAATCGAAATTTCGGTTATAAATGGGGTGGTCTTGGTTCATCAAATAATATCTGCTCCGATAACTATAGAGGCACAAAAGCATTTTCAGAATACGAATCAATCGCATTATCTAATTTTTTATTGAAGAACCGTCCAATAGATGTTTTTTTGACTATTCATAGTTATGGACAGTATATTTTATATCCATACGGATATAAAACAGGAGAACTTCCTCTCGATTTTAAGGAGTTACATAGCATTGGTATGGCTGCTGCTGTAGAGGTATTTCTCAATATTAACTATTACTATTATTTATTCTTATAATAAATTTTTTGCAAATACATAAAATGTTGTATATAGTTGTTGCTACTACAAATAATTACATATTTACGTAGGTAAATCGAATTTTTCCTAAAATCTTGTATAGCGTGGGTCCTTCGTATCAACTTTATCCTGCTGCCGGAGCCTCTGATGATTGGGCGAAAGCTATTCTAGAAGCAAAGTACACTTATACGATTGAGCTTAGAGATACGGGACTTTATGGGTTTGCCTTGCCTTTAAACCAAATACATGATTCTAAAAAGGATGCATACATAATATCAATGGTTATTGTAAAAAAATCGTATGGCTTGTAAAATAAAAAAAAATTCTATCTAAAGCGTGGTTAAATATTTGCTCAAGAATTAATTTTTTTCCAATAAAAATCAATTTTTCTTATTTTTATCAATTATTATTTTTACTGCCAATAAATTATTTATTGTATTATTTTTGCAATGATATAATTTGGCATTAAGAAGTTTCACATCATTCAAATGACTGGAAAGAGATTTTTTTCAGGACTCGATCCTTTTGAGATAACTTTAAATTCGACCATTATTTGATGGAAGTTGATTTTGAAAAACTTAGATATTAAAATATTGTGAACGTTAATACGATTTTTTGCATAGCATCATAAGAGAAAAGGTCAAAAGTATGTAATTGTATGGTCCTAGAGGCCAGTTGACATCACCAAATTACGCGTACTGAGAAATTTTCTTGTAATGAAGCCGAAATTTGTCGTGTTGTATAGCTTGATACATCGCCTTCTTGGAAACTCATATGGTCCAGATAAGAATCTTCAAGTTCAGATTAGAGAAAGTCGGTTATCATGCGGCTATAGCGATCGGAATTTATGGTAACGGTCTCTCCTTCTGCATTTTTACAGAAATTCGGACCAAAATGTCCACCAGACAATACCTTGTAGATTTTCAGAGCCCCATTTTTGGCAAAATTCCTTATTGACGTATCTACTGATCGAGAAATGAGCTTTATCGCTGAAGAAAATTTTGTTCAGAACATCAGTATCCGAAGCCTACTGTTACAGCATTCAATCGGTGTATTTGCTGCGCATTTAAACGTATTGTTTGGTAGTTAAACTATCCAGAATTGAAAATGGCAAACTTTAAGCTAAACAAATATTATCTTTTGTAATATAAGACAATAGTAATGCAAACACCAATCCATATAGCTACAGGAAATTGTTCCTAGAGCTGCCGGATGGATTGGGTGATTCCGCACTTTTGTTCGCAGACGCAGCTGTCGAAGACCACACAGCATCCTTTGCTGCCATCCAGCTTGATGGCGGTGAATATCAGGAGATCAAGTATGGAATGTGGGGCGAACTGTGGGCAGTTAGGACGGCAATTGAGACTGCAATTAATTGTCCAAAACATCATATCGTAATTATTTTTACCGATAGTCTCGCAGCCTTGGAAGCCATTCGTGGCTCATCGAGTTATCCGGTGGTCAACATTTCCCATATTATACATGAATGCTACGAAACCCAGAATAAATTTTTGAATATGATTCCTAGATCCTACAATTCCATTTTCAAGCCGTATTTATAACGTTCTTTAACATCTTAAGGAATTTCCCCCTCCAAATGCCAATCGACCCGTTTCATGAGGAAAACCATAGGAGGCAATGCCAACATACACGTAACATGAAGTCGCCAAATGGCCTCATGGTCGTGGCACTACAGAATGGCCACTGACTCTTGCCTCTGAGACCTTGCAACCACAATAAACATATTATCTTAAATGACATATATTTTTTAAAGCTATCGAATGATAGGGCTATACTTTCCGAAATACAAAGTGAAACAACAAAAAACACAGTTTTGTGTGTTTAAATTCCAATCAGAAAATTAATTTTAAATTTTCCAGGTAAACTGCACCAGCAACTTAAACCGTATCCATTTAAGTTTTATTTAAAAAAAAATTGTTTACGATAATCTTAATCCTTAATAAACAAAAACATCGCAAATACGATAACAATTATCAGAGACACTTGAAACACATGCGGTTGCATAGTAACGCTTCCCGTATGTGTAAGCGGTCAAAGATGACAATTATTGATCATAAATGTTATACTATACTAAATATGGTTTAAGTAGTGAGTAAACTTTGGTTTTAAAACATGCTATACCTGGCCGAAATTATTAATTTTCAGACATGGTTTTATTTTGTTTAGTTTTGTGGTAATTTAAAATATTCTGCATGTTCCCAGTAACTAAAGATCGTAATTCTTAAGTATGCCGTTAATTTTTATATGTTTTATGATGAAAGCATTAACTTAGAATATTAGAGAAAATGTGATAATAATTTAAATATTATTCAGATAATATCAGAAAAAAAAGAAAACAAAACTTTTTTGATTTATTGTGGAAAATAAACACATTTCAGTATAAATTATATATAAATTTCAATTGAGACTTTTATTATCCTTTTGATAAGATGGAAGAAAATTTTTCTTACAAAATTGCAGTTTTTATTTTAATAATCTAAATAAGGAAATTTCTATGGAAAAGTTTCTTTGTCCGTTCGAAAATAATTAGTCCTTTATAAAAAAAACCTATTATATTTTTTACACAGTTTTGGGTTCTTGTAATTAGAAAAACCTAAATTTTATAGCAAAAGTAAAACAACAAAAAAAAAGGAAAATAATTAAATAAGAAAAAACTGCAGAGCCGTTGAAAAATAATACTAAAAAATTCAAATAAGAAAAACTAAGTAGATATTATGGAGACAATATTGTAGATTATGAATGATGAAATAATAGCTACATGAAGAAATTTTTTGAGAGTACTATTGTATCTCATTTCCATAATTATTTTTACATTTTGCATCCTTGAAGCAACTTACCTCGGCTAACACAGGCATTATAGTTGGAATGATTTGTAATGACTACATAACCACCTGAACAAGATTCCAACATTTAGCTCCTACCCAATAACACGTCTACATCTAATCACCCTTCTATAGTCTATATTAACGTATATATTAACATATTTTTACTTGTGCATACATACATACATACATACATAAATAGATATACTTAAGTATGATTATATACTAAATTCACAATTTTCCGACTATAATACAATATAATAACGTTGTAAATTAATTCAGCGTAATTTTCATAAACTCAAAATATATTCTTATGTACGAGTACAGATATGAGACATCTGGTCTCATGTTGTTTTTATCATAAATTATTTCCTGCATTATTATTCTTAGTCGAAAATTTTGTTGTAATTATTCTTGTCTCCTTGTAATGTTAAAAAAAAATTAGGAATAAAATAACAAAAAAATGGAAGAAAATACTAAAAATCAATTTTAATTTATTAATGTGTATATAATGAAAATTTACTATTATGCATAAGACTTTATTGTGATTGTACTGAAGAAAAATTAACAGACCAAATTACCTCAACTATTTAGTATGTGTTCATGTTGTAAACAAACATTCAAAAGGTCAGTTCATTTAATGTTAGTAATTGACAATGCATGATTAATATTTATGGTAAATATTTGCTTTGATGTTGATTTCATCTAATGTACTGAATTCAGTTTTTACATCAAAATTTTCAACGTTTAATTGAAAAAATAACCATTTACTGACTAATTAAACCGTTTGTTTATGGAAAATCTGCATTAAAACCATTTGTATTTATTGTACTGCTAACGTATTTTTTTTAATTAAGTTATATTTTATAAAAGTATTACAAAAAGTCTTTATCAATAATAAAAATAAAAAAAAAAATAGAAAATATACTGCATTGAACCTTAGATTAAAGAACAACTGGATAGGTTCTTCCTATTATTTCAAGAATACATTCGTAACAGAGGCGGCATAAATCAATGGGAGGCAATTTTAAAGTTCGGTATGCAATTGACGCGGTACTTTCAAAATGATTTTCATAAATGATGTCATTACACATACACCGTAAACATAATGCGGATTTTGTTATTTGATGGAATTAGTTTCTGAAATTTTCAATAAAACACAGTTTACTATTTTAAAATATTATTTATTTATTTATTATATTTTTTAATTTTACAGATATGACTACTAAATTAATAGTGATGGTAACCTATTTAATTTAATCTATGCCAATAAACCGACAATACTTTCCGAGCAATAGAACAACATCATTCAAAGCATCTGTCAGATTCAGCCCGATTTATGCGGAAGAGTCATCCAAAATTGGACCTCTCGGATGAGACCCTACTAACGAAACCGTGGAGACCATTTGAACGATATTATTTTTAAATAATAATGGTACCAAATGGACTATAATCTGCAATAGAGATATTCGCCGTAGCTTATATAATACTCGGCACAGTAAACAATATTTATGAAAATCAGATTATTTTCATCATTAAATAATGGCTAAAAGTTTATATAAAAATTTTATTATTCTTAAAACTATAAACTTGTAAACTAAATTTAGGGTTTTTCTTAAATTAAGAATGTGTCGACTACATTTTAAATTATTCAAAAATATTTGTTTGACATAAGCTAAAGGGTCACTTTGAAGCACGATTACCTTGAATCTATTTGGCGACCTCAAGTTTCGTGTGAGTTGGCATTACCAGTTTATAAAGCGAAGCTGATCTCTTTTTCGTAAGTTAGGTCATTTAGAGTTTGTTTAATTTTGTGAACTTTTTTAATATATTTGATGAGGTTTAAAAGCGGACTTGGAAATATAATTGTTGGATCTAGCGCACCTCCACAATGGGACGAACGATGGTCGTCAACAAATTCCGGGTTTGCTGACTATCGCTTAATATATGTGGTATAATTAGCTGAACACCACAGGATTGGCACAAAGGAAGTGTGCACTTTCCCAAAAGAAAATAATGTTTGAGAGCAGTTTTTCTTCCCAGAATTATGACCCGGATGTTTGGTAGACTGGTTTGCTGGTAGATGATTTTCAGGTCTCACTATTATTTCAGTCTGTATTTCTACGTATGACTGAGGATGTTGTTTGCCAATCTGTATGTAGGGGAGGCAGATTAGGATACCGGAGATTTTCTGCAGCCAACTGATCAGCACGTAAATTGCATATTATTCCAACATGGCCCTCGACAGTCCTATTGTTGAATAAGTTAGGTTATCAGTAAAATTAGAATAGTTCGTCAATTGAAAAGCCCGACAGCAATTTCAACAATCTCTTCTATTTTTTATTGGGTAGTTAGTTATCGCACCTCTCTTCAGAAATAAACATTATTCAAGACAGGCCAAATGTTCGAGAAAAAGTTTCCTGCAGACAGGCGAGTCGGTTTTAGCCTTCTTAAAGCTATCTAGACGTGTAGATACTCTCAGCACCGTCCCCAACCATGGCTTTCAACAACTAAGTATTCTAGAGTTTAATACACATATGTAGTGATAAATTAATTTTTATAATATGTATTGTAGAACAATTAATCTTAAATTCTATATATAAGTATTATTTCTATGATTACTCGTATTTTAAATTAGTTGATTTATGTATCATTCCTAAAATTTATGCGAGTAAAACACATTTTAGAATACAGTCTTTGTATGTTAAATAATTGATTTTTTTTCTAAATTCGTTTAGCTTTAATTTATAAATTATGATAAACGAATTAATTTTAGCACAACTGTACAAAATGTGAAACCAAGTAAAATAATTTTATATGATGTTATGATCCCAATTAAAATTTTATTACAACATTTAATTTTGATTTCAAGAAGAAAATCAAATTAAAATTAACCAACTATAAGAATACAGAGCAAAGTTCTATGCCATTCTCATGCTATAGCATAAGACTCTCTTGACCATATACGGTCAGAAAATCAATTATAAAAATTATCAATGTTTTTGCAATAAAATAATTTCGAAATACCAAAGCTAACCCGAACAAAATCTGATTAAAAAAAGAACACACTTTATCACAAAAGGATATTTTTGTTTTAGTATCTACAACTACACAAACATTTTACGAATGCGGTTTTATGACAAGATACTTTAATAACAGGAGAGGGACATGTCACAGTGAATACCTATTGGCGTTTCTTTACCTAACGAGTCATATTAACGGTTCAATAAATTTCTTAGTCAATTTCTATTAAAACATCGTTGAGTATTTATAGGGAAAGTAACAGAGGAGAGTTTTCACACAAGAGGATTATTGTGGTAGGACAATCGGGAATGAAACTTTTTATAACGAGAAACACATA
Organism: Atherix ibis; assembly: GCA_958298945.1. Taxonomy (NCBI): domain Eukaryota; kingdom Metazoa; phylum Arthropoda; class Insecta; order Diptera; family Athericidae; genus Atherix; species Atherix ibis. Next base: position 11,066,727 of record OY282609.1, on the reverse strand, counting down.
AGCTATGAATAAAGCAAGCATTTAGGTCACGTTGAATAACTTTGTTACGAACATAGAATGGAGCATCAATGATTTTTCAAAGGATTTGGAATTGAAGGGATTGGATTAGAGAGGAATTGAAAAGCTTAAAGAACCATAAGACTTCAATTCCATATGTCCAGATAGGTTTTAATATTGTATCTAGAGTAGACTAAGTAGTAGTCGATAATGTCTGTTAAGTGCAAGTCTTTTTATTCGAGTGAGGATTCCAACTAAGTCGTTGGTCTAGGTTCAGTACTTTGTTTTTTGACGGAATGATGTTGCCATTAACGTATGGTATATAGGAATGGGTGAATCTTTGCAGAGGATAAAGATAATATGAACACTCTTCTGCTCATTTACGTTCATTCTCCGCCTCTTAAACTACTCTTCAAGGTTTTTAATATGGGATTGTACGTATTTTTAGGCTATTTGGATGTTGGAGTGGGATGCAAGAATAGCGATTTCATCCGCATTCAGTTTTGGAATTAGTTGGGATTGTATAGGAGTAGACAAAATATACTGCCTTGAAAGACACCAGCTGTGATAGAGTATATTTCAGAATTTTCTGTTTTAATAGCTATTTGGAGGTGACATTGGAAGAAATATGATTTTAAAATATGATGGGAAGTAGCCAATTCCAACAATTGGTAACAAGCTGATAGGTCTACACGGGAATAGGGAATTTACTGGTTTTTTGTGTTGGGAAATCATTTTTATGATTGAACATTTTCAAAGCATAAGAAAATAGGTGCTAAGAAGAATACTGGTAAATGTGTAGGTGATGAACACAAAAGTTTTTTTTGGAGATTCGTTTGATGATAGGAGCGATTATTAGATTATAAGCAGGAGCCTATTTTTATTGGGAAAATTTTTGGGTGGTTTCGTTATAAATTTTCTCTGTGTGTGTCTTATCTTCTATGTGTTTTTATGGAGTGAAAATACTTCAGCCTTTTCTGTGTCCGATTTTGCCCAACATACTGTCGTTTTGTCACAGTCTCTAATATTTCTTGTATACTGTTCATATCGTTCATTTTGATATTTTTGAATTTCTGTTGTTAGTTCTCGTTGTAGTAGGTTTAGTTTCTGTTTATGACTAGGGATTCTGGGGCGTTACCATTGTGCTCTAGCTTTTCGTGTTTCAGTTATTAAAGACCGTACGTTTTTAGTAAGTTCATGTACAACTTTGTCGATTTCGGATTCTGTTTTCAGGCTTTGAATCAATTGGTCTAATTCTAGTCAACAATTCCATTAATAAGTTAATGTGTCTAAGGGGATCTGTAAGAGTATTTGTGTGAGCCTTAGCAACTATGGCAGGATCGGCTATGAAGTAGTCGAGGATATTAAATCAATAAGAAGGATATTCAATCATAATTGCTTTAGATTTCACATGGAACAAAGTCACATTTATATGGTAATATTTCACTAAATAAAATAAACATAACAAATTACTGCTCCATAATTAAAAAAAATACTTTTAATATTTTTAAATGGAAAAACAAAATAAAATTTTTCTATACTTATATACTGAATATAATAAATACTATACTAAAAGATATATAATAAATAATATATTCGAATAAAAGAAAAACTCAAGAAAAATATGCCCTTAACAAGAAAATATGAAGAAAAAATACACCTTATCAATGTATGGATATGTAAAGGCAAACGCCTCCGCATAAATAACAAAATTATTTCAATCAAATTATTGACTTATTGAAAAAGTATAATCTTCTTTAAAGTTATTGCTAACATTATTCTTAGGGATGAAAACACCGTAACATTTTTTCCTTGAAACGAAATCATTCAATTCAAATAAGTGAATTTTATTCATCCATTTCGATCAGTTTCTTATCTTTATATTATTCCGGCAATACATTCCATTTTCTTTTTCCTATAATATTTTAAGATAAAAAAAAAATTAAATTGAAAAATATAAATAAAAAATTCGAACAGAAAGGAGAAAATGGTTAACAATTGGTGTTCACAATATACAGAAAAATGTTCCTACCAATACAGATTATTTAAGCTTCATTTTCTGTGTTTTTAGTAGGATGAGATATAATGGGTTGTGCCGTAGAAGCTTTATACTAAGTTGAACATATATTCGTACATTTCGGATTTCCATGTAAGAATTCTTATTTCAATATATTTCCACAACTTGTTTGATTCTTTGCATGAAATTTGAATTTTTCACTTTTGTCTGATTCTCACTACCATCCTAGATAAGAGAATATTTTTCGTCTTTGCCATTTTCACCATTAACGTTTTCTCTACCCTTGTCAAGGGTAGATTTCATCAAAATATCCGATTAACCATAGTAGAAAATATTCACAATATCAAGAAGTTTTGCGTTTTTTTTACCATTTTCTATTATATTGTAGCACATGATTTTATAATAAACAAGGTATATGAAGATATATTCGCTTTACATAATACTTATTAGATAATGTACAAATATCCGATAATACATATTTGATAAAAACGACTTACTTAATATATCACATAATTAAATGTCATCATTATATAAAGCTGAAAGACTACTCCATTTACTGTATGTTAGTTTCGATGAAATGCTCCCAGAGAAATTATTTTTATAAAATTAAACTACGAGTACTATTAGATAAGTATAAATTTTAAAATAAATTTTCTTATGTAAATGCGTCTATAGAATATTCGAATATATGTACTAGAAATATAATTTTTGAAAATAGAAAATGGCAAAAAAAACGCATGCTTTCAAAATAGGTATAATTTTTACGTAATATTTATCGACAAATATGATAATATTAAATTACAGAGTGTCGCAAAATTCCTCATCGATTTCCCAAGATATGAACTTTGTTAGTAAATAAAAATAATTGAATACTACGACACTCTGTAATTAATATTATCATATTTTTCGATAAATATTACGTAAAACTAGGATACTGCTTCTACAATATTTACTTTACAAATCAGATGGGGTCTGTCAACACATGTGCTACGTTGGCTATACACGGTGATAGATAGGACCATTCTAATATACGAGGTATGTTCAAAAAGTATCGCGAATTTTGTGTTTTTTCCAAAATTATTTATTTATTCATGAATATCTATTTTGTCCCTTTCAAAGTAATCCCCACCAGATATTATACACTTGTGCCAACGTTTTCCCCAATCCTCGAAGCACTTCAAATAATCATTTTTTGTGATCTTGTTCAGCTCCTCCTTCGATGCCGCCTTTATCTCCTCAATCGTCGCGTAGTGTCGTCCTTTCATGGGGCTCTTCACTTTCGGGCACAAGAAAAAGTCACAAGGGGCCAAATATGGGGAATAAGGTGGCTGCGGCATTATTAGTGTGTTGTTTTTGGCCAAAAATTCGCGCACTAGCAAACTCCTACTACAGAAGTAGGAGTTTTCTCAACATCTTTGAATATAAACATGTCCATAAGACTTCCAGATCAGTGTAGTGTATTTCAAGCAAAAATTATGTCTATAACGTGAGACTGCATATTGGCTGCCGATAAATGCAATATCTGATATAGATATAGTAATTTTCACCGGTAGTTGATCTAGTTGCTGGAATCACCCACCCATTGTAAGATCGAGGGCAATGTTAAATCTTTGCTGAGTTCCCGGACAAAGTGACAACTGCAGACGAGCTAGCCACAAAAAGTACCATTCTAGATTATCTCACTGTAACAGTGAAGGCATAAAAGAAATATAATTGTTACCTACACATATTTAATTTATATTGGAGACATGTTTAAATTTCTGTATTTGACAGAGAATAGAACAGGGTCTAGATTCTTACATACTTTTCGAAAAGATATATTCGTAATTTTAAAAATAACCACGAAAAAATTTCAAAAAATTCTACTTTAATTTTTCTTTTTATGTGTTTACAATGTAAAATAAACGGGTTCAAATTATAATATTTTAATAAATCTCTTCTTAAAATAAGTATTTATGTGTATATATTGTATAATATTATATTTTACACAAGAGTAAATCGTAAATAAAAACTACACAAAAATTTACTTTCGCCGTAATTAAAATTTACTGTCATAATTTCCATTTTAATAAATCGACTACTTTCTAAATTAATACAAATCCTCATGAAATAATTAATTACATTAATACTTAAATAATATTTAAAATCCTTTGAAGTAATTGTAAAATACTGAATTACTTTTAAGATTGTATAAATATTCAATTACGTTATTAATTGAAACGACATCTTAGGTTGTATATATGGTATAACAGCTGCTCAATAATTTGTAATAAAAATTGAAATTTTTTTTAAACGATTAGAATTTTTCTTTTAATCAGACATTTATTGAAGTTACTAATGAATTTGAATATAATTTTTGCTCTTAATTAAGCATATTTATGAGCTTATACTTTTAGAATGAAAATATTTTAAATTCTTTAATTATTTTTTAACGCACGTTTTTACACGATGATATAGAAAAAAAACTCTCGTGATTTGTTTTGTTTTTTACTCATCATTTTTTTTCCGGATTTCAAAACAAGCCCAATAATGTGTTTATTAACCTTTTGAGAATTAGCACGCAAAATTACTTATTTTTTATTCACTTTATAATTCTATATATGTATAATATTGGAGGGTAGCGCATTGATAAAAAATACTCTACCTGTATTAGAATACTTTTTTATATTACTTAATTTTCGTATAGCTGATTATTAGATTACATTTTTTCACGCGTACTTCAATAAAATTACATTTTTTGTTTTGCTCATGCTTTAAAATGACTTTGTTTGGCTTTATAAGCTAAATTATATAACAAAATTCGTGTTTGTGAAAATAAACCTAATTACATGTATAAAAATAGAAAGAAAACCAATTTATTACAATAATTATCCTTAAATAATAATAATAAAGATCTGATTTGCTTAGTAAATAAATACATAAAAATTAGTGATTACTATTTCAATTTCCATGGTACGCTTCAAGACTCAAGATTATGGCAGAGCCTATCGAAGCGTGTCGACTGGACTCCTTTGAATTTTTATAAGAACGATTGATATTTCAATAAAACATTGAAGTTGCCAAATAATAATAAAGCTTTCCAATAAATTTAGGTTTATTTCAATAGTATTCTATTGTAATTTTAATAAAAGTAATCGGTCTTTAGTACTTTTCATATTGAAGCGCACAATTACCGTCTTTAAAGTTTATGTATTTAGAAGGAACGGGCCATTAGAAATTTTTAGTTAATTCTACAAAAAAGGAAAATTTAATTTCTTAAAGAAAAATAAACTGAATTTTTCTCAACTTTAAGAAAAAGAGGAGAGTAACCTAAACGAAAAAATTAAATAACAGGTTATCCATTTTGTAATTTAGAAAATATATATTATTAGGAGAAAAATTTATTCAGTTTATAATTTGCCAAGTAAAATTATAAATTATTTAACATCCAAACATTAGGTTAAAATTTAAAAAAATTTCTTCAAACATTTTTGCCGCACCCGCGTTTTGCGATGAATTTTCTTTAGCGATGAGCGATGAAATTTTTTAAAAACAGCTTCAGTAAAAATTTTTAGTAAAACTTTTTAGAAAAATATTCAATAAAAATTTCTTAAAAAAATTTTCAGTTAAAATTTTTAAAAAAATCTTCAGTAAAAATTTTCTTGAAAAAATCATTCGTAAAAATTTTTTAGAAAAAACCATCCGTAAAAATTTTCTAGAAAAACCTTCAGTAAAAATTTTCTAGAAAAACCTTCAGTAAACATTTTCTGGAGAAATCTTCAATAAAAATTTTATAGACAAATCTTCAGTAAAAATTTTCTAGAAAAATATTCAATATAAATTTTCTAGAAAAAACTTCAGTCAAATTTTCTAGAAAAATCTTCAGTAAAAATTTTCTAGAAAAAACTTCAGTCAAATTTTCTAGGAAAACGTTCAATAAATATTTTCTACAAACATCTTACATAAAAATTTTCTAGAAAAAACCATCCGTAAAAATTTTCTAGAAAAAACCATCCGTAAAAATTTTCTAGAAAAATCTTCAGTAAAATTTGCATAGAGAAACCTTCAGTTAAATATTTTTGGAGAAATCTTCAGTAAAATTTTATTGCAGAAAAAAAAATTCATAAAAATTTTCTAGAAAAAACGTTACGTAAAATCTTTTGTAAAAATTATCTAGAAAAATCTTTAGTAAAATTGGATGTGTTCATATTTTTATTTCAATTAGCAAAATTTCCTTATATCCACAAGCAACTGTGAAGAAATACATGAATATGTCATTGGGTTATATTTTTGTGAAAATAAAAAAATGGAGAGCATTCCTCTCAAGTCTGAGTGCCATAGCCGTTTGATTACCAATTTTTTTGGGCAAAAAGGGATAATTTGCTTCCAGATGCTTGTTTTGAAAATTACAAACAAAAAATACAAAATCAAAATTACTAAAATATTCTATTCAATAAAAAGCATTAAAACGAAATTATGAATTAATTTCTGTCTCGTATGTAAATTTTTATACAATAATATCTGTTTGGGGCAAGTTTAAAATACAGAATCTTACATATATATTTATGTACACATTGTTAGATATCAATACAATATTAATAGAGAAAAAAATGTTTAATAATTCACAGATTTTGAAAATTAAATTAGAGTTCAAATTTTTGTTTTTTGACAAAATCTGCACAGAAAATTACATTATACAATATCAAAGAGACTGAAAGGTTCTGTGCTTTAAAATCAAGTGCAAATCCGATGGAATTATAATTTTTAGATGATTAAATAAACCACCCTATCGAAGGATACTGAACGTTAGCGTAATAAGATCCGACTATCAAGATTCTCAGAGTTTATATAAGTTCATTCAAATATTTGTGATACATTATCCATTTGACATGTTATGTTTGCGTATTGGATGTGTTTTAGTCATAGTAGATACTTGAAGACATCTTAAATATAAGATTGTGTTAACAAAAGTCAATCTTCAAATTTAATCTCTTCTCCGCCCTAAGTTCATGCTTACAAGTCACGCAAATAAATTAACAAACATCCATACATTCCAGTGTATAAAATATGTATAATCCTTTTTTATAACTAGTAGTAAATGAATTTTGGTTGGATAATGGAAGTAAATGTATCGTATAGTAAAAAAAACCTGTAATGAATAGTAGAGCTAAAACGTTCATACTCCTTTGATGGCGTTCTAATTTTTCTTCCTTCACTTATAATAATCTTTTATAATAAAAATGTATACAAGCAAAAAAAAATATACATAAAGCACAGCAAAGTGTTTTTAACGTATACATCATTTATTGAGCGCTTAAGGGTCTGAAATATGTTTCACTATTCAGCTTGCATTTCACTTGCATCATTATATGGTATTATACGTACAAGTATAAACGATGAATTTGGAAAATCTTACATACAAACTGACTAAATATGAGTATATTTATATGGATATATGTATGTAAACAAAGTGACAAAAATTTTCTGTTTACTTATATATAATACATAAACATTTGAATTCGTATTACAAGAACCTCCTTTCATATAACAAAAGTTGTGCGGTTGACTTCTGCTGTTTTTACATTGGTTCATTTCTTGGTGGTTATGTTGAGAGTTTTCATAGTCTGCTAAAGGAACTCATTCAGAATAGAGTATATTTCTTGAGGGTCTTTCTCTGTTTTTTTTATTTAATTCTTCTTCAATATAAAAAATTCTGTTTTTACATTTCAACTAAACTAAACTTTTTGTAATGGCTTCATACTTAATATCCTTTCGGCTTCATTTCAGGATTTTACTTCGTTTTAAAATTGAAAATTTCTATAGACTAAATTTTTTTTTTTTTTTTGGCTAGCAAATTTTAAGAGATTTTTTTTAAAATATTTTAGTAAAGAAAAAATTATTTCAAGAAAAATAAGAAATTAAAATAATTTGAAGTAAAACTGTTTAAGTGTAAATGACAAGAAATTCACGTTGAAAAGTACAGTTTCATTTTTGTATTGTAGTATTTACAAGTATTTAACCAAAAAAAAAACAAAAAAAAACACCTTGGTTTTCTTGTAACTATTTTATTTTAAAATTAAAATTTGAACATGAAAATTCAATTTACGAAATTCATTTAACAATTTTGGTTACTACTCTTTTAAAATTCTATTTAGAGAGAAAAAATGCTATCAAAATCAATTTTTGCTTTGGTTTTGCTCTTTTAAATTGATTTTTTTATTTGTTTGGTTGTTGTAAGGTTTTTGAAAGACGTGCCAGAGGCAATACTGTAGCGCCATGACCGTGAGCCAGAGACATTGCCAGCTTAATTAATGAAACTGCTCGATAGTTAATTGGAGGCAGCAATTGAAAGTTACTAAATTTTGTGAATCATATTACATACAATACTTTTAGAAAATTAATGGAAGAAGAGATGTGAGGTCTATGAGCACCATAATGGACGGAGTCATATTCGAAAAGAAATTCTGGGTTAATTGGCATTGATTTCAAGTATGAGGAATGGTCAGTTCAACGTCACAGGAGTGGCATATAGGACGTGATTGGCTACCGAAGATGAAATCATGGGTAAGTATGGTATGTCTAATCAGAATTCTGAGGAGTTTCCTTATCCAGAGCTTTGGAATGGTTGTTGAGTACACTGGTTTGCTGAGGGCTGGCCAATATGTGAAAACATATCTTCCACCGTTGGTCTAGTCTATTTATCTATGCATGGCTAAATATGTTAAATGCCATTTGTTTAGTAGATGCGGCAAAGTCTGGTATTTCAGTAGGAACACGACCAATAATGCCAACATGATCGGGAACGGTTTCCATTATTTAATAAGAGAGTGAGTTAATAAGTGCTTACAAATTCTTTGACAAATGTGGACTTTTTTTCTTGATTTCTTCGCTCGACCGGACCAATAACGACGCATAAAACACTCCATTTATCGTTCGTTCTTTTTCCAAGCAGTCGATATAGATGATCTCAAGTGCATCTCAAAAAATCGTGGCCGTCACTTTTTTATAAGATTGTGAAGGGGATATTCTGATGAGCAACGGTTTTAATAAATAAGGTTAATGCGGAATTTCTAAAGATAGTGTATGATAGGTTTTCGATAACTTTCAACAAAAAGAGTCCACCGAGAAAGTCCGGCGTGCTCCACTGGGTAGTCGAATACAGCGATTTACCGCTGCTTTAACCTGTCCTTGCCTTGCTTCTGGCATTCTGACATATAAAGTGAGGGAATGGAGCATCGTCCCGTCTCCAATAAGGCATTAGCTACTCTGATTTTGTTTAAGCTCAAATTGATTTTTATTATATACTTTTCGTATTTATATTTAAAAAATAAATTTAAATTATTATGATAAATAGAAAAGAAATATTTAAAATATATAAACATATACAGTATAAATGGTGAATTGTTTTATTAAAATTGGTCCAAATTAATTTCACAGGCGATCAATGTGCAGATTTATAAGACCGAATAGAGTAATAAAGTTGCTCTTGATCGCAGGGTTAATGGTTCTGTGTATGAAAATATAAACTGGCGAGTTAAATTTAATGAAAAGCTATACGAAGGTGCTCTGATAAGTCAGTGATAAATTCAAGAAACGATACTCTTTGTATTATCTGGCATTCTTAAAAAGAAGTTTTGTGAAATTACATGAAATTTTGATTATGAGAAAGCGCTCACGGATGATATAAAGAAGATGAAATAGTGTATTGAGCTAAAAGGAGATTATGTTGAAAAAATAATTTTTTATTTCATTTATCACTGTCTTATCAGACTGCCCTCGTATAGAATCTATCAGAAAATTGATATTGCCGGAACCATAACAATAGCAAGGTTTCGATGACTAGGATATATTATTCAAATGAATGGAGAGACCCCCATAAAAAAAATGGACAAAAGTGCAAGGGATAGACTGCTCCTCTGATGGAATTAAAAACCCTTCAACAGAGAAACTTAAGCGCATCTCATCGTGAAAAGACCTAAACCCACAAAATGAGTCTAATGTCAATAAATAAAAAAAAGGAAACTTTTGTTTATAAATTAAATTTTTAATTTATAAAACGATTTAAATTTTTTTTTATTTTACTTTACAATGTTTTTTTTATTTAAATGTTTCAAATTTTTTTATATATTTTTATTTTGACAAATTTTAACCTTCCCAATTTTTATACCTTCTTCCTCAATTCCTATTCCTTCCCTTTTTTCTGGATAGTATTTTTAGTTTTTTTTTTTTTTTGTAAGTCTTCTTTATTAGTTTTCACCATTCTTTTTTCATTATTTTTCTTCCCCTCCCATAGAGAACTTAAAACCTTCGGGTGTCACCATTATGGGCTATATGTTCCTGCATGAATTTTTCTGGTTATGGGATGATGTAGGAGCACATCTTGGTTAAAACTTCGAACCTCCCCCTCACCCTCCAAAAATCAAGGCATAAAGCTAGCAACCAGCATGCCTAGCAGAATAATGTACTCTCGTCATTGACCATACTCCTCCGATAGAACATCAAAATAGAAATTTTTATTTTTATCCAAGTTTTAATACCCTCTCGTCTTCTCCAACATCCCAGAATACAACAAAATTTGTTCAAATCATAACAATTTATCATATAAACTATTGTCAATACTATAAATGTTTGTAAATACTCGTATGTTATTAATAATATAACTTTTCGAAACTTTTATATTCATTAATTGTAAATATTATATTTTTAGTAAATAGAACGAATAAAAAATATCAATCATATTTGAATAATAATTTAGGAAGATATAAATAAATGCTTATGTCAATAAACAAATAAATCAAAAACTCTTTATAAATTGAATATGTTAATAAGTTTCTTAATATTCGTACAGTCAATTTGAAAATAAAGTAAGAAAATCGATTTTCTTTTATTAATCCTCTCTGTTTATATAGATTTTGATATTTTTATTTTTATTACAATAGTTTCTCTCAATCAGTATTGATATCTGTTATTGCAATTTATTTACACACAACGATTATTTTAGGATAAAAATGAATTATCAGTTAGTAAATTGTTTAATAAATAAATGAGAAATAGCTAAGGGGAATTAACAGACCAATATGATTTATTGAATTAGAAAAAGAGTTTAATAAATGGCAATTTAGTCTATTCCACTAGATTTATATGAAATTCAGTCTTCCAAATCAATATTAGTAAGTCAATTTTCCTAATGATGTCAAGACGTTATCAGAAACATATAAGAGAAAAAGCAAACAACTAAGTTGGTTGTTGGAATATGAATGATATAATTAAATATAAAATCTTTTCATACAATATTGGTAATCTATAATTGATTATGTCCATGATTGTAAGTTTTATTTCCATCTATTTGGCTTTTATTTCATATTCATATAATTCGATCATATTTGATCCAAAAATTCATTCCTTAAATTCACAATAGAATTTATTTGAATATTTTCAGATATTTTGAAGAAAAAAAATTACAATTGAGCTTTTCGAGATTTACTATTCAATAAGTGATCTAGGATTATTTCTTAAATACAAAAATATATTGTTTCTTTGTAAATATGGAAATTGAATTCACCATCATTCACCTATCAAATGACATTTTAAACGAATTTAATCAAATAACCTTTTTGTGCAAAAGAAAAGAAGGAAAAATAGAAGTACATAAAATCTCAATCTAAATTCAAAGGAATTATCCTTAAAATCCAAATTGAGTATATTAGTTTTTTTTTTTTTTATTAGATCTTCATTTTTTTTAAAAATTTGTGAAGATAATTTTAAGTAAAATATAAATAATATTTCTTCATAAATATTTTCTATTATATCCATCTTCATCTTATCATAAAATGGAGCCAATAAAGTAATCATTAAGAAAATAGTAGAAACATTTATGAAAAAGGCAACCAACCTAACATTTCACACTTGTTGAACATCTAAGCATTTTTCTGCTACGAGGATTTTATTTTCATTTTTGCTTTTCCTTTTTTAAAAAAATCTTCTTATTTCCGTATTATTGCTCTCAAATATGAACATAATTTTTTTATCCAATTTTTTTTGTATTTATTTTCTTCTAACTAATATACAAAAAATGATGGCAAGCAGTTTTCCTTATTCTGTATTTATTGAAAAATTTAATATAAATCAAGACTTTAGGATGCACATTTTTCTTATCTTTAATATTTTTACTAAAGAAAAGTTGGAAGATCTGAATCACATTTGAGTATTTTTAAATTTTTTTTTTTATTTACCATCATGTTGATTAGAAAAACATTATTAAAGCAAACAAAAAGGAAGATTATCTTTTGTTTTTGATTTGTTTTTGTTTCAAAAATAATATAAGAAAATAAAATATGGTATGAATAATTTTCACTTTTCAATATATTAATATAAGATGAATTTAGTATTTACGATTAGTTAAAAAAAGAAAAATCACCAAAAATGTTTTCCTATAGAAGTGACAAAATTTCGTTTGCTTTCGTCTTTTATTCATTTAATTTTATTGGATTTTTTTAACATTTTAAAAGAGAAGAGGACAATATCAAAAATGGCATAACTACATATTTTTAATAAAAAGTTGATTTGAATATAAAAGCAGATACTCTAAGGATCACGTTGTTTTCGTTACCATCTGTTATGAGCACTTAAATTCCCTGAAGTGAATTATTAGTACTATTTTTTTCCTTCAAAAAAAAAAAAAAAAAAAAAAATAAATAAAAACACCAAGAATACAATACTGAAGAAGTTTTTCATTAATTTGTATAAAAACAAAACAGGGGAAGAAAATTCTACATTAAAATTTAATGAAATTAAACTAGTAGTCTGTTTTTTCGTTTATTGAAGGAGAAATTTCTTTTCACTTATATACTTGTATTTTAAGGGAGAAATTATTCTGTAAATATGTAGGAATACAACAAGTTGAAAAATTAACACTTCCTTCCTTTAATTTATGGCGGAAATCATTTATAATTTTATATGAGGTCTACTATAAATTGAAAAAGGTTTGATGGATTTTGTTGGTAACAGACAATGTGAAGTGGATATAATCTTGCTTTTTTTATTATAAGTATTTTTATATTTTTATACATCAAAGGTATCCCTTTCAAAGTAGTTTGTTTGGGTAGTTATGCATTGGCGTAGATATTGCTTCTACTCTTCCTTGTAATGCTGGAAGGCTTCAACTGGAATAGCCTTTACCTCACTTTATTAAGACAAAGTGCGGCTCTTAGGGTTACCAATCTCCTTTTAAATGGCACGAAACTTTATAGTCTCACTATATGTGTCAGGATTCCAAAGTCGAAGCAGCGGTTAATTGTTGCGTTAGATTAACCAGCGGTTAATAAACTCTATTCTGATTGAAACTTCTGGTAATCCCACTTCCTTCTATTTATTTAAATCTCGCATCAAACTCCTCTATGAAAATTTCTGTTTTAATAATTACCCCCTACATAACATAATTAAAACCATAATTTCCATCGCCTATTCGAGAAGATTTTCATCCTCAATTGCATTAATGTTATCGGAACTTGAACGAGATCCATCCGCTCATTCGATACTCTTCCAACCTCCCCCACCACCGCCCCACAAGATTAGACAGCGTGGTTTGGAGCAGAGCAAACGAATGCCTCCTAACCCAGACATTTTTAACAAATAAGATTTCTTACATTTTCGAGTCCTCTATTTAACTTTCTCAAACAAACTAATCTACTCCACAAAGTTTAATAAAACGTCGATTATTCTAATTATTATCTTAATTGAACATTGTCATCAGTTTTCGATCTTGAAGATCTTCCTGAGCGAGATTAATTTTCCAATGGTTTTTCGTCCTTTAATGCAACGGCAAAAAAAACTTTACTTATTACGCTCTACATGGTCGCGAAGTTGTATTTTTGGCTAAATAGCTACGTAAATAAGCAAAATACTCGGATTTGGGACTAAAAACAAACTACAACAGTTCAAGGAGCTTCATTTGCATCCACAAAAATTTACTGTCTTTTGAAGATTTTGATCGGTAACTATCAATGGAGTGAGATATTGAGTGAGGGCAATAGATTTTTTTTAGTCCCAATTAGACGATTTCAACTTGGATAATATCTGGTTCTAACAGGACAGTGCAACTTGTCATACAGCAGTTGAAGCAAGGGACTTATTGCAGACGAAATTTCCATGTCGTTTATTTCGAGACATGCTAATGTCCACTGACTGGAAAAGTTATGCAGTTTAACGCCCTTAAATATTTTTCTTTCGTACTACCTTATCACAATGGTCTATGCTAATAAACTTATAACAATTTTTAAGCTTGAAAATAACATTATTCAAGTTATCGGTGAGACTGAGAGGTCTTGAAAATAGGACCTCTCGGATCAGTTCCTACAAACAAAGCTGTGGAGGTTATTTGAACGATAAATAATAATGGTATCAAATTTACTTTAAATTTAAAAAAAATATATCTACCATAGCTTACACATAACCCTTTTTATTTAATTTTAAAGATAAGAAGCCTTTAATGAAAAACCCATTACATATAATAATAAGTATAATTTCCAATAAATTGTGAAAAAGTTTACTAAAACCATAGAATTTTCCATCAAGATTTAATTTTATTGTACAATATTAAAAAAATTTATGTTCGAATAGTATATTTTCTATACTATTCACACGTATATTTTTATAATATAATAAAATTATATATTTATGGAAAATCCTATGATTTTTAGTAAGATTTTCTAAATTTTAAGAAATTTCTTCTTTCATTAATTTTAATCGTTTTCTATCATGTACTCACTATGTGCAAGTCCATTTTAAATACAAAATTCAATAGAAAAATAATTAACACAAATAATATAATTTAATAACAATTTCAATAATTTATCTGACTTTAATCGTTTGCTTTAAGCCAAATAGAATTTCAACAGTTGATTCTATAAGTCAATTTGTAACGGCGGTGTGAAAAGATTGCCAAAACGACTTAATATTATTTTTTTTCGTCTAAAAATATAAAGAAAAACGTGCCTTTCTACATGCTTATATAAACAAAACGAATTCGATTTTTTTCTTCGTCGCTTAAAACAGTTCAAAAGACGGATAAACGAATCAACAATATTAGATTAAGTAAACAAAAACCAATTTTCTATCATTACAAATTCAAAAATGCACAGTCAAATAGTAGAGAGAATATTGCTTAAAGAAAATTTGAAGATGATCCGATCGTTATATTGTTCTTTTCATATTAATAATGATATTTGTATTGGTTTTGAGGATTTAAATCCCATTAATGTTACTCTTAAGGGTTTAGCCAAATCGTTAAGTAGTCAATAATAGTCTATACAGCTAGCCGATTGTATCGATAACGATTCACAATTCCATATAATATTTATCCAAACAGAAATACAAATGAAGATTAATGACTCGAATAGTAACAGGAATTGATTTTCAACACTTCCCAACTCATAAATACATTTTCTTCACTTATCACAATAATCCTTAAGAAAATAAACTTTCTTTCGATTATATTAACACCAAATTTTAGTATATGTACTCGTATATTAGACAGAAAACATTTTCAAATTTAGAACTTTATTTTCGTTTTGGTTACACACTTGGAATTTGGTAAACAATTTTTTTCCAAAAACATTACTCGTAGTTTTTACTAAAATTATCTTCTCCATTTAGCGACTAGAAAAGAATTTCTGGAATTTTGGAAAAATATACTTTTCGATTCTATTGGAATAGGAACTTTTTAACAAATTGTGCTCAATTCATAAAAATATATTCAATATTTAGTGTTTGGAATATGTCATGAACATATTATTAATTTGTTATTAAAATTGTGTTTAAATAAAGATAATTCGGCAAAAATTATTTGGTAAATTCATCAAATTTTCATCAGTTGCTGAGTGCTTCTGCTTACTTCTGACAGTTTTAATTGGGAAATTTTTTATTAATAGTTTGATCCGTTGAGAAAAAATATTTTTTCGCTACTCTAGCAATTCCAATGTTTTTATTGGAGGTCTAATCCAGTGCAAAAATAATTTCATCTTTCCAGTCTGACCTACTCTCCGATTGAAGGTATCATCACGCGCCAACCCTAATTTGTGTTGGAAAAAATGTTCACAAACAGAATTTGTTTATTTTTAAAATTGGTGCTGGGAATTTTGTTTGGATGTCTAATTCAGTAAAATCTAGTTAAAAATAAAAGATGTATAATGCCGAACCTAATTTGTGCTGGAAAAAAATGTTAAGGTCACCAAATAGGTATCTTAACTTTTGATATTTGGATTGAAAATTTTTTTATTGGAAGACTCTCTATTGCAAAAAAATCGCATCCCTCCAGCCTGACCTAGTCTCCAATTGACGGTGAATGACTTTGTCGATTCCAATTTCTGATAAAAAAAATTTTGAAAGTCACCAAATTGGTGTTTTGATTTTTGAAATTTGAACTGCCAATTTTCTTATTAGAGGTCTTGTCTATGCAGAAAAATAAACGTGCCTCTGCAGTTTGACCTAGTCTCAAATTTAAGAGGAAGGACAATATCATATCCAATTTGTCACCAAGAGGGATTTTGTGTTTTTGAAATTTCCATTCGAAATTTGTTTATTGGAAATCTGTAGACCTGCTCTCACTAATCCACTTTGGGACTGTGTATATTATTTCCACAAAAAAAATTTAAAGCTCGTTTTATTGATAATTGAAAGCTCAATTCATATTCAAAACTTGAAAATAAATAAATGTATTTTCTTTTTGCACAATAGCCGGATGTAAAAAAACGCTCTGTTACAAAGATTTTTTACGCAGATAAAATGTCATCAATAAAATTCTACACTGAGTTAGCATCTTGTTTATAGCGGTTAAAGTTTAGTTGCAGCTAAAACTCGTCATATATATTTTGTAGAACTCTTTAAACTATTTTAAAATTTAAAAAATTTGTTTAAAAAAATATTTCGAAAGAATAAATTTTAATTATTCACATGATTTCAAAGCTTTTGTATTAATTTGATAGCTATCCGAATGGTTTCAATGTGCACATATTTTGTTTGCAAAATGCTTCAATATTTTATGGTAATAAATCATTTTAACATTTTAAGCACAAAATAATAGACCTTGGAATGAATGGGGTGTACCTGAACTTTACGTACATATGTGCACTCGACTACATAATAGCACAAAGGTAGCAATAAATCTTTTCACAAATGGCTTTAAACATTTATTTGTGGTTTACAAAATATTCTGTAAACTGAAAATGGACACGTTACATCCTAAGAGAACTTTTTGGAGTATGATAACAGTAACAATAATAATAAACGTGACATCTTGCAGTTATTATAATTGGAATGGTTAACAAAATGGTATATTTTTATGCAGTTTTATAATACGTTCGTTAGAAAATGTACATTTTATTCAAATCTATTTATAGTGTTTTTTTATATAACCGTAGTAAAGAGATATATTTAATATTGCATTATGATTACATATTGAAAGCTATTTCAAAATATTACGTTTGCATTCAATAAAAAAATGTTTATGCAATATTAAAATATTTTTTTTATCGAAACTATAATGTACAAAGTTTATGAAAATTAAATGTGCGTTGACAATATTATAATGAATCCCATATAGATATGTATACAAATAGACTCTCATATTTATATTGTAGAATAGTAAAATTGTTGAATAGAAAGTTAACAAAAAGTACAAAAATACCATTTATAAGAATGCCAAATGCAGTCTTCCCATTCAAGGCTATTTTGTATGATACCTTGGGATGAATTACATAAAAGTTATATCATAAAGTACATTACTTAAAATATAAATAAAGGCACCTTCAAAAACTATTCTTATTAAATATGTTATTAATAATCTTTATATTCTTAATAAATATGCAACATAACAAAGAATAGTTCGCCAGTAAATATAGTCCCGAAAAGTTATGCAATTTATTTGATCAAAATCGAATAATTTATCACTCTTAAAAGTGGAATGTATATTTTATGATATCTTTCTAGATTTGAATATATATGTTAGGTCATCTATAAAGTTCTTCGGAAAGTAAATTTTACTATGCTTTAGTAATAATAATATTACTATTTTAATGAAATTTTTATTTTATTGTATTGCTAGGATCTTGTCACTAAGCATAAAATATAACATCATTCAAATGGCTACCATAACACTTCTTGCAGCACTCGATCGTTTTAAGATAATTTATAAACACTTGTTCGCATATTTCGGGCTATAATTTGGCCATTACTTCACAGATGTTAGTTTTCAAATGTTTCAAAGTTTAAGGATTTTCTACGTAAACACGATATTTTACGTAATTTTATAAGAAAAAGTTCAACGGAAGCACATTGACATCACAAAATTATGCGCTTTGGGAACTTTTCGCGCAATAAAGACAAAAATTTGTTAATCTTGTTAGGCTTCTGATATAGACTTCAAATTTATGTCAAAAAAATAGACATAAATTTGAAGTCTGATATAGACTTCAAATTTATGTCTCTTCTTTATTTTTTGAAGAAATAGGGGATAATGACACCTTTAGAAGAAATAGGGGATAATGACACCTTTGTTTCTTGACGGTGCAGTTTTCATTTTTTTTTTCTTAACTCACGTTGAGTTTTCGCAATTGAAAAGTCATTTTGAATGTACAGGGTGGCGTTTACTGCTCCATGGCAAACATCTACTTGGACTGAAGTTTCATAAACGTGCTGTATGATAGCTGTCAGAGAAAACCTGTCAAAATTGTAGTATTGTCTGATTAATATGGCTCACCTTGTATATGTTCGACATCTATCAAATTCAAGCACTGTAATTTCCGAAGCACAAAATAGGTAATTTAAAGGTTTAGTTTTTAGGTATAAACGAGTGTGTTTTAAAATTTTGTATATAAAATTTCCTATTAACAAAACACAACCGTACAACCGTACAATTTTATTTATCCTGGTAACGCATGACTCCATAGTTTTACCTTGTATCTAATTGATCTCAAGTACTTTACATAGTTTTGCCCATCTAAAAGTTTCTGCACTGAACGTGTATATTTAGAAGTATGTATGTATAAAATATGTAAAATGTTACGATATAAACTTACAACATTCATGCTACACATTTTATCATCTCGCATATTCATTTAAGTTACATTCTATGAGACACAATTATATTTATTTGTACAATTGCACATGTATCTTGCGTACCTGGTGGTATAGAATAACAACATACTAAATACCGAGCTAGCACAAATAGCTGACCTCTTAAATAATTAATTCCACTTTTGCATAGCTGCTTTTTAACTTGGGAGCCATATTCACATTAAATATCAGGTCTCATTTTATTTATACAGGTAAGGACAAAAAGTCAAAGTGCAATCGTACAACATTTTCACACAAAACATACATATATGGATAAATTAATGAATATATCTGAACTGTGAGTACATTGAAAATTCTTATACAATTCCACAATAGCACCTTTGTGACCAAATTCGACTGTAATTCTACATCCACCGAGATGTACTCGTACAAGTTTACTATCTGACTCAATTAAAACACTCTATTATACAGAATACTTGGACTTGGTTTTCAATTTCAGACACATCTAATACTGTTTATATGAACATTCCCAAATATTTTAATTTAAATCATCGGCGCAGTACTTACGAGTTTATAGAAATTATTTTTATTTTTTCCCTGTACTACCAATTTTATTTTATTTATGGTAAAATAAAATTTTTCGAATCTATACACGAAATTATCCGTGGTTAAAAAACACATTAGTTGAATAGAATTTACTAAAGTCAATCTTAATTGCATAGAAAAACTAAAGTACGTGTATATCCAGTTCATTGATAGTGTTAAATAATCCTTTATGTACAAAAAAAATTTAAATTAATGCCCGTATTTTGTATAGGAAAAAATCATTCTTTATCAATCAAAATAGAATATTTTATAATATGTTAACCTTTATTATATTTTTAGATTTACATTTATCTATTACTATTTGAATATAATATAACACTAGTATAAAAGTATCCAGAATTGTTCATTTGAAAAGCCCGCGTACAAGATATAGAGGGAACTTGTACGCGGGCTTTTCAAATGAACAATTCTGGATTATTTTTTCATATTTTATGGTGCTAATAGTTGTATTAAATGCGTTCCTCATTCCGGCGACCTTTAACATCTTCGACTGCCAAAGACGAAGTAAAAACATTAATGCAGTGAAAATAATGTCTATGGCAGATCGTCAATCTAGCTTAAGAGAGATGGTTCAGGATCTGAAAGTATCTCGCGAATCCATTGGCACAATTTTAGTTGCCGTTCTGAGCTTGAAATACGCAGCAAACCGCTTGTTATGAAGGAGCTAAACTCTCTGCAAAAAGCACTGAAAATATGCTCGAATGAAAATCACACAATAAATGATGTTATAAAAAGAGCACTTGAAGAAAGTTTGCTCCACTATCTTCCTGGATGTTGCACAAGCTTTTGTTAAAGTCTGGCACAAGGGATTAATATTAAAATCCTACATTTCACAAAGATACTTTCTTCTGAAAATAAAACAAGAAGGCGCTTACACTAAATTTAAGGAGATCCAAGCTGGTGTACCCCAAGGTAGTGCACTTGGACCAATTCTTTATATCTGATACCTACGTTAGAAAGCAATACAATATAAAAATTTGCTACAGGAGAAAACAACGAAGACAAAACAACGAAACTGCAATCAGCTATAATACAAATAGAAAGCTGGACCAAAAATTTGTAGGATAAAATTAAAAGAATTTAAATCAGTGCATATAGACTTCACCAATAAAAAAAATGAATATAAGCCTGTATTTCTCAACAGTTAACAAATACCAAATTTAAATATGGCCAAGAACCAAGATAAAAATGAAAAGATAATTGGGCATACGTTACAGATAAAGGTATTGGCTATTAGGAAGAAAATCTACATTATCGATAGAAAATAAATTACTACTCTACAAGTAAGTCCTTACATCCGGTCTAAACATGCGGTATCCAGCTCTGGGGATGCACCAAACAAAATAATTTAAATATAATACAACGGTTCCAGACCAAAGTACTAAGAAATACCATTGATGATTCTTGGTACATTTAAATACACAGTCTTCCATAGGGATTTCGAAATTGATACTTTAGTGGAAATAGTAAAGAAAATGGCACAATGTTCAGGCTTTCAAACCCCTAAGCGTCAAAGCCTATACACGCAAGTCGGTTAATCTTTGGCATCAATCTACTACTTCAAATGGATCCCAATTTTTTAATTTTTTTTATTTTTAAATTTCGAATATTTATTTAACAGAATAATTATAAACTAAGATACTAGCAATGATGTTATTATTACTTGTTATTTATGTAATTTATGTTAATGTTGAAAGACTACAAATAATTACTATTGAAAATTGCCATTGAATCAAAACGTAATAAAATATTTAAAATTAAATAAAAATAAATTATATATTTTTTTTAAATTTAATAATTTTTTTACAAATTATTAAAAAAAAACCCTATTGCTTATATAATTATGTTTTTTTTTTAGTTTAAATATAATTAAAAAAAAGATTCTAAAGCTCTTATCAAAATTGCATTCAAATGCATTATTTTTTCTTGCATTTCTGATCTACATACACGTATATCTCGTTTTTTATATTTTACAAGCACACTAACCGTTTAATTATCCGAATGTATCCACTTATTCTAACGACACATTTAAATGCATTTTAAAACTCTTGAAAAAATAGTTGCGATTACATGTGATTACTTGAAGGTATTTAAAATGTTCTGGAAACATTTTTCAGTCTTCTTAATACACTTTACTCATTCTCACTATTCGTATACTACTGCCTCGATAGCTATTGTACATTGAAAATACATTTAACTTTTCATTTAACAAACAGCAAAAATCCATACCGTTTTCTATTTTTGGAAAGACTGCAGTTGTAGAAAAGTACAATATATTTTCTTTTATGTATATTTTTGTAACGAAATCATAGAAATAGTCTTTAATCAATACTCAAAAGTAGTAAGTTTCGTTTAAAATTTATTTATAAAATCATATTTATAATAAGGTGATGAAAAGTGTTTTCATAAAATTGATAAAAAACAATTTAATATCACTTTTTTTTCAAACATAATTAAAAAACATCAAAAATGTTCTTGAGCTCGAATTCAGCTAGTGATATACGAGGATAGTCCCAAAACTACCCGACCTGACGCATAAATGTTGATTGTTGTTTGAAAAAATTACTATGGCCGAAAGTACCAACCTTAAAAAGCTTAAGTTTAAAGTTTGATGATGCTGCATCGTTTAGTATATGTTTGATAGCTATTAATAGTAAACGCTCTCAGTGAATTTATAAACATTGAAAAAATTTGTCAAGTGACTCAATACTTTCATTTGAAAGGTTTCAGTCTAACCAATATCAAAGCCGAGCTAGACTCTACTCTGTGCGAGTCCGCTCCTTCGTTTAGAACAGTAAAATATTAAGTGACACAGCCATTTGGTGATAGATATACACAAATATAGCCAAATTAGGTGACCACGCCAAAAATAGTGAAGAAAGTCCATAAAATGGTATTCGAAGACCGTCGACTGAAACTGCGCTCGCTAGCAGACATTTCAAAAAGTGCTGTACATTGCATATTGATCGAAAATTTGGTTATGAGAAAGCTTGCGCATGATTGGTGCCGCGTTTGCTCACAATGGAACATAAGCAACGTCGTGATGATGTTTCAATCAAGTGTTTGGCGATGTTTCGTAGCAATAAAGCCGAGTTTTTGCGTCGATTTAAAGCCATGGACGAAACATGGGTCTATTACTTTGCACCTGAGATGAAGGAACTGTCAAAAAATTGACTGAGAGGTTAGAATCGGCACCAAATAAGGCGAAGACAGTTCCATGTGCTGGCAAGGTCATGGCGTCTTTTTTTGCTAGATGGTTCTTACTATAAACAGTGTATAAACAGAGCTCGACGGTTCTTACTATAAACAGTGCATATGTGTAGAAGCTATTGAACAGCGGTGTAAATGGTGTATCGAGCTAAAAGGAGACTATGTTGAGAAATTAAGATATTTTTCCCTAATTTTTTGTGTTTTATTTGTTAGCTCGGAATTTAGAAATTTAATTATAGTAGAAACTTTTGTAAAAATTACCACTAAACCCAAAAAAAAAAATTACGCGAAAATTAAAATGTAAAGTTTTTAAATTTTCGGCAGCGTTCATAAATAGCTCATTCCGGAAAAATACTTGAAACTTCAATAATTTCTATAAAAAAAAAACCACAAATATTTTCTATAAAAAATTGTTTAAATTAATATTATTTAAAATTTAAATAAATCTGCTTTTTATAAATATTAAAATATTGAATCATTTATATGAGTAACATCTGAGTTATGTCATAAATTAAATAGAATAAAAATAAAAACTAATTTGAGAGATAAAACGAATAAATATACTTGAAGAAAAAATAGTTTAATGAAAATCAGAAAAGGTTACTTTCCTTAGGTTATATTACTTAACAGAAAGTCGAAAAGGTAAATTTTATCTGTTGGGCAGGTAAACAATTCTGTAGAATTTATGATTATGTTCTTTAATTGAATTGGGTAATTTAAAGAATATATTATTTATTAAAAGCTTTAAATAAAATTTGTTAGGCCTTCTTACCATACATACCATATTTATAGATAATGTTCACCATATTTTCCTTCTTGATAATCAAATTATATGGTTTTCTATTGTTCATATATTCAACATTATGTTTTTGTCCTTGTGGGTAGTTTCAAATTTTATCTAATCAATAATTTCAATTTTATAACCTTAAGATTGTATATCTACTAAGCAAATTTAATCAAATTTTGCCAAGTATACATACATACACATATATGTGCATGCTTATTAGTTCTAAATGGAAAACCAGATTTTCAGAATTCCTTACTATCGACTCATTAAATGTCAGTAAGAAAATTTAGTGCTTACATATATAATATTCAGAAAAAACTAATAAATAAATCATAAAATAAAATTTTTTGCAAGAATGAATTATCTGTAAGAGTATAAAAAAACATACCCAAAACTATTATCTACTGAGTACAGTCTCGTTTAAGTGCTGACAGCTACACTTTATATATACTAAGACTATCCACTATTAATATTAAACTAAACAAGAATTTATTTCCAATATTTTGAAAAACGGACAAGGACATAGACAGGACATAAATTCTTGATAAAAAAAAGACTAAAATTAAAAAAGTGTTCTTAGAAAAATCTTATTAAAATCCAAAAGAAAATTAATAGTCAATAATAAAATAATATAATTTCTTTGGATAAATTTTTTTTATGTACTTCAAGTTTGTAAAATAGATTTTTTGAAAGGTATTTTTTATAAAAAAAAAATCATTTATTGTAGATAATTCTATAAATTTTTCTAAATGATAGAATAATAATATTTTTAATTTTAATTTGTACGAGCTCTATTAACTGAAAAAGGTAGATAATTTGTTGTATAGATTTTAATGTAGATTTTATATTTATTCTACTATCCCCAAATATGAAAAACATTACTCCTCTTTAAAGTCAATTTAATATAAGACGTAGATAAATGAACTACCGCATGACGATATAATGATGCCATAATTTAGTCTTGACTACTTGAGAAAGCATTACTTTTTTATGAACAAATAAAACAAGAAAAGATTTATTGATTTTCTACATTCAAATAATAAAAGTAAGGAAAAAAAGGAATCTAAAAATCATTTTCTATAAAATTGTGTTAAACAAGTTTATTCGCTTAACAGAAAGATTTTTCGGGAACAAGAATATTTACGATAAAAATAAAAGGAAACGAATGAAGCCTTTACAGCATTTTAGGAAAATTGCAAATTTCCAATGGGAATACCGCAAAACGCAATAAATCTTTCAAGAATTTTACCCATTTTAAAATATATTCTTTATGGTTCAGATGAGAACAGTCACAAATCTATTCAGGTTTATCTATTTTAAATATTTAATTTCTGTGTTAAAAAGTATGATTAATGAATTGATTTGGAAATTCTTAGCTTTTCTGTATAAAACTTTGAATTTTTATATTGTAAATAATTGAAAGTATAATATTACAAATATAACTTATTATAGCTTAATTAATAATTAAATTTACATACCAGGTGTATAACATACAACGGAGCATATTTTTTGTTAGATACAGTAACATTAGACGTCTACAACAAAAAGAGACTGTGATATGCTCAGCTTTCGGTTTCGTCAATTTAGCCAACGAAATCAACACGGTTGAACCTACATATTCTCATCTAGTTTTACCAAATTCAACTTTTAGTTCTCACCCAGCCTAGAGATCCCTTCTCTTCATTGACAATTACTTTAATCGAACATCTCTCAGGTTAATTCCAACTTTAAGGAAACTAGCTTCTAGCCAACTCTACGACACTCTTCTTTCGAAGAGAAGACAGCGAACTCTATAATATACTTCTTTCGGATCCCTCTTTTGTATTTTCGACTGAATCAACCACATCCACTAGCAATAAGCTCTATGCTAACAGTCAGTAATCAGCTATATAAATTTGTACTATCATATGCAATGGAATAACTACTTGTATCCCTCATCAGCAGCCCGAAGACGGTATCTGTAGTTTGGATACTCACCACATGCACCACATTTCAACCTTACTTTGGTCAGGGATGGTGTGACCAACCACCGTCGGGCACCCGACCTCCGGGGAACCACTTTTTATTTTAAGAGTACGTTATAGATACAGTTAGGAACCTTCTAAATTCCTGGCATTGTTACGTTAGTTCAGGTACGCGGGCTTCCTAAACTCGAAGGCACTATCCTATTGATATCTCTCACGCCAAAGTACCCCCTTACCGGTGGTGGGAACACGTTAAATGCCTTTTTTCAGTGACGTAAACCATTTTTGGATGGCCGAGAAGTTGTGAAAGATGAATCTCATCTAGGAAGATCTTCAACATCGAAAACTGTTGAAAATGCGGAATTAGTGAGAGCTCTTGTGAGAAAGAAGCTTTTGTGAGATCCAAAAAAAATAAGCTTTTGTGAGGTCCGACCGTCCATAAACATTTAAACTGATGAGTAGTGAATTAAATTTGAATCATTTTTATTCTTCATTAGATTTGAGTCCAGAATTAGAGTATGCGAAAAGTGTGTGGAAAAATGTGGCCTTGACATTGCTGTCAGAATCTAAATGACCCAGATTTCTTCGGTCGTATGCGATTACCAGTTCCCCAAGATAAAAAAATCACTTGAAAGGACGTCATCCTGGTACTATCGATAACATTGAAAGGATAACTATTTTGGAAAGGATAAAAGGATAATGTCATTATGGTCAGCTGGTATATAAATTAATTATTAATCCAACATAAAAATTAAATAATTTAAAACCAATATTATTAATTAATCTATTCTTAATTAATTATTATTGTATACTATATTCATTTTAGTGCGATACGAAATTAGTTTCTTCAATATTAAATAATTAACTTTTATTGACTATATATTATTATTTTGAAATTATAATAGTTTTATCAGTTTCTATAAAAGCTGTAATTAAAAGTTTATACATTATCTAAAGGAGATTGGATTAAATGTTAATATGCTTAGAGGAATGTGTTGCTCGAAATAAATAGCTTCAATGTTTCTGATGCTTTTTTCAGTACAAAAATAAAAGAAACGAAACTCTTTAAGTATGTTAAAATACAGTTTTTGAATTTCGGCTTTATTTTATCCTTGATGATATTTTCAAATTCAGGTAAGAAATGTATAAATCATTAAAATATCTTAAAATACATAGATGTCATAAAAACAGAATACACAATAAATAAAATATAGCCTTTTGATCAACTGATATGTACACATATAACTTGGCTTATGTAAAATATTACTTGTTCCATTTTATGATTATTTCAGCTAATACAGATTACGAGTAATACTGTCAAGAGATAGAAGAATGAATACTTAATGTGATTGCCTTTTATCTATTAATATTTTAAAGTATTCTTCTATGAAAGTTGCGCAATATTGTACAATATATGTATACTCATAGTACTTTCCTATTTCAATATGTAATCACAATTCATCTTTCAGATTTACATAAGAATTTTATGAAAAAGAAAATATTTCATTTCGATTTTTATAATATCCTTCCAAATAATGATATGGTTTATTTTCATTCATTTAATGACATATGTTTAAAAAAGAAATTGGATTAAACATTTTATAATATTTGCTCATACATTAATATTTTATGTAAAAAATTAAGTACATCTAAATGTTAAATAACCCAACAAATATAATTTCGTACTTTATATAATCTATTAACTCATAGTTAAGTAAAAATACTTATAATAATAGTTTTTTTTATGTATTATATCATTTTTGTATTATTATAAAAATATATACAAAAAGTTATGTAATTTTACTTTGATGACATTAAGCTATTATGATAAAATATTGAAGATGAAATAAAATCAATAAATCTCATTGGAAATCGAGATAATCTTTAAATAGAATATTGAAAATAATTTGGTTTTTATATTTAGTTTTAGTTTTATTAATATTTTTTCCCAAATAGGACAACAGTTGGAATTAATAATTCAGTATAGATATTTTCTGTTGCTATTATTTTCTACTTTCATAGTATGCTAAAAAAATTGTGTAATGAAAGATTATTTATTTATAGTTTGGAAATTACAGCCTTGTAACAAGCAGATTATTTTTAAAAAGTATATAATAGGACACGAATACATGTTTAAAAAAAACCAATCGATGTTACCTCAAGAAATGGATGACTTATTTCATCAAAGTTTTAAAAAATCGCGAGGCTATTGCCGTTTCAAACGTCGATGGATGTATGATGGAAGGGTAGAACTGATTTTTGCTAAAGGATTAGAATGGTAAATGGAATTTTCTATAACAGGAGATGAACAGTTCACGAATAAATGGAACATTTAGATTATGATGGATAACAGTGTTTCGTACATAAAATGGGGCATCCACAATTTTTCGAAGGATTCGGGATTGTAGGATTTAGATTGGTATGGAATTGGAATCCTTGGTTGATATGTCCATGTTGGTTTTGATACCGTATTGTATACTAATAGTTTTTTATTATCAGTTTTGACGTACTGTCTAGATGTCCCAGTAATTGTTTGTATCGTGCCTTAAGTTCACTTCTTTTAGTGTTCGTGTGAGGGTTCTAGGTCAACCGTTTGTCAAATATAAGTCCAAGGTAATGCACCCCCATTTTTTGTAGAATATTACTGCTGTTTATGGATATATCAGAAAATCCGTTCTCGGCATAGTGTGAAAGTAAAATGA
This sequence comes from Atherix ibis, assembly GCA_958298945.1. Taxonomy (NCBI): domain Eukaryota; kingdom Metazoa; phylum Arthropoda; class Insecta; order Diptera; family Athericidae; genus Atherix; species Atherix ibis. The sequence goes on along the minus strand of OY282609.1, from coordinate 11,038,395 downwards.
GCATATTTTTGCACATGTACCGCCACTCTCTACCTTTTTAACCAGGTGTGTAAGGAGTGAATGTGGTTCTGTAGAATATTGATGACTTTGGAAGGATCTTTGTGATGTGTAAGGATGGCTGTATCGATAGCATATGTTACAGTAAGGATATCACTGTGACAAAGAAAATTATCGGTGTAAATATTGTAAAGGAATGGATGTAGGATACTTCCCTGACGGACACCGACGAAGATAGGATAAATGTCAGAATACTCACTATTTTCAGCTACCTGAAAATATTAGTCTAACAAATAGAACATTTATTAAGTTTAAAATATGCAATTTTATATTATGGATCGATTAAATACCTAACTATGGTGATTTTTCGAATAACAAAAGGATTAAAAATTACCTCAAAAGAATTGAGCCCATTAAGAAGTCTCCTAGCAAACATTTAAATAATATTATATTTCATGCATTGTGGCGAATCCAAGTATTATTTTGCCTAAATTTGAATTTTAAATGTATTTTATTTAACTGTACTTTTCAAAGCGCAAATTGGTTAACCGTTCAGTAAATTTATATGAACATTCAAATAGGGATTGTTTGGTAATAGAGTGATAAGTTTCAGTAGTGTGAAAACTTTGAATAAGACTCAGACGTATTTATTGATCACGTATGTTTGCAAATAATTTGATACAAATCCGTATAAGTCGATTTTCCTTTTTGATGGTATTCCCTTAATTAAAGCTATAAAGTCATATTAACCATAGTTGTATACATTTATATGTTTATACACATGCAACTAAATATAAATACATATTTATGTATGGTAGTTATTTCCAATTATTAATATGATTATTATCAATTTTGATCCGAACAATCAAGTATGAATAACTTCCTTTTATGAAAAGCAAGCTTCACATACTAGCCAAGTTTGGCTGTTATTGTTTTCGGTCCATTGGCCAAAGGCATTTACTAAGATGAAATATATGATTTTCGTACAATATTGGTTTTTCTATAGATTTATCCACGTTTAGTGTCTGAAAACTTGGTATTTGTACTTATTTATCTAACCGTAAGCACAATCCAACAATGACATAGCACTAACGCACTAGCTATATATAAATACGAGTGTACACATATGTTTGACTCCTATTCTTCCAAGTTGGTAAAAGTGAATTAAAGTTAAACTTCTTATTCCCTTGAAACTACACAAAAGAACAAGTATATGTGTATGTCCGTATTTATGAGTGGTAAAATTTCTTCTACTTTTACTTTCGATATTAAACAAATACATAAACAATAGGATATGAGTACATATGAAGACATGTATTTAAGTTCGCATGTGAAGGTGATCTTTTGTAATTTTTATGCATATAGTTTTCTTTATTAGATTCTTGAAGTTAGTATTTCTGTTTGTACAAAACTTTATTTGGAATTAAGAAAGAAATTTTACCAAAGAAAAATATTTCCTATGTCAAAAGCAGAAAATCAAGAGTGGGACATAAAGCGTATTGGAAAAAAATCTCTTTTTTTCTGCTTAACTAGAACTTAATGAATCTATCTTTAATGCATTAGGAATTTTCTTTAGTATTTCTCAATTTTAGTAAATTACATACAAAATCCATTAGCACTCAGTATTGATAGAAGAGGTAACGATAAATTTATGTTGCTTGGTGAATCGCATTTAAGAAATATTCTCATTCTGAAAATATTCTTTTATACATCCATACATATGTACATATATACATATCTATAGAGTTCAATTAATAAAGGACTAATCCAAAGATTACTAATAATTTTCAACTTCTTTAAAACAGAAAAATCTTTTTTTTCAGCTTTCAAAATATCTGTCAAAAAACATATATTCATAATTTTTTGTACAGCTGTCAAATATAAATTAGTACAATTTTAGTTAAAGAAGTCAGTGTGCAGTATACATTTTTTCTAAAATCAAATATATTTTTCGAATTTGGGGTGCAGAAAACCCTTATGTGATTAACGAAAAACCAAAGCACCCTAAAAAAGTTACTGTTTAAAAGATTCTGCTTTAATATCAACAAGACGTCACTAGAAAAATTCCGTAATCGAATAATCTCACGAAACGCTGATGTGCATTGACCGTCAAGATCTTGCGATTTGACACTCTCAGACTTTTTTCTTTGGGATTATTTGAATGGAAAAGTAAATGAAAATTATTTAAGAACAATTCAAGACCTAAAGAACAACATTGGTCAAGAAATTCGGACCATTTATTCACTTCTATTAGGAAACAGTCATCGAAAATTTCGACGTCCGGATGATCGCCTGCAAACTAAGTCATCATATGATTGATATTGTTAATTATTCACAATTGCTGTAAATTCATTTTCAACGAAATGTATGTTTTCTTCAAGTTCAAAATAACCAACAGATGACCTACTCTTTATTAATAACTAAATTTATTTGTAAAAAAGCACAGAAATAAAAATAATTTGTCTTTCAATAATAGAAAAAAACTTATGCTATAGTAGTAAAAATATATATGCAAAACTGTAAAGAGAAGAATTTTTTGCATTTTATAAGTTCAGATATTTTAAAAACAAAAATTTTCTTATATAATTTGTTTAAATAAAATTTCGATGTATATATGTTCGAAAGCAGAATTTAAGTATTTTTTTATATTCTTAATAAATTTTGCAATAAATAAATATTCCACAATTTAACAGCATAAATAGAACAATTCCATCTTATTTTCCATCGAACAGAAAGATGGTTTTTAGGCTTAATTATATTGAAACAATAATAAATATAAAAATGTTTAGTCGTCATTAACAGTGCTGCTCAATAACAGCAAATAGTTAACACTAAAACTTATAACACTTTAAACTAGTACTGACACTTTGGAAACTTTACATATTCACACAAATTGGCAACGAAATTTTGTATGTAAAACGTACGGGTTGAAACAAGTACTCTTGAAAACAAAGTAATTTCAATGGGGGTAGTGGTTTTCCTGTAATTATAGAGAACTCTGTTGTACCATATTACAACCGACAAAATTGTTGAGTTTAGAACTTGAAGCATTAAACACAGAACAAACCCGAATAAATATATGTCAATGTGGGAAAAAGTACGGTTAAGTTTATAAACAAAAAAAAGGACGCACATTAACTGGAACACGATTCAGATTGTGATTTTTATTGTTTCATATATAAATGGAAATATGTTCTTAACAGAATTCCATTTTGTAACATCACATGTACCAGCGCATATATGAATATAATAAAAACTAACATAAAGTTGAATTTCCAAATTCATATTATACGCATTTCAAATTGGTTCAGTAATTTTATTTTTTTTTCGCTCTAAAATTAAATTACATCATAAAATTAAGACGTAACAATTCTTCGACATAAAACTAACTTTATAAGTAGCCTTCATCTTAAAATTTTCAATATGTCAGATCTTAAAAAAATAATTTGCAAAGGCATTTTACGTTATGAAAATTGAAAAACATTTTGATGTAAAATTTCTATAATAATTAGTTTAATTAGCAAATTCAAATCATAGCGAATACTTCGTTATGTAAACGAGGCTGCTAACAGAGTTTTTTTTAATAAAAAAAAAACGATCGTTGTTTCCTTGATTGTGAAATAAGGTCATCGATTCCTTTTATTTGAGTCAAGTTCATTTACTACCTGTATTTAAGTTATTGATAATCGGATTGGTTACAGGACTATAGAAGAATTTCCGCTTTGACCTGTAGATCGCGACCTTAAGAGTGAACTTTTGTGTTTTTGATACGCTACGAAAAGTCGGACAACTAAATTTGAAGCAATAATGTGATATTAAATTTTGCCTGAAGCTTGGTGAATCCACCAGTTTGACCTACAAAAAATTGCAACAAGCTTATGGGAAATATTTCTTATCAAGAACACAAGTTTTTCGGTGGCATTAAGGATATTTGGAGTGCCAAAGAAGCAGTGGAAGATGAACCTCGCTAATGGGAAACCTTCAACTTTGAAGACTAGCAAATGTCAATGGAGTTAGCGCTTCTGTAAGGTCAGACCATTGACGCTGATGAGAAAGTCCTTGAAAGACGTTCAAATTAGATATACCAATGCCATCTTCCACGTGTCCGCCTCCATAAACGAGAGTTTGTTGGACTAGGTAATTCCTGAGATTTTTTGTTTTTTTTTGGTTAAAAAATGCTTGAAAGAATATCATCTTGGTACTTTTGATAACATCCAAAGGAGTATAACCGAGGAGCCGAAGGTTATTCCTGTTGAAGCCTTTCAGAACCGCTACAAAGAGTGGAAACAACACCTCCACCAATATATAGCTATCCAAACGAACTACTTTTGGGATGATAATATTTATGTATAAAAATAAAATAAAATTGTTGCAAGAAAAAATAAATCTCATTACTTTTTGAATTCCTCTTTTCGTATATGACTTTTTGTGCATAAATTCTTACACATAAATAATGGTTTATATTAAGAAATTCCAAATAATAAGAAGAATTATTTGAAATATTTATAAAATGGTCAAAATTAATAAAACTTACAATTATGTAAGAGTTTATTTCGTGAATATTCTTACATAAATTTAAGGATTATCAATGTTTTGGAAAAACAATAAGTATTTGAAAATTTTCCATGGAAAATATATAATATTCTTTTTTTTTAGAAAATTGTATTATACCGCAACCCTTTTTTTTAAAAAAAAAAAATAACAAATATTTTATATCTCATAACAAAACGATCATTAATCAATTTTAGTGGATGAAAGAAATTTGATCTCTGCTACTTTCAAACATTTATTCTAAAGTCACGATGTAAAATCGAAGCTAAAGAAAAATAAAAGTCATAAAAATCACATTTAAACTCATCCAATTGTATTTAAATTGCCTACTCATATCAAATACAAAATTTGCATTACATGTCAAAATTACTAACGATTTCATTACTTCTATATTGGAACTATTTCATACCGAAACGCTATATTAAAATCGTAAAATACAAGTGCAACGAACCGGCTAGTCTGCTCTACCTTTTATAGAAATGTTCAGGACTCGATTACTTGAAAGATTAAAGAAAAAAATTAGCTCTCTCTCATATCATATTCAGAATGACGAGGCTATTAAACCTTATGATTATCGGGTGTTATTGTATAACGATAATCGTCCAAATAAAAGCAACAATAAAATTTTATTACAGATGTTTTACAAATTTCTAAAAATAAAACATGGAAAATCTGTAATATGCGTACTAAACAATTTAATTTTTTTTATTATATTCAAGAAAAAAATCATGAAATTGTTTATTATTCATTTAGGACTGTTTTAGAGCTTTAAGTTAAGGACATATCTATAATAACTTGTTTACACTTTTGTACAGACAGGACAGATATCAAATATGCTCATATTTATTTATGCCACCCATTTATATTACGAGAAATTGTAATTTTCGCCATTTGCTTTCAATTTGTAAATGTCGGATCACAAAGGAAATTGACCTAATTCCAGGAAAGGTCAGCTAGATTACGGAAATCTAAAGGAAAATGTACAATATTTCTTACTGTTTTCCGTCTTCCGATATTAAAAAATCCAATTTCGATGGATGCTCTCTGAAGTATAAAAGGTTCAGTTTTTTATTCTTGATTTTTATCAGTAGCAGTTTCCTTTGGAACAAATCAATTCACTTTAAGGAGGAACAAATGTTTATAGTTTGGTGGTATGGAAAAACGATAATGGATTTTATAAATCTATAAAAATAATAAATATAATTATTTGCTTAGAAATTTTTCAATAAACATTTTTAGAAAATGAATCGATTGAAATAATTATGTACATACGAGTACATAAAAATTTACTTGTTTTAGTCGATTTGTAAACGAAATTTCTATTTATCTTGTTTTATTTCGTATTGTATATTATAATTACTATTTTTGATATTTAATATAGAATAGAGAATTATTAAAGACATTTTATGTATCGGGTTAATTAAGTAAATATTGAAGTTTTTCTTATGAAACATTAGTTATTACAACAAATAAATTAAATAAAGTGACAGCATCAAAAAGCATATTTATTTAAGATATTTGTCTTTATATCCTGTACTAAAGTAGAGCACAAAAAATATAACTACATGAATGAAGGCAAAAAGTATGTCACTTTTTATATGAGAGCAACACAACAATGAATATATTATATATATATATTTTTTTTGGAAATACACAATAGTCTACAAGTGAATTTGGGATGATTCGGGTCATTAAGTTTTTTTCTATTTTCCATTCGAATAAATTTTTACTTTTATACTTTTGTGTTATATAGAAAAATATCAAGCTTAAGTATGCCATAGAATTCCAAGCAATAATACATTTATTTCGTACGAAGGGATGATATTGTACAAATAAAGGATATGTTAATGTAAACATGTTGCAAGACACATTTGAATATGTGTATATACAAATAAATGAAATTTTATTTTATATCAAATTATCTAAATAAAATGAAATATCTAAATAAAATGGATATGGTGATATTAAGATTTTAGATAGTAACACAATTCCGACAACAACGACAAATAATATGTTTTTTTGTTATTTTCTGAATTAATATCGATTCCACACTTCTTGAAAAATTTCTGCATTATTCCCAATTCGTATCTGAGCAAATTTTAACATAATCCTGGACTTTGCATGGGAGTTGTCCACGTTGTAAAGAGTCCCACAGTTAATCAGTGGAGGAATGAATATGGTACATAGTAAAGGTACCTAAACAGAGTACTATGGAACACCCATCTATGGTGACAATTTCGCTGACATTTTACTATAAAATTTTGTGTTTAAATGTGTGTCGTCAATTAGAAATCAGGTTAAATTTGCTTATGGATGCTAGATTGAATAAATTTTTGCGTATCGTAAAAACAAATGCAGATGTTTTTCAAAAGATCGACCCAATTTCTGGCAGAAAAAGAATGGATATAGTTACAGTCATGGATGAGGATGGCAAACCTATCTCCATAAATCCGGAAGCTACTCCAGATGCGAAAGGAGCACTGCACTCTGGATTGCACAGCTACATTACCGAAGGACTAAACCTCATCGAATGCGCGTGTCTTAAATCGGATGAAATTTGCATTCAAACTTTTTTTTAGGAAGACAGATTCTTAATGCGATTTTTATTCTGTTTATTCGAAAATTTTTTACAATTCAATAATTTTGATTCTGTAAATTAATTCAAAATAACCGAAAAAAATTTAGTATATATGTGTATGCTTCGGAAAGTAAAGTTAAATAAAACACATTTAAAATGCAGATTTCGATTAAAATTTTGTTTTATTATATTAATTGAATCTTGGCTGTAAATGGAATATAACATCATTTAAATAGTGATTATGAGCTTTCTTGCAGGACTCAATCCTTATGCGGTAATTTTTATGACTTGATCGGACATATCGCGTTGTATTATTAGCCCTACAAGAAAATGGTTTGTCGACATCAAATCGCACGATTTTGGTGGCTAATTGACATCACCTAATATCGTAATTACGCATTCTGAGAATTGTTTGCACTAAAAAAAAAAAACAAAATTCGTCGTGTTGTGCGGCTTATGCTACTGTATTGTTGTAACCACATATGGCCCAGATAGTACTCAGAATTCACAGTAATGATATCTCATTTTTTATTTTCAAAGATAAATTTTTAGACTAAAATATTAACCAGACTATTACTTTTCGAAGATAATTGTGGGTTTTCAGAGCCCCATATACCGCAATTTTTCTTATTAACGTATCCACTGAGCGAGAAAAATTTAAGAATTATGACAGCTATATCCTCCTCTTAAAGAACGAAGCCTTACAATATCAGAATCATCTTTTCTTGTAGGAATTTTTCATAATTATTACGTATTTTTTTATCTTAGAAATGGCAAACCTTAACTTAAATAAATAATATTTTAAATAATACATATATTTAACAACTATCAAATGGCAGAACTTTGCCATTTGATAGTTGTTAAATATATGTATATTTATTTACTAAGAAATGGATAATTTGTTATCATACATTTGTCATGTTTTTATTTTTCAATCGTCCGACCCTCAACATAAATGAAAAGGACTGTGCCAAAAAATCAATTCCTCAACATGGACAAATATTTTTCCACCATTTATTCTCATTGAATTTTACTGAAGTAAACTAATTATATTGAGACGGTAACTATGCAAATAAAGAACAAAATTATCCTCTTGATGATAGAAAGTTCAATAGTATGTTGTTTATAAATAACATACCATATTAGAATTTGCACAAAACTGTATATTTCGTTTTGAAAAAGTTATTAAATTATGTATTTGATTATGTATTCTGTCCTTGTTTATTTATTCTATCCTTGATTATTTATTCTATTCAGTAAAAAAAAATCATATCTTAAATTAAGTTTAGTATAATAAGAATAAAGAAGAAAAAACCAGAATATTTTTGCAAAAATTTTAAATTATAAATTTTGATTCGAAAATTACATAAATATGGATGGAAACTTATTCAAATCAACAACATTATTTCAAAGGAGAAAATAATCCACTTTTTACAGAATATAAAAAATTCATTAACAAAATGTTACCTTATTTTCTGAAGTTGTTCTCTTCAAAATTAAAAGCAATTTTATATAAGGTCAACAATAGAAATGATAACATTTAGAAATTCAATTTATTTCAAAATGGCTGTTACTATTTTCACCTTAAATTTTAGTCATCACAATTCGTTTATTTCCCTTTTTTCTTTTCTTTTTTCCTTTTCTTTTCTTTTCTTTCTGTTATCTTGTTATTATTTTTAGTATAATATTAAAGGTGAATTTACATTGAGCATAGTTAATATTACGAGTATCTCTTTTTTGTGTAAGTTTTTTTTCCCTCATAAGGACGAAGGTAGACAATTCAATTACAAACTCTATAAAATTTGTATTTCTCTTCTGTATAGAAGTCTTACTTTTCTTAAATTCACTTCATTGGGATTTATTTGGAATTTTCATTTTTTGATTTCCTTATTTGATTTTTTTTACTACCTTTTCCCATATTATTGCTATTATTATAACTGTTTTATACAATATATGTACACGCGCATCCACATACTCAATCATACATTTTGCATAAGCTTGTTTCTTGAATTTTCGGGTGGAATATGTACACATATCTGTTATAAGTATAAATGCATATGAAATATGTACGTACGCACATACATAGAAAGAGACACTTTTGCATTTGGATTAGAACTAAAAACTTGAAGCCAAGGACCTAGTAGATGACAGACGAAAAGCTAAAGGCAACTTTCTCGTAAAGAGGAATAATGACGAAAATTTACTTTATTCTTGAATTTATCCATATAAGAGTAAATATGAAAAAATAATACTTTTGCAAATATTATATTAGTATATGTAGATATACATGAACACAAACATCAACAAATACTCGTATATACCGAAACAAACGTTGTTCATACGAATAATATAATGTAGAAGATTTGATTTTTTCGTCTTATACAATGCTATAATATCTCCACCCCCGTCTGACACATTTTAATGTCATAAACCAGATCCGTTGGGACAATTTTATGACATACAAATAGAAGGATGCGCAACAAATGTAGAGAGTCGGGGCAGACCCATACCATGCATTAGGTATTCTCTCTACATTGTTATCCTTTTGCTATATAATCGAGCTACTGTTAAACCAAAAATCAAGACAACAAGGATAGTTAGAATACGAATTTTTATATGCATAGATAATTGTTTGTATTGTTAATATGTTTGCAACTTTTTAGTATTATTGTTTGATTTTTTGTTAAAAATACTTTGTTGTTTCCTTGACTGCTTTAATTAAATTTTAGGTTTATTATACAATATAAAAATTTGCATATTATAACAATATATTTATATATGAATACATATTTTAATGTTAATGAAAAAAAGTTATTATTATAATGTTCACGTGAATATTTTCTAAAACATATGTATCTACATATGTATGTAGAGATATTATTTTTGGGCTCATTAATTTTATATAAAAAGTTTTTGTTCTTTTATAATTAGAACGAAAATATGCAAAAAAAATTATAATTGAATTTATATAAAAAAATTTCTTTTGCTATTGATTAGTATTATTGTACTTTATAAATTGATAATTGTTGAAAATAATGCAATAAATAATATATTTGAGTACAGGATTATCCATTTCATAGTTTGGAAAGTATAGCCCTATAATCCCATCGCTGTTAAAGATATGTATTATTCCAGATAGCAAAATTTAATTTAATATAAGGGGTGATTTTTTAAGTGTTTGGTTTTCAAATTTCCAAAAAAAAAACAGAAAAATTGAAATTTTTATTTCAATCGATAAATTAATGCTCGCCATTTACTTTTTAAAGATTATTTCATGTAAATGTTGGCCACGAGTACGTTTTAAGTGATCCATGCGAGAGGTCAAATTTTGAACCACTTTTTCGAGCATCTCGGCTGGTATTTCACTAATAACATGTGTAATGTTGTCTTCCAAGGCTGCAAGTGACGCTTGTTTATTGTAATAGACGACTGACTTCACGAAGCCCCATAAAAAATAGTCTGGAGGCGTCAAATGGTACGATCTAGGTGGCCAACTCACCGGTCCGAAACGAGAGATAAATTGTTCACCGCACTCATCTCTCAATATGTCCATTGTTTCACGTGCTGTGTGACATATTGCGTCATCTTGTTTAAACCACATGTGGTTGGTTATCAGACCAAATGCAACAACTTTGCTTATTCACTTATCCATTTAACCAGAAATAAACTTCGTCGCTAAACGAAATTTTTCGGTAAAAAAATGGATTTTTCCAAATTGTTTTTAAGGCGCACTCGACGCTTTGGCAGGTCGTTCGGCTTCAGTTATTGCACGATCGTCGGCTTCAGTTCCTCAGACCAAGATCCTTGTGTAAAATCTTCTACATAGTCGATAACACAATCCCAATTGCTGTGAACGGCGAAATATGGACGAATCGAGGACAGCAACATTTTCCTCTGTACGCTTTCTACGCATTTGATGTCTAATAACATAGCGTAAAATTGCTATGAAATTTTGGTGGTTTGATGTCTAATAGCGTAAAATTGCTATAAAATTTTGTCACTATGACTTGAAGTAGCATAAAATGGTTGAAGTGCGCAAAACATATTTTTCACAGAGCACGAATTTGGATAATAAAATTCAATAATTTATAAGCTTTGTTCGAGTGTAATTTCTTTTCATAATGAAATAGCAATGCTTATTGAGCACTTTTGAGTTTAACACAAGTCACGTGTCACGCATAATTTGTCAAAAATAAAAATATGGAAAACCAAATAGCACAAAGTATCACGTTAGATATGGATAATTTATTCAGCAAACAAAGCTTTAAAAAACTGTCTGCAAAATTGATGAAGCCGCAGGAGCCAAGTTGCATGTTTAAGTGGAGATTATTTTCTTCAGCAAAATTGCCGTGTAACTATGGATAAGCCATTGTATCCGCGAAGAGCGACTTTATCGTATGATCTTAATTTAAAGGTGACACTTTTTTGTGAGATCTAAATTTTTGACCTAAATTCAAAACTTTTAACTTGACCATATGTGATTTTGACAAGATGCCGCCAGAAACTACAAGACACGCAAAATTTTGCATTTACTGACAAAAAATAAAGCTAAATTTTGTCGTTTTGTTTTTATTTTTTGACAGATGTTGTTTTTTATATATAAAAAAAATCACATCAATTACAGCCCGAAATGTGCATAAAAGTCATCAAAACCTCAAATGGATCGAATCCTGAAAGAAGTTTTTTAGCGGAAATTTGAATGATGTTATATTTAAAGTTTTATGCTATGGTTTTGGCAATAAAATAAAATAAATGTTTTATCAAAATTTGAATTTCATAAAAATAAAGGGGGGTTTATGTAGCTTTACTTTTTAAAGTATGAATTGGATAACCCTTGATTTTGGTGTGCTTTATAAAAATGATGACGGCCAGAACGTAAGAGTCAATGAGAAGAGTACTTTATATCCATAATTACTGACTTTTACGTTCCCCAATTTAATGCTGTTAATGTTTTGTGGTTTTAACAAAACAGCCCAACATACCATCCAGCGCCCGCCACAATCAAATTATTGAGGGGAAATTCGATGAGCGCATAATTTCGCTTGATTTAACACCTTCAGATAATTTTCCAAGATCGCTAGTTTATGCCGATAAACAAAATACGATGACAACTTGGAAACCAATATTCGCCGCGTTATTGCCAACATATGGCCCCAACTGCTCAAAAATGTGGGCGAAAATTGTACTTCTAGATTGTTTGAAATCATATTTAACATTAGCGTTTTTCTTCCCAATAAAGTCAATATATCTCTAAAAAAAAACAACCTAAATTTTTAAAATTTAACTTATAAAAATCATAGCCAGTGTAACATATCAAAATATTGTAAATAAAGTACTTTCTCTTTATGATCAAAATAAGATATTAAAAAAAAACACCTTCTACTTATGAGTGTAATAAAAAAAATCTATTTTTAGGGGTTATTTGTGAACCTTCTAGACTATTAGCTATATTAATTGTTTATTTTTGAATATTTACCGATAAAGTATATGTAAATTTTCATTTAGTTAATTGAATGAATATTATTTGTATTTGTATTCTTTATCTTATATCGTTTCAAGTATGGAAAATTAATTTACTTAATGGTATGAAAGAAGATAAATTTATATAGACAACTAAACATGGATTATATAATGTTTATCCTGTAAATATAAATATTCCTATACTGATAAAAATATACGAGGATTAACAATATTCTTAATAAAATTATTATATTTGATATTATGATGTTTAATTAAAGAATATTTACTATTTACTATTTAGAATATTTTTGAGATAAACTTATCTTTTTAATGTGTATTCTGATAATTGTAAGAGTAGACTTTCTTCTATGTTTACAATTATCAGATTACGTTTTTTAGAAACAAAAAAGGATAAAATTGAAACTATTTAACGAAATATAATTTGATAGTAAAATTTTGTGTTCACGTCAAAGTGGCTAAAATTTCTTTTCAAAATTTTTGCTACGGAGTACTTGTAGGGTTTTAATTAACCGTGTAACCCTTATTTCAATTTGAATAACACATATTCTTATATCGGTTTAATGGAATAAACTTGTTGAATAGTTAGTTACTCTTCTTTACAAAAACTCGTACTTTTGGCATTTCGCTTTAAAAATTCTTCTCTATAAAATCATATAAAGTGTGCTAATTATTTCGTTTGGAAAATAAATATTATAACCACCATTAACGATTACCAACACCATTTATTTAAGTGTAAATATCATGTATAAAAGTTTTATTTATAAAAAAAAAATGTGTATTTTTTTTGCAATCCAAACTATCAGTTGAAAATATATATAAATATATACTAGTACTTAGTTTATATATCACCTATGAGGGAGAAGATATATCAGAAAAAAATCACCCTTCAACATTGAATATTAAAAATAAAAATAAATAAATAATATGCTTTTAGTGGTCGTAATTGAGATGTTTTAATGAAAATTTTCAAATAATAATATACTCATTTATTCCCATATGGTTGTAATTTCATAAATCATTCATAGCTGAGTATGTTATGTGCAATAATACTGAGGTAATGCATTTCTGAAATCCTTGATCTAAAAATTTTCATTTTTATATGGTAAATATCATTTTTATATTTTGCTATAACAAAAATAATTACTAAAATAAATTTATAATAAATTTAGAATAAAATCCAAAATTATTCATATGGTAAACAGGAATACTTTAACAATTTTATATTTTTCTATAATAAATTTATATAATATATGCTGATACTAATATTTGTAAAAGAACAATTTTTACAAAATATATTTCATAAGTACATATAATATCTTCATTGCAAATATGTTTTCATTAAAATATATTGCGGCTTTAGTCATATAAATTGCGATAATTTTAATTTATTTCAACGTTACCTAATTACCCTAACAATTAGATACATTTGGATGTTATCAGACATAATTGCTTTTTCGTATGTATTCATGCTATTTTTCTCATTAACTAGTGTGTTTTTATGTGTACATTATCCATTTTGTAGTTTTTAAAAGTACAGTACTGTCATTTCGCAGTTGTTCAATATTTATATTATACAAGATAAAATTTGTTTAGATTAATGTTTGTCATTTTATACTATGGATTTTTAATAATGTATCAATGCGTTATAATTGTAAAAACTTTCTATAAATTTTTTTCCAGTTATAAGACTTATTTCTTGTTTGGTGGTTACATAATCCTTTCATGAGGCTATGTAAATCTACAAGTTAAGGTAGAGGAGCCATTGTATTTGTAAAAAGTGACTGTCAAGTATGGATTTTGGTCTAAAGATTTTATTGGTCCATATTTCTTTCAAAATAAAGTACTACCGTCAATTCTATGATAACGGATTTTTTCGGCATTAACTTGTATATTTTAGTCTAGACCATATGTGATTCTAATAAAACAACACCATTAGCTATAAAATACAACAAATTTTAGCTTTATTGACTAAAATAAAATAAAAAAATTTATGCTATTTATATTCCTTGCATGGTTTATTTTCCGAATATTCTCCAAAGCCTTTAGTTTATTTACATTAATAATTTTAAATACAAAAGAAAAAATAACTAGTTAATTACTGAATACATAAAAAAAATCGTATCAGCCTTGAAAGAATATCTTAAAAGTACTATAAACTTTCTTGGAAGACTTTTTTCATAATACAACAAAGAAATTAGAAATGAACCATTAAATCAATATAAATATTTATAATATTATAATATAAATATTTATATTGAGTATAAATTTTTCTATAAAATTTTGAATCTATAAAATAAGTGCTCAAAAATTGCGGACATTTTGTTTATTGCTATTATGGCGCTTATATGCGATATCCATAAGAACAATGGAAATGAAAAATGAAAAACTTTTGATCTTCAGAATATGCAATAAAATCCAGATTTATTCGTCGAATAAAGTATCTTAAACATTTTTTTATGTCGGTCAGAAACGTTTTATAAATCAACGAAATATTTAAAAAAAATAACTTCCATCATTTATTTAGAGCTCATTACCAGAAGTATACAAATTTGCTCACAAGCATTAGGGGGGAAAATCTGAGATTGACATTTTCAACTAAAATTACGAATATTTCCTTAGTGATATCGTTCTCGTATAATTTATAACAAGAAATAAAAATAAAAATTTAAAAAAAAAACAATTCAAATACTAACAAAATGTACGAATAAGAATCCCCATTAAATGGAATAAAAGCTTAGGTTCTCCAACTTATGGAATAACTTCATAATTGAGGTATACTCACTAAATTTCTATTTTTGGCAAGATGGATAAAAAGGCTTATGTCTAATAATAATGTTCCTTTTTTTTCTTCATCTTCTTCTATGCCTTAACAGTTGAAATTTTCATAAACAGATCTAGCAATAGTAATATTTGGTTGTTGTTTTTACTTAAACTAGGAGTGAATATTACTTAATATTAACAAAGTGCTTTCCAACCAAATTACATGATTTTTTTTACTTGTAAAATAACCTCTGAAATGACTGAGTTTTACTAATTGATATAAAACGTAAGGACTTTGTTTACCTAAAGTTCTCTTTCTATTTAGGTATATACAAAAAAAAATTAAATAGATGTTTATATAGGGAGAGATATGTATTTGTTCCATTTCTAGTAAAAATATTTTAATTAATTTTTGCTTGTTCATTTTTAATTCAGTTTGTAATTTTACAAGGTAAAATTTTAATGAAAGCACTTTACCATTAATGGGGTTAAATAATTTTTTTCGAAAATGGTTGTTAATGTACATTTCATTCGAGATGAAAAAAATTCAAAATAAAATACTCTAAAGCTTATTGGGGTCAACAAAAAAAAATACCATTAAAATTAAATTCTTGAAGAAAATTATTTTATTGGATAGTAACGTCTTTTATCAAGATTTGGAATTTAAAAAGTTTGAGTAAAAAATGTATATAAAATAAAAGTTTACTATATTTTTATGATTATTAATTTGAAGTATCAATTTTATAAGCAATAATTATTGATACTTTTCAAATTAAAAATTAAATTCATTCATAGAAATTGTTGTAAAAGTTCAATTAAAAGAAAAGAGAATAAAAGAAGAATCTTTAATTATTCATATAATTTCAAGCATCTAAATAATGATTAAAAATAGAAAAAAATTGGTGAAACTCGAGTAGAAATATATCTTTGGCATTTATAATTCATTTTTAAAAGATTTTTTATAAAAGCTCCCAGAAAAACTAATGAATTTTATATTTATCAAATGACAAAATTATTTAGATTATTCGTTAAAAAAAAAATCCCCTAGCATACAAAATGATCATTTTTCTTTTATTTTCACCTACATTTTTTTTTTACTCATAATTTATATTATTAAAAGAAAATTAATTTTCATTTGATTCGATTCAAGAGAAATATTTAATTTTCATAATATAAGATTATCCATTTTGCATTTTGGAAAGTATAGCCTTATTATTAGGCAATTATTAAATATATAAATTATTAAAGAAAAAATTTGATTAATATGAAACATGTCATTTTAAAAAGTGTATCTATTTAATTACTAAACAATGTAACATATTAAAATTATAAAAATATTCTATAAAAGTGGTGATAATGCAGTAGCCATGTTTCTCGCTTTAAGAAGAGAAATATCTTCAGTGATGAGGTTTATTTCTCATTTGGTGGATACGTTAATAAATAATAAGCTACATATTACGACAAATTGTGCCTTTATTGCGTGAAAAGTTGCCAGGATGCGTATTTTTAAGACTATTATGTCAGTTTGCTTCCCAAAATCGTGCGATTTGACGCCGTTAGATATTTCTTGTAAAGCTATAGGATGTATACATTAAAAAATGGCCAAAATCTATCAAACTGTGTGGCTTGTTTTTAGTTTTTAATCGCTTTTGATTTCTTTAAAAATATAATAGACAAATAATAGCTCAAAATGTGCGAAGAAGTATTTATAAATTTCCTCAAAAAAATCGACTACTCGAAGGCAATAATTTCCTTCTAGACCTCGATATTTTTATGGTAAATCGTTATTTTCAGTAGCCATAATAAAATCTAAGCAATATAATATATGGCATTATTCAAGCAATATAATATAATAATAATTTAATGAAAATCTAAATTTTTAGTATATTTGTAATGGACTTTACTTTTCGAACCGCAAATAGGATAATCCTTTAAATAAAGTAGACATCACTGATAATTTAAAAAAAAATTAAATCGTTAGACACACGATATTTTTCTTTTTATAATATCCGGTACTTATATAAGTAATTTGAATTATTTTTGACGTAAAAGAAAGACTGTTTGTGGTTGTGGCAAAAATGTTCAGTAAATATTGTTTAAGAAAAAAATTCTCTATGATAAAATTTCACAAAAAAAATTAATTCCTGATACATGCATAAAATCAAAATAAAAACACATTAATTAATCCAAATATTACCATTAAATCTCAACTATGTACATGTAATCTATAAACGAGTGTTTGTATTATTTTTTTTTGTTTTTTTTTTGGTGAATAAGATACTTGATTTGAAGCGAATCCATTATTTATTGTTAAGATAAAAAAAAACAGAAATGTTTGTGCTCAAAGTAAAAATCTAAAATGTTAAAATGTTTTACAGAGGCCATGTGTGTAAAAATTTATAGTGATTGCTATAAAATTTCCGTATGGTTGATGTATTTATTATAAAGCCGAAAGATCAATTGTGTAGTATTTTGGGGAAAAAATAAAGATTCTCACCTCAACCAAATCTATTGTATAATAATAAAGTCTTTTGGTTCTTCCACATATTTTTCTTTGCCCATAAACACTGAATTGTATACTTTGCAATTTTCTATAATTAACATTATATTCAAAATAATTGCGCCAATTTCAAGATAATTTCGAATTTCTAATTTCAACAAGAAAAAATCTACATAATTAACTTAAAGAAAATTCCTGCACTTTGATCAATCGAATTTTTTTATTTTTCTAAATAGAATTTCATTTTTTGTTGCCACAAAAGAATTTCGCAGTAACGAGCGTCAACTGATGGTCACCGTTTATTTTCATATGTCAGAAGTTAATAGATTTGATTTCGTGTGAAAATAAATGCTGTGCTTTTAAATTGGAATAATTCTCATTCAGAAGTCCTCTTTATCGACATTGGCACAGTTTGTTCTGTCCATAGAACTAATGTTTAGAGCACATTTGAAAAATCCACAATTCAATGCTACTCTTAAATGCTATTTAGTTCAATTTCATGATCTAAAAATAGCAAATAATTTAGATGCAATAGTCAAAATGTTTGTTGATATGCTTAGAGAGTATAGTGCTCATTGAAATTTCGTAATTTTGTGTACGAAAGGAAGTGCTCAACAAAACAGTCTGTTTTTGTATGGAGAACTACTAACGAAAATGAACACACTTCTAAACAATTCTATTATTGAGTTATGACGTCTTTTTATTTATTACGTCAAAACTATTTAATGAACAAACTTACTAATGACGTTACATGAAGTATAGTAAAAAAAATTCCCTCATATTATCGTAATTATAATTAAACATTCAATTTGAATTGAATAAATTGTATGTATCCAAATTTGGATTGAAATGAAATTTAAAACCAAACCATTTGTTTCTATATCGTGTATGTATCTAAAATAGAAATATCCTACATAATTTTTAAATAAATCTGAATTATTTTTACATTTTTGAATTATTCGTATAAAAAAATATGAAAATTGTAAAAATATCTTTTGTTTGAGTATGTAAATATTTTATAAAAAAATTAGTATTTAAGTATTTTTATCCCTTAACTAATCTAAACTATCTTTAAAGGTAAACAATATATATTTAAAAAAATTTAAATATATTTTACATTTAAAATAGTTAACTTGTTAATATATAGAATATATAAAATAATAAATACCTTCAATTTATAAGATTAATAAATGCTAACAATGGATTTATAAAAAAATATGACTTTTGATCAATTAACAAAAAGAAAATTATTTCTTCTATATGCACACATATTTCGAAATTTATTTTATTTGAATATACTAGATGTGTAATAACACTAGATGTGCGTTTGGAAAGTGACATTTATAAATTTATGTAGCGGAAAACTTTATTGAAATAGGTGTACTGTATCAAAAGTTATTCAAGTTCAAAAATGGACCGAAATAAAGAGAAAAATCGTTATATTTTATAATACCACTTCGACAAAGGAAACAACGCATCGCAGAGTTTGACGTCAAAGATAAGTCCCATTCTGGTCGACCAATTACCGAAAAAAAATCAAAATCTCGAGAAAAAAAAACGCAAAAAGATATTATTGGCATGTCAGTAGTCTTATGATTTAAACATTCATCATCAAACCGTTTTAAACTGTTTGCAAAAGGCTGGTTTCAAAAACAAACTTAATGTTTGGGTACCTCATAAATTAAGTGTGGAAAATAAGACTTAACATCTGAGATACGCTGCTGAAGCGCCATAAAATCGAGCCATTTCTGAAGCAAATTATAAGTGGCATTAAAAAAAAGGGGGAAATATGAGAATTGGTTCGAAAAAAAGTATTGAAATAGATATATGAACGATCCCTAACAATTTCAAAGTTAGGATTGAAGGTCAATAAAGTTATTCTGTGTTTATTGTGTAACTGGAACTCCACCTGTGAAGTTTTGATATATGCACCGTATAGTAGCCCAGACATAG
Source organism: Atherix ibis (assembly GCA_958298945.1). Lineage (NCBI taxonomy): Eukaryota > Metazoa > Arthropoda > Insecta > Diptera > Athericidae > Atherix > Atherix ibis. Next base: position 11,018,575 of record OY282609.1, on the reverse strand, counting down.
CACCCTCAGACTACTATTTGTTTCTATCTCTGCAGAACTCTTTTTATGGAACCAAGCTAACTTCAAAAGAGGATGTGAAAAGAACCTTATATAGTTTTAAAACCATAAACCACAGAAGTACTATCTGTACTTTATATAGTTTAACTATCTGGGCTCGCCCGAAAAATGACGAAATATTATCAATAATAATGGAGAATATTTGGTTTGAATAAATTGATCTTAACATTCTGATTTAGGCGTCTCTATTTTACTCAAAAAACACTAAGTACATTTTAACTAATCAATATATAGTTCAACTCACCATAAAATTTTTGGTTACATAAATGAGCAAAATTGTCATCAAAATCTCTCAATTGCCTATGGAGAAGCCATTCTAATCATGAAAAGTAACTATCTGGTATGTATTTTCGTCTAAAGGCGTCATTGGCCCCTATATCTTTTAAAATAAAGAAGGTGCGACAAGTCACGTTTTTTGACTTGAACATGAAGTTTTGAATCTTGACTATATGTGTTTTTAACTTGACAGTGTTTAATTTAATTGCGGAAAGTTTCCATGACGCGTAATTTCGAAATTTGCTGATGTCAATTGACCTCCAAGATCATGTATTTTAACATCGTCGGTTTTTTTTGTTGTAAAAAATTAATTTTTCAATTGTTTCTACGTTAACTTTTAAGCTTAAAAGCATTTAAAAACTAAGAACTGTCATGTAATATTGGAATTACACCACGAAATGTCCGAAAAAGTAATCAAAAATTAACCTTAAAAGATCGAGTTCTTCAAGAAGTATGATGGCGGTCATTTGAATGATGTCATATTTTATGCATATTGGTAAGGTTCAACAATATAATGAAATAAGAATTTTATCAATATCTGAATTTTAAATATGCTTTATTAAATTTTACTTTTCGAAGCTCAAAACCGATAACCCTTTAGCAGAAGATCCTTCAATAAAAATTGCTTTGGGCAAAAATACACTATACCCAATAATTACAGTCTCCAATTTTTCAGTTTATTAAATATGAGTTTTTTCTTATACTTTATAAATATAATATTTTTCTCTATATATTATTAATTTCTTATTATCATAATAATTATTTGTATCCAGTTAGTTTACGTAAATATTAAATTTATATGAAGCACAAATTGGCTAACCCCGTACTTGCCTTATGATTTCCTCAATTTTGAAATAATTTTTTTTTTTTGCAACAAATATACACTATTAAGAATCTACACTATCAATATAAATAAAATAAATATAATATGTGAAAGTAGGGAACATATTTTCAAATTAAGGATTACGAGTGAATGGTCGAATAGCAACATGTCAATTTAATAGATATAAAATACGTAGCATATCTGTAATTTTATGGCATATTCATATTATCCCAAAAGCACCTACACGAGATCCATATAGAAAATTTCGTTCGACTGATTTGAATTCCATTCAAGCCAATACGATTGGCTCCAATTCAGTTGAAGTACCTCTAGAGAATCGATATGCGTAAGAAAGATTTTTATAAAAGTATTGTTTTGTTGTTGAAGGTATTTAGGCTTCCTTCAGAAAGAAGGCCAATATAAAGTTATAAATTTGGAAAATAACGTCAATATAAGAAAAAATTGTAAGAATCGAATTGTATTCAGAATTGAATCAATTATTTACATTTTGAACATATTCCAGAGATAACTAAACTAAAAAAAAATGCGAAGTTAATATAGATTTCCTTTGAGGATACACATACATACATACATGCATATAAGTTAATATAATTTTAAAAAATTATTTTTTTTAACGTCATTTTTTCTTCTTTCTCATTTAATACATAATTTTTATGATATTATATTTACTACAATAATAAGATATTTCTTTGTGATTTAAAACTCAAAGGATACTATACATTTACTATACTGGTATATGATTGAAAAGTTTTAAGTGGGCAGAAAATAAAATGATATTTTTCAAGGTCAATCTAAGAGCAAGAAGTCAATAATTCCACCTGTACGCTGTATACTATATATTGTGTATATGGTTATGTACATATTTGAGCACTCACCTTTATCAAATAACTGATACATGTACATGCGTACTTCAACCTGGACAATCAATATAAAAACATCATACACAAGCTTTTTACACCTACATATATATAAAATTATAAATAAATACAATATAAGTACATAAAAATATACCTTCGAACGTCTATTCTAGTTCTGTTTGAGCAGAATTACGAAATTACAATCTATAAATGTAAAACACTCGAATGCATATTGTGCCTACTTCATTGTAAAGTCGTAACTTCGACAATATCTAGTACACATGTGTTTCGGACACGGATGCCAACCATGAAATATACCAAAAAGGACTTATCTGAACAGAAAAAGGATTCGTTTGCCCAGTGGGAAACGTAAAAGGTTCTTCGGAGAGGAACTGAAGGTTCTTGCTCCGCGAACACAACTATGCTCTTCTGGGACAGGCATCATAGGCGATTCAATTTTCCACTTTTGTAAATATTCCATGAGTTTCATATCGTTTGGATTTTTAAAGGAGCTTGAGGTGAAAACTTTTGCTCGAGTTGCTTACTGGTATCTGCACAACGATATATTTATAGCACATATTTGTATTCATATACGTTTGCAAACACAAATAAGCATATGTACATGCATTCTATTGGAATGAATTACATTTTCAATTCACACTCTGAACCACTGTAAATACGCTCTGAGACTACAAAAATAAGTGAGACCAAACTAGATGGAAGTTTTCCCTTCTTATTTTTTTTTATTATTATTATTTATGCACGGTATAAATTTTTACCATATCAGTACCTCATTGTACATATGCACATATAAAGGCGCACATATGCTTGGGGGTCTTGTATCAGATGTATCTGTGCAAGTTGACATCGATTTGTGGTATACTCATTCATATCTACATACATAAAGTTTATACTTATTTATTTATGTTTTTTTTTTTTTACTCTTTAGTTAAACATTTTGTATTTTTATGCAATTTTTTAACATTTGACAATTTTTTTGATACTTTATATGGACTTTAATTTCTAATTCAGGCAAGGTGAAAGTATAATGTTAGTTTTAAGATAAAATTTGATAACTATGTTAAGGTCATAATGTCGCTCGATTACATATTTAGTTTTATTCGTTAGAAAAATAGTAAAAATATTTCACGTTTCGAATATGAACATACTTATGAGTCCATTGCCATAAGAAATTCTACACAAACAAAAATTAAAGCTATTATGCTCGTATATGTATATGTTTGTATAATTTGTCAATAAAACAAGTGTAAGAGCCCTGTAATTTAAGAATACAAAGTTACCAGTAAAAGTAAACAATAGTCTTCAGTTACCACATATCAAGTTTTCCTTAGATTATCACCACTTTGAGAAAATTCACTAAAAGTTTTCTTTAATATGTAAAGGCGCACGTTTTCATACTAAATACTTTATTTGACCTTTTCTGACATCTAATATTATGGAAAGTTGAGATGCTTTTACTTAAGAATAAGGCCATCAAATAGCATATAAATTGTTTATTATGCATGATACTCATAAATAATAATATAAAAATATTTGCCTTTTCATATTTAATATGAAAAATATATTTATACAAAATAAAATAATTTAATATATTAAAAATAAAAATAAAAACTTTTTTTTTATTATAACAGAACATTTTTTTTTAAAAAAATCTGAATTAGAAATAAGTTAAATTATGAAAAATTTTCAATTTTTTTTTAGAGCAAAAGGAGTACTGTCCAATTATCCTGGATTGCTTTAGAAGCTGCAGTGATTTCTATTTCTTTGACCGGTATTTTCAGATAGCTGAACATATAGAGTATTCTAACATCTATACTATCACCGCTGGTGTTCCTTAGGGTAGCATTCTAGATCCATTGTCTATATGGGGTACCATTCTAGGCAATATATGCTAACGATATACTCTTGCTTACCCAGAATAAAAATCGTTCAACAGCAATTAACATCTTAGACACCCAGTTCAAAAGGTGGAAAGTGAGGTTGAATGAGCAAAAATGTGCTCATGTTACTTTTACGCTTTGTTGAGAACAGGCTTTTGATGTAGTCTTAAATAGAAGTAATATTCAACTACACGAACTAGTTTGTGCAAAGTTCGTTCAATTTTAAAAAGTGCACAGCCTGGTTCGTGCAGCATATCACACGAAGAAAAATTAAAGCAATACGTGTGTAGTGGTCAATGTGAGGTGCTTACCGAAAGGTGGTACACGAATTTTAGCTGCGAGAAATTTTTTTCACTCACTAAATTGGATTCTGAAATGTTGTTATTCGCTGCTTCGTTCACAATGGACAAACGTCATGTCGGACCAAAACAGCCAGTTTACGTGTAGCTGTCGATTCGTTGCGACTTTGCCAGACTTCACTTGATAGTGTTTCGGTTTCATTTCGCGGTGAGTGGCACGTAAATTCTGTCATTTGGCTGTCGAATCGCTTCCCGAGCATCGTGTGGATGTTACGCTATCTCGAATATTACAATTTTTTTTCTCGGCACAACTAAAACCCTACAAATTAATATGCTGCTGAACAGCTGCAATCAAGGAACGACCACATTTTTATCAATGCTTTACGTTTTGTTTTGTGTGGGGACAATTCGTCCACATATAAAGTAATTTTAGAAAAATTAAATAAAATAGTTGAAACAATAATAATAATAATAATAATAATGAATTAACATAAAAATCAACTCTCACATAACAAGAACAATTCCAAACAAAGTGACATCCGCACCAAAAACAATTGGAATGTGTTAAACAGTTGCAAGAATTAAAAATATCCGTAACTTTAGTTCGTTCTGTAGTGGCGGCCATTTTGATTCGTGCAAACACCCTCTCGCGATGTGTGCGAACTGAGCTTTCTTCTAGGTTGGTGCAAAAAATGTCGGCTATCACACGATCTGCGTACATTTTTAGTCCTATTGCATGAATTGCACGGACCGTGTGATCTCAGCTTAAGCATTCAAATTACTGTCGAATCCAAATTTTATAACCCCGAATCTCTCGAAAAGATGTCAATGCTCCCTTTTTATATCAGAAACAGTTCCATTCGTTCGTAAAGGATTTAATGTACCAAAAATATTCCATAATCTACAATGAATTATCTTCAAAAATACCAAAAAAAAAGGTTTTTTTACGGGCAATAATAATACAAGCGTATTTTAGAAAATAAATATCGATTTTTCTTTTTTTCCAATAATAAAAAACAATATTTTAAAGAAAACCACAATGAATTAATAATTTTGTTTATCTACCAATCATTCATATTGATTTCTTGAAGATATTCTCTAATTTATGATATTTTTAAATAAGTAAAAATTTTGTGAAACTTTCGAAAATTCTAAGTTTATTTACGAATGAAAGAGATCAAGTCAAATGCACACTAAAATGTATACAATTATCTTTCAATTTCAAAATTTTGATCAAAGAATCTACACTAATGAGAAGATATCAAAAGTTTAAACAATCAAAATAGTTGTCTAAATCATGAATGATCTCTTTGTTATTATTCAATGAATATTCTCAACCAAGAACTAGATATCTACTTTCATAGTAGAAACTTATATATGGTATTTTTAAATAGCGCACTCATAAACTAAAGATAATATTTGCAAAAATTTATAAATTTATTTTATAATAGAAATCTATCTTTAAAGCATATAAGATCGACGGATTTGACAGATAATTTTTTTTACTAAATTACTGAATAATATTAAATAACTATGAAATATTTCCATAATATTTTCTTAAAGAAAAATAATTTATCCATTTTCGAATTGAATTAGTTAACTCAAAAGAACAAAAGATTATCAAGTTACATAATTCAATATTTCTATTTAAAGATACTCGTACTTTATGTTTACTATTGAATATTGTGGGTAATTTTGATATTATTACCCAAATGTTCTACTAAACATTTACACATTTATGTTACATATATTTTCAACAACACGAAATTACGACATTAAATATCCGTTTAGGTTTTTGTATGTATAACATATATACAGTTAAGTTATTATAAAATCTTCGTCTTCATATTGTATTATACCTATACTGATGTATCTTAATTAATTTGTAATATTGTAAAATCTACAAAAGTAAATTTCGCGTAAAGAATATTTGCGGATTAAACTCATAAACATAGGAATACGAGTACATATTAAATTGTTATTGCTATTGAAAATTACGTATTACTTGAATAGTATTATCAGAGATATTTGTTTGTAATCTTAAACAATATCAAAAGTAGATAAAATGAAATTTTCTGAATATATCATGTGTACACACATATAGAAATGTGTAAAAGTTTTATTTAGAATTTAATAATGCCATATTCAATTGAATATTCATATCAATTCAATTGCGGTTCTTTTTTAAATATGTACAATAGATACTCGTATTATTGATATGTAAACAACTTATATAAAATAAGTATCAGTTACCCTATATTCAGTGTAAATTGTGTCAAGGATGACTTAAATAATAGAAAAAACCTTGTTCAATTTAATTGTTTTTTTTTAAAAGTAATTTCAAGAAACATTCGTAGTGAAATGTAAATTATTTGATAGCTGGAATCAAACTCAAGACCGCTAAAGCTCCGTGTGTCACTCAATCAGAATTCTATTCCTCATTCAAGGAGCAGAGTCCTCATTTAAACTAAATATTCTCCATTATTACAATAATCCTTCGCCATTTTTCGGGAGCTTGAAGCCAGCTTGGTTCCATAAAGAGAGTTCTGCAGAGATAGAAACAAATGATGGTCTGAGGGTGCTAGGCCTGGGCTATAAGGTGCATATATCAAAACTTCCCAGGTAGGATTTTTTAATTTTTAGTGAGTCATCAATTACGCTCATTTTCTCTCTATCGCCATGCGTAATTTCTGAAGTTTCTCATAGTACAGTATCGACATAACAGTTTGACCGAATGGTAGCAGTTCATAATGACTGAGTCCCTTCCAGTCCCACCATAAATACAGCATAATTTTGTTGACCTACAATCCTGACTTTGAAATTGTTGGTGATCGTTCATCTCTCTTTTTCCATGATTCCTTTCGAACGATGTTCTCATATTTAACGCAGTTTTCATCGCTAGTTATGATTTGCTTCAAAAATGGCTCGATTTCATTGCACTTCAGCAGCGCATCGCAGATGTTAAGTCAAGCCCATCTTATTTTTCGCACTCAATTGCAAATCATTTAAAATGGTTTGATAATGAATGTTTAATTTATCGGCTATCTGAAGACGGCTACCGGTTCTGCTCAATTTTTTCATAATGTTCATCACTTTTTTCGGTAATTGGCCGACCAGGACAATTACCGAAAAAAGTGATGAACATTATGACATCAAAATTTTGAGAACGAAAAGGAAGTGCTCATCTTTGACATCAAAATTTTGAGAACGAAAGGAAGTGCACCATTTCCGTGCTGCTGGTAAATAGCGTAGGACTATGCCTCAGTGAGATTAAAATCCACGACCCCTTGGATAGTAGTCCAGAATGCTATCGACTGCGCTAACGGGCCGATGTTAAAGGATTCTTTTGTTTTGTAGTAGATACCTTATGAACTTAGACCAGAAGTCGGGGCTTCAGCATCACAACTTTGTAGACCATATGGCGATATTTCTATGTCATAAGTGGACGCATTAGCAAAACTTAGTTACAATTTAGTACAACAAGTTCATAAGATGGAACTGTTAGTTAGGTAGAAATAAGAGTTAAGTTTATATTTTGTTAATAACACCTATGTTGTTTAGGAGTTTGTAGAATGGGGTTGGGAATGACATAGGAGGAATACTGGAGACGAAAAAATTAAAGATAAGGTGGCAGGGACGCAATATAGCAATGGATAGAGAATATTATTCTCCAACATGAAAGTGGGGTTAAAATGCATATGAAAGTAGAAAATAGAGGAGCATGATTTTTCATTTAATTTTTGAAGACAGAATTTGAGAGCTTTAGATATAAATCAAATATGAATATACGTCCAGAGTATTAATTAACATAGACCCAACCGGCGCCACTAACCAATCGGATACAAAGCTTTACCGACACTTTATAAAAAGTTTAGATGAACATATTTTATGGAAATAATCATTTTCGCTGGAATAAAAATACTTATTGAATAAAAAATAAATTTCAACACTTGCAGTAACTATATAAGTACATATAGTTTACTAAATAGAAATCAAATTTTGTTAACAGAAATCATTGTGAGGAAAAAAATGTTAATCGAATATGCAAATCGATTTTATTAAGTTAAAGCCAATACCAAAAATATATGCATACGTCCATACATACATACACATATACACACATGTAGATATTATAAATAAAAAAATCAAGTATCACGTGCTTCTTTTAGTCGGACAGATAATTTTTGATATAATTCAATTTTTTGCCGAAAACGTGCAAATATCCAGCAAATTAAATATTAACATGACAGAAATCTTATGGCAAATGGTATAGACTGTTCGTAAGAAGAAGAAAAATATGTTAACGTCAAGTTAAGAAATTGACTGACAGTAGAACATAAAATTATTAAAAGGATATCTAAGATAGTAATAAAATTCAATATAAAATTTATGACAGAAGTACAGAAAGATTTCATTTTTATTCCTTTAAGACAAAATTACATATATCAACTGAACTATCTTTAGATACTACTCGTAGTAGCTCACGGTCAAGCACAAACATTTCAAATCACTTCTTTTTTATTCAACATTAGGACTAATTGTGATTATAACATTCACTATATTGGTATGAGATTTAACATGGAACAAGATTTGACAATTAATCATAAAAATACTCCCTAGTGAATTTCTATACGATTTGTAATATTCTGTGTATATGAAAACGTCATTTTTTGAAAATGAGTGAATGATTACAGAACGAGTGCTTGCTCAATCTGTCAAATAAAGAGTTGTTTATTTCGTGTTGTGGAAAGTCCAGTTCTGTCATTTGTCAGCTGTTAAACATATCTGTTATCCAACTTGAAATTTGTTTAGTTTACCATTTTACATTATGGAAACATTTTCGGTTGAATCCGCGAAAAGTGTACATTTTGGTCTGAATATCAGTTTTAGTAACCGATTTATTATTGGCTGTACTGGAAGATTTTAATGTGAACCATATGTGTATGTGGTGTCAACAAAACGATGCCACAAAACAAAAAAATAATGCTAAACATTTCAGGTTTATTGATAAAAAAAATGTTAGTCGTAATATCAATTTGCCTAAAAAATCGTGCAATTTTATTTAAATATATACAAAATATTGTGTTCATACAGACAATTCCCACACTTTAGATTATTTAAAATATAACATCCGACAAGTAATGCCCTAATGACAACCCAAAATATGTGAACAAATCATCAAAAATTACCCTGAAAGGATCGAGTCCAGCAAAAATTAATGCAGGAGACATTTATGCATAATGGCAAGATCTAAACTTTAATTAAAATCTGAATTTTAAAATTATTTTATTTAAGTTTACTTTTCAAACAATAAATTGGATAATCCTATACTTCTACTTTATGTAATTTTACGCAGCCAAACCTATTTTGAATTTAGATATAAATTTGAATGAACAGTTCTCAAAATAAAGATATTTTATTTAGTTATTTAAAAAAAAAACACTCTTGTCATTTTTTAAAAAATAAACATTAAAAAAAAGATTTTTGCTACCTTTATTCTTTCAGTAAGTCTGATATACCATAGTTGAGAAATTAATTGCAGAATTTCTTTGATAACATTTCTTTTTATCTGATACAATTAAAGACGTCTGCACAATTGAGAGGTTTCATTAATTATGCATTATAGTTTAAGTGCAAATAATTAAATCATACTGCTCAAGACAGAATGGAGTTAATATAGAGGAATATCTTATGTATTGCACTAAATTTATCCACTTAAAAAGTCTCAAGTTATCTAAAGAGTACTTCTATACCAGCCGATAAATACTGAAACTTGCGAGTACACAAATTTTGTTTGTTTGTTAAGGAATAGTTTAAATTTTAGGAAAATTTAATATGAATTAGTAGTTTTTCTAGGTAAAATTTATTAATAGTATTTATATTTATAAGTTAATTTGATATAATTTTTTAATAATAGAAAACTTTTGTAGAAATCATATTTTAACTGCTGTTTTTCATAAGGAATAAGATATTAATTTTCGCCCTTTTTCCTAACAAAGATTACATTTATTCAATTTACTGTTATAAGAAAAAATCATTTCTTATAAAAGTAAATTGAATAAATGTAATCTTTGTTGGGAAAAAGGGCGAAACTTAATATTTTTTAGCACTCCGATAAGTAGATCCGATTTTGGTAAATAACAAGTTTATCCATTAGATTATCGAATATAAAATTTTTCTAAAAATACTTCACTTAAGCATATTGTGTGAACTTATTACATTTACATAATAACATTCTCTTTCTTTATTATTATTTTCCTATTTATACTACAATTTTCTACTACCGTAAATTTAAAATCATAAAATACGACTAACATAAATTATATTTATTATCATTACATTCAAATTAATATCGTATCTAAGATATTTCATTTTATACAATAGACACTCCTCACAAATGATTTTTCATATTTTCACATCTTTGTGTATTTGCTTATTAAAAAAAATCGAAATCATCAAAAATATAATTCCAAAGTAGAAAACTTCTTTTTATTTTTCCCCATCTTTTTATACGTTCAACTTTCATTCTTACACTTGGCTTTTTGAAAACAACTTTTGTTAAAGGTTCTTATTTGTTACGAATTCAATTCGAAAAAAAAATATTTTACTCCATTTACATAATAATTTTCTCTTTCCTTATTATTATTATTATTATTATTATTATTTCTCAGCATTTTACTTAGATTATACTTACAAACTTCCCAAGAATCCTTCAACCTTAATGTACAGTTAAAATTTGTTATATAATTGAAAAGTGTGTATATTTATAAATTAATTTTGTTTTAAAAAGGATTTTATCAACGAAATTGTTACTTTACGTGTATAACACGAAAAAACTGTAAATTCTTTTAAAAGAATTTTTTTCATAAATAATATAAGAACCAAATAAATCAGTAAATTCTCAATCTTACTATAAGCCTATTCACCTTCTTTAAAATGACTCTATCCTTTCCTAGATAATGGAAAAATTATTCCTGATTAACAATTTGGAACACTCTATAATCCAACAATACAATCGCATTATTAATTATACTGCAACCACTCTTAAGAAAATAGGGTATAACACAAGAATATTCTTAGATATCTCCCATGATCTTGATTGTGTGTGACATTCGGAGTTCCAGAATTCTAAACTATTTTATGTAAAACCAAAATTTGAAAATATCGAGATTATCTTGATCATTGATTTTCAACAAACCAAGTCATTGATTTCAACAAACAATTATTTTATCTATTTTTTATGATATTTAAAAAAAAAATTTAAGCTATTATATTGTACGTACATATATGAAATTTTTTTGTAATAATGATTTGTTATTTATCTTATATAAATAAATAAAAAATATGAAAGAATTCAACAAAAAAAAAACGTATGTCCACTTGAATCAATAAAATTTTATAAAACTTAGATTTTTACACAAGTGTAAAGGATAAGTGACCTCTACCAATTTAAATCGGTGTTGCATCGCCGAAAATATTAGTAAAAATTTTCTTATAAAGCAAATAAACAAATAAAATCGCACAAAAAAATATTGTTGCGTGAAAATGTGTTTTTCTTTTGTTTATTTCTTATAACAATTAGTACGTAAAAACAAAAAAATCAAATTATAAGATTGTGAATTGCACCATTTTTAATTTGATTGTAACCATTTTTAACACAACTATTGTAATATAAAATAAAGTTTTTTTTTATTGATAATTATATACTGTTTGAATTTTTTTAAATATTATTATTATTTTAAACCTTATAGAAGGATATCAAAATAGTCAACCTAAAAAAATTAATATGGTACTTTAACGAGAAAACTGCTGAGGGACTGAAAAAAAGAGCGAAACATTGTATAAGACTAGGAATTAAAAATTAATTTTTTTCTTTATACAATTAAGCTTACTTAAAATGTGGGCAATTTTGTAAAAATATGATTTGGTGTTAAATAATTTAATTAAATATTACACATTTGATCGTTTATAAGCAAAATTACAATATTTACATTGAGCAAATGTCAATTTATCTAGCACGATTCACGCATGTACAATACACTTAACATGCCAACACCCAACTGTTGGTAAAAATTGCAAATCCTTCGTTTATATACGAAAACCTATAAAGGAGTCGTGGCCATGCACTTTATATGTCACCACTTCCCCGATATTGTATCCAAACGAATTGATTGCAATAAGAAAAAAATTGGTCGGAATAAAATTTTTCGGTAACGGTTCTTGTCACGGATTTCATATATCCTTTTATACTTTTTCCAACTTGACTAAATACAATAATTTGAATATATAATTTCTTCAAAAATATTGTTTTATTAATGTTTCTAAATCTGCATAAATTAACCGGAAAATAGTCTTTTTTATTACATATTATTATTATTAATAAAGCAATTTTTCTTTCATAAAACTAGTGTGCTAAACCAAAAAAAAAAATCATAATTTAATTTTTTTAATTTGGTAAATATTTTTATTCCACATAACGTTTATAAATCCCCTAAGATAAATCTACTATTCTTTGCCTTTCCGATAATAAAAAAAACTCCTGGTTACAATTTAATAACAGCTCCTTTTCTGAAGCAAATATCCAAAAACAAATTAGTTATTATTACATACATTCCATTCCATCTGCAATGGTATTTTTTGCATAACCTATTTTTCCATAATCTGAAAACGTTCAGTCATTAAAATAATACATTTTTAATGATAAATCAACGAATTATCTATCTTACTACTCCAAAATCCAGCAATGCCATCGCATTGTTGAATACATTATAGCTTTTCTTAAGAGAGAAGTATTCTTAGCCATTTTCCATGCATCTAATTGTGTGTGGTATAACTCAAACACTTCCTTCCTTCTACAAGCTATCTAATCTTAAATTCATATCTCCCCAAATGTCATTGCCACGTAGCAGTTCATTCAGAATCCTTCGAATTATACCCTAATTTAGGAAGAGTCCCACAAGGTAGTATCTTAGATCCCATTTTATATAATATTTTTATCCATAACATCCCATGGGATTATAAGTAGAACAAATATTCCCACTTGATTGCTTCACAATATTGTAAATTAATTTGTGATGTAAATACGCTTGTTACAATATATTTCCTTAGTTTTTTTACATCAATTTAATCATATTAAATTTATCTATTTCTGTATAAAATAATAAAAGTCTTCCATATCTCTTAATATGGTAGTTATTCATAATTAATTACTTAATTTAAAAAATCTAAAAATTTATAGTAAAATAAATAAACCAAAAATGTTTAATTGATCAGCTCAGCAACCAAATTTATTAAATCTTATTTCTTTAATATTAATTAATACAGCACACAATATCTAAATTTACTAAAATCATTTCATTTTTACTTCAATACTTTGAGTATTTTTTAATTAATTCACAAAAAAAAATTCCATTAAAAGTGATTTAAATGTCTTAACTAGAATATAATATAATATAAGTATTTTTCGAATACAAAAAAATCACTAATATCTATAAAAAACCCGCAAAAAAACCCGAACTGAATTGTAATGAATATTAGAAGATAAGAACTTATTAAAATTCTACGGAGATAAATGGACGAATCAATATCGTTTTATAGACTTGGACTTTTTGATTGAATAGATGGATGGATGGATTGTTGGATGGTTCGATGATTCTGTAAAATGACTTTATGGACAGAAGGCAGAAATAGTTGAAAACGAATACGTGAGTGTACGGTTTTGTTTCTTTTGAATTAATTACGTCAATCCATTTAGCTAAAACGGCTAATTGATTTATCTACATTGTGGAGTATAAAACTGTATAGTAGCACATTTTGCACATTCCTTTCCCAATTTACTAACTCGAAGTAATCAGTCTTAGGCCGAGCACTTGACTACGGATGAGCAATTTCGAATGGAATGGAATTTTCAGCAATAACATTATTACAGACCGACCTCGACAGAATAAAATCACCACCAAATACAACTGGAATAGGCATAGGCATAAATACTGCCGCACAATACTACAATACTACGAGTATATATGTCATTGCACGGAAGTTACAAATACCTAACGATTCCCATAAACACAAGAAATCTCTGGTTTACCTCAAAATGCTAAAGTTACAGGTGGCAGGTAGCAGATTGCATGGGATGGTAAAAGGCCATAACAGATTAACGAAATATTCGTATCTACAGGGAAGTTTTGACTCTACATGGCTACACTAGCGAAGAACATAAAAGCTCAACCGTAAACACCTGTAGATCCCTAAATTCCATACCTTTTACTTCAATACAAATCCGATTAAATAGCAGCCTCTACATAGGCACGTATGCAATCCTATTCAAGACAACAAATTTTCGAAAATGTGCGAAAGTTTCGAATTTTTGGCAACTCGTTGGATATTTGGCATCGGTATTTTACTACCAATTGCACTTATTAATTAAATTGTAAATTTATCTACTCTCCAAAGGAGTGCTGATTCTAATACAAACACTGATAATATTGTATTATCAAAGCAGATATTCCCTGCAGTCAGACAGAATGAATTAATAGAAATGGTCATTTGTGCGGTAACAGACTCTGTTGAATAAAATTGACTCTATCATAAATGATTTTCAAATTAAAATTACATTAACAAAATACAATATTATTAATTCAACTAAAACCATAGATCCGAATATTCGAAAATTTTAGTTTTATTATACTTTTTCCTATTGCACCTCGACACCATATTTTGTGATATTAATTAATTCGTTCCCAATTTGATTGGAATCAATAAAATTATACAGCCTTAATATGCATAAAAATACACGTTTGTGTCCTAGTTTATGCTATTTTATAAGTTATGCGAGCATATGCCTTAGAAAACATAATAAATCTAGAAATGTGCAACTTTAATTACACAGAAAAGAAAAGTACTCATCGTAATGCATGGGATTTTCATAAATTTCGAAATGAAATAATATTTTTGTAGCCTATCGTCGAATGAAATGGGGAATTTCATTCGAAATTCAGTGCACTTCAATGAACGATATCCTATCAATAATTTGTATCATTTCAAGAAGTATTGAAAACCGAAATTTACACTTTTAAGAATAAAGTACACATATTATCCGTTTTGTACTTTAGAAAATACAACCTTTAAAATAAAGTTTGTCATTTTATATTATGGATCGTTTAAAATTATAAAAATTTTGTTTCAAAAGTAGTGATTATTCTGAAGCTATGTTTCGCGCAAACCTTTTTTGAGCAATGGTACTCTTTTTCCGATCGGTGGATATGTTGATAATCGAAATTGCAGTACATACCGCTTTGAAAACTCACAAGTAACTATGGATAACTGACTTTTTGTTATGCATTTTAGATCGCCATGTCCATCTCATGATAGACTTTTTTATCCTAAACCTGTAGTAATTAATTTGATTTATATGTGGTTTTTGATAATATGATACCACAAGTCACAAAGACGATACATTTTGAATTGATTGCGAAAAAAGTTCCCAGGACGCCTTATAATGGCAATTGGCTTCCAAGATCGTGCAATTTGACAACGTTGGACTATTTTTTGTAAGAAAAATTTTACGCAGACAATTTTTAAAGTTTAAACCATTTAACAATCAACATTCGTCAAGTAATGACTTAATTACAGCCCGAAATGGACGAAAAAGTTATAAAAAATTATCTGAAAAGGATCGAGTCCTGCCAGAAGTTTAGTGGTAGATATTTAAATCATACTATATTTTATACATAATGACAAAACTTAAGCAATAGTATTAAATTAAAAAATTGTTCAAAAATCGGAATTTTAAAAATATTCTTTTTAATTTAACTTGCCAAAGCGCAAATTAAATAATCCCAAACAATATTTATACTAGTAGTGCTCTATTTAATGGCAAAATATAAGATACAAAATAAATATTAAATATGATGATAATATCGTTATATTTAATTATTTAATGGCAAAATATAAGAAGTTGTTAATTTCATGATTTTTCAGAAATAATTTTTTAAAAAATTTATCATTTGAGTATCAAATTACTAAAAGTTTTGATACATAATTGGAAATTTGTTCAATTTCATTGAAATCGATTATTTTGAATCGTGTAAAAAAGTGACCACATGGGAGAAATTTATTATTCATGGTATAAATACTAATTCAAACATATATTTTTTTAAAAAGACTCCCTAATGAAATAGTCTACCCAAAATATTTAACATATTTGTATACGAATAGTTGACCAGATTTCTTATTAATTATTAATGTTAATTATATTATGGGACATTCAACTTAATTTTAGCTAAGACCCATGACCCAATAAAAACAATTATTTTGAGTATTTTATATTTGTTAAATATTCTTTTCCTATTTCTGAAACCAAATAGGCGTTACCCTACTAGACCGAACAAAAAAGCTGTTGATTAATTAATTACGTAAGGAAGTGTACAATAAGTCGGATGGAACATATACAAATATCTAGAGAACAATTGAAAACGTTTCAACTTAATTGACCCAATTATATGATGAAACCACTTCACTTTCATATTAGGACAAGTATAATTAAGACAATCATCATTATCCTCTAATTTTTGTCATTCTCTCCTTGATTATCAGTACTACTCACATAAGAGTATTATTCTATATGATCAAAATATTTTCCATACTCGATAGATAGTCTAGTCCGAGTTTCCTGGAACAATAATTTTTGGACATCGCAAAAACACAGTCACCAATATGAAAAAATCAAATCTGTATTTACTAACAATGGTTTAAGTGTGTATTGTACAGTTTTTCATCAAAATCCATTAATTTTCAGAAGTTCTATTCTTAACATGAATAAATGAATATTATTTCTACATCTGCCATTTTTTAAACACTGTTCTTCTCTATATATTTACGAACCTATAGTATTTCAAACACCGGAAATAATGCGTTCAATATTCATGATAGATTCGAGAGTCCTTGTACTTTCGACCATTTTTTTTCATATTGCCAATACCCACACAAGTATTCGGAAATTAATCAATTCTGAATCTGAATTTTTATTTAAGTTCTCATTCGGCATGGCCTTACATTCAAATCTCATGCGTATTGGTAAAGATTTATTTATGTGCATACACAATAGATAAACTACACAAAATACTTCGAGTATACTGTATAGTTTTTAGTGAAATTTTTCAAAACAGTAAAATCAAACTTTTAAAAGTAAAAAAATTAAAATTAGTTATGGATCGTCAAAATATTATTGTTTAAGACAAATACGATTCTTTTAATGTGTCTAGGACTGATGAGAATCAATTTGAAGAAGGTTAAAAAGCTCCAAGAAGATAAAACTTTTTCGATAAATCCCAAAAGTATCCCTTTTGAGAAATGACTATTTTCAAAAACTGCTATACTTGAAAAATGACAATGAACACATATATTTCAGTTAAAAATAAAACTTTTATTATCTGTTCAATACTAGTTATTAATAGTTGTTTTGGTTTCATTCGTTGATTGTATTTGAACAAAAAGTACTCAAAAATAAAAGTTTATTCACTATATTTACTATAACTTCAAACATTATTTGTATAGTTATTATTTTTTAGAAATATATTCAAACTAATATGAAAGAATAAAATAAAAAATATTTTGTCTAATAATCTTAAAGACGATGTTAACTTAACGTATTATTAATTTTGCAGTTTAGAAAGTACAGGTCTGTAATTTGACAGATATTAAATATAATCATTTAAGATAACAATTATTTAGTTTAAATTTAACCATTTTATATTATTGATTGTTTATTGTACAAAAATTATAAAAACTTTTTACAAAACACTCTATGTTGAGTGCTTTAAGAGGAGATTATTAATGACACTCATTTCTCGCTGTTTTAAATATATCAATAAGTAAAATTACCCTATATAGGGCATTGTATTCCCAAAATCTTACTGTCTGGTTATGTACTTTGATCTAAAGGTATTATTGTGCTGTATTTCTTTGAAAATAAAGAAGAAGGGACCATTACCGTCAAATCTTAACAATACAACTTGAAAAATTAGTGATATCGAATTTTTAATTTTTTTTTTTCGTAAAGTTACCCTAAAATTTATATTTACACAAACAATAGTCAAACTTTAGAGCATTTAAAAACCGTCATCCGTCAAGTAATCGTATCCTGCAAGAAAAGATCTCAAAAGGATTGTGTCTCATGCAGGCCATTTGAATGATGTTATATTTTATGCCTAAGAACATTGTTTAATATTTTGATCATAAACTGAATTTATAAATAAAGTTAATTAAATTTTGCTTTTCAAAATATAAATTGGATAATCCTTTATTTTCTATCGTTAATTAAATCTTCATACATAAGACCAAATTCACACTTAATGCAAGAAAAACAAATATTTAAAAAAAATTCAAATATCAAATTTCATAATTGAGATGGACACATTTAATTATCTCGTAAAAATAAAATTCTAAAATTTGGCTATAAATATAAAATGCAATGACACAAGTTGGAAAAATGTACGTACATATTTTTCGAGAAGCCTTGTTAAATTTTTTAGATAAGCCCAGACACAAGATAAATTTAAAAAAAAAAGAAAAACAAATAATCTGAAATGAAAATGTTATTGCTAAAATACGAATATCTAAACCTTTAGTGTATTATTTTGTACCATATATAATATAAATTGTTGAATAGAATGAATAATTTTATATGCTCTTTTTACACTATACATTTTTATGTCATCTATTATAATATTTCCTTTTATAATCTGAATTATAACTTTAAAAGTAAGCATTAAAAATTTACATACACACAAACTATTGATAATAGTCAATTGTTGTATGTTTCATAATATTTTTGTAAAATATTTGAGACAATATTAAATGAAAGTAACACTTAGAAGGAAAACTTTTTCAAATAAAACCTATTTTACGCTATCCTATTTTATCTAATAAACACATTTATTGTATGGTTAATGATATAAATATCTTAATCTATAAAATATTTATATAGTTTAAAAGAGTCTAATCCGAAAATGTTGACGAAAACTAATTAAAGCGACAAAATCCAGCACATTATATTGTATTACATTGCGCTAAACTTAATCCATGATAAAATAAAATATCAACGTACAACTTGAAATTGCACAATTGCTATTGCACAATTTCATATTATCAGATGAAAAATTAAACTAGGTTTTAGCCCCAAAAAAACCTCATGAAAAAAACTAAATAAATTAGTGTTGAATAAAAGTTGCACACTGTTGCTTTTTTCAATTTGTTGCCGTTCTCGAAGTGCAATATTTTAAAATAGCTATTGAACTTTTTGATTTCCTTGTCAATTTCCTCCATCGTTTCATTTTTTGTTATACAATTTCTTTTTCTATATCAATTTTTCTGAACATTGCCAATTTACAACAAAAAAAATATTACAAAATTTTTTCCTATTTCAATTTTTAGATCATTTATACTAGAACTCTATATGATCAGAAAATGTATATATTGTGGAGATGTGTGCTCGTTGAGCAAAGCCACATTTTCCATAGGATTTTTCCAATGTGCTCATTATTGATATATTTTAGCAAATAGAATTGATAATAGAAAAATTTATTCTATAGATATTCTAAATTGAAAAGTAAATTTTGTACAAAAGAATGTTTTTATGTACTAAGAAATCTAATTTATTTCTTCAAGGACTGAATAATGCACGCATATAATATATTCAAACAGATATTTATGAATACAATCAGAATAATTGATTGTATCATAAATAAATTTTCCAAGGAAAGAAACATTTTTTCCAATTTAATATAATTTTATGTACGTACTATGACTATGTTAATTTTTCAATTATTTTTAATACCCACACACATCGATAAACTTTTCGCGTAACCTACATTTTAAGTATATTATTTTTTTTTTGGTTAATGGAATATATTCATACATAAGCAAAAATTAAATTTGTATTTTTTTTTATATTCTAATATCCAAAATAAATTTTATTTATTCCTTAGACATTAATATCTTCCTAAATGAATATCTATTTTCTATCAAATAACGTGCAGGAAATTACATATTCTGAGACATAGTAGATACTTTATAGTTGAAATCGATGCAGACAAAACTGTTCAAATCGATAGCATTTGTACTTCCTAATCATTTTTAACCCTAAAGGAATTACCCACATACTAACAAAGTATATTGATATCGATTTTTTTACATAATTTGTCTATTACATTACATCAACATTTCCATTATAAATGCTACTTGTAAATTCATTACTACACATCAAATAACATAAGTATATACATTCGGATATTTCGAAAATTTGGAGCAACTAATCATTGATTAGTATTAGTCGTATAATCAATTATAAAGCAACAATACTGTGAAAGGATGATAGAATAAATTCTTATAAAAAAGCTGATCAAATGTATTTTTTGTAATAAATATATTATATCTGCTTTATGTATTTTATAATTTTAACTAGAAAAAAAATTTCAATATTTAAAAAAGTTAAGTTAATTTTCATAAATATATTTTAAGAAATACCTAACAAGGCTTTTACCTAACAAGCCTTTTTTTTAAATTTCAAGAGATCCCTTAACAAATTTCCTTTGAAATACCGATGAGAGTTAATGGGGAAAGTAATAGAGGAGATTTTTTTAACAAAAAGGATGATAGTGAAATGGTAATCGGGAATGAAACTTTTTATTACGAGAAACATACAGACCATAAGCAATACGGAACATTTAAGTCGAATATAGAATGGAACTTGGATGATTTAAGATTGAACAGATTATATTCAAGATAAATTGGAACGGTTAGTAGAATCCCAACCATTCAGATTGGTTTTGAAATTGTGTCTTACAGTAAAATTGTGTCCTTTAGTGCCAAATTTAATCGATTATTTACTATTCTAAGTAGATTTTGGTAACAGCTGTTAAGTTCAATAAGGGTTTTACATTCCCTACACGAGCATAAAAAGTCTTAAATTTAATAGGCGTTATAAAATACTTCTTCGATTTTAATAGATCTTTTTTTAAACTAAACGTAAGCTGTTTGTCTAAGTTTAGTCACAGGAAGCCTGTGATGTATTTTATCTTTTGGTAGAATAATATTACCATTAAGGTATGTAGGGATTGGTGGATTTTTACAGAGAGTTAAGGTAACGTGAACACTCTTTTGCTCAGTTACTTTCACTCTCTACCTGGTAAGGAGGGAAGCGATATCACCATAAGAGAATAGCGATATCACGGTTATAGGTAGCTTAGTTTTAGGACCAATAATGCAGCCTTGAGGAATACCAGCCCCTATAGGGAATATTTCACAATGTCAGAATTAAATGCTATTTCGGTAATGAAACTTTTTTATAACGAGAAGTACATAAATCAAATGATATGATTTAAAATTGCAAAATTATGTAGATGGAAGGAGACTATTAATTCTGCAGAGCAGTCCAAAATGCCATACACAATCAAAGGCGTATGATATGTCCGAGAATATTTCTAGACAGTTTTATTTTCACTCAAAAGAGGACGCAATGTAATTTATAGTGGATTGTGCATTGGTCTGATAAAAATATATTAAAATGAGCTCTTTAAGAATTTAGTCAAGATTTGGTAACAAGCTGACAGGCCAATAGGACTTTGGAGAATTAACGACAATTTTTACTTATTAAAGATTAAATTTCGTTTAGCATATACATATATTAGAAAAAATTTTGTTTGTGTGTATTTTTAATAATATTGTTTTTATTTTTACTAATAAAGATAGAAATTCAATATATATAATTTAAAATTGATAAATTATTTGGAAAATGTTGACTGTTAAATTAAGTTTCTTATAAACAAAAAAAATTATGCAAGTATCTTGAATCAAGATAAACTTAAAAGTCTAACAAATTACAAAACTTTTTAGGAACTTCTCTCTTAGGAATATTCAACAAATAATGGAGAAATTGTAAAAAAAATGTTTTCTTCTTTTCTATAATTTTATTTTTCTAAAAGCTAATTTTTTTCATAGATAGATAAAAGATGAGTTTGAGTAACTTTTCCCCCAATACCTTGAATTTATTATGTACAAAAGTATTTTCTATAGTATCTTTTTATATAAAATGTAAAATTACAATATAACTTTGAAAATGAATTCTTTTGTTTTTATTTTTCGATAATTTTGTTTCCTATTATATTAAAAAATATGTTCAGAATGCTACTATATTTTTTCTAAATTTCTGCTCTAATAACAAAGTATGTCATGAAACATTTTTAATAGAAAAATCATTAAAATTATAATTAAAAATAATTATGCAAAATGTGTCTATGATAAAAGTAATTTACCAAACAAACTTTAAATTCTGTGACAGGTAATTTATTTTCTGTTTGTATCAAATTTTATTGAAAAACTAAAGTGTTCTATTAAATTATTAATAATTTCAATTTTATCCAGATAATATGCTATAATAGTCAAATTCGAATTACTTATATTATATTAATATCTAATAAGTTAGAAAATAGATATTTTCACTCCGCTAGGTTTGTTTTATAAAAAAATTTTACATTTTCGGCTTGTACAAGGATAAAATAGAGGGAATTCGTCTAAACATTGTTCCAGGAAACCCTAATCAAAGTGTCAAACACACAGTGTTACCAGAATAATTAATTTAGCAATGGGGACATATCAATAGACTGCAACAAGTTACTACTACTTAATTTATAAATAATTTATTAATTCATATTAAATTCTGCTAAACTAAATAATAACTAAATGGAATTTTTTTTAAATTGACAAATCTTTTTAATTATAAATTAACTAAAAATTTATGATTATATATTAATATTCAATTTTAATTTAATATAAGTTAGCTATAATATTTTTATTAGAAGATGAAGTAGTAATTATATTATTATTAAAATTAAAAATATTAATATGGAAAATATTTGAAATATTTTGAAAGCTTTTCAATAAAATTTACATTAGAAATTTTAATTAATAAATTATAAGCAACTTCATAGTAATAATGTAAAACTTTTATTGGAAATATTCTTTCAAATTTTTTGTTGAATATGCACTTTAAAATTTATTTTTTTATACGTACATACATAGTTCAATTTACCATAGGTTTAATATAATATAAGAAAGCTTCTTTGTGGAAGAAAGATCCATATAATTTCAAAAAAACTAAAAATAATTACAATCTATATCTAATAAATTTTTTAGTATATATTTTTTCTACTCCAAATTATCAACAACATAAAATAATATGCCTCTTTTGAATACAAAATTAATTAGAAAATCTAAACTAATTATATCAAAAAACTAAATAACAAATATATTAAAATTCTTAAATGTAAAGTTAACAAGGTGATTTAAATAGAAGTGTTTAGTTAGCCGAAAAGTTCATGGGGTTTTCCGACTGGTGAAATTAAAACTAAGTTTTGCCACAAATGAGTTGAAATTTAAAAAAAATTAATTAAAATAAAGAGAAAATACTATATTTTACAATACCACTTCGACAAAAGCGACAACGCATTGCAGAAATTTTTTATTTTAGGTAGGGGGAAGATGCTGTATCCAAATCAACAGCATAAAAAAGGTTCGTTTGCTTTCGTTCCGGAAAATTCGATGTCAAAGGTGAACCCCGTTCTGATCGGCCAAATATCGACAAAAATGATAAAATTCTCGATAAAACATTTAATATAAAACCATTTTAAACCAGTTGCAAAAGACTGGTTTAAAAAACAAACTCAATGTTTGGGTGCGTCATTAATTGAGTGCGAAAAATAAGACCGACTTAACCTCTGAGATACGCTATTGAAGCACAATGATATCAAACCATTTCTCAAACCAATCATAACTGGCGATAAAAAATGTATAAAATACGAGAATATGGTTCGAAACAGAACATAAGAAGGATGAACAATCATAAAATTCTAAGTCAGGATTAACGTTCAATAAGATTATGCTGTGTGTGAGGTGATACTGGAAGGGAATCATTTATTATAAACTGCTTCCATTCGGTCAAACTGTTAACTCGGTACTGTACTGTGAGCAACTTGAGAAATTACGCCAGGCAATTGAGAGAAAATGGATAGAATTGATCAATTGGAAGGATGTCGCCTTTCACCACGGTAACGCTCAACTACACACATGTTTGATGGTGATGGCTCGCTGAAAATTAAAAGTGATTACCTGCGAAGTTTTGATATATGTACAGTATAGGGCAGACTGGTAGCTATAAGAGAGGGCTGTGAAAACTCAGAACAGAAGTTCTATACTAATAAAATCATGGGTCTGCCCGAAAAATAACAAAATATTTTCGATAATAATAGAGAATAGTTGGTTTGAATAAATTGATCTTAACACTCTGATTTAGGCGTCTCTATAACTCAAAAACACCATACATCTGTTCGACTAACTAGTAATTATTTCTAAGATGTTATTGTTTTTTAATTATTTTTTTAGGGTAACTATCATGTACAGGCTTTGAGTCATGGAATTTTACACAGTTGAACAAGTCATAAAATTAATCCAAAAGATTTATAAAAATGGTCGTCCGGCAAGAAATACATTTTGGTGATTTTTTCGGTCAATATAACCAACCATCTAAGATTATAATAATCCAATTGGTGTAGAAATTCAAAGAATCTGTCAAATTTGAAACACTAGTACGTCTTTGTAAATGTGATCCGATTGAACATATTGCTGCTATGGAAGAAAGTATGTTCCAGGCTGCGACAACCTAAATTCGTTGTAGTGCATAGCAATTGCACCTTTTCAATAGTACCACTCAACGAATATTCATTAAAAAAAACTATTGTTAGATTTCTACAAAATACAATTCACGTAGGAACCGATGGCTAGAGACCATTTTTCATAAATGGTCCTTAGTTGGAAGCGGTTTTTTAGCTAGCGGAGTCATGGGACCATACTTCTACATAAATAATGCCGGTAACATTCTTTCAGTGACCAGTAAACTTTATCATGATATGATAACCAAATTTTTATGGCTTGAACTTGATGACATGGACTTGGATGATATGTGCTTTTGCCAGGACGGTGCCATTTGTTACATAGCGCGTGAAAGAATGGCTCTATTACGAACGAAATTTCCAGGACGTATTATCTCACAAAACAAGGAGGTCGTTCAAATGGGCGGCGAGATCTTGCGATATAATACTTTTAGATTTTTTCTCTAGTTCTACGTAAAAAGTAATGTCTATGCCAATAAGCCCAAAAATATTCAAGAGCTTAAAACAACATCTTTCATGTTATAAATGAGACAAAGCCTGAACTATGCCAAAAAGTCATGGAAAATTTTGATACGCGTATCTTGTGCAATTGGTAAATATTATATTTTATATAATATTTACCAATTGCACAAGATGTCATAGACAAAGTAACATGATGAAATAAAAAAAATCCTTTAAAAAATTTTGTGTACACATATATTAATAGTTTAAAAAAAAAATAGAATGTTTGTGTAAACCGAAATTAAAATAATAATTGTTTTGAAAATGTAATTTTTTTTCCTAAAAAAATATAAGCAGGTTACTATAGTACTTCACCTAAAGTTTAATTATCCAAGCAGAACTGGGCAGCATTATCAAATGCTCTCAAAATAATCAGAATTAAGAAATTATTCTTTTTATTCTTTCTACTTTTCTGTTGTGTCAAAACTGCCAGAGGAGCCACTCTAACCCGAACTTCAATTGACCTCCACCTCTTTAATTGTCTATTCATCATCTTTCAAGTATCACAGCTCTTCATTCATGCACTAATTAAACGCAGAACATTTCACTTATTTCGATGGGAGGACACGTATACGTAATTGAATGGGCAGAGAATGATTTAACTTCTTACGTATCACACCTATTTTTAATAGTCCTCATTTCACTTTTAATATTAACTAAGTTATTGTTCAAGTCAGGATGATGTACCACCAGCACTTTTTTTTTCTCCCACAATAAATAAATCCCACTCAATCTCTTATTTCTCGCAGAGTAATAAAAACTCTAAGGACTACCATTGGCCATTTATGTCCATTCAAGTGTTTTACTCATTAAAATTCTAATTGATGTATTTAGATCTAATCTAGGTTAAGTCTCATCAACTTTAAACGTTATGGAAGCTTTTCTGCACAAGAAATTTCATCTAAAACAACTTTGAACAATTATAATAAAAAAATTATAAATTTCAAATAATTAGGTCAAAGCCACTACTATCATCTACCATTTTATTGGGTTTCGTGAATATTTTCTTTATTTCAACCCCCTCCCCCCTTCCACCTCCCCTCTCAATAAATTATTCAGAAATATTTTTTCCCTTCATAATTGCCTTTATAGTATTATTCAGTAAAAATAATTTTCGTTTTTTTATTTTAACCTTAAAAAGGTAATATGAATTATCTTGTCTAAATGTAAGACCATAGACTCTTCATTTATTTTATTTTATTATGACTGACAAGAGTTTCCTAGTATAGTAAGTCAAAAAAAAAACCAAACTTCCGAATATTGTGATACTTAAACGGGAGAAAAAATAAGAAAAATAAGATGAAAGCAAGGCAAAAGGAAAAGGTATCCAAGGGAATAACATTAATTAACCATTAAACATTGATTATACTTAATAAAACAAAAAAAATGCGTACTTTTTATCTAAAAAATTATTACAAAAACATGGGAAAACATTTTAAAATATGTACAATATTATAACGAATAAGAATAAATGTAAAAATATAAATAAAGTAACACGAAAACAAATGTGTATGTACTATCTTTAGCAAATTCTATATAGTCTATACTCTACAGGTAATAAATGTAAAAATATTTTCTCTTGGTAATTTTAGTATTTTTCTTCCGTTAGCATATAGAAGCCCCAATTGAATGAATATTTTTAAATTCTTTTCTAAAAGCAAATAAATCATATAATAATAAAATTATTACGTACATAAATTTATTTCTCAAAGGAAAGAAATATGCTTCAAACCATGAACAAAAAATTTATCTAATGGATGAACTAGATGGGAAAACTTTACCTGAACGTACGATCCGTGTTCAAGAAAATAAATTTTTCCGGTACATAAAATTTTTTCTTCTTCTTTGTATTTCAAACGACAAGAGTTTGCTGTGATATTTTTATGTAAATTTCCAGGAAAAAAAATATTTTAAAGCTAAAATTCTGTAAAATTTTTCGAAAGTAAAAAAAATCCTATTTCGATGAATAAAAATATTACCGAACATATGTGGGACGAATGTATACACAGCATTAGTAAAGATAAGCTATTATGGGATTTATTTTAAATCCTTTAAGGTAAATAATATATTGTAAAAGACTTAATTCCAGACTTGATCGATTTAACCATTTCAATCTTAAATATGATGCAAAATATTTTAGTTGCAAAATATTTTAATAGAAAAGTAATGAGACATTTTTATTCCACAATTGTATTACATTTTTATATATTAATATTATTTCCTTAGAAGTTAAGTTGCTTGAGCAGTGCTAGAAGGCTTTAACTGCAATCGCCTTCAGCTCCTCGGTTACAATCCTTTGAATATTATCAAAGGAGTGTAAACGAGGAGGTGAAGGCGATTGCAGTTAAATATGACGTGCTTTCAAGTGCTTTTTGATCTTGGGGATAAAAACAAAAGCCCACGAACTGTGATCAGGTTAAAATTAATAGGGTGGATAGGGAAGAACTGGGAGTCCTTTTTTTCGACAGAAACTCTTTGATGGTGATGATCGTGTGGCATGCGGCATTGTCTTTTTTACTGAGATATGCAAGAAGCTTCAATAATAATCGACAGTCTTAATTCATAGCACCCCTCACTTGTTCCACATTTTCATCAATTTTCGATGTTGGAGGCATCCTTGAGCAAGGTTCTTTTTCTACTACTACCTCCAAAAGATTTTTATAGCACCGAAAAACTTCTCCTTTTAATAAGTCACGTTGCAACTTTTTGTAAATCAAACTCGCAGCTTAACAAAAAATTTAATTTGATTCATTTTACATAACGCACCACGAAAATACAAGTTCCTTTATCACGCTTTATAGGGTCGTACCGTCACCGCATAAGGTACAAACTTGTACTGCACGTTTATAATGGACTAACGTGTTATGGTTTAATTGTTAAAATATGGAAAATTTCTCTGGGTGTTGGGAGGGGAGAGGATAACATAAAAATTAGGAATTTTAAGAACGTGAAATTCACATTCAGAGAACACCTTGCTTTACTAGGAATAGCTGTCGCTAGAAGATTATGGGGAGGGGGGCATTTAGTGGTAAATTGAGACACCTAAAGAAAAAATGAAACACCTAAAGAGAGAGGGAGGGGAAAAAACCGCAGAAAAATAATGAGCTTAAATAAAAAAAATTAATTTTTTTAACAAAAATATTAAAAATCAAAATAAATTCGATATAAAATTCGATCTCCTCCTCCAGTGAGGTCAAAAAATAAAGTATTTAAGTTTCAATAAGTTAAGAGTATTTTAATAGCTCCTGCTATAAGGCTGGGGGATAGGAACACTCACCTACCGCTCGACTTCGACGGTCCCAAAGAAACTTCATCGTACGATCAGGGCACCTCGCTTCCACGAATTGAAGCTCGCTTCCACGAATTGCAGCGACTCTCTATATCACATCGCACGATACCGCTTATACATGATCGTTTCTTTCCCTAACCGAGGAGGCGCGTTCGAACCTTGAAGTTTTCTGACAGTAGTGGTGCAATTGTAAAAATGCGACAATTTTATGTTCAGTGATATTTATATAATTTTATGAACATGGTTATATAATTTATATACAAATATTTAGATCAATGAACCAGATTAACATTATATCAATTTGAACAAATGTAAAAAGTAATTTTCCAAGAAAAAAAATGCAATGAATAATTTTCTCATTTTCATAGTATTTTTGCATGAAATTTGGTAATCATCATTTTACAAATTATGGCATAAAATTATGGTAAGGGAAACCTTGAAAATAGATTAAGAAAAATCTGAAACGCAGATACACGAGGGCATATAAAACTGCTATATTTTCGTGTGTTGGTGAGGGGAGTGGGGGGTTTTTAATATAAAAAATTAGTGAGAATATCATTCAAAAACACTTTAAATATAAAATCACTATAGAATGTGAATCTCTTCGCATGCATATCAATAATAACATTAGCTAAATGAAAAATTACTAGCCTTTTGGTTATTTTATTTTTATACAAAAAAAAAATTGTTTTTATTAATATTTTATATTAGGAAAAGAATGGTAGATATTGGAAGGATTATCCTCTTGAAGGGTAATTACAATTATCTTAATGTGACACATACGATCAATTATTTAATTCGAATTTGAATTTCAAGCACGAAATAATAATAAAACCAGAACTAAACAAAAATGTCGAATTCCACCATAAATAACACGTACGAGCATGCACACGCATAAACTATTCCTGAGCTTTTGCCACCCTTAAAAAACACACATACATAAGTCAAAATGTAGTAATAATCATGAATGTTATATGATTTCATTGTTTTCAAAGTAATTGAATTTTCTCCTGAGCTTATATTGATATATTTTATATCGTGAATGGTAAAAAATTATAAAATGGGTTTGAAATTTGAGAAAATTCTAAATGACTAAGTATGTACATATATGGATGTAAGTATAATGTACACCATACGAATATTAGGGATGATAAATATATGCAAAAAATTTGACACATAAAAGGTCCTTTATTTTATTTAATATTCACGAAGAGGAAGCAACAAAAGGAAATGTATGAGGAAATATTGAGCATTTCATACAATTTTACACATAATACTATTGTCGTATATTAGATTATGAATATGTTCACTTGAATTCGTACATGAACGAAAATTTTTGGCTGCTGTACGTAATGTTTTCACTTAAACAACAGGACGACTCCCTATGCTACCAATGCAATTCAGAATAAATATTCAGAAATTTTGAGTACGCGTTTAGATGGAAAATTAACTGAACTTCATACCATATTATACGATATTAAGATATGATATTTAGAAGAATAAAATAATAAAATTCAACTCGTAAGAGTATGCTGATTCCGCATGTTCAGAAATTAAACTCATACAAATATGGATGAAAATCTAGCTGCCAGAAAGTGAATAAAAATACCACATTATCCATTTTTTTAGTCTGAAAAGTATAGCCCTGTTATTTGACAATTGTAAAACAAATATTTAATCTGGGCGATGGTATAAGATTGCATAATTTTCTAAAACAATTTTTTTAAGTTTTTTACATAAAGAAAAAAAAACTACGAAATGTGTAATTAACCTATACACAACATAAACTTTATTATTGTAAATATTGGAGGTCATTTTTAACATACTCCATAAAATATAATTACTTATAATTTGAATCCATAGTTTATAAATTGTATTTTCTTGTATAAAAAATATAAGTATGTAATAAAGTAAATGTCTATAATATCTAAAAGAATATGAAAAGCCAAAATAAAGATCAATAATTGTTTGTACGGCAAAATCGTTTACATTACAATGCAAAGATATTTTCAATTTAAATAGATGCAAATCATTGAAAATACCAGCCACAGTAAAGATTAAGATAAAAATCCTCAAAATTCCTTGAAGCGAAAACTTATTTAATCAATGATTATAATTTCCAAGTAAAATTTAAAGAATTTCTCAATTGTACGAGTAATTTTTACTTTTGTGGCATATTGCCAAATATTCTACTGTTGAAAAATTTTCATACTGCATGTAGAGAAGCATTTTGGTTGAATTTATACCACAGTAATGGGCACTCACTTAAAATATTCACTGTGAATTCATCCACCCACACATAATGATTTTAAAGTACGACTGAACTAGCTCAAAATTATGTACGGATTTTTTGTGATATAACTAATGAAACCTATAGGACACCTTTGCGAAATTTATGTTACAACGAATTTGTTTTTACTTTAATTTTGCTTCATAGCTGATTAACCCGAATTTATAAATTTGTCTGATAAATTCGAATATTCAAAGCAGACTACCAATTTTCTATAAAGACTACTAATAAATATTTGTAAAATTTATTTATAAAGTCATAATAAGAAAGTGGGATAGAATCGCTTCACCAAACACTATTTATCTTTTCTCTTGAAAAATTGGCCACTTCAAAAGCTGAAAACCGTAAATCTTTACCATAACTTTCACTTTGTTCTTATAAAAACAGATAGAATACATCATTCAGATATAAGAAAAGATGCAAAATTCTTGTTTTTGACTAGAAAGTTAAAAGCTTAAGAAACAGAGCGTTAACTCGTTTATGTTTATCAGCTTCCTGGCATTTGCAAATATTTGTTAAAGCAATAAAATCTGTCTTCTTTGGAACATTAAACTCCGTCACTAGCAGAGAAGGAATCGGATCGGAGCCATTGCTTGTCTAAAGATATAAAACTACCTACAAAACTGTCGTCAACAGATTGATCGATCGTAAAATTTCCATGAAAACCTTAATCATAAAATATCATCGCGATGATTTAAAAGTCTATGTTTCCATTGAAAAATTATTCAGACTTACGACAATGTGAAAAGTTTTTGAAAGCGTTTCATTTTTGCAAAATTCCAGTCATCGACCGGCCATTGAAGATTTAATGATCCATTTATGAAATTCTGAAGGATTTAAAGGAAATCTGTTTTTAATTTACTACATCTGTACAGAAGATATACAGCTGAAAAAACAACTTCATACCATATACGATACATAATTTTAATGATTATCAAAAGAAATTTGTATATGATATTTTTAAGATTTGTCTCCTTTGTTTGCTCCTTTTCAGAATCGCAGGAATGTTAAAAAGTGTTTGACTGAAAAATGCAATTTAATTATTTTAAATTAATTCAATTTAATTCTTAGTTCAAATTTTAATCCGCACTACAGAAAACCTTAGTTTAAATAAAATATTTCTGTATATTTTATGAATTCTATTTTTATCTATTGTATAAGAAAGAGATTTAATTGAAAATATTTTAATGCAATTCAAATTAATATTATTAACATTTATTATATTAGATAATAAAATAAATAATATTAAATAAAATATAAATTTCTGATTACACTAAATACAGAACTGGCTGATATAAAAATATTTTGCTATTATCATTTTTTACACTTTGTAATAATTTTAATATTGACAATTTGAATAAAATCCTGTTTATTTTCTGTAAATTTTTTTAATTAATAATTATAATTAAATGTCCTCCTAGTTTTTTCAAACTTCAATTCTAAAAACAACAAAAAAACTCAAAACTGGTTTTTAAAAAAAAAAAAATTTTATACTTTTGAATTTTATAGAATTTCATAATTTCCCGGATTTGTGGACGGAACCGTCCCCGGATTTGTGGACGGATCCGCCAGAAACGCAAGCACTAAAACTACGATACCTACAACTTCTTCGACTTCTAGGCAAACGTTTCAAACTTATTATAGACAGCAAAGTACTTTTTTACAGTGTCCTACTAATAAGACTTACGGACTAGAACTCTACAGTCCTACCAAACCCTCCAAATCACGTTAAATCCAATGCTTTCAATCAAAAACTCTCCCTATAATTGTCCACGCTCCCTTTAATGTTCGCAATACTCCCTTTTATCCAACATGATCTCAAAGTCCCTTTTTTTCATGATGCTAATCCCCTTGCTCAAGAACTATTCTCCACTTAAGCGTCACTAGTCGCGTTATTTACTAAAATACTGCGACTTAATTACACACGCTAGCAGGAGAAATTTTGATAGATTACACGTTAATTATTATAGTAATTTTCTTGGTACTACGTCGTGATTGTAGATATCAAAAAAAAAAAATTATCGTCTAGTAAATGTGGAAATATAGTACGCATAACAACCTTTCCATACGAAGGAGTAGGAAATAAATAGCCTCAAAGATAATGGAGTTCGTGAAAAGTGGTGAAAACATTAAGAGCATAGCGTTATGTCATTACTATTTGACAATTGCTCAATTGGGTTTGTTGTATAAGCTGACGTAAGTTGATCGTAAAAAATATATAATTAATTAATTTATAATCGTATATTCTGGATTTGGTTTTGTTTAGGTTATCTTTGATTATAGATTTTTTGTTGAAGAACATTTACTATCGTTCTATAAAAAGTACACTCTTATCATTTGTAAGAAAATTATTTCATAAAATTTAAAAAACGGGTAAAGCTCAAAACAAAACAAATAATGAATCCCCTTTTTTTTAATTTAAAAAACTTATATTATAATTGCCAGATATAACCTATTCGAATGATACCATAATAATAAAATAGAATTGAGTGACATTTTCTATTTGAATGCCTATAGCGATAGGATTGTGAATTTTTAAATCAGGATATTTAAATTAACTTCTATTTTTGGCTTTTGGGTACTTTTTTAATAGCTATTTAAAATGTTGGCAACAGATCAAATCTGCTTTTGTTTCTCTCCGTTCGTAATTTAATCAATTCAATTTTGTTTACTATCTGATGGCGAAATAACAATTAAATTAGTGCTATTGCCAGTGTTGCTTCCTGTGAAGCTAAACGCTTCCATTTATTGAAAACGGCACAGCATGGCTCTATTCAAGGGCACCCTTGTTCAACCTGTTAACTTACTCTACAAAAATTGTGTGCACGTTCAATCTATCTTAGATAGAGATTTAGTAAAAGGCATCATTGGAGGAAGCCGTGATTATTATATGTACGTTCTCATCTGTAATCGGAAATAGAAAGCAAATAGAAATTTCTCGTCTCCGAATTACCCATACTTCCTGTTATACAAAAATACTTTCGTAGAATAGCAATATCTATTCACTTGGGAAAATACAATAAAATAAAAATAAAACGGAAAATATTTACTTGTATAGAAGTACTTATCCATTTTATTCACATAATCTGATAAGCATATTCTGATATAAGAGTACAGGCGTTTGTCATCAAGATTTATAACTTTTCGTATTGTAGAAATAACAATAGAAGATTTTTTTATGATACCACAATTTCTCTCTATATTAGCAAATTTTTGCAGTATTTTATTAGACCATTATATGGGCAGTTCACGAAAAATTGAAATACTATGGACCATTATTAACGACACATAAATATTATCGAGATGTCAGCCATGTGTTGCGACAAAGGTAAACGTGAATAATAATTATTAACAAGAAATCGATGCCGATTTCATGAATTTAATAATCGATCACGCTATCGTATTTCTTTGCTAACACATTTTTTGCACAATAGCCCCACAACTATGGAAATATTTTCGTGATAACTTATAGTAATTTTTCTACTTTTCGATTGTATATTTTTTCTTTTCAAAATTTCTTATAAGTATGTATATACGAAAAACAGAGAGCTTATCTGTATTATCATCCCTAATCTTTCAATGTCATCAATAACTTTTTTCTAAAGTGCATAGTTTCGTATATTGTCACTTTTTTCTTACATAGATAGAATGCAAAAAAGTTTCAAATTTTTATTCGAAATAAGATAACATTATACGAAAAAAGTTTCTGATGGTGACTTTTCTCGCTTTATAATTTTTATGCTTTTTCTTATATATTGTATAAATTCGATCATAGTAAAAGTATGTAGAAAATAAATTTTATGAACAACACATAATATATGTACGAGTATGTACCCATGTATTGACAATAATTCGAATACGGTTAACTTTAAAGTTTTTAACAAGGAACATGCTCCTTTATATTGTATAAGTCAAAATATGTAGGACTATCCATTCTATCATTCAACTGTCATTATACAAATAAATCAATCAAGATAACAATTATTTAGTTGAACATTATTCTTTATAGATAGTTTAACCACCAAAAATAATCGACAATCTATTGGGGCTTTAGATGCTCATTTTTTCAACAAAATTTTCTAAGTCGATGTGGCGCATGTCTTACACGTTGGATGATACCTACAAGTATCTATACAAAAGCCATTGTATTCATATAAAGTGAGTGTCTGTTGTACAGTTTTATCTAAAAGTGTGATTGGCCTGTATTTCTTTGAAAATGAAAAATGGGAAACTGTTACCTTTCAAAACCGACTATCTTTTGCCTGAAGATTAAAAATTTTAATCTACTCCATATGTGGTTTTAATAAACACCAAATTTTGTTTTTCTTACACAAACATCTTCCACGACCCGTAATTTCGAGATTTGGTGATACCAATAGGTCTCAAAAATCATGCAATTTGACGACATTCGACTTTTTTATGAAGCTACGCATAAAATTATGCTTACCCACACAATCCTTAAATTTTAGTGCAACTAAAAATCATCATCCGTCAAGTAATGGGCGAAATAAGCGAAAAAAACCTTCAAAAATTACCTCAAAGGATCGATTCCTGCAAGAAGTCTCGTGGCAGCCATTTGAGTTTGAAAATAATTGATAAAAGTAAAAATAAACAAAAATGTTTTTATAATAAAAAAAAAACAATTTGGAATATAATTAAATGTTGAATATGCTCTTAGAAACAGAAATTCTTTCAAATTAAAGAAAGTTCACATCTTCCAAGCCTCCACGAACATATTGAACTTCGAACTGTACGATGTAAGTTCAAGCAAGACTATATATGAGTGAAAAAGTTTCAGATTACACATTCGTATTAATTGAAGTAAAAACTTGGTGAACAGTGATTTTTTGCTTTAGAAATCGCAAAGGAAAAATCATATACACAAACATAATCCCAAACTTTTAACTTGGATATGGAAGATTCTAACACATTCGTATAAAATTTCATTAATGAAGAGAAATCTTTCCAATTGAGAAAGCTTATATAGAACGCACAAATCCTTTCATTCCCTATTAAATGGAGAAAGAAAAGGACCAATGGTGCGAAAATATTCAGTCATGGTAACGGTGCACAGGTGATGTTATTAGTTGAATTCAATATCTGGTTTTCTAACAGCAACGGGTAACGGGAGCGGTACGTGCAAAATATTGATCAAATTATATTAGTTTGTATACCATATAAAAATATTTTATACCCTTGCATGTACCTAGTATAATTTATTCTAGCAGTAATATTTTTACGAATTAACCGTTTCAGCAAAATTTTATTCCATATCAATTTTGTATAATAATTAAAATATTTGCATGCATATTTCATGATTTAATTAAAGCAAGAAACTTTCTGTTATTGTTTCTGCTTTCAGTTAGCGACTAAGGGCAACCAAACATGGGAATAATGCCAAATTTGTCATATGGGTAGTATAGGGAAAATCGTGTTGAAAGGCATCAATATTATACCTATCCTTATATGAATACGCATGCATATGTACAGTTTGCGTCAATTCTAAAGTCAAAGCGACAGGTACCAGCATCAACCTACATCAATGATATAATCTGACATTGATATTGATAACGTAAGTAATAGCAACAACTAAAATGTACTCACCAGCAAAGGCAAAACAGCAACACTTTAATGATATCAAGAACAAAAACGACATCAATATTGGAAGGAAGAATTTGGTGTAAAGTACTTTTGGCATCCATACAGAAATCAAATCAAATCAGTTTCGTTGAAATGTTTTCACTTGACCCAAAATCCATACTAATTGAAAGTGATTAACTTCAACTTTTTACCAATCCAATTAGGTTCTTGTTTTTAATCAAATTTCACTATTCAAATATTCTCATGATAATTGACGGAAATTGCTTAAGATTCACCAGCATCGATTCTCAATATTACAAATTACTTTTACCTCTTTTTATTTTTTTTATTTTCATATAATTATATGAAAAAACTTATTTTAGAAAATTTTAAATCTCAAAAAATAATTGCAATATTTTTTTATCGATAAGAGACAGTTTTTGTTTATAAAAAAAAAATATATAACAGAACGATATGGTCTTATTAGATTTTGACAATCTTATATAATATCCAATTTGTTCGCAAATCAATTTGGCGCATCTTCCACTCTTCCAGATTGGGCAAATTCATTATCGCACTCGTACTATTGGAAAAGTCCTTAAAAATCTTGATATATACAAATCCGCTGGTCCAGATGGAATATACCCCATAGTTCTGATGAGGTGTTCTTCTGCATTGGCAAAACAAGCAAGTTCGGCCATTTTGAATTTTCAGTTAATTTTTGACAGCTGCTTTGGTTTCACGTGTTTTGGTTCGTCTTGGATTTTTGCCCATTCCAAAAAATGGATCAAAGAATTTGTATCAAATTTTGCGTGAAAAATAAAATTAATTGCGCGGACGCATCCGGAATGTTGACTGTGGCATATGGTGAAGCTACCTTGGACCGAAGCAACGTTTATCGGTGGTACAAAATGTTCTCAGCGGGCCGAGAAGATGTGAATAACGAAAAGCGTGCCGGACGCCCGAGCACGTCAACAACAGACGAAAACATTGATGAAGTGAAGAAAATAGTATTGCCACAGGGTAGAATAGTCAATAAGAAATATTACCTGCAAGTTATGCGCAAGTTGCGCGAAGCAATTTGCCAGAAACGCCCGGATTTGTGGAAGAACAAAAATTGGCTTTTGCATCATGATAACGTCCCTGCTCACGCATCGTTGCTTGTGCGCGAATTTTTGACCAAAAACAACACACTAATAATGCCGCAGCCATCGTATTCCCCAGATCTGGCCCCCTGTGACTTTTTCTTGTTCCCGAAACGGAAGATGTCTATGAAAAGACTCTACGCTACGATTGAGGAGATAAGGACGGCATCGAAGGAGGAGCTGAACAAGATCACAAAAAATGATGTTTTGAAGTGCTTCGAGGATTGGGAAAAACATTGGCACAAGTGTATAATATCTGGTGGGGATGACTTTGAAAGGGGCAAAATAGATATTTATGAATAAATAAATAATTTTTGAAAAAACACAACAGACCTCTTATATGGAAAACAGCATTCGTTCAACAAATTCCCAAAAACGGCGAGTCCTCTTCCCCCACCAATTACCGAACCACTTCACATACACTACTTCTTTCTAAGGTCATGGAAACACTAATAAACTATTGTATAAGCTAATAAAAATATCTGAATCCGAATGTGGAATGCTCTGCCTCACTTCGTTTTCCCAAATCATTGCAATCAACATCTATTTAAGAGCAAAGGATATTCATAATTCCTTTAACGCAAGTAATTTATTAAAAAAAAAAGAAATAGTTCAAAAATTGAAAATATTTAATGTAATTTTATAATATCGGTAACCCACGTTCGAAACACTTTTAAAAGATAGCAAATTTGCCAAAAAAATTTGTTTCGATGTTGCCAACTTAACTTTTTCGAGAATAAGTGCTCAATTAATGTGGGATGAAATTATGATAATTCTAAATTATACTTTAGATAAATGTACGATAATTTTCTCCATTCTTCAATGTGTAATTAGCAATTAAATATTTAACGAACAGTATGGAACAAGAAAGTTTCATTTGATAAAATGAAAAAAATAGAGAAATAAAACCAGGTTGATGGAGACTTTTATATTCTAACATTAACCACAAAGAGTCAGATATTCATTGTCCGTATTTTAATATTCGTACATACCTACATATACACGTATGTATATACCTCTAAAAACATATGAGTACGTACTAGCTTTTATATATGTACACTTATTTATGCTACATGATAAATTTTTGCAATTAAATTTTATGTGAATACCTGGTATTATACGAGCATATCTACGGTAACAGTCATAAGATAAGCTATTCACATTTTTTATATTTTAAATATAAGCTTTTATTTATACCTTCTCTTTTTATATTAGAAGGAAAAAAATATTCCAATATTATCAAAAGAAACATCATGTAATTGTCCTTGTTCTAAATTCAAACCAGAAATTTATAAATTTATTTTATTTAATAAAAATCAAATTAGATAATAGATTTTTGTATTATCGAATTATCCATTCCATGGTTTGGAAAGTAGGTCCTTGTTATATGAGAATTTAAAAACGTATAAGTTATTATCTAATGTGGATTTTGGTCTGAAAGATATGAAAGTGTCATTAGCCTATATTTCTTTGAAATTAAAGAACGATCAAGATCGTCGAATTTGATGCAGTGTATTTTTTCTTATGAGGCTTGAGGCTATGCAAGAGATCGTGTTTACAAAATAAAAATTTCAATTTATTTCCAAAGCATAAATTGGATAAGCCTTTATTATCCATATTTATTATCGAAGCCTTTTTATGATAAAATTAAAGTTATGAATTAGTAAATAAAATGCAACGTACTGTCTAGAGCATAGTATAATGTTATTTAATATAGCATACCTATCTTTATAAATAATACCACGAGCCGCCTACGACCATAGACATTAAGATACACCCAATCAACGCGCAAAACAGACCTGTCAACTAATGGATTTCGCCAGCTCAGGTGACTAGATCCAGAAAGTTGTACGCATCTCAATCGATATCCTAGCTCGCTAACCAATGCTTTATAGACCCAACTCGCTTCAATCTAATGCATTTTTCTGTGATTTCCTGCTTCGTCCACTTTATACATGGAATATTTTGTCAGGTTCCCTCTTGTTTCGAACTACTTTTCTTCATATTCTTCATCTTCTTCATTTTCTTCATCTTCATCTTCTTCATCCTCTGCATCCTCTTAACCATCTTTAGTGCCCCATACATAAGCGATCTCAACCAGCAGACGGCTCTCTCGTTAATCAACACACATTCTTGTAACTATCTGGTCCTGCGTCTAACCAGGTCTATCCATTACAGGTAGGTCCATATAAGCTAGTTATCCTAAATGTTGGTAGCAAAGCCTACCTAAACTCCACTATCATCTACAGTAATAGCATCCGGGATCCTGCCATCCCTCAGCTCCAGTCCTAAAACTATAGGTGATAACCACAACCACCCACATCTCAGCCAAAGGCTCCTCATCTTGGCCTACCACGGCGAACGAACAACCGTTTGGCTCCTGACCCCCGTGGTGCCAGTTTTTATATTTTAGGGCGTATCTGGTGTGTGCAGTTCATTCTAAAGAGGTACAATAAGGAAACGTGTATTTTCCTGGCATTGCTCGACTAGCCAGGACCGTGGGTTCGCCCTGTGCGGGATGTCTTGAGCATAATTTACCTTTGGCTAAATTTGTTGTAATTTAATACATTTTCCTGGAGACGCGGTTAGCCTATTGGTTATAATAGAAACAATTTCAGCTGACGAATATCCTCTTCGACTTTTAAGGAACACTCAACAAAATATAATCAATTATATTAAACATACAAAAAACTACAATTATTTTTTTAAAAAAGTATAAAAGTTTCAATTTATTTTATAGAAATAAATTTTTTATAGTTACTTCAAAATAAATGAAAGGTATATATTT
Organism: Atherix ibis; assembly: GCA_958298945.1. Taxonomy (NCBI): domain Eukaryota; kingdom Metazoa; phylum Arthropoda; class Insecta; order Diptera; family Athericidae; genus Atherix; species Atherix ibis. The sequence continues at coordinate 10,978,025 of OY282609.1, read as the reverse complement.
ACTTATGCATATGTAAAATGAAATGGTTTTTTTGTCATTAAAAAAAATATTTTTGTTTTTAAGTACAGAACTTTCAAATACTCCTGGATCATTTGTACATATATGGTATGGACATGAACTCAGCCTAAATGTATTAAATGTGGTTTTATATTTTTTTTATGTATACGAAAGAACATGTTATATTGCTAAAGTGTTTCTGCTGCAAAAACAAAAAATTATTATACATTAACTAAAGGGAAAAGTGAACACGACCACCATATGTAGACAAGTTCAGAAAGCTAATATCGTTGTTATTTTGCTAATACAAAACGATAGTCATCTCAGTTCGCTGAGTTTGTGTAAACAATTTTAACTATACCCACAAAAAAGCTGTGTATTTATCGAGTTGAAGAAGAACTTTTATAAATTTCCCGATAACCGCAAAATATTTCGCTCAACACTACTTTATCAGCAGGATTTTTCACCCTGATTATTGGAACCAGTGGAAACATTTTTATGTTTAGTACAGCCTACAATACCACGCTGAGAAAATTGTATACTATGGTCGCAGACAATTTGGTATGAGATGATGTCCTTGATTTTTCCTTTTTGCAAAAACAAAAGCGAGAGAGAAGAAGAGAACGCGGTTGTCCATGGAATGAGCCGGTATCCGAAATGTTCAAATTTCAAAATCTAAAATACACCATCTCACGAATTTGAATTCTTTGCGATACCAACCTCTCTACCGTCTATCCACTATCATCTAATATCTATTGTCTAACATCTATTAAAATATATTCTACATTATGAAAAATATTCAGATCAGGTGAGATAAAAATTACTATGTACTATACAGAGTAAATATAGTGAAGTTAAAATAATTTTGCCCTGTAAAGCACACACAATTCTAACGTACAGATATTATAAGTACGATATTTATAGTATATACATTATGAAAAAAAATTGATTTTCTTAGAAAAAAACCATAAGCATTACCGAATATTGATTTAAATATGCTTTTCGCTTATTTGGGTCTTTTATATTAACATAAAATATATTTTAAGTTTCTCTATAATTTGATTTATCTAAAATAACTGCTTTTAGGAAATAATAGAATTCACGTATGTACATATTTATTACAAAACAAATATAGGCAAATCAATTCGATGATACCAGGATAGTCCCAGAAATACCTGGCCTGACGTATAAATGACGATTGTTGTTTGAAAAAAATTACTAAGGTGGAAAGTACAAACCTTATAAAGCTAAAGTTTGAAGTTTGATGATGCTGCATTGTTTAGTATTTGTTTGTCAGCCATTAATAGTAAACGCTGTCGGTGAATTTGTAAACATGGACAAAAATAGTCATTGTTATGTGATGGAATACTTTCTCTTAGTCCAACCAATATTAAGCTGGGGGAATCTATTTGAAAACTCTCAGTCCAACCAATATTAAAGCTGGGGGAATCTGTTCCTTCGCTATAACAATAAAATATTGTGTGGCGGAGTTTAAACGAGGCCGTATGAACTTCCAACACGAATATAGCAGTGGTCGTCCAAATGAGGTGACCATGCCAAAAATTATGAAGAAAATCCACAAAATGGTATTCGATGACCGTGGACTGAAACTGCGCTAGCTAACAGATATGGAAGGCCATTCAAAAAGTGCTGTACTTTTGACTGAAAATTTGGACCAGAGAAAGCTGTACGGAATATGTGTACCGCGTTTGCTCACAATGGAACATAAACAACGCCGTGAGGATGTTTCAATCAACTGTTTGGCTATGTTTTGCAGCAATAAAGCCGAGTTGGTGCATCGATTCATAACTATGGATGAAACATGGGTCCATTACTTTGCACCTGAGATGAAACAACAGTCAAAAAAATGGACTGAGAGGTGAGAATCGGCACCAAACAAAGCGAAGACAGTTCCATCTGCCGGCAAGATCATGACGTCTTTTTTGGGATGCGCGTGGTATAATTTTTTCTGGTTATCTTCAAAAAGGAAAATCAATCAACGGCGAGTGTTATGTGAACTTATTGCAGCGTTTGCGTGATTAAATCAAGAAAAAACGGCCACATTTGACGAAAAATACAATGCACCAGTTTACACATTCGTTATCATGATTGCCAAAATCAATGAGTTAAAGTTCGAATTGCTTCTTCACGCATCCTATTCGCCAGAGTTAGCACCCTCAAATTATTTTTTCTTTCCAAGATTGAAAAAATGTCTCGATGGTAAAAGATTTACCAAAAATGAAAAGGTAAAAGTTACGGTTAATGACTATTTTGAGGAGCTCGACGGTTCTTACTATAAACAGGGTATCGAAGCTATTGAATATTTTTTCTTTGTTAGGTCGGGTACTTCTGGGACTACCCACGTAATCTAAGGTAAAATTTTGTATAATTTTCATTTGAAATGCTCAAATACAAGTATTCCAAAACTATGAAAATATTTCAAAACTCTCCAATATTCAATAAGTATACTATAAACATACACTCGGACATATGAATAGAATTGTTTTCTGGTACTTTGGACATTTTGGTAAAAGTTTTCCTATTTAGAATATCATTTTCGCATCTTGTCTATAATAACAATTCAGGTATATTTATTTCCATTTTGAACAAACCAATTTTTGATTTCGATAAATTTTATATTATACACAATAACCATCGTATCATAATTGGTTTTGCATCATCTTATATTGGTATCTACCTACAGACAAATATAGATATATGTGTGAGTTGAAATTTATTCATCCTTTATCCTTTTAAGAGTCTATATTTTACAATACACCCAAAAGTGAAAAGATTTCATACTCTGCTCGTACATCCACCTGCTTTTTGCACAAATATCAATAATATTATCAAGTTTCGAGTGCTAACTAAAGTGGATAGACTGCTTTTTGACACAGGTGTCATATCGATCAACAAAACTCAATAGGGACCAACTTAAAGGTAAAGGGTAATTTGCCTTCCATTTTTCTTTATAAGATACTACTCGACAAATAAGCATTATCGATTACGTTACGAATATTTTAAACAATCTACACACAAGCATTATTATTTTGTATTGGGATACTGACAAATGTTTACTATATTCGAATATGGATCTGTCTATATAGATACTCATATACACATACTGATGTACATAAATAAGCTTATATAATAATTGTTTGTATGTACAAAAGTGATAAAGTGCTTTCTCATTCGATTCACCATTTATCTACCCCAACGTTTTTCAAAGTTTTCTTATAAAGCAGTTTCCACCTAATCTTTATCATTTTCAAGTTTTTCGATAAGTCCAATTTAGCTATGTTATTTTGATTAAATAAAAGAATAGGCAAATGAAAAAAAAAATTTGCAAAAATTCTTAAGCTCAGGAAAAGTTTAACAAAAGCTAAATACAATTGTTTTATTTTATAAATTCAAATATTTTACCAGAAATAGCAAATAATAATATCAAAAGTTTATGGATTCGAAATACAAAAGCTTCGTGCCCTGTGTCAGTAATATGAAGTGATAATAAAGTTTTCCAATCTCAACCATATTGCTAATCTTAATATTCTAAGAAATTGTGGTATTCTAATCCCACATTAAAAAAAATAATAAAAAATTTTTAACTTTCATTTTTCATTTAAAATTAACTTTTTAATCAAATCAATCGATAGAATATTATTAAAAATTTATTTACATTTATATATGCCTATAATCTATATAAGATGTTCATTTATAAATTGATAAATATTTATAATATAAAACCAATATTTTTGATAGAAAATCAAATTAAAATTTACAAAACAAACATGAATAAATTATATTAGATTCTTTTATATTTATTAAACGGAGTTATCCATTGTATATTTTGGAACTAACTGTGTGAAAAATTCATTAAAAATTACTTCAAAAGGATTGAGTACTGCAAGAAGTTTCTGGTAACTATTAGAATGATCTTATATGGCAAGGTATAAGTAATATAATTTTATAAAAATTTTAATATGTAGTATATTTTGTCTAATATTTTCCAAAGCGCAAATTGAATAACCCTTTCGAATATTATCGATAAGATTTTATTAGCATAGATATCTATATTAATTCCAATCTGAAATAAGATAAAAATTACTTAATTTGTTATTCATAATAGCTTATAGATTTCAAATAAAATAGATATAAAATAAAGCACATATTAGATTCCCTAGTAATTTTGAGTAATTTAATCTACTCTATGCTCTATATCTATGTGTAAACGTATTGCGAAACCTTTTTCTTCTGTTCTATTTCATATAATATATAATTATGAAATAATTCAAATATTCTCCAATTGGATTTTATATGATGTTTTGTGATTGGTTTCAATATGACTAAATTTATCTTATATAACATCAATTCCTATTCATATCAAATCAAATTGATATGAAGAAACAGTACAAATTAGATAAAAAAAATAAACTGTGAATTGCAGTTTATTCAGTAAATATTTTCTCTTTACTTTCTTATAGCAAAAAAAAACAATACTAACAGGAGCAGTGTCAGAAAATTTATTCTTATATATTGAAAAGGAGTCTAGTATACCTATGTATGTATTCATATTGAATATGAAATATTCCATAAATATTATTTATTCAGATAAATTGAAACTACTTTTGCACAAATTTCAGAAGAAAATTCTGTTTTTCTCATACAATTACGATGGAGTTCAATTTATCAATTTGATATAACTCTCCAATTTCTCTCTGCCAAACAAGTAAGGTTTGTGGTTATTGCGGCTGTTATTGATCGTCAAAGGTACCTCATATGCTTATATTTTACCCTCAAATACGAAATCCATTTACAATGTTCTTAAAGTTTAGATGAACAAACGATACTCTGTGAGTGAATGACGAATGAATAGTTGTTTGGTTTGAGAATTTTCTACATTTTTATAAGCTGGTTGTTGTGATTAAATCTCCTCTTTTTTTAATTTAACCAGATACAGTTCTCTTGTTTTTAGTAGATTTAAATATACACAACTAAATCTATACAAATACATTTTTTTTCGAAGCAAATTCCTTGAGATTTAATATAAAATGTTCAACTACAATCGTAGATTGTAAATGAATAAAACAATTTCCAAATATACGATTACTTAGTTAAAATGTAATAATTTTTTGAATTTATAAAAGTATTCAATAAATTCTTTTCTCACAAAAGAAAAACATCATATAAACTAAGATTTTTTTTTTAAATAATAAGTTTTAAGATATTTTAATGTTATTTTATGATTTTAGTACACAAAGAATATTATTTAGTAAAAGCTCTATCCAGTTTGGAAAGCAAATTTAAATAAAACACACTTTATATTAAGATTTTGATCATTGTATAGCTTAGACTTTGTCATTATGTATGAAATATAACATATATCCTAATAGCTATTTTAGCTTTTTTGCAGGACTCGATCATTTTGAGATAATTTTTAATGAGTTTTTCGCACCGGGTCATTATTTAACCTCTAAAGTTTGAGAACCGTCTATATAAACACGATTTTTTACAGGAGCCTAAAAGAAAAAGTACAATAGCGTCAGATTGCAAAAACTTAGCGTTCAATTGTCATAACCAAATATCGAAATTACTCGTACTAAGAACTTTTTGCGCAACGAAATCAAAATTTGTCGCGTTTGTGTGGCTTGTGGCGCTGAAGCTACATATGGTCCAGATTAAAATCTTATAGTTCAGGCAAAAAAAGCGTTAGTTATTATGCGGCCATAGGGTTCAGAATTGACGATAACTGTTTCTTCTTCTTCCTGTTTAATGAAATACGTGGTACTCTTTAGCGTGAAGTGTACCCACCAGATACGCATTAAAATATAAAAACTGGTGCCACGAGGGTCGGGAGCCCAACAGTGGTTCGTCCGCCGTGCCCGACCAAGGTAAGGACCCTTTGGCTGGAACGTGGTGGCTGTAGTTGTTATCTATATCGTAGATACAGTATTAGGACTGGAGCTGAGGGTTTGAAAGAATCTTGGGTTCTGTCACTGCAGATGATAGTAAAGGCTTAGGTAGGCTATGCTACCAACAGTTAGGGTAACTAGCTTATAACTGGTTACTGAATGTTAGCAAATGGAACCACCTGTGAAGGGTGGAGCTGTTAAAAGCGCCGACCAGGTACTTGCAAAAATGTGCATGGTTTAATGAGGGAGCGGTCTGCTGGTTGAGAAGGGCTTACCGCAGAAATTGACGGAAGATCGAATGTTTGACTGCTTCATGCATGGGGCACGATAGATGGTTAAGTAGAAGAAGCAAATTAAGAAGATGAAAAAGACGAAGAAGATAAAGAAGATGAAGACGAAAAAGATGAAGAAGATGAAGAAAATGAAGAATATCAAAAAGATGAAAGAAGATGAAGAAAAGAAGTTTTAAAAAAAGCGGAATCTGAAATAATGTTAGAGTCGATAAAGCGTTGGTTAACAAACCTAGGGTATCGATTGAGATGCGTACAACTACCTGGATCTATTCAGCTGAGGTGGCGAAATTCATTAGTTGACAGGTCTGTTTTGTGCGTTAATTGGGCGTATCTCAATCCCTATGGTCGTAGACGGCCCATGGTATTATGTATAACGGCAGCTATGCCACGTTAAACAATATTAAACTAATACCATTTAATATATTTTTATTTTCAAATAAATTTAAACGAATATAAGAAATGTAATAATAATAAAAACTCGTAAATATTCACTGAAAAAAATATTCAGATAAAAATTGGACAATTTTCCATTTGATTGATTTGAATTAAGTGAATTGATGTTATTTCCGTACTTTTATTTAATTTATTTAGTTGCTTTTGGCCGTACATACGTGCCTACAAGTAATATTTCATCATTTTTTATCTGCTGTTTGTTGGCTATTTTTTTATTAAGCTAATCTATCAAAATTAAGCTTTTAGTTACATTTTTTTAAATAAATTATTTTCTTTTTACAGTATAGCATGATTGAATATTTATCCTTGACTTATTTCTTATTTTTATTTATAAAAATTATTGTTAAATAAATTGCTCAAAATATTTTTTTATCAATTTCAAAATAAATTTTTTTTATATTAATGTGCTTTCTAATTATACTAGTATTTAAGGAGAATAAAATTCAGAAAATAAGAAGCACTTTATAGGAAAATAGAAATCATAAGCTTGAAAATAATTCTAATTTAATGGAGAACATTTTAAGAATTTAAGAATTTATACTTAGTCAAAAAAGATTTTTTTTAAATATAATAATTGTAGAAAATATAATATTTCAATGACAATAATTACTATTTAAAATGTCGAAAATATATAAAAATATTATATTTTTAAATATTTTCCATTTTTTATATATTTTTTTTTAAGCGGAATATTGAAATTCCTATGGTAGGAACTGCTGAAAATACACAAAAATTAATATTTCGACTATTCTGACTTTCTAATTTTGAGAAACCTTTTAAATTTTCTTAAATGTAAAATTGTGAAAAATATAGAAAATTTGAATTTGTGTTAAACAAAAAAGGAAATGTTGATAATAATGTCAAAATTTAATATCTCATTTACTTTTTATTATAGTTATTCGAAAACTAATATTTGTTCGGTATAGTTTTTTTATTATTTAGTAAATACTTTTAGAAAACTTGAAAAATAAGAGAAAACTTGAAAAATCCACAAATTATTTATAAGAAACCTTTATAAAATAAGCTTAATGTTCTTAAAAATAAAATTTTAGAAATACAAAAAAAACCTCAAATAAAGGCAAAACAAAAGGTTATGAATAATGAATTAAATCTATAAAATAGGGTTAGAGGACAAATACTATCAAGTACGAGAAGAGCACGACCCATAAGCGATAAAATAATCTCCGAGTTTCAGGATGATCGTTATGCTTATATGTATGTACGCATATACGAGTACACAGTAGACGGCGATATTGCGGTGTTAAGTTAGCAGCTAGTCAGTAAGGTAGCAAAATAATGTAGGCAAATTTAATGTTATCCTTACAGGTGAGTTAGTACAAGTTTATTGTCATATACTTGTACTTTGAAGTCACATTGTTATTATAAATACAATATTGGAATACCGGACAGACGGGTAGACTGCGAAGCCAGAAAATGCGTTGCAAAGGTGGCGTTAAAAAAATAGCGAATAAAATAAGGGATGCTAACAGGTAGAAATACGTATAGTATATAGACAATTTTCGCAAGTAATGTAATAGAGACAGGGTGAACTGATAGCGAGGGTAATTTAACTGAGCTCAGGCAATGATAGGCTGGCGTACAAAATACCTACTCTGTTCGTAAGTGCAAAGGAAAGGGCGGCATGGAATCTGACCTAGCTGGGCCTGGAAAGACGCACAAGTTCCACAATATAATCCAATCTACAAACAGGTGCCCATGCAGACATACACAAGCGCATACAGCCTTACACGCAATCATTCGCACTGGATGAAACTTTGTATTGGGAAATTTTCTTCTTATTCAGTAAATTGAAAACCATCGACACGAACACAAGCTAACCAACATATTGAGAAGCTTTTGTATTACCTTCTATTCATCATTACTTTTCCATCCATGCACCTCCACCATCCGACCTCCTCCTCCCTATAATTATCCTTTATGTTTCAATAACATTTTCAAATTCAGATCATTTACTATGCTGCTAGTTTTACGTGTATATGAAAACGCAGCGCTACTAGTTTATAACGCACAGTAAAAATGTTTGATAAAAAATCCAAAATCAATAGTAACCATGCATTTTTTAACCAATTTTGCAAACGTATCCATATTTGTATTAATGGTAAATGAAGTAAAATTTTTATTTTTTTAATTAGTCACATAATTTATACTTATTATTGTTTATGCTTTTTTAATTAGACAATATAAAAATCCGAGTTTCAATTAATATTTAATTTTTTTTATTTGTTTACTTATTAAAGTAATAATTTATATCCATACAAATATGACTACGTATTTATTTGATTAAGAAACTTTACCGTAGAACTCAACAAAAAAAAATACTATTAATTGAAAATAAATTAACATTATAGTTATTATTCTATAGAATATTAGTTAGAATTTATACATACTTTTGAAATACTTTTGAAATTATTTTTTAAACCTAAAATAAATAACTAACTCAATATTAATGTTATAAAAATCTAAAAATTTATTATTCGAATAATTTTGTTTCAATATTTAATATGGGCATCACTCAAACTTAAATATAACCATTGGCTTTGAATAGATTTAAAAAGAATTACATTTAAAAAAAGCTTGTAAATTTTGCATAAACATTCCAACCACAAAATATTTAGTTAGAAAAGTTTTACATGAGCCCGAATCCCATTGGAATAAATTTATTTCTAACTTATTTTAGAATTCGAATAAATTTACATTTTTCCTATATAGTTAACACATTGGGACTGACTGTTAAACATGAAAATCATATTTCTCCTAATAGTGTATTGTAAAATATTTTCATTTTGACTTTTATTTTTTTTTCCTGAAAATTTCAATTTCAATTTCAATTTTGTACAATTCAATAGAGCTTTCAATTATTCATTATATTTCATTAAGATGGATCAATACAACATCTGCAGTAAAAAGTTTTCACTTTTCTTAATTTTGAAAAGTTATTTCGTTCAATTTTTATTGCCAACAATTGTGAATTTTTTGACTAAAAAATTTCATTTTTTATATATTTTCTAATTATATTTGATGTATTCGCAATATCAAAATGGATATAAAAACAAATATCTAGTCGATAGTATATCTAATTAATAATAAATATTTTTTAGCTTAAAATGTTGAAAGGGATTTTTTTTAAGTAAACATCAAAAGGTAATATAAATTACTAGTATTAAAAAAAAGTTGTTACAATATTAAAAGTTAAAAAAGTTTCAAGATTTTTTGGTATTAAAATAAAGATAAAAAATATATTTTCTATTCTAATCAAATATTATGTCTAGATTCTGATCAAACTCTAATGACAATAAACTGTTTAACGGTAACATATTATCAGAAAATACCCTTTATATCCGTGATGTCCCTCACGATATAAAACAATAATATAAAATGGAATTAACTGGTTTTGGTTCTTTTTGATAACAAATGTATATATTGTAAATTGATCTATTTTTATCGTAAAAGCCATATTGTATTTATTATTTGAGAAACACAGAAATACAAAGAAAATCGGTTCTTAAAGTTAATTAACTCGGTTCTTAAATATTAACTAACGATAGAGTCGGTTCTTAAAGTTAAAAAATCGGTTCTTAAATATTAACTAACGATAGAGTATTAAAACTAATTGGTCTAACAGTTAAAAAAACCATAAAAACTCTCGACATTAAATTTATATTGTAATACAAACTTTAGATTTTAAAAAAAACCATCTTAAGAAATTTTTAAAACAAATAATTAATTACTAATTATTACCTTAAAATGTACCGCATTTATTAATGTAGTTTAGTAGCCCAAAAAAAAATTATTGTAACTCCTTTTGAATTCAAAAATTCTTTTTTTATATATTCCCACAATAATTATTGATTTTTTTTTATTAACTAAAATTTAACACTTAATTTTTAACTTTATTTGCGCTTATAATAAACGAGAGATGTTTTTCTCTATTTCAGGTCTCACACAATTCAGGATGTATAAGTTTTGTTTTTGTATGGATTATGTTTGTATATATATGTATATATGTAAATTTATCACAATTTTCAAACAAATATCGTTTTCAATTAATATAAAAGTCAATTTGATTAGGTTTTTGTAAAGGTTAAAAAGAAAAAAAAATATTTATAAAAAATTCAAAATAAACCAAAAAAAACGTTTTTTTTTTATATTTTTGTTTTTGTTTTAAATGATAAAAATATTTACTAATCAAAACTGAATAAAATAAAAAGCTATATTTGCTGTTATATTAATTATTTTAACAAAATTATCACCAAAGATAATATTTTTATCACAATCACTAGTTGATAAAACTACCAAAACCATTAAAAAAAACGAATTCACTAATTATTCACTTTAGAATTTAAAAACTTTGTACACTTGTTTTATGTACACTTTTATATCATATTATTTAATTGACATTAATTGATTACAGAATATAGATAATAATGATTTTTATTTATAGTTGATTCCATTTTTGGAGCACTGCATCGCAAAAACGCGTATTGTCTACGATCCGTATTACAGCTCTTCTGCGCTAAACTGAACTCTCCGTTGATTCAGTTCACAACACTGGTGAGCACCGAAAATGAACTTTTAAAATTACACAAATCAATTTCATCCTAAAAGAACGAAAAAAAACACCGGTTTCATATATGTCGAATGTTTTCTAAGCTGAAAATCCCCAAATAGATTAATATCATATTAAATTTGTTAAAAACCTGAGAAGAAAAAAAAACCATAAAATTATAAAAGAACTCACAAAAATATTTTGTTCAGAATTTGTAAATAAATTGGTAAGGAAAACGTATATTTTTCACGAAACATTTACATCACATATGCAAGTTTTTATTTAGGAACGAAATTCAATTGTCTTTCTTTCTTCGTTTTAAACCAAACACTTAATACACAATGTAATTTAATTTAGAAATTATATTTGAATTATAGACAACATTGAACATTTTTCTTATTTCATAATTGATTTTTTTTTCTATGTTTTATTAACATTTAATGCTTTTTATACATTTTCTTTTCACTCTGTTCACTCGATACTGCAAAATCGAATGCATTTCTTATCGAGACAATAAATAGTTAGATTTGGTATAGAAAATTTGCGCGCCCGCTTATACGTATTTTTTTTTTTTTTTAGAGAAAAAAGGTTTACCTTATTTCAATTATTTATTCATAATTTTTATTTTTTTTACTAATTTCATTAAATAATATATATAATATTTATTAGCTATCCGAGTAGTATTCAAAATAAATTCTTAACAATAAAAATACATTATAACAAAATACTGTACGAATGAATACTATTCTTACAAAAGATCTCTTACAGAGTATAGGAGATACGAAATTTTCGTATATCTTCCATCTCAAAATAGGTATACATACAAATAATATAATAAGAGTATATGTAAAAAATCAACAGGAAACTGTCTACAGGTAATCAATTCCACTAGAACGAAAGCTACAGAACGATGAAAGCAAACTTCTCACCACTTTTCCATTTCGTATTTACACAATTTACTCATGTATCATCACTGATGAAATAATAATTTTATATTTCCAATCTTTCTATTTAACTTTGATTTTTATTAATACAAATGTATAAAAAAAAACAAGAAATATCTAAAAATTTTAACGAAAACCGAATAATTTTTTTTTTGATATATTAAGGAAATGTAAATGCATATGTGCAATGCGTAGGTTCCTTTTTTGTGAAAAATATTGAAATATTTTTTTATTTATGTATTAGTATTTTTAATATTTCGTCCGCTATAGAAATCTCTAAATAGAAAACGGACTGGACCAGACCAGAAACTGCGGAGCTTACTGTGCGTGCGAAGGAGAATGCGACTTTTCCGAACTTCTGGACATTGCTGCGTTCGCAGCTGGCTTCAAAGCCATCCTCAAGACCAACTTTGGGTTGTTGAAAAATATATGTGCAAATTGAATCGAACGGCGTTGCAAGGCAAACTATCTGTATGCATATCAATAACTGAAAGTATCCATTCTAACCATCCATTCAAAAATCATTTTTAAAATTTCCCAATTTTAATACGATATTATTATTATTCTGTGTTCGAGCATAAAATCTAATTTGATCTTATTGTATAATTTTAAATAGAGATATTTTAGGTCGAAACAAATTAATTTAGGCGCTGAATACTTTTAAAAATTTTTACGCATGCGTTCCATTATTCATCATCCACATTTCATTGACAAACCATTGGTGCCGTTTACTACATATATGCAGGTTTCTGAAATTTTTGTATTACCCGTATATTTTTTAAATTCTCAAATTATAAAAATTTTATATGTTATAATTTGGATTTAAATTTGAGTATTTACCATTAGTTCATACATCTATACAATAAAACCTATTATCAAATACGGAAACTCGCGCCCTTTTAACGAAACACTTCAGTTCGAATAAAAATATCATTTGCATTTTATTAAAATTTATTATGAACTAAATAAGTTGACATGTTATTATTTTATATGTAGTAAACTAAGTTTATATATCGAAAAATTATTTGTATTATAATTACAAAACAAGTCTATTCAAATCGATATGCAAATAAAACTCTTGAAAAGAAAGAAATAAATTTATTTATAAATTAAAATATGCATAAAATATTATATTAATATCGATATTTGGTTGAATAATCCTTTGGGGATACAACAAGACCTCGACCTTTTCTGGCTCCTCTATAAACTGTTTCCACTATATCGATCATCTCCTGCTTGTCTTCGAGCGGCCAATTAATTTTATTATTGTTACCTGTGCCCAAATCAATCATGATGTGCTTGTTGCGGAAGAAGAACATCACTGTGCAAGGATCGTATAATTCGTACATTTTGTTGAAATCCGGAACTTCTGTAATATCCACGAGATATATCATAGCAAAATTTTTAACTTTCTCAGCAATACTGTACAACACCTCATCCATTTTCATACAAGCTGGATCCCAATCATGACCAAAGCGAATAACCTTAAAATAATAATTTTATTTGAGAGAATAGTAAACAAAAAAACAAATTCCGATCGAAATTTCAGGGGCCTTATTTGTCTGTCTTACCACAACTCGATCTTCTTCTGAAAGAATAGCCTGATCAACCTGCCAACCGTTGTGTAAATGTGGTAACATATAAGACATTTTGGCTTAGTTAATATTGTCTTTCCACCTTTCAAATTATAAATATCTTCGTATTAATAAACTTGTATTCAAGAAAAAAGGTAACTAACTATATTTATACCAAATATCCTAAATACAAACTTTCCAAAACATTATACTTGACAATTAGTTATGGAAGAATTCCATACTGTCAGATTTGACATTGGAAAATAAGCTTACTTATATGGATATGTAGTTTGTTAATTTGACATGAAAACGTGAATTGTCAGATTCGCAACCGTGTCATTTGTGGGGTAGCGAAATTAAAGATTAAAGATTGGTACTCTTTGAACGGAACGATTTCTATTTGCTGAATGTGGTGCTGTAAGTGTTGCGGCAAATATTTTTCTATTTTTTGTATTTTATTTTTTGCAGAAACGTATTGATTATATAGTTCAACGCTAATTTATTCAACTTGTATTTTCGTTAATATAACATGGTAAGATATCCAGCAATTTTTTTATTTTAATATGATGAAATATTTTATATGGGTAAAACAGAAAAATCCAAATATCGAATAAAGTAAAGTTATATTAGAATCGGTTATTCAAACATTTTATTTAATAAATCATTCATGAAAAGCTTAAAATCACACATGACCACGTGAATTTAAAAATACTACCACATGCAAGATTTTTGGAAATAATTTAGATTCTATTAATATTTATATTCTAGGCTAACATAGAAAGAAAGGGTACTTTTAAAGTAGAATACTTGCAACAAATTGAGAAGGAAGTTCAAGAAAAATGGAAGTTAGAACGTGTATACGAATTAAATGCACCGCAAACTCCTAAAAAAAGTCCAGATGAAAAATTTCTTGTTACCTTTCCATATCCGTATATGAATGGGCGTCTCCATTTAGGCCATTCATTCTCACTCTCTAAGGCTGAGGTATTTTTAAATTATAATAATAATATTAAATGTATGTGGCTATAGGAAATATATTATTTTATAGTTTGCTGTACGGTATAATCGACTGAAGGGGAAGAAATGTCTCTTTCCATTTGGCCTTCATTGCACAGGTATGCCAATCAAAGCCTGTGCCGATAAATTGAAAAGGGAAATAGAAGAATTTGGCTGTCCGCCAAAGTTTCCTATCAGTGAATTAGTTCACACATTGGACGACAAGGATGTGTCCGCTCCAAAAGACAAAAGCAAAGGCAAAAAGAGCAAGGCTGTTGCTAAAACTGGTGCGGCTAAGTATCAGTGGCAAATAATGCAAAGTTTGGGTTTAAAAGATGATGAAATTCCACTTTTTGCTGATGCTGAGCATTGGCTTGGATATTTTCCTCCACTTGCAATCAAGGACTTAAACAGGCTTGGAGTTCACGTAAGCAAACATATTTTGTACTAATGTCGAAATAATATTTTTTATCATATATAAAATACTGTAGGTTGATTGGCGACGTACGTTTATCACGACTGATGCGAATCCATTTTATGATTCGTTTATAAGATGGCAATTCGTACATCTCAAGAATAGAAATAAGATTATGTATGGGAAACGACATACTATATTCTCACCTAAAGATGGTCAGCCGTGCATGGACCACGATAGATCAACAGGTGAAGGTGTAGGCCCTCAGGAATACACGCTAATTAAAATGAAATTACTGGAAAAACCCAACAACCTAAAGTAAAGCGTTTAAATTTTTCTATTTCGCAAGTATTGATAAATATTCTCAATTTATTTAGAGCAATTAATGATCCTGTATTCCTGGTAGCTGCTACATTACGTGCAGAAACAATGTATGGTCAAACAAATTGTTGGATACATCCGGATATTAAATATATTGCTTGGCGGACAGTGAAATCAAATGAAGTATGGATTAGTACAAAGCGAGCTGCACGCAACATGTCCTATCAAGATTTCACAGCCATAAATGGTGAAGTTGACGTCATTACAGAACTAACGGGAATAGAATTGATGGGATTACCACTTAATGCACCATTAACTTCACATAAGATCATATACACTTTACCTATGCTTTCTATACGAGAAGATAAAGGTACTGGTGTTGTTACATCCGTTCCTTCTGATTCACCAGATGATTATGCCGCCATTGTTGACCTTCAGAAAAAAGAGGCTTTCCGGCAAAAGTATAACATTAAAGATGAAATGGTGTTGCCTTATCAACCAATTCCCATTATAGAAGTTCCTAGTCTAGGCAAGTTAAGCGCCGTAACGGCTTACGAACAATTTAAGGTTCAGAGTCAAAATGATAAGGACAAGCTAGCTGAAGCTAAGGAACTAGTTTATTTGAAAGGTTTCTACGATGGAATTTTATTGGTCGGTGAATTTGCCGGAAAAAAAATCCAGGATATAAAAAAAGATGTACAAAAAATGTTAATTGCAAAGAATGAAGCAGATGTGTATTATGAACCGGAAAAAACAATTATATCTCGATCAGGTGATGTGTGCATAGTAGCACTTTGCAACCAATGGTACTTAAACTATGGAGAGCCAAAGTGGCAAGCGGAGACTAAACGAATGCTTGATTCTATGGAATTGTATCATGACGAAGTGCGTAAAAATTTTGAAGCATGTCTTAATTGGTTGCATGAATATGCATGTTCCCGTACGTATGGACTCGGTACCAAATTGCCATGGGATGAACAGTGGCTGATAGAATCACTTTCTGATTCAACAATCTATATGGCTTTCTACACAATCGCCCATTTGCTACAAGGCGGGTCATTCCACGGAGAAAAACCCAGTCCTTTAGGCATCACTCCCATAGTATTTAAACAATATTTTGTGTTTGAAGTAAATCTATAATAACTCTATTTTAGGATATGACATCAGAAGTTTGGGACTATATCTTCTTTAAAAATGCTCCGCTACCAAAGAAAACGTCGATTACGAAAGCAAATCTCAATTTAATGCGCCGTGAATTCCAGTATTGGTACCCAGTCGATTTACGGGTTTCAGGAAAAGATTTAATTCAAAACCATCTAACTTTCTTCTTGTATAATCATTGTGCTATTTGGCCAGATGATTCAAGCAAGTGGCCACGGAGTATTCGAGCTAATGGGCATTTAATGTTAAATTCAGCGAAAATGTCCAAATCCGATGGCAATTTCCTAACTTTGCACGAAGCTATTGATAAGTTTAGTGCGGATGGAACACGTTTATGTTTGGCCGATTCTGGTGATAGCATTGAGGATGCTAACTTTATGGAAAGTACAGCTGACGCTGGCATTTTACGACTCTATACATTTATTGAATGGGTTAAAGAAATGATTGCGTCAAAAATGCTTTTACGTAAAGGTAAACCAAATAACTTCAATGATAAAGTTTTCATTAGCGAACTGAATCTGAAAACACGGCAAACAGACGAAAACTACCGCCGAATGCTCTTCAAAGAGGCTCTGCGCACTGGTTTTTATGAATTCCAATTAGTGCGCGACAAATACCGAGAACTATGTGGCGCCGTGGGCATGCATGGTGACCTTGTATTCGAATTTATTCGTCGGCAGGCGTTAATGATAGCTCCAATTTGTCCACATATTGCTGAACGTGTCTGGCAAATTATAGGTAACAGCAAAAGTATTTTAAGTGCCGAATGGCCGACTGCTGGTGAAGTTAACGAACTCGATATTCAGCGATCAGAATACTTAATGTCTATCGCGCATAGTTTTCGTCTAAACTTAAAGAATACGCTCCAAATTCGGGGCAAGGCAGGTAAAGACAAATCAATCGATCAAAGTGCCAAACCTACTCATGCAATTGTTTGGGTATCAAAAAATTATCCTCAATGGCAGACATGTATTTTGGAAACCATGCACATGCTATATAAGCAGCACGGCAACACACTTCCTGACAACAAAGCAATTGCTGTTGCACTAGGCAGCAAAGAAGAACTTAAAAAATATATGAAACGTGTTATGCCGTTTGCTCAGATGATCCGCGAAAAAGTTGAAGAAACTAATGGCAAGGGTGAGCAAGCTATGGCACTAACACTCGAATTTGATGAGCGGGAAGTGTTAGTCAATAATTTAGAATATCTTAAAAATACACTCGATGTAAGTGAACTCGTTTACCTGCACTCTAAATTCAAAAATATTAAATTTAATTATTTCAGCTGGATACACTTGAAGTTAAATACAATGACGATCCTGCAGCTCCAGAAAAAACAAAGGAAGTGCAGCCAGGATCACCATTTATAACGTTTACAATTGCTCCGAGTGTACCAGTAGTTTTACATAATCCAATTGAACGGTCAGGACTTTTCACTGTAAATTCGTATATATCCGAAAAGGAGACGGTGAAAAGCTTTCAGGAAAAAGTTGCTAAAGCGATTGGACTTAAAGGTAACATAGCAATATCTATTCTCCAAAATAACGATATATAATTATAAAAATTGGCACTAGATATTCAAGGATTAAAGATATGGCGGTATGAAGATCCCATCCTTGGTTACCGCAAAATACCAAACTTTGAAAATTACCGCAGTGGAAAAGTTGAGTTGAAAGATGGCAATCTATTAATCGATGAAAAAAAGAAACAAGTTTTTATCGCGACGGGAAAAGACAAACCTATCAACATAGGTACAACTTTTGTATATGTTGTTGAATAAATAGCATGAAATAAATAAAAAGTTAATGTTTTTTTTGTTAAATTTTTTTTTCTAAACTTTGGTTCCCTTAATGTTATGCTAATAAATATTTTGTGTTGTTGAAGTAAATGAAATTCAGTTACTGTGCGCCTTGTGGAATATCTTCTCATAATAAATAATATATTTAAAAACATATTCATCTCTTAAAAAGTTGCTGTAATTTTATTAATTTCTAATAAATCTCCATATATCTCCTCTATTTTTGTGCCTATTTTTTTGGCCACTTCTTGTTTTTCCGAGAACGGCAAGTCTAAATAGGTCCAGATCAACTCACCATCAAGAACACATCGCGCCGGATTTGAATGAATTTTTTGAGAGCTTCGAATCGTTCTAAAAAACATTTGAGAATTATTTTCAATAAATTATCTGATAAGGGTTTTTCCCATCATTTAGAAACTCATACGTATAATGGACAATTATTATCGATCATGCAACATTAAGGAAGGAAATAATGTTGTTCAAATGAACACAGTTTAAGTATAATTTTATATTCAAAAAATTACCTAAATGCTTTAGGATTTAACCCACAGTTATGTTCTTTGTGTGAAAATAAAACGTTTTGTAGCATAAACAAGCGACGGTATGTTTTTTCTGGTAATGGCAGGCAATATCCAATTCCTCCATCAAGGGTAGCTTTATAATTATTATTGGAAATCTTTAATAATTCCATAATTTTGTTTATTATTACTATTTACCAAAAATTACAAGATGCTTGCTATCATAATTAGTTGTAGTCGAAGTTCCAGTCAAATTTTGATCTTTTAAATGGCATTGAAGACGAAACATTGTATTCACACGCTGTCCCAAATGATAATCGGCTTTTCTAATTAATTTTTGACCTATGCACAGATTGAATAGTTTATTTATTGTATGATTATAATGGCTAATAATAAAAAATTATAGAATAATACTAACCGCCATAAGATTCTCTTGACTCTGGTTGGTACATATAAATAATGAAATTTTCTTGACAATCGGAAACCAAAAAACCCAAATTTGTATTATCAACAATAAATTCAATATCGAAAACATTCAATGTTTGAAAGTCTCTTGATACAAGAGAGAGTGTTCGATATTCCTCCTATTTTTGTATATAAAAAATTCATCGAATTTAATAGTGGTAAAATTATAAAATAAAATGAACTTTTTAAATACCTGAAATCGAAGAATACTTATCGATTTATATACATCAGCTACTAAAATGAGTGATTTTATCGAAATCATTTGATGTACATAAATATTTGTGTCAATAAATGCAACACCATTTAGGTCGCCATCTTTTAGTTGCCATAAATAAATCTGAAATCCAATAAAAATTCCATAATAATTTAATTAAATTTCGAAAACTAAATTATTCAGATTTTCATAAAACCTACTTTCTGACCTACTGCAGTGACTAGAAAACCCATAACATGAGCTACTGCTGAAACTGGACCTTTTTGTTCTTTAATGTACACTTCCTTAAGCTTAAATTTTGTTAAAGGTTTGCCTGGTTCTGGTACTACTTCGATAATGTCATAAATAAGAATCTAATGAGAAATAATAATTACATTTTATAATAGAAATTTAAAAAATATACTTAAAACAAAATTGCTTACTCTTCCACGAGATGTGATATCTTCACTATAATTATAATTAGTACCAATGCAAATGTATTCTTTCAATCCGGAACGTGTGCCCTCATATAAGAGACTAACATTTTTAAACGCAGTCACATGTTCCCAGTCCTCCAGTTCAACACTTGCATCGGGAACGATTTCCCATGAATTTGGCGATATAAGTACAATGCTAAACTTTTTATGTAACGGATATATAAATCGTTCGCCTTTATTTTCCTCAGTAAGTTCTTTATCTTCACCATTGAAGCGATAGTATTTATTGCTGACATCTTCAGTAACTGTTACTAAGCAATAAACTCTTGCCTCGCGATGGTATACTATTTGCATTGGAGTACAACGTAATGGTACCTTTCTTACTGGCCACTGCGCATCGTATGTCAAATAAGTTGGAAAAATAGAAATTTTTAAATCGTTAGACTCGTTAAAATACAAAAAACCATTAGGACAATTAATGTTATTAAATGCAGCAAAGCTCTTTATTATAGTATTCTCATAAAAACGATGTATTCGGAGCTCTCCTTTCGCTGTGACGAACACAAAGTGAGGTCGATCACCGCATATAGCAACTCCTCTATATCCAGCAACATTTCCTTAAAAATAGTCATGAATTTATGTCAAGTTAATTTAAATCATGAAAAAGAATAACAAAATATTACTAACCACAGTATCGAATTTTAGCAATATTTTTTCCTGTTAATGTGTAAGGATCATTATTTATATCAGGTACGTTCTCTTTAGCTACAGAATATTCCCTTAAAACTATATGAGAAAGCTTCCTGAAGCGAATCTTTAAATGACCTTTCGAATATTTAAAAACCTAGCAAATGATCTTATATTAGTATTAAATTCCAAAAATACTTATGCGTTTTTACCCGGTAAATTAACACTTCATTGGAAGTACGAATAAATAAAATTGGTCGAGATCCTTGAGTTCCCATTCCAACTAAAAGCACCTCCTGGGCTAATGTACTTATGTAATTTGATGCATTGCTTTGTGGCAGGCTGCTATTATTTGTAGTATTCATAAAATTTTCCTGTTGAGCCAATTGCAACGGTACAAATTCCATTGAATCGCTTAGAACCTACAATAAATATTTCTTTCTTCAAAAGCCATGCTATCTATTTTTATATAATTTACATTATTAGCATTTCCAATATTATTAATCAAATAAACTAATTTCAGATCAGGCATTGAGTAAATTTCAAAATTTCCATTCTCCCGCGATACAGTAAGCCAGTATGTTGGTTTAACAGCTTGCAATTGTCTTCGCCACCAATCCGAATTTTTCTGCTTCGATTGTATTGCCATATCTACCATCTAATGTTCAAAGAAAATGCTATTGATAAATAGTATGCTTTTACAAAAAAAAACTCATACTCACTCTATTAACTTTAAAGGCACTACCCCCCTCACCATATAGTAAATCTTCTTCGTCTTCGATTTTCATATGTGGCTCTGGTTTCATGTATCCCAATCCTCCAGATCCATAGAAAGAATTACTATTCAAGGTACTAAAACTAGAATCTTCATATTTAGTTGAAAACATGCCTGAAAGATCTCTATAAGCGCTCATCCCAATTACTTTTGGACACTACAATGATATGATTGTAGATTTAAATATAAACAAAGTTAAATTTTAAAACTTACATTACTAATGATATTTTTGTTAATAGCCAAACGTGGTGTGCCTTTTGTTTCACGTAAAGCTAATGTGATTACTTGTCCACTCTCAGCTTTAATACAAACATATGGATCAGCAAGCGAAACGTAAGATATTGGTGAACCAACTTCGATTGGTATATTTTGAAGTTGTCGTGTTCCTTGTAGTAGACGAATACTTCTTACCGTCACTTGCACAATAAATCGATTGTTGCCCAAATTTCCAACATAGATAGTTGGCAACGCTGTGCAAAAACCGGTTTTCTCGACTTCATTAATTTCTTGACCAGTTTTCAGTACCAGAGTGCCTCCTGTCTGACTCAAAATCATTAAGTCATGATGATTTTCATTCCTCCCAACTTTCTTGGATGGTTCGTCGAACACAGTCCATACATCCAAACAATCTATAAATTAATAATTTATTACACAGTACGATATGTGTACGACAGTGTAATTCAATTCACCTGTTAATTCGATACTTGTAATTGTTTGGGGTTTAATAGAATTAGCTAACACACATAATGCTCCATTTTTTCCATGTCCGCTAGAAGTCACTATTTCCAAATCCAATTTTGATATATTTGTTTGTTGTTCTTGATTTTCGGTTCGAACAGCTTCACTTACTTTTTCTCCAACTGCCATATATCCAATAGGACCAATATTTAAAATACTATCGCACACTTCAAATATAAATTTTGTTAACTGTACAGCCGTTTCTGCACCAGTTCCATACACTTGAAGTTCTTCTTCTTCTCCACGTTTTCTTTGCTCTTCTATCAAATTTTATACAATTTTGAAATCAACTATTATTTTTTTATTGTTTTAAGCATTTACCCTTATCAATTTCTGTATCTAAATCTTCAATTGTTATAACGGTGTTCTGATCTTCCTCTATAAACCGCAAAAGAAGCGAATTACCTAGTCGTGAACCTAAGAACATGTACTCTTCTTGGCAAATGCAAATCTAAAAACAAAACAAAATTACACATTTACATTTATAAAAAGGTTTTAAAAATGTTTAATAGATTTTTTATGAACTTACGCAACTTGCTAAAACACTAGCTGCAGCTTTATTGAAATGAAAACTTCGTACACTTCGCATTGAATCGGCACATAATGTTAATACATAAAGATCCCCATCCTTTAAAGAGAGGACTAACTTATCAACGTCAATGAAAGTAATTTGTGCTGCGTCCAAACTAAGTTTTACTCCATCTTGAGGTTCTGAATATACAATTGGACTAAGATTAAAACAAATTCTTTTTTTTGCTACAAAAATCCAATATTTTACTTAAGGGAAAATTAGTACTGTGATCTGCAGTACTATTTAAACTAACACCATACGGCGGGACACTTTGGTTGAGATATATTAATGAATTCGAACAAAATACAAGACATCCTCCTAACAATTTCAAAAATTAATCACATTGTATAAATACATAATTAGAATTATATTTTACCAATGGGCTTTTGAACAGGCAACACTTGAAGGCAATCATATGGTAAGCTACAAACAGTCCAGATCACCGGATGAACACGCTGCTGAATGTTTAAAGAAAGAGCAACCATAGTACAGGTATCGGATCGTACTGCTATTCGCCTAAAAAATTAGATAAAATATATTTTATATATAATCAAAAACATGAGATTATGTTACCCTGAGAATGTTCTAACTGGCTCATATAAAATTAAAAGTGTAGGTTCATAATAACCATGTAAAAACTGAATATCAATTACATTATCAATTCGTTCATCTAAATCGCGTAGAGTGATAATGTACGATGCAAGAATTGGCGTCTTGGCGATCAATTTAGTAGGAATTTTTTTAATAGGCTTAACATCTTGCACTTCAATTTCATCCAGTGTACTATCTTTGCGGAAAGGTAATACAACAAGTTTTTTACCATAAACAAGCATTACTGCACATCGATTGTCTGTGTCCACACGCACTAAGGGTATGTGATAATGACCGGTCCATCCGCCGCGGATATCTTCTTCTTCAAAGTAATGGAGCGATAATGTTTTTAAGTTAAAGGTATCTGGATCATGTTGAACTACAGAAAGTTTTGCATCACGAAAACTGATTAACAACGCATCACGCTGTGACCCTGCCAAAGAAACGTGTTGTAAAGACATCACATTGCCGAATAGTTCATAGGTAGCCAAGCACTCCAATCTCATTTTTGGCGGGCGCCGATCTATTGTAATATACTATGAGAACTATTTAAGAAAACGATATAAAAATTGTTTACCGGATAGTTTTTCTGGAGTTGCATAGTCAATATCTGGAATAATTTTGTATACTTTCAAAATATTAGAACCGGCTGTAACCAAATTCTTTTCGCTGTTGTTGAAAAAATAACACGAAATAGAAAATTCTACACCCGTTGCCTGATGCGTTTGCTTGCATAGCGAAAACATTTTAAACTATATTTATAATATAATTTTCAAAAATTTTGCACCAAACCGGCACAAGTATCTCAAATCAAAACACAATGCCAAAACACCTGCTGAACTTCACCTCAACTGTCAAAATAAAAAAGTGCTGCCATAATGACATATATATAGAGAAAATTAGAATTATATTCAATTATTCGTGGTTTTACCTCAAAATAAATTTTAGTTTATAAATTTAGTAAAATTCATTTGAATTATAAAAAAGCCACATAAATAAAATTGAAAATTGTTATATTCTTATATAATAAATAATTCCCTTCAAATTCTGGATGTTACACGTAGAAGTCGTGTGATTGATTTTAAAAAATGAATTCAACGTACATTTATTAAATCTGACTGTACTTTTTCGTTTCAATTTAATTTTTATTTTTTTATTTCTTTTTTTTTAAATTGTTTTCATTTTTATTATTATTTTAACAATTTAAATTGATTTTTCTAATAATTCATAATATTATTACACATAGAACTGTAATTATTCATGAAATTAATAAATTTGTTTTAAAAAATATATTGTAATGTTATTCAAAATTTCTTATTCATATTTTTTTGAATGTGCTTCTTAATATAGAAAATATATTTTATTGAATTATCCCAATATACTAAAGAAAGAATTTTAGAGGATTTAAACGACAATAGAAACAATTCAAAATTGTATTTTTGGATATAATAAGTTATGATAGAGAATATATTTTTAATACTTTATTATATTCTTATTATAAAGAATATGTTTTTAATTCTTTATTATTAAAAATAATACAAAATATATTAGGATTAATTATTTCAATATTTAAATTATAAAAATCTACACAAATAATCGGTTAGAATGCACATATTTTAAAATTTAAATGAAAGCTTTTACGATAGTATTCTAATAAGAAAATTAAATTCAAATCCTTAGAATATAATACCTTACAGAAAGATTCATAGCTATATATACAACTTATATTGAAGCTCTTCATAACCAATGTGAAATATTTTTTTTTCGATAATTGAATCTGTCATCGAATTTGAGCAACGTCGAAAGTTGGTTTCACTCCAATTGCAATTGGATGTATTTGGAATTATCATAGAATTGTTGCACTAGTAGGTTGTAAAATATTCTTATATCAATAAATAATTTCGAATTAAAGTAATGGAAGAGCCAGTAATTCAAGATCAGCCACCACTTTTTGATAATATTGATATAAACTCACCAGAAGAAGAAAATGACATATTTGAATCAGCAGTTCAGGTAATAATCATTTAAATTAACAAAATAGTTTTTAAATAGCGTATAAATGTTTAAATTTATTATTAAGTGGTGAAATTTTTTCAACATTATAATTGATTATCAAATAGAGTAATGCACAAATAGTGTACCCGCATTTAATATTTTTGTAAATGTATCAGAAAGAAACCAGTGTATAAAAGTATGCGGGGTGGGCGTTTAGTTGTAGTCATATTTTACTGATAAGTGAAAAGAATTCGCTAACCAAATATTAAAGCGGCTTTTTTGCTTACATGTTTATTGCTTCAGGAACCGTTATCACCAACAATGGAAGATATCGCCACCGATGAGGCAAACGATCAATTCATTGAAATAACTGTCTCTGAACCTCAAAAAGTCGGTGATGGGATAGGTTCATATATAGCTTATAAGTAAATAAATATTTCAATTTGTAATAACGAAAAATAATATATTTTCATATTTAGAGTGATTACTGAAACAAATATTCCCAAATTTAAAAAGAGACAATTCAGTACAATGCGCAGATTTAGTGACTTTCTTGGGTTGCATGAATTTCTGGTAGGTAAACATCTACGTACCGGCAGAATAATACCTCCAGCACCACAGAAGAATCTCCTAGGTAATAGAAAAAAAATTTTTTTGTCATTATTTATAACTACAAATTATTATTAAACATTTATTTAGGAACTACCAAAGTGAAAATGAGTCAACAGCAAACTGAACCTGGCCAAGGATTAGGCTTGGAATGGGTGGAGAACAGGCGAGCAGCCTTAGAAAGATATTTAAATAGAACCGCACAACATCCTGTACTTTGTCTCGATGATGAATTTGTAAAATTTCTAGAAAGCGATCAGGTAAGAAAAATATTTTTTTTTCGAAATATTTTTGAAATAATTATTTTTTGATAGGAATTACCAAGAGCTGTTAACACAGCTGCGTTAAGTGGTGCCGGTGTCATGAGATTGTTTAATAAAGTTGGTGAAACTGTTAATAAAATCACATATAAAATGGATGAAAACGATCCCGTAATTTTTTTAAATATTACTAAGATTTAAATTTTCGTTTTTGATCAGTATATAATTAAACTAAACAATATTTTCTTTTTAGTGGTTTGAAGAAAAAATTACTGAAGTTGAAAATTTAGATGCCCATATGCAAAAATTACACTCTGCAATCAAAGCATTAGTAAGCCATCGAAAAGAGCTTGCTGCCCTTACTGGTGGTGTAGCAAAATCTGCGGCTATGCTAAGTACATGTGAAGAACATACTGGTTTATCACGTGCTCTATCACAACTAGCTGATGTCGAAGTAATAAAATATTTTCTTATATCTTCACTTAAAATCAAATATAATTTAATTTAGGAAAAGGTTGAAATTCTTCGCTCAGAACAAGCTAACTCAGATTTATACATATTATCAGAAACGCTTAAGGATTATATTGGTCTATTTGGAGCTATCAAAGAAGTTTTTCATGAAAGAGTTAAAGTAAATAAAAAATATTTGCAACAATTTTGAGAACAGTAATTTTTATAAAAAAATAATTTCGAATTTGTTAAAGGTTTTTCAAAATTGGCAACATGCGCAACTTCAGTTAACAAAAAGAAGAGAAAATAAAGCCAAAATCGAGCTATCAGGAAGAAATGAAAAGTTAGATCAAGCTCAGAAAGAAGTGGAAGAAGTAAGTTTATTTTCGATTTTGTAAAGCTAACGTTGAAGTTTATTTCCCATTTTTTAAGTGGGCAGTAAAAGTACAACGTTGTCAAAAAGAGTTCGATGATATATCTGCGGAAATAAAACGTGAAATGGAGCGTTTCGAAATGAATAGAGCGAAAGATTTTAAGGCAACTATTATAAAGTATTTAGAAGATCAAATGGCTCATCAACAGCAGGTTAGCATAGATTTGGTTTAGACTTTTTCAAAGAAATTATTAATTTGGTTCAAATTATAGCTTATCAAATACTGGGAGAGCTTTGTACCAACAGCAAGAGAAATTGCATGAGACACAGTTAATGGCAACGATAATGAAGAAATATCATCGATTGCTACAAAATCAGTCTATTTTTCAATAAATAAATTAGATATTAAAGCAAAATTATCATGAAAGTTATTACATTTAATTATATATATATATATATATATATATCGTACATATATATATATATATATAAATATATATATATATATATAAATATATATATATATATATAAATATATATATATATATATATATATATATATATATATATTTATATATATATATATACATAAATAATCGTATCGTACATAAAATGTATAGAGATATATACGTAGAAATTTGCAAATATTTTATTCAAACTCATATTTTTCCCATCTCTTATAAGAAATAGAATTTTCATTGTGAACAAAAGATAAACGAATATATTAATGTTGAGTAGTGTTTTGTAGTTTTTAGCGTTTACATCAATAGCGCATTACAATTCAGCTATTTTCTATATTTAAAATATAAATTTCCTTTCCTTAAAATAAATAAAATTGAATCAAATAATAATTAAAGCTAGAATAATAAAAATATTCAAAAAACCAATCTTTTAAGCTATAACTTAAAAGTATGAATATATTAGAATTGTGATGATGTTTATAAGATTTTAGCAAAGATCTTAGCTACATTTAAAATGTACCATTCCAATAATTCTAGAAAATGTATACATTTTCAAAATAAAGTAGTAATAAAATATTGTTGTTATTCTAAGTAACTGTATATGAAAAATTTATACAAAATAAATAGAAAATTCTAAAAAGAGAATTTAAGAAAAATTGATAATATAAGATTAGATTGTATTTAAATTATACAATAACATTATTTTGAGCATGTCATGTGCACACGCTAAATGAGGGCGTATATATCGTATTGTAAAAAAAGAAATATTTCGAATATAATGAACATTTTTGAAAACATTTTTTTTATTATTTTACTCTTACACTTTTGTGCAGAATAATGTAATAAAATTTAAAATAAAACTAATCGAGTTTTCATTTTGCATTTATACATTTGCAGAATTACTAAATTAATGTAATGTTAAAAAAATTTCAATAATGTTACATTGTAATAACAAATTATTTATTATAAACAGGAAAAAAGTCTTCCTAGTGCAGACGGGGTTGAGAAATGTTTCTTCAGCAGGCAAACAACACCAGCAAATCAATTCAGTTCTTCAATATGACATAAAATTTAAAACTAAAAAGGAAATCTTAAAAACCATTTTAAAACAAATACCCTTTAATCAATAAAGTCAGTTATAACTGTTCTTATTTTTAATAACACATCACATTACAGTATTCCAATCCAAAGCCATTATAGTTACCATTGTTCAAGTAAAAATATTCTACACAAAATTCACAAGTATATAATGTTCATATATTTATTATAAGTAAACATAAATTTAATGTTTTTTAACGTATATTTATTTAAAAAAAAAAAAAACATTTTCCCATATAGATTATATTTTCACTCACAATGTAGACTAGTCAAATTAACCTAATGTAATGTTGTATGAGATCTTTGCAGCTCCACCCCACTATTACTGGTAGAGCCACGCATCATATGTTCCATGCGATTTGTTGTTTCCCGTACGACCCCTGAAAGATCGGGTAAATCGGGTAAATCCAACGTTATATGTGCGGAAAGACGTTTGTATACAGAATTTTGGGCGGATTCTCTCTTTGGTCTCCTACTCTCTTCGTACTTTAATTGCTGTTTTAAAAATATTGAATTCTTCAACAATTCCTGAATATTCTTAAAAATAGCATCAGATTTCTCTATAGACTTCACGGCACTATAAAATAATTAAAATCGATATATTTGCTACAATTTATTATTATATC
Organism: Atherix ibis; assembly: GCA_958298945.1. Taxonomy (NCBI): domain Eukaryota; kingdom Metazoa; phylum Arthropoda; class Insecta; order Diptera; family Athericidae; genus Atherix; species Atherix ibis. The sequence goes on along the minus strand of OY282609.1, from coordinate 10,948,750 downwards.
ACAGACCATTACTGTAATTTTTAATAAAAACGCTAATAGAATATTTATATATTTTACCATACAGCATATTCCATATCGTAACAGTGACCTTGTAAATCATTTTGCAATTTTATCACTTCAGATCTCTTATCAATTGTTGGTGGTAAAACTTTCCTTACGTTTTCTTGGATTCTGTAAAGTGCCATCGACGGTTCATTTGCCACAATATGCATGTTTTCCGCAATTTTCTCGGTTGCTTTAATAAAATTTTTCTTAATTTTTATACTTTTAACTTTAAATGTTAAATTTTTCTTAAATATTTACTTTTTTTAACTTTTAGTGTTAGCTCTGTATCATTCGCGATCAAAGCCATTGTTAAACTTAGATTACAACAGAATAAAAATGTTTTCCAAATCAATAATAATATTCTTGTTCTTATTCCACCGAAATGTCATTTGAAAAGTATTCTCCGCCTTTACCCTATAAACAGGCTAAGAGCTGCTGAATACAATCTTATTCAGCATTCGTATATGATTATTCTTATTTATATATTAAAAATTGACAATACTGAAGTAAATTATTTATTTTTAACGTATATTTTATAATAAATTAATTTTTATTGTAACAATGTCCAATCATTTCATTTTCAAGCGGGCATATTTAAAGAAATGTTAAGAATGCTCAAAAATCATTTCTCTTATCGGGAGTAATTACAGTATCTTGATATTTTGACTTTGCAAATAACAAAAAAGGTTAAATATTATTAAAATTAGATAAAAAAAAAAACAAATTAATTCAACTTTTTATTTGATCAAATATAATACAATTCAACAATATTTCTTATTTATATTTAATTCAAACTTTAGTTAATTTTTTTTCTTTAATCTTCCACTTCATAATTTTTCTTTAATTTATAAATTATTATTTTGTTTACATTATTTCAATTTTTTTCTTTAAATTATTTGTTAACAATGGCAGAAAAGCTAGTTTTTTCTTTGTTTCTTGAACCAATAATGTAACACCGTCTGGAAGACTCATTCGTTTAACAAGAAACTAAAACTGCTTTAGTATATTGAACAAAAATAAACCAATCATTATTTTACTTACTTTTTATTTTTTTGTAACTAGCAAAATAGAATAAAATTTTATTTATTTTTATTTAATCATTTATTTTTCCTACTAGAAAAATTCAAGCGATGATAGCTTTACGCCATTAAAAATAAGTATGCTTATTCATTTTTATTATAAAGTTAGTTTGGTTCAGTTTTAAAAAAAAAAAAAAATTTGATTGCGAAATAATCAAATACTATTTAGAGTTTTTGCTGTTCTGGTATATGATGAGTAATATTGGTCCTTTGTAACAGATTACCTTCACCATTAGCTTTTCCGGTTTCTTTGAAACCACCAAATTTTATTTCTTTTTATCTAATGCCTACCTTTTCTTATAAAAGAACTGTTACTTATTTTTTTAAATATGTGATCATTCCTTACATGCAATCAATAATTTGATGATTCGCAATCAAATTATTAATTATATTTTCTATTTTAATTAAAATAATATTCATATACATATTTATATGATAGTATCAAATACATACATATTAATTAGAGGTTAGGAATTTTTTTTAATAATCTACAAAAATCAGAATTTATTAAATGAAATTAATTTTTTTTACATTTTAGTGTTTATATTTAAATTTTCGTTATAAAGTACCTATATTAGGATATTTTTTGTTTTATTTTAACATAATAATGTAAAATACTAATAATATCTATAATTGAAGAATTTTAAAGATTTTTTTTTAATTATTTAAAAGTTTTCTACATTAAAACGTCCAATACGTTTTTACAAACAAAATATATACGGATAGAATTTTCCGTGTGATTTATCATTCATTAAAAGACACAAAAATGTATAGTTTCTTTTTCATTTCAATATATATAGATATATTATAGAATTTGTTTAAAAACATTTGCTCTAAGGTTAATAATAATAATCAATGTGCATATTAAAAGAACAATTCAAGCCAACCTAAAAATTGACGATTCTTTTAAACTAGAATCGATAAACAGTGAAGAGTTATTTTATGTATGCTCAAACAGAACATAATATTTTTTTAATTGATTTCCACTATAATTAATTTTAAAAACAATAAAAATTCGATAGGAATATATTTCCAACAATAAATAATAAATATATTTCCAGTTTAATAAAATTTTGAAAAAATTATCTTCTAATAATATTTATTTAAAATATCGATTTTTTAATGCGGATTAGCAATATTTTAGCTTTTAAATGAAATATTGAAACAAAATTACAATTTATTTTGAAATAACTTTTAGAACTCAAGTTTAAAAAATTATATATATATAAAGTAAGCAACAATATCGAGTCCTTTTACGCAGTGTTGTTTTATGTAGTTTAATATCATTTAATAGTAAATACCATTTGATTGTTTTTTGGTGTCATTCTGATATTAACTTCCCTTCGATAAATTTTGTTAATGATTTTATTTTCTATGAACTTTTTATAATTTTACTTCTATAAATATTTTATTTGTTCTTTTGATTTTATACGATTATTTCCGAGTCGTATTATTTTACTTATATTCATCGTTAATATATATATATATATATATAGTATATATATATTTAAATTATATATTTATTAAGGTTTTATTATTTTTATAATTATTGGCATTATTATTATCTTTATAAGTTAGTTTTTAGTGTTCAATTTTTAAAATATCATATATTTAACATTATATGCTATATTCCGTCATTTTATTATTATTTTACTTTATTAAATTAATAATTTGTTAACAGTAACTATTTTATTTTTGTTTTGTTTTGAATTAATTAATTTTTATATACTATAAATAATGTCAAACGGTTTTAATGAAATTGGCTTTTTTCTACATTCAAATTTTGTTTATTTCATTATATTAGAGCTTAATTTACCCCTAACTTTTTCGCTCTTTAATGTGTGCTTTTATTAATATTTTTTTTAAATAATTACTGTCATTACGCCAATTTGATAAGGAGTGGTGAGATCATTCTTTTTTTATTATACGAGTATATTTCGAGGGGTTAATTATCCTGATACAATGAAATTTTCAGTTCATGCTCTTCTAATTTAAGTTTTTATCAATAAATTACGTAATCTATAGTATAAATTTTTCTCTTTAAATCTATTCCATTTTTGTTTGGTACCTAATTTTTTATCTTTAGATTTTTTATTAAATTTTTATTGGTTAGTTTTGTTATGTTTTCGCTTTTGTAGTTGCATGTATTTGTTATTTATCTATATGAAATTAAATTAATACCACTACTATATTGAAATTAAGAAAACAATTTATTGTTTAATAAATTACATAAAAATCTACTAATAATCTTATGATAATAATAATAATACTAATACGAAATAATAAATAATATTGTTGTAACAAATAGCAACAGCGTATATAAATTTTCATGTTTATTAGTTATCAACTTTATTTAGCATTAGTTAATAATTTAAAATAGAATTTTTATATGTCATTTAATTACCTATTATTTTTGGAATAATAAAAATTTTATTCATCTGTATTATATATATGTATTTATATATTATGTATATGTTACATGTACATGTGTGAACATATGTGTATACACATATTGATATTTTTCAAATGGTTTATTTTAAATATTATAGTTGATTATTGCGAACTTTGTTTTATCTTAATTAATTGATAATAATTTTGTCTACATATTTTGATTTTATTAAATAAAAAAAAAATACTTTCAATTTGTTTTTTTTTCATTCTCAGATCTATACGATAAACAGAAAAGCGGAAAAACGAATTTCGAGCATATTTTATTGCAATTAACATTACATAATAATATAAAAAAAAAAAATATTTTTTTTTATGTGCGCAACATTTTACCAATTCGTATTAAATATTATTTCATTTAGATCTAAGAACGAATGCAAACAAATAGTTTTAATTACAATATTTTTCTTTCTATCTGCATAAAAGCTAGTTTAATTAGCTTAATAAATAAATAACTTTATATTTCTTCAATGCATTCCTTTCAAAAAGTGTTTGATAATATTTTTATTTCTATTTAGTAATTTGCATATACATGTGTATAAACACATAGCCAGATGCTATGCGTACATACGTCTATGGTATACGCATATTTTATCAGCTTTAGTTTGTTTCTCTACAGAACTTTTTTTGTATGAATTCACTTCAGCTTATTTAATTTACTTTCTTTTCTTAATATAGTACTTTTACTATTATTTACTTTTAAATTAAATTTTAAAATTTTTAATCTTATTTATTGATTTATTTAATATTATAATATATATATTATACAATATATATTATATATTGTATATATGCATATATATACATATTGTGTATATGCACACATAAATGTATATACTTATACTTATGCTAATATGTATATATTTATATACCATATTTATGTATATATGCATATATAAAAGCACAGACTAAAAATTGAATCGACATCAAGTATTTACATTTGATTTGCTATAAAAATCGAGCGATTATTGCAAAGGTGCGACTAACAAATTAAAAATATATTCATATTATATACTTATTTTGCTGTTTTATTTATTTTAATTTTTAATGTAAATAATTTTAATTAAAGTTACTTAGGTTATTTTACACATGTTGCTACATTATCATCTTTTTGTCGTTTTTCAATATCAATTTGAAGTGTTTTTTCTCTTATTTTAGTTTTCCTTATTTTCCAATTTATTTTGTTTATTTTATCCATATTCATCCAAATTAATTGTATATACGTTTAAGTTTAAAGTTTTAATTATATATTTGCTGTATTATTATTATTATTATTATTTCTATTACTTTTTGAAATTGGTATTGTTTTGTTTTTATTTTAATTTTTTAATCAGTTGGTGTTCTATTTAGCAATTTATTTTTTATAATTTTATTTTGTTTTCTCTGTGAGTTTTTTTTAAATTTGTTATTTTATTTTGTGAATGAATTAATTATTTATCATATATGTATATCTTATATATAAATATATATATTAATATTTTTATATTATTTTGCAAATAATTATAATTAAATCCAATTTCATTTAACTGTGTTTTTTTTTAAATTTTACTTTTATTACTTACTTTTTTGCGTGTCGTTTTTAAATTGTAAATTTTTAAAATTTAATAGTATTTAAATTTAATATTTATAAATTAATATGTCACACATATATTCTCACCTTTTTATCATTTTGAATAACACCATTTTTCTGGCTGTAAAGAGCAATGTGTCGTCTCTTACTTATTCTATTTTGTTTCAATTATTTTTTGTCCGATTTGCCTTCTCTTAATTATTTAGATTTTTTTATACGCAGCCAATAATTCTCATTTTATTTATATTTTAATAATCTTTTCCGTAATGGCTCTTAACAGTGTATTTTCTTTTATATTCCCACGAATTGATTGATTTAACATTTACTTTAATATTATATATTTATATATACAGTGTTGTGCATAACTAAAGCAACCGAAACCAACAATATACATTTGATTGCCAAAAAAATAAAAAACGATGTAATATTACAATTTTTTTTATTTGGATAACTTGTACGTATATGTAGATTATAAAATAGTAACAAAAAACTGATTTCGTAAAAAATCCAAAAAAATATAACGGTTCTATTGTGATCAAATCGAATTTTTGGTGTGCAAAACTAAAGCAACTTATTGGCGCAAGCTATTATTTCTCAAAAATTGATTGGTAGCGGTATTTTAAGAACCGTTATTATTTTATTTATTGTTGAAACTATAATTGCTTCTAATATGAGTTGCATTCTTAATCTTTTACTTGGACAGATTTGGTCTCTTAAGCAATTATTATTCTTGTATTTAAAATTTTTATTAAAATGGCTAGAAATAAATATTCAAATGTTTTCAAAGAACAAATTATTAAAGATTATAACAGTGGAGTATCCCAAAAAGATATAGCTGAAAAATATACTGTCCACAAATCCATTATAAGTCGATGGATTAAACATTATAAGAACACCAGTACAGTCCAGACCCTTCACTTAGGTTGAAGGCCCAGGAAAACGAGCAGAAGAGAAGACATTTTAATAATCAGAGAGATAAAAAAGGATCCATATATTTCTTCACGTGAACTGAAAAATAAATTAAATATTGATGTTGATGCTAGCACAATTCGCCGACGAGCTCTTGAAGGTAGGCTGCCGTCATGTAAAGTCGTCAAAAAACCATTTATTTCGGCAAAGAACAAGCGGGCCAGACTTAATTTTGCGAAGGACCACCTTAATTGGACAGTTGCTAAATGGAAAACCATATTGTTCTCCGACGAATCAAAATTTAATTTGAAAGGATCCGATGGCTATCGCCGAGTTCGTAGACCCACCAATCAGCAATATAATCCAAAATACTGTAGAGGAACAATTAAACACGGTGGAGGAAATGTAATGGTGTGGGGATGTTTTTCGGGTAATGGTCTGGGTCCAATTCACAGAATAAATGGAATAATGGACCAATACATGTACAAGGACATTTTGCAAAATGTTATGCTGCCCCATGCGGATGATGAAATGCCACTTAGGTGGACGTTCCAGCAGGATAACGATCCGAAGCACACTGCTAGGTCCGTGAAGTCATGGTTTATAGCTGAAAAAATTAATGTTATGAAATGGCCTGCTCAATCTCCGGATCTCAATCCCATAGAAAATCTATGGGAAATTGTAGATAGGAGAATTATAAGGGAAAATTGTAAGAACAAAACCGATCTCTTTAATGCAATTGAGAAAGCCTGGAAAAGCATCCCCAGTGAAATTATTGATAATTTATTGAAGTCGATGCCACGGCGATGTGCGGCTGTGATAAAAAACAAAGGGTTTGCCACCAAATATTAGTGTAAAACACAAAATTAATAAAAATACACCAATTTGAATTAAAGTTGCTTTAGTTTTGCACACCAAAAATTCGATTTGATCACAATAGAACCGTTATATTTTTTTGGATTTTTTACGAAATCAGTTTTTTGTTACTATTTTATAATCTACATATACGTACAAGTTATCCAAATAAAAAAAATTGTAATATTACATCGTTTTTTATTTTTTTGGCAATCAAAACTATATTGTTGGTTTCGGTTGCTTTAGTTATGCACAACACTGTATATATATATATATATATATATATTAATGTATTAATTTTTAATGGCATTACTTTTTAGAAACACGTCCTATCGTCAAAAAGGTGCGAAGTCAATTTAGAAAAAAATTTAGTCATAATTTCGCCTTTTCTTTTTCCTGCAATAGTAATAATTAGTAAACTTAAATACAAACATTCATCCAGTTTAATAGTTTTTATTTCTATAAAAAAAATGTTAATTTATTTATGCATTTGTGTAATATTTATTTATATTCAGGTAATTTATTGTTGGAGGGTAAAAACGAGAACAAACGCAATATTACGAGACTTAAAATAAACCGAAATGTTTTTATGGCATTCTCACTACAAAATTGCAATAAATAGTAAATAAAATTGTCTAAACATCATAATATAATGATATATAAAGATTAATTCAAATATTAAATATTATAATAAAATAGATTTTTTTGTTGTTGTGAATATGCAATTCTAAATATTTACTTCTGATCATTAAATCTATGCCAAGAAAATGTAATATACGCAAACTTTTTCATCAGATTATTTATGTTTTTTAAGTTTATTATTATTAAAATAATAAGACATCATTAGATTTAAAATAGGTAAATATTTTCTCCATTTGCGGATGGTATAAAAAGTCAAATGATTGAAAAAGTTTGATTATATTAAAAACGTTCCAATAAAAATATAAGAGAAATATATGAAAACAAATTAATCATTATTGGGCGTTCTATTGATATATTTTATCAAGTCTAAATTTATTAATTTGCAATAAAGCTAAATATAAAGGATTGGGAACGAAAATAGTTAAAATGTTACATGAATGATAATAATGAAGAATTCAAAAACATGTATGCATTCAAATTATATTGTGTTGGACTACCAGAAATTTGTTTAAAGAAGAATAAAATAAATACAAAAAATAGCATTTGTTGAAAATACATTGACTGCAGCTGCTATTCTTCTAATATAAAATGGAAGATATGTTTAAATATTTATTTTATTTCTTTATAATTATTATTCAATTAATTTTATATTTGCATAAAAATTAATTACAAAGTTTTTGTTAAATTTCTATTTAAATTATTTGTTTGACACTATACTTTTATTCACATTATATTTTTTTTATTAATATATTGAATTATATCGTTTGCTTACCATCTTGTAGATTAATTATATATTTTAATAAAATCTAGTTATTATTTTATATATTTTGTTTATATTATTATTGAAAATAAGGCGAAAGTTCTAATATAATAACTTTGTTTTAAAAATAAACAAAATATGTGTATGCAAGTGTATGTATCTTGGTTGTATAAAGTGTATTTTTTGCTGTAAACATATTTTATTTTCAATACAAAATTTAATTATATTAAAAATAAAAATAAAAAATATATAAAAAATTAAAAAAATACGTTTATTTGTTTTTTTTGTTGAGTAATTCTTTATTATACTTTTACGAAATAATTTTACAAATAACAACAAATAATACTAAAATAAAAGCATAATCTAAAAAACAATAGTGTTTATTTTTAAATTTAAATAATAAATGTGTTTTTATTTATATGAAATTGAATATTGTTTTTATTATTACTTTTGAATAAGGCTTATATTTTCTATAGATATATATAAAAAATATATTTTTCAATACACGATAAAAAAATAATGAAGAAATAGTTTTTTTTTATAAATCTAATATATTTTTGAAAAACTTTTCAATTGATGGAGAGAAACTGGGTATTTGCATTAAAAAAATTGCTAGAAATTTTTTGAGAAGAAACTTTCGAAAATTAGAAAAGTTCTTAAATTATATTCATAAATATGTATATAAAATAATAGTGTTCTTTGTCAAAAACAAAAAAAAGTATTTTAATTATTTCCATTTGAGGCACGTTCTGGGTCTCTGATTATTGATTTATAGAGTTAATAGATAAATGACTTATTTTTTAGATTTTAAGAGATACAAACATTTATAACACATTGAAAACATTTAAAAAACATAACTACATACTGTTTTCTTAATTTTGTTCATGACTAATAAATGGTTTTGTTAGTTTTTAGTTTGATTTTATTTTTAAATCCTACACATAATAAATATTTTTTTTATATTTTCATGATAAATAATATACTTTTGTTCAATAGAAAAATGAATTTTTATTTGAAAGCTCAGCTCTATTAATTGTTAACGATAATAGTATTTCTAACGATATTTATAAACAGGAATATTTATAATAATAATAAAATTAAAAATAATCAATATTGAATAATATTAAAATACTTTAGTTGAAAATCATGCATACATTTTCATATACATATAAATATTTGTTTTGATAATTTATATTAACAAAAATATAGAGGTAAGGAAAAATTAGAATTCGCAATAAGTTTAAAAATTTAATTCTCAATAATAGTCAAATAGAATTAAATAATATAATTACAATATTTATTAAATAAAATAAATTGAAAAATATACATTTGTGATATATATTCTAACATTACCAATAATAATCAATAAATTGTTATAATAATCAAGACTCATTCTGAATAAATAACAATAATAGTAATAAAGATTTTTTTACCAATTATGTTTCAAATATTTATTGTATTGTAATTATCAAATTAAATCAAAAATGATGTATTCCAAATATTTGTTTTGTGCTTACTTACTGCATTTAGAAATTAAATATTATGAAATAAAAATAATGAAACGAGATTAATTAAAAATAAATGAATGAAAATTTTTATGCCTTTAAATTTGGTTATTTTATCCATTCTAACATTTTGTAATAAATTCTCTATTAAAAAAATATTTTCTTTGTTTTTAAGTTTTTATTATTAATTTAAATTTTTTATTAGATAAGAAAAAAGATTCCGTTTGGTTTTTTTGTATTCATTTAAATTAATTTTATTAATTGTGTATTTTAATTATTTGTTCATTTAATTATAAATTATTTTATTGGTGTCGATTTTTATTAGATTTTTTATATTAATTTCCATTTTTTGTTTTCTATCTTGAATCCTGGTGGTTTAATAATGATAATAAAGATGTGCATATGTATTTTTTAAACTTTTTGTTAAATCTTTCTGCTTAATAATTTATTTATAATCTTTATTATTTATTTATTGATTTAGGTATATATTTTTTAATATGTTTCTCATTATTTTCTTTGCCTCACTTCCGTATCTTTACCCGGTAGATCATTTTTTCTGAAAGCAAAAAAATTATACATGCATGTGAAGGAATTCAATATTTTATTTACTAAACGTCAGACAGCATTTGTAATTAATTACTGATATTAAAAAATATATATAACAGATATCTGTCATTAGCCATTAACTTACTTTATTAGTAAGTGAGAAAATGTCAATTTAAAAATAGAAATTTTTATTTTTTTCAATTTATAAAATATGTTTATCCTTTTGTATATTTGAAACATAAAAAAAGGAATTATACATACATATATGATTTTCATGTAACTTATATATATCATAATTATAATTTGTAAATTAATAATTCAATAAAAACAATTTTTTCCCTAAGGATTCTTTTATATACTGTAAAAAATATGCTATTAAAAACTATAAATACTATGATAAGAAGAAAAAACAACGGTTAAAATAACTTGTTTACTATCGTCATTACAAAATCATAAGACCTTCGTAAGACCAATAATAAATTATTTTTGTAAACATAATTTTTTTTTATTCACATACAAATACCAAAAATAGTGGAATAAAGTGGTAAAAAAAAGAAAATGATTGAAAGTATCTAATTTTCGTCAATTGTCGAATGACAAATATCAACATCCATCATCTCAAACATAAATCAAAACATTGATATTTGCGAAAATAATCAATTATAAACTGGTGTTTTTTTTTAATTATTTACGTACTCAATAAATTTAAAGTTATAGTAAAAATATCATAGCGTATAGAAATTGTATATAAATACGCTATGATATTTTTATATTAAATATTATTATTAGGATTTTATATTGCAACCATGAGTATGTTCGTTTATTAACTTAAATTATTTGTAAGAGTAACCAAATTATTATTAAATTACTAAAATCATATATTTTTTTAATAAATTCTTATTTTAAGAATATAAAATGTTTTATTAAAAAAAAAGTCAATATATTATCAATAAGTCTGACATATAGTAAAAAAAAATGTCGCCTAAGGAAATATAAAATGTCACTATTTTATAAAAAGCAAATGAAAATAACTATAGTAAATAGGAAATGTGAAAAATATTATAAAATTGATAGCGCAAGACAAAAAAAGTGAAAAAAAAATTTTAATTGAACAAACAAAATGCAAATAATTTTTTTTTAAATATAAAAATTAAGTTTTAAATGGATAGATTAGAAGAAACTGGATAAAATAGTGCATTCGTTTTAGAAAACTTCTAGTAAAAACTTACTGTTCAGTATTTGGATCTGTATCACTCTCTTCCAATTCGGTTTTACTGCGTCGTTTTTCATAAATTAGAATAATTGCACACAAAACAAAAACTTCGGCACAAATTCCTAAGAAAGGCCAGAGTGCTGCCAATTTACCTATAGATAGGTGGTATAAAGTACATATAAAATCCCGTAAAGAAAAAGAAAAATAATTTTTTTTAAACGAATATAAAGTATAAGGATATACTTTGCATAAAATATGAAATTAGTTATAATTTCAAATATTGAAAAAGATAATCTAAATAACAAATAAACTTATAGGGAAATGCATTATTGAAAACAAATTTTATTGAACCTTTTACTCGCACAAGCGTTGTAGCAGATACTTTGGTATAGTTTGCTTCAGTAGCCATATTCCATGCGGTACATATTACATCTCCTCTATCTTCGAGGACAATTTTTTCAACCATAAGAATTGCATTTTTAATTTTATTTTCATCCTCTTTTAATATATATCGATCAGTTGTTTCGTCTATTGTTTTATTAGCTAATAAATTTAAATCATATTTATATTATACTTATGCAAAGATAATAGTTTTTGATAATTAAATTTAAAAAAAAAAAACTTTATCAGAATTAATTAGTTTAGTTGACAATATTTTCAATATTTTTTAAAATTTTATTTGGTATGTATGTTACAATTAATTACTAGAAGTAAAATAATAATTTTATAACACCGCTAACTTATATTTCATAACAAATTTTAATTTATTTAAAAAAATTAAAACCTTAGAAAAATAATATAACTTTCTTAATTATATTTACAACATAATAATACAAAACATTTTCTTCTAATTTAAAAATATGCAAGAAAATTTTTCCTCCGATATTGAAATAAATTAAACAAGCAAAATAATTAAATCATGTATACAAAAATATATACATAGATTTAGTAAAAATATTTTATTTAAAATGAGAATAAATAGTTTTATTTACCAATTGTCCATTCAATAATTGGATTAGTGCCAAGCACTAGACAATGGATTGTCATTTTTTCATTTTCGACTACTCCGGTATTTGACTGTAGACGAATAGCGACTTGTGCTAAAATATTTATATTTTTTTTTTTTTAAAACTAAGTTATAATTGATACAAAAAAACCTACAACTGTTTTGTATAATTAACTATTAAACGCTTTTTACATTTAAGCATATCTTACCTATAACATTAAATTCTTTTTTATGATTGGTATCTTTAATAGCACAACTATAATTGCCAGTATCAGTAACTAGTGTTTTTTTAATAAAAAATGTTCGCTCATCATCGAGTACTGTATATCGGCCTTTTAGATCGTCAATTTTTGACACTTCTGTGCCATTCTTTTCCCTATAAAATTATAAATTATATTTACTTAATTTATTGTTTACACATTTATTAAGATTGAATTTAATAGAAAGAAATGAAAATATTTTTGGTTACATTGTATAATTCATCATAATTAAAACACTTCTAAATAAATAAAAGGCATTATTGAATTCTAGAAATTTTTAGTTTTTAATACTAATATTTTCCAATGCATAAAAAAAACTAGCAATAAGTCATGAGGTCATTGCGATAAGAACATATAAAATTGTTTATAATTAGTGACAATTAGCGATAATTTTGGATAAATATTTACAAAGAAATACCATGTTCATAATGAAATACATAAATAAATTTTGTAAAAATTTCTTAAAATGAGCAGAAACTAAATTATTTTAAATTTTTTTTTTTAGAATATTTTGAATATTTTTCGCCTCCAATTATGTATAATTCAATTTGCATAGTCTCATTTATTTTATACCTTTTTTTTGTTATATGTTTGCCTTAAATTTTCCTTGAATGAAAAATTTATATCTAATAATAGTCTAAAATGTACAATAGCATATTAAAATGTATTGAAAATAAAACTATGACTAATAGCGATCGTGTAGAATTTTTGAATAGAAACTTTTAGAAATACTTTTTTCGTAGATAGAAACTTTCAAATATAAATTAGTTTTCTTGCTAATAAATTTGATATTAAAGCAAAAGTTACCCCAAGTCGAAAATTTCAAATATAGTGAAAAAAAGACGAAGTAATTTGTTATTCAAATAAAATTAGTTTTTATTAAGTTACACGCGATACTTTTGATTACAGCAACTTAATAGGCACGTGTTCCGTGTTAGAAACATAATTCATAGTACTCTTTTCAACAACGTCAAACAATTTCAATTTAAGATAATATAATTAAAAGATCTGGTTGACACTTTTTAGCGGAAGTAAATAGATTTCAACTATCTTTTTTTTAAATGTAAAACTATAAGTATGTAAAATTATTCTTGATTGGGAAAAAAAACAGTATTTATACATAAGTTAACTCATTTCAAAGTATGTTCCACAAACAAATTTGATTTTTGGATTTATCTGAAAATTAAAAGGGGTAATCTTATTCAATTTGCATCAAATATGTGGGCTGTTCTAATTTATCTTGTAGGCTAATTTTTTCTACATCTACATATAAATTGTTTTTATTCAAAATTTTCACAAAATCCCATTAACGAGTATAGTCCAATATAAATTTAAAAAAAATAATTTTTAATTATAATTGTTAATTGTATAAACAGAATAAATTTAAATTGACAAAGTTCAATATTTTGAGTGATGGTTTTATTCTCTTTGAAGATAATTTTTCTTATCATATTTTTTGTTGTTGTTTCCAACTTCTTTAGACAAAATAAAAGCCATAAAAGAAAAGGTTTTAGAAACTTCACCATCGAAATGACTCATTATAGCTTCCAAATATGAGTATAGGGTGTATACAAATGTAAGAATGTATTACTCATTGTATGGTGTACATTATTGGTGTTTACAATATCGATCGATGCTAACTAGTTGTTGTTGCCCTTCGTCTCTTGATTATCAAAAATCATTTACGTATTAACATACTCATTGTACACTACACACTCATAATATATTCAACGTCGTAAGAGTATATTTAGCTTTTGAAACATACAAGAAAATTGTCGATGAATAAGCAAATTTTCAAGAAAGCGATTAAAATGTTTAGCGTACTGTAAAATGGATATACGTTTAAGTTAACGTATAAAAATTGATAATAATTGATTCTATGAAAATATAATTTATTTTAACAAAACACCCATTACGATACCCGTTGGTATACTTTCGGTAAATACTTTTAATTCATTCATTAATTTATCTTACAACCATCATACTATACTGTTAGAGAAAAAACAGTACAAAGATTTTTAAAACTTTAATAAACAAAACTGAAATTGAAATATTCACTTACCAAACCAATGTATGACCGGTTCCCTCTAATGTTATATTACAACTCAACGTAAGTGGATATCTAATTACAAAAACTTTTAACCTATGGTTAGCATTATCGTAATTCGGAACAAGAGCATCTGAAATTTAAATAAAATAAATTTGTTTTTTTTTATATCAAATCTATTTTATTTGTATCTTATATAATAGATATTTACTTATTAAAAAAAATAACTACTTTAATTAGAACAAAATGAAATCGTAACTGTTGAAATCGTAAAAATAAATGTATAAATATTTCTATTGTTTTTAATATAGAGTATATTAAAATAAAAGATAACAAAGAAAGAATACATTATGTTATAAATTAAATGAAATTCATTATATGATAATAGTATAAAAATTCTATCCATGTTAATATTATATGTGAGAAATATACATATTTAAATATAAATAAAATATATTCTAAGTGTTAACAAACGATAAAAATAGCGTTATTATTATAAGTAATAAAATAATTTCGTATTTTTTTAGATATGAAAACAGAACCAACAAAAACGTGATTTTTATATGTGACTATTATATGTTTATGTGTATATGATATATTGATATTGATAACGAAAATCTTAAAAAAATAAGTACATGATTTTATATGGACATTAAGAAATTGTTAGATAAAATTTCAGATGTACATACACGTATGTATACAATGTACATAGAAATATTGTTGTAGGTACTTTTAGATACACTAAAAAAAAATATATTATCATTTCGTAAAACATACTAGAACACAGTATCTGTACATGGTTAGATGATTAGATAACAAAAGAATTTGAAAGAAAACCAAAGCAAAAAAAAATATCGAATCCCAAATGTATTTGTACGAAAATGAGCTGAGAAAATAAAAAGAAGGAGTATATTTAGACAAATAGCGTGTTTGCGTATATAATCAAAGGATGCATGCAAAATATCATACACACAATATACTAAGGATGGTAAGATATTAATTAATTCAATTATATTTATTATATATACAATATATTCATATGATGATTTTTATTTATATATAGGGGGAAAAAAAACAATTTCAAACCAGTTTTAAAATTTGGAATAAAAGATTTTTAGATCAGATACATAGTATTACGAAAGATCAATCAGAAATTTCTTAAAATGATTGCCATCAAATTAGACTAGGTTTATACTTAATAATGTACAATTTCAATTTATCAAAATAATGCCAATACTTCTTATTTTAATCAATGACGCTGATGTCTACAAATCAGATATCGGATTTAGAACAGTATATATAATATTTATATATGTATATACATAATAAATAAATTTGTTGCATTAGTTTCACAGATAATATAATTGTTTTCTCATACTTTGATCTATACTCGTATCTAGAGTACATGTGTTTGAAAATACACTATACTAAGAAATTGAGGCCAAAGTAGAATGTTATATGATTTTTTTTAGATAAGAGAAAACAAAATTATTAAAGTGTCTCCAAAAATTCATTAAAAATAATATGTATATGCATGTACAGTTTTTTTTTTAAAAAAAAGTGAATGAATTTTATTTAACAATTAAATTAAAATTACATGTCTATTTTTCTTTTTATAGTTTTCTTGAATACATTCAGGAACCTTATAAACTTATGTAAATGTGCTTTTGATTCATGAAAAATTAATCCTAAAAATGTACTATCCTATTGTAATAATGGAATTATTCTATTATAGTAATAATAATAAATTCATTATGACATTAATGATCATTTAATTTAACCTAAATTACACGTACATTATTATATATATATATATATAAAAAATAAAAATTTATATATATATAAATTTAGAAATTTTGTTTGATACTACAAAAGCGTATATTATATAAAGCACTTACAACTTGCAACTAAGCTATAGCGTTAGCTTTAAGCTTTAAGAATATTTAAAAAAAATTGAGCTTAAGATGTTGGTTGTTAAAAATGCGTAATTGAGAAACAAGTTTATAAAACTTCTACTATCGATGACGTAATTATAAAAATATTGTAGATATGACATAACTTGTATATTAAAATAAATATAAATTATTTTATATTTCTTTTTATAAATACTAAACAAATACACATTGAACAAGTATTTTTGCTTTTCGATTTGATTCTTAGAATATTTCAAATATTTGAAAATAAATTTTCATTTATTATTCTTTGTAAGATCTTTTTTTTTATATTAATATTGAACTGTGACCCCATTTTTATTACTATTTTCTTAGTTATTATTATATTGTATATCAAAAGCGCTATATTATGTTTATAACAAGAAAAATTAATCAACATTATATTGCATTGGTAGGTAATCAATATAAATATCAAATCAGGGTCGATACTATAAATTTTATTAGCTAACTGGGTAATGATTAGGGCTGGTGAATTTTCATAAATTTATAAAAAATATTTATGCGCATTATCAATTTTATACTTATTATACTTATAAAATGAATTTTATTCATGTCATACTTTTATAATAAGTATAAATATATTTATAAATAAATTCGAAGAGACAAATATCTATTAAAATTTAAAAAAAAAATATAATTCATTTACGGAAATTATAACTTTTATTTCATAATAATTATTATCTTCTTACTAGAAGTTGTATGGGGCTATAAAATCGCATGCATATATAAAATCTCTTACATTACTGATAAAAAATAAAAAAATGAAGTTCTCAAAATAGAAACGATCTTAATTAAAAGAATTAATTAAGCGTTTTTAAAATCACTAAATTATAGGTTCATTTTTATTCGTAGCAATTTGTTAAGGAACTATAAAAAGCTTATGGCATCTTTGGGCTCTTTCAAATTAATTTCCTTAAAATGATATATGGCAGGATTTTTTTTTATATATATTATTTACAGAAAAAACTCAAAGATTACAAGTATTTCTATTATTTGTAAATGAAAAAAATTTATTAAATGTAAAAATCTCTAAGGAAAATATCCCTTTCGACTTAATATTACGATAATAAAATCACCCACACTATCGAGATCATTTTACTAACATTAGAAAAATATAGTTAATAAATCAAAGTTTTTTTATAAATTTCTAACACAAAAATAATATTTTTTAATTTATAAATCATAAACAAAAATTAAGTTATAACGATTCAATATTGAATTGAATTTATATATTTGAAAAGTTAAATTTTTCCATGTACAAACCACCTTAAGACAAAATGAATTTCGATTGCAAAAATTTAATTTTTTTTTCAATTAAATTTATATATAACGAAATAATATGGAAATAATATAATATATTTTAAAGAGAATCAATCATTTGCAATTAAAGAACAAATTAGATCTTTCACAAATAAAACATTTACACATATAATTTTTTTTTCAAAATAATTTTACTGTAATGATTATTTACGAGTATATAAATGCATATATTGCTGCGGCTTTGCTCTGCTTTTTTGGCATTTAATTGGCGTTTTTAATCATAATAAAAATACTGATAACATAAAATTGTCTATAATAATTTTCTATAGGGTACGTATATATATGGTTATGTTTGATGACAGAAATTATTTTCGCAATAGTAACGATTTATAATAAATCAATGAACGTTTTCGCAAATAATATTAATGAGATGTGGTATATGATATAGAATTGAATTATAATAAAAATCGAGCTAGATATGATGTGATCAAGGATTTAAATAATCGATAGACTAATTAAAGTAAATTATAAAATAAAATAAAATAATTGGAATAAATAACAGAATGCTGTAAAATAGACTCTACTAATAAAAAGTAACTGCCCAAAATGTATTTATTATAATTGATTATAATAATAATTTGAAAATAAATTAGCTCTAAATAAAATATTAAAACATACTATTTTTATATACATATGTATGTATGTATGTAAAGAAAAAAAATTGCATAATTGAATAAAGGGATTCTTATATAAATTTGTTTTGTTTTTATTTTCGATTGGATTTTAACTAGCTCTCACCAGGTTTTTTAGGTTTATGAGTTGTTAGTAAAAGTCGTTCAGTTGTGGCAGTACTAGTTGTTTTGAGAGTCGATTGATAATCGACATGTGAAGTAAAAGATTGTCTATCCTCATCGATAGTATCAATATTGCGACTGCTGGAATGGCTTTTTCTGTGTGTTCTTAGCGTTGATGGTATTGTTGTTGTAAAATCTTTACGATATTTTTCGAAATCCCTAAATCTTGTATCGTATTCATCAATATTTGTAGGTGTTGTCATTGTACGATTTTCCCGAAATGAATGTTTTCGAATAATGTTGGGATAACCATATTCCATATCAGGTGGCGACGGTGATGATTGAAATCGTGTAGTAAGCATTCCTTCATCTTCATCATCAATTGTTGTTCCTCTATCGTAGTAATTTATGATTTTTCTTGTCCGATCATCTCGGACATTGTCATTATCATCTAACACAATTCCAGGTGGTGTAATATCAAAATTTTCACGATTACTGAAATTTCTATCCTGCCTAATTGGTACATACTCGTCATCAAAGTCGATTCTGGTCAATTTCCTCTCTGTTGCATTTCGACTTGATATAGTTCCTCTTGAACTATAATGAATTCCATCATTTTCTCTAGGATTTTGGATTCGTTCCTCCCAAACCCGAATTCTACTTTGATGATTCCTATCAATATTATCTTTCACATTTTGATCCCGATCTCGATTATATTCCGGATACTCCTCGTCTCGATCTCGTTTTCTTTCTCTTGTTCGATCTCGGTCTTGTTCCCAAACATCAACTCTACGATGATCAGGATCACGACTTTTACTGTGACCATGTTCCTTGTCTCGGTTTCGATCTCTTTCTCGGTCTCTGTCGCGATCGTGATCCCGATCTCTTTGGGATGGTGTCGTATATTTATCGATTTTATGTACTTTTAGATAAAAAAAATTATTCGAATGCAATGAATTGCATTGATATTTTCCTTCATGACTTAAGAGTGCATGCTTGACAGTAAGTTTTGCCTCAATTTTATCGTCTTCCCCTTAAATAAGTTTGGAAGTCTATTAACTTCGGCAATTCATTCATCTTCATTCAATATAAAATTCACTAAAAAATATTCGTTGGAAAAGTAAAATGAATAATGAACTCTACTCTATCCAAATTTTTTTTTTATCAAATTATACCTTCGAAAAGTTTCTAATTAATAGTTTTGTTTGTTTGCAATAAAAACATTTTACTAATTCCAACATACAATATTATAGTCGCCTAATTTTTTTTTATACTAATATTGATTATTTTCTCTACATTATGGATAATTATTTATGGATAGACTACCTTCTATTCCATGTTCAGATGTTATATACGCATGATCATCTCGCCCATGACGTAAGTTATGTTTGGTTAAAGTTTCACCATCTTTTAACCATTGTATTGGGTCTGATACCGATATGATGCAAGTTATTGAAAATTCATCACCAATATTCACCTCGGAATCACCATAATATATTAACGAAAATGATTCTGGTTGGTCTATATCTATGAATATTTAGTTAATAAAAGAACACCAATTGAACCAAATAGCACAGCATTTATTTTCAATAACTGAATTTAAAAATAAATCTTTAATGTTTACAACTATCTATTTTCGCTTATAGATTTTATTAGAAAATTTGTAAGTTTAATCATATTGAAAAATATGCACAATAATTATTTCAATATTAAAAAATTATAAAAATAGATCAATGTTTTTTAAAAAAAAGTTAACCACACAAAAGTGCTAAATGCAATTTATATTTTGAAAAAAAATTTCATTCAATTATTGTCTTAAGGTAAGTCTTATATGGACGAATATTTCTGATATATTGTGGCCAAATAGCCTCATGAACATGCGGCTATTATTTAGATACTGGCATATTTCTATGGGAAGTAAAAAAAATCTAGATTTTGCTAATAGAAACAGTATTATTTTATAAATCAATATTAAAAAAATATGGCTTTTGAATAGGACCCATTTGGGTCAACTTAAATTTTTGATTAAATAATCGTTTTTTTCAATTCTTTTTATTATAAATTATTAGAAATTAAACAATTTTCTTAAGAAGTTTGAAAAAGCAATAAACTCTTAAAAGTAAAAAAAAAATTTCATAAAAAAAAATTTTGTTTAATTTGAAAATAATAAATTATAATTTCTTAAATAATTATAGAAATAAAATTCTAGTAAATGTGCAATAGTTTTTTATACATGCAAAGTAATTTCTAATAAAAGTGTTATCTTCAATTATTTTTTTTTTAAATTAAGAATACCTTAAACTGTGTCATGTATAATAACCATGCAAAATATAAAAAAAAATCCTATAGATAAACTATATGTTTAATTGTTTGTGTAAGTAATAATTTATAGTTGATAAATTATTATTATTATATAAAGATTCATAAATTACATTCAATTTTGTTATCAATATACTATATACTTGTACATGACCAACATGTATTTTAAGACTCTTTTTATAATCTCTAAATAATCTGAATAAATTAATATTTTATTTGTAGATATAAAATCATATCATCTGCGAATCTTAAGATTTCATTGCATTTTA
This sequence comes from Atherix ibis, assembly GCA_958298945.1. NCBI lineage: Eukaryota > Metazoa > Arthropoda > Insecta > Diptera > Athericidae > Atherix > Atherix ibis. The sequence continues at coordinate 10,927,271 of OY282609.1, read as the reverse complement.
GGGAAACCTAAATTGAATGCCTTAGTTATATAATAAAAAAAATATTCATAATTAAAACTATGAGAATGCAAGTTTGTTGCTTCTATTATTATACTGTCATTTAATGGACAAATCTTTGCATGCACTTGTACTGGGATTTCATACATCAAAAAATGCTCTGTACAAACATAACATAATAATAGACTATTTATTCATATTGTTATTTATATTTAATATTGTTGAAGTAAATAATTAAAGATAATACAAAGTTAAATAAAACGTCTTATTATCAGTCAGGCGGTAAGGAGAATATTTTCTAGTCCATTTATAATGTGATCATAAATCTACGCTATTCCAAAATGATAAGATAAGATAAAACCGCTTGTTTTTCGTCTTTATAAAAATATAGCTTGGAAAATAAGAATTTACAACACTATGGAATATTATTTTAATTTTTATTTCAAAATATATATGGAAATTGATAAACAGAAATTTATCTAATCAATTTGCAGATTACTTTATATGTGGCACTGAAATTATATAGATTGGCTCCTTAATACGTGGTATTATGCCAAGTGTACAAATATACATCAAAAAATTTCTATTAATTCTGATAAAGAAGCTTACAAGATTTTTTTTTAGTAAATCTATATAATAAAAGTAATTAAAAGAGTAGAGATCTTGGAAATATAATAAGTTATTCAACAGGTCATTTTGAGAAAGAAAGTGACAAAATAATTGTATATTGCTAAGATATACTGTCTTATATATGCTACGATAGAAAATAGTATTAAGCTAGTACATTTGTAGCGTATATTGTGCCCACTTGGCGTAAAATAGCATCCATGTATTTATAGCAATCTATGCCCACCATTAACGTGTTCTTAAAAAAAAGTCTAGTTAACACCAAGGACGAGATTATATAGTATTTATGTACATATATGGAATGAGTGAACCATAAGCAACATTATGCAAATTTATTGATTCATTATAAATGCAATGCCACCTTTTCTATGGCATTTCTTTCTATTACATGAAAATGTTTTTTTTCTAGTAAATATTATACTTTTAAAATTATTCGCAAATAATAATAATGTATTTACAAAATTCCCAATAAAATGACATTTATTATTCGAGAATATATCAATTATCATTACCATAATTCATTTAAGACATATTAATTTAATTAGGAACAATAATCCGATGAGTATATGCATTTGTATATTAAAAACTTTAGAATTGTCCAAAATGTTCATTAAAAAAAACATCACTATTGCACCTACTAGTACTAATAATAATAGTAATTACCATTCATATAAACAAATTGCTTGACACACCTTTTCATCCTAGATATTTTTATGTAATATTTAATTTTGAAGTTATTTCGTACAATTTACTTTGAAACTATGAAAATACGTATTGAGAAGTATTTTTATATAAACAGGTAACGTATTGAGAAGTATTTTTATATTTATTTTTTACTAAATATAGAAAATCCGAATATGTGGTAGTTTTTTCTCTATTTTATATGCGAATGTTTCCTTCTTTAATCCTCGTATCGCTCCAGGATAGTATCACATAATCTATTATATTTTCTTTTCTTTTTCATCTTATTATTGACTATAATTTAGAATTAATCGATGAATGAAATACATTTTCGAAACGTAATATCTGATACAAATGTTCTTGATTAAATCTTAATTAAATGTCGTGAAACTGCCACTACTGTATTTGAACAATTTGAATATATAAAAAAGGAGGCGCTTTACAATATTAGACGTAGTTTTGTAATTTTAAATATCTTTGTATGGAATAAACAATTCAATTAAATCGAAAATACTAGAGATACCAACAGCGGCAGTTAAGAATATGGCATCATCACTTATTTTAGGTTGCCTCTATTTATTGCCAATTTTTATTTGTGATATTATAAAAAGGTGTAAGTGTAGTATCTGATAAATCTCTGAAAATGCAATTTATTTATTTGCAAGGAATTTAAAGAAGAAAATGGTTTCTTACTTTAACATACGTGTGTAAAGAATATTGTCCATGTTCAATTTTTAATATAAATCAAACAAAAAACATTTTTATTTATTTTACTAAGATATAGTGTACTTTAACTGTTGGTTTAGCAATTATGTTTGTTGTGATCCTGAATATATGAATGCTTTGAAAAATTTTCTGTAGGAACTGCTTATATAATTGTATGGTAAAGCTGTAGTACGCATATTTGAGTAAGACTGCTATTACATATAATAGGACGCGTAGTAAATATTGACACATGTACAAATGTATTTATCATATTAAAGTCCATCGAAATAACATGAATATTTTTCCATGTATTCATGTCATTTATAATTTATGCAAATTGAGTCCTATATTTTTCTATATTGTAAGCATATACATACACAATCAAAAGACGCATCTTCTTTTATATATTCTCCAATATATTTCAAATGAATCAAATATAAAGAAAAATAACTAAATTTTTTTTTTTTTTTATATAAACATGAATTTTTTATTTGTAATTTTGATATAAAACATTTTAAATAATTTTTTTTAACATAATGCGTTAATTAAAAAAAACATTAATTAAATATAATTGACAAAATAGAAATACCATCTGATTATTTTTGAATATACTTTTGATTTATATAAAAGATTCTTAAAGATCTTGGAAAATTAATCATATGATAAACGAAATCAATAATTGTACCATAATTGAAACTAGGCCAACCTGTTATCGATTCTTCCATTTTTTTACATTAGTTTCTTAATTAAGAACGCAGATTAATAAAAATAATATTTAAATGAAATCAGGCATATTACTATTATTGTTGTTATGAAACATTTTTTCAGACTATTGCCTTTTTTTATTTTTATTTAAAAATTAGAGACAAATATTTATATTTTAATATACATTTGAAATATTAAATATAAAAATAAAATTAGAACAGAATGCTATTAATTTTTTTTTGCTAAGAGAAGTTCTGTGTTTATGAGATCTACGTAATTTAATTTTAAATCAATAATAAATACAAAAAAAAAACATTATTAAAGATAATTTCAAAAACATGAAATTAGTTCAAGTATGATAGGTTCCCAGATATATGATTTAATTGTTTACTGTAAAATATACCAATATATGTAAGTAATAAATTATATATTTTGAATTAAATGCTGTGTATTTTTAATCTTGTGTAAAGGAAAAATAATTGAAATTTAAATAAATTTTAATGAAAGAAAAAACATTTTCACAAAAATAAATTAAACAAATCCAAGTTAAAGGAATAACTTTTATATTTATCATTATTAATTCATTTATACAAATATATTTTAAAAAAAAAAAGACTATGTAGCAAATTTAATACAAAAAGATTCTTTTTATATATGAACATATTAAATATAAAATTTAACAACATATATCAGTTTTCATAATTTTATGAATTTGATAAATATTATTTTTTTTATTTTCACCATTTAAACAGTTTCACCATGTAAAAGAGATTTTAAGTAAACCGATAGAGTATATACGAGTATATATATTTACAAATAGGATAAAAATTATAAATTTAATTATAAATATGTAGAAATGTGAAATTATTGTTTTAAGAAGTAAGTTTTGTGCTTTATTTTTGTTATAAGTGAAATTAGAGAATTGTGTTTTTCTTGCCACATTGAAATATATTATTTAAGAAAGTATAGAATAGTGCATTTAATAAAAAAATTTATAAGGGAAAAGAAAAGCAATTTAATATAATAAATAAATTTTGATTTTAAACATACCTTGTCCCGCTGTTATAGCTACTAATAGCAATATTAGCAATATATATCGCGTTGGAGAATAAATAGACTCCATTTCAATTATTGATTTAAGACTGATATTTATGCAACAAACGTCCGAAATGAACTTTTATAAAAATCAATTATGAATTTTTTATATTTAATTCCTTTTTATAATATATATTTTATCTTTAGTTATTTCGCCGATGTTTCAAATCGCTGATATTGAAGGTGACGAAGATAATCTAAATCTATATATAAAAAAATTATTTAACTAACTAATTAATTATTATAGACTTATTTGTTTTTTTTTCATTTTAACTTGAATGTCTTATTTAATATTTTCTTAAGTTTTCTTCATTAATTTTCGTTTTTCTCTTTTTATATAAAAAAACGAAAACGAGAAGATTTACGGAACAAACAAAAATTATATTTATAATTAAATAATTCAAATTGTAATTTGTATTTTAAACGTATTGTATTTGTTTCAAATATTCCTAATTCTAAATTTTTATACATAATAGATGTTATAATAAAAACTGATCTGAAACTTTCAATTACTTTTATTATTGTTATACCAATTATATATAAAAACGATGCTGTCAATTTTCGATAGTTTAAAAAATAAACTAAATTTGAAAATAAAATCAATATTGCTATTAAATATATGCGAAAATAAAAAAGAAAAATTTAACAAAAACACCTATTAAAAAGGCAGACAGAATGATTTTTTCCCCGAGCAGCACAATGGAATCCGACAGAGTAACGCAAAATGGCGATAAATACGAGCGAGCAAGTATTAGTCCCGAAAATAACCCAATAAAAAAAAGAAGAAAAAGAGAGCAAGATATTTGTTGTTGCACTTTTTGAATCAATCACGAGACCATAATTTTCATTACTTGGCGATATGCATTTTTTTTACATTGTTAATTTAAAAGAATTTCTTTTTAATTTAATTAGTTTTTTTCGATTTAATCCATTCTATCTGAGTTATTTTTGATAAGGTTTTACTTCTATAAACATATATTATATATAAAACGATTTTCTTATAGAAAAAATTTCTGCGACCGATGTTCTTGCTAAATTCGAACACGGTAGTGACCACAATGGTGACCACGGACAACGATGACAATGACGACAGCTACAAAAGTTACGATTACAACGACGACGCCAAAAACGACGTTTTCTTCGATCGTTCTTTTTTTGGTTTAGCATGTATTTTTCGAAATAAAATGTGTAATTTTACTCAATTTTCTTGATTTGAACAATGGCGGTGAATTTAGACAATCTGCAATGACTAATATAATATTTTTGAGCATATATTCGCGATTTTATTTTTTCATTTTCCTCCCCACACCGTTTTATTAAATATAATTTTTTCTAGAACAAATATTATAGGTTGGCGAAAAAGTGCGAACTCAATATCTTCCATCTTTTACCGTTGTTGCAAATATATTTTGCTCACACTTATATTGCACTATATATTATAAATAATTTATTAGAAATAACACTAAATCATATCGAGTTAAAACAATAATTACACTCCACTTAATTGCAAATCTATTTTCTTCTGACAAAGAAGAAACCCGAATAGTTCTCGGTCACTTTTCTCCTTTCACTCTTCTTCTTCTAATCGAATTTTATACGAGATAGCTTCGTAGCGACTACCCAGTCCTAGGGACTCTGTCAAATTTGTTCAGTTCCCTCGAAACTAAACCGAAATGCAGCCGAAAAGTCATGAATTATTTTACATTTACATTAAACCTAATTACTTCCCGTTGTCCTCACTTCACGTCTGCGGAAATTGGAAAGTTTCGATTTCGATACTGACTTGCGGAGCCGCGCGCACTCCAAAATTAGAAAATTACACAAAAATTCCAATACTGAATCACTATTGTGTCGTTCACAAATAGATGGCACTACTTTCAGTAGCTCGGATTTGTCGTTTTCAAATAAAAAGGAACCTTTTTATAAAAATACTAGGGGACTGCGCCCCCTGCTCGCTTCGCTCACCAACGCCCTCCGGGGGGCTCTTTGTCAAATATTCTACTTTTTTCTCGCTCCATAAAATCCTAACATCAATTTTGGCTATTTGGCCTTTTTTTCATCTTTAATCGCTTGGTAATATTCGCGAGCAGCTTTTCTCTTTTCAGGTTTGTTTTCGTTATAATTTTTCATTACATTTTTAATCTCCCTTTCTCGATTTTTTGCATAAACACGTTTCCTCACAGTATTCTTTTGAATACGCTTACGCTCTTTCATCTCCTCTTCACTCAAATTTAACTTTTCTCTACCCATGGCTACAACATACTTACATATATAAATGACTACAGAAAAAATGACTTTAAAAAAATAACCAAAAAAACACACGTATTGAGACAACCAAAATTCATACATACATAATAAAAGACTACAAAAAAATAGAGGGAAATTTAAATATTTAAGTCCAGTCAAATTTATTTTTACAAATAATTTATCAATTTTTAATTAAATACATTAGATAAGTAACGAACAGATTACGAAAGTTACAAAATAAAGCGATGCGAATAATTTTAAAAGTAAATAGAGATTCATTAAGTTTTTAAATTCTAATTTTAATAAAATGGCTAAGTATTAATGAATGCTTCAATATTAGTATATAAAATTAAATAAAATGTATTACCTAAATACTTAACAAATAAATTGAACTATGTTAAATATTGTTCAACTATTCATTGTGAAATGGTCAAAATTTAAGATTAGAATATGTAAGGAATTATAAAGCTAAAAATAAGTTAATGCAAAATAGACATAAAATATTTAATGAATTGCTAATCGAATTATACTGAATTAAATAAAAAAATTTAATATATAAAAATGTTGAAAATAAATTTCCTATTGTATAAATTTTATACCTTATTTTTTATTTTATGGAGTTATTTGAATATATAATCGTTAAAATTTATTTAATTGTGTAGTTTCTAAGCTAAATAAATAAATAAAAAATAATAAAAAATTTCATTAGTCCAGAAAAACAAATATATGTATATAAAAATACAGTTTTTCAAATATATTATATGAGAAATCAACTTGATATTAGTTATAAATTTTTATGCATAATTTTCTTATTAAAATAAATGTACTGTTATTCAAAAAAACATATTTTAGTTTGATTTCAGTTATGAACAATTTTGAGTAAATGAAAAAATTAAATTAAAAATTTGGTAAGACAAATTTCTGTTTAAAATTTTAAACATTTAAATTAAAAAGAAATTTCAAGGTTTTGAAGCACACTGTTAACTTGACTGCATTTTTTTTGGCACTCCGAAAAATACTCCGAATTCTGAATGTTTTGACTTTTCATTGGGCGTTCCGCAGCTGCCTTCATTGATGTGGTAGCGGGTGTCGTTTTTAATTAAGTTAGTAAGGTGTGTTGTGTTGTATTGTGTTTTCGTTTATTTATTTTACAATTTATTTTGTATTTTTTTTCCAAAATATATAGATATTCATTTTTATTTATTACTTAAATCCATATTTCTGAAAATCTCAATGATCAACATTTTGTGATATTACACCGAGCTCAGAAAGTTAATTCAAAATTTAAGACGCTAGCTGATTCTGACAGGTGCGTGTTCACTAGATTAGTAGATGAATTGTGAGTTGGTGATGGGCGTTAACCGAATCCCATACTTTGGAATTATTCACTTATTGTCTTGGCATGTTTTTCTTTCAAATTAATGTTGAAATGATTATTTAAAAATTTTATATTCGAAGTATTAAATTTAATGGGAAATTAAGTCTTTAATAACAATATCAGTGAGAAATGCTAGTCAAATCGAAGTTTACTACAATATTATTTTGATGATGATTTTTTAATTTTAAACTATAAACAACTATTTATTATTATTTTTACTATAGGAACTTGTTTAATTGATGAATAGTAAAAAAAATTTTAAAGTCTTTAATAAATATTCTTTAAATATTCCAGCTAAACAATGCGTTCGAAATGGTGGGAGATGTCGGCAACGATGATAATAATAATATTTTTAATACAAAGTGTGATAGCACAAAATACCGTTGATACGCGTTACAATCCATTAGACCCATTTCGGAAATATGAAAATAACACAACCGATACGTCGTATGATCCAAATCGATATAATTCTCAGGAGCAAAATAATATAAATCCTTTTAACCGTGATCCAACAATAAATCCTAATCGTATTCCAGGCCAAAATCAAAATTATCCTAATAATCGAAATCCTGCGCAAAATTATCCCAACCGAATTGATAACGTACCACGACCACGACCTTCATATAATCAGCAACCAACTACATCAAGTCGTGAAAATGTTGTGCTAAGAGATGCAACTTATTTTATTGTGGCATCACGTATGATTCGCCCCGGTCTCGTATATCAAGTGTCTGTATCTGTGTTGGAAACACTTCATCCTATAACAGTGCGGGCTAGTATATCAAGAAATGGTGTGGAGATGAGTGGCGATTTAAAAGCTGTCCATGAAGGTGTTCCGGAAACATTATTGATGCGCGTGCCGACAACAAGTGTTCCAGGAGAATATAGACTGCGTATTGAAGGGCAATACAGTAATATGTTAGGAGGAATTGCATTCGAAAACGAAACCAAGCTTACATTTTCTCAGCGTTCAATGACAATATTTGTTCAGACAGATAAACCTGCTTACATGCAGGGCGAAACTATTGTTTTCCGAATAATTCCAATTACCATAGAATTAAAGGGCTTTGATAGTGCTATCGACGTGTACATGTTGGATCCGCGCGGTCATATACTCCGAAGATGGTTATCGCGGCAATCAAATCTAGGAACAGTTGGATTAAGCTATAAATTATCAGATCAACCTTCATATGGTAAGTGGATGATTCGTGTAGTCGCCCAAGGGCAGATTGAGGAGGCTACATTTGAAGTGGAGGAGTACTATCAGACTCGATTTGAAGTAAATGTGACAATGCCAGCTTATTTTTTTAAAACGGATCCTTGGATACATGGCAAGGTAATGGCCAATTTCACAAGTGGTGTGCCTGCTCGCGGAAATCTAACGATTAAAGCAACAATCCGGCCTTTGGGCTTCTTTAATTACAAGGCTAACAATGACGAACACCGAATAGGGCGCGCACGACATCATAGCGATGGTGAAGTGGATAAGGAGTTGTATAATGGAATTGATCGCAGTCAGTATGAAAATCGTTTTCCGAATCAATTTCAAGATGTCAACACGGATCAGCAGCAACAGTACCAGTCAACGCAATACCAAGATCCTTACAGTGTTGAAAGACATTTTAGCTTCGATGAAGATTGGCCGTTCTGGATGGAAAAGCCAGAAAATTTTCAGACATATGATTATCGCGATCGCTCTTATAAAAATGCGTTACCATATTTACGATTTTTCAATGGTACGTTTGATTTTAAATTTCCGATGTATGAGCTTGAGCAGGCTATGCCAAATGTTCCCGCTATAGAAGTGATGATCACAGCAACAGTGGGCGAAAAGTTCTATGACGAAGTCATTTCTGGCTATTCAATTACACGCGTTTACAACTCTTCCATAAAGTTGTCATTCCTTGGGGAATCGCCACAAGTGTTTAAGCCAGCAATGCCATTTACAGCATATTTGGTCGCTGAATATCATGACTCCTCGCCTATTTCATTTAATGAAGAAGACCAAGGTCAACTTGAAGTGACCGGTTACATAGAAAGTCAGTTTGGACGACGAGAATATCCCAGCAAAATTCTGCGCATGTCCGATAAAGCGGGTATTTGGATTATGAACATTGACTTACGAAACGATCTCAATCTAGATGAGACGCGCAGCGGTCGCGAATTTCTCACCGGTGTGCAAACTATGAAGTTGCAAGCAAGCTATATTGATCGTCGAGGTGAACGTGCTCAAACGGAGTTGCTTTTACTTTCGCACTATAGTCCGAAAAACTCGCACATTAAGGTATCAACTAGCACACAATCACCTGCTGTCGGCGAATATATAATCTTTCATATACGCACGAATTATTTCATTGAATTTTTTAATTACCTGGTAATGTCGAAAGGTGTGATTTTGTTAATTCGTCAAGAAAGTATTCGTGAAAATATTCGGACAATAGCAGTACCGGTAAGTGCAGAAATGGCACCGACGGCAACCATTGTTGTATGGAGTATAATTCAGCAAGGACAAGTGATGGCTGACTCATTAACTTTCCCCGTAAATGGTATATCGCGGAATAATTTCACTATTTATATAAATAATCGTAAAGCTCGAACGGGTGAGAGTGTCGAAGTGGCTATTTATGGCGAGCCAGGTTCTTACGTTGGCCTCTCTGGTATAGACAACGCCTTCTACACAGTTCAGGCAGGAAATGATCTAACCTACGCTAAGGTCATAACGAAAATGTCAAGTTTTGATGAGCAATCGAACGGTACCTATAAGCACACATGGTATTCACATGCGGGTGATCCAGACGAATTGGTTTATTATCCAGCATCATCGTTTGGTATCGATGCAAATCGAACTTTTGAATATGCCGGTTTGGTAGTGTTTACGGATGGCGAAGTGCCGCGACGTTTTGATAACTGTAATGTTACGTTGGGGTTAGCTGAATGCCTTTCAGGTACTTGTTATCGAATCGAGAAAAAGTGTGATGGTTTTATGGACTGCATTGACGGCACTGACGAAATCAATTGTTCGCCATACAACGAAACAGCTAACGCTCTATACCGAAAGTATCGATTCAATCGTGTACAAAGACATTATGATAATGTCTGGTTGTGGAAGGATATGAACATCGGACCACATGGCCGTTATATATTCAGTATCGAGGTTCCAAATCGTCCTGCCCATTGGATGGTATCTGCTTTTAGTATCAGTCCAACCACTGGCTTCGGTATGCTGAGACGTCCTGTTGAGTATATCGGTGAGCGTCCGTTCTTCATTAATGTTGAAATGCCAACCGAAAGTCGTCAAGGCGAGCAAGTGGGCATCCGAGTGAGTGTCTTCAATTACATGACGACTGCTGTGGAGGCGACCGTTATTTTGGAGGGCTCCCCCGATTATAAATTTGTTCATGTCGAGGAGGATGGCATTGTACGATCCTACAATCCACGCACATCATTTGGCGAGCATCAGTTCTTTGTTTATTTACCGGCGCAAGATACAACAGTCGTTTACATACCCATCGTGCCGACAAGGCTGGGCGATATAGATATTACGGTCTATGCGCAGTCATTAATCGGTTCGAACAAAGTAACCCGTCGACTCCACGTAGAAGCTGATGGATTACCTCAGTATCGCCATCAGTCTATTTTGTTGGATCTCAGCAATCGTGCATACGTATTTCAGTATATGCACGTGAACATTACCGAAACGCCAATTATTCCCTACGAAGTTGAGCGGTATTTCGTTTACGGATCAAATCGTGCTCGTATTTCTGTGGTTGGCGATGTAGTCGGTCCAATTTTTCCGACGATGCCTGTAAACGCAACTAGTTTGCTGTACATGCCGATGGATTCAGCTGAACAGAACATGTTCAGTTTTGCCGCCAATCTATATACAGTACTTTACATGCGATTGATCAATCAACGAAATCGTGAAACAGAAAGACAAGCCTTTTATCATATGAACGAAGCCTACCAGCGCCAACTCAGTTTCATGAAAGAGGATGGTTCGTTTACGTTGTTCCGTTCTGATTGGAACAATTCGGACTCATCAGTTTGGTTAACTGCTTATTGTGCCCGCATATTCCAAGAGGCTTCATTCTATGAATGGGAAAATTACATATTTATCGATCCACTTATAATCCAGAAAAGTGTACGGTGGTTGTTACGTCATCAAACGCACGAAGGATCATTCTATGATGTTACATGGTTGCCTGATCGTAAAATGGATGGAAATAAAACGTATGTGCCCGAAATGATAAAGCATCGTAACATCTCCTTAACAGCTCATGTACTCATTACGCTAGCTAGCATCAAAGATCTCTCTGGGGTAAATTTAATTTAAAATCATTTTTATCCTCCATTTATCGAATAAAAAAATGATATTGTTTTTCTTTTAGAATCTCGGTCCCCTAGTTTCGATAGCGCAGCAGAAAGCAATTTTATGGATTGAAAGGAATATGCAAATTTTGAAAAACTCTAAGGAACCATACGAAGTAGCGATCGTCGCATATGCTCTGATGTTAGTAAAAGCATCAAATGCTGAACAGGCATTCAGGTATCTCAACACGCATATGCGGAAAGTTGGTAGGTTACAAGTGGATAGGTTTTAAAACTAATTTTTCCAGTTACTATGAAATATTTTTGACTATTTTCAGGCGAATTCATTTATTGGGGCAACGTTGAAATAGATCAACCGCCAAGTAAACTTGAGAATCAGAAATATTTCTCATTACCGCGTTTGCCGTACGAATTTGATACTTTGAATATAGAAACGACTGCCTATGCGCTGTTAGTGTATGTTCCTCGTCAATATGCATTAATGGACAGTATCGTTCGATGGTTGAACGCTCAGCGTCTAAATGACGGTGGTTGGGCATCAACTCAGGTACAACGCTTTTAGACTTTATTTAAATAAAGCGTGATATTAATTATTATTGAAATTTAATTTTAATTTAGGATACAAGTGTTGCACTTAAGGCATTGGTAGAATACACTGCGCATTCACAACTTCGGGATGTCTCGCAATTAACTGTGTCGGTAGAAGCTACTTCATTGCCTGGACAAACGAAGACTTTGTACATAAACAAACAGAATTTGGCCAAATTGCAGAGTATCGACGTGAGATTACATATTGATTAATAGAATTTTGCAAATGTCCAAAGTTGAATTGGTTATTTTTATTGTTTTGGTTTTTAGATACCAAATGCATGGGGTACTGTAAAGGTTCAGGCGAAAGGTGCTGGTTATGCTATTTTACAAATGCACGTTCAGTATAACGTTGATATTGAGAAATTCCAAACGAAGCCACCAGTTCCAGCTTTCGATCTAAGTGTTCGTCCTATTTTCCATGGAAGAAATCAGTCTCATATAACAGTCCTTTCGTGTCAGAGGTAAGTGTTAATCGAATTTAAGAAATTTATAGTTAATAGCAGTATCATTTGTAATTTTATTCGCGTAATATAGATGGATCAATATGAATGAATCTTTTCGTTCGGGAATGGCTGTTCTCGATTTGACCATTCCAACAGGATATTTTGTTCAGCAACAAAAACTAGATTCGTACGTGTTGAGTTCACGGGTACGCAATCTTCAAAAAGCACGCTATCAGGAACGAAAAGTTCTATTCTACTTTGAATATGTAAGTATACTTATTGATATAAGTTTTCAGATGTTTAAATTAACTTCTATTCAAAAAATAAGTATTAAATTTTATAATGTTTAATTAATGGTAATGAAATTTTTTTTTAGCTCGACAACGAGGACATTTGTGTTAACATCACAGTCGAAAGATGGTATCCAGTTGCTAATATGTCACGCTATCTACCAATTCGTGTTTACGATTATTATGCACCAGGTAAATTTCTTCTTTGTTAACTTTTGATTAATAATTATATTTATTTATTTTTAATTTACTTGCAGAACGATTCAATGAAACTATTTTCGATGCCCTGCCAACTTATTTGCTTAACATATGCGAGGTTTGTGGCAGTTCTCAATGTCCATACTGTTCCATTTACAATTTCGCAGTGCGAACATCATTATCGATTAGCCTATTTGTGACCGCAATAGTATTTCATAAATTATTTTCATTATTTCAAAATGTCTAAAAAATGAAAATATGAACAACAAAAACAAATATTCCAAGAAAATTCTAACCATTCCCAAAATAATTCCATTTAATAGAATTGGATTATTTTATCGAGATTGAGAGATTTTAGTCAATAAGATAGTAGAAATATAGTTGAAAAAAATATTTGCAAAAGTTAAAGACACAGCCACATAATAATTAAATTTATTTAAGAGAATTATTTTAACATGTACAAAATATTGTAAACTTTAGGCCGTCCATTTTATCTGGTCATTTTTATAAATGTTTATTTTTTTTTGCACGAATCTTTTTTTATTATTTTTATAAAAACTTAAATAAATGTAATGTTTAAGAGTATAAAATGATTTCAATAAATAATATTGGAATATATACAAATAATAATATGAAAAGTAAATAAAAAAAGGAGCAATGTTTTTGGTAGAACTAGAAATTGCATGACAAGAAACAAAATATACGGAAGATACTATATACTTAAAACAATAATGAATTAATGGGGAAGGATACAAAAAAAATATCTTAAAGATAATATTTTTACAATCATAAGAAAAGAAGAGAATCTTGGCGTATTTCGTTTCTATCGATTGGTGTGTTTTTACATTTTATGTTTTCCGTAATTCCATATATTTTTACAGTATCAAACCAGTAATATTTAAATATATTTTAAAACTTTTCTAAAGAATTTTGTACATATAGTAAAATCTTTTTTCTTCTATTTTATTTTAATTAAAATGAAAAGAGATCTGTCCTTTCAGCTATTTTAATGTCAATTATATATGCCTTATTTACATACATATATATCAAGTAATTTAAAAAAAATACTGCAAAAAATCCTATAAAGCAGTTTTAAAAAAAAAAAAAACTTCCTAAGTATTGTACAAATTTTTTAAGAGAATTTTTATATAGAAACTAAGAGAATTTAATTGCCTTAATTGAAATCACAAATTTATCCTCAATCAATAGAAAGAAAAAATCATAATAAGAATGAAAAAAATACAAATAATTATACACGATATTTTTTAATGTAAAACAAATTATAGAAATTGTTGCTCAATTGGAAAAGTGAAAAATATAAAATAAACAAAATATGTATTTAGTAATTAAGTTAAAAAAAACCGTCCTTTTCAAGTAGTGTATTATTTTAGTTGAAATTGAAACTTATCAATATGAGAAAATGTAGTACCTATTTTTATATACGAAAAATAAAAGTTTTGAAATGTTGTTTACAAAATATATGTTTCCATTTTTGTTTTATTGAAAACTATTCTTTATATTTAATACTAAAGTATGACCAAAATGAAAAAAAAATTAAAAATTCTATTTTCATATTTGATTTTTTTTATTAAGCACTTAAGTTAAAGGAATTTTGAATGTCCTCATAAAATGTTTGATAAATCGCATGCGTGGGAAACGTTAGAAGAGATAAAGGGAGAGATGCCGGTGAACTTTGCCGTTAAATAGGTCTTGATTGTAATGATTAGGAAAAATCGATTGCGGTAGGTTATTTCACAATCGGATTGAACTGTTGAAAAAACAATCTATATTTTACAGTACGTCCGAAAAGAGCATTCAAGGTAAACTGGTATGCATTCTTGCCGTAACTGTTTATACGATAAAATAAGGAAAGACTGAATAATTCTTTTTGCTTGAATCCGAGGCACGTTAAAAGCTTTCATAACAAGTATTTTTTTACAATGTAAAGTAGTTAAGCTTAATATAAACCCCCTTTTCGGATGGTGATTTTCTCCTCTATTGTCTGTTACTGATCCGGTTTCCCATTGGGGTTGGCTACCCAATCTTCCACGGGCTAGCTCAGTATCCGGGAGGACACTCTTGACGGTGAGAGTAGGAGTTAGATCTTGTGATTATCGTGCGGTATGCTTATACTACCTATTTGCCTCCCGTGGTGCCTTACGAAGCAAAATAAAAACGTGCTGAGGACCTTTGAGCGGAAAATACTCCGAAGAATATACTGCCCGATATTGGATTGTAATAGTATTTGGAGGATACGCTGTAATCAAGAGCTATATCAACTCTTTAAGGAGGCTGACAAAGTGAAAACGATAAAAATTTGTCAGCTCAGATGGCTTGGATATGTCCACAGGCAAGGAGAACGTAGAATGCCTAGAAACTTGTTATATAGTAAATCCGGAGGAAGAAAAAACCAATGCAGACCAAGAAATAGGTGGCTGGATGGAATGGAGGAAATATTGTTTGTAGTGAAGAAAGCGATGAATGGAGATGAGTGGAGACAAGTATCAAGGCAAGCCAAAACCCACATAGGGTTGTAGTACTCAAAAGAAGAAGAATAAGTTCTGTCGTTAGACTTAAAACCATGGGTCTCCTACGATCATAGGAATTGAGATACGCCCAAACAATGCGTAATACAGACCTGTTCTGTTATAGATTTCGCCAGTCGAGCTGACTAGAAAAAGATGGTTCCATCCAACACACGCCAATAAAATCGTCGCTCATCGAAACTGTGTTTTTCTAGTTCTTCTCACGTTGCTAACGTTCAAGTTTTAAGGATAGAAAATATACAGATGTTCAACGCCTAAAGAGAAAAGTGATTTATGCAGCGAAATTCTATATGAGAACCACTCATGCGAAGCTTTTGGTCAGACAAAATATATTTTCAAAGATCAAATGAGAGCATTTGTAAACTACTTCTCAGCACATATATGCAGTACAACACCCATATGCTATGCTAGATAGAGAGGAAGAGAAACGAAAGTGTCAGTGCAAGTATGCTTTATCATTCTCTGCTTCATTACAGTTATGTGATTGCGGTTTCAACGATCATTGCAACTAACCCTCTACGAGATATAAGAGGGTGTTGCAATTGGACTTAAAACTAAAACATTCATACAAACAGTCATACAAAATGCACACAACATGCATACTACACATACAAACATTAGCATTCACTTGGACAGAGTTGACCACATGGCAATAAATGTGCGTTGCACAGTCAGTCGTACCATAGCGCTTATTATTAACGCACGCTAACTTAGCATAAACAACACCAACCAAACATTACAAACATCTTTACTTTTGTGAATTAAAAATTTATTAGTTAAAATTTAATTCATCCGTATATTTATTGTTTTCCTTATTCTACGGAAATTAATGAGCAACTAGCTCGGGCCGCGGTAACATAACAAAAAGGTAACAAGCAAACCACAAGGCAATTTAAATTTCTCAATCGATGGAAGAAAAATCAACACAATAATATGAACAGGATACCGTGATAGATTTCTTATAATCGCAATGCCTAGGGCTATGATATTATGCATTTTAAAAATAAGATTGTATACTTAAAATAAAATGTACGCAAGATTTGAATTTTACGCCATTTGTGCCGTAAAGTGTTGTCAACGAAAAAAAAGACAGCCTGGCAGCTGACAGTTCAGGGTTATTAACAATGGAGCGCTACACGTAAGAGCAACGCATTTTCAATGTTGAGCAATATATTAAAAATAATAAAGGTTTCGCAGCTACAGTTCGTAATTTTCGTACAAAATATGGTCGGAATAGTAATTAGACTTCATCAACTGTGAAGAGATTAATTACAAAAATTAAGAGTGATCTTAAACACAAAACATCGAAGCATTTCGTGAGATTGTTGCTGAGAGTCCAGGAACATCAATTCGGCATCATGGTCATGAATTGGACTTTTTGAGAAGCTCCCTACAACGTATTCTCATACTTACAAAGTTTAAATGACCTAAGAACTGAATCCTACTGACCACGCACAGCGAATGGAGTTCGTTGAATGGATTATGGAACAACAATAAGTGGATGCTGATTTTTCGAACAAAATCAGCTTCAGCGGTGAGGCTTATTTTAATCTTGATGGCTTGGTTAATCGACAAAATAGTCGCATTTGGTGTTCAGAAATTCCACGACTGATTGTTGAGAAACAAACGTATCCACAATGTGTTAATGGTGCGGATTTTGGGCTGGAGGCTTCTTCAGAAATGCAGCTGGTCAGTCAATAACAGTTACTGGTGTTTTCTATCGCGACAAACCGGATAATCCAGTTTTTTGTGTCTAAATTGCAAGATATGAATATGGATAATTATACTGTATATTTAATTATAAACCTGTATTTTCTATCGCTTTATGAATTAATAACAAATTTACAATATTTAATTATAAACCTGTATTTTCTATCAAAATTACTTTTTGCACCTTATACGTGTATTATGAGCACATATTGCCATTCGTCTTTTCTTTTGCACCTACATCACTAATGTTTCTATTTCGTTCAACTGAAAATAGCGAATTGGAAAGGATTTTTATACTCGTATTTCTGATCCACAATTTTTGCTATATTTTCTTTTTGAGTAAAAATTGAAGATCTTGCTCCGACAATTCAACGTGTTTCGACAAATGTATTTCTTGATTAGAACAAGTGAACAGGTTGTTTGAATTTATGGCATAAATGTCTGTTCATAATTTATAATTTAAATTATTTACAATAATAATTAATAAATAATTATATTGCAATTAGTAGTTACCAAACTTATTTTGTAATATACTTGAATTTTTTACTCTTTTCGCTTTCATACAATCTGAACGCAAAAGAGAAACTTTCAATGAGCTTGAGTTTCAGCAGACAAAATTTGTCTGCTGAAACATGAAACTTTGCCTCGATTTTTATCTGTATATTATCTGTGATGAAACTTTATTATAATTTTAATTTTAATGTTTGTCTTGAGTAGGTGAAAATCTCTAAAGACATTAAGAGGACTTCTTTTAATAATGTGGAACTCTAAACCACTATACGTGTAAATACCTCCCTGCAATGTGCCATGACCAATTTTAGTTAAAATTGACTAATAATTTAGCTTGCTTTAAATTTAGTTGCAAATTTTAGGCCTTGTTTGGCACAAGCACTTAAAAATTGACTTATCTTCACGATTACTGCTTCACTAATTATTGGGATTTGGTTTTTTTTATGACGATGTACGTATACGTTGTTTATCTTATCAATAATCGCGTTCATCTTATGATTTTTGTGTGAATGCAATCGTTGATCATGTTTAGCTGCACTCTATTTTATTTAATCAAAAACAGAATTAATTTGAAAATTACGTTGAATATCTTTATTTCTTACATGTCATGGAGCATTTACTATCCCACGTAGTATGGTACTTTATTTTGGTACTTTTGTACGATCTCTATGTTGGATTTGCTTGTATAACCCATATTTGGATACCGTACACCCAAACCGGCTTAAGTATTTGGTTGTAAATGAAGAATTTATTCTGCATTGAGAGCTCAGCAAGCAGCCAATACAATTTTCTATATTTATTGTTGAATTCATATATTTTCTTCTTTACATGCTCCTTTCACTTAAATTTGGTATCAAGGGTCCATACCTAGATACTCAGTTGTATTGGCATAAGGTACAATTTTTCCATTAATGGTAATATATACAGGATCAATTTTCCGGTAGATAAAGATAATGTGCGTTTCTTTTGTTGACCTTATTTAATGCGTTAGGCAGTTTTAATTGGCTTTTCAAAAGATTATTATTGCTTTATATAGACGTAGTTTTACAATAATTTAAAAATATGCGATTATTTCCAGTGAGCAAAAACTGAAACCTTGGATCTGGGAAGTTTAAGAATAGAACTGCATTATCCTAATAAATATATAAAAATAAATATGGTTTCTGCCGTAAGCAAAATTATTTAACGAATGTACTAATATAAAAAGCACGTAAAAATAGTATATTCACCACAAATATACATATGATAAATTAAGGGTTTTTATCAAGGATAATATGCATATACGTATGATAAATTATGGTTATAATCCAGGATAGTAATATATTAGTATAGGCATAAACCATATGAGTTTCAACATAATTTTTGGTTTTTGCCGCAAGTAAATTTATTTAGCAAATATATTAACCTAAACTAACGCACGCCATCGTATTGCAACGTGTTCAAATTATGGATTTTATCTTGGATAATCATACTCATAGAAAATGTGTCATATTTTAGCCTGTACATTAACCTATTGGATTAATAGCCAAGACACTTGACAAAAAAATCGCTGGCAATTCTAAAAATTTTCCTTTTTTATTTTGCTTACAACTATAATTAGTTAAACTCAAATAAAATGAATTAAAACTGAATTTTTTTCAATAATTTTTTAATTAAATACCGTATTAACTGATAATGGAAAATACTTGTGAAATTTTACTTAACTCAAAATTCGGGCGAACTCGATTTTGACAGCTGATAACTTTTGTGTGTGTAGCTGCTGAATTGTCAGCTGAACTTTTGTAATCGCGTGTCACAACAAAAAAAAAATCAAAAAAGAAAAAAACCAAAATCTTCGGTTTTGTGGTTTCGGTGGTTTTCATTAATTTAAACCGAAAATTTTATTTATCAATTTTGAGAATAATCGCCATAATGGAGAATATAACAAAAGTCTGGTTTGGTAATTTGCCACCGGATTCGCCGTATGTTAAACCATTTCGATTTTATTATGTGCAAAATGGTGTTGAGAAGAACTGGGACTTATTGAAGGTGCACGATAGCGTTTCGATAATTATTTTCAATAAAACAAGAAAGAATTTAGTTTTTGTGAAACAATTTCGCCCAGGTAAGGCGATCTTGATTTATAATCGATTGAAATTTTGTTAATTCATTGTTACATTTTAGCTGTATTTTTGGGAATAGTGAATGCTGCTGGCCAGACTGACACTATCGATTTGGAAAAATTCCCACCCAAGTTGGGTATCACCTTGGAATTGTGTGCGGGAATTGTTGATAAAGACAAATCATTGGCTGAGATAGCTCAGGAAGAAATCTTGGAGGAATGTGGCTACGATGTGCCCTTAAATCGAATTGAAGAAATTATGACTTACAGGCAAGATAGGCTAGCCGCTGACACTTGTTATATTTAGATTTACGGACGATTGACCCATTTTAGGTCGGGTGTCGGAAGTACTGGTGCTTCTCAAACAATGTTTTACAGCGAAGTCACCGACGAGGACAAGTCCGCTTCAGGTGGTGGTGTGGACGACGAATTAATCGATGTGGTCGAGTACACTATTGACCAGGCACGTGATATGGTAAAACAAGGTTCCAAGAACAATAGTCCTCCCAGTTGTCTACTTGGAGTTTTTTGGTTCTTGTCGAACAAGGCACCTAAATAGTGCAGATAAAATTGTGTTAACTGATCTTCTCGTAAGCCTATAAAAAATACAAAAAACTTCACGAATCTGCGTTATGCGATTTGATGTGCTAGAATGCATCTTGAGATGCCCAAAAATATATTAGTTAGGATAAGTTAAATTAATTGAGGCAATGCGAATATACATAAAAGAATGAATGAGCATAAAGTATTATTTATAAATTATATCCAAACGTAGCTAGAGAAATATTTGCCCCGTTTCTATTGGGGTAACTGCCAATTTTTAACTTTTCTGGTTTAATGCACACGTTTTACGAATAATTTTAATAGAGTTTTTATTGAATTTTCTTACGTTTTGCATGTTTTTCAGTCTTTATGAATTTATTATCGCTTAAGAAGCAATTTTTTCTATAATCTGTGGTCGTTGTTTTTTAATTTTCTTTGTAAAATTTTTTGTTTTATTTTTGTGTATTTAGGAAAAACTGTATTTAACTTTTGAATATTAATAAAAACTACATAAATCTAAATAATTTTGTTTCTTTACTCTTAGTTAATACAAAGATGTATGTTTAGTGATCGAAGTCTCAATTTCAAAATACCATATTTCGTTTGTGAGGAGGTCTTTTTTTCGATTAAAATTAGAAAAAAAAAATACAATTTTTATGGTTCCAAAAGTATAACCCCGTAATTTGTTAACTGTCCAAATTACATATCATCCAAGGTCGAACTTATTTAGTTTAAAGTTTGCCATTTTACATTATGGATCGATTAACAGAACATTGAATCCGCAGGGAATACGCCGATCGATTGGATACTGAACCAACAAATTTTGGATGCTGACTTTTCTAACAAAAATTTCTTCAGCAATTATGCTCGTTTCAAGCTCGGTGGATACGATAAGAACCAAAATTACATTGAATGGGGCTCTGTAAACCCTCAAGTGACTGTAGAATCAATTGTATCTGGTGTTATACGTTAGCGTTTGTTCTGGGCTCTATGGCAGATTTCTTTTCGGCTAAACTTGAAGATTTTAATCTGGTTTTAAAAAGACGGCGCTACATTCTATATAAGAGCACAAATTTTTACTTTATTACTCGAAAAGTTCCCAGGCGACGTGTAATATCGATATTTGGAAAATGTCAATTGGCCTTCGAAATCGTTTGAGTTGACACTATGAATAATGGCATTATGGTCAAAGCAATATAATGAATTAAAAATTCCATCAAAATTTTAATTTAAGTGGGCTTTATTTCAGAGCATAAATTGGATAACATTTGATATTTAATAAAAATAATCGATATTTATTAAACTAAACTGCAAGAGTGAATTGAGAAGTTTCTGAAATGCCCTAATACTCGTAGATGGCTACATTTTTCAAATAGTTTTTTGTTGGCGGCTCTGTTCATGTAATTGTCAAATTGATCGGCCATTTTTTCTGCTTTTAACAGTTTTTGACGTCGATGATCGCGTTGCTCGCAATTTCGAAACTGGAATAAATTGAAATCAGAGCCATTGTCAGGGAGTTTTTTTTTTGCTAAACCCACAAAAAATCGTGTACAAAGACCGGCGAAAAATGGTGCGTGAAATTGTAGAAGTTTGTCTTCGTATCTCACACGATAAGTTGGTTTTGAAAGAGCTTTCCACAAATTGGGTTGATGCAGAACAAAAACTCGTTCGAGACCAAATAACTTGCAGGTAATATTCCTTATTGACTGACCGTTCTACCCTGTGGCATGAAATCATGATGAACCACGCCCCTGCAATCGAAGAAAACTGTAAACAAAACCTTCACATTCGACCGAACTTGGCGCGCTTTTTTCGGTTTTGGCTCGTACAGCAACTTCCATTGGGATGATTGAGCTTTGGTTTTCACGTCATAACCATAAACCCGTGATTCGTCACCAGTTATGACCCTTTGGAGCAAATTTGGTTCGTCGCGGACAGAGTCCAAAAGCTCCTTAGCAATGTTAATGCTATGCTGTTTTTGGTCGAAAATGGGTAAAAATCGAAGACGAGCCAAAACACGTGCAAGCAAAGCAGCTGTCAAAAATTAACCGAACATTCAAAATGGCCGAACTTGTACGTAATGTATAAGTTAATGTATAAATTAATAGTACATTAATTTCTTAACTTAATGTACGTAACCCTCGGAAATTCAAAATTCGCGATACTTTTTGAACAGACCTCGTACGTCAGTTACTTTTCCCTTTTTTATAATTGAAAAATTATTTTTAAACAGAATCAAAATTGTACTAATAGCGTTTTTTTTCGATTCTCAATTATAAAGAAGGGCAACTTAACAGTGCGTGCTCTAATGTATAAGAGGGGGCTACCAAACGGTGCTGTTGAAAAATATTAAAACATTACATTCACTAGCAAAAATTTTTTAGGCCTTAAAACTCGGTCTGCTCTATCAGAAATTCCAGCTGTTCCCGAAACAGAAAACATTCCTGTCTGGAAAGAAATTTTCGTCGAATGAAGAGAACATAGACTTCGAAAGCTTGAACAAAGCCACTTCCAGGAGGGAATCGGAAAATTTGAGAGACGTTGGATAACGTCTATTCAACTAAGAGAGGATTACATTGAAAAATAAAACATGATAAAAAAAAATTAATTTGTTTTAATTGCCATTACGGAAACTTTTTAATCTACCCTCGTAATAGCTGCCATTTTGATTCTGATGTACAGGCTGGGCCAACTTAGACTGACTGATTTCAAATACACACGTCTTTTCTATTTTGAAATGTTTTTTTCTTCTTTTTTTTTAATAAATAAAAGTGTAATTTATTCATTTTAAAAAAAATCTAAGTGTGAATAATAATATTCCTTAAATGACTTCCATTTTCTTGTTGGCAGTTAATCACTCTTTCTATGGCATTTTGCGTTAAGTTGCACAACGTTACTAGCTCCAAATTTGCAATTTATGTTCGCATATTATTTCTTTTTTTAATTTGACTTTAAGATTCAACTTTCAACAACAAATGCTAAGGAATATCCTAACAAATGCTGGGTGGCAATCCTAGTAACTGTAGAAAAATATTCACCGATCCACGGTGTGTCCCAAATATAACCGAATATGGTTCGGCAGCGCCATCTATTTAAAATTTAAAAAAAAAGGATGAGATACATTCATCCTTTTTCAAATGCATCTAAATTCATGTAAATCGGATGACAGATGTGAAAGTTACAGCCGCTTCAAAAAAAGAAAAACTGTGCTAATGTTACAAAACAAAAATGGCTGGGATAGCATCATAAAATGGTCATTTCATCTTGGTTTTAAGTTTTGGAAATAGAAAATAGTCACATGGTGATAGATCAGGCGAATACGTTTTTTCATCAAAAATTCGTTCACTTTTTTGGTCTTCATTTAATTCATGTGGAACAAAACGCGCACAGACCTTTCTTTTACCCAAATCTTCAGTTAAAATTCTCCAACATTCTCGTAGTAAAATTTGCATCGATACCAATGATTTCACAGACTTTTTCCAACAATTCAGCATAATTACTAGCTTCTGGACGACCTGGCCCTTAGGTCGTCATTTAAATCCTCACAACAATTTTTAAATCGTGTAAACCACGTATAAACTTGAGTACGACTCATACAATAATCACCATAAACTTTTCCCATCAATTCGTCTGTCGTCTCCGCGAAATTTTTTTTCATATTTGCTCTTTCTTTTTTTGTAATAATAGTCGTCTCCGCGAAAAAATTTCGTATTTGCTCTTTCTTTTTTTTGTAATATTAGCACACTTTTTCTTTTATTGAAATGGCTGTAATTTTCACATCTGTCATCCGATTTATATGAATTTATGTGTAGGGGCATTTGAAAAAGGATGAATGTATCAATAGATGGCGCTGCATGTTGTATGATTTAAATATAAAGTTCGGTTATTTTTGGGACACGCGGTTGATCTATATTTGCAAGACATGCAAATATAATAAAAGAAAAGAAAAGAAAAATTCTTAAGAAACTAGTAAAATTCATAGAACGTTAAACAAAGAACCCCTAAAAATGTAAGAAAAAACAAGTTAGGGAGAGAAAAGAAAATTTTCTTCAAAGAGTTTTTAGTTGTAGTAAGATCGAATTCCTTACAGCTATAAACAGAAACACACAAACGGTTCATTGGCTTGTGTAAGACATAGTTAGACGTAGAATAATTAACGTATAGAAGAGGCAATACTTGCAAGTGCCTGACAGGTAATCAAGTTCTCTCGACCAAAGCTTTATAACGCCTAAAACTGCACTACCTTTAGCAACAATATTGTTAATGTGGGGAGTAAACTCTACTTTGTTCAGGTAGGTCCTGAATGTGTTGTGGTTTGTTCATGTAAACCCGTTCCTTTAAGAAACCCCACACAAAAAATCAGGGGCGAACGAAATGGCCAAGCAAAATTTACATTTTTTTTAAATTATTTGATCAACGAAAAGTTCTCGAAGAGTCGCCATTGTTGCTGTCGCGATATGAGCTGTAGCTCCATCTTGCTGGAACCATATGCCAGGATTATTCAGAACTGCCGGAAGTATAGGGGTTTTCAATAAGAGTGATATGATTTTAAGTTTTTTTTTTAAATTTTTTTTTTATTGAGGTACAGGGGGAAACCTTCAAAAAGTACTCGACTGGGAGGCCTTCTACCTGTCAGACGAGTTATGCGGGATTTTTACCTCGCTAAAACCTAACCTGTACCTCTACCCTTGCTCCCGGAACGATGGTTCCCCGGCGGCACTCTTTGTAAATTTTACTTCGCCGGGGCGTTCTTATAATATTTTACTATTTATTATATTTTACTACTGTCCCGATGTTATGACGCCTCGCGGGCTATTCTTCGTACGTGGTGTGAAGATCCTTGATGATACATTCCGCGTACTCTGCAACTTTGTTCCAAGCCGATTGGTTCTTCAGCATGCACTCCACTATGTTTTCTGGACTGATGGAACGGTCCAGATTTTTCTCCAGTTCTGCCCGTGTCCCCTCGTAAAAGGGGCATTGGAAGAACACGTGTTCTGCATCTTCCAGCATATCGTAGCAACGATGACAGTTTAGGGAGTCTGTTCTCTTGAATCTGTGCAAGTATGCCCGAAAGCATCCATGTCCAGTCAAGAGTTGGGTGATGTAATACCCGACTTCCCCGTGCAGGCGAGTGACCCATTTGGTGCCAGAGGCGAAGACTCTCGGGTCTCTCCTCTTCACAGAAGACCTTTCGCCGCTCTTCCTTCTTCCTACGATATTGGCGTTCTCGCTCTCCTGCCAGGATATCGATGGGTGGGCATGATGCCACAACGTTGACCGCATCGTGTGATACCGTTCTGTATGCTGACGCTACTCTGATCGCTGAGAGCCGCTGGACTTATGACATTGTCTTGCGGTATCTTGTTAGCTCTAGCGATTTCGCCCACACTGGTGCTCCGTATAGCAGGACGGAGGTAACACCAGTTGCCCGTAGTTGTCTTCGAATTTGCCTGGGGCCTCCGATATTGGGCATTATCCGCGAAAGTGCGCCTTGTACTGCTGATGCCTTCTTGCTGACGCTGGAGATGTGCTTCTTGTAGTTGAGTCTGGCATCCAAAACCACTCCTAGATACCTTATGTAGGGTAGTGACTGGATGTCGTGGTCGCCTACTCTTATGGTAATGGTCTCCATTTTCTTCCGGATACTCACAAGGAGTGCTTCGGTCTTATGTTCCGCCAATGACAGGTCTGCCGATGTCATCCACTGTCTTATCCTCCAGATGGTGGTGGAGAATGCGGCTTCCAGATCTTCCAGGTATTTGGCTACAAGGACAACCGCTACGTCGTCCGCGAAGGCCACGAGCATTGTGTTCGTCGGTAATTCCAGATGGAGTAGGCCGTCGTACATGACGTTCCAAACGAGTGGCGCCAGGACAGAGCCCTGAGGTACCCCACCCGTAACCCCATACTCCGCTGGTCCATCCTCCGTTTCGTAGTGTAGAAGTCGATCACTGAAGTATGATCTGACCATCCTCCGTAGGTAGTAGGGTACCCCCATGTTCTTAAGAGCCTCCAGGACTCCGATTTCTAAGTGACGTTTCGGCCATTTGTAATATGTCATGATCTGTCATTTTTTTTCATTGTATTCAGTCATGTTTACAATTTCATTATAGAGAGATATACGCAAGAGTAACGTTTACAAATTATTCAATTTTATTATCAAAATAATCGTTCTCCAATTGCAACTTTTCGTGCTCTCACTTTCATCTGAGTGGTGCGGTAACTAAACAAAACTGTTGATTCTGGTGCGAAGATAATCCACAAATTATTCATGAACACCCATTAAATTCACCTAAATTGACAGTTTGTTGTGGTTTTTGGTCTGGTGGAATCATCTTTCGAAATGAAGCTGGTAACACCGTTACTGTCAATGGAGAGCGGTATATTGAATGGGCTCAATATAAGTTGTAATTAAACATCATTAGACTATTTCTTGTGGGATTATTTGAAGTCATTAAACCAGACTCTCTTCTTTAGCAATAAACCAGACTCTCTTCAAGCTTTAGAAGTCAATAGTGAACGTGCTATTCATGACATATACGTACGACTTGATTTTAGTGCTCGAAAATTGGGTTCATCGAATTCGTTTTTGTAAAAGAAGTCGTGGAAGCCATTTGAATGACGTTTTATTCAAAACTTAATTGTATCGATTGTACTTTACAATAAATAAAAAACATTTGAATTTTCTTAACAATTAGTGTGTTTAAAAAAAAAAGAAATCATATCACTCTTTTTGAAAAACCCTATAAAAAATCGGTGACATGCTCCGGTATACCGCCACAGAGATGCATTGTGGATGCTTATTTTCCATATGGACATATCCATTTAAATGAAAATGTGCTTCATCGCTCATAATGAGATTGTTCAAAAAGTTGGCATTATCGTGCTTCTGCCCTGCGAACATAAATAATTCTTGAACCAATTGAATTTTGTATGGAAACATCCTCAGATCAAGTTTGAAAATGCGCCGTAACGATTTTCTGGAGATGCTCAATAGAGATGGCTTATCGTTGACACTTTCGCGTACAGTCTCCACAGATTAAAATTTGTTCCTGGCTCATCAAATACTGCACCACGCTCCTCAAAACGAGTTATTAAGAAGTTTCTTATCATGTTTGTACTGGGACCGGTGACAGTATTAAAATGCTGACGATATTTTCTTTCGTCCGGATAAAAAATTAAATTCAACAACTTTGACACGTTCTTGCACTGAGTATAAAGACTTTATAAAAAATTTTATAATCTGCAAAAAAAAATATAATAAAAAAATTCAAAAATAAAAAAGTTTTATGCATTTTAAATCAGTCAGTCCAAGTTGACACACCCTGTATTAATAGAAAAAAAACGGAAAATTGATTGTTCAAAATAGTATTTTTTATTAAAAAATTTATACAAATTATGGAATGCAACTACTCAAATATTGAAAATACCTATGACGATAAGTAGAACTTAAGTGCATGCTACCTGCGATTAGATATGACTGCGCATTTAATGAAAGATACGCAAAATATTGATAGTCTGTTGATGTCGAAATTTTAATTGACACAAATTACAAATTAAGACTCTTTGAGTGTTTTGAGCAGTTTTCGTGTACAAAAAGTTTTCCGGAAGAAGCTGGTACTATCGTATAATCAACAATTGGCAAATACCTTTCATACGGTGCTGATATTAGCGACTTTCCGTATCAAATTTTACTGGAAGCCAGTATGGATCTATTCTTTACGATAACTGGATTGTAACAGCAGCTCATTGCACATCTTACGTTTCTAGTATTGATTTATCCAAGGCTCATGTATGGATTGTAAGGTAAAATTCTGATAAATCTATGGATAATAATGTTGCGCAGACAATAACAGATTGTCCTGGAAGCATAAATCCCTCACTCGTTACACATTTTCATTAGTTTTCAGTGTTAAAGGTCTCCCTGAGCGAAATTTTATTAATTTTCTACCATATCTTGTATGTGTGTAAGTATGTATGTAAGGTTTTTGAGACAAACCAGGTTCTATTATGTAGCGCCATTACCATGAGGCCATTTGACGAATTCATGTTTCGTGTTGGTTAGCATTGCCCGCATTCTTAACGAAATTGGTCGATAGATGATTGACGTGTAAAGTCAGAAATTATTGAATTTTGTGAAGCATACTGAAATATTTGAGAATATTAGAAAGGGTTTGAAAAAGGAATTATTGGGTCCATGTGAGAAGTGCTATTCAAAATGAAATTGTTTAAGAAATAAATTATAGAGTGCGGTAAGTATGACAGGAAAAGCATGAAAGAGGAGGTTGGTTACCTAAAAGAAAATAATGGATAAGTACAGCCCAGAATTTCCGATTAGTTCAATATATATATGGACAAAAATCTCGCGACGTTGACCCACCCAGTCTGGTTGTCTAGGTATGACTAATGGTATTAGGTGCCATTTTTTTAGGAGATAAGGTTAATTGGGTACTTCAGTGAGTCCTAAAATCCTACTCAACTGTACGTTTTTGTTGTGTAATAAATTGCGAAGAATTTCATTGATCCACAAATATCTTTTAACGATCCACAAATATCTTAGGGGGCTGAGAAACTGTCAGTAAAGATCAAAAGATTTGTTGTTGACTGGCTGAGAAGTTGATGGCATTATCACTGCCGTATTATATTGTTTTTTAAATTCCCTAATAAATGTTAATATTTTTATTACTTTTTTAATAATATTTAGCGGTTAACATTAATTTTTTAATAAAGAAATAAAATATAATCTAAAAAACTAGATCAGCTTTATTTAAATTTTAATAAGTTATTATTCCCAATAACTTGTAATTTATTACAATAATAAAATAAATAAAATTGTAAATTGGTATTCCTCAAATTTCTAATATTCTATAGATTTTTCACTAGTTGTATAATCATTTTATTTTTCTTTTTTAAATTGATAACTTTTAGTGCTATGGAATTAGTTGAAAGCGTCGTTATCTATTATTCTTATAAACGCAAGTTTCGAAAGAGTTTAAGATCAAGTTGAAGTGGTAATATCAACTTTATTTCAAGTCTTTGTCATAAGTAGGGGTTCCAATGTGAATTTTGTATTTTATATATGTGTATTGCAGTTCTTGTTGGTATTTGTAGTTAGAAATAAAGAAAAAAATGTTAAGAAAAATTTAAAGTCATTGATATTATTGTAAACATCAAATCCGAAGAAATGCCTTCGATAGTCTGCATGTGTTCTCATCGAACTTCAACGATTGAACCAGTCAGCGTTTAGTTTTCGGCGAGTTAATATATCCCAGAGACTAGACGAATGACTTGTTAATATTTTCAAGTAATTTTTAAGCAAATTATTATTTATACATATGTGTATATCCTTTAGTAAAAAATAGGATATAATATTTTTGTTGTTGATTAAAATCATTTCTAAAATATTTTGCAATTCGTTTTGATAACAGTTAAAATTCACATTCAGATAAACGGGAAAGAAGTTTGAATTTCCAAAAATGGTTCGTTCATAGAATTTTATTATTTTGAAATATTTTTATATAATTTTTCTAAATATTTTTTTAATTTTTATAATTAGAATAAACTATTATTCGTTGTAATTTGTTGTTATTGTGCTTCGTTGATTGTTGCATATCCTGCTGTTATAGTCAATAATACTGATACCATTGTTAGGCAACCGTTTACTTTTATGGACTATTTATTGCGTAAATTTCGTACAGATATTTTTAATGGGACATGGATAACAGGTATGAATATTTAAATGTATTTTTAATCAAAAAGATTTTCTAATTAATCTAGTCTGGTTAACAATTTTTTGATTACTGCTACATTTTTAATTCAAATTTTTTATTTTAACTATAAAGAGTTCTAAAAATTAAATATAAAAGTAAAAAAATTATGTAAATTTTTGTAATACAAGTTAATTAAGTAATATACCCAATTTTGATAATAGGTTATTCGAAATTATTTGTTCTGTTTTTTCTTGTTGTTGTTGTATTCATTACGTTAGTGATAAGACGTAAGTGCTGTCTAAATTTGTTCGGCAGGTGTTAAGTATCGTTTTAGGTATCAAATTCAATTGACTGTATTTACTTAGTTTTTTTTTTCATTTCCAAATTTTAACAGCTTTTCTTATAGGTATATATATGTGTATGTATATATGATCAGCCTTGTCAAAGTTCGCATATTATTATTAGAAACAATAAACTTTTTGATGGTATTTTAAATTTTTCTATCTGGTTGATAAAATTATTCCCTTCCATTAATTATAATTTTAAATACAATTTAATCTGTATTTTATATATATATATACATGTATAGAATAAAAATTAGATTTATTTTTATTTACCATAAACGAAATAAAAAAAAATAAAAAAAAAATAAGTAAAATATAATTGATTTTATGATTTAAAAAGTACAACTCTATAAATAAATTAAGAGTTAATGCAAATATTTATCATTTAAAATAATATTTGTTTAGTTTATAGTTTGCTATTTTATATAAAAGTTTATATATTGTAATTATCAAACAATACGTTAAAATTGTAAAAAAAAACTTAAAAATGGTAGCCACGTTACGATGGAAATTTTCTTCAACGAAGAGTCTTATTTCTTGCTCGATATTTATGACTGAGATATGCGGCTCATCACTAAGAAAATACTCATTAAAAAAATATAACTACTACTAGTTTTGTATAATATAAAAAAAAATGTATTTAAATATAAACGAAAAATTGCTTTTTACATACAATTTTTTATATAGTTTAACGATGTTTTTTTAATATTATTATTTCTTTTGGTTAGTTTTGATTTAATTTTTACCTTGAAAATAAATTGAAGGTTTTAAATATCTTTTAAAATAAATTAAAAAAACAATGGTTGATGACATTTCAAAATTTGGATTGTTTTGTTAAAAAAAACCAAAAAAAAAAACAAAAAAACAACAAAGAAAACTACATTTTTATTTTGCCATATACGAGATGATATATGCCCACTCGTACGAGTACATTTTTAGCATTTACACTGTAGACTCTAGACCTCTAGACGTTGGAGATGCCATTGACTTGGATGTATGATATTTTTTTCTTAAAATTTATGAAAATATTAAATTAATATATCATTAACGGAAGTATCTTTATTTTATTGAAAAAAAAAATATAATTTTCTTTAATATAAAATTTATTGAATTTTTCTTTTGAAAAGAAAACAAACTTAAGTTTATCTTCATTTAATTTACTAATCGATGTGATTTTTGTAGATAGCCACAAACATTATTAGTATTATAATAGATTTTATGACTATAATTTTTTTTATTTTTTATATGATAATAAAAGATTTTTTCTCATTAAGATGAATTGATCAGTTTTAGTTTAAAAAAAAAGTCGTTTTAAATTTTATTTTTAGGTACAATATAATATTGTATGTTACGAGTATAGGCTCAATGTTGCATTGCAACTAAAATAGTAATTAAATTTACCTGCAGTTAAAGAGTAAAAAAAATTCATCACTTTGAGTATTTCTAGCAAACAAGTATTAATTAAAGAAATCACCTTAACATAGTTTCATATGTTTTTTTTCTTCTCCAGATTGATTAAATTTCCAGAAAATTTTTCCATTTCATATTTTTATTTTTTGATTATTCAAATAAAATTACTTTTAAAATATAATATTTTGCATATTAGTAGCTATTTTGTGTTAATTATTTTATTTTCCATGGAACTGAATTGTATAATGAAGAATTTCATAAAGTTTATAAGCTCAGATTTAGTCGTACATTGAAATTCATATCGGATTGTGTTTTTACTATACATATTTACCTACATGGTAATAAATTGATGGAAAAATTATTGAGGTATGAATTTTTTTTTTAGTGTAGGTGTTAGCAAATTTGTTTTTAGTTTTTTTGTTTGTTTGTTCATTTACGTATGTAGAGATGGAATGACGACAGAGATTTTTATTTTGAAACAGAAACCACTTACCGAATATGGAATATCAACCAACTTCTATCGGTTGATTGACTCCAACTAGAATTACTTTTAAGAAAAAGTATAGTTTTTTTTTTTTTAAATATTAAATAAGAATAAATTATTTAAAAATTTCTAAATATATGACATTGTCATTGAGGTTATAAGAAAACAATTTTTTTTTAATAATAAAAATATTATGTTGCATATAAAAACTTCCATGACCAATTAATGAAAAAAGGTTTTTAATTGTTATTCATATTGTTTCTATAAATTTTTCTAATAATTATTTTCTAAATATAATATAAACTAAAAAGAATACTATAACTGAAACTTTTCAATTTAGATTCGGAATTTCTATATCTAACACAGCGTGGCGATTTATATAAATACAATGCTGAGATTAAAAAAACGAATATGCTCATACCATATTTTGAAATGGTAAGCGATGTGAATTTTTTTTAAGTTTTAGTTTGATTAAATTTTATATACTTTATTCTCTTTAAATAGTAAATAAATATTTTTATGGAAAATTTCAGAAAAAAAAAATCAAACCGTAATTTGTTTTGCTGTTTTGTAAGGTCCTGTAGACAGTTGCCATTAAAACAAACAAAATGAATAATTAAATAATGTTTACAAAAATTGAGTAATTTCAATTTTTACTTAAAATTAAATTAAAAGAAAGTTTTTTTTTAATGTAAAAAGTTTGGAAAAAAAAATTTCCAGCCTGAATTTTGATAGTTTCAAAATATTGTTTTTTTTAATATTTCGAAATATACCCTATTAAATTTATTCAATTGACAAAAATTTCTTTTAATTTTTTTTCTTTTTTAACTTCAATATTGATGTAATTTTAGGGCAGTAATGGTTGGGAGGACTTTATTGCTTCACCAGATGGAAAAAAAATTCTTTTCAAACATGATAGTGAAATGATTTTCCGGCATTCGGAAGTCTCCCGTTACGACATTTATGATATCGAGTCCGAGTAAGTTCAAAACATAAATATTATTATACTTATTGATAAGAGACTATTGGTTTAAATATGGTATATCATTTTGACCTACTGTAGACGATTAAAACATCAAAGAAATCTTAGGACCTATAAGGTGGCTAGTTTTACTGTATGTTAGAATAGTTAAGAGTATTGATAATACTCTAGAGTCTAGAATGTGTGTTGAAAAGTTATTGTTTTTAATAGTATGACCGGATGATAATTTCAATTTCAGTAAAGCTCACAGAGTTCATAATGGCGAGAAATTGCAGTATTGCGTTTGGTCTCCAAATAGTGACAGTCTGGCTTATGTATTCGAAAATAACGTATATTATAGAAATGCAAAAGGTGATGAAATACAGCTTACTGATGATGGAATACCTGGAATCGTGTATAATGGTGTACCGGATTGGGTGTATGAGGAGGAGGTGTTTAGCAGTGGTGGCACCTTATGGTTTTCGCCGGATGGAAAAAAAGTTGCATTCGTTCATTTCAATGACACAGAAGTCCGAACATTTGGTTTCGTACTATACGCTAGCCCAGAAGATGAACACATGCAGTATCCTCAAGAGCTGCTTCTGAAATATCCCAAGCCAGGCACTCCCAATCCCCAGGTGGAGTTAAGGGTTATTGATTTGAATGAGTTAAATAAAAAATGGCAGGTAATACCGGCGCCAGTTGATATTATTTCTGAGGACCACATTTTGCAGTCGGTAGATTGGGGCAGTGAGAATGATTTATTGGCGCTTTGGTACAATCGTCGGCAAAATATTGGTTCGTTACAGTCATGTAAATATAGTGGATCATGTCAAGAGGTAAAAATACTATTATCGTCTTTAATTCTGAATTTTTATTTCGGTTTTTTTGTTTGTTTTGTTTCTGTTCAAAGATGCAACGATTCGAACAGCCAAATGGTTGGATACCCATTAAAAAAATAAAATGCTATCCAAAAGTGCAGAGTTGTCTGTTTGTCTATTGGATTGGAAATTGGTTGCAAGTATGGAATTTGAATCTTGTCACTAAAAAAAATACCTTTAACTCTTTCGGAAACTTTACGGTTAATAAGATTTATGATTATAACGTGGATACTGGTGATGTGTAAGTCATTGAATATGATAAACGGTTTAGATGAAAATTTTGGTTATTTTTAAAAATTTTATTGTAGATTTTATGAAGGTACATTAGAAGGTGATTCATCTCAGATACATTTATATAAAAATAAAGAATGTTTAAGCTGTGAGCTGATTGATCCAGAAAATGACACATGCAAACATGCTACTGCAAAATTGAGTAAAAAACTATCTTACTATACCGTAAATTGTGAAGGTCCAAATCCAGCCTATTCAAGACTGTTTAATTCAAAAGTATGGCGTTTATTTGATAAGGACGATATATTGTAGTTTTGATTTACGTGTATAATTAATTCTTTTGTTGTTGATATTTATTTCAGACAAATGAAGAAGTGACTGAATGGCAGAAAAATGAAAGAGTGCGTATGCTTCTTAAAAATAAACTTCAGTCTAAAATAAAGTATTTGACTGTACCTATTGATGGTGGCTTCGAAGCGATGGTAAAATTAATGTTACCTCCTACTCTTGATGAAAATGCTGTAACACCAGGAAAAAATTATGCCATGATCGTAAATGTGTATAGTGGTCCCAATTCGGTTCGTGTAAATAGAAAATTCAGCATCGGTTGGGATGATTACTTGGTAACATCGGGTAATGTCATTTATGCTACTATCGATGGCCGTGGTACGGGTCAAAAAGGCAAGGACTTATTATATTCGATCAATAATAAACTTGGAAAAGCCGAAGTTGAAGATCAAATTAGTGTTGTGAAATACCTTTTGAAAAAATACTCTTTCATTGATCCTGAACGTGTTGGAATTTGGGGATGGAGTTATGGTGGTTTTGTATCTTCATTAACATTGGCTAAGGACACTGATCGGCTATTCCAATGCGGCATTGCCGTAGCTCCAGTTACTTCCTGGCTATACTATGGTACTATTGCAAATTTACATAATTCAGTTTTACTTTCGATTTTTTTTTTAAATTTTTTATTATAGATTCCATCTACACGGAGAGGTTTATGGGTTTACCGACACAAAAAGAGAATCTAGCCAATTACTTGGCTGGTGATGTATCCCTCCAGGTAGAGAATTTTAAACACCATGACTTCCTTTTAATTCACGGATCCGCTGACGATAATGTTCACTATCAACAATCTATGGTTTTGGCAAGAGCTCTTCAAAAAGCCGATATATATTTCGAGCAAATGGTTTGTTTTGATTATTTTTATTTTTAAACTTTGCTGCTTATTTGCATATTTTAATTTGACATTGTGTGAAAAACCTTGTTTGTTAAGCAAAATTTGTAAGCTATATGAATATTTTTATTTTGTTCTTTTTGTTGTTTTTGAAAAGTGAGTCGGTTTAATTTTCGAGTATAGTCTCACGTGAGGCGAATATTATCTAAGATTTCCATATGATTAAGTCATTTAATTTGTACGTGCGAATAATATGTTTTTATATTTAAGAAGCATATCATACCAAACGGTGTGAATTTTAATCAACTTTTTTTCCACGTTATTGCTAAATTTTTACTTTTTTTTTTTTTTTTTTTAAATTGCAGACTTATACGGATGAAGCTCATTCATTATCATCAGTGCATAGACATCTATATCATACAATGGAACATTTTTGGACGAGCTGCTTGAATCTAGACGTGGAAAATGAGGAAAATACTATGGAATAATAGCTATTCTAGCAATTTTAACAAGGGAGAAAAATAAAAGTTCTTCTTTAATAATGAATTTGTTTTATTACAATATATTTTCTGTTGAGTAAGAAATACTCTCTGTATATTGACAAACTTTTAATATGTTTAGAAAAATAATTTTTCTTTCATAAAAATTGTTTCTTTTTAAAGTGATGTCATTGGAAAGTGTAAATATTAAATGTGTTTACATTTCGAACGTGAAACTTAATGAAAATATTTTGGATTTTCAGTATAATAATTATTTATTAATAATTGCTTATATGTTAGGTACGTGCTTTTATATAAAACAAAGCTTTCATATCGCGTTATATAAATTTGAGACAAATTTTAGCTAAGAATTAGTTTTATCGTTGAAGCTCACAGGATAGAATCAAAATGGATAAAGTTTTATTAATATTTTCGATATTTTTTATTTTTCAAGTAAGCATTCAAGTGTAATTATATTAGTTATCATTAAATATAATAAGTTTTGGATTTGTTAAAAGGGTGCGAGAACGGATTCACCAAAATCACCAAAATTTTCACTACCAAAACTAAATGGTCTTCCTAATTTCATTCCAAATTTTAATGATGGAAATAGTCCAATTTCTGCTGCCGTTGAAGCTGCTACTAAAGGAATACAAAATATTGTATTATCTACAAATTCAGTTTTAGATGGAATACAACACGGTCTGGAGACTAATAATAAATTTTCAGATCTTTTTGGTGGATTTGTGAAGAATACAGACACTGTGATTACCGAACCTTTAGGTGAACTTTTTAAACAATTCGGTGTACCTAAAGAAATCGTTGATACTGTTGTTAAAGCGAAGGCGGACTTTATTGCTTACGTGCAGGATGTTGCTAATGATTTGGTATCAGCTTTAGAGGATTTATTGCAACAATCTATACAAAGCTTACGTTCGGTTATTACACCTGCTGGTCATCTAACAGATATAACAAAAGATTTAGTAGAAATGGTGACCAAAGCTCCGCTAGATTTTAATACTTTAAAGTGCACTCAACAAATGTTGCCGAAACTTTTGGAATCCGCTACGCCTAGTGGTACTTATCTGTCGAACTGTGCTGTTTTTCATGCCGGTGAAATCCAGAAGACATTGGACATCAGCAAAATAGTATTCGGTTTCTTAATGAACATGCACACCAACGATGTCGTTACGAATTTTAATCAATGTAATCAAAATGGAACTGAAACAACTGCTTCCTGTGCCAATAACGTTAAACAGGATTTCGATGATGCTGCACAACAAGTAAATAAATCTTCCGAATACATGAAATCTTCTATTCCATTCCAGCTAAATAACGATTTGGCGAATCTTCAAAATTGTTACAACAGCGTTTTATCTATGATAGTCGGTGCAGGAGAACAGCTTAAAACTCAATTTACGAATTGTATCAACGAATAGTTAGCAATCATTAAATTAGTAGATATAAAAAAATTCTAATCTGTAATCTAAACAATATTCTAGTGACTGTAGTTATAGAAGAAAATTATTTTATTGTATTTTAGAATATTTTAAAATATAGTTTGACCTGAAAAAAAAAATTCTTATAAAAATCTTTTAATCAAACATTGTATCCAATCTTCTCTCTCTTCGGCCAAATTTTTAGCTTATTTACTTTAAGAAAGTTACAAAACGGCTGACATCTTTCGTTGAGGACAGTCATAGATACAAAATTGTAATAGAAAAACAAACATTACAACTTCGTTTTTTTGTGTGTGACCTATTGATAAATATTAATTTTTACTGTTTGTACAGTTGGAATCTATGAAAATGTCTTTTCAGATACTATATAAAAGAATGATTGGAGTTATTTTCGTCAGTAGTAATAACTATTGGTACTAAGGAACTTCCATTCTTATTAAATATTATTTGAAGTTAAAATAATCTAAGATGAAATATTTTGTTAATTTTGCGATTATCATTTTTTACTTTGTTAAAATTTCGATAACAAAGCCACTTTGTCATCAATCTAATGAGAAGAATATCGTCACAGATTCTGATTACGCAAGATTAAGATTTTCTCAACAGAATGACAATATTTTGTTTATTGACAAAGCAGAGAATAATACAGAAAAATCG
Organism: Atherix ibis; assembly: GCA_958298945.1. Lineage (NCBI taxonomy): Eukaryota > Metazoa > Arthropoda > Insecta > Diptera > Athericidae > Atherix > Atherix ibis. The sequence goes on along the minus strand of OY282609.1, from coordinate 10,888,775 downwards.
ACAGTCGATAAAAATATTATGGGAAATCTCCTTTCATCTCCTTTTGATGAGAACTTTTCCAAACGATTAACTATGATAGCTGAAGTTATTACAGATGTGGTCGATAAAACTATTGTCATGTTATCAGATTTTGCGGATAGTGATTCACAGATTCTTCTGTCAATAACAAAAAAATCTGGTGAGCTTTTGAGTGAGACTCTAACAGGATTTGCAGGTACATTAAATGCTACAGGATATTTTTGGTCCAGTTCAGAAGGCATAAACAATTATACGGAAATGGATTTGAATCACTATAATTTCTTACTGGGCGAAGTATTAAAATCGACTCTTTCGGATTTTTTGAAAGACTTATCAGAACTAACTTCCATAACAACGGAAACTTCGTTTGATTGGCCAGAAGAATCAGTCGAAGTCTTACGATTTAGTAGAGCACTTATTGAAAAAACTAGACAATTGTTCGATGTACTCTTACAGACGACGAAAGAAGTCATCTTTGATGTTAATAATTCACCAAACTTTGAAAAGCCAGATAAATATAATTTGATTGAGAAAATATTGAAATTAGCTATAGTAAAAACCAGAACCATTGCTAAAATTACTAATGAAGTACTATTTACGTTATCAGATATAGATGAAAAAAATGTGAACTTTAAGAAAGTGAAAAGATATTTTCTGAAAATGGACAAAATGAGAAATAATATTAAAAGTCAATTTCTACTAGCTACTATTTATGATGATTCTACTAGGAGAGGAACAGGAACTATGAATAAGCAGTCACCTAATGAATTCAAAAGTTTTGCAGTCTAAATTTATTTTAAATTATTGGAAAATATTTTCATGAAACTTAATAAAATTTATTATAAAAAAGCTTAAGATTGATAATAAAATTTATGAAAAAAAAAACAAATATTTTTCTTGATATTTTATAACAATTATTTAGAAAAAAAAACTTTGTTTTGTAAAAGTTTTTAGATTTTCCGTTTTCGTAAGACTGTTGTACTTCGTTGAATTCTAAAAAAAATCTTTTAATTTTTTTTGCTTGTAGTTAGAACAATAATATTGATATTTTTTTGATCCCTGCAATATATTTTTTATATACTGATCATAAAAAACTATGATCAGTACTAAAAGAGTTTAGCTAACCCGCGGACCTGAGCTGGCCTAAATTACAATAGAAAAAATTATAAATTTATTAAATTTTAGTCTAGATTTAAGAGTGTTTTGATCCCTTTTGGGTGAAAGATCAGCTAATGATCGGTACTAGAATAGCCTTCGGGTTTACCGAGGCTGCAGACCTGAGGTGGCCTAGTAATATCTGAAATTTAGAGGGTTACTCGGAAGCATAAACCAAAGTATTTTTAAAACAAAAAGTGGTTCCACAATGGACAGGTACACCGCGGATATCGGATGCCCCACGGAGGTTGAGTGCCCCATAGTGGTTGAAAATACCGTGTTCGACCAAAGTGAGGTTCCTTGTTGTCGGATACCCTACGGAAGGCGAGTATCCGATGAAGGTCGGGTACACCACCTTGGTCGAGTGCCCTATTATGGTTGATAATACCGTGCTTGACCAAGTTTAGGTGCCTTTGTTTGACCACAAATGTGGAGGTTGTGGTTAATACACAAACCGCAAATTCAGTCATTGGACTGCTGGTGAGAAATACCAGAAGCAAGTTGTAGAGCACAGGCAGCTTACTATAAAAATAGACATGACTTGGCGTCAGTGAGCTGAAAGAAGGTAATGGTAGAATTGACTGAAAGTAAAACCTGAGGAATCTTCGAAGGCATAAGATACGAGGGTCATTCAACAAGTACTTAGCCTCACCGCCCGATGGAACTGCTGACACAAAAGAAATTTACCATCGTGCAGTACATTCTTTTAGTAGCCTAAGTTTCAGTCGATTCCCTTCATTAGTTTTGTTTTGAGAGCCTTTGAAAGCGAGCGTGTCGGTCGGTTGCACAAAAATGGAAAAAGAACAATATCGTTCGGTGATTAGATTCTTGTTTTTGGAAGGGAAAACGCGCAGCGAAATCAAAGATCGCTTGGATGCTGTGTATGGTGACTCTTCTCCTTTGATGGCGACCGTCAAGAATTGGTTCAACGAGTTTGTTCGTGGCCGCACGTCGGTTTTTGATGAGCCACGCCCAGGTGCCCCGAAAACGGCTGCTACGGAGGAAAACGTTAAAAAAGTCCACGATCTCGTGTTGGCAGACCGTCGATTGAAGGTTCACGAGATAGCTGAGACTGTGAGCATCGCAGTAGGAACGGTGCATCATATTCTACACGAAGAACTGGGCATGAGAAAGCTGTCGGCGCGATGGGTGCCGCGTTTGCTCACACCGGAAAACAAGCGTTACCGTGAGACCACATCGGCGACGTGTTTGGCGCTGTTTCAGCGCAATCCAGCGGAGTTCTTGCGTCGTTTCGTGACCGTCGACGGAACATGGATTCACTGGTACACACCAGAGACCAAGGAACAGTCGAAACAGTGGACTTCACCCGGCGAACGTGCTCCGAAGAAGGCGAAGACTGTTCGATCGGCCGCAAAGCTGATGGCCACCGTTTTCTGGGATTCACAAGGTGTGATCCACATCGATTACCTCGAGAAGGGTAAAACAATCACGGGGCGCTACTATGCTGACTTATTGGACCGATTTGACGTCGAATTGAAGAAAAAGCGGCCCCGCTTTGCGAAGAAAAAAGTGCTGTTCCACCACGACAACGCACCGGCTCACACCTCCGCCGTCGCCATGGCCAAATTGGTCGAATTGCGCTACGAATTGCTGCCCCATCCACCGTACTCTCCAGATTTGGCCCCCTGTGACTACTTTTTGTTTCCAAACCTGAAAAAATCACTCGCCGGGAATAGATTTGGGTCGAATGAGGAGGTCATCGTCGCCACGGAGGCCTATTTTGCTTCCCTCGAGAAAATGTATTTTTTGGACGGGTTAAAAAAGTTAGAGTATCGCTGGGCCAAGTGTATCGAGCTTGAAGGAGATTATGTGGAAAAATAAATTGCCACCTTTTCAAAATTTTCGTTTTTCTTTTGTAGGCTAAAAAGAAAAACGAAAATTTTGGAAAGGTGACAATTTATTTTTTCCACCTTTCCAAAATTTTCGTTTATTCTTTTTATACTTGTTGAATGACCCTCGTAATTAAAGCAATTGCTAATGAAAGAAGAAGTCTGAAGGCTGAGTGAGAAGTTGCCTGAATTGACGATATCCTATCAGCACAACTGATACGTTGATTGGTCTTATTTCAATGCCTATGGTCTAACGATAAGTATGTCAGGTTAGAGAACAGTACAATATCTTTTTATCAATTTATAATAGAAACTATAATGACATAGAGTATTAGGTAATATTTATAGTTTCCCTTCTATTTCCACTATGGGCATATTATAAATATTTGTGTGTGTATGTAAATTAACTAGGGGAAAAACAAAAAATGAAACAAATAATTGTCAATAATAAAACCAGGCCATATAAATATAGTTCAGAATGGAAAAAAAACAATAATTCTACTGTACATCTGCATTTTGCCTAATTTTCTAAAATAAAATTGATGATGAAATCATAAGAAAAGATCAAATAATATTAGAATAAGATGAATTTTTTGAAAAAGAATGCTTCCAGAAACTATTCCCCATTTCAAATTAAAAATTCGGTCATATTTACACAAATGTTGTAAAATGAAATTTTTTGTAATATGCACTATGAATTTGAAGAAACTATAAAAATGCTGTAGGTGGTATTATTTATATCAGTTTTTAAATTGAAATTGTCAAAGCATTTCATATATTATACTTATAGTAGAAAGTTATATTAAAAAGTGTTATCTAAAATGAGAGTCATAATTATTTTACTAATATTTTTGAGTATCTTCAGTCAAAGTATTGAGAGTAGGCCATCCAAGAGGAATCAGAGGCAAATAGCAGATAATGTCACAAGCATTATAAATACATTAATACAAGCAGCGACAAATCTACTACAAACCGTTATAAACTCTGATATAATTTCTGAAGTTCCAGATTTATTCTACAATTCAGGAGGAAATATTATTGACTTTCGAAGATTCGAATCGGAATTATTTCGTGAAAACTTTGCAGCGCTCAACTTAATTGACAATTTAGATGATAATGGTTGGCTCATTTCTTCAGAAACATTAATTCCAGAAGAAAATATTAACTTTGATCAATTCAGCCACAAGAGAGACAACTCAAAAGAGAGTACGCCATTTACATTTTCGGGAATTTTATCCAATAAATTTGGATCAATTACTGGTGCTATGGATACGAAACTAAAACTTCTACTTGACGTAACATCGAAAACTGGAAAACTTATTGCTACGACAGTAGATTCTTTGAGTAAATTACTGAATGTATCCATTCAGTTTACGAAAAATAGTGAAAAACATAAAAATGAAATTAAACTAAATATTCTTAAATCTAAATTGAAAATTATTACATCAACAAAGTATGCGATTGTTGATTTTCTGAAGAGACTTTCAATTACGATTTCGATAACATTTGATGATACAGATTCGGCAATTGATGTACTCGAAGCAGAATCAGTTATGATAGATAAAACTAGAGACTCATTTAGTGAAATATTAAATCTTACCACAACAGTCTTGTCTGATATTGAAAAATCATCTACAGATACAGATAAGAATGAGCGAGATACATTGGTTGCTCAGATACTTTCAATTGCTTCTAATCAAGTTAAAGATTTGAGCACAGTTACAAAGAATGCTTATCAGGCACTTTTAAAAGAACGGGATAATAAAGAAAATATACGCAATATAAAGGATAAAGCACTTGCTGGAATAGATAGAGCTAAAGAAAAAATTAAACATGAAATTCTAGCAACTAGTACACTTAATGCAAATAGTGCCCTAAAGTCACAAATTTCTGTCAGTAAAAGAAAAAGTTTAGTGTCAGAAGAAGTATCAGATTCGGTTGCTTCAGGATCCGTAACCGATATGATACCAACTGAACAAAGTCTTTCAATTAATAGGGATACAACCGAAAATGGTTATGGTGTTGATTTGTTTAAGGAGTTTGAGTTTGATATTGATTTCGACAAGGACGATGATGATGATTGATCGCAAATTTACATTATAAAATAAAAATTGATAAGAGCTTTTGAATAAAATCAAATAATTAAATTAAGAAATTCTATGAAAAATTATTTAAACAAATAAAAAATTATTTAATGAATAGAAAAAAAAAACAACTTTTCTTTATATTTAAATATGAATGTCAAATTGAAAATCAAGTTTTCAATTGCTTTTTGAATTTTCCCATTTTTATTGAAGGAAAAATAATTTATGGTTTATTTTAAAAATTTCTAGCTGCCATTTTAATGGAAAGTAATTTTCATATTTTTAATTAATAAATTCACTGTTATGTAGTATGGATAAAAAAGAAAATGTCCATTAAATTTCTAATATCAATAATTTTGACATCCGTTTTTATTAATTCTGAAAGAAGCCCAATTATTGAAGCTATAAGAATAAAACGGATCCACAATGGAATGCCTGCTGATTGGAGAGATTTTAATTTTGCTGTTGCAATTGTATTCTTGGTTGGAAACAATTGGGAAATCCAATGTGGAGGATCATTATTAACATCGCATAAGGTTCTAACATCCGCACACTGTCTGGTGGATAGAGAAATGCAGTATATACCCGTTTCTGTTATGATGGTAATGGCTGGCGATCCATACTGGAATGGCGGCAATAATGCCCATGGAAATTCAACTATATCTTCAGTATTGATACATGGAAAATTTTTATCGGAAAATTCTGAACCAGACATAGCATTGGTATTTCTCAAAGAAGGTTTCATAGTGGACGGCTTAAAAATAGGAACAGTTTCTGTCAATCGGAATATAATAAAGGATGGTACAATTTGCTCAGCTGCAGGATGGGGCTACACAGAACAATTTAAAATTTCACAACAACTACTCAAGGCACGGTTTCAAGTAATTCCATATACAGTTTGCTTGTTTATATTTCAAGTAGCTTCACCGGAATTTCTTTGCGGTCTTAGTCAAGATTTGAGTTCGGTGTGCACAGGCGATTCTGGAGGTCCGTTAATTTGCGATGGAAAATTAGCTGGTGTAATCGATTCCAGTGCAATTTTTTGCAATCCATTTACACCCAGTCTTTTTACAAAACTAAGTCATTATTCAAAATGGACAGATTCAATTGCACCAACGATTGCTGCTTCATCAACGATTAATAAAAATTATGTCATAAATTTTCTCATTTATAACATTATTAACAAAAAAATCATAATTGATAACTTATAAAATTTTTATTGTGTATTATAATTTTAGTAATAATTTTTACATAAGAATACATTTAAGCAATATTACAAGAAACGATAGTTTATTTATTTTCGTATTATAGAAACAATAAATAAAAATTAAATTAGCTTAAAGGTGCTAACACTTTTACCATATTTTGAAAATGAATAAATTTATCAAAATTATGTAGCGAATTTGAAGGAGAATCTCATTTTGCATTCTTCCTATTCAATTTTTTAGATTATTTTTTTAAATTATAATTCATAAGAAAGATAAATTTTTTTGACATAAAAATTCTTCAATGACTTTGAATTTAAATATTGGTATACGCTTTACTTTCTAAATCTTCTTTCATATCCTTATCCTTTACCCTTCCCTCTAAGCGCCCTATGACCCAGGCAGCCGCGTGCGCCAATACCAGACTGCCCAGATTTGCTCTGGGACAAAATCTGCCTTTAAAAAAAAAATATTGGTATATTTTTGTTTGTTTAAATTGCATATTTATTTGTAGAGTTAATTATTTTGATACAAAAAATTTTGTTTAAATTAAATTTATGCAAAAATTGCGCCAATGAAATTTTTTTTGACATTATTATTTGTGCAAAAACCACATTTTAATGTTCAAATTCTAACCATTCGAAAGTCGCAAAGGCGATTGTTTTTAATTATAAATTTAATTCGACAACCACAATTACTGTCAAGTGCAAACTACAATACATAAAATTCCAGAAAAGAATAATTTTGTTAGGGAAAAAAATTAAGGGGAAATTATTTATACAAAACAAATATATAATAAGAAAAATCAGGAAACCACGAGAAGGAAAATTAGTGGAGGTTTTGTGTCTCTGTTTCTGATTTTCACCCAATTCTCCCAAAAGTACTAGAAGCAATTGGCCATTTTCCCTTTTCTTTTCTGCCTTGTGGTCCCTTCTTTTGTGATGTCCTGGATGTTTCCTATTTAATACCTTTTTTGAGTGATTACAAATTTTAATCTTCCCAAAATTTTTATTCCATATTATTTTACAATCTGACTGTAAATTTTCTTTTGTTTATATTATCCTTTCTCTCTCTTTATCTTTTCCCGTCCCTTAGATAAATTAACACATGCGGTATCACCAAATTTTTTTGTTATGTGGGTGTGAGAACACTCTATTGCCTATTGTCGAACTCTCCACAATCCTCATAATGCTAGCGACGGCAATGTTCAGATGTTCTTTGAGTATGGTCGTAACTAGCCGTACTCTTCTACAACTTGACGTTCCGAACTTCCAATTCTTTCAACCTTCCCGCCCTACCCATATAATATATAAAATATTTTTAAAAAATTTTTTTCATAACATAGCAGTGGAGGGAAACTGAGAGAAGATAAATATTGCAGAAAGCTTCTAATAAGAATTTATGGTTTGCAAGTTCGAACTTTTGTCTTGTTGAAATTGACATAAGAATAATTCCTTAAATATTTATAAGGTAACGTTAAGTTCATAAGTTTTGCCTTACAATACCTGATTTTACAATACCTGATACCTGAAAAACTACTTCTATACTATGAATTTCAATGTAAAATAAAAATTTGAAAAACTTTTCTTTATTTGCAAAGCAGTAAAACTCATTTTAATTATAAATCTAAGCCGATTAATTATTAAAGTTTCTTTTGAACAAAATGCTATTTGCAGTTGACTTTACGAGCATATACTTTCAGGACAATACGTTTATAAGTGTAAGTACATAAGCGGATATGAATGGATAATGTAAACCAATGGTCTAAGGATAAATTCTCCGTGGTGAGGCATTTTGTAGTTTTAATTGATGATAATCCAACAATAATCGATCAGGATTTAACAACATACATACTTTTACAATTATATATTTTATATATATATATATATATATATATATATATATATATATATATATAAATATGTTAAAAACGATAATATACGAACATAATAGGATTACGGTTGAATGCATATTCGTAGAGGAAATAAATAAACTTTTAATTAGATAGCATTGTTTGGAATTTTTTTTTATCCATCGGATAAAAAAGGACCTGTTTGAGATTAGAACGTTTTACAAAGGATTGTTTAAACTTCAATATTGGTGATATTTTAATAACAAATGAGCAAAGTTAAGTCAGAATATTTTAAAATAATATGGTTACTCATCGATAAAATATGTTAACAGAAATGGTCGATGTTCCAATTGAATAATATTCAAATTAATTAAGGCAAAAGAGCTTTCGTTTTGAAATTCTTTATAAATTTTTGACTTTTTGCATTCAATTTACTATTAATCCATCGTTTTTACATAGACAGATGGCTTCTCTTTGTCATAACTGAACAGTTTTTCTTCATATTTCTAAGCCAGTACAATTTGTAAATAATATTTATATTTCTAGAGTTTTTTTTTTAAATTTGAATATTATTGTAGAAAATATTACAATTATATTAGAGCAATTTTTATTTTATTTTTCAATTTAACCAAATGGTAAAATTTGTTAATTTATTGTTTTTGTTGGAAAATATAATTCTATGAGCAAAATGCTTTTAGTAAAATATCAAAAGAGAATTTTTAAATTAATTAAATTAGTTTACTAACAAGTTTTCAGAGAAATTGATCAAATTTTTATTTAAAAAAAATAAGTTTGTAACTTTATTCTATTGGGAGATTTATTTAGTTGCCTTTAGGAATTAAATTGAAATGCAGACGTCAGTTGACGCAGACAATCAAATAAATTATTTAATTTTTAGAATTCGAATACTAAGTAGTAGATATAGTAGTAAAGACGTACAATATTTTAATATATCTAAGGATTTCTCTCAATTTATCGCTTGGTAATCGTATTTAAGTAATTTATATCAGCACCTTTTGACTATGCGTTTGTGTATATTTTCAAATCATTCATTCTAATATCATATTCAGAACATGTACATGTAATTTTCACATTCAATCTCAGTGGAATGATTATTTGGCATCATAAAGATATTCTTTTTATAGCAGTTATTTTATGTATAGTACCATAAATTATTCATAATTAATATAATCGATAGAAAATAATCTTAGAGATATTTAATATAATTTAAGATAACTAACAAAATAAATTTAAAAGAAGAATATTGAAAACAATTTCTTCTCCACTAATAGTTAATCAAAAAAATTTGAGAATACTCGTACTTCCTATTCGAACGATAACTTTGACATCAAGGAAATTATGGTAAAAGTCAATGTCAATTTTCTAGACTGACCGTAGGCAAGAGTTAGAAGACATTCTATTGACGAAATGTAAAGGTTCCCTTAGAGTTGATTAATCTATTTTGTTGACATTCAATAATCTTAAAGCGTTTTTTTTACTTCTTATTGTACAATATAAGATTTAGAAATGTTCGTATTTGTAGAAGAAAATACAATATACCCATATTATACCTAATCAAAATGAGTGACATTAACATGATAGCTTTCTAATAGAAAAAAAGCCAAAAAAAAAAGATTGTAAGAAGTTGTGATTTGTTTTCTCTACTAAGGCTTCTATTCTCCGATAACGAATTCGACAGCTTTCTTTCGCTACTAAGGTCATAGACCTTCTTAATATTATTCCTGAAAAATATAAATACTTACATTTATCAATATACTATTGTATAACAAAATGTATGTACATTATTTATACAAAGGAATTCTTGATTTTTATACCAATATTTCTAATCCGCATTTGCACATTAATTTTATTAAATAAAATTTTTCAAATATTTTATAAAGTCTCTGCAATTTTCCCCATTGTTCTATATAATATTTGATTAAATGAAAATATCAATTTTATTGAACTTTATTTAAATATTTGATCATCTAAATAAACTTGGAAATATTTCTCTAAAATGTTATTAATTTTTATTTGTTGAACTTTGTTTCTAAAATTTCAATTTGAATTTATTAAACGACATAAACATTTTTAAGTTATACTAACATAAATATATTATATTTTTTCCACTAAATTTATAATGAAATAAAAAGGAATAGAAATTTTGGTTTCCATTTTTATTAAAACGAAGACTTCTTCAAATTAATTCAAGTTATAATAAAAATAAATATTCGAATTTAGAATAATTAATAATAAAAATTTATTAAATAGAAGATACGAAGAAATTTTCATTAATTTTGGGGATTTGCCGAGACTTAATTTTGTTGAAAGAAAGGCATTATCTCATCGCTACAACAAATGTGGCAAAAGATAATTTATCTTAATATACTAAAATATAAATTACACCTGAATAAATTTTACACTGTTGAAATTTTGTTCAACAAAATAATTGCAAGGCTCTGAAATTAAAATTAATTAATTTGCATTTTCGGTAAAATCAGATAAACAAAAAATAATCAATATTTAAATTTTAGATAAAGAAATATTATTTTAAGTAAAATCAAATTAGGAATGAATATATTTTTTTTAAGTAACATCAAATTAGGAAAACGTGTCATATTGGAAAACTTGTTACGAATAAAGTTGAAAATTTAAAAAATTCTTTAAGTTAATTAGTAAGGTGGAGCGATATTACTTATAAAGATTATAGAATATTTTTTGGGCAGAGGGTGATAGAAGAAAGTTGTTTTCCGAGTGGATTATAATAATAGGGTGAATGAAAATGAAATTTTTGGTATCGGGAGATATACAGGTTGTGAACAAATAGAACGATCTGTTACATTATTACGAATATAAAATAGGCTGGATTAAATATTATATAAACTGAGACCAAGCATACTGCCTTGTGGAACTTCTGCTGAAACAGGATATATAGCTGAGGAATCTGTATTAACTGCTATTTTGAAATATCATTGGGAGAGATATGCATTTAAGGTAAGGTCGCACATAGAAGGAAAATACCATTCAAAATATTACTATGTAATAAAAACTGATTTTTTTTTTGGAAACTTGCTTCAACATATGAATTGTTATTGGACCATAACCAGAAGTTTTTTTTTTATTGTAAAGACGACGAATAGCAAATTTAATTTCAAAGGACTTATAATCAGTATATAGTGCAAAACTATTTATCAAATACAGAAAAAAAAATGCTTATAAACTCTTGTCAGCGTACTATTTTATTAAAAGAAAAATTCTTTACTAAGCAATTTTTGTAACAATATTTATAGGGTCGAATGTTGCGATGGAACTTTTTAAATTCATCTGCAAAAAATAGACGTTTAAACTTTCGACGCCTTCAAATACAATTGAAGACATCGAAAGCTTAAACATCTATTTTTTTATAGCCCTAGACTGTATAAATGATGTCAATATTATTACATTTGATTAAAATTGAGGGAAAAAATTGGTGAGAACTTCGAAAAGTGACGAATCTGACGTGTTTGATTGCCAGCGTTATATTTTTTGAATCAACTTTCGAAATTTTTTTGTAATTTAAAAATTTACAACATTTTTAAGAAGTTTTTCAGAGTTTTTACATAGATGGGTAATTTTTTTAGGAAATTTCAGAATTTCTGCACAGAATTGGTTCCATAGAAAATTGCAAAACAATTCGGCTCAAGCCGGGAAAACTTTATTCCTGACACGGGCATAGAAATACAATAGGTCTGGTAGACGTATTATATTACAAAAAAACTTTTAGTAGGTAAATGTTCACTCTTTAAATAATATTTTATATAGAAAAAAAATTTGTTCGATTTCATATATAGAGATTTACAAAAATTAATTAAATTATATTTTAGAGGAAATTATATACATATATAAATGTTTGTATTTAGTCAAAATATAAAAAGTATAAAAGGTTAAAAACTTGTATAATAATACGTACGAGTATAAGCCGTAACAAAAACTGTTACCGAAAATGTTATTCGGACCAGTTTTTTCTTATTGGAATGAATTCGCCCGCTAGCGGTATTGGGGAAGTGGTGACACATGAAATGTATGACTACGCCCCTTTTATAGGTTTTCATATATAAATGGAGAATTTACAATTTTTCTATACAGTTAGATGAGTGTATTGTGCAGGCGTATATCGTGTTGGATAAATTGACATTTGCTAAATGTAAATATTTTAATTTTGCTTATAAACGATCAAATATGTATTTTTCAATGAAATTATTTAACACCAAATAAAATTTTCACAAAATACCCCCAGCACTTTTCTTTTTAAAAAACCATATTAATTTTTTTACGTTGACTATTTTTATATCCTTGTATAAGAAGATATTTATCTTATTTTTTTTAACTCTTAACTTAATAAAATTCAAACAATATATAGTTATCAATAAAAAAAACACTTTATTTTTCATATTTAAATGTTCATTATTTGTGTAAATTTTAATTAAACAAAATTCGGTGCAATTTACAATCTCTTTTTCAAATTTTCAATAATAATTAAAATTATTGTTTTTATATAGAAAATATGGAAATAATTATGATTATTTATACAAAAACCAATAGAATAAGTTTCTTTGGCATAAATGCTGTTCGCCTTATACTAAATATATTCTTATGTCTGTGTACGTACTAATTGTTATCAGAAATAAAAACAAAAACAACTTCACACAAGAATATTTTTATGCAATTTTATTTGTTTTTTTTTTTTTGCTTTCTTAGGAAAATTTTATAATATATTTTGTGCGATACAACATCGATTTGAACGTCTCTTATGCTTCACACTTGTGTAAAAATCTAAGTTTTATAAAATTTTATGTATTGAATTTGACATGTTTTTTTTTAAAATTTTTTTCTTAAAATTTATATAAGATAAATAACAAATTATTATTACAAAAAAAAATTTTATATACAATATAATAGCTTAAATTTATTAAAAAAAAATCATGAAAAATAGATAAAATAATAGTATTTGGTTTGTTGAAATTCAATAATCAAGATAATCTCGATATTTTTTCGATAGTTTCGAATTTTGGTTTTATATTTTAATTTCTTCTCTTCCTTTTTTTAACATCTTTTTAATTCGATTTATTAATTGATATATAAACAAATAAAAATGTACATACATACTTAATTTAATGCATAAGCAATAATTTTTATAATATTGAAAATTGTAAAGCTGAAAGTTTAAAATCTAGACCAAGTAGCTTAACTTACATAATTTGTCAAAATAGGGAAACTTTAGAACAACAACATCAAAACGGCTTCATTAAGATCCTTTATAATTTCATATTATTTTTTATTTTGACTTTGTTCATTTTATAGAGAGTTAATTTCAAATATGTTTTTCTTTTATTTTTGCTTTGAAAATTGTAACGAGTACACAATTTCTTAAACAAGTGTAATAATCAAGAATTCATTCAGTAAAAAAACAATATGCAGAAATATAATTAGAATATAAATATAATTATTTCTAACATATATTTTAGGCAATTTACTCTCTGACTTTAATAGGTAATATAATTTTTCTTTAAATCAAAATTATACAATATAAATATTTTTTCCGATAATTTTCATCAAAAATAGTTTTATATTTGAGCTTTAAAAAATTTTTTTACAATAAAAAATTTCAAATTTATTTGATTTTTAAAAATTAGCTAAAATTTTCCAATCAAAATATTGTAGATTTCAGAATTTAACTTTGAATTTTATAATTGATAAATTATAAAGCAAAAAAAATTCTAATTTTTTAATATAATTTTAAATTAGATAAAAAATAAAAAAAGGGAATATTTTAAAAGTCAAATTAAATATTATTGACTAGCTTTTAAACTTTTGTTTAATGTGAAAAATTTGTAATTTTCTTGAACATTTCTTATACTCTCATTATTTGCAAAATATTATATTTTCTGTTTTGCATTTTTTTAAAAATTGATTTTCTTATTTACTTGTCTTGCTGTTATTGAAATGTGAACTATTTTTTTTTGCATTTTGAATAATATTATTGCATGAATTTCTTTAAATATAAACATAATGTCCGAATCCTTTAGAAGGATTGTTTTTAACAGTTTCACCACCTAAAGATGTGAAATTGCTATTGAAATCTACAGCAGAGGTACTGTGTCGATGTTTATTTAGATGACAAGAGCTTGGCCTAGACGAAGCAACATTAATTGTAGTAGCAGACGAAGTAGAACTAGGGTGGTTTCGTACGTGGGTATTGGTATTTATGCTTTCGCTAGTGTTAGTTGTCGCTAACTGATTGCAATTGCTTTGGTTGGGTAAGGATATTCTGGATCCACGTTCCACTTCTAACAGTTTCTTGTCACTACCAAGCGATGAGAATGAATGGCTAGCCGTCCTTATTTCACGGATATTATACACTGGACTGTAGGCTGGCAATTGGTGTACGTACGGATGCTGGTTAACGATCGTTAGTGAATTTTTATTGCAAAATTCACACGATTTAAATGTATTACGGCACATTTTGCACAGGGTATCCTCGTCAATGTCCTTTAGCAGTGACATCTTACACTCATCCGAACTGCTCGATTCACTGGTTGATACACTTTCACTGTCGCTCGATAGCGAATGCACCGACGTTGAGGAGGCATTCTTCTCCACAATGGGTGGTAGCAGTTGTCTTCGTTTAGGGTAGTTTGGATTTCGTCGGACGAGAAAATGGCAAGTTTCACTTCTTTGTACACGTTGAAGTTGTGCTCGTAAAGGTAAATCGTCTGGGTGTAGTTTTCGCTGGTATTCTTGCCCAGGGCATACCTGAAATTTAATTACTACTGATTAGATTTCATCGTAAATTATGTACATTTTCATGCACGATATCAAATGTCAACATTAAATACTCGTAATTATATAATTACCATTTAATGGATAGAATGGAAATTATTATGAGAAATGCTTTTGTCTATTTTACAGTCAATAAACTCACCTCATAAAGAGAGAACTGTTCAACTGGTTCGATCGAGTTGTAACATGATAAAAGTATTGATAGCAGTTCATCGGATGTTGTTTCCTCTGAGATGACTAGTGATTTATACTGTGAAGAGGATTGTAGTGCTGATGTGTGTACTCGTACTAGTCCACCAGGTTTTAGTTGTAGACAAAACCTATTGAATAATTAAAATTAGTAAGGTATACTCCTATTTCAATATTTATAAATTTCTTTACATAACATCCATGATGGATTATTGGAAAGATAAACATTGCTAGGGGTCCTATTACTGTTCTTATTAAGTTACATGTAATATGATGTAATATTCAACAAAATGAGTACTAACCTAGAATCTCCTTTCGGATGACATGCCTGTAGAATAGCTGGCCGTGCTTCATCATCTAATACAAGCACTGTTTTGACACCTGCACGTCTCACAGTCACTTCCATAGATAAATAGAATAGTCTAGGATCTCGATGGCGCATTTTTAATCTATTTAATATAATTAAAGGTATTTGTTTTGGTTTAGCACAAGTATGTATATATACAATCAATCATTATAAATACCCTTTTTCTCATCCATCATAAAATTATTATCTTACCTTCTCAGGAGTTGTCCAATCACCTCTTTACTTGTTGTATCCCATTGAATTCCAAGTGTTTTATATTCAATGTCAATGCGTAAGCAACTGGTATGGATTTTAATGGTTGTCTGAAATTCATACACAGAAAGTAGAACGATTATTTCATTATTCTGATGTCAAATATATAATAAATTTTGGAGATTTTATTTTGATTATTAATATTTCATTCAATTTAAAAATTATAAAAATATTGGGAGGTGAAATAAAATTTCTTAATTTTTTTTTGTTACAGCAATTTTAGGTTAATAGGTTTTGACTGTGTTTTATTTGTGATTTGTTCTAATTGCTAGAATTTAACCTTTTTTTTTGAACATATTCATTTGAATGTTAAACTGCAATATTTCTGTATACGTAACTTTTTTTGGTTATTTCTAAAAAAATATTTCATGAAGTTTAGCAGAAATTATTGAATTTTATTGAGTTTCTGAAGTTCTAGAAAAATGAAATTTCAGATTTCTAAGCCTATACAAAATACGTAATTTTTTCTTATAATTTTGAAAATTATTGTAATTGTATCGAATGTATGAAAATGGAAAAATTCAAAATCTTATTTGTAGTTGAGGAAATTTAATATAAGTTTAATGTTCATTTCGAGAAGAAAAAAAGTTGTTATGTAATAATTAGTAGAAAAAAAATTCTGTATAAAATATTGGAAGTCTCTTAAGCGAACTTTAAAACTTGGGAATCATTTTTCCTATAAAAACTTTCTGTAAAAAACTGTATTAAAACTGTATATTTACCATATGCTATAGATATGAGCTATAGTTTGGCACACTTTTGTGGTTTGACATTGCGGCTTAAAAAGGTTTAAATAATATTTTGGCTTTTTACCCATAAAGAGCTCTCAATTTCTAAAGTTATCCATTATATAATTTATAGTTATGAACCATTTTAGTAATGGTCTGGTCTAACCAGGCCGGTTAAAGAATTGACCGTGTGGGACATGCAAATATGTTCTTATATCGATTAATATTAGCCTCAGAATATCCATGTGAATTTCTGATTTTTAATATGTGAATTTCTGATTTTCAGATAACTAAATAAATACGAATAATACAGAATATAAATACATCATGTAATGTTATATAAAATATTTATTCGATTTATGACTAACTAATCGTATTATTACTTTAAATAATGAAAGCTTATAGAGATAAAACCGGGATTATTTATAAGCATATGAAAATTTGTACTACTTCCTTTTAACAGGTTTATGATTGTACGAAAACTTTGTGCATAAATATATGTATGTATCATATGTTCGACTTTCATAGTCTATAATCCTTTTGAGAAGAATTCTATTGAATAGGAAAACTATTATGTAAATGTAATGTTCTAAAGATACAAAAGGGAATACGGAATACTACCAGCTAATTGGGACTACGTCATGGAAAATATTTTCATTAAGAAGTTTCTTATGTAACTTTAATCATTTCTTATAATAATAAGTAGTACTTTGAATCTTTGGAGGGATATTTAAGTTTAAAGTTCCATTTCTTATGAGGGTAGTCTAATAAGTCAGTGATAAATGAAAAACGATTAATTCGCTACACTTTTTTTTGGAGATGTATTACATATCAACTATCTCATGCATTTTTGTTCGTCACAGAATTGAGGCACAGAATTTGAGACAATAATAAACACGTGCTAAAGAGAAATTTTATTTGTATTAAATGTTACAAATTGTTTTTTTTAATTAATAAGAACATAAAATTATGAAAAAATTATAGATTTCAGATATTGTTCTTTTCTTCAAAAAATAGCGTCTTATTAACACAAAAAAAATCATTTTCCCATATTAATCAAAAAACGCAAAACTTGTCAATTATTGTCAAAATTAATTTAATACACAAATATTTATAAAATTTTGTATGGCATATTTTAAAAACTACCAAATAATAAAAAAAATATTGTTGTGCAGGTATCAGGTATATTTCTTGTATTTATCAGTGACTTATCAGACTGTCTTCGTATAAACGGAAACTAAATTAAGTATTTCGATTGCTTTTACAAAGAAATTATTTGATAATAATTTCAAATAACAAAAAGGTTAGGAAAAAAAAATTACTGCTAATATAAAAATACTAAAAAATAATACTAAATAATTTTTATAATTTAAATAGAAAATTTTGAAAGTTTTATTGATTTTCACGTGTAAACATAATACAATGTTAAGTTGCTTGTATATGAGCGGATGTAAAATTATTCTGAACAGATGAAGCACATAGTTTATAGTTAATTTCTAGCAAGTGTTAAAATTTCTACTTAAATGCAGATTACATAAAAATCATGAAATACGAGAAGAAGATGCATTGTAATCCGTTTGTGCGTAAATGAAACGTATCCGAACCTATTCATATCATCCTCAGGGCTGTGTGGCTAGAATAATTGTGTCCGCACTTCAAGGGAACCATGCATGTTGTACTACATATATTGTTTAAATTATTTACCATATTTTTGCTGCAGTGCTTTCTAATGTATTCATTTAGGTTATATTGTAATTAAGAAGAACAATAAAATGAATGGCGATGCAAGTGAGACTACCACCCACGTATGAAGGGGAATAGCCCTTGTTTTCAGTACTAAGAACTAGTAGCCTTGAAGATATGGAGATGGCGGCGTGGTGGTGATGAAATTAACGATGATGGTTACACTGTTGTAATTTTAGCATAAGTGAGAGCAAGTATAGCATGATTGGATATGTTAGGGCTGTATTGGTAATACAACAGGAAGGAATAACTATAAATGCATTCAGATCGAGTGCCAAGGGGCTAACGATACAAAAGGGTTAACAATTATACATTTCCTGTGCGATATTAAAGTATGCTCTCATTTCAAATTTTCTACCGCTATCTATATCCATGATAGTGGTTTTAACCGAGGGCGAGTCCTACGGGAACATGCATACTTGAGCATTTGTAGCATGAAGTCTGCCAGTTTCTAGTTCCATTGAGTAATAGAAATAATCTAAGAAGAACTGTTGCCAGCCATATCATCATCAAAACCTTAGTGCCTTGTTATGTGACATAACAATAATCTGTTCATAGAAATTTCTGTCATCATCTTGTTGATTACTCCTTTTTGTAATTTCAATTTGAACAAACCAGTTTCATGGAATGCCTTTTTGACATCCGCCATAACAGTAGCGATTGTTAACTCACTATTCCTTCATTCTAAATTCTTCCACAAATAATATCGTTTCTATGAAAATTCAAGTAGATAAATTTACTTCAAATTGAAAAACATTTCGAAACCCTTAAGAGAGTACAACCATATTGTATCGGTAACATTGAATAACTTAAGATAAACTGGTTGTATCTAACTATGGTTTGGACTAAGAGGAATGGAACGCAAGTAGATACTTTAGTGTGTACCGTAACTTTAAGGAACATTCAAGAATTATTTACTATTCTTCATTCAATAGTACTTGTGGTCAAATTGGTCTTTTTAACGGTAGGAATTTTCTTAAGTATACTTTAGTAGCTATGTATATTTGATCTACTTTCACTTGAAAATATAATTTTGTATGTATGTGTATGTTTGTTTTATTTTAAATAACTTCTATAAATAAATTCTATAAAAATATGAACATGGATTTTATTGGAATTTTTTGTAAAGCTTTTTAAAAGAAATTATTTCAAATGAGCACAGTTTTTTTTTACCATACATCTCTCGAAAAAATGTTAGAAATCAAATTTAAGATATTTACTTTTCATAAATAAAAATTTAAAAAAAATTTAACTTGTGACCTAGATTAAATTGGTTTAAGTAGATAAAAGTATACTTAATACCTTTTAGTTTTGATTCGAATTTTTTAAAGATGTTAAATTGTTATTTTTTGTAAATATTTTAATTAAAAAAATTGTTTTTTAGAAATGCTCTTTCAACAAATAAGAATTTTTATTATTTCATCGAATAAGATTTTTTTTACTTTTCATTTTCAAAAAAAATTGCCAACATAACAACGGATTTTCCTAATTGTAATTATTTGATATGTAAAAAAATTAACTGGCAATTTATATAATATTCTATGATATAGTTTGTTTATATAAAAACCTTTTATCTAAAAGTATGATAGACAACGTTTTCGATTGTTTGATGTTAAAATATTTTGCTCTTTCCTGGTACACTTACGTAACATAGAAAATTTCAATAGTCAAAGAATTTTTTATTCGTACACATGTCTTATTGAAGGATGCCATTTCGATTTACGAGCATGCATACATGAAAAATAACTGGAATATCAGTTTTTACATCGATATCCGATTTGCGATTTCCGATTCTATTCTTCGAATTAAAGATAAAAATTTCTTCTATCCACACAATTAAATATTTTCCGTTTTCATTGTCAAGTTCTTATTGCAGATAAAATATTAGCATTGCATGCAAGTTTTACCGGATGGAAATACATCAGTGCATATTTTCCAATAGCAAAGAAAAAAAGTTATCTAAAATATTTCTCAGTTTTTACTTTCATTTCCGTATGCTTTTCAGGTTCTTGTAATAATTTTTTCTAGTAAATATTTACTTACTTTATGTTATAACAACCAGAATAAAAAGGGAGCTTCAATGCGATTTTTTTTTGTCTTACTAACAGGAAATAGTTTAAAAATATTCCTTCATATTTGATTAGCTTTTCGGAAAAAAATCTTTTAAAAAAGTAGATATTTTTGGAATAAAACTAAACACTTTTGATAGTACATTCGTATTAAAAATTTGAGATGAGCCTTCTTTGTATTTACAAATTTAAATAAATATTAAGATAAATTATAGAAATTAAGATTTATAAAAGAATTTTTTCAATTTATGAAAAACAATTATATAAACTAATTTCCACTTATAAAATTTGAAGAAAAATAATTTTTATATCATATAAAAAAGGAAAAAAAAGTATATTTTCAAGTAAAATGTAATCTATTTTATCGATTCTCTCAATTCCATTTAAATTGCGATGTAACTGTTCGCAATTGTAAAAAGTGCATTTGCTAAACGTTTTCTTGAATATAACACAGAAGAAAGTTGCAAAAAAATTCTTCCATATACCCTACATATATACATATGCATTTCTATATCTGCAAATATACGTATATGTAGTTAAAGTTGAATCAACTTTAACTATAAAATGTTACAAAAATATATTTTTAAGGATGAAAATATTTAAATATAACATTTTCCTAGAAGTATATCTTTTTTTTGCGAATCTTATTGACTTATAAAGTATTAAAATTTTCTTATGTTCATAAATATTTCCCATTGGAATTTAATGGAATATTTGCAATATTTTACAAAATATCTGTTAGACACTAGCGAGGTATGGTTTCTTGATTTGGTGTAGTCGTTTATGGAAATATTTTATGCCGTAATCTGGATTTATACTCTTCAAGTTTTATATTTTCACATTAGTCTTATAAGAGACCTATAGTAATAAAAACTTTAACAATAATTTTTTTTTAGTTTCAAAAAGAAATATTTACTTCAAAGTTGGAAGAAATATATGTTGTCAGAAGAGAATTTACATTTGGGAATAGAATTTCAAAGTGCAATAATAAGGTTTATTATTTTTGAAATATGCATAAATAATCATAAATGAATAATTTACTATTGCCACATTGAAATAAGAACTTATATAACTATTATATTTTCTCCTTAAAAAATGTTTTTTCTCAACAAAAAAAATTACTTTCTATATTTTTATCTTACTCTTCTAAGAGTTATTTCTAGAATATTAAAAAAAAATTAATATTCCAATGAAATTTTTAAACCTTAACTATTTTTGACAAACTTATGATTTAAGATTTTACAACTTAATTTATGAAAATACTATATATAATGTACAAAATATAAATAGTTTTATTACAGAAAGTTTCATCTAAACTAATTTTGTTAGTAAATGAGATTCTGTCTTTATGTGAAAGTTAATGTCGTAGAAGTTTAAAGTTAAAAGTTATACTAAAAGTTTCAAGTTGATATTCCGAGTATATCCTTTAACAAATAAATCTTTCAACAGTTAGATTTACTACAATTGTGACACTTAATGAATGCAAATATGTGCGCATAAATTTTAGTTTCTTAATATTGAATTTTCCGTATGGCTTTTGGAAAAGTATTAAATTTTCTTTGAAAATAAAAATACGATTAATAAAATAATGAAAAATAAAAATAATATATCAAATGTTATAATACAATAGAATTTCCATTATAAATAATATCAAAGAATTAATTAAGAAATTAAAATCCAAAAAGTTAAATAAGGAAACGACTTTATTAGGCGTTGTTCCTTCATTATTTTATGTTATGTCAGAATAATTTATGCAATACTACGAAATATAGTATGCTTATTTTTAACTACATCTTTTCCCATTGTGCTTATGCTTATTTCCCTATTATTTAAAAGGATTTTATATGAAATATTCCATTTTATAATACATACTTGCTTGTCAAAATGTTAACTTGCTGCTATCTATTTTTCTCATGTAAGCATTTTTGTATTTTTAACTAATTTTTAATTAAAATAAAGTTTTTTTTTAAAGTAATTATGTATATTATATTGTAGTATGTATGTATGCATATGTATTTATTCATATAATTTTTTATTGTATTTGTTGTGTTTAGAATTGAGGAACAATAATTAAAATTGGCATTTAATAAAAATTAAATAATGTAAAATAAAAGTTGTTGAGATTCAAAATGTTGACCATAAAAGATTTTGAGAAAAATATGTTTTATGGGAAAAATTTTATGCGAAATTTTTGCACATAAACATAAATTTGACTAATATAAATCAGTTTCAGATTTTTTATTCATACTTAAACTATGCTATTGATAATACTATAGAAACACATAAGTATATATGTATATACATATATTTTCAATATAATTTAAACTATAGATTTTTCGTGAGTAAATTGACGTACAAAAACTATCCTTTATTTAAAGAAACCATTTTAGTTTGTAATCGGGGAACTTTATAAATTTATTAGCCAAGATAAATAGCATCCGCAATCGATCAATCGTCTGATGCTTTTCAAACCCTAACTATATCAAATAGATCCTTTCAAGGATATAAGTTTAAATTTGTAAGTGTGTGTAGTTATTTTTTGAATAATTTTCAAATTTTTTCTTTGAGCTTGAAAAAGTTTACGAATGGTGACAGTGATAAATGAATTTTTATGCTTTCCGGTATCTGCATTTCGGAAAAGTTTCTCGCATTAAAATATAAAACTAAAGTCGTGTTTTTAGCAATGCATATAACATACGTATGTACATATCTTTACGTATATGCACATATGGAGAATTTTCATGTTGTTAAAAAGTTTGAACTTGAATTTTCCTAAAGTGCACTATCTATTTAGTTTGTGTTTAGTAGCTTTGCTTTAAGGTTTCTATTCGAATGTAAAAATACATTCGTCTATATACTACCATATATTTATTTTTTATTTATCGTAGGTGGTTAAAAAATTTTCTATTCATGATATTTTAATAATATGCACGTATTTATGAATATTTATTAGCCGGTAATATTGGTGTTCTAAAATAACAAATTTAAAACTGTTTATCTTTTGACAATGTTTATATCTCTGATGTCAGTCTAAATATTATTCTTGTGTCGGACTAGATATTTGGATAGATCAATTTAATGGCCAAAGGTTAATATTGTCAGACTTTTTGTAAGTAATTTGTATACTTTCTTTTTTATTTAGTTTATTTGTTCTCTTATATGTCTACTATAGTCTATTTTGTTGTCTAAAAAAATTTATTTACCTTAATATGTAATGCTAAATATTTTACGTTTAGTATAAAAAAAAAAATTTATCTTATCGAGACTAATAATATATTTTTAATAGTACTTTTCATTCATATTATCGTTATCCTGTCCTGATAATATAGTGTAATAATGAACTTTCAATTTAGTCTACGTTATGTATTTTAATATTGATTATATTGAATTTTAAAATTTCTTTCACTTCAAATTTAATTTATCTGTATTTTAAAAAAAAAATCCTTAATACTTAAAATAGCATCATAGTGCAAAACTGTGTTTCAAGATTTGCATTCTTATAGATTTTTAATAAACGCATATACGACTACCTTAAAAGTAATATAAAATTGATAGATAAAATATTCATAAGTCCTTATGTCCTTTTAGTCTTTATTAAATCTACTAATGTTGTAAAAAAATTGTAATGGATAGTAGAAATTGTTAATCTTGAATAATTAAATAAACAGCAAAACAATTATGAACAAATCACGTTATTTCTATTCAGTGATTTTCAATTAAAAGAAAGTTTCTTGAACTGTCTGTAAATACGAGTCATGATGTCTGAAATGATTTTTCTTCATAAAAATTCTTACTTAGTATCAATTACTGCTTGTGCAAATAATTTTCATTGTAAATAAATTGTAGTTTAATTTCTTAATAGTATTTGCCATTTTTTATTTTCGAATAAGTAAAAATATACAAAAATTATTTTCGAATAAGTAAAAATATACAAACAACTAATTTTATGTAGCTAAATTTGTTTGTAATTATATTATTAGACTACTTTGATGTTTTAACATGTTTTTGTATATCTCGAGATATTTTTTTAAAAATTAATTCTAAAAATTTTAATTATTAAGTACTTTTATAATACCTATTATATTATTCAACAATTTACTAACTTTTATAAATAATTGAAAATAAATTACAAAGCAAAACTTTATATTGCGTCTCCAAAAAATATATCTTCCTTGTTAAAAAAATTAATTCCGAATAATTTTAAATAATTTCTCATTTATAGAAATTATTGAAAGCTTAAAATATTTTGGTATAAATTCAGATTTCTATGGATAAGTTTCAAATACTTTTGAATATTTCTTTGAAGATTTCTATTAAAATAAACTAAAAACTTACCTTATACATTCCAGGAATTTTCAAAGTTAATTTCTTTAAAAGTTTTCTTTTATCTAAATGTAATTGGACTAAATTGAAATAAATTTCATGATAATTTGAATAAAACGTTTTTTATATGAATTTGAAATTTAAACTAATATGTCTGACTTTTTCAATTTTGTCCAACTAAAATATAAAGAATTTATAAAGAAACATGAATTTACCAAATTTTAAATAAAGTTTTTTGGTAAACATTTTTTTTTAAGAAAATGATTTGTTACATAATTTTGATTTTTTAAATTATTAATTTTTAAATGTGACATTATATACGGTCAGCCAACTTGGCTGACTCGTTGGATAAATATGTCCCAAAGCCGTCAGCCACTGTCAGTCAATTTTTCGAAAATGGTTGATGGTGGCTGATGCAAAAATCAGGCTATTAGATGGTCAGTCAACCTTTATATTCGGTGTAGCTTATACGAAAATTTAAAGGTTATCCTATAGGAAAAGAACGTGCGATTCCACCACTAGTTTTTTATAATAATTTAAATTGAAATTTTAAATATATTATTATTAGCAGAAATCTTATTGTTAAATTCACTTTATATTTTTATTACCTCTTTTACAGAATATACCAGATTTTTATATTGAATCAGAAATCGAGCTATCAGAATATGTTTTAATAGTTTAAACCTATTAAATTGAAATTTTTTTTTTTAATTCAGTATGGCCCATGATTTTGTATCGAACCGAAATGCGTCTGACGTTAGCCAAATGTCGCAATAATAATATTAAATTGTCAGCCAAAATAGGCTGAAAATTACGTAAAAACATTCGAATATACATAAATCTTTTTTTTTTTGTAAAAATAAATAGAAAAATAATATTTGATAAAAGAAAATTTCTTTTTATAAGATATTAAGAAAATAGTATTTATTTATTACACTTAGTTCCTTTTATAATTTCCAATGAATATACATCATAAGAAGCTGTTAGAAATGCCATTATTTATACTTGTCATCGTAATGGATATGTCATCTAAAAGAATAAGAAAATCGAGTTTTCTTAAATTGACTTTCAAATAGAAAGAAAAAAAACTAGAGCATTTCTTATAAATGTTGTGATGTTGTTTCGTGCAAGCATATAGCATACCATCTAATGGAAATTATAAGATTTGCCCTTTCCCATGAAAAACGGCCAAGTTAATGATAACCCAAGCATAAGCTCTGTTTGTCCGTGCTATCAATTTGATGCTGCCACTGTCAATACTCACCATTCCCGTAAGATTCATATTCGTTCTTATACCACAACTAAACCCATGTAACAATCTAAATATCTGCTGACTATCTACGAGTATCTAGCTTCATATATTTACTAATAGGATTTTCAAAGCATCAGACATTTACTGATTACGTTCTCTCCAATTTGCTGGCTAATAGGTCCCATAGTAAATGGACTTCTCGTATGTGTATCATGGTACTGAGTGCGTGGCTGAATATTACATACTTTTTTATTGGTTCTAGCACGAATACGCGTAGCTCCTTTCGTTATAGTTTTTTGTTTTAAAAAATTCATAATAATTGTAATTTCCCGGATTTCCTGTCATGTGATCTAATTGAGTAATGAAAATAAATATGGTCGACAAATGTGAAGTTTTTTCCTTCACTTAAAACACATTTAAATGACAAATACTCGTAGTTCGAATGATGGTCGTCAATTTGATGATCTGCTAGCAAAAAGAAAATTCTTGTTATGAAAATTTTCAATTAAAAAAATAACTTCACTTTAAACACTATTATAGTATTTAGAAAATAGAATAAAAAAGAAAACTAAAATAATACGTGTATAACCCAGACTGAATACTATTTCGAAATTAAAATATTTTCTTGGTCTCAATATCGTTAGTATTCATTATTTTTGTTCTGTTTTAAAAATTTTCCAATTTTTATCAGAAAAGCATTTTGCATTTTGAGAAGTACATCCCTTTTATTTTACAGCTGTCAAACATATATTACCGTTCAAAGTCACATTTCTTTAATTTAAGGTTTCCCATTTTATATTAGTTATAATTGTAAAAACTATCTAAAAAGATGTAAATTGCTGTATAAGATACTATAAAAACCCACAAGTAACTGTCACGAAGCTATTTTATCTGCAAAAATCTTTTGGAGCATTTAAAAACTATTATCCTACAAGTAACATAATTGCCAAATTAGAGTGCAACATTTCAAAAAGAAAACATGAAAAATTACTTCGAAAACGTCGAGTTTTGCAAGAAGTCTTATGATAGTTATTTAAGTAATCTTATATTTATTGTATAATGATAAGGTTAAATAAATATAACTAAATAGAAATATTTAAAGTATATTTTGTTTAACTTTACTTTCTAAATCATTAATTGAATAAACCTCAAGTTTTCTAAAATTCTAAGTATCTTCAAAACGTTTAAAGAAAATCATATAGAAATTTTATAAAATTTAAATATTTTTTAAATGTTGAAAAAATATGGATATCCTCTTTAAAATAGAATAATTTATTTTTTGGGGATTGATTTAATATTTGTACTGTAAAATAATATATAAATATGAGCAATCAGTAAATAAATAATTCAAACTTCACTTGATGATTACTGGAATCATGTTGGATTAAATAAATATTTACATCATATTTATAAGATAATATTCAAAACTACTTATCTTAAACAGTATCTTGATAAGAATCGATTTTTTTGTTGCTTTGATAGAAAACAATATTTAAAAAAATGTCAAAATAAATACAAAAAAAAATTTCAAAAAATAAAGAAATTTTCTAGGTAATTTTCGAATGAACCAAAGGATTTATAATCTATTATCGTTATTCATTCATTCATCTCATGTCTTATATTTCACCGGAAATGGTATTAAAGGCACGTGCGCTACCCTTCTTTTAAGCGGCAGATTTCATGGAAAAATAACCTTACGAGGACTATTTTTAAAATTTCAATAACACCACAATACACTTGCTTCATTTAACGAATCTATAGTTTTTTATGCACTATATATGTTTTACAAAAAAAGGAATAAACTCGAGCAGATATACATATCTACAAATATAACATCCATCACCGAGGTAAATTCTTTATTATTGTTCATAAATTTTTGGATCAAGATTTACGTAGCTTCGATAGAAAATCTTTCAATATACAATACTATAGGTATTTGTTTTTTTCAACTATGCTATCATACATGCATCTATCATTTTAGTAGAATTAATCTATCATATTTTGAAGTTTTGTTGAAATCATATTCATGAGCCACCCTCACTCAATATCAGCTGATATATATTAAGAAATTTCATTGAATTCTATTAAATTTCCTCGAGGAATTCTCTATTTAATATTCAATTATTACGTACAAGTGAATTTTTGAACCTCCTGGTAGGGATATATATATAACATAGTTAAGCATAGGGAAAACTTGTTAAAAAGATTACGTATCGATAAATTTTCATATCAATGTAAACAGGTATTGAAAAATATAAATATTGTTTTGTCGGTTTCAATTTAAAATATCAGTTATATCATTTCCGGTATAGGATAATATTATCCCTCCTAAATGGGTTGTACGCTTATGTCAGTCAGAAGATGGAAAAGAGGGAGTATGTACACCATCACTATTCGTGTATAAATATCGGTTCATGGAACGGGGTCAATGTAAAGTCTATTTTTGATATTGTACTGTAATGGTTGGCTCCGATGGTTGCAATGGTTTATTTCAACATTACAAGAAAAATAATTAAATGGAAAATGTAGATATTTCTTCGCATGGAACGGAAGATTTGATTACGATGTCAAATTCAAACGTTCATGTTTACTTTAATGAATGGCTGAATTCGCTCGTCAAATCCAGACGGAATTTATAAACAAAATATGAAATCGGAAACTAAATGACAAGTAAGGTGCTACCTGATATTTAATGCTTTCATGATTTCGTTTTTTCATAAATTTCTGCTCAAAATATTTGTTTTTTTTTCCATCGTATGTACAATACAATAATTATTTTCTGCTCAAAATATATAATGAGATTGGCATCACTGAGGACAATCTGGCAATGATGCGAATTTTTCCTTCACATAGTTTGTACGTAAGTCCTTCCTGAATGTGTAGTACAAGTGTCAGCCTTGATGGGTAAGGTAAAAATGGAACTGGGGAATTCGAAGTAATGAGGTGCAGTTAAATTTGATTTGATAAAATCCGTGGTTTTGTCTTAGGAACAACGAGCTTATAAGCAATATAACTTATTAAGAGACGAACCTCGTTTAAGGCATCCATCAACATTAAAAACTTTTAGAAATATGGTATTCAACATCCAGGAAAAATTTTCAACCAAAATCTGTATAAAGAAGTTGTTCAAACGTCCAGAAAAGGTTTCTTTGGCGCTTAAACATGGCAGCACTCTCTGTCACACCAAACCAAATCTCTGTCCCTGTGGTCAAACATGGCAATGCTTGGTATTGAAGCCTTCCAACCCTCCTACGAAGAGGGGCAACAATTTGTTATCTTGGATAAAAAGTTATCCAAGATAACTACTTTGAAGAGGATAAAGTTTAGATTACACCCTGCGTCTAATACACGATTTTATTCTGCTTTAATTCTACGAAAAGTTCGCCGGTATATTACACTGATCGTGTGATTGCATAATATTTGCGCGTGGATGTGTAATTTTTGCTCGCGGCAAGCATGGAGAAGGAGAAATTGAGCGAATCTATACATGATTTATTCGTCTGTGGTCACACAATATGACATCGTTTTTGTTCATCGTTGCTAACTCGTTATTTGCGTGTCGTTTATTTTGACATTTGACAGTTCCCATATTTACTTTGTGCCTGCATATTTATTTTTTCGTATTTATTTTATAAATGATAAATTTTATTTAATTTACGATTTGAATATTTCAGATTTTAATAACAAATATCAAAATAAAAAGCAATTTTGATATTTGCTAAATGAGATGACCTGATGAAAATTTAAAAAAAATGTTGCAAAAACAAGTGTAGTGTAGTGTATAGCAAAAAAATTGTTAGCGTATAAATTTATAAATATGTTTAATAAAATTACTTTGCCATTGGAACAGGAAATATTAATGTTTAAATCAATATTGAATTTAATGTTACAAAAAGAGATATGTTTACTAAACGAAATAATCAAAATAAATAAATGAAAGTGAAAACGTCATTCATAATAGCAAGTAATTAAAATGAGAACAACCGCGGCGAACTACAGAATTTACCAAAAAAACTGCATAAACCATCATGTGATTACAAAAATATTTCAACATGTTGAAATTAATTTTCGATTAATTAAATTACGCGTGAATCGCAATTGATTATTCTTGCAGATGTTCTTTCAAGTGATTACACTATGATTACACTGATCGTCAAATACACAAACTATCTCTACAGCGACCTTGCGCAATCCAATGCACGCGCAAAATGCGTAACTGTTCGCGCATACGTGTATATGGTATTACACTGTCAGATGCGCAAAAAAGCAAGGTGTAATCTAAGTTTAACTATAACGTACAAAAATAAAATAATTGTTTGAATAAAACAATAACAGTCTCATTTCTTTTCTTCTTCACTTCGTAAGTTACTTTTTTTCCATATACAACCATTTTTTTTAAATTTTTTTCCATTTTTTATATCTAAATTAATTTTTCTATAAATATAATTGCTTTTTTTAAAAAAATATATTCTATTAAAAAACTCTGTAGGAAATATAAGTGAAAAACTTTTTCTTTATTTAATTAATTATTTTTCAAATAGAACATTTCAATTTGAATTTAATTGTGGTGATAAATTGTCACATATCTTATGAAAGTTTATTAGAATTTTTTTATGAAAATATAGAGAAACTTAAAAAAAATGGTAAATACTTTTGAGAAAAACGGAAGAACACGTGCTATTTCCGTTTTATTATAAGAGTTTTTTTCATAGTTCCTTTTAAACATTGTGATTTTGTTTTTTCGAGTTCACTACAAAAACATGAAAAGAATTAAATTAAAAACTTTTTACCGATTTGTTTTTTTATTTTTTGATGGGGACAATCTGTTTTAGAAGAAGGAGTTCCGTGTGCAATAAGGTGTATCACCGGAATTCACCCTTTATGAATTTAGAAGATAATTTTTTTCTATAAAATATGCTCACCCATCCGTAAGTTAGTATGCAACTTTAGAAACTTACATACTTACTACATAGTATTATGAATGTATTCCACTAACAAATTCTAAATTTTATCAGTTTGCGGTCAATGATTTTGTCACGTGTACTTGTTTTCATTCTCATAATCATTGAAATTGGCAATTAAGTAAATTTCCACGTGCGATTTGTTGATATTTTTTGGTATGTTTTTTGTTATGCAAACCTCACATTTTACTAGTTTTTAATTGAAAAAGGATAAATCCGCCCACAGAAATCAGCTTTGTATAAGCGTATAAAAATCCTTTGCGTTATAATGGAAAATGCTCAGTGTAGGCTTATATAATTTTTAGTTTGACTGCATCCGCTCTTCGTATGGCGACTGACCGATTTGGTTTAATCTGTATTTGTTGGTGTGTCATTGTAACCGGAATCAAACAGACCATCAACAATCATTATCGGTTGCCCAATCCATGGCAATTTTATCCAGTTGCTTGCAACTGTGAACGATATTATTATTTGACATAATAGATGAAGGGAATCACCATAGTGGAAAATTTTTGTAACTTTAGCGCTACTATTAAAGCACAAATCCTCTTATTTTCACAAGTATTCGTATATTCATTTGCTTATTGTACGTTTATGCAAGAGAAATTTTCGAAGCGAAACCTCATTAAAGTTTTTTTTTTGAAGTAAAAAACAATTGTAGCATAAATTTACTAATTTTTTGGTATAATACTTTAATAGATGAGGGCGATACAGTTGAAGGAGCATTCATAAATATCGAGGCCTATCCGTATTAGAGGAATAGTATTAAAATAGAAAATTATGTATAAATCTAGCTTTATTAGCAATTTACATTTTTTTTATTTGTTATATATTTACTTAAGTAATTTTGAATGAAAATTTGTTTTAAATGATGTTGTCAGATATAATTTATTTACATAAAAAAATTGATGAAAGCTCAAACAAATAATTGAAGTATTAAATTTAGACCAGAATCCTTTTCGTTTACAGTTTTCATATTTTTCACATAAACTATTATTGGATATATTTTAACAACTTTAAGGACATTTTAAAATACAAAAGTGGGTGGGTGAATAAATGTAAATATGCATTCTATGGGCAGTTACAAAGCACTTATTGTCTACACCATCCTTTTACTGAATTTTACATTCCTGGCAGCTTCTCTTTGTATTTGACACTGTCTCTTTGTATTTGATTCAGTTTTTCGCACTTGACATATGAGCATTCTCATATTTCCGCACGATTAGATATGTTGAGCAAACTAGTACCCTTCTGACATTTTGAAATTTGATTCCTTCTTTAATATGTCGCAGCGTTATTTTTTTTCTAATTTTTTGTTTGTTTTGTTTTGTTGGTATTGCCTCAAGACGAAAATGGTTTAAACTCTTTTACTCGCCAACACTCTCACTCTAGTTTGATATAATGCTTTTTATTCATTCATCTAATTTTCACTCAATTTTTTTATCTTTTATTTTTTAATTTTCTGTTCATCCACCATCGTTTATATTCATATGATCATGTCACGAAAAGTGTTTAAATTTGTTCAGTGAACATAATATGCAAAATTTAGCAGACGTTATTGTCGTTAGCACAATATAAAATTTCTTTTTGGTACACTATTTTATATGGAAACGTAAGAATGTATGAATGCGAATATTTCTTTCTATAAAAAAAATAATACTTGACCTATCAAGGTAAAAATAGTAATTTTGGAAAATTTTGCCAAACGTGAATCAAGCTACCATACATTTTCCATGTTAAAGTACTTTGAAAGAGTCATCGTATTTTAAAGTTAGTTGAAAACGTGTCCTGCTTCCTTATTGAAAAAGAGATATCAGATGGACATGAAAAAATTTCCATATGTAGTTCATATCGGTATTCTGTATATTAAGAATATATACAGAATAAAAAAGATCCGAAACTTTGGAAACAATTTAGTTTGCTTGTATGTAGAAATCAATAAAAAGTACTCCCATATTGCATGAACCTTTAAAAGTATAAAAGATATTAAATTAAATAAAAAAAATAATAATAGTACATATGAAAATTTTCGGTTGTGTTTCTTTGTTAATTTTCGGTACAATAAATAATGTTAACTAGATTTTAACTTAATGATCAATTTTTTTTGTATCTTTTATGACATTAGGTATATTTGTTTTTTTTTTTTTAATTTATTTTCGAAATAATAATAATTAATATGAATAAGCTTATTTCAACAATTATAATAGCATATAAGCTTTTCTTATTACGAAAATAGGCTGACAAGTCAGTGATAAATGCAAGAAATGTAGCTGATACCAGCGAAATGATTTTTTATCATTTTGCATTTGCAAAAAGGATACTATTAAAATTTTATATAAATATTTGTTCGTTATTTTAGTTCTAATAGTCATTGAATAAGTGCCACGTTTGGTAATACCTAATGAAAAATGTAACGATTTTTACGTCAATTCATAATAGTTGATAAAATATGGATTTACCATAATATACCAGAAACCAAAGTTCAGTCGAAACAATTTACTTCTCAATTATATAATAAAAGGAAAAACGATAATAAGACAGTATTATATGATATTATTAGACCAGTTAAATAATAAAATCAAGACAATATGAGCATATTTGGCAAAGTAAAATGTTGTGTATCATCATGACAATGCACCTGCATTACAGTGTATTATCCATATTTGGCTCGCTGTGACTTTTCCTGTTTTAAAACATAAGCAAATAGCTGATTGGGAAGAAAATTATTAAATAAATTAATTCTTTGTTTCATTCATCAGTAACTTATCAGACTACCCTCGTCTCCACATAACCTCTTTTGCTTATAATTTCATAAGCAAAAGAGTAATTGTAAAATTAAAAAAAAACAATTATTATGAAAGCAATATATTTGATTAAATTAATTGCATACCAAATATTTAATAATCACTTTGATAAAGTCGACTATAAGAAATTTCATTTTTATGCTTGAATCTTCAGCCATACTGTAATACTAACGCAAAGAAAATGTAGATCCGGCAAAAATCAATATTTAATATTAAGGCCAACTGACTAGAATAAAATATTCTCTTCTGAAAGTTTACTGATTTTTTTTAATTTCTCAGATATTATTAATTTTATTCAAAAGTTTCTAAAGAATACTTTATTGCTGAACTCAATTTTCTACTATAGAAAATATTGTTTCAATTGTGAGGGTTGATAATATTTGTACTTTCTCATATTTACATGACAAAATTTAAACTGAAAAAGAAACGTTTACCAATCAAATAAATGGTGTGCAATATTTTTTGACAAGCTGTTGCCTGAATTACAACAAGTCAAAGTAAGTTTATTTAACAAATTGTATTTTAATATAATTTGAATTGAGTTATATATACAATTGTTTACTTAATGAAATGAAAACAATCTGAAAGTTTAATAAAAATTCTGAGATGTTATAAGGTTTTTGCTCTTTTGCTTATAAATATATTAATCTACGCACATTAGTTATGGCTATGTAATTTTGTTTCAGATTAATGGTAATATACAATATATTAAGCATCTACAATTTGGTAATTTTTTACAAATGTTTTGAATAATGCTACTAATTATTTTTAGTAATCGATGTTCATAATTGCTATTATAAACATTATTGAATTACATATAAGAGAATATCGATTTTAGTAATATTCAATTTTCTTGTCTTTTTAAAAAGTGAATAGATATTAATATTCTGTTTTTGTCAAATATTCACTTTTTAAATAGAACAAAAAAATTAAAAGATGTCACAGAAAAATATTAGAAATCAATGAGAAGATATAGTAGGGTTTATATTTTTGGAATATCGTTTGTTTGATAATTTCCTTCTATAGAAAAATTTCATCTATCATTTCTATAGTAATAAAAATTGAACTAGGATACTGCAAGTATTTCCGTTTGACTAGCTTTAGTGAAAAATTATTCGAAAATGACTTTTAAATCTGTAGATTTCTAGTTCATCATTGTAGAAAATTCAAAAGATCTATTGTTAGCTAAATGTATCGTAAATTTTTATTTTTATTTCATATAAAATAAAACATATTTAATAATGGACTTATATAATATTTAAAAAAATATATATATTAATAACGTTGATAATAAATTTATTGTATTTTTGATTTAGAAATCTTTAAAAATTTGGCATTAAAAACTAATTATACTCGTATTTAAAAGCTACAGCTTCCAAGATATAATACAAAATATTTACCTGTGGTAGAGGATCATTAAGACTTGTATAACTTGATGCTCTCGACGGTGTCCTTTGCATATCGACTGGTGGTTCTGGACTTCCACAAAGTGATGATGAACATGATGTTGATGAACGTAAAGATAATGAATCTGAACGATTTCGTAAAGGTGAAATTTGCACGTGTTTTAACATCTGTAACAAAAAACAGATATACATTTATTTAATATAATTTAAAAAAAAAAATTTGCTATTTAAATAATGTATGTTCCTGTCATTATTATAGTTATTATTATTCTTGCTAGAAAAATAAGAGCGGACAGAAGATATTCGTTGTTAAAAACCAAACAGAAAAGATAAAAATATTCAATTATAAATTAATGTTTTTTTAATGCGTATGTGAAAACTATCTAACAATACTAGTAATATTCATAGATGAGGAAATAAACCGAATCAAATCCGTGAAGTAAAATTATGTTCGTTGAGTGCTTTTGTAACATGCTATACTATTCCTGGATATAAAATGAGCCAGACTCTCTACGAGTTTTCACATTCGTATAATTCGTATCTGCAATGAATTATGTATTTTGTTTAAATTAAATATAATTTTCTCTATTTTTATTTTGAATTGTTTTTTTTTCTACAAATCTAGGGCACATTACATTTTCAAATTGTGTTTTTACTATTTTTTTTAATTAAGAGAAAATTATTATTAAATGGGGAAAAAATGTATTATTTACCAAATAGAAACTATAATATGAATTTTTGAAGAAAAAAATATTCACATAAAAATGATTATATTGTAGAAGTTTGTCCAAGTTTTCCGGTGAATTATATTTTTGTCAATCGAAAAACCATTCTTAGGTGATTTTCTCGCGCTTTTACTCAATCGTCTTATTCATTTATTTTTTCCTCATATCAATTAAAAAAAAATGTAAAAATTCCTCGGTATCGTCTTGAATCAAAAGTAATTTTTTTTTAAATTTCTTGTTATATTTATTACTTTCAGTTTTCTTATATTTGGTATTATAAACCAGTATAAATAATAATTCTCCTTTTAATTTCTTTTTAAACATTTTATGTTATTGAAGAAAACGCATGATAATAGAAGAAAATTCTCTTCCGTTTGATTGTTTAATTTTGTTTTCGTGCGAATAAATTCATTCATTACAAATTATATTTACCTTTTTCAGATAATATTTTTTCTGAAATGGTATAAGATATTTTGCTAAAAATTCTCAACTGCAATTGGCATTGAAAGTACATTATTACTTTGTAATCTTCTTTATACTATTTTCACACTTCCATGGGTATTTTAGAAAATTTTAGAAATTCAGGGAAGATATTTATGTATATGTGGTGAATTATGGAAGAAAAGAAAATTTTATTGTTGTTGACGATTTTCATAAAATGCTAATAAGTTTCTATGAGAAAATAGAAGTAATACTATTGTACTTATCTATGAATTACAAGGTATTTATTGTTTTGTCTCTGGTTATTACGCCTTCAAATCAATATATTCACAAGAAAATATGCAAGTGTATGAAGTGAATGAATGAAATATTTCTTGATTCAGTTAAGCAACAAAATAATTAACATTCTTTTTAAATAATTTTCCATTGTCTTATTGAAACTCTATTATTTGGTTTAAGAAAATTCCCATTCAGTAACAGTCTTGTCTTAATTTTTCATAGCTTTTACTACTGATTACGTTAATTGTATTGCAAATTTTTTAACAAAAAATTGAATACCCAAAAGAATCTTCAAAAAAATCCAATTTAATTATTTTTGTTTTGTTTTCTTCTATATTTTAGATTGCAAAATAATATTAAATTACCATATTCTTAGGCGTATAACATTTCAATTTCAATTAAATATGAAACTTACCTAAAAGATTGACTGGTCAGATGCCATATTGAACAAATGCAAATTATTTTTAAGCTTGAACATTTTTACTTCGAAAAGATTTTCTTTCATTCATTATCAAGTATTTCAGGTAAATAATATTACAATAATATTAGGTATTTTTTTAAAGTAAATTATTTTTTTTCCCAGCTTAATATTAATTGCAGTTCTCTGTTCAAAATTTTAAGAGGTACCTTCCATAAAACCGTAATGGGTTCTCATAATTTAATCAAACGCTATCCACTATCTCAGCATATAAGTTTTTTTATTTTTCGGAGATACTTTTAATAATTACAGTACATTTGAGCTTATCTAATTGAATTTAAAACTCCAAAGAAAAGAATTTCACGTATACTAAAATTGGTTAGATAATTTTGGTTATTAAATCAATTACTAACCAATGGAATAATTTTGTTTGGCTTCTATTATTTTTTTTTCAATTACGTTTAACAGTTGAATAAATAAATTGTTCAGATTTAGGAAAATCGCTATTATTATTTTTTAAGGTAAATTTACAGATTATAAGCGTAAAAGAACGAAAATATAAAAAAAAATTGTTAATTATATTTTTTTCCAACTAAAAAAAAACTGCTGAACGTTTTTTTTTAAGTTTTATTTTTCAAACAATTTAAATACTTTTAAAATTAAAAACAATAAAATTTATTAAAATTTAGATAACTAAAAATTTATTTGAATATTGATCTTAAAAAATTTATTGTCTGTGTTTTCGAATTTTTCGTTAAGCACATAAAAGATAATGCATAAAATAATAAATTATCTTCAGTTGACAAAAGTGGTGGCTTAACATCTTTGTAAATATCCTTTTCATAATAATAATAGGACTTTATCCCGTTTGAGTTTATATTACAAACTCTTTCGTGTTTTGAATACTAAATGATTGGAGTTGTTGTGGATGGTTGCTGTCACGGTCAATCTAAATATTTTCCTGATTGCTCACTCGTACAGCTTATGGAATATTATTCAAAGCTACATTTGAAAATTCACATCGAGTATAACTATCGCATTCCTAACATACAACAATGTCATAGTCAAATGAAATAGATCCTTGTGTCCTGTCATCAAAAAGCAATCAGATCCAATTTTCGTTGCTGTCTACCATTACCATTTCTTCAAAGTTACCAGTAAATAAAAAGTGCCTTTTTTGAAAATCGGTAAATCGGTATATAACTTATAGTATTTTTTTCGAACTGAATAGGTCTCTTCCATATGATCCTTCTATGCAGAATTCTTTTTATCAATTTTTACTTTGCTAATGATATTGACATTATTACAATCATTTGAATAGTTTTGATAAATTTAAATATTGGCAAAAAAGTGAATTAAAGGAATTCAAAAAAACGTATTTAAAAATTCTTTGACAAATTATAAAATCGATGTCAGTCGATTATATATTTTTTATATATTTTTCTAATATTATTTAAACTTAAAAAAAAATATTTCACAAATTTTTCAATTTTCTATACCAAAGTGAATTTTGTTATAAAAAAATTAATAAATTTTATAAATGATCAATTAGAAAAAAAACTGGCTAGAAATTATAAAAAATATATATATGTAGATATAAATTTCAACTTAAACCTTCACGGTACGATCTCAGAAATAAAATTTCAAATCTCTTGCTATTTTCTACCCCCATTATTAAAAAAAATTTCCGCTCTCCATTTTAATATTTATTCATTCATAGTA
Organism: Atherix ibis; assembly: GCA_958298945.1. Taxonomy (NCBI): domain Eukaryota; kingdom Metazoa; phylum Arthropoda; class Insecta; order Diptera; family Athericidae; genus Atherix; species Atherix ibis. The sequence goes on along the minus strand of OY282609.1, from coordinate 10,850,113 downwards.
AATCCCTTTAAACTCCCTTTAAACTACTTAGTATCAGAAAATTCTTCCACGTGGACCATCATATATTTTTTCGTATATTTTACATCCTATGCAGCTATGTGAAAAATAGTGAAAAATTCTAGAAGAAAATACTCTCCATGTGCTTATGGGCAATTTTTATGTCGTATAATATAACTTTTTATCCTATTTAACGTAAGAATATATAGAATATTGTGGTTATTCTTGAAAAAATTTAAATTCATGATAAAATTATAAAAGATAATAACTTTTCCAAGAAAAAATTGTCTATGGACATATTTAAAATTTACTATTTTAATATGCACATTTGGCCTTAATTCAAAAAAAAAAAAATAAAGTCATTTTATTTTTAAGAAATCGATTTTCTTATAAACAAATTCATAAATAGAAAAATAACAAAAAGTAAGTCCGCATTAAAAGTTTGTTTTTGGGAAAAGTTTTTATATGAAAAGTAATCAATATAAAATAGAAAATTTGTAAAATAAGAAAATTTAGTTAAACCGGCCAAAATTAGTATCCTTATATAATAAATTATATGAAAAACTTTATTTAGTTATTAGAAGAGTTTTTAAAAATGTTCAGCTAAGCAAAATGAGCAAATTGGACTTTTGCAAATTAAAATAAAAAATTAAATAATATTTATTAAGTTGTATTTATAAAAAAAAAGTTCTTAATTTGTAAACAATTTTTTAATTTCTAAAATATGTGTTCACAATATAGATAATTACGGTAAGTATAAGTAATTTTATATCCTGTGTGTGTATAGAATTCGATTTATATGCAGGATAAAGAAAGGATATTGTATACTTAGGCTCCACGGATTTTAGTATGTACTATGGAAGTTGCTGAACTGTAAAATACAAAATACTTCTGCAGTATCAAATAATTAAAAAAATTTTATGTAAAAAGAGCTAAGCGGATAGAAATTTAAAGCTGGTATATAATTACATTCTATTGCCATTTGTTCGATTCCCTTTTAGGATCTGCTGCTGAGATTAAGCATAACTAAAATATTCCATCGAGCATATTCCATAGGTTTAATGGTAACAGATTTTCAGTATATTCTATGTATTACGATTATATCATATGGAGAAATGGTGACAGTTACACCTGCGGAAATTAATTATTTCATTTTACCTATTTTGATTGTGCTTTTCTCTATGATATTTTACATTTTACTTTTAAGTAATTAATAAACTACTTCCTGTATTATAGAAAATTAAATGAAACTTTTTCTTCCTTTTAGTACGGAAACAAATTTTCATATATTCATATGTAAACTTTTACAAAATTAAACATCGAAACATCATTTTGAGTACTTACTTGTATATTGTTTTATAATCAAATTTCTATCGATTTAATCTTCATTTAGTTGATACTTATTTATTTATCGAAAGGTATTGTTTTGAATTCATTTATATTGATTCCATAATTTCAAATAATAAAATTACCTTAGTAAAAACAATAAGAAAATTTACAAAAAAAAGTTGTTTTCAGACTTTTATATAAATTAATACTTCTCTTACGTATGAGTATAATTCCAATATTTTAGTATATATGCAATGAGAAGAGTACAATTGATCGATAATTTTGTATAAAGACGGAAATTTTCTCAAATAACAATTCACCTCGAATTATCTAAGAAATTTTTATTGCACAATCTCCACGAAAACAAACAAATACTCCATACGTAAATAAAACTTGAAAATGAATTTTATTTTGAGAGCGGATTATTATTATAGAATAATAAACTATTATTTTAGCCAAATAGCTCAACCTTATTTTGTCTACATAATTTATTGGAAAAAGCCTATTACTTTTCTTTATATATAAAAAGTCATTGTAATTGAGGTATAATATTTTTATAGATGTATTGGCTTAATTTAGTTTTTGTTATCAATTTAATTCATTTATACCTGTAAAAAAAATAATGTTTAGATAACTACACATATATTATGTTTGCAAATAATATCTGAAAATTTTATTACATTTATTATTATATAATTATGGTTATTATGATAAATTGCAATTGATATCTGGGTGACACTTCATTAAATGTAATTTTTTTTTTGGTTTTTTTTTGTTGAAAAATTATATGTTGACCAAATTTTGTACCAATTTGTTAAAAAAAAATTTCATAAATAATTTTTGTTCTATGCGATCATTGTTGATAGTTTATTATTTGAAACGGGAAAAATATTTTTGTCAATTTTTGTATGTTTTGATAAAGTTCAATACCGAAATTAACATAGTTTATAGAAATTATCCTTTTTCATCATTAATTATTTTCTTCTATAATTGTTATAAAAACAAAATTAAATAATCAAATAACGATAGTATTAACTACTTTGATTATCATTAAATCATAAATATTGTACAGATTTTGAGAGTTTAGTAAATTTGATTTATATTTTTGACAAAGAGGAAATTTTAGAAGGAATTTCCGGTGCAGTGAATTGAAACGGATGCAATTGCATGTGACAATTGGATGATGTTTAACAAAAGTCACGAAATAAATCAACAACTATTCGAGCATAGCCGTTGTTGTCCATTGGCTAGTGTGTCCATGGACAGTGATTCGACACGGCATCAGGGTAGTGTACTTAAAATACCCTGACTTTAGAGAAGTTCGGACAAGCCCTTTATGATGACTTGACTGCGATATGTTTTTGTTCGAAGTTCTACCATTTATATAACGGAAAGGGCCAGGAAATTGAATGAAATTAGATGACTGAGGTATGACCCTAAACGGAGAAATTCTGTGCAGTATTATACAGTGCACTATTGTATTCGTTTACGGTCAGATGCTTTAAACATTTTACGCACGCATCACTCCCTTTCACAAAAATAATGTTCAAAACAACAACAAAAAATAAAACAAAAACTTTCAATACAGGCAGTATTTAAACTTTATTAATATTATACGAGCAGTATTCTTGTGCATTCAATCTGAAAGTTTCTTGCCCAAGTAAGTCAGTCCAATTGGATCGATCTGAATAGCATTCCCATACTATCGTGCAACTAATATCAAATTCATCTATAAATTTGCAGTTCAAAATGCATAACCAATTATGATAAAATATTTACTTTTTATATTTCAGAAATTAAAAACCTGAAATTTTTATTAAAAACTCGTATTTTGTAATAGTTGTTATATTATTTAATTTATATAAATTTTACATGTTTACATGAATGACAATAGATTATTAGATTTTCATTTACACATATCAATCCCGATTTAAGTTAATTTAAATCAACCCTCATAATTGGTTTAAATGATTTTCAAAAAGTATTTAACATGAGCATGTTCAAAATAAAACCAGAACCAAATTTACACATTAACAGAAACCTATAAGTTTTGTAGTTTTCTTAAAATTTTCTTTTTGGTCAACAGCACTTATAAAGTATATGTTAGTTATTGACGACAGGACCTTTTTTTGTTATGTATTCTGTGGGAGCAAAAAAAAAAAAACAAATACTCGGTCAATTGTGGCTGCGAATGTACCAAAATAACATAAATAACAGGCAAACATTAAAAGACCGACAGACAGGCCTACAAGTCTGACCCATAACCCGCATATAATCCACTTGTTGCTGTCCATGGGGACATATGGAATTATTCATAGCAATGATGCGGTCACTTTGGACGATGTCAATTACACTCAATTAAAAGTGTTTAAGATGTGACAACGAATGGTTGAGGATGTTTTATTCAACGTGCTTGTGTGCATATGTTCTATAAGTCGACTATATTGCGATCTTCAAGGTTTTCCAACAACTAAAAAAAATTTCTCGTTTAACTACAATACAATATAATAAGGCTTGAATCATTATAGACTATAGCGTTTAGTAAGGCAACTTTCTGAAAAGGCAGTTCAGTTTATTTTCTGATCATGCCGTGTAATATTAGGTCTACTAGTCCGCATGCATTTGATACGTAGGCTACTATATATATTTCTGGCCTAGGCAACACTAAGTGTTGCCAGGTGCGATCTGACATTTCCATTGGAAAGTTTGACATTTTTTAGCATAAACGTACTCAGAACGTTTTGACGTACGACTATCATTTGTGTTGTTTACAGTGACTTGAAAAAATCAATTTGGCAAAAAAATGGAATTAACTCGTGAACATTTTCGTGCGATCATTTTTCACAACTTTCGACGTGGATTATCACGACAAGAGTGCATCGATGAACTTAAATCTTTGTATGGCTATGAAGCACCATCCTATAGCACTGTGAAAAACTGGTACAACGAATTCAATCGTGGCCGACGCTCGCTCAAAGACGAATTCCGTGAAGGTCGTCCAAAAACAGCCGTTGTTCCAGAAAACATCGATGCCGTACGTGAACTGATAATGCAAGACCGTCATGTGACATACCGTGAGATAGAGGCATGCCTAGGCATTTCTCCCACCAGCATACATTCGATATTGCATGAACACCTGGCCGTAAAAAAGGTTTGTTCTCGTTGGATCCCGCACAATTTGACAATCGCTCAAAAAAAGGCTCGTGTGGATTGGTGTAAAGAAATGCTGAAAAAATACGATCGCGGTGCTTCAAAAGACGTTTATAAGATCGTCACAGGTGACGAATCATGGATCTATGCGTATGAGCCCGAAACAAAACAGCAATCGACCGTGTGGGTCTTCCAAGACGAGTCAAATCCAACGAAAGTTGTTCGTGGAAGAAGCACTTCGAAGCAAATGGTCGCTTGTTTCTTTGGCAAAACTGGTCATGTGGCGACTGTTCCGCTTGTGCAACGTAGGACGGTCAATTCTGAGTGGTACACCACCATTTGTTTGCCTGAAGTCTTCGGAGAAATTCGAAAAACGAACAAGAGAAGTCGAATCATTGTGCACCATGACAATGCGAGCTCTCACACATCGGCTCAAACCAGCGCCTTTTTGACCGGACAAAACGTCGAATTGATGGGTCATCCTCCGTACAGCCCTGACTTGGCACCCAATGACTTCTTTTTATTCCCACACATCAAGAAAAAAATGCGTGGTCAACGATTTTCGTCGCCAGAAGATGCTGTTGAAGCATTCAAAAACCATGTTTTGGAGGTGTCTCAATCGGAGTGGAAAAAGTGCTTCGAAAATTGGTTTGAGCGCATGCAAAAGTGTATAAATCTTGATGGAGAATATTTTGAAAAACAATAAAACCTTTTTCGTTGATAAATATTCGCATTTTCATTATTAGGCCAGAAATATATATAGTAGCCCACGTATGATACACATTTATCGCTAGAAAAATATTGGATTTAAAAAAAAAACATAAACGAAGTAAACTTTCTAAAAACAATTGAAAGAATAGTCATTTGTTGACCAATTGTTTAAAGTTGACTATTCGAAGGGTATTCAATAGAACAATCAATAAAAGACAATTGTTTCTAATGAAACCAAGAAAGTATGTATTCACGTTGTAGTATTAATACTTAATATGGCATTTCTCTTTCTCTCTATTGATACATATTCTTTTAGTATTTCCATTAAATTTTTAATCCAAATATTCTACTTGTAATAAATGATGAAGTTTTCTTATTGTTTCCTAAAGAATGAAAACCTTAAAAATCCATAAATATTATATTTGTAAGCCATTTTTTATGAGTTCATCTCAAATAAAAATATACCAGTTTTGGGCAATTTTTATTTAACCAAAAACAGTATTCCTTGTTTTTTTTTTTTTTATTAAATAAAATAAAACAAAGGAGAAAAATGTTTTTATATGTGCTCTACTCAAATATTCAAACATTGACCCTGAGGGCCATTGGTTTTTCTTCAGAAACTTTAACCCAAAGAATTGTGAGAAATCTAAATGCTTACACACATTCTGAATTACGATGGTAAAAAGCTGAAGATGAACATTTTCAAAATGATTGGAGGTTATTATTAATACGATCTTAGTATAATTGGGTAATAGGAAACCGCCATTATCGTTTTTTTTTATCTAATGTGAAAGAAGAATTTTGATTACCAGAATTTTCGTAAAAGAATAGAAAATCTTAGAATTTTCAATAAGTTCATATATGTTCCAATGTGTATACTCATATATACTCGTATTTTATATGTAAGAGTATGTATATAAAAAAATGTAAATGATTTTATAAACTGTATTACTTTTTCATACATTCTAAAATCAACGGTTCTGAAACTTTAAGATCAAAACTAAAATTCATTTTTACTGTAATTATCTATTCAATTTTGCAAAAGTTTTTTATTCTAGTTTGAAAAAATTCTTGTTAATTTTGTGATTTTTTTTGAAAATCATAATAAAAATAGCGGATTTCGTATGATGTTAAACAAAACTTATGGTCTTGGTTTTATCAATTTAAATGTTCTAAATAAATGTTAAGATAATTTCTTTTAATAGGAGTAGCAGATTTATAAAAATTTGTATCAACTATCAGTTTTTGTTTTTCCTTTGAAAAAAGAAACAGAATTATTTCGTATACAAAAATCTATGTTTTTCCATAATAAATGGATTATCCATTTTGTGCTTTGGAAAGTAAAGTTGAATTAAGTATATTTTAAAGTTAGGTTCTGATAATACTATTATTTCAATATATTGTTTTTACTATGCCATTATACAAAAAATATAAAGTTATTCAAATTATTAGTAATTTAAACATTCCTTAACAGTTATTAATTTTTAAATGCTCTTAAACTTAAAGTTTATAGATATAAATATGATTTTTTATTTAATTATATAAAACAAATCTAACGGCGTGAAATTGAACTATTTTTTAAGTCAAATTTTGAAATTACAGGTCCTGCAAACTTTTAACGCAAAAAACTCAAAGTTTATCATACACGTATTGTGTGGCTTATGCTAAGGTTTTATTAAAACCACATATAATTCAGATTATAATCTTTGAGTAAAGACCAAAAAAAGTAGGTTATCATACGGCGATAGCCGTATAGACGTAAAAAAGTCACTTTTTCTAGATACAAGGGGTTTTATATAATCATTTGTATATTTTAAGGTTTCCAACAAGCCAAAAATTACCCCATTGCTGAAGAAAATTTTCTTCAAAAATTCAAAATCGAAAGCCTGTTGTTCCAGTACTCAATCAATGTATATTTTGCAAAATTATTTAAATGACATTTCTAAACTAAACTTATTTAAACTTTAGTGAAATGTTTATTGTACAGCTACGAAATGACAGTACTGTACTTTCCGAACCATAAAATGAGTACCATTTTTAAGTGGAATAAATATAAATATATAAGCTAAAAATAATATTAATTATTATTGAAATGGCATCAGTATAGTAGCAGCATATAATATATATATAAATACACTAAATAAGGTCCTAAATATGATCTTCTTTAAGTATACGCAATTTGATAACAGTAAAACATTCAAGAACTTTTTGTATTTGAATATATTTTTTACACAAACTTTTTCTCAAAACTCATAAAATATACTATAATGTTTCGTAGATTCTCTTTTAGGTACGAATATTTAATTATTAAATATATTATTTGCCACCTTTAAATTGTAGCATTAAATATTTTCGACCCATAAATAATTTTATTCAAATTTGTAATCGTTAGTAAAATTTGTCAAACGAGTTTTCTAGACAAAAGTCTAATGTTTATAGAACTTTTATTTATAAAAAAAAGTGTTGATAATATCTAATTATGAATTATAATTTATATAGACACATTTTATTTAAGTTATATTTAAAAGACACTTTTTAGAAAAAAACGATTTATATCTAAAATAATAAATAGTTTGGGTAATTTTCAACCATTTTATTCATTTTCTTGTACTTTTATTTTAAAAAATTTATTCTCACATAAAATAATGATATTTCGATAAATTCTAAAGGCAATTATATTAAAATTATTTATGAAAATACATTTTTTTAACATTTAAAATTTTTTGAAGATTATTTTTTACTATAATTCTCAATATATTCAAGGAAGGTCAATAATAAATCTGAATTTATGTATCTTCTACAATATCATTACTATAGTAAATTTTTAATCTGCAAAAATAATTTACTTTTGTGTAGGATTTTATGCTTTCTGTGAAGTAGTATATTCTGTTTTTGGTATTTGGTATCATAATTAATACTTTTCTAGTTATTTATGACTTCTTCTATATTACAATTGGAATAAATATCTTAATTTTATAACCTTGAGTTTTGATTTATATGTAATCTTAACAAGTTATACTCGTAAAACAGAATTGAACTTAATTTTAAATTTTTTTCTATGACCATCATTATATATATTAACAGAAATCTATGAAAAATTCACCAAATTTGGTAATATTTTTTTTTAATAAGTTTTAATTTAAGTTTAAAGTTAGTAGAGTTCATCAAACGTTTTATAACAACTGCTATTATTTGATTTTATTATTGTTGTACATATTTTTAAAATATTTTTTTATTGTTATTTAATTTTTGATACATAATCGAATTATTATACTAATAAAAATGACATATTTGGTAAAAATTTTATATTCAGAAGATGCTTTATGATTTATAAAGTATCTTGTGAAATTTTTTCCCTTTTTTAACAATTTTTTTTAATAAATAGAGAAATTTATGAAAATATTTCGAAAACGAAAGAAACACAACACACATTTTATTCTGTTCTAAATATATTATCGACGATTTCTATATAGTGTGGCAGGTTAACCTTATTTCTTGTGGCATTCATTCGTGGGACTTAATATAGTCTGTCTGTACAAGGAGGAAATGTTGTAATTGCTCTTAAAACAAGAACTCCGATCACATTACAATAAGAATCTAACTACAGGAGTAGTAGGAATTCCTCAGGCTCATACTGTAATTGGATCTCGTATCCGGTAATTTTTTCTGAATAACATGTAGTCTATTTATGAAAAAAAAAAATAAAGTAACAAAGATTTGATAGATCCTTAGAATATATTTACACATTTACGGAAGCTCTATAGTTGATGTCCTAAATTTCAACTATAGAAGCAAAAAAGGGTGAACATTGATTGAAATTATAATTAACTCCACCTTCGACAAAAACTCTCATACACATTTTTAAAAAAACAGTTTTTACTTATAAAATTTCCATAATAAAAATCTGAAAAATTTTTATAATAGATAATTTAAAATTTTCAATGTTTTTGCTAGTCATTTGAGTTAGTTACTGTGAATAACAGAGCTTTACTATACATACGAGTATATTATGTGTTTTTTCTTCTTTCGAAATAGCAGTTTCAATACCGCTATTACTAAAAATAAAATTGTCGGAACATTATTTGAATTAAAAACTAACATAGAAAAACTGTCCTTGATGCTGTTTTATTTGTCATGAATTTATTTTGATTGCAAAAAGCAAAATCAGTAATGCCAAATGTAGTTAAAATTATTAAAAATTACTAAAATTTCAAAAATCATTTAGTATTATTACTTAAATAAGCGCTGAAAACTTATAATGCGTACTCATAATGAGTGCGTTTTGTTCAATGCTAAGAATCTTAAATAATTTAAGTGATTATTAACCATTTATTTGTGCCCGACAGCGGATGTTAACGTACTTAGTACTTGCTTTATGAATATCTTATACTATAGGTTATGGTATAACGTCAACGAGTATTTCAGACTTTGATATTGTCTTTTCACGAAATTTCCATATATTCGAATTGAAGCCATAAGGTTCGTTTCGAATACAAATGCTTCTATACTCGTACTTATATAAATTCAAGAATAAATAAATACTAAATTGAGGGAGTAAGTGTATAATGGGCCTATACGGTTTGTGACGAGAATTTTTTATTGGAGAAAATACTTTGATAAATGCAGGAAGTGGATATCTATTCGATTATTCAAATGTAAAAACAATAATAAAAAATTCAACAATTAATGGTACACAATGTAGCATCGAAAAAATTGTTATAAAATCAAATATTCAGAACTGTAAAATTTCATCTTATCTTTAAAAAAAACGTATTTTTTTAAATTTGTTTGGTGCCTATCTAATTATGTAATGAATTTTAACACGAATCAAATTCAATTAAATTGTTCAGTCAATTTGAATTGAATTTAAGAAAATCGTGGAATCAAAAATCGATGAATTTTAAGTGAATAGAATTGCATTGAGTTGCATAAACTTGACCTTCAATGATAATTCTCGATAATAATAATAATTTTAATAAGAAATTGTATGTGATCAAATCGCTATAAATCAAGTCTGATATTTAATGTATAAATAACTGCAAGGTTATTAATATTTATGACTATGTAGATATTTGTGTGAAAAATTTGTTTATTTATCCATTTACGGTTTATGTAAGAAATATTTTTATTGCAAATAAAATCCAATGACAATCAAATCATAATAAGATATAATTATTTTTATTGAACAATTTTTTGATCAATTTTTTTAATATCATAATCAATAGATGCAAATATATCTTCTATGTTATTTATTTTGGACTTTTTTTTTTTAAATAAAATATGTCATAATAAATATTATGTTCGGATTGCTACATACTATGTTTAGTAGGCAAATTTAAAGAACTTTTTTCAGAAATTGCTATTATTTAGAATAGAAATTCTTGCTATTTTTTTCTTATACTCGTAAATAATATATTTTATACTTTAAGCTTTTAAATTTTTTTTTTAAATCTACCATAGTAGATAAGCCATATTTTTTACCAAAATCTATTTTCATTCTTACATAATTTATCGTATCTGGAGATATTTTTATGTATTATAATAATAATAAAAAAAAATATTTTTCTATTAAAAGAGACCACATTCTTTTCGAAACTTTTTTGTCACCATAAAAAATATCAAAAATTATATCTATCTAATAAATATCTACTCTAATATGAATGCACAATGTACAAAATATTATAATAAGGATGAAAAAAAAATTAAACCATATTTATAATAAAAAAAAAATGAATACAATCTTAATTCTTATATAAAAGAAAGATGCTGAGAAAAACGTCTATAAATTATATGTCAATTGAAGGCCACAAAAATTGAATTGAATTGAATTGAAAACTGTAGTCTTCAACAAACATACTTTTTAACTACATACATAAATACATGTAGATTTGTTCATATGTACGACTATGATGAGATCTTATAGTGATCTATTCAACAACAACAAAAATTGATTTGATTTTTATTTAATTTTCCAATAAAAAAAACTAGTTTCTTTTGACCTTGACTATCTGATTTTCAAATGATTTAAAAAAAAAACAACTCTGGATTTCTAATACATTTGATCCCGAAAAATTAGAATATAATTTTCTGGATAATATGCTTTCGTTGAGAATTTAAACGGTTTTCTAATTCCTAATATCAGATGGACTTTAAAATAGTTGAAGTCAAGTTATGAACCTGTTTAAGTATAATGCCTAGAACCTGAGCACCTGAACACCGGCTCCTCATTAGTTTTGTTTGGCAATCATTTGTATTGTTCGCTTTCAAAATATATTTTCGATTATGCATTTTATGGTCTCTTTTAGTATTTTTATCTTTTACTTTTGCGTACTTTCTTGCTCGTTTTCCAAATTTCCCAGCTCCCTTAAAAATTCAACAAGTAAGATTCAATCAGAATTTTTAGATTCCCATCAATTCAATGGTATTAAAAATTCTCACGTTCAATCTCTTTGTTACACCTGCGTTCAACAAGTCATGCTACCTCTCACACAAATACAATATAAAAAAAAGTCTGCCCAAAAAACTTTTACTAAGGGTAGTTTATTTATCATAAATATCAGCAAACAACGATAGTTCACATCGAGGGTTTGTACCGTTTTTCATTATGTTTATATAACATTCAACAGGTAGTAGGAGGAAAAATGTGTATCAGCAATAGTTTACCTGTTTTTCAATACTCATCTTTGTGATATATTTCTTCAATTTTTTTTGTATGTGCTATTTCTCAATTTTGATTTTTTTTTTAAATATTTAATTAGATTATATTTTTTTTTGGTTATTTTGAACAAAAAACAAAAGTATTTGAAATAATTAGGGGGAAATAAACAAAAAGAAAGAGACCATATGTTTGAATAGATTTCCACATTTTGAACTGCGAAAACTCATTAATTATCATTAGTTTTTGGGGGTGTGTTTGGTTAAGTTGCAACCAAACCGCAAGAATATACTTCCTTAAAAAATTATACTGAACATTTTTGGATTTTGGTTAGAAAAAAAATTTTAGTGACCTATCGATTAGGCAAGTGTATGGAAATGGAAGAGAAGATTTTTCGAGGCAATTAAATAAGAGCAACCTTACTTCGACGAAAAGGTGTGAAAAATGTAGTCGGACAAGATTCCTATTTTCGATTTTCCTTATTTCTTCAATATGAACATGATGTTGGACATATTTTTTCCTCTAGCTTATATGCACACACATATGTATGTTATAGATATCCGTTCTGCATTCCCCAAGTAGTTAGTGATTTCATGCCCTTACCAAGGGAATGAAAACAAACCAGAATTTTTACTTTAAGAATGCCAAATGGTATCACGATGACTTTCCGGATGCATGTCGTCTCTCTCTTCTCTTTTGTATTAAAATATTCTTGATGGATTTTATGAGTTTTTTTTTTGGTTTAAAGTCTTTCTTGAATGAAATGAGTTTTTCGTATACCAGAAATGAAGTTTTGGTGTTCACTCCAAATGGTGAAATGGTTGATCTTTGTATGAGTGTTAGTACTTTATGTGCAAACAAAAAATTTAGTCTAAGAGATTTTACAAACTGCTAAAAGACAACCAATTTTGAAATTGACACTAAATGTCCTAAAAAAAAGGTATAACCGACGTGCGACTTGCCAGCTGGACGATGGGAATTTTTTGAAGGGCCTCTTTCTTCCTCAAGCACATACTTCCGTATTCTCATAAAGTTGCAAGTGTTTACAATTAATCTGAGAGTATTCTTTGCGTCCAATATAATATGCAGTCTGAACGTGTACGATATGCTTAGCGTGTTGAAATTTAATTAAAATCGAAAAGGAAGTACATTGAAAGGTAATTGAGTGACAAAAATATTTGTGAGAATTTTTTCTTCCCGCATTTTTTCCATATTATTTTTTTTCGTATTGATTTATTTATCTTCTGCGGAATACAAATATTCTCATATATCATTTTTAATATTCAAAAAAGAAAACAGGAAGTTCATATTAAATGTGATTTGTTTTTTAAATCGATTAATAGTGAATGATATATGTGTATGTATGTACATAGATTAGAAATTTTATACTTTTATAAATCTAGAAAAGTTTTGATTTATTCTTTCGGTACTTTTACTCTCTGCCATGAACTATGCGCCCTCATATATATCTTAATGGTAATGACATATCACAAGGTACTAAAGTTCGGTACCAAGGATGGTACCTTAAAAGACGACCATTCACATATATTTTGACTTCTAGACACATGTTCTAAATTCACAGTATATAGCAAAGTACTTTTATACAGTACCCTCCTGAAACCAATATTGACTTACAGAGTAGATCTCTGGGCCTGCGTGTAATGCATGGTTTTCTTCTACAAATAGGTCGCTGTCAAATCGTTTAATTCTATGAACTATTCGCCGCTATATAATGCTGATCGTATGAAAACGTAATATTTGCACGTGGACGTATAATTTTTACTCACTGCATGCATGGATAAGGAGAAAGTGCACGCACAATATTCGTACTTGCTCGCGTATATATTACACTGTCAGACGCGCAAAAATGGGCCAATTTCACCCTTAGATCGTATATTAGACGCACGATGTAATCTAAGCTTAAGCCTTTTAATTCCCGTCGAATATAATCCTGTCAGTCAAATGTACTTCGTAAAATTATCGATGTACCATTTTATATTCACACTAGTCTTATTTATCTTAATCTTAAAGTCCTCTATGATCTTGTTATAAAATGTTCCATTCTTATCTTTTCAATTATACAATCAGCTTTCCTCTATTCTCTTCACTGTAAGACTAGTGTGGAGATAACCCTCTACATTAATTAATACTGTTATTTAAATTTACTGGTTTCTATATTGAAGTTGATAATATCTGTAAAATAATTTTAAAAAATTCGCATTGGAAACTTTAGCTCTTAAATCAGTTCGTAAAAATATACAAAAAAAATTTCTTGTACTATTTATTAACAGATAAATATTTATTGTCGTAACGAATTGTTATTATCAATTTTCTCATAATAATTAATTAGCTAATCCTTCCTAATTCCATTTTTAAAAAAATCATTTTATTATGGTCAATACTACAAAATAAAGAAAGTTGAGACATTGAAATTTTTCTGCACACTTTTTTTTTTATTAAAATTTTATTTCTGCGATAAGAAAGGAGAAAAATTATCAAACGTTATTAGATCCACCAAATATAGTAAGACCCCCCACATATAGAGTTTTGAATGGCGATTCAGCTAATTTTAATCTTACCATAGAAGATCAGCTTCTCGCTTTCGTTTTGAATTAATTTTATGATTTTATTCTTCGAATTTTAAGGTATTTGTGTTTAAATTTATTTTTAATAAGCTAATTTGAATAGATTTGTTCGATTTGATTTGCAATATTTGAACTTCCGTAAAATAAATTTCAATAAAATTGCAACAATCTTAAACGTTTATATGGGTGTGTGTATGTATGCACGAAGGTATATGGAAAATATTACCACCTAAATTGTATAGAAAAATAAATACAATCAATGAGAGATCTTTTGGAACAAATTGATCTTAAAGACGTATTGCATACGCATCTGGAAAACGTGTTCAAATATAATAAATTCATTATAATCGATCACCTGTACGATAATACATTCTTGATGATCGATTTGTTGATGATCGATTCTTTGATGATCACAAACAGACATAGCTGAAAATCAATAAACAATTTTATAAACGTTAACAAATTTTTCTTGTTTACAAATTTAATTCGTTAAGCTGGTTTATTTATGGTTATCGCCATTCTCAGTGTTGGTAAAAATAAAAATACCACAACCTCCAAAAAGGTGATGTGGATACAAAGCTGTGCAATTTGTTCGCTTGTCATAAAAGAGTGAATAAAGAAGTTTGGCTTTATATAGAAACAGTAGTAGCTTGACCTCTGATCATTAGGGCAGAATTGGCGCCCATCTTATGGGTTCAAGTTGGGAGGAATGGTGATGAAAGATCATTAGTGATTGACTTCTTAATAAAAACCAAACAAATAAAGAATGGTCTCTGTAACATCGTCTCAACTGATGCTTAACTGCTCTCTGATGATCGTTTTTTTCTGTTACGATTACAACATTCCTGATAGTCTTCTCGATTTGATGAGGGCAACTTTGCTGTAATAACAACAGACCTACAAACACAGCTATAACTTCAACACATAGTTTTTCGGTTGATATGTTGTGAAGTTTAATGATCATTAAATGCGTCAAGATGATCATAAAAAAAACATTGTTGGTCATGAACTTCTTCATGAATTGATGAATAGCCTGTCAGTAAGACATTTCATTATAGATATAAATCGAAACGAGAAGAAGATGAAAGTCTAGGAAGTGGAAGAATACGGTTTCTTCATAGGATGCATATATTCGTATAAACATATTCTAATTAATATGAAAATAAAGAAAAAAGTATTAAAAAACATGAAAAAATTGACCTTTATTTATGATGTTCCTGTAGAATATCTTTTAAGTAACCGCTTGCCCTTTAGCGGGTGGTTCCTGGTCTTTTATTCCTGATGTTTAATTCGACTTATCGGCACAATTACGTCAAGAATGCGCCCACGGCGTATATCTATTCATACCAAGTGAGTACATCCGGTACCGGTTGCGTTTAAATTTCGGTCTATTGTGGAAGATCATCCACAAAATACTAAGCCTCAAGCGATGTACTTTAGACACTGGTAACGTTATATAGGAAAATTGAGAAAAATGGTATTGTAGCGAAAATTTATGATCTTTTTCTAATTTGTCATTTGGAACCAGCAGCATCCTTTTATCTATTTCGAATGCAATACACTTTAGTATATAGTTAAAAGGTACTTTTGGGCATGGTCAATGCTCAATGAATATTGTCCCGTTGATCTTGTCAATAGTGCTTTTACACTTGAGGAAATAAAGAACGGGAAATAGGAACTATACCTGTTATTATTGTATTGAGGAAAGATTGCCTGAACATGAAATCAAAGGATTTTGCAATAATTCAGGAAGTAAATACAATAAGGGTAAATTTTCACTGTTATTTAAAACTGAAGTATGATTGAATTTGAAAACTTCAAATGTGTGAGTGACACTCAAAGAGCATAATAAAATATTCTCGACCATATCCTATAAACAAAAGAATATCCTCGAACTCATTATTGTTACTATACGACGTACTTGTGAGGTCTTTGTTAGGCAAAAAACCCATAAAACGAATACTATCCTTTGTTTAAATGTATCGCATGTAAATACAATATGTTCCCATGCAGGTCACGCATTATTATGATGTTCGTTTTTCTGAGAAAAAAACCCAATCGCCATTTTCCATATCCTGAATGTAAATCTACTTTACAATAAGACAGTGTAATTATTGATTTCCCATTTTTTTTTCGTGTGTTGATGTGTGCTATTAAAAATTTATTAAAAAATTATGACAAAAAATAATTACAATACTTTTCCCAAAATTGTGAAAATTTAAATCTTTAGCTTTAAGCTTGGAGAAAAAATAATTTAGTTTATTCCTTTTAGAGTAAAATTTTAATAAAGTGAAATTTTTGAATTTATTTTTTTAAACAAATTATTTCTAACAAATTCCATTAAAATTTGTTGTTTGTAGAAAATAGAAGAAAAATAAGAAAACATTATTTTTTGATTCGATAATGAATATATTGTCCAATTTGATACTCGTAGTTTGGTAATTGTAGTTTAAACAAATGAATGAATATCGTATTCCGATTTCATTAAAGGTATCAAAAGTCAAGGTAAAATAAACATTATATGCTTTCGTTGCCTTCGGTACAGTGTAAAAGGAAAATGATTTTATCCCCAAACTGTGAGAAAATGAATGAATTTTTTTATTTGTTTATTTTATAAGTGTATGCGTATTGAACTGGAATTATGTATATTTTCATTTTACTTTCCCATTGGAATTCCTGTGGTTTTTCGGCCAACTAAAGGTGCTTCGTAGGTAGTGAATTTTTAGCTTAAGTTTGAGTTTCTATTTGATTACAAGTATTTTGATGAAATTGAATTCATATTAATCTTAAGTTTAATGTATAAAAGTTTTTGATTCCTAAAGAGACGAAAATTCATCTGTATTTTTTTGTTATATACATATACTCGTATGTATATAATTTAATTTTTTTTTCTTCCTATTCATTTAGATTGGAAGAAAGAGAAACTCTTAATGTGAAAAAAATTTAAAGATTGAAACAGAAGTGAACCGAAAAGTTACTTATTCCGATGAAAAGTGTGGAAAGTTTCGCTTAGGTGAATACCTTGCTCTGAAGAAGTGCGTAAATCAATTTATCCATTACGACTGGCTGATTGATTCTACGGCGGACATGAATGAAAACATAGGAATACCACCATGTCTCGAAAGGAAACGTTTCATCCAAGAAGCCGGAAAAAAGATCAAGTACCAGCCTTAGGAGATTACTATGTTGCTGTCGGTCATTTGTGGTCGGTCATACTTCAGTGGTCAGAAATGATGTTGATCTCAGTTGATCTGTGTTACTGTCGTTTTGATTCACTCTCTCCACATTAAGGTGGGCATACACGTATGTACATATACACAAATCCATGCGAAGCTACCTGCAATTCTACCTGGTATATTGCCTCGACTACTATTGATCATTGCACCTGCGACTGCAAAGACCTTGGTCTATTCGCGCATACCTTGATATACTATCACCATTTTATGCTCAAAAGACATCGTATTTCCTAGTATTTAGTTACGCAAAGTATCCCACCGTAAATCCTATTTTCCAATTGACATGCGTGGTATCATCATGGATAAAAATTTTCATGGAAATTCTTCAGTAAATTCTTTTATATAAATTGTGCCAATGCCACTATACCTTTACGTTGGAATTTTTCAAATGTTTTATTTCTTTTTTTTTTATTCTTTCATAAGAACAAAAGAAAACGTATGCGTTTCTTAGCCAGATATAAGAATACATTCTATGTACATACGTGTACCTATGTGTTACCTGTTCTTTCTTGTGAACAAACATTTTGGATAGTCTTAGAATACCCGAAAAACATTGATTGATGAACTATTTTTTTTGTTAATTTAACAATTTTCACTACAAGAAAGCGTGTTGGTATTCATATTCGAACTCTATCGACCCCTGTGTCCATAAACTATGAGAAGAAAATTGTACTAAACAATTTTCAAACATGTTCAATTTTTGAAAGTTTATCAAAAAAAAGAGTAAATAATTCAAATAATTTATAAAAAATAAATAAAAAAACCTTTTTTTTTGGGAAAGTGTAAAATAATAGTTGCACTGCTAATATTGAACATAATAAATAGGTTATCCAATTTATGCTTCGGAAAATAAAATTTAATAAAATATACAAAAAGTTTAGATTTTTTATAAAATTCTTTTATTATTTTATATATTAAACATTTTCATTATATATTAAATATTTTGGTATGACTTATTACTGAAGAAAATTTATTTGAGAAATCAACATCTGAAGCGTGTAGTTCTAGCACGCATTTGATGTATTGTCTGTATATTTTCTATTTATTTTATCTATTATAAAAAATGGCTATAACTAAATTATTTTTATTTTAAATAATATGTGTATTAAATAATTATGAAATGACAGATCTGTACTTTCCAAACAACAATGTGAATAACCCAGTAATTAATGAAAAAAATTCAATTTTCAGTTAAAAAGTACAAATAATTAAAAGAAGATATACCACTGTTAATGAGATAAAAGCAACTTTATGATTAAAAGTCACCTATATACAATTACTCCTACACAATGGAAAACTCTTCTTATACAAGTTTTATGCCAAATAAACGAAAAAAAAATTAATTTTTAAAATTATTTCTAAAAAATGTGGAAAAGAAAAATCATATAACCATGTAAAATGAAAAATTGAACAAAGTAAAAAATAACAATAATAGCATTGTCCACCTCTATAGAATTAAGGTCTAAAGGAATTGTGAAATTAGTGCAGGAAATTATGCTATGATTATAAGATAATGCCATAGTAAATTGGAGACAGTAAAAATAAGTTTCTAGCAGAAACTACTACATGATTTGTTTGTTGTTACTTTAGAAAAATAGAAAGAAATTTTATATATTGTAGTAAAACTATTGTAGCTGGAGGAGGTTAGTGAGATACATATATTCATGGAATATTAGTGACTACTGTTGTATATGGTAGTGTAAGGGAAAAGTAACGTCCAGCAAAATAGTGTCATATTGTTGATGATAAACAGGTAAATGCGAGACAAAAAAATAATATAAAAAGAGTTAAGAAGATATACTAGTGGACAGACGAGTAAAACGATGCGCATACAAATAAAAATACGAGTACATTTTTATTGCATGGAATATCATCATAAAAACTAGCATAAATATCTACGAGATGGCTTAATTTGTTATATCGTTATGCTTTCTTGAGCTTTTTTGTTTTCTTTCAGGCTTATACGCTTGTATCAATCATAAGAAATACCGACTATACAATGCATCTCAATGAAAACGTCTACAAATAAAAGTCACAATAAGAAAATATTTTTATTATTTCTGAGATATAACAACAATAAATAATAACGCGGGAAAATTTCTCACCCTCCTTTATAGGATGTGGAGGAAAATAAAAAGAAAAAAACCACCTAAAACAATTGAATCTCTTTTCAAGCTTGATCTTATTTAATAAAAGTACAAAAAATAATATTGTAAACATTCTAAGTTTAAATTCACATGGAAAACATCTGCTTAGTCAGAGTCGGCATTAGGGTCGAAATGAATAAAAAGCAACAGTATTGGATCATAATCTTCATAGTTGGGCTTCTTAGTTAGTTGGTCTATTTTTGATTTTGAAGAATGGCTTATGATTTTCATTCTCTTCTACTCGTATCCAAGAAAGTACTTAAACATACTCGTGCACATAAGATAGGGATATTTATAACAGTTTCTTATAAAGTTTTTGACAGTATACAAATCTATATAGGCCCATGATTAAAGATTCATCATTTCATGGATCAGTTGACGACAGCAACCGCAACTTTAACTTAAAAAATAATCTCATTTGGATTTACGTAAATCCACCACCACCACCTACTCTATGCTTCAAAAGATGCTTGCTTACTTTATGGTCGTATCTTCTTGATTGCGGATATTAATCAAAAAATATTTCTTCTCCTAACAAATAGACAATAAACACGTTTTTAGATCGATCAATGTATCTCACATATGACTATATGTATTATGGATACATATGAATGTAGAGGGCCAATCGATGTGAAATCTTTTATTTCGATCATTGACGAATATGTTAGGTAATATGGATGGTCTTCCGTTTCCAATTCGATCGATTTCTCAAACGCACCTTCACAAAAATGAATGTCTTCTTCTTATTTCGTCACAGTAACCATAAATATACACAAGTATTTTCATATTTATATTTGCATCCTGCTTCTATTGATCTTATACATATGCTCTTACTAAAATAGTCCTAAAAACTATTTATTTCTCAAGGATATACACTGCAAAGTTGGCTATTTTCCGTATACATGAGTTTATGCCTCCAGAAAAAACTCCCTTAAGTATACAAATATAGCCGAATATACTGTCATAATTACAGAAGTAGTAGAAATAAACAGTAACAGAAGCCTCTGAGATGATAAAAAATCGCAGATGGGTAAATATGAGATGAAACCGAAGAACGCAAGGTTCTGTTCGTATTTTTGTGAGAAAAATTTTAACTATAGAAGATTTCTGGTGAGTTTCAAAATCTCAGATCAAGCCTGAATATATGGGATTCCAAGCGATTCTTGGTCTTTTCTTATAACTTTTAGATTTTGAATGCAGATGCTATATATGGATTAAAAAGATTGTTTTAATACTGAATCTGAACCAAAAAGATTGTTTTTCAACACCGATTTTCTTCGTTAATTTTTTTTTCTTATAAGCAATTTGACGAAAAGATTTGTTGGTTTTTTGATTATTAATATAGAAATACTCTAGCATAAGTAAAATTTTAAAATAAAATACACATATTTATGGTGAAGAAATATTCTCCAATTGATCCAATCATCCAATGCCAAAAATATTTATGTCTTTGGTTTTCTCTATATTACAATTTAATGTCTAAAAATGATTAGGTATTAAAAATTTTTAACAATAAACTGCAGAAAAAAGAATGAACTAAATTTATAAAATTTAAACCATAAAATTATGAACAAAAACATTTTTGTAGGTTAGAAGCCTAAAATTTTTAGGTTTGTACATGCAGAAAGAAAACAAAACAAAGAGAAATTTCTAACCATACATTGTGTGAAGTATTCTAATATAAGTTACTCTTCTCACGTATTTATTTGAAATTTTTTTCTCCTATTAGATCATCTTTAAAAGTAGCACTTCGATTAAAATCATAATTTTTAAATTATGAACTTCCTGACTATACGTACTCAACCAATTGTTTAATATGAAAGAATGAGCATTTTCATTTTTGAAAGCCTTTCGATTGTAGAGGAAGATTTCTTTGATTTTCTTTCTATTTCCAGTAATTTTAAGTACATAATTTATAAAAAATTATCATAAAATTATAGATTATCACTTTCTATATGATTTTTCTGTTGGTTGATCTAGAAAATATGATTTTTCTTTATAGGAAAGTGTTCCTATTTGTACGCATTCTTCGTTGTTGCTTTGTTTTAATATTTTTTCTTGTATTTGTTCAAAATAACTTGGTCATAAAGTATTTACAGAAAATGAACATGCATTTTTTTATTATTACAAAAATATTTTCTTTACTACTCAAGCAAGTTTGGAAAGAGAAAATCGTCTATTAAATATGTAAACATTTATTTACAATAGTTTGTAAAATTATTACTAAATATTAGACTTTTTAGATTATTTTATATAATTATGTTGACTTCAAAATTTAAATTATTTTCTAAGACAAAGTTTAATCGTTTTTTTTCATTCATTTATTTATATAAAACAATCGATATTACAAAAATTTACAAAAAGTTTATATTCATAAAGTTGTCCATTTTTAACTATATTTTATATATAGGTACTAATGAATTATTGGGACTATATATATGTATATTGTTCAATTTTGCCAAAAAATATATGGAAACTGTCCATAAAAATTTATGGACATAAGGGGTAGTTGTCGTATCGGAAATTGTTTCCAATAAATTATCATTCTTTTTTCTTGATAATTTTGTTTAACTTTTTATACTATTGTACAGAAACATAACGATTTTTATCTATAACATCTTTCAAATGGGTTTGATAAAGATCCTTACGTTAGTACTTTCAGAAGTATTTAATTTTTGTTTTCATGGAATAAAGTTGATAATTTTTGGTTAAAAAAAATTTGGATTGATATTTATTTGAAAATATATAGAAATATAAGAAAATTAATTTACATACCTTTTTTTAGAAAAACTCACAATTTATATCATAACTTTGAATTCTGAAATAAAAAAATAATTGTTTAATATTAATA
This sequence comes from Atherix ibis, assembly GCA_958298945.1. Lineage (NCBI taxonomy): Eukaryota > Metazoa > Arthropoda > Insecta > Diptera > Athericidae > Atherix > Atherix ibis. The sequence goes on along the minus strand of OY282609.1, from coordinate 10,827,452 downwards.
TTTAAATTAATAAGGAAATGAAATAAATGAATTTAGTATCGAAGTAAATGGGGATAAATATTAAATGTTGTTTTTTTTTTATAGTTTTTGTAGTTGTTTTTTTTTTGATTAAATTTAATTTTTCAAGTACTTAATTTGAGATTTCTTAAGGATTCTATTTGAAAGTAATATTTTGCTCTTATAATGAATAATTTGTACTATTTATAAATTTATATGATTTGTATATCTTTCAAACTCTAATAAAGTACATTTACAAATAAAGGGAAACTTTCTGGGACTTTGTATATTACTTCACCAAAAAAATTTTATGAAATTCCAACCAGTTTTATGTTGACAAACTCATTGTCCACTCATATACAACTCCGAGAATTGTAAAAATTTCGTGTGGATGGAAGCGTTGGCGTTCGAATTGCTATCTGTAGGAGACAATTTAGGCCCGTGTTGCCCCCGTGCCAACCATAAAGAAAGCCTACATTATACACCAACGTACAAAAAGTTTTTATTCCATAAATTAGTCAAAATATTATATTTTTATCTTTTTGTCAGAGATTTCTAAAAACTCTACAATATAAGATCACAATTATCTGCCATTTATATAAGTGTTCAATATTGTGAATATTCCTTTAAAAAAGATGATTTCGAGGAAGAAAACCTGAATAACATCTCAACAGATCATCATCGATTTATAATAAAAATCTATCAATGACACCAACGCTGTTTTGATTTTTGTGGTTTAACAACAACAACAAAAAATCGATATATTTTTTAATGGATTAAAAAATTAATAATTTTGTAATTTTGATAAAAAAAAAATCCAAAAAATAATCTAATTTGCTCAAAGAATTATATAAAATGTGTATAAAAATTCAATATTTTTTATTATAATGAATTCGTTCTGATTTCAGACTATAACAGCTATGCAATCAATTTTTTAATAAAAACCTACTGGAATGTTTACGTTTAAATTGATCTATATTTTCATAAATATAAACGATTCCATTCTATTTAAAATATTTTGAATATAAAAGATATTACTGAATAGGGTGTGTTTGGATTATTTATTATAATCAATCTTGTATACGTTTCAATTCCATTTAAAATGTGAAAAATATTTATGATACGCGTGGTATGCTTTTGTGATTTTGATTTAGTAATTTTGATAGTTTTTTTCTTCTAAATATATTTTTAATATTATTGTTGGAATTCAAATTCATAAACAGTTAATCAAAACCAAAAGAAAAAATTTAAGAAAAAATAGAATAAGTAAAAAATTTGACATATTTACTGGTATTTTAATCAAGTTATTGTGAAAGATTTCTAAATAAATAGACTTGATGTGACATAGACAATTTTAATATTTTGATCAAAATAAATTGCTTCTAGAATAATATTGTAGGGATTGTACATATTATAACGTAATTTTTAAACCACACTTTTATTAATAAACATCATAAATATTCACGCGTATTTTTTTAATGAAATATAAGTAGTTTTGTAAAGGATTATCCATTTTATTGTTTGGAAAATATATCCCTATTATTTGACAGATTTTCTATATATACAATATATAAATTATGATAATATTTGTTATTTAAAAATATGTCATTTTATATTATGAATTGAATAATTACTAACCAAATCCATAACATTTAAAGAACTTTCTACAATTGTAGTGATTATGCTGTAGCCACGTTTGGCGTTACAATTTTTTTGACCAATTAAGTTTCCAGGATACGTTATTTCGAAATTGGATTATTTCAGTTGGCCTTAAAGGTGGTGCGATTTGACGCCGTTGAACTTTTTCTTATAAAACTATACTAAATATTGTATTTATATAAATAGTTCTTAAACTTAAGAATTTTAGAAAATCAATATTCGCTAAGGGATTGCCAAACTACAGCTCGAAATAAGTGAAATAATTATCAAAAATTATTTCTAAAGAATCGAGTCCTAAAAGAAATGTTTTGTCACCCAATTAAATAATGTTATATTTTTAACATAATACAAATTTTATTAAAACCCAAATTTAAAGTATATTTCATTTAACTTTACTTCCCAAACCGAAAATTGGGTAATTTCATCTTTTTTATATTGTATAACTTATAATATTTTTCGTATATTCTTTCAATTAAAATTATAACTATTGAACTTATTATGGTACATAGTAATGGGTTCATTATTATTACTGATTAATAAAATAAAAAGTATGTTCCAAAACAAAGTTGCATAAAAAAATACAGATAAATTAAAAGGGTCATTTAAAGTAATTAAATAATACTTAACAATTTTTTTCATTTTCAAATAAATTTTATCGTACCTAAATTAGAATTTATTTGAAATTTGCTAATATTTAAGGTAACATCAATGAAAATTATCACAGTTTAACTAAAGAGAGTTTATTATATAAAAACCAAATTAAATTTAGGTCAAAGTATGTTAGAGTCATTTTTAAATCTTAAACTTTTATTTAAAAATAGAAAAAAACCTAAAAACTTCTTTAATTATATTAATTAAACAATACAAATAAATTTATTTTGTTTCTTTTCCTTAAATAAAACTATTTATCTAAAAGAAGAATAAAAGAAATTTAAAAGTCGTTTGAAAATTGTTAATTTAAATACTTAAAAATGTATATTGACTTGCATATTTTGGAAGGTCGTTTTTTTCTAATGTTTTCTTATATGTACATCTGCAAAACGTCAACAGTCTATACATACATAAATTTCCTATTGAAACTGTTCCAAAAACTCTAATCTAATAAAATACACAAAAAAAAAATATTTACTTGCACCTTTACTAATTCAAACTAAAAACCTAAATTTATTTTTTTTAAACCACTAACGTTTTTAATGAAAGCTCTATCAAATCTAATGAATCTTTTCGTTTTTCATTCCTATTGGTGTTTTTTTTAAGTTAATGAATCATTAGTAAAACATTAGAAAAAAAACGAAACAAATCAATAAGCTTTTGTATGTTTTTGAGTTCATTTATTTTTCCTATCGTTTATTTTCAATCGGATTTTGCTTTTTAAAGCTTACAGAAAGTAAAGATGTTCAGACTAAATACTGAAACTGAATTAGGTATTGGAAAAATCAACTTAGCAAAATACTTTTGAAGGAGAAATATTTTCCTCTAATAACATTGGATGGAATATGATTTAATAAAATTAATTTTTTAATCTCATTGATGATTTCACTATGGATTATTTTAAAATTGAATATAACTAAATTTTTGCGTAATATTACAATATTTTGCTCATTAAGCGAAGTTTTTTTTCTACTAAAGAAAAAAATTAATTAAATTAATATTAATATTTATTAGTAAGTTCATTTGGGAGCTGGATATTTTTTTACTGAAAATAAGCTATTATAAAATATTTCAACATTTTTGATTTTTTCTATTTTTTTTTTGGAAAGAAATACGAAAATTAGCAAAATATTTAAAAATGATCATAAAGATATGCTCATCATAGATTTAGTTATCCAGGAATTCATGTACAATTATAAGGTTATTTCCCATGAGAGGAGTGGCAATTACAGCTTTACTATTGGGCAAAAACTAATATTTTTTGTACTGAATATGTTAAAAAATATGTTCGAGAGTCAGAAAAAGTGTTTACGTATAAAATTTCGTATATTAACTAATAGTTTTTACCTAAAAATTACCTAATATGCTCGAGATTTTTTTGGCTCATGCATATTTTTATATGGTGTTCTTCGAATGTTTTTATACCATCGTCTTGTTTATTTTACGATGAAAATTAAGTCACATGTGAATGACCAATCTAAATATTTAATTGGAAATATTTGCAACATATTCAGATAGTTTACAAGATTTTATAGCAAATTTTTAGTTTTCTTTTCTATAACAAAACCGATGGGAACCGATACGTGTTCTATTCGGTTATTATTTAATCATCTAATAAATTAGGTCAGATGTGTTCAACTTATAGGTAGATATTTTGAAAAAATTTTCCTCTCTGAAAACAGTTAATAAGTGATTGACTATTGGTTTTATATCGAACTTTTTACAAGTTAACAATCAAGATGATTTGTAGCTTAAATGATAAACAATCCAATAAACGGATTTATACAAAGAAGCATTTTTTCCGTATCATCTATGTACGTTAGATCTCTTTAGGTATTGAAACTTTATAAAAAGTAGCTATCGAAAATTGAGTAGAAAAATTTAGATTTTTATTGATAAAAAAAAAAACTGTTAAGTTAAAGTTTTCTTTAGAAAAATTTCTTTTCGATATCGTTTTGAATCTTATTTTTGAAATTATTTTAAATTTTCTTATTTCTGATAAACTTTGCGTTATTCAGATTTTAAGTCTAGTACAGTATACGTACACATATTTGAAAAACAGTCTTAATTATTGTTTTTATGTTTCAAATGGGAATCATTCTTAGACCTATGTTGAACCTTAATAAAAAAAAACTAACAGAACCTAATTATTACTTGTAGGAAATACGTTTTACCGGTGGGATATTTTTTCAGAATTTCTTCTTTTTATCAAATTATTCATTTGAAAATCGAATAGAATAACTTTCAACAAAAATATTTCGTTCAAAATGTTCGAAGCTTTCAATTTGGGAGAAAAAATTTACTGAGCACTAATCTAAATACTCATAAGTAAGTACTTAGAAACTCCTTTAGATTTGATTTCAATCTAATTTTTTTAATGCATTTTCTTTTAATGTATGTATTTGCTTTGACCTAAAAACAATTAGACCATCGAGGAAAGTAATATTAGCGAATATCGCCATTAAACACGATCTAGAATTTTGTTTTTTTTCTTATTAAGTATTGTAAATTCATTTCAAAATCGTGATCAATATGGTTTTCTATTTAATTTAGTATAAATAAATCAAAATAATTTACACAAGATTTTGCGTCACATCCTTAAATCTTATCTCTCAGACCGATATTTTCAGGTAGCTGAAAATATGGAGTACTCTGACATTTATCCAATTTCCGCCGGTGTCCCCCAAGGAAGTATCCTAGGTCCTATCCTATATAACATTTATACCCATGACATTCCTTGCCACAACAACATCCTAACCGCAACATATGCTGATGATACAGCCATCCTGACATATCACAAAGATCCTTCCACAGCCATTAGTATCCTTCAGAACCATATCCACTCCTTAGAAACTTGGTTCAAAAGGTGGAGAGTGAAGGTAAATGAGCAAAAATCTGCTCATGTAACTTTCACACTCTGCCGAGAACAAATTCCCGACATAACCCTAAACGGCAGTATTATTCCACAAAAAAATAGCGTACGTTACCTTGGACTTATATTCGACAAACGGTTAACCTGGAACCTTCATACGAAAACTAAAAGACGTGAACTTAACGGACGATACAAACAATTCTTACGTCTCCTAGACAGCAAATCGAAACTTACAACAACAAGTAAACTATTACTGTACAATACGGTTCTGAAACCAATATGGACATATGGTCTAGAACTTTGGGGTTCGACTAAGCATTCCAACTCCCTTCCAATCCAATCCCTACAATCCCGAATCCTTCGTAAAATTGTCAATGCCCCCTTTTATGTGCGAAACACTGTTATCCACCGTGACCTAAATGTTCCATTTGTTCGTGAACTATGCATCTCCCGATATAAAAAATTCCATTCGCACCTATCCTTCCACCCTAATCCTTTAGGAAGGGAACTTTTCACTCCCACCCTTCCAGTATACACCCATCGACGTTTAAAACGGCGATGGCCGAGAGATTATTTAAAATTATAAAATAAAATTACCCTGTTCTAGAGGTAACATCGATGGGTGTTTTCCTCCACATGTCTTCATGTCCTTGTATATTTCCATAAAAAATCTGCTTGTTACTAGCATAAGTAGTTGTAGATATCATTTAAAATAAAAAAAAAAAAAAAAATAAAAAAGATTTTGCGTGTGTTTGAATATTTTATTTTGTTTATCAAAATTATTATACTTTTGGAATATTTTTATGTTATACTCGTTCGATTAATTTTATATAGTTAACCTATGAAAGGAATACAAATAAATAAGCTCAATTGGTAAGATTCTGTTGTTTAGATAGGAAAATAAATATATTGAAAAATTTCCATCACAGTAAGCAAATTTTTTTTGAAACAACACGTGTCAGCTTTTATATAAAATATTCAAAAGCAAAATTAATGTTTATTAATGATTATAATATTATTTTTATTAAATAACACATCATCCATTATAAAGAAGAGCTTTTTGTTTAAATATTATGAGTAAAGTGCTTTAAGAAAATTTTATTCAAAAGACAACCATTTCCGTTCTATGATTATTTTTTTTTTTTAAGTTAATAAGAAAGTAAAACTAATTGATGTTAATTAAATGACTCAATTTATATAACTTTATTTGTTACAAAAAAAAAGCATTTTATCCTGGCATCTAAAAAACTTTTTATAATTGTTAGGAAAATAGCTTTAGTTTTTCGTAGTTTCAACATAATAAAGAAAATATTTTGTTTTTATTGTAAAAAAAAAAAATTGATTTCCGGTCAAATTTGAAATATCAAAAGGATGAAAGCTAATATAAAGACTTGTGGAATTCATATAAAAATATCAAATAAAAATTATTATTGTATTATGAATCATTATGAAGATTTTTGGCGAAAATTCGAAAAAAGTTTATTTATTAATTAGGATAAAACAATCAGTTTTTTCATAAAAAAAACATTTAAAAATCATATCAATATTAAACAAATTAATTTGATTTCTGAAATATTTTTATTACTTATTATACAAATAATTTCTTCCATTTCGTTTGCAAAAATTTCACCTTATTAATATTTATCAAATTTTTTATAGAAATTTTTTTCAAATATTGGGATCAAAAATTTTTTTTAAATCAATATCGTCTATGTGTAATAAATTTGAAAACTAATTAGTATGATCATATAAGAAATAAATTATGTACATTGCAATAAAAATCTATAGAAAAAATTATAATTAAATATGTTCATCTATCAAATGGACAAAGTTTTTCTGAACTAAAATTCAACAGAAGTTGTAAATTTGTTATAACTTAACTACTGTTTATGATCGAAACATAAGAGGAAAATCTTCGAAGATAATAATATCTTATAAAAAAAAACATTATAATTAAACATTTTATTATTGTCTTTTAATGTTTGATTATCATATTTGTTAGCTATAAAAATTTATTAATAGAAATAATCATAGTTTAAAATATTTTCCTAACAAAAAAATTGATAACAAAATTAATAGTGCATGAAAATCGATTTATTTTACTTTTTTTATGATCAAGTAAAAAATGCATTTCTAAATATATAATAGAGATAGATAATTTTGGGTAAAAGCAAGTAGAAAATTTTTTTTTGGGGAGTAAAAACTCTAACTAATGACATTAACAAGATGATGAAAATATGTCAGCCGTTTCAAAAATTTGATACTCTTTATTTGATATTTCAATGACGTTTGTTTTTGTTCAAAAACTGTTTTTGATGTACACACTTTCTTGACCGACAAAAAAATCTATTATTATATGAGTTTGTATATAAAAATTCTCTTACGAAATAACGATCGAGATAATCCATATGAAAAATATCATTTTTCATAAATCCCCCCTCACCCCTTCCCGCACCATCCTTCCATGGCCTTCCGATTTCAAATCCATATGCTCATAGACTTTTTGGGCAGGCAATTATGTTGATTGACTTTTAAATTTCCGGATGTTGGTTGAGTTCGAAAATAGTCAAATATTTGAAGAACTCAAAATCAATCGAACGGTCAGCAGGAAATTTAATATTATTCTGTCTTCTACAGAAAAGCCTAAAGGCGAAAATTGGTACGTCTATATATTATATAGAATGTGACTTTGCTTCGAATATAATTGAACTCCTTCTAAATGACACCATAATTATTATTAATAAAATTATTATCATAACACAAATATAATCCATAAAAATTCTGTTCTCAAGTGTATTTCACCATAATACTGTCAGAGATTTTGTTTTTATTTTTTCTATTAAACATATATATTTTTAAAAAGGAACAAATTCCAAATAAATGGTTAAATAATTTAGCAATCGTTTTGAATTGATTCGGAATAAAGCCTTCAGGTTGTTCAAATGTATTTTAAATAAAGAAAAATTGTTACGAAATTCTTTAAAAAATTATTAACACTTAAATTGATCTCTCATGTTCTATCAATAAGTTTCTATCAATTTATCTTAGCTTTGGGAATATTTCGAGAAAAATGAAAAACTTAACAAAGAATACAAATAAGCTACTATTCGGCAGTTAAAGTAAATGTCTGCTTAAAAGGAAATTTCCAAAGACATGGTTTGAATTTTCGAATATATTTTCTTCTTTACTATATAGAAGAAAATTATGTAATAATTTAATATATAGTTATCTTTCAACGATAAACTATATCTTCTAACTCATCAAATGTAATAAATCTTTAAGTATTATTGATAGAAATTATCATTGAATTTATTAAAAATTCAAAGCATGCAAAATTTGAACATAAGATATTAATCAAAATGAATTTATAATATTTAAAAAAATATATTGTATATAATTTAATTTGATAAAAGCTTGGAAATATGAAGAAAATTCTGAGCTTTATAAAAGCTTTAAAATATACAGAAAAATACTAATAAAATGTATTCAAATTTACTATCCTTTATTATCTAATTTCAATTATTTTCATTTTTAATAAAATATTTATTTAAGTACATGTCACATATTGAAATTGACTTTTAAAATTTGATTTGTTTTCTTTAAAAAAAATTGACATAATATTTTATAATTGGTATTTAAAAATTCACAACATGTAAAGTAAAAATTTATTTGTTGTTTTTATTTTTATATTAAAATTGTTTTCTTAAAGAACACTTGTTGAATTTTAATAATGCTCATCAAGTTCTTTAATTTATAGTCATTTATTATCAATTAAATTTGCACATTTTGAATAGTTTTTTTTTATATTTAAAACACTAATTTTTTTTATAATTGAAAAGGATTTTTTTTTCGGCGTTACAACTTCTGTTAACACATTTATATGCGATTCTCTACAGCAAATCAAATCTTCAAAATCTTCTCAATACGAAGATTGTTTTTTTTTTAAACAAAAAATAATAAGTTTTAAGTTGTCAGACATTTTTGATGTTAGACTTACTTTAAAATATATACGACTATGTCAATCGTAATGAAAACATTCCATTGAGAATTCGAAAAGACACAAAAATGTGTATAAAATCAGTCGTTAGTAATATTGATTTTGTGGGGGATTTGATTAAAATACACAAATAAACAGAATCAAATGATGGAAGTAAGTACTCTTTAAGCCTTATATTCGGTAATTTATTTCTGCCAAAATTGATCAATGTTAAGCTCCACCTAGCATTTTATTTCATTTGAAATTCTTATCGATTGGTGGTTTCGTGAATTGGATAAAGTTCTCCTTATAAATGTGCGTGTATGTTTTATTTAATTTTAACTTTTACGATTAATATTGAACATAAAAATAATTATTTGTATTATATTATAATTTCCATTTACCTTTAAAATTATCTTTAAAGGAAACAAATTATTTGTACTCAAAGTGCAGACAGAAGTCTGTTGAAGACATATGTGTATACCAGATTATCCATTTTATAGTTTAAAAAGTATAGCCTTATCGTTTGGTAGCTATTATAAAAATATATTATTTAAAAAGCTTGTCTTTTGATGTTACGGATCGTGTAGCTACTAAATATTGGCAGATTGGGTGTTGAAACAACAGGCTTTGGATGCTGATTTTTCGAAGAAAATTTCTCATTTTCTCGCTCGTCGGATAATTCGATAACTAAAATTGCCATATATGGGGATCTTAACCGCACAAGTGTCTGTAGAGACATCGGCAAAAAGTGATTGGCTGATGCGAAATTTTGTGTTCAAGATGTCATTGGCCCGTATTTTTTTGAATATGAACAAAGGAGAGAGGATTACCGGCAATTCAAGGAGCTTTGGGCATATGATTACCGATTTTTTTTTATCACGGAAAATAAAACAAAAATTTGTCATTTATCCTACATGACAAATTTTTGTTTTATTTTCCGAAAACTTCTCTGAACGTAGACTTTCCAGATTTGACGATGTCAATTGGCCTCTAAGATCACGCGATTTGACGCCGTTGTACTTTTCATTGTAAATTTATATGAAATATTTTGTTAATGCAAACAAATTTTAAACTCTATAATATTTAAAAGCTAATATTCTTCAAGTAATTGCTGAATTACAGCCCAAAATGTATTTTTAAAAAATATTAAAAAATTACCTTAAAAGTTTTGGGGCAGTCATTTTAATATTGGTATAGATTTATGTATAATGTCATCATTTTGCTTTCGATAAATTATGTGTGCCTCTGGGCACACATGTACCATCCTTTAAAGTATACAATAACAAATTTAATTGGATAAAAATTATAATTAGCATGCAATTTCAACTCATCTTTGGTCAATTTAATTGGTTTCAATTGAAAAGAACTCTGTTTTGAGGGTAAGAAGTTATTCAATAGAATCGTTTTTGTCTTTACTATTTATTACCAAGTCTCAAGACGTACATTTGTTGATCGAGCATAAAAATTCTGAATGTTAATATTATTATTAATAATAATTTGTGCCATGTTAATGTGTATTGGTATGTATTTATCCTAAATACAGCTGAAGACGAATTCTTTAATTATATTATTTTGTATGTAGTACAATGATTATTATGAATATGTGTACTATGCCTAACATCATTAAATATGATGCTACTGTTTAGAGTAATGTTACTGTTATTGCTAGTTAAGGCGATTGACTGAATTGTCTAAGAATGCATCTTACTAATGAAAATTCTTAAAGAGTAATTAATACATACTGTATATTAATTAAATGCATCTTCAAAATGGGCCTTAATTACGTCACTTCTAGAATCTTAAGGCATTTGGGTGTGGAGTTTAGAAATGAACTCAAATATTATATTGTCATTGTTCAGTCATTTACATTAATAATATATTGACATACTACATAGACTTTGAATTTCGTTTAATATTTATTTTACTATGTTTAAAAAAACATAATTCATTAGAGTAATTTATATTATTTTTTCCCATTCAATAAATATTATTTTTTTTAAAAAACTTAACATTATATAAGTAAAAATATTTTATAAAAGTAAAAGTCAATTTTAATTACCATAGAGCTCTATAAATGATACTAATTTATTCACCATCATTTCTATACAGTATTTCCCCTAAAAAATTGAATTATTAACACAGCATTTTTACAAATTATTTAAAAGCAAAACTTTTCATAATATTAATTCTATATTCTGAACCAATTGTATAATTCCAATTAGAATAAGCTAATTCAAAAATAATAACCATATTAATTTATTTCAATTTTATGTAATTAAAATACTATCGTCAGCTTTTTATTAATATTTTAAATGAATACCCTGTTTAGTCTGGACAAATTTGAATCTTCTTATAAATTGTAGATGTATCTAAATTGTATGCAATATGAACCATTTGACTTTTGCATTTATTCCACCATATTGACAATTGTTTTTATGTTGTTTTTTTTGTTCAACTAAGACGTAGTGTTTTGTTTCTAAATATACTAGTCTCTATTGAAAAAAAGAAGGAAAATCGTTTAGAATACGTAAAATGATGACAATTGTTGTAAAAAAACTATATGATAAATTATCGTTTAAATAAAATTGAAACAAGGTCACATACGAGCATATATGAGCATAACAAATTATTTTAAAGAAATGAACAAGATGCAAAATAGCAAAAATGGTACAATTTGGTGACCTTTATTACATTATACGTGAGTTATTTTTTATATTTTTTATTTAGCATTTATTATTTGATTTCAAATGGCTTTTTTTATTACGCAATTAATACTAACATTGCTAATGTCATATATACGAAATTCAATAGAAAACGATTGAATATCCTCAAATATCAACTACTTGAGTACACATAAAAAACTATGACTTCATCTTACTTATTTGGAATGAAATATTTTAAGCATATTCGTAATATGAGTATTATTTTTAAAACTTTTATCATATTTATTATTTTTGCAAATTAATTATTATTGGAAGAATAACTTATAAAAGATTTTAATTATCCATGAAAAAGAATAACAATGCATATTGTTTTAGAGTTTATTTCTAGATGAATGGTAAATTTTTTAATAGTATTTTGCAATATAATATTTAGGATTTAAAACAATTCTTAGGAAAATTAAAAAAAATTCAGTTTTCGGTACCTTCGGGACGTCTTTGAGTGTCATGAAAGAAGTTGTGTTCTTGTGGTACGTTATGAAAAATGAAACAGAGAAATTTGGAAAAATGATTTGACAGACAATTTTTGTAGGGCTTAGTGAATCCCCAAGTTTGACTTACTGAAAATTGCAACGAGACTCCTTATATTTTTGGAACGCCGATATATCGAATATCCAAAAATGATGAAATATGGAACGAGTGAGAGCTCTTGTGAGATTAGACCATCCAGTTACAGCTGTCAATTAATGTTCTCCAAAGAATTACTTGGATAGCTCAGAATTAGGGATTTTAATTTTAAAATTTTTAAAAGACAAAAAAACTCTTCAAAATGACTTTATATTAGTACTGTCGATAACATCCAAAGGAGTATATGCGAGACGTTGAACACAATTCCAGTTGAAGCCTTCGAGCACTGCTACTAAGAGTGCAAACGACACCTCATACAATATATAGCTGGCCAAAAGACCTACTTTGCAGAGGATAGTATTGATGCAATAAAAATAAAATAAAATTGTTGACAGAAAAATAATAGGTCTTATTACATTTTTGGCATACTTTCCATTATATTATTTTTTTTTGGAAGAAATTATTTTTTATCTCATTTTATATTTCTTACAAATAACTCGTAAGTATCAACTTACGTAAAAATTCAGACTGCAGAAGAAAAGCTAAAACTCTTATTCTGTAAACTTTAAAAAATTATAAAAATTGACAATTTTTTTTTGAACTACTTACTAAAAACGATGATTCTCTGAAATTTTTAAATTTTTTAAAAATATGTTGCTACTAATTACAGCTTTTTCTGTATTAAAATTAGAATCTTGAAATAAGGTTTAAATATTTATTCTTTGTCTCGGAAGACAGACAAGTTAAGGTCTTTGGTCTGAAACAATGAAATTTCACAGTATCATATTTTAAAGTTACTACGAATATATGTAGACGAGCACAATACGTGTTACTTATGTGTAGAAAACCACGTACTACGTGTATGAATAAATAAATTCTTGCAGAAATACTTTTCATTTTACAACAAAGTATGCATTTTTCAAAATACAAATTATAGTCAATCGTATGGCAAAAGAATTACTATACTCAAAAATTAAATGATGCGTGAATTGTGTAAGAATATTACTATATATGTTTTTCATATTGTAACTCCATATTGACATATGCATATACAAGCTTATGCATATCAATCATTTTGTTATATGTAGGTATTTAGAAAACAAATAATAGGTAAATACTCGTATTAATAATGTAAAAATAACAAAAGAAATTTATTGGTAAATATTCACCTCATTTATTGTAAGTTAAAAAGTCCTCTGGTAAAAAATTAAAATTAAATTCTTCCATATTGAATATTAAAGTAAATTTATTATTCCATAAGCCTTCTAGAGAAATTTCTGATTATGATATCTTTCATATATCCTCTATTATTAATATTATAGGGAAATATTCAAAGTTTTAAAAGAACTCCTCCACTTGATCACAAATAAGTATTCTGGAATATATTCTGGAAAGCAAAAATCTTCCATATTGTTCACATTTTTCAATTTCGTCAACTGTGACGGTTTCATGCCAGTAACTTCCTAGGTTCGGCTTTTTAAATAATCCATTTCCGTATGTAAGATTCTGCACGTAGATACAGATATTTTTTAAGGTAAATCCCTTAGTTTCTTGACTTGGCGGTATACACAAATAAAAGAATCTTGTGCAAAAAAAAACAAACAAAAACGTTGAATAATAAATAAAGTTCAGTTTCATTTTTCTTCTTCTTATATTTTTTATTAAGAAAAGTTTTTACTATTTTTTTTTTGGTTGATTATATTTTTATCAGGGATTTTTATCTTATTTTGTGCCTTATAAATTATAATTAAGGTTGGTTTTTTTTTGCATATTTCTATTTTTAATAATGCTTTTTGTTAAAATTTTCATTTATAATTAAAAATTGATATAAAAATTTGGTACCTTACAAAAAAATGTAATATATTCTAAGGAATATACAAATATTTTAATTTCTTTTTTAATTAAGATATAAGCAATTACAAATATAATAAATACCATTATAAATAATATTAACCTCGAAATTAAGTCATTTAGAACATACTTGTTTATGAATAATAAACATTAAATGTAGAAACATATTATTACGGTGAGTAAAAGAATTTTTGAACTTATTAAGAGGAGAAAAATTGACTTAAAATTGCGATTTATTTTGAAAAGGAAACTCATAAAAATGTTCATATTCTAATTGGATATATTTCGTGGGAAAATTGTTGAAATTTACATAAAAGATATAAAATTCATTAATAAGTTAATTTTCAATGGACAAAATAGAATTATGATATTTTTATGCAAAATAAAATATTATATAATCAAAAAAAATTCTAAAATCGAAAAGTTTATTTATTTTTATTGTTAAATATTATTGCGAGTAATTTCAGAAAGTTATAAAAATATATACTTTTCACTATAATTTATAAAGAATATAAATAATAGGAACGGACCAGTTTTATAGGAAATGTTTTTTTTTTCTTCTAGAGTATTCATCATACTCACCATATTGTTATAGTGAGAAATGGAAGATATTTCATTCTATGATAATATAAATTAATATTCACATGTAAATAATTTAGATTTATAACTAATTGATTAGTTCCTGTGCGTAAGATAGATTTGTGGTCACCTTTTTTTTGTGTGGATCGAAACTGCACCGCATCAACTTTAACATCGTTTCTAGTCTGACTTTAAAAAATCAACATAAATTATATTTTAAGAGGAAGAGGAAATTGTGAAGCTTTTAACTGACAGCATAAATATACTACGGTTTACTGAATTTTTAATTAGAAATTTCGATTCATTTTTTTTTGAATAATTAATAGGATTTTGTCGGTTTTTTCGGTAGATTTTCAAGAGAGGAGAAATTCGATAATTTAGAAAAGAAGTTCCGGTGTTTATGTAGGCGTCTAATTAGTAAAACCAAACATAATGTATTGTACAAAAAACTTCTATATTTTATAGATATATTTATATAAATACGTTGTGGAGAAATTTTTTTGATAAAAACAAAAACATAAATATAAAAACGCTATTAGAAAGAAATGAATAAAATTCCTACCTTTGATTTTAGGACAGGTAATCAAAATCAGAGTAGATTCGTATCTTTTTGAGTTGAATAATTTTTAATATTATATTATGGAAATCTTTAGTCTGACTGAAAGAATTTTGTCACATCTGTTCTCGAGGTGGTAATACAAGTTTTTCTTGAAAGAATTTTTGTACTTTACTGTTGGATTCTCCTTGGAATATTAGTTTTATGAGTTTCAATGTCGCTGAATAGTGTTTAAAAAAATGTGAAGGCGTTTCCGATCCCAATAGAAATTTTTCCGCTTTTTAGAAAAAAATAAATAAAATCAAATATCTAATCTAAGTCATTACATACATATATGTGTGTAGGAAGATTTTCGTTCGTAGATTCTTTGATTTGTCTCTTCTTTTAGGCTTTCCCATGATATTTATCATGAGGTAGATGTATTTACGCATTTGTCTATACATATATAAAAATATATATGGTAGACCAGTCTCGCTCGCTTAGAAAATTGAATCGTTCAATTTCCATAAAAGGGCCAGACCGAAATGTGCTCTCTGGGAGCACATTGAAAAATTGAAAATATCAAAATTGATTTTCGTGTGTTTTGTCATGCATATTATGTGACTTATCGTAAATTATTCGTGTACTAGACATAATAGTATCTGTCTGGTTGAATCCACATAAATTTTAAGATATTTTCGGTTTTGTTTTTGAGATTCAATATGGAGAGAGTCTGCACTTTTGGTTTAATATTAAAGAGCTTTAACATGCGGGAAGATGTTATTATGCATTTGTAATTTGATCAGAAAGCCATTAACCTGAATAGAAGAATTGTTTTATTTTTTCCTTTACAAGTTTTCTAACGAACCACCACCATAAGTATTAATTTGAAATGCATTTTGATTGAGTCGGGTTTAATATCCACACTCTTGAGTCCATATGATTTTTTTCTGTTAGCTTTAAACGATATTGATTTGAATTGTTCCCTTTTGGCTATATATTGTACTATACTAAATATCACTTGTGTTAAAATCATGTGGGCCTATAAGCGTACACATCCATGCCGCCAACGCAATTTAACGTTAATCGTAGGTTTTGTTGTTTAGGAGTGCATATACTGACAAAGGAATACTCATAAATATAATCAATAATTAAACAAATTGTGTAGGCGGATTTAGTTTGAATCGATTGCACACTAAACAAACGCCTTTCAAGTTACAAGCTACGTGGTTACAAGAAACACGCGTGCCAAGTCAACACCGAAAGATCATTAGCCGATGTGCTTTTAATCTTGATAATAATCGAACTGCTGTACTGGCCATTGCTTCTGTTTGGGCGATGCATTTTCCGATAATCCACTTGGAAATTGCTATGGCATGTGCCTATTACGCAATTTCGAAAGCTGCTTCTTTAGAAAGTCTAAAATTACAAGATTCAACTTTGAGGAATTTTGTAGAAAAAATTATATATTGTATTATCATAGATTTGGAATAATTTTTATTCGAAAATCAATTTTGCAATTATATCTATATAATGAAAGTTTTCTAAGAAGACAATGCAATTACAGTTAATATCCAGAATTTAATTATAAAAACCATTATAATATCGTTAAAGGGTATTATTTTCAATTGATTTTGTCAATTTTCTCCCAATACGCAGAATATTGAAAGTTGAAGAACGCAAATAAATTTTTAGTGCCGATGTCTTTATAGTTAAGTATTTTTTAAATTATACTCCCTAAACCGCAAAATAGAAGTGAAATATCCATTTTGCGATTTGGAGAGTATACTTCTGTCATTTAACAACTGTTAATGATATATATTAATACAGATAAAATTTATTTAGGTAAATATTTGCCATTTTAAACAATATATGAAAATATTTAAATTATAAAATATAAAAAGTTGCTACAAAAGTGTTGATTCTGCTGTAGTTACGTTTCGTGTATTAAGAAGACAAATTTTCTTCACCGATGAGGCGGTGGTAAAATTGTTAATAAGTAAAATTATGATATATGGGGATCTGGAAACCCTAAGTAACTATGGTATTTTGGTCTGAAGATATCAGTAGCCGGTATTTATTTGTAAATGAAGAAGGAGAGACAATTTTTCGGGTTATAGCCGTATGATAACCGACTTTTTTATCTGAACTTAAAGATTTTAATCTGGACTATATGTGAGTTTAAGTAAACGTGGCCAGAAGCCCCTCAACCAGGATAAATTTTGACTTTATTGTGCAAAAATGTCCACAAGATGGGTAATTTCGAAATTTGGTGATGTCGATTTATCCTCAAGATTGTGCGATTTGACGCCGTTTAACCTTTTTATTGTAATGTTATGCAAAATACCGTATTTACATAGATAATACACAAACTTAAGACCATTTAAAACCAACATCCTTCAAGTAATGCCCGAATCACAGCCCGTCACGAGACTACCTCAAAAGAAATGAGTCCTTCTAGTAGTCTCGTGACAACCATTTAAAAAATTCTATATCTGCTGTTGTTGTTTGTTATCATTTAAAGTAACATTAGTACTAAAATATATTATTCTAAACGCCACGACACTAAAGGCTATTTGGCGACAAAGGATATCGGTATAAGGAAATTAAACTAGAAATGGAAAGAAAAACTGGATTTTTGAGAAATAGCGTAGGGCCATACCTCAGTGGGAATCGAACCCAGCACTAACGACTATGCTACCGGGCCAGCAAAAATTCTATAAATATTTTCTACAGTGTAGAAAATATAATTAAATAAAAATATTAACTAAATCTAAATTTTTGGTGTATTTTAATTAACTTTATTTTCCGAAGAACAAATTAAATAACCGATATTGAATAAACAAGTAGCATTAATTAATGCTAAATTTCCTTCTCTGAAAATACAGTACAAAAATGGGTGAGAATATAATTTTTCATGTTTACAGTTCCTCGGAAGTTAATAGGTGTGTAAATGGTAAATACTTTTCAGAACTATGTATACTATCTAAAAACTAACGTAAAAATAGAAGTGAACTAAAATTTTCCAATTAATTTAATGGTAAATTTACTTAAACATAGATCATCCCCTTGCATAAATAAACTAAAATTTTAGGTTGGGCCACCCTATCTAATAGTTAGAGTAAATTTGAAGTTTTTGTGCATCAGGAAATTAAAGTGCGTGCGTACAATTGGATATGTGAAAACAAAGGGTGGGTTATATATTGAACTTTTGCTTGTAATTTTATTTGAATTGAGGGTGTGCCAATATTGTACTTGCATTCCAGTCGTTTATACTATATAATTTAGGTGCACTTAACAATATTTAATACACTTTCTTTTAGGGTAGAATGCATTTCATCCCAAATACTTATAGTTTCCTGAAAACACGTTATACCAAATTGTATCGAAAGAAAACTTTGCCTAATGGATTTAGGTAATTTTGTAATTGATATTGGCTTCAATTTTTCTTTAAACGACTGCCTATCATGTTATCAAAATTTTTCTAGACGTTTATTTGCATCGAATATTTATGGTGCGTATAAAATGTGATTGTACAATACAAAAGAAAAAGTAAAAGTTTTATTATTTGATTATTTACTTTATGATAAATATTGTATTTTTGTTAACTGTTTCTGTAGATTTTTAAGTAAACTCAGAAATGTAATATATTGTAAATAGACTCTGTAAAATTTACTTAAGTAAACTCATATTTTGTTATCAAAAGAGCTTCTCTTTCGAAGAATTAAGCAGGTTTAATTTTATAACTTAAAATAGATTACAATAAGTCATATTTGATCTACTTAGACATACGAGTATATCGCCATAGCGAAACATGCATAATTCTTTGGTCTGCTTTAAATTACATAAAAGCGATATGAAAATTCAAACCGGAATAAATGGTGGTTTTTGTTCGAAATTCTTACAAGCCAGTATCCACTACTAAGAATCTAATTCCAAGTATGCTAACAATATTTTAAGAAGGTTCTTTTTTTATTCTCGGTGAATTTTATTTTCCTTTCTGTTATGCACAATCGCAAACAAATATTTAATCTCATGATTTTTATCTTATCATTAAATAAACACATTCGACTCAACAAACAAAAATATCCATTGTCCAGTATAAAGTAAACCCTAAAAATCATATTGTGAGGTCTTTATAAATTCTTCGACACTCTGAGGAGATTCTTTTTTCATGTTATTAAAAAGTGATTTTTTTTCCTAAGCAATTTGATTCATTTGATCAAATTCATGGCCATACACGAGTTTATAAATAAGAACTTAGTTCACCTCAGACCCCAAATGATCCCCTTGGATTTTTTTTCTCCAATCAAAAATATATCATTTTTCTGATAATGCATTAATGTAAATATTTATATAAAATTTAAATTCAACTCATCAATATTCAAATTATCAAAGTCAATTGATAATAAAACTAACTGATATAGAAGTAAGGTAAAAAAAATTAGTTACCATAACGTATAAAGTCTTCATTTCTTGTTGATAGGAAAATTCTAGAAGATTTCATTCAACTAAATTTTCTTACATTCTAAAATTAGAAATTCTTGATAACCGATTAATCAATATCGAAATTTGAATCGAATTAATTATAATTTTTTTCATTTTTGTTAAATATTTAAAAAAGAAACATGTTCGATTTTTATCTCTTGTTTTAAATTCTAGGATTGAATGATTGATTGATTACGGAAAATTCTTTAAATAAATTATGTTATATTTTCAATGTTCCTAGGAATACGTATAATTATATTCATTTTCAAAATTTCATAGAATTTTTTCTCTGCTACATTATTATGAGTATAAAAAAAATATAATCATTTTCATAAAGTATGATGATTTTTTATTATGTTTAAGCATAATCATTTTAAATTCAATTGTACGATGCTCAGACAAAATTACATAAAAATACTTATCGCTGAAAGATTATTGGATAATTCTTTCAATATATAAAATATTTGGTTACAAAGATCGTAAAACGATTTTATTATTAATAAGCAGCAAAATGTTCCTCATAAGCATCTTTTAAAAGCCGTAATTTTATTTTAACAGAAATTTATAACCAAATTTCATCGGTATTTGCATTATTAATAATCAAGAAAGGTATTACGAGTATTAGAAGAAATTTATCTGTATAAAGATATGATTTCAAAAATTTTATTTTTTCACATTTTGTATTGTTTTTTGCAACAACAAAAAATTAGTACATACTCGCATATTGATATATAATAGTCTCATCAAAAATATTGAAAATATATTACAATTTTTTTTTATTATATAAAATATTCAAAGGTCTTAAATAAAAAAAAAATTATTTATTGAAGGTGAAATTTATAATTTTGAATCGTGGGTGTTTTTCAAATAATGTGATTTATAGAATTATTATTTATCATAAACAAGGTCAAGTTTTTTTTTAAAATACATATATTTTGATAATAATTTACAATATATATTAAATTTTCCTATGATTATATAATTTTCCTATGATTCGTAAATACAATTAGGAACATTTTTGAATATATTGCAAATTTTTCTAATAATTTTGGAAGTTTTTTCTTTTAAGTTTAATATTTTTAAAATAAATTGAAAATTTAATAATTCTTGATAATATTAGAGTATATCAGATTTCAATATTTTTAAGCAATGAATTACGGCATCTTAATATAAGCTTCTGTTGTTAGAATGCTTTTTGAATATACACAATTTGAGTATTCAATCAATCAACAAATTATTGACTGATTGATCGATTGTCTGGCAAAATATTTTATGATCTATTTTTAAGTTTATATACTCGTATATATATATTATAAATTTTGAATTCTTTTTTTTTTTTTAGAAACAAAAAATATATAAATTTTATTTTCTACGTTATAGGTTTAGAAAAATTTCCAACAAAATTGTTGACAGGTCAGAAATTAAGCTTAAACTAGCAATATATATTTTAATAATAATCAGAAATTAATATATGGTATATACTCATAAAAGTTTACTTGTATAATTGTCAATTATTAACATATTAAATGTTGGAAATTGCGGTTAAAGAGTCATCAATATTTTTGAATAGTCATCACATAAAATTTGCATATTCATATGCATGGAAATAATTTTTTTATATTTCTAATGATTTTTTATTTTGTTGGAAATACTCATAAAAAAAACATTGCTAAATATATTGAAATCAATTCATTGGAATTTAATTTTATTAATTTATTTGCTTTGCCTTTTGTTTGATAAAATTTATGTCATAAACATAATAACTCACAGGTATTTATGAAATTTCCTAGAATGCATTAGATGTTAAATTAATAAATGTAAAATACTTTATTATGTCAACATTTTCAAATTAATTGCAAAAGTTTTCTAATAAAAAAGGTGTGATTATTAAGTACAATGTAAAAGTTTAAAACACCAATAATAAAGTTCATTGTTTATGTTGAAAACTTTTCATTTTAGACTATTAATAAATTTTGATAAAAATATTTTTTTATAAATTTTTATTATTTAATTTATGTTTTCAGAGAAAATTCAATTATTAAAGTCATATTTTAGAATAAGTTTTTTTATTTTTTTACAAAAGTTTTAGTAGACGATTTAACAAAAAAGGTTGTTTAAATAAAACGACACCAATAATTATAAAAATTAAAATTTCAACTTTATAGGTAGATGTAATTAATAATTAGTGAAGGTTGAACTTTTCGCATTATTTAATTAATTTTGGAAATATTTTTAAAGAGATGCAGAGCAGTTAATTCTATATTGAAAGTTTCCAATCTTTTGAGAACGATAAAGTGAAAATGTGAATTGTCTGAGAGAGATAAAAGTATATACTCTTGTAGGAACGATAAAATGCTGATATGAAAAATTGCAACTTCTAGAGACCATGTTTAATATATAAAATTGACTTCCATGATAAATATTACGCATGCACATATAGAAAGATATGGAATATTATATATTATTTCGATGTCTCCGATACACTTTATGAACATCATATAAAGAGTATCGGAGAGTATTAAATACCAAAACATGCATTTAACTTATTTTTTTATTTAGTATCTTCTTAAGAGAAATTTTGCGCATGTATGCATTAATACATGTAAAAAAGATTATTTTCCATTTGTATTCGTAAAAGTATATATTTATCCATTTCTATGTATTTGCTAATTTTAATAGCCCAAAGAAATTTCGGGATTTCTCTAAAGTTCTTGCGTTTCTATATAGTGTAGAATTATAATAAATAAACTGAACCGCATTCTTTTGGAGTTTCAAATTTTATTTGAACCGTAATTGAGCTGACTGTTATTTGTAATGATCCAATGTCAAATTGTATTAAAAGAAAATTCAGATATTGTTATTTATTGGAAAGTTTCTAGAAAAGATTCTTGCTTCTTAATAAAATGATCAAAATATAATTTAAGATATTTTTTTATATTCCTTCAATTCCTTATTATAATTTAAAAAATTACTTATATTAGAGTATTCATATTTATGTACGTATACTCATATTCACTTATATGAAATAATTTTTGAAAATACTGCGGAACAGATGCAAAATTTTACATACTTCAGATTATAATTTGTAATATTTAACATTCAAATTTTAATAATTTTTAATGAGAAAACCATTCGAAGTTTTCTGTTTTACTGAACATCTGCATTCCGTATGCTGCCATATGATTCTGGTATATGTTGGTGTAGTTCAATGGATAGTATTTTGTTGGAAGGAATACCGCAGATGAAATCTTATGACTTCGTGGTTAACAGCATTTTGAATCTCTTATTCCTACGTGGGAGGGTGCAAAGAAGCAAAGAGCTGCATATTCATACTTTATTAAGGGTTAAGTGAATATTTACAGTGACTACTATATTTTATGAAACAGATCGAGATAGATTCTAAAAACATATGAAAAAAGAGGTTATAGCAGCATGGCAAGTAACCACTATATTTATTAGCAATTGGCCTCTTGACTTTTGCCTTTCACACTACAACCATATAATGCAGATTGCAAAATTCCAAGCACAGACCATTTTCATCAGAAACTTCCCTTTCGAAGTAAAAATACTTCTGGTGTTCAGTAGCTGGCAACAGACCAGGGACTGAAGACAACAGACGGAAACAAACCAAATCTCGATGAACTCGAACCGGACTTTAACTTGACCACTCTATATATAAGATCGTACAGGAAGTTATTTCAATAAGTGATAAAAATACGGGAATACTGCATTGCAGAGTTACAACAGTAGCTATTCTTTTATAAAATTGTCTGGTATGATGCTGTAATAAGATTTTGTAAAGAAAATAAAAACTGCATCGTTTGTAAGGAAAATATTTGATTCCGATATAAATATTGGCATATGGTATAGTAAAAAAATAATGGGATTTAACTTTGGAAGTTATTAAAAAATTATTGTTGTTTAATTATTTATTAATGGATAGCATTCAAGGCAAATATGTCAATGCTGATGATCTCTTTGTATAAAAAAAATCGACAACAGATGACCTCTTCATCTGTCATCGAAAATAAAAAAAATACTTAACAAATAATATAGCCACCTGTGAAGCTACTGTTGTCCAAATAACCACAATAATTTTCAGTCTCGAATGCCTTCGGGTGTATTAACACAACATCTTATGCCCAGTTGGGCTATTGCTACCAGACTTCACAAGATACAGAATAAAATGAAAAACAAGAAAAAATGCACAAGTTAATTGGTTGTAAATATTTCTAAAAGCCAAACATATGTTAAACGATTTGCAGTATGTTTTACCTATACAGGTGCAAATGTCATCTGAATAGTTTTTCAAATGCGAAAACACTTGGTCATTAAATTGGCATACATCGATGTCTACCAAACACAAAACGAAATCTGCTCTCGAAACAAATCCATATGCCTTCCGGCAAGGCAACATGGATAATTTCAAACAAAATCATTCCAAGCACTATCGATGAGGCCTTTACCTCTTCAAGTTTTCTTTTCATTACTTTCGCAAAACTATATAGAATTGGCTTAAACTTGCGGTATTCTAATCTAGCCATAACATAATTAGTCACCTTGATGGCATTGACCTCCATGATTCGATAGTTTTCTCAATTTAAATTCTGCTACATATTTTTTTTAAATTCATATAATAAGAACTAAATTCTATTTTTATATAATAATCATAGAATATTATCATGTAACTAGTAGGAGAAAATATAATTTATCTAATATAAAAAAATTAATTGAAAAAGAATTCTTACTTAAAATGCTATACAAAAAAATTACACTCAACTTTTTTAGAAATACAGACGAATTTCGGTTATCAGGACATTGTTCGTTTGATTGAAAGAAGAAAAATCTTATAAATTTTCTTAATGGCAAACAAGTCATAGTTAATCTAAATCTTTCTGGATTTTATATAAAAAAGAAATTAAAAATGGTCAAATATATTGAAATGTACAAAAAATTTAAATTGAAATGTACAAAAAATTTAAAACCTTTATTGACATGCATTTTGTTATATGAAAATTATTTTTTCACAAATCAAATATAATAAATATTATAAATTTTCTACCAAAAAGTCAACGGCGAAAAAATAGAAAGAAAATATTTTTATTATAAGTTTAAAGTGTGAGGTCCCAAATCAATTACAGGTTTCCTTGTTTTGGGAAGATAGTTATTTTTTTCGAAATCTTCAAAGAAATCAAAGTCTGCACCGATCTGATTGATTTTATCTATGAGATGACCAATACGTATAAATCTTGAGATACCTTTTGCATTACATGGTGCGTAACGTGCATCTCCAAAACCGACCAATTGATTTGCGCAGATCAGAAGTGCACCTGAATCTCCCGCACATAATGAGTGTGGCTCATTAGTGCCTCTACCGCATATCACTCTATATGGTTGACCAAAAAAGTTTCGACAAAGCTCTGAATTCATAATACTAAATTTTCCAATTCGAATGCCTTCGGGATTAGTATTCGGATGAAAAGTTCCATATGACAGAACACTGCATTGAGTATTATCTTCAGGTGGTATTCTGTTGAACTTAATTACATCCAATCCAAAGTCTTGAATAAGATTCGGTTTAACTGTAACAATGCCCACACCAATTGTTTCCATTTTATTGTGATGATGATCAACGATGGCATACACGCCACTAGATCCAAGTAGAGGGAGTTCAAATTTTAATTCTTGATGTTCATTGGAGACGCAGAGCAAATTTGGTTGATTGAAAATAATCCCATAATCGACTGAACTTGTAGTAAGAAAATCGGATTTTACGCAATGCAATGCAGTTAAAACTGCTCTGCTAGAATACAAAGCACCAGTACATCTGAATCGCCAAATACCATCCTGATAACGCACTATTTGAATTATGAACTTGGCATATTCCATGTTAAAATCATCGCAGTTATAGCAACGTTTTGCTAATTTCTTATCAGTTGAATTTGTTCTTGGAAAACAAGCTGCATAATTGACCGATATAATCAGCAATAATAATCCAAGAATACTAGAATTATTTTTTCGAAACATTTTGAGAGCTTTCTTTCTTCAAACAATTTATAAAATGCAGAAAAAATTTGTTTTAAAAAACTCCTGGTTTAAATAAAATTTTCTTACAACAAAAAAAAAAATATTGGCAAACCAGTTAATACAATAATAAAACTTGAAAAATATTTTTGATAAAAAAAGTAAAATATTTGTCTCAGTTCGAACGAATAAATTTTATTGCAATTATTCTAATAACGTCAATAAATAATTCGCCTTCTTGGATAATGTTGTGCATAAATTTACTAATAAATAAATAACTAAACATATCAAATAAAGTAGTTTTTTTTAAATACTAGTATTTAAAAAATATATAATATTTCAAGTGTGTATATTAAAATATTTTTCCAAAGGTAATTAGGGACATTTTCATGTTTTTATATTATTTCATAGCATTGCAAAAAGTCTTTTAAAAAAAATAGCTAATAAAATCTTTATAATAAATATATTAAATTAAAATTTCCATTTTAGTTCTAAATGTTAAAAGGTGAAAATTATAATTTTCCAATAAACTTATACAATACCGATTCATAGCCTCTACCCTTCCCTATTCATAAATATTTGAACACAATTTTAAAATATTTTATGGTAGACTACAACGTTAACTATTAATTTTGGCAGTAAATTAAAAATTGATAAAATCTGAAAAATTCTAGTTCGTTTGGTATATTTTTTAAACTTCCGTTTTTCAGGCAGCCTTTTCCGGTTTTCCATCTGTTATGGAAATCATTTCCAAACGATGGATCCTTCTATTATTTTTTTTCAATTTTCAATGTGATCGCTGCGATGATAAACGATCGGAATTGGTCAAAGGAAGTAATCGATTGGCAAAGGGCATTAAAAAGTATGGTATCGAGTCGATAGTGTAGAGAAAAAATCAGAATATGTACACATTTCATAGTATATACAACGTTTGGTTCACGAAGAGCACAGTTGGCAGTTCAGGTGCAACGGAGCTATGGTGTCATCTGCAGGTGGACTAATTGCTGCCTTTTGTATAGCAGAAAATTTCGATAGAATCCAATATAAAAATAATTCTAGTAAATATAAAATATTCCCATATAATAAAACTGAAGTTATTGTAAAGTTTGATCCTGTGTCAAAGTATTATACTAAACGCGATATGCATCAAATGCCATTGAAAGATTTAATTATTTCCCTACTCTTTAAATATTGCTGATAATGCCTTAAATTCGATGGGACTTATTAGTATGAGTGTAGTGCTGAATATGGAAAAGAGTTGTCTTTGCATTTTCTGAACCAGAAATTTTTGATCGATGCATACTATATGCACATCTAATGAAGCATATCGAAAATTTTGGATAGTCGTTTTTATTAAGAGAAATTCAATATTTATTCAAAATTAATATGTGCTAAGGAAATTAGTGAACAGTGCATTATTTTGGTTATTCGTCTGGACCGTTAATATGTCACCAGTGTTTAATTGGTTTTCTTGACGGTCGCAATGCAGTATGCAATTGCTCCCATCCAGTTTCATTCATTCATATTTTAAAATTTTTTCGAAGCAGCAAAATATATGGAAAACTACTGGATTATTTCGAAAATATGGTAATATTTTATTATTATTATTATTTTATTTATTCCAGTTTTATAATAATTAATTTAAAATTATTTTATATATTATTGGAAAAATTTTATTGTGAAAAAAAATTTGACTCCGCATTTATTTTTATACATATATCTTAGGGTGTAAAATAATAATCTTACGGATAGTACTCAACCTAAAAAAAAAGAAGAAAAATTCGAAAACGTAGTTAATTATATATTTTTGGAATATAAATATTCTGAAGCGTGTATAAAAACCACACAGCAAGTGGGGAAGGGTATCATTATTCGGGCAACTATGGATCTTCTACCGGAAAGGAATCATTAGATTTTCGCTTTACGATTATGTAAATTCAGTTACATATTTTTCGTAGCATATTCATAAGGAATTACTAACTATAGGGTAGATTTTTACGAGTTTCAAAATATTAGCACAAGTCTGTGATTTCGGAAAATTTTTACTAATTAATAGATTGTTGTCTACTATTAGTATCATAAATATATTCACCTAAGAGTTAGAATATGCGATATCTTGCAAATTGACTTTGTTTTTTTTTTAAGAAAATGTCTATTGCGCATATTTTTATAGAATTTCTTTTATTTAAATAGAATTCTTATTTAAATAAAATGGACAAGATTTCATTCAAAATCAATAAGATACATATTAATCGAAAATTGGTTTATTTTGATTTCTGCGTATTTATTTCGAAAATCTTTATTGAAAGTGATTTCTGTGAAATTGTACTTGGCCATCGAATTCACTTGAATTTACTTGGTCGACTGCGTATACGAAGAGAAATACTATAAATTCGTCTTTAAGTTGATCGCACTGGAATGCAGTAAGTGAGTGAATACATATCAGACCAACTAGGATGAAATTAGTAAATGACCGAATCTAATTACGTTCAGCACGTGCGGCTTTAATGACCAACAAATATTACTGCATTAAATTCTATAGAAATTTTGCAAAAATTTTATCAAAACGAAGTACCTACATAATGCTTATATAATAACATGTTGATTAATTTTTTTCGAAAATTCAATATACAATAAAATTCAATATTTTAGTAAAAATATGTCTTAAGAGTTCTTGGAAAGACATAAAATCCGGGGCAGTTCGATTGGAATGCGTTGTCGTAATACCGGATTTTTAAAGCAATCCGGACAGCTTCGACTTCATTGGCTCAATCTGAATACAAGAGACGACAAAGGCCGCATTCATATCACAACATATATGTATTTTTTGCATTGGCATACTATCGCGTTAAATTGCCAATATGGAAAGTCCCAGTTACCTTGATTGACGGAGGGAAATGATATTGTATTAATGAAAATATTACCAAATCCAAGAAGTATAAAATCTACAGCAAAACGAAGAGAAAGAGATTTTCCAGTGTTTAATTACTATTCAAGACAATACATTAAGGCGTTCCTCGAATAGCTCATTGATAAGTCATATGCACAAAACCACAGTAAGTATTTTTTTCTGGGCGCCAACATTTTGATAACAAGTGTAATATTGCTACTACTATTGCTCACTAGTTCATGATTACTCACAGCATCTTCATGGAATTTTCAATTATCTCACATATGCAAACGAGTTCCGAAGCTTAAGTTTATTTAAATCCAATATATCAAACAAATTATGTAGATATTTGGAATTTTTGCAAATTAATACATTTCTTACCAAAAAAAACTTCTTTTCCTATTAAATATGATAAAGAAAATATATTGTCAATAAAGTGAAAAATTATTACTTACGATTGATTATTACTGATGTATAATGGAATTCCTTTAAATCGCAGGTGATTTATTTTAGTGAATATTTTTACCAATATTAATATTTGTTCGATTTTTTTCTGGTAGATTTTCACCAAAGTACAATTTATGAGTAGAACACAAATTTATTTGTCGCGTAAATTGTATTTACAGATTGTAAGACAAAGTAAAAAGTCGTTAGTAGTTCGATTAATCACTTATAAATTATCTAAAAATAATTTGCCCAAAATTAAAGTATAAATTTTTAGTATGGACAAATTTAGTATTATTTACAAAGTGCACCATAATATTGTTTTTTTTTTGCATAACTATTACTTTTAAACGAAACTTTTTTAATTTAAAATATTTTTTTAATTTATAAACTGTTATATTTAAATTTCCTTTTTTTTTTTAAAAAAAACTTTATTAAAATTTTTCTTTTAAATTATATATTGAAAAAAAAAACTATTTTCTTAATTGTAAGTTTTCTTAATCCAAGTGAGAAAACCTAGTAGAATTTTGCACTCACAATAATACTTTCAGCTATTGGAACTTTTATGTTTGAAATTTTATGGTTTTTTTAAATTATTATTAACTAAATAGTATGAACAAATTCCAATATGATATTGGATCCAATAATATGTCTAAAATGTCGTATAAATTTTGTAAGAACGATTATCCCAAGTCCGTTGGACGAGAGTACACTCGTATCTGTAAATCGAAGCGTAGCGCGCAACAACCCTTCTTCAAACAGTTTCACGCTTAAACTAAACTAAAAATCATAACAAAACAGTTTGGGAAGTACGCTGGCAGACCGGCATGGTTGGAAGTGGCATTCACATGCGAGATTTTGTTTTCACATCGAGTTTTGTATGGAATTTTATGCTTATGCTTCTCTTATTATTTTATGCTACGTTGGGGTGACAGAAGTGCACACATACTCCAGTATACAAGAAGGTATGTAGGCGCAGCCTGTGCTGTCTGGAGTGGTTCAACATGTTTCCAAACATCCGTAACTAACTGAGATAGTGGTTGTAGATGGTTCAAAATTGAGAGTTGTGGAAAGTATTCAAAAATATCTTCATTCTTATGTATTAATTTGCGTATGACCAATAGTATTTAGAGAAGATACTACCATAGTGTATGGTAAATTATTAAAAATGAGTATTTAGAGAAGATTATTCGAGTGTATGGAGGGTACTGGACTGGTATGCATTTTTGTGGAACATATGTGGAACATATTGAATTTATACAAATCTGTTAGATAAAAAAATTATATTATATTATAAATTTCGATATTTATAAATTAAGCAATTTAACATTTTGATCCCAAAAAAAACAGAATTTTTTGGGCTTATATTAAATATTGGGTGTGGAACTAAAATTATTGCATATGTTATGTATATTAAAAATGTCTCTTTCAATTTTAAGAAATAGTTGAAATGAAAACTAAATATTCCATTTGAACTTCTTCAAAAAGTTGGTTATATTAGAATTTGAAAATTTTTTAAAATTACGTTCCACAAATAATATTTACAATTTCTGATTTTTTTTTCAGAATAATTTTTCTTTTACAATTGTTTCTTTTGAAAATTTCTGGAAAATATTTAACAAAAGTAAATTATTTTTATATAATTTTTTTTTATACTTTTAACTTTTTAATATTAAAAATTTGCAAAGTGACTATTTAAAATAATATTTTTCATATTTAGGGTTGAAAATAATTCTTTCAACAAAAATAAGACTTTATCAGTATTAGAGTTGTAAATCGTTAACTCGAATGCGTATCTAAATTAATGTGGGTGTTGTTAATATACACTTACACATCTTTTAACGAATAAATTTACTAAATATTAAATGTAATAATAATTGTATGAAAGTATTGTAATAATTCAAAGGCTAAGTTAAAAATTAATTGTTTTTAATAAAATTGCTCTACTTTTTCAATAGCTTTAATATTGTACTCGTAGATTCAAAATACAAAATAGAACACCACTGGTATAAAATTGAATTCAAGTATTGTTAGATATGACAAACGTGTATAAATATTCTAATACATAGTTCCTTGTTATTTGCTTAGAAATACTCGTACAGCATGCAAATGTGCTGAATAATTTTCGACGATTTCTTTACTAACGTTCATAAAACAGAAGAAAATATTGATAAAAATTCGAACAAGCCAAAAGAAAAATCTCATATTTCATATCGTGTTAAAAAAATAAAACATATAATCTTAAAAGACTTCGGGCATCCTTTTAAATGTGCCGACGAACCTTGATGCTGTAGAAATTATTGAACGGTAAATAAGAACAGCACGGCGGGTTCCTTATTACGACATTGGCGATCCCCTTGATATGAAAAATGGTAGGAATCATTGTCGGTCACTTCCAATATAGCTGAACCGGTTAAATTCTTTGAATTCTCAAACTCATACATGACGGTGGCTATGCAGAGTACATTCTAATTTAGAATCAAATAATATGTAGTGATCACCGTAGGTAGTAGCATATTCGAAAGTGGAGAACTTGGAAGACGCTAAAGTTCATGTGCTGACTTCATTCATTCACATACTCACTTACTTGTTTGATGTCGTCCACCAAGTCCCGTCTGTGGGCTTGTTATCTCGATACATTTTTCTTTGTCGAAAATACCTATGCATATATGATACAATCCACACAGGTTTGTGTCTACAGTTGAAGCATATAGCCCATCTTAGACATGTACAATCCAATGAACTAGTCAACATCAGAACCATTTGGTTACAAAGTCATCTATCTTTGCTTACAAAGCCATGAAAATCATTTTTTAACCTTCATAGTTTATACGATTAAAAAAAATTTGTTTTGATAAAAAGGTATTATAATAACTGTTTTGTTAAAATGATCTTTTTAAAATAGTGAATACAAAACTGTGCATTTTTGCATCAAAAAAATATTTTTCTTAAACTAATATTAAATACCAGTTTTAATAATATTGCTAAATATTACGAACGTACATTTGATAGATTTTCAATAATTTCATTGAATATCAAATTTAGTAAAAGATTAAATTTAGAAAATCAACTTTTCGATTCTGGCAATAAAAAATGTTTCGGCAACATTTTTTATTTGCAAAATCGGAAATTTGATGTTTATAAACATATCATACGAGAGATGTTTATAAACATATTAAAAGGTCGTGGCGCTACATAATGCCCTTTGGCTGTTGTCTCAGGGACCTTATAATAAATAAACAAACATATTATGAGTTTCGGAAGTATTGGTTGTTTTATTTAAGGTCGCTGAGATAAGATGCAGAAACCATTTGTAGGGCTACAAACATGTTGGATGCTAAAAACCGCAAGGGAATTATTGGGTCAAGGAGCTCTACAATGGCAGGAGTCCAATATAAAAGGAAAATATGGGTTAAATGGTATTTGTAGATGGATGGATTGGCGCTTGGCTTTTTGTTTCTACTGAGTCTTAACTCTGCTCCTAAGCATGGTTTTTAATGCAGGCGTAAGGGACAGAAAATTTTGAAATTAGAAGAAAGTGTGAAGTAATTGTTTTCTAAGTCAGAGATTATTAGGCGGATAGAGTGGAAGAATGATTTGGTTTTTGAACAAGAGTGAAAATTATCAGTTTTAAACGATGGAAAAGGATATGATTAATAACTTAATTATTTTAAGTTTCTTATAAATAATTTTATTTCGGGACTAGGCTAGTTAAATACAGCAGTTAACTGCTATTCCAGCTTATTTTTTAATAAGCTAGAATAGCAGTTAACACGTACACATACGTGTATAGTATGGGAATAGGGCAACATTCCATTCAGTAGGGCATTAGTGTACTTTAAAAGTATTTTAAGGAAGTTTATTAGTCTTACATTTTTCAATTTATACGAGTATCAATTTGCCTTTTTATTTTCCAAACAATAAAATAATTCTACAATGAAATAAATTTCCTTTAAATTCAATGAAATTTCTTTGCCACACTAAAATAACCATCAATTATATTGTATAAGAAAATTACAACACAATTAATCATTCTTAATGGTAACATTACATTACCACCGATATTCCAATTAGCATAGATATGGAAAAATACTAAATATTCCAGAAATATTTCATTATTAAATAAAAAGCTTTTATATATTTTTCTAACAAAAACAAATAAACAATTTTGTTAGCAATTACATTCGAATTTAATATACGAGCATACCGTAAAATGCGTACATTTACAATTGCAACTAACTTGTACGATAATTCATTTTAGAAACGTTGTAATTTGAATTGAATTCGTGTGTAAAATATGGTTAATAAAGGTGGCTATAAATGTTGTTGTTTTATTTAAATTTATCACTTATTTCATCTAGCATAAAATATCATAAATCAAAAAATAATATGCGTATCGTATCAATGGGTTGGATAGAATTCGAATAAATTAATGGAAACTTTATTAAACTGCAGATAGACTATTGGATTATGTTCACTTGTTTACTGATTATATTTTTATTGGATCAGTTTATATTGAATTAAAGCGTATGAAATCATTTAAATCAATTGGAAAATTAATTAAAATAATTATTTCTCTAAATTGAGTGTAAATACTTGAACTAAGATTACAACAATAATAATTGTAACTATCAGTACAGTAAAAATTGTTTTTCATTTTTAAGATTTAATAAAAAAAATTTTATAGATAAACATATATTTTTTCTCAGGTAAATACAAAATTTTATAGTTACTCTTTAGGTGATTTATATTGATTTTGAAATATTATTTATACATATATTTAAGGAAACACATATACAAGATACCAATTTTAAATAGTATCCCTAAACTGACATTCTATTACTTACGAGGCATGGCAGAAAAGTAAATAGTATTGGCATATACTATTGAGAGGAATCTAGTAACACTCAAGATTTCGCTCCACATAACTTGTACGTTAGTTTCTTCTAGACCTGCTGTACGAGTTTCAACCTGGTCCGGTAACCGAGTTTCAACCTGTACGAGTTTCAACCTGGTCTCATGACAAGAGAATTTATATTTTTATAGTGTGTTACCAACAAGGATAAAATTTTGCTTAAGCTTTGGGAATCCCGTGAGTTTGATTAACGAAAATTTGCAGGGAGCTTATAAGGACCCTTCCTTATAAAGAGCACATTTTTTTCATGGTATTAAGCATTTTTGAGAGGCAAGAATGAGTGATAGACGAATTTCGCTTAGATAGGATTTTAAGTTAGCTCTTTGAGTGAAGAGTATTTACCAGGTACTCTTAAAATTAGATCTAACTGGTAGCACGGTGGTCTGTTTTGCGTTAAAATTAAATTTAAATAATATTACACTAATCTCGCCTATTAAATAATATTACACTAATCTCGCTTAGGAAGGCCTTTAATATAGAGAATTGATGAAAATGTAGAACGGTCAAACCATCGATTCATATTGAAGCTCCTTGAAATACTCAGAAAAAGAGTTCATCGTATACACATATTACAATAGATGGCAGCCACTTGGATGCTTCACTAAAACAACGACTCTGTTATAGAAATTCCTATGCGTCCTCAGTTCCCTTATTCTATCATACTCACAATAATTTTTTGTACCCTAATATAAAAAATCGCTGTATACAACTAAAATAGAATTGCTACGAAAAAAAATAATTTCTTTACTTTTCTATCACAACCCGTACATATTTTGCAGTTTATTTTTCTTAGTCACAGCCAAATATATCTAAGTAATGATTATTTTTTTTATAACAATGAGAATTTTTATCCAATTTTTTTTTCGAAGAAATAAACTTTAAAAAAAAAATCATAATTGAAATTTTATACACGTTTAGAAATTTGGTTCGAAATTGAAAATTGTTATAAAAATTGCTTTTTAATAGTGGTACACATGTTATATGACATAAAAGAAAATATAAATTGAAAAATTGCCATACTTAAAGTAGTAGAAAAATAAAATAAAAATAAAAATGAAATAAATAGTAAATTTTGTGGTGGTATATTTTGTCGTAAATCCAACACTTTAATAAATATTTGCCAAATTGTACCACCAGATGGTGGTAGCTTGAGGCAAGTTGAAAAAAATCTTTTTTTTTCTAAAAAAAAAAATCATTTTTATTGTAATCTTTTCGGGTTTATACGACTAGACCAACCTATGTTGGTGAACTAATAAACTAGATTTCTTTTCGTCCTCTTTTATTTCAAAATAATCTATGAAAAAATAGGTATTGTTCCTAGATGAATCTAGCAACTATCGACAAGAATAGTTAAAACGTGTTCTGAATTAGTAATATGCTCGTAGTGTTTTCGTGGTTTCATAGCCGGGCACTTTTACATACCGTACTATGCATAGAGTACAGTATTAGCTTTGGCCACGAAAAATCAACCAAAAAAATATGAAAGAAAAATGGGAAAAACTGAAACTTTTAGTAAAAGTCAAATCAATTTGATTTGAAGTCATGCGTTGAGGACGCGCATAGTGTTGTTCCTGTTTGTACATAGAATCATGGCTGCTAGTCGCCAAATGTTCACTCATGTTTTCTCATAAATACCAGCAACTCTGCTACCGTATGATGACTTGAAATCATCTCGGTTTTTCGATCATTCTCCAAGTTCGTGCAGTGAATCCCCAACCAGGATATACAATCATGAATTATTTATTTTCGATATACTGAAAAAGGTATTGTATTTAGTTATGAGGATATGCTATAGATTGGTGTGCCAATTTAGACAGAGTTTTCTCATATTTGCAATCATTTCTTGGCACCATAAACGGTAGCCACTTTACTGAATAGGGTTTAAAAGTATAGGTGTTCTAGGATTTTTATGCTGATCTTTTTCTTTATCTGCAAATAATAAGATTTCTAATTTCTGATTGTTCATTTTGATCTAACTTAAAGCAGATCAAAACGAAAATTAACACAACTTAGAATGATTTTATTTGACTTCCTTTCTCTGAATAATTTGAGGCAAGTCCAATTCTTTAAGACCATTCAATCCAATTTAATGAATGATTATTATAAACACTAGTATGTATATTGTAATGCATTTAATTCGGAATTCAGTGATACCCTATAAATATATTTACGAGGTAGATTTTTTTTTGTGATTTTGCGAAAAAAAATTATTGGGGTAGATTTGTCTACTTAGCGGTATATTTGATAAGCAGAACGCGTTCTTAGAGAAAAGAACGTGCCTAAATATGTACAATATCAATCAATTCAAAATGCAAAAAAAAATCCATGTCACGATTTTTTATTGTTTGTTTCATATTTGTGAGAATATTTACACGTTCTCTTTTAATAGCAAGAATCATTTACAAATTTTGAATACAAATTTATAAAAAACAATTGTTTTCAGGATATTTTCATATATACTCGTATAACGAAATATGTGTAGTTTATTATAATTATGTGAAATGAAATCGATTAATATCTTCAAAATAATTCACATACAATTTCAAAGTTTATTTTAAATATATTTTTAATAAAAATTTATAATAATTTTTAAAAAAAAAATATAAAATAAAATTTAAATAATTTTAATTTTTCTTTGAAAAATATATTAACAATTTTAGTAAAGTTTTTAGTAATTATATTTCAATAGAAGACTTGTCAGACTGCCATCGTATTATATTTTTGAGCATCCCAGACTGATAAGTCTATGATAAACGAAAAATTCTACCAAAAACGTATTATATTTTAGAGTACAATTACAGTCTGATAAGTCTATGATAAATGCTAGAAATGAAGCTGATACAAGCAAACCAATATAATTTTTATAATTTAACATTCTTCAAGAAATACCATATATAACTTTATAAATATAAGTTGGTTTGTTTAGTTTTGATAGCCATTTGAACCATGATTCGTGTTTTTTTATTAATATGGAAAAACGTGTCTTTCTCTATAAAATCACTATTTAAAAAATGAAGTAATTTTTGAAATCAGAAACAACATTGAAAATTATTATGGAGACTTCTCACCATCATATGAAAATTTTGTTGTAGTCTGCCCAAGACTTCCAATTTAGCTCGAAGAAGAAATAATTAATAAAATTCCTGATATCGTTTTAAAGGACCCTCAAGTAAAAGTATATGAGATAGTTGATATATTATAAATCTCAAAAGAATATGTAGGCAATATCTTACGTGAAATTTTGGATATGAGAAAGCTATCGGCGAGATGGGTGCCGCATCTGCTAACACCTGACCAAAACGTATTACTATAACGACTACAATGGAGTATTTGGACATTTTTAAGCATGGTATAAATGAATTTTTGCCTCAATTTATAATTTTTGATGAAACATATCTTCGCAATTACACATTAGAAACCTAAGTTCAGTCAAAAATATGGGCTTCTATTAGCGAACGTGCACCAAAGAAGGCAATAACGGTTCTATTGGTATAATCTTCATTGATTTGGTGGAAAGAAATTTGTATTTTATTCTGTAGTTATGGGCAAAAACTGAGGCTTATTTTGCAGAGTTTGACAAGTCGTACTATACAGATGGTATAAAAAATATGGTGGACAAATTGCATTGAACTAATACAATTGGCTCAATATCCATTTATCACCAACTTATCAGCCTACACTCGTAAAATGTTCTTATAGTCACACCAATTTGCTGTTGATGAAAGTCTTTAGCCAAACATTTAGATATGGTTTCATAAGTAATTTCAAATAATATTATAGATTAAAATATCTTAAAAAAATTGAATATGTTAGTTTTAAATTTTTTGATTGTTGTCCTTAATAATATTGTCGATTTTTTTAACATATAAATTTGATTTCAGTTGTATTTAATACATTGAAATTAACATTAATTTCATACCAGACAATATTGATTTTTTGTATAAATCACGTTTTATATTGAGTTATTTGATTACATTAAGTTTTATTTACTTTCAGTTAGATTAAGATTTGCCAAAATGAAAACAGATTGAAAAATTCCATTGATTTTATGTTAACATTTCTCTGCTGCAGATACTTTAACCAACATTATTAATCTAAATTTCGCCAAATATTTACACATGCACGAATGCTATTTTCATGGATATTTGATGTTTTTGTCAATATAATAGACTTCAAATGATTAAGTTTTAATTTGCCTTAATAAAAGACAGCAATGTGATAAAATATAAGATGTATTAAATTAATTTTATTTTAAGAATAAACTAATTTTTTTTATCTATCATTAAAGATATAAATGGAAATAAAGCTTGAGGGAGTTTTTTTTACAAATAAAAAGTAAAGTTTTTGTGTATTTTTTGTATTTTAATTCATTTTATGAGTATTGTTTTACTTTAAGAAACAATTAAATTTTTTAAAAATAAGTTATATTTTCTGAATATCTTTGTTACATAATTAAGATTCGCTTTTCTACTTAGTGATAGTATTTCAACGATCCCAGTTATTTATTTAAATTTTAAAGAATAAATTCAAATTGAACTTTTTCAATTTTTTTTAAATATATTTTTTTGTCAATTCTTTTTATTTGTGCATTTATCAACTTGGTATCTACGTTCATTTTAACATCAATCTATACTAATTTTACCGAAGAACGCAGGTAGAAACGTTCTAAAAACAATTTCCTGACTATTTATTTTCGATTTCAGAGAACATTGAACAAATTTGAAATTTCTGCTTAAAAAATAATTAGGAGAAAATTTGTCTTAGCAAGGAATACTCTTTGATCAACATCCAATTTCTCGAGCAGTAGGAAACTCTTTTGCAAATTAAAAGTTTTTAACTAACTTTCAATTCAATCAAATAAGAATTATTGAAAGCAATTTAGGTTCTTTTAACATTTGATGAACTTTTAATAGTAGACATAGAAATTTTCCATTTTTACATTTCTTCTTATCGAATTAATTTATGTTGTAATAATACCTCATAATCGAGGGAATTTACCTTTGTAGTAAATATTAGTAAAACAAAATTTGTATTTTTTGCTATTTAGATCATCGAATTTTATTATGTAATGAAATTTTTTTACAATTTTATACTTTGCAATGGCACATTTTTAGTTTACCATTCAAAGAATTTTCTAATAGCTGCAAGGACTGCGTCAACATCAACTCCCAGGGTGCGGAGGCGTTGTAACATGTTCTGGTATTCTGGAATAGCTCTCAAAGCATCAACAACTTTCTTGAATTCAGGTGATTTAATGGAAGCGACTGCTTTTTGTAAATATTCATCACTGGCAAGTTTATCCTCAAACATGG
Organism: Atherix ibis; assembly: GCA_958298945.1. Lineage (NCBI taxonomy): Eukaryota > Metazoa > Arthropoda > Insecta > Diptera > Athericidae > Atherix > Atherix ibis. Next base: position 10,787,969 of record OY282609.1, on the reverse strand, counting down.
CACGTAGCTCATCAATTGGAAGAGCATCAACCATGTCTTCAAGCATTCCATGGAGTCCAGAGCGGTAATATGGAACAACCGCCTTTGGTCTTACTACTGGTGGCAGACCGAGGATTCCACCGAGGATGTTAAAGTAATAATAACCGTCGAGGTATAGTTCAGCACAAGCGTAGTTGAGGAAACCCAAGAAATCCGAATTCTTCTGGATGGCAACTACGATCGTTTCGAAATCGGATGACTCCAAATATTCCATAACAGATTGAACTTCTGCATCGTTGGTGACAGCATTCAAATAAATGTCAGCGAGAACATCAACCGGTAAAAGGCTGACAAATTCTTTGAGAACGGGCTCAAGACCTCCACCATTGGGTGCTATACATTGTTTATCATCTAAAGTATAAAAGAAATTAATATTATCTCTTATTTGAAAAATCAATTTAAAGTTAATATCGATGATTTTCCTTACCCTTTGGCGAAATACGGAAAGCGCTTGATACAGCGAAGATGGCAAACAAAACTGCGAAAAATTTCATTTTGAATTTTTGAATGCTAGCCTAGCTCTTGACGATTAGGATAAACTGAATGTGAAGATTTCGAACAATTTTGGCTTTTTATATTAAAAAATATAAAATAAGTATCAAGAAAAAAATCTTATCAAAATACTAAATGTTAAGATTACAATATTTAATTCATAAAACTCGTAATTTATAGCATATGGACGGACAATTAATAACTACTCATAAATGGTATTTCGTACGTAGAAAATGCATTTTATTACAATTTACAGGTGCTTGCAGCAATATAATCTTTGATCTGGTTTGAAAAAAATTATCTAAGACACACTTAAAAAATTTCTCAAAAGGAAAACATATTTTATTGGTGAACATTTTTTGATCACGTTTTGAAAAGTTACTTCGAATTTTGTACTTGGAAATTATTTTGAACCATGAGTGTACCCTCATAGTTCACCTGGTTTTATATAATTAAAATTTTTATTAGTAATAAAAGTGATAAGAATATTTTCCTTTCATTACGGTTGCATTTTTTTAAGGTTTTAATTTTTTTATTATAATAATAGCTTTGAATAATAATTATAATTTTCTCGTTATCATATCGGTAGCTAAATTTTTATTGTTTTTATTTTTTTTTGGAAAATATAATAGTATTTTTCGAATTTGAATATTATACAAAATAATTGAACTTTAGCATGTTCTTACAAAAAGTATTTATTGTAGTTTGAATTGTTATTAAGAAAAGTTTCAGTAAATTTTAAATAGAGTCAAAAATTGATTCAAAGATGAATATTTATTTTATAGTATACCATATTTCGATGAATGTTAAATAACCGAATTATTGAATTGTATTGGGTGCTATTCCAAACTTGCCACATCTACTGACCAAATGGTATTTAACATCATTGACAAAAAGACTAGATCAATAGTGAAACCGTTTTTTCCTTATATTACGTGTAGCTATACAATAGCAAACTATTCTGAAATCCTATGCAAGGAAATTTTATAGAACCCGGATTGATCGAGCAGCTCATTGCAATAATTTACTTTTTGGTAATCAACCTCATTTCTCGTGCCATTACTATTACAATCAATTTACCATTTCGCATATTTTAAATAATTGTCACTAAACCCAGAATTTTTTTTGAGTACAATTCCTTCCATTGTGCAGCTCTTGGACTCAATAATTCCTTTTCCAACCCTTTTTTCAAACCTGCTTAAACCACAAAATTAAATAATCTTTGACTATTCCTTCCAATACTCTATCGATCAGTTTCTTTAAGAAAGCTGGCAATGAGAGCCCACACGAAGCATGGATTTGCTAAATGGTCTCATAATCATGGCGTTGTTTATAAATATTTAAAAATGTAATGTTGATGAAACATTTACTGTTATCAGCATTGAAATAGCTGAATTTGTATAATTTTTGAATTTTCCATTTTAATTTTTAATTTAATGTTATTTTTGAAAATCAGGTAATCAATATTATTAAAACTGATATTCGAGCGTACTAATATTAGTTAAAAATAATTTTTTGCGATACACAAGTGGATACTTTCGTATCAACTATTTTAAAGCGATCATTTTAGTAGAAGAGTTATTACCCCATTAAGTAGGGTAGTAATATTTATTATTATTGTTATATTGTAATAATACTTATAACAATATAAATATTTTTTTTGCTGATATAACTTTCTACATGATTTTATAAATGAATATTGACCAATTTATTAGTCTAAGAAAGAATATAGGTTTCAAATGTAGGCACAAACAAAAAATATTTTGATAATTTTTATAAACATTTGAAAACTAAAAAATATTCTAAAATTTTTTCAGTTTAATCCTTGGTATTTGTTATAAAAATTTCCTTCTAACTATTTTAATTAAGGCCAATTCTCATATAATTTTAAACATATTTCTTAAGTAAATGAAAAAGTAATTAAATCAATTTTATTTTACTTTCAAGGTTAAAATTTATACGATTAAATATAATATAATATTTATCAATATTGTAAATTATTATTTTTGACGAAAATAAATTATAATAAACATTAAATCTTTAGAAATAAATAAAGTATAGAGTCATAAAATGATACAATTGAATGATTTATTATTTGTAATCGTATATTGAGTAAGCAGAGATATTGATTTACGTTATTAGCTTAATTTTCATATTTTTGATTACTCATAATATGACACAAAAGTTCTTTAAATCGTAATATTTTAAATTTCTATTTTAGTTGGTATATTATAGATAGTTCGTATGAAAAATTTTTATCGAATAATATTTTGTCAGAAATAAAAGAAAAATAATATAATTAAAAATATGAATTTTGCACAATTTTGATATTATACTACTTTCAAAGTAGAACATTTTTGTAAACCGGCAAATAGTTTTATGCATTCCAAAAAAATCTATCTATCAGTATAATTTTATATATTGTTTTTTTCTTATATATATATATAAGAAAAAAACAATATATAAATTGTCTTGGGTAGCGATTTGGGGAAAGCTCGTCAAGCTTGCTTGAAGAATAGGAGTATATATAAAAAAGCTCCCGAGGACCAAGCCGGCGTAGTATTTTAATTGCCAAATGCTTCCAAAATATATTATGTCAAATTATGCTCAAATATCGCACTGATCAATCAGTCCGCCTCATGGAAGTAAGAGATAGAAAAACAAAAACTTCTACATCGTAAACTACAATTTCTGCACTATGAGACTTGATGAACACCTAACAACTCTGGAAAAAGAACTCGCAAACATACACATAGAATGGGACATATTGGGCATCAACGAAAAAGGAGAAGAAGTTACTATCTAGAAGTTAGGATATTACCTCTATCAGATATATTCCGATATGAACTCATATGTGGTTGGCTGGCGTGGCTCTATTGATCAACAGCAAAAAAAATATCTTGTAACTAAAGTTAGTTAGGGATCATGTATGTGATTTTGAATATAAACAACAAACACCCAATGCAGATAATATACACATATGCCTATATACAGAGACCTAACATAAGTAAAAAATTCAGAAATATCCAAGCTCATTTTTTTATAGGTGACTTTAATGCCAAAATTGGAGCTAAAATTACTACTGACTCACCTTATATTGGAAATTTTGGCTTGATGGAACGAAAACAGGGGGGTCTAGGACTGGTTGACTTTCCAAACAAAGAGAAAATCTACTTTCTCAATACTTTCTTCGAAAAACAGTCCAGAAGAAAATGGACTTGGAAAAGCCCGAACACTTTAGTCAAAAATGAAATTTAATACGTCTTAGCTTTGAACAGAAATATATGAGCAGAGGTCGGCTTAACGAAGAAAATCAAAGAAAGCATCAATACTGCTTTTAAGAAATTTTGCGCATTGAAGAGAAATAGAGATAGAAAAATTAGCGTAGAGACAAAGCTGTAGGAATTCGTTAACATACTCAAAATTAAACAAAAAAGTTAGAAAGGCAAATCATTGAACGAGCTTCCGAGGCAAATAGTAATATGAAAGCACTATGTTCTAACCTATCGAGAGGGAAAATGGAAATCCATTAAATGGAAAACGAAAATGAAGAAATGAACACAGAGAAGGAAAAAATCGTGGAAATCATTGAACATTTCTACCAGGAGCTATATAGTCAGTCAACTCCACCACCTCTACACTTGAGTTGCCAAAAACGAGCAGTTATAAACGTGAGTTTTGAAGAGCTCTAACCCTTTGATAAATCACCACTGAGGGGTGCGCTTAGCAAATTGAAAAATTGTAAACCGCCGGGAGAAGACTCAATTACAAGTGAAATGCTTAAAGCTAGAGGCGAGAATTTTGAAACAGCGCTTACGATGCTTCTAAATATTGTGCTTAGATGCAAACAGCGCAAGATGGGACATCATGGCAAAAAATAGAGGCCTATGTTCAGGAGTGGACAAAGACAAGCTGAAGAAGATGATGAAGAAGAAGAAGAAGAAGAAGAATAGAATCATATAAAATTTGCCTAATTTTTTTATTTTTATATTGTACTATTGTAAATACTACAATATAAAAATAAAAAAAATTAGCCAAATTTTATATGTAAAGGTAAATGTTTACTATTGCATATAAACATAAAAAATCCTATTTGGATGAATAAGATACTGCACGAAAAGTCTACAGTAGCTCTTTTTATGGTCTCAGAAGAAGAGGTAGAACATTACTTCGGTGGAGTGACGGCTTACGCCAGAATACCAAAATCTTGTTGGGAGTGTCCCGGTTATTGCGCTGTTATTTTAATTATATTTTTATAAACTCATCTAAAAATGATCTAGAAAATTCTGGAAAGGTAATTTAGAGCCACTGGTCTAGTTAAGCGCGTGGTGGTTATGAAACCATTAATGCACCCTTCAATACATTATTCTTCTATATGTAACGGTTAGAAAAATCATTAAATATAGAAGAATAATGGATTACACTTTATTCTATAGAAAAAGAACTGCTAATATTTTCTTCAAAATGTTTGGATCGAAAAAAATAATTTACTTGTGTCGAGGTACTGCAGACAAAATATTGTCGAAAGATGTAGTGCCAACCGTAAAGCAAGGTGGTGGCTCGATTTTGGTTTGGGTTAGCTTCTCTATGGATGAAAAAGGAGATTTAGTGTTAATTGAAGAAAAAAAAGGGCAGTATTATAAATAAGTGGTGTTCAGTCAGTGGTGTTCAGTCTACAAGAAATAATAATGGAGGATTCTTTTGCAATACAGGAATAGTAGTTCAAAGGAAAATATCAAAAACATGATTTTTTGTATTGTATTTTAAACTTAGTAATAATAAGTGTAGAAATAATATTTTCTTCATATTTAAGTTTAAAATTAATATAATTTTAAATGAATAAATAATTTTTCGCTTATTCATTTTAATTTCTGAGTTTTCTTCATTTTCTGCTTGAAATCAAAGTTGTCGAATACTTTTGATCTGCAGTGTATATACTCCAAGGAACTTAAGTTCATATTCTGTTAATTTTCTTATAAAATAATCCTATTATAAATAGTATATTAATAATTTTTATAAATATTGATTTTCCTGGTTAATCCGTTTTGGTTTAACGTACTCAATATGTTTTTATCAGAAAGAATCAACCACAATAATTTTTTTTGGGATCAGACTAAAAGTTTGATTATTCTATAATTTTTGTATTCTACTTACACATACACAATACATATTTGGTATATTTTAGTCAGCTTAGAAAAACTTTATATGTTAGAGTATTTTTAATAGATCTTATAAGTTTTTGGATGGAGTTGTATAACTTTATATATCCTTTTAAAAATTCATCCAAAATTTACACTATAATATCATACAAATTCTTGCAGTCTCATTCCTTTAAAATATTAAACTGTAATATAAACAAAAAAAATTAATATAAGTCTATTTTATGCTCAATTGTGATCCTTATATAATATACACGTAGATATCTACAAAAACCGACTATATCAATATCAAATCAACATGATTGAATTGGTACTCGTATTATATTTTTATAGTTTCGAGTGCCTAAGACTGTTCGTTTTGTGGGATAAAGATTTAACTAAATATTTTATAGTAACTCTTTTTAAAAGCACATTATTAATAGTATTCGAAATTTAAAATTATATTTTATTTTACATTGACTACCAAAAAAAATTTTTTTCTGCAAATATTTTTGATAAAAAAACTGTATACCTAAATTCATCTTAAAGATGAAAAAACTTTAAATATAATGATTTACTAACAATGTAAATGTTTTAGTATATTTTTTTTCAGATATTAAAAGGAGTTTAAATTAGTTAGATATTCGATGACACAAACAACTGTAAAATTCTTACTTAAAAGGTTTTTCAAAACACGATAGATTCTTTTATTGTTTTAGCATGAAAATGAAACAAATCTAGTTTTTCTTTTCAAAATAATTTATTGATTAGGCTTTAATGACTTTCAATTGCTTCTATAATACATGATATTCTGTAGTGAAGATAGTTACAATTTACCATTCGAAGAATTTCCTAATAGCTGCAAGGACTGCATCAACATCAACTCCCAGGGCGCGGAGGCGTTGTAACATGTTCTGGTATTCTGGAATAGCTCTCAAAGCATCAACAACTTTCTTGAATTCAGGTGATTTAATGGAAGCGACTGCTTTTTGTAAATATTCATCACTGGCAAGTTTATCCTCAAACATGGCACGTAGCTCATCAATTGGAAGAGCATCAACCATGTCTTCAAGCATTCCATGGAGTCCAGAGCGGTAGAATGGAACAGCCGCCTTTGGTCTTACTACTGGTGGCAGACCGAGGATTCCACCGAGGATGTTAAAGTAATAATAACCGTCGAGGTATAGTTCAGCACAAGCGTAGTTTAGGAAACCCAAGAAATCCGAATTCTTCTGGATGGCAACTACGATCGTTTCGAAATCGGATGACTCCAAATATTCCATAACAGATTGAACTTCTGCATCGTTCGTGACAGCATTCAAATAAATGTCAGCGAGAACATCAACCGGTAAAAGGCTGACAAATTCTTTGAGAACGGGCTCAAGACCTCCACCATTGGGTGCTATACATTGTTTATCATCTAAAGTATAAAAGAAATTAATATTATCTCTTATTAGAAAGATCAATATAATCTCAATTAGTTAATGTCGATGATTTTCCTTACCCTTTGGCGAAATACGGAAAGCGCTAGAGACAGCGAATATGGTAAACAAAACTGCGAAAAATTTCATTTTGAATTTTTGAATGCTAGCCTAGCTCTTGACGGTTAGGATAAACTGAAAGTGAAGATTTCACAAATTGGATCGCTTTTATAGCAACGAAAATCGAGCTTAAAGGAATCTTATCAAAAATAATTGGTATAATTTATTGTAACATAGATTAACAATCAAAATATATTATGTGCATACGATTTGGATTTAGTATTGCTTCTTGGTCTCTAATCTTAATAATATAATGTACAAAAAAAGCCGCTTTAATTCCAATAATTCTGTAATAAAAATTTTCTAAAGTTCACTTAGTTTTCTTTTATTAAAAAAACGCAAATTTCAGTAGCTGATATTTTATAATACGCATTAAATATTAATTTTATTTCATTCAATATTATTTATTGTATAATATAATGTAGTTTATTATATTAATCACCAGGTGAATTGAAAATGTTGCTTTTAATTCTGATAATACAGTATATTTTTATATAATTTCTATACTAAATTATTGATATTGTTGATAAAATGATAATATTTGGTGGTCGGATATAAAAGAGGTAATTTGCGAAAATTGCGTTTTAAAAATGTCTAGTTTTTATGGGAACTTATTTTTCTTATTTTGTCATTGTTAATTATTAAATTTCAGTTGAAATCATTTTACCAATTGATTATGTATTAGTTTTAAGTTCAAATAAAATTAGTGACGTTTTTAGTTAAATTGTAATTATTTGATGGAAAATAGCTCAGGCTATGATAGTGCTTATAATATTAGTAATAATGCACCCGATTAAAAAATGTCACATGTTTATAAAATAAATAAATATAATAAAATTTTTATGCTACTGATTAGGAATTTTTCATCAATGTTTACCTAATAAGGTATAGAAAAAACCGTATTTTAGGTCTTGAAATGATAAAATCATCTTCAGGTTATTAACCTACGAGTACTTAGAAATAGTTCAATAGTAAATATGGTATTTCAATGAATATTGAGCGATCTATAAAAGTTAAAAATTCATAAAAAATTATGTATACAGTTTTATTAAAAACACTCTCCATCGTTCTTTTGAAGAAAAAAAACTGAAATTGATTTTATATCAACTATCTTAGTAATTATCTTCTGTAGATTTAAATACTATCACATTTGTTCATATACAAATATAATCCTGTATATATGTTGAATGGAATTTTTATAAAGTTAAAGATAATAAATCAATCTTTTTATGTAATCCTCTTATTTCCTAATAAGACAATTTTATACCAAATGTCTTTAGAAATAATCAAAATTAACCATTTATAGACAATCTAGATAAGATAACCCAGCTTATTTCAAAGAGTATAAAAGACAATCATTTCAACGTAAAAAATCTTAGTTTATTTGTGCGCATCAAAATAAAATCGATCATTCGTCAATATGAAAAGTTCGATAATATTTCTGGTTGTTTTAACAACTTCAAGTGCATTTTTAATATTACCAAAAGGTAGGTTTATTTCTAGTAAATAGATATATTTGACTATAAATAAGCTTCCAAATACGTAGATGAACCACAATGTAAGGCAGCAAATGGCGGTGGACTTGATTCAGCTTTTAAAGAATTCTTAGCTCTACTACCAGAAGGGGAGATTGCATCTATTTTCATAAATGCTGTTTCCAATGATCACCAAGTTGAAAAAGTGATGGAATTTTTGCAATCAGACAAATTTGAAATGATCATTCTTTCGGTACAAAAACAACCAGCAATAATAAAATTTTTAGAATTTGTATGCAAATCACTATATTTTGATGCTTACTATTACTTGAATTTCATTGGCGATCAACTTGGGCTTCCACCAATTCAAAAACCAAATAGTGCAATAAGAAATGTGGAGTTACTTAACCGTTGTGGACTAGTTGGTCTTTTACAGGACATTATTGACGTTTTACCACTAAAAGAAATTAAAAAAATGTACGAGGAGAAACTTGCCAATGATGAGTATTTAAGAAAAGCGGCTGAAGCTATTAAATCACCAGAATTCAGAAGCCTTGTTGAACCTTTTGAAAAACTACCTGAATTCATAGAATTTGCAAATCATCTACGTGGTTTTGGCGTTGATGTTGATAGTGCTTTAAACGCTATTAAAAAGTTTTTCGAATGGAAATAAAAAAAAACTTATTACACATACTTTTTCTTAGCAATAGTTATCATAAAACAGAAAATGTTAAAAATTAGAAGAAAAAAAACAACAAAATAACTATGATTGGTTTTATCGAAATGTTTCGATGTAGAAAAATTATGGGATAAATTCTAACAACCATATTTGTAGTTTTAAACTAAATTTTATACAAACTAAAATGAATACTAATTAATAGTAAAATATTTTAAAATTTTATTCCACTGAGGTTTACTTTGTAATTTAATAAAATGTGTAGTTGACTAAAAAGTGAATATGACAAAGTTTTTCAATTTACGTATTTGTTATTTAATTAAAGTTCATCTATTCACAAAAGGGAAAAGAGTTTCCCTTTTGTGAATAGATGAACTTTAAAAAATAAAGTTTTTAATACACAAAAAATGTACCGAAGTTTCGGCCATATTAATCACCATTTGATTTATTTCCACATAGTTTATGTGTGCTTCTTTTTTTGTAATAATAAAACTGTAAATTTAAAATTAATAATTAAATTTCAATATTCAATACCTTTAAACACTTTTCAATTGTATCAATCAGAATTTTGGACAACATGTTTAAAAATAAGTAGAATTAGTTGAAAAATTTCTAAAATCTTTTTGAAAGTGAAGTTGAGGATAAAGCAGAAATAAACGGTTAAAAAGATTATATTTTATAGAACCTCATTAAAATGATTAATTGTTGTTTATCCATAAAGTAGAACCCTTTTTTCAATTAATATATATGTTTAATATGTTTATTATCATATTAAAAACTTGGTTTACTAACTCCACTATTAAAACTTATGAGAAAAATTAACTAATTAAGAAATAAAAGAATTATATTTTATTTAAAATAAAGTAAACTTCTTATTAAAAATCTTTCATAAATAATTTTATTATTGAATGTTTAGAATTTCTCCCAGAGTCTCAAAGAAGCTATCGATATCAACTCCTGTATCACGTATTTTTTGTAGTGTTATTTCTAATTCTGATGTATTATTTAAAATATTAAGTACTCGTTTAAACTCTGAAGAAGCTATTTTTTCCCTTGCTAGATTCAAATACTCATTATTAAGATGCTCCAAAAATTTTGCTAAAAGTTCATCTGTGGGCATTATATCGCCAATATCTTCCAGTAGTCCTTTGAAACCTGGTCGCCTTTGTGAAGCTATCATATCTTGGAAATTTCTATATTTAGGTCGTTGCATTTGTTCAGATCCAAATAGTTTTGGAATTAGATTTAAATAAAAATACGAATCAATATATAGATCCTCGCATAGATCCTCCATAAACTCAATGAACTCGGGTATATTATATAATGTTATTAGAACTGTGTTGAATGTATCAGACCTAAAGAATCTAAATAACTCTCGAACTTCAGTATCTAATATAATCGCATGTTGCAATATGAACGCAATATCTTTATAAGGAAGAATGTCGATAATCTCCTCAACAATATTACCGAGTCCAATAGCTGGCATCGACGATACGCACTGATCACCTGGCGGTTTTGGAACTATAAAAACATAAAAACAATTAAAAAATAATTAATTATCATATTTTCATAGATGTAAATTGTAATTTTTTTAAACGAAAAATTTTCATACACTCAAAATCTGCCTTGCATATAGCAATTGTAATTAATATTATTAGAAGTATTTTCATTTTTTTCTTAGAAAAAAAAAACGTTACAAATCTCAGGAGTAATTTTATTTAACTGATTGTAAAAATAATTTAATTTTGAATTTAAATACTTTTGCGCTAAAAAAATTATTTGTAAATAAAACCAGGTGCATGCAAATAATTCGCACTTAGCTGATTTGCCTTATCATAATCAATAGTATTCCCATATATAAAATTTGAATTATGACTTTAAATTTATAGTTTGTTTTCTATAACTAAAGTTTTTTTTATTGAAATCATTATTGGCAAAGCAGGTGTACTCGTATTTCATCTTTATAACTTATTACCGAAGATAAGTTAATGTACAATTTTTATTTTATTACTAAATTTATCAAAAAATTATTATTAACTTTGGTATTTGTAAACATAAACTTACATTGATAGAAAATTTTAATTTTATTATATATGATCTGATAAGATAAAATCTATAACTTTTTGAAAACTCTACCAAACAACAGATGGCACCTTTTCAAACAAAATGTTATAGTGGGATATAAAATTAAATGCATTAACTAAACTACGGCTTTTTAGATAGCTCATTGCAATAAATCTGATGAAGTTTCTTAGTTAAGCCTGGTATGCAGCTCGAGCGAAGATAAATTTTAACGCGATCTCCACTACTCTCTCATTTAGCGCAGCTAAACGAGAGTGAAACACAAACGTCAAAATTTAGCTAGCATTTATCTTTGATTATTGTTCCGTGCATTTAATTGTAGCGAAAACCAAAGTGAAATCGCGTGGAGACTTGTCAATGGAGACTTTGTTTTCACTCTCGAGCTGCGTACTGCCCGGCGAACGCGTGAGCTAAATTTTTCGTTTTCGATTTAGCGAGCTAAAAATCGTATGAAAATTTATCTTAGCTCGAGCTGCATACCAGGCTTTATCTATTATAACATTTTATTCGATTTTATAATTGGTAAAATTCAATTTGTTGGTCTGATACCTAATGATCTGATTAGATCATTTGTAAAATGCTCGAATTATTCGAGCCAAATATTCGTCTCAAATTCATCTAATTTGACGAACTTGTTAATACCGATTATACCATTTGACCAATGGGCGAATTATTGTGACAGCTAGAATATTTTTTGTTCGAGTCTTCGGCGGGTAAACGAAAAGTTTCGATCACGTTCTCGAACTCTCGAACAATTTGCGAACAGTGATTACGCGTGAGCTCGATCAAAGTTCGCCCAGGTAGAAATTTGTGCAAGCTGCGATGTTTTTCTTCATCCATTTGACATTTCACATTTGTTTTGTTTTCATGAACTATTTTCAATTGTTTTTTTTTTTAGCATTTTGCGGTCTAATACATTTGGCAATCAAGGAAAAGGTAAAAAAGTATTTGAACGACATAAAAGGAAAATATTGAATATATAAAAAAATAGAAAATAGGATAATTAATGAGAATGCAGCTACGAAAACGAAGTGCAGCAATGGGATATGGTTGATGTTGGATAATAGCAAAAGCGATGACAATAAAGAGTGGTAGTGCAAACAGTGTCTGGGTGGGGTAAGCGCGGTAAGAACGGTGCATACGGAAAGTTATTGTCCGACCACCTTTTGGAACTGATCTAGCCGTTAATCGCTAATCAAGATGCGCCAATGCGTTGATTCATATTGCCTTATTTATTTTGTGACTGGTTCCAGCTTCCGCTTTTTACAGTATCGATTCCGTATTCTGCAACAAACTATCATGACGATTATTCCTACGGTGATCGATGTTAATGTCTAGACTGTGGAATTAAACTTCACTGCCACCGTTGAACCATATATTTTGCGATTTTCTTTTTGTATAAACAACCGGCAAATCAAAATACAAAATAATGTTTAATATTGCAATAAAATTATGGCTCAAACGCGCAGTTTTAATGAAACTTTACATTCGAGATGCGTTTTTGAGGTCCGTTAGCTTTTATGATTGAGCGTCTACAATTTGAGGCGATTATACCATTCGAGCAAAACTCCATATTTTGTTCATTTCGAGCATGCTCGATCAACAAGAGGTTATTCGTCCAACATGTTCGAGCATATATTCCACTAATCAAGCCGATAAAGTGAATGATTTTTTCTAAAAATCGAGCATTTCTCGAATGGTTTAATCGTAGCTTGAAAATTGGTTGCTTGGAAAGATTCCTGTCGAACCAGAATACGATGTTGGAAACAGTATAATTAAGGGTGATCCTTAATTAAGGGTAATCCAAAATTAAATAAAATACGTGTAAAATTCAAATTTGATGAAAATGGCCGCCATCAGATATCTTGCAGGACTTGACCCTTTTGAGATAATTTTTGATGACTTTATTTTCGCATATTTCTAACTGTAATAGGGTCATTACCTAACATACGAACATTTTTGTTTTTAAATGCTCTAAAGTTTAAAGATCGTTTTCGTAAATAATTTTATCGTAGCCTTACAAAAAAAAACCAACGTTGTCAAATGTGACGACGTTGGAGATGAATTGAAATTACCAAATCTTGAAATTATGCCTCTTGTTAAATTCATATAATGTATAGATTAAAAATTAAAGTTTATGGAAATAAATGTTAATTAACATATGGTCACAGCACTCAGAGTTGACTTTAATTGTCTCCACGTCATATTTAATTAAATATGGGCCAGTGATAACTTCAGACCCAAATGAATACCAGATAGTCACTTTTCGCGGTCACAACGGCTTATGTACAATTACTTGTAGGTTTTTACAGCTCCAGTTATAGAAATTTTTCTTATTGATATATAAAATAACTATAATCTCCTTTTAAAACGAAAAAATTTGTTAAGATAAAGTCATCACATTTATGAAAAGTTGACGTAAATATATTGTTTAGTAATTTGACAATCCATAATATAAAATGGCAAATATTAACCTAAATAAATTATAAAAAATGTTTGATTTTTTTAAATTATGGGGCTGCCCTTTCCAAATTATGAAATTGAAAACTTCATTTATAGGAGCTATAAATATTGAAAAATATTTATAGCTTTTTTAATACAATTATTATTAGATACATTCGGAATGTGATTTGATAATTTTTAATTTGTATTGTATTTAAGACTAGTAATCGATTTTCTTTCACAAATAAATATCTTGTTACGAATTTCTATTTAGAAATGATGATCTCGAAAAATACCAGATATTGAAAACATTAATTAAAGTAAATATGTTATATTACTAATTTTATTTATAGATAATTGAGACATTGATTTATTAGAGATTTTACTTTATTTTATTTTAATAAAATGTTTGAGATAGTAAATACTTTCAATCAAAAAGATAAGATTATAATATTTGTCTTATTAGATTCAGACTATATAAGTGATGGTCTTCGTTTGACAATGACTAGTTTTATTAAAGCAGGCGCCTTTTTAAAATTTAAAAAAATGAAAATAATTGTTTTTTTAGTTGGAATACTTGCATTTTCTGATGCAACTTCTTTTATTAAATTAGGTAAATATCATTTCGTACTAAATAAATAAATTTTCTTATTCTTTAAGAATATTATATGTTGTATTATTTTTCTTCAAATATGTTAATTTTTCTAACAGATGGTTATGCTGAATGCCAAGCCCCAAATGGTGGTGGTTTAAAGCCAATTGTTGATACATTTTTTGGAAATGCTATTAATACCATAGAAGAAAAAATACCCAGGGAACTACTAAATTTAATTTTTAATGTTGCCGAATATATGGGTTCTGAAGAATTTGAAGATATTATTAGAGGCATCCAGGATCATCCAGCTTTTCTTGCGTTCACAAGTTATATTTGTGATAATCTTTATTTGGATGCATATTATTATTTCAATGAATTTGAGGATATTTTCGGATTACCGCATTTAGAAAGACCTAAAATGCGATATTCTCGTGATAATTCTAATGATAAAAGCGATCTTGTGGGTTTTTTCCGAGCTATCACTTCAATTTTACCATTTGAGATATTAGATAATGAATTTGAAAAGAATATACCCAATGACATATATTTACAAAAAGCTATTATTGCTACAAGATCACCCAAATTCATTAAAATTGTTGACGATATTTTGACAATTCCTGCATATGCAAAACATTTGGAAAATCTGAAAAATTTGGGAGTGGACATCGACGATTTATTTGAGGCTGCCAGAGAATTTGCTAAATTATTTTTAAAAGAGAAATATGTTGAACAAGCTCTAGCTACACCCTGTTTAGATTTTTTTAGTTTTGTAGACAGTTTCGAAAATTTGAAGAAAAACTTTGATTCTATATATGTTAATTTTCAAAAAATTTATGGAAAAAACAACTATATGTAAATGAATTTTATAAGAAAGACGTATATTTTTAAAATCAAATTGAAATGTTACATGAAAATTATTGAAATTTTTTTCAAATACTTTTAAATTTAATTTAGTTTTGTTTCCAAAATTAATTGGAAATTGAGATTTTGTAGATGAAACTTTTTTTGAAAAGTGTAAAAATTATTTAACCAAATATAAATTGTTATACAAAAAAACATCTGAAATTTTTTGAATAATAAATTCTTCTTTTATGCAAATATTTCGAAAGTTGTCATTATTAATTTAGTGAAATTTTATAAATAAATTTAAGAATTTATAAATTTAAAATTTAATAAATTCATTTTGCGTGATATTTGGAATACACCATATAAGTTTAATGGTCCCAATCATACAATTCATAATGTATCTTTTTTATTAAGTCCATGGTATAAGCTACTATATTTTGTAATTTTTTAAATTTCCGTAAGAATATCAAAAAATTTCAAAACAAAACATTATATTAAATTAAAATACTTAAAAAATTAAAAATTGTACCACTTTATTCATCCCAACAAGTTGTCAGCTCATTGAAGTAAACTATTCTGCTCTCAGATTACTTCTCTGCATCTTAGTCTTCTTTGTTGTTTCTTACTAAATTGTTTCTTACCACCGCGTTCATTAGAGATCATTAAATTTTCAAAATGGGGAATTTATTTTCGCACTCATACAGTAGGTAGAGTACTTAAGCATCTTGGTATACACAAATCCTCTGGTCTAGATGGGACCTCCTATTGATCTGAAGAGGTGTGCTTACACGCTGGCAAGATCGCTGAACCACCTTCTCCACCTATCCTTTCCTTCTGGAATCTTTTCGGGTAGAGATAGGAAGACGCATTTGAAATTGGGGGGCGAATAAAATTCGTATTCTTAAAAAAAAAATACGAATTTTATTCACCCTCCAATTTCCGACTACTTTTACTAACGTCCTTTCTTTATAAGATAATAGAAACGATAATGAACCATCAGCTAATAAGATATCATCAATCACGGAAGCTCCTCAGTGACTGTCAATATGGTTTCTATACCAATAGATCCACTGGTGATTTGATGATATATTTAGTTAAAAAGTACATCCACACTCCCAATACTTCACACTTAATACCACAAAAAGTATTTGTCGAAAATTCATGCATACACATGTGGTATCGACGATTGCCTTCTTAAATAGATTAGAAGCTATCTTTCGGGCCATTCAATCCAAGTTGTTTTTAACGACTACGAGTAATAAATACTGCTGTTCCCCAAGGATCTGCTATTACCTTAATTATTTTTTCTTATTTTGATAAATATTTATTTCCTGATTTACGTCTTTGTTTTTGGCTATGTAAATGGAACGGCAACGTGGGCTAAAATTATTTAATTTTTTTATATTACAATGGGCAATTTAATACTTTGAAAACCATAAATCTATGAATTATTGAAATAATTATTTGTTAATGACAAATAGAACATTATGACTTAAGTGCAAGGGCTTTATAAAAAGAGTTACCCCTTATTCCATCATAATTTTAAATGTTCTTAATCCATGTAAATGCTTGCTAGAATAATTTGTAAATTTATTTTATAAAAATATTTTAAAAATTTGCATATTTATATTATAATACTTGAGTGGAAAAATATTAAAAATCTTACAGTTTAGTAAATTTATAAGTACTTACGGTTACATCAGCGACACCTATATACATATTTACTAGAAATAAACTGCAAATTTACTATCATAATTTTTGTTGTTTCTAGTTTCATCTTTTATATACATTTGATGTATAACATACTCGTATAATATCTTTTTTTAGACTTATGAGAGATAATCGAAAAAGTTTTCAATTTTCAATTTGGTATATTTGGTTGAAAATAAGAAATCAAATTGAAATTTGTTTTAATGTTCTAATATTATTGTTTAGCATACCATAAAGTTTTTATTAATTTAATAGGATAACTTTAAGAATATTATATTTAATATGATTTTTATATTAACATAAATATGTCTTTACACAGTTTCTAAAATACAAAAATTATAGTAAAATTATATTCAGATTGCAATTGTATACCAAATTTATACCATTTGGAAATTTAAAAAAAAAAACTTTTTTATTTGGTAGCATAATATTATGTTTTTTGAAAATATTTGTACAAATGTAAGAGAATAATTGGGGTCTTCTTTCAAGAAAAGTCGAAATGAATTTACAATTAAATTAAGTTTAAAAATAATTGCTTTTCGTCAACATAACTTTTAAATTTATTAAAAAAAATGGTATACATTTTTCTCTTTTCGTAGAATTATTCAAATTTTATTTACTTAATTATAAAAAGAGCAAACTTTGTTTATTTGATAGTTATAAATCGTTTTCTTATTATAATATTAACCTCCCTCCTCGTCAGTTTAGTTTAATAAACACTCCTTCATATGCAAATAAAAAACATTATTAATTTTTTTTATCAAAAAGTTTAAATTTTAATATATTTTATTATAATTATTCTTAAATATTATTTTTTAAAGTAAAAATTGCTGTTTCGAAAAAAATTTTATGTTTTCATTCATAGAATTTCCAAAAAATTTTGTTAGTATAAAATAAATTTTAATAGAGTTTTTTTTATATTAAATAATATTTATTAATAGTTGTAGTATGCTTTGTTGTTTATTTTTATCAAATTTACTGATCTGAACAGTTTTGTCTTTATCCAAAAATGTATCAAAAACTTTTGATGGTACAAAAACCAATTTGAATATTTCGAAAATTTTACTCAAAATTATTCGAATCCTTGGCAAAATTTTTGAAAAACTCATCTTTTTTGAAGATCATTATCTCCGATCAACAATTTGGTTTCCATTCAGAACAATCCACAATCAAATAATATCATCCTGTGTACTGTCCAGATATGTTCCAAGATATATAAAAGCTTTTGATCGGGTGTGGTACTTTGGATGATTCTCGAAACTTAAGAGCTTCCTTCCTTTTACGTATTATATCAATTTAAAATTATATGGGCCGCTCTTATACAATATTTATACCATTGATATTCCAACTAATGCCAAAACCTTGACAACCATCTATACGGATGATACCGCTATTCATGCATCCCACCCCTTTATCCAAAACCTTAGAACACCTATAATCTCATATTAAAAATCTCCAAGACTGGTTTAAGATGCGGAGAGTGAAAGTAAATGAGCAGAAAAGTGTTCATGTTACCTTTACCATCTTCAAAGAATAATCCATTCTTATATACCTTAATGACAACATCATTCGACCAAAAGATAAAGGACGCTATCTGCGACTAAACCTACATAAACGACTTACTTGGAATCCTTATTAAAAATAAAAATACTTGAACTAAACAGACGTTATCGAATACTCTTGACAATAGATTAAAACTAACATTAAAAAAATAATCTTTTGTGGTTCTACTAAGCCTTCAATTGCTCTTTAATCCAATATTTTCAATTCAAAATCCTCCGAAAAACTGTTGATGCTCTATTCTGTGTTCGTAACAAAGTTATTCATCATAACCTAAATGTTCACTTTGTTCATAACTTATGTGTTTCTCGTAATAAAGAGTTTTATTCCCGTTTAAAGAGAAATTTCTTGAGACGTTAACATGACTCATTAGGTAGAAAAACGCCAATTGCTGTTTACTACTCTTACATGTCCCTCTCCTGCTATTGAAGTGGCTCGTCATAAAATCTACTTTGTACAATATTTCTGTTATTATAGATATGAAGAAAAAAAAATTATTTTTAAATTTTTGTTAAAAGTTATTATTTATTCCATAGTATTTATTAAAATCTAGTTATGTTTGCTTGCAATTTTTAAATTTTTCATTTATTTATTTTTATTGTGTAATTTAAGTGAAATTTTTGAAAATCTGAATAAAATGATCTAGAATATTCATTATAGTCATTTTAAGTACAGTACAATTTACATCTTAAAATGTATAAAAATAAAAAAATTGAAGATTTTATTAAAAATTTACTTTTTGTCTTTTTTTTTACAAAATTGAAATAGTTTTAATGTTACTAAACAAACAAAGCAAATAAGTTTATTTAATCGGCAAACATTTTTTCAATAAAAAGTTATAGGGCTTTTTTCTAGATATAGTATAGTTATTCAAAAATAAAAACTTTTATACTAATTCATGGGTAATAAAATTTCCAATTTCTGTTACGATCCTGTAAAATTGTCTAATCAAATATTTTTTATTGTCAATTAATGAAATTTGATTTAAGTATTTCGATTTAAAATTACAACATTTTCTAATTGCTAAATTTTGTTTGCAACTAACAACAAAAATTATTCGAGTCTTTTAGTTTTTATACGAGCATAGAATAGAAAACATTCTACAAAAAATCTGTTGGAATACATAATTTTATGTAAAGCAGTAAAATTGCATTACAATTATTGTTCAATGGTTGCTGTCCGTATATAAAGGTCAGAATAAATTATTTGCGTTTGCCTGAATATTGAAAATGGGAATATGTGTTCATACGAATAGTATGTAAATTTTCTGAAAATATATTTGTAGATCACCTTTCTGTGAAAAGTATGCAAACAATACGAAAGTTAATTTATTACGAGATTGTTTTTATTCAACATTTATGAATATTAATGTATATTGGTGGCTAGGACTATAAAATTATTTTAAGTGTTCCCACAAAAAATAGTCATACGGACTGTTACGAGTATTCGGTAAATACGGGAGGATAGGGAATTATAGGAGATAGTCATATGACATAAGACGTTGTGTTTGCAATATCTTATCTGACACGAACTGCACTTTTTCTAACCAAGTCAAGGACTATTTCACTTGGTTGACACTTTGTCGGGGAGGCACAAAAACCAATTTTTTTCCATTTGATCATTCGATCTTGTCGTGGAGGCACGAAACCCAATAATTATAGATTTGCCATTTGATCATTCGAGTTTTCATGGGCCAAGGAGATTTATTGGTGGGCCACTCTTTTCTTTGAAATTTTATTTCTGAATCATACTTGAAAAACAAAAATTAATTAATCTGAGGTCAAACGACTGAAGAAAACTTTGTCTTACTGCTATATGGGGAGGTTTTTTGGCATCATCTTGACACACACCTTTCTCAGGCCCAAATATTGAGTTAAAATCTAATAAAGGGCGAAGCGATTCAAATAAAACTCACAGTTCATCAGATTCAAAATGAGTCAAAGCTATGACCTCACAAGAGCCCTCACTCGTTCCACGCTTTCACCAGTTTTCGATATTGGACGCATTACTGAACAAGATTCTTCTTCTGTTGCTCTTCGGATTTCTTAAAATACTTGAAACGGGTAGGTGAAAATCTTAGTCCACGTATGTTGTTACTTATATCAAGGACCGTAGTCTTTTTACTAATCATTGGAACTTGATTAGGTCAACTGTTTAGACGACTTAGTCTTTTTACTAATTGGTGGGGCTTAGCCGTGTCCGGCCAAGGTGGGAAGCCTTCCCAGATACAGTCTTGGGACTAGAGCTGAAGGATGACAGAATCCCGAAAGCTATCCCTGCATATGATAGTAGAGGTTAAGATAGGCTATTCTACCAACAGTTAGAGTAACAATCTTGTACCTGTTTACTGACAGTTAGCAAATGGAACTACCTTTGATTGATGGAGTTGGTTAGATGCAGGATCAGGTCGTTACACAAGTGTGCGTGGAGTGATGAGGGAAAGGTCTGCTCATTGAAACCGCTCACCGCAGGAATTAATAGTTGAAAATATGGAACTCGAAAGATGGCGGTAAATGGCAGAGATGGAATTGACCATCTTGTCATAGAGGAAATTGATAAAAGTAGTTCCTGAGAGAGGGTTCCATACATAAGGTGGCCCAAGCAGGAAATCGATTTTACGTTTGATCGAAGCGTGCTGGGGTGTTGTTGAGTGTTTGTGATTTGTGATCAGGTCAGCTGAGTTAGCGAAATCCTTTACTGGACAGGTCTATTTTCCGCGGGCGTATCTCAATTCCTATGATAAATGTCCTGGTATAAGTGCATTATTTATATTTGATGTCTGACAGAAAATTATAGTGTTTTTTTCGAAAGCTCGAATAATAAAGATAATTATAAGTAGAAAACCTATATAGGAATTGACGATATAATTGGTATTATAGAGAGATACTTATACAGCATAATCATGCATATGAATTTTCTATTTATGGGCTTAATACAATTATTGAGGGACGAAAACATTTCATCAATTATGAATAGAAGATAATTATATACTAATTTCTATGAAAATCTTATTAAGCACTTAACGAATCTTCAAAATTATCTCTACTGGTTAATTAAAGATAAGATACTCTGATATTTTGCAAATAATTATCGTATTATGTGAATCGGCCAATTTTGAATTAACTTTATTGATTTAATATTTAAAATGAAAGATTATTCAAGGCAAATAAATAAAAACTGATTTACAAAAACAACTAGAAATGGAATCCACTTTAAAAGAAGAGGTTTTTTATTTGTTTAAATAATTTAAAAAAGATTTGTATTAATTAGTTTTTTAAAAAGTGTTTGCAAATAATTTTTTTATTATCTATCAAAATAATTATATTGAAATAAAATTTTTATGTAAATTGAATTTTGATTTCAATTTTATGGCTAAGATATAATCGTAAGTCGTTATTGAACTAATTAAAATATTTACTTTTAATTATTTCTATACTAAATTTTAGTAGTTACTAGGTTATTTTTTTTTCAAAATTTAAAAATATATTACTAATTAACAGTAAAATTAAAATAATATTTTATTACAAGTACTACTTTAGTTAAAAAATACCTATAATTTATAGGATAAGAACATGCAATAATTTATAAATACTGTGATAATATAAACGTAAATAAAGATTAAGTGGAATGAAAATTTTCTAAAGTTTTATTAAAAAAGAATGAATTTAGTTAGGGATATTATGTACATAGATACTTATGTCATCAAAAACACTCGAGATATACCTCACCTGTAAAATTTTGCGCACAAAAATGCAATAAATTACAAAATGTTCACACAGTTTTCTTTAAAATAAGGATTTTTGTGTGTAAAACTGGTACCAAAATACATTAATAGCATCCTTGCATAATTTAAACAGGTTTTTATTTTGTTGAAAAATTTCTTCACAGCATAATATTCTCTTGTGCACGGCTAGTCGATATTAGGAATTCTCTAATAGTTCAACCCTATTCTAACTATAAGGATAGTTGTTAGGTTTCATAATACACATACTACAATATATGATGTGCAAACCTGTAAATACTTTGCTAAGTGAAATTCTTAACATTTCTATATTAAAGCATTTTACTAGAAATTTAATTTTCAAAATTAATCTAAAAATTTAATAAAAATGTATGCAAATAATAAATGTTTTGTCAAAAGAAAGTACTATAATTAAGCAGATGATTTTAAGCATATTTTTGCATTTAATAAAATAAAAAAATAAAATTAAAGGAAAAATTTACTTTCAAAAATAATTGGTAGTCAAAGCAGGGTTATTGCCTTCACCAAACCTAAGAAGAAACATTTTCAAAATTTACTCTCAATTCATAAAATTTTGAAATTATCCAAACATGTCTTATTTTACAGATTATCTTACATATTAATCGAATAAATAAATAATTACCAAACTTTTCACCTAATAAGAAGATAAAATCTTAGTGAGTATAATTAAATTTATGATCGTAAACAATTTCAAAATTTCATAAAACAGCTATGAAAATACATTGTACTAATGATAATAATAATAATATTAATAATAATAATAGTAGGGTAAATTATTATTTTTGAAAAGTAGGTGATATCCTTAAATACCTTTTGCTTAACTGATTTGAAATTTGTAAATGGCTTTTTAATTGCTGTTTAACAGGTTTACTTTAATTTTAATCAATTTAATACTCATTAAATTAAATACTTGTAGATTTTGTTAAATTTAGTGCAATTATGAATTATTTTCTTAAATAAGTCCACAAAGACTTTTCTATATGAAATATGTTAATTTAAAATTTAATTTTAACTATTTTGAATTGTTCAGTTTAAGTACATTTTTATTTTGCTTATGTAGAATTTTAGACTGTTTTCAATAACATTTTTTCTATCATATAACTCGCTTATGAACATAAATTTGTTCTACTGATTTCATTATTTTATATTCAATTGTAATTATAATTAAATGCTATATGTTTCGTTATTTTGCGTTTACAATATGAATAAAAATCAAAGTTTACAAATTACACTTGAAAGTTTTTGAAGAAAATTTAATATTGGTAGTATCAATAGATTGAACTAGGGAAAGAGCTTACATTCTTACTTTCATTTATATAGGTATTAAATCATTCTAGAAATTTTCTATAAAATGTAATAAAAAAGATCATCAAAGATGAATTCCTCCTAATGAAAGCATTTTGCAACCAAAAGTAAACTAATTATTCGAAGGTTATTTAAATTGCACTGAAATCTTCTTTGACTAGCTTATAAAATTTGCTATGCTTATTACTGGGTTGAATAATTTATGTTTGGATAATTTGCAGTTGATTGTAGGTAGTATGGATTTAGTTGAAATTATGTTACAAAGTTTTGCATATTAATGCACCTCAAATTAATGTACTTAACTAATTTATAACTTTGGATAAACTTATAAGAAAACAATTATTCTAATACAATAATATATTTTGATATATTTGTGATCATGATTAATATGCAAATTTATTTTTGGTTGGAACTTTCTTGAGAAGTTTTTGAGAATTTTCAAAGAAAATTTAATAATGCGAAAATATTAATCATATTTTTTAATGTGTCTACATATTGAATTAATTCAGTTTTATAAAAGAGTAATTGTTTGTGATTTTTGTTTTATATTTTCTTTCTTAAAATTAGAATTCTAAATTTACTCATAAAATATTTAATACGATTTTTCATTTAAGATAAATTTAACAATCATATTTTGAAAGGTTCCTATTGAATATGTTTTGATGTTTACTAATGACAAAAGCTGCTATATGAAAATGTGTTACTATATGAAAATCCTTATTCACCCTTTATAGATGCTGTTTGTATTATATAAATAATATATGTTCATATGTATATTAAAAAAATGAATAATTATTAAATTATTCATAAGCACAAATTTCTCAAGAAAAAATTTACATACATAATTGAACAAATTGCTCTGATTCAATGTCATAGCAAAAATTGGATATAAATTTAATTTGAAGATTATTAATTTATGGTATATAATCATTTTGGAGCTTCTGTTATTTATTTACATTTATTTTATTAGATTTTTAGCAAATAATTTTAAGGTTATTTAAAATTTTATTAAATGTTATTATCGTTTTATAGAAATTTGTTTTAAAGTTCAGCAATATTTAAAAATTAATGTGAATTATAACCTTGAAAAATATCGATGCAATTTCTAAATTTAAATGTGATTCTTATGAATTTGGTAATTTTTGAGGTCGTATTTATTGGCAAAAATTACTCCTTCTTTCTGTATTATGATAGTATCTCTTTTAAGATATTCTTTTTTTGATAGTTTTGAAAATACAGCCCTATTATTTGACAATATATATTTGTGAATTGAATTTGTTTCATTTTAAGTTGATCATTT
Source organism: Atherix ibis (assembly GCA_958298945.1). Taxonomy (NCBI): domain Eukaryota; kingdom Metazoa; phylum Arthropoda; class Insecta; order Diptera; family Athericidae; genus Atherix; species Atherix ibis. The sequence continues at coordinate 10,763,005 of OY282609.1, read as the reverse complement.
TTTAAATTATGGATTAATAGTGATTGACTATTCTGCGTTTTTGCTTGAAGGCGTCATTCGACCGTATTTCTGTGAAAATGATGAAGGAGAGACTATTACCGTCAATTCAGAACATTTATGATCATATGATTATCGATACTTTATGTTCTAAATTTAACGATTTTAAACTGAATCATATGTGGTTTAAATTGAATGGAGCCACACCGATATTTGGTGTTATCAGTTGGCGTCAAAGATCATGCAATTTGATTGAATTGAACTTTTTCCTATAGGATTATATTAAACACAAGATAATCTTTTAACTTTAAAGTATTTTAAAACCAATATTCATAGTTGAATTATAGCCCAAAATATACGAACAAAAATTACTTCAAAAGAATTGAGTTCTGCAAAAAATCTCGTTAGTTTCCTGGCGGCTATTTGAATGATGTTATATTCTATGCATAATGGCACGGTCAAAGCTTTATAATAAAATGAAATTTTTATCAAAATCTAGCAGTGCAAATTATATTTTATAATTTATTCCTCCTTTTTGTTGAGTAAAATGAGATATTTTTAGTCTGGGTTTCCTGAAACAACAATCTGGTTTCTTCTTAATTATCTAATTGAAACAAACACTTTATCAATCGAATCAATAAATTATCCTATTAATTAATTGGAAGAGATAATATTTCACTTCATAGAAGTCAGTTAATACCATAGTATTCCGTCATTGTCAGGAAACCACAGATGTTCTGTAGATTATGTAGCTTCCATTCATTTTAGTTGAGCAGAATTCATTTGAATTTATTCGGCAAACTAAAACGAACTACATTATTTTTGGTTAGTAGATGACCAAATTTTGTACATATTTGGTTGATTTTTATCTAAAACCTTAATTATTATATCGATTTTATAATATAATTTATCCATACTACAATCAATTTTGCCATAAATGATAGAGTTGATCAAAGTTAAGTTTCTAGACATAACATTTTGATTTTTGCTTTCAAAGAAGAATTTCAAAGGCAAGAATTCTGCTAATAATTAATTATTTTCCTAAATTATATAATTCACTTTGTCTTTATTTTTAACAAACATTTTATCGTCATCTATAATTGAGGAGATGTGGAAGAGTTTAATAAATCTGGAGGCCATTGTCTCTTTAGGACTCCGTGAGTGCCCTATTACGAATATATAATAGGTTAGATGATCTTGGATGATAGGATTAGATGCGATAGCAATTGGAATTTTTCTTTGAACTCCAACATTCAAATCCATAGGTTCAAATAGGTTTTATAATTACGTCTGTTATTTTCAAATCTTTTTAGTTTAGTTTATCGGTTCTATGTTAATTTTTGTCTTTGTTAAATTGCTGCATAACGCATTTTGACACAATATATTGTAGAATTATATTGTCATTAACGTATATCACTTTTCTATTCATATACCTTCACTCTCTATCTTATAAACTAGGATTAGAGTTTATCGGTATTATAAATTTTTAGAAGCTATGTAAAAATTTATGTGGGCAGTAGCAATTACATATTAGAATCAAATATGATACTATGGGTATACATATTATATAAAATGAGACTAAACACACTTCCTTGTAGAACTCCGGTTGAAAGAGGATATATTTAATTGGGAATAACAAAGTTGTTGATTTTTTAGGGAAGCCCAGAATGCCACACACAATCAAAAGTTCTGGAAATATCTAAGACCACTCCTGAGAAATGCTTTTTCCTCTAAATAGCGGATGCAATGTATTGAAAAACGCAATAATATTAGTGGATTGTGGAGTACGAGGATCATTTTTAATCCGAGTAAGGGTTGGACCCAAGAAACTGTTTTAGATTGTAATCACTGGTTTTTTTTTTTATTAAAGAGGCCGAAATTAGCAAATTTAATGTCAGAGGATTTATAATTGTTACGTGAAGACAAAGTATTTTTTTAGCAAATGTACAAAATTGAATTATGTAAACAAAGCTTTTTTTGTAAACTATTTGTTTTCAAAGAAAATGTTTTCCATAAATGAAATTAAATATGCAAATTTTTGTATTTAGTCAAAATGGAAAAAGTATAAAAGGAGAAGAATATGTTTAATAAAACATGTAATCCGTGGCAAGAACCGTTATAGAAAAATGCTATTCGAACCAGTTTTTTTGCTTATTGGAGTGAATTCGCTCGGCTTTGGCAACAGTGTAGGAGAAGTGGTGCTATATAAATCGTATGACCACGCCCATTTTATAGGTTTTTGTATATAAATAGATGATCTGAAAATTTTTCACAACAGGTCACAGTCATGTTAGTCAGACAGGTTAGATGTTGATTCTCTGTTGTGTTGTGGAAGTAATAGAACATATAATCTGAGTGTTAAATAATTTTCAATAACAATATTGACTTTTGCTTAAATTACTTGTAGTGAATTTTGCTAAACTAGTGACATAAAAATAATAAAAAAAAAAAATAATAATAATAATTAAAAAGTGATAAAATCTTTTACCATCGTTCGAAGATTTCTCTTCGAAGAATGGAAATACCGGAAGACGATTTGATAGTCTTGGACGGGGATGTCAAAATGTTCGGCGTGCTTCTTGCCGACAAAAATAGCTAGGAACGGACATTACGGCCTTTCTAAAGCAGGTTGGTGTTCACTTCAACCTTCAAAAGGAAATTGGAGACGTGAGCTTCCCTACTGCAAAGAAAAGGAAGAACACGGTAAATAATTGCGCTTCTCTGACAGATGCTAACAAGTTCATTGTAGAGCCAATTAAGCCATCAAAGAAGGCTAAAAAGGTAAAGGCACCGATAGCTGCGGGTTCTATACCTACAGCGAGCCAAAATCGGTTTAGTCTGCTCGAAAAAGCTTTGCCAAAACCACAGTCAACTACGTGAAGGAATACAAAATCAAACACCTTGGCTCCATCTGTAGTGGAGAAAATTCATATACCTTCGATCACGTGTCGAGGTTTGAATATTAACGCCTTCATCAAAGAGATGAAGAAGCTAGAAAGGACACCTGGTTATAAAATAACCAATAACAACGGCAAATCAATTATTAAGCCGGAAACATTGAAAGATCGAAGAATCATCCTCGACTTCATTAAGGCAAAGGGTATACCTGGACATACCTACACCACAAAAGAGGAAAAGAAGATTTCCCTGATAGTAAGAGGTCTCCACAACTCCTGTGAAGCCTCGGATATAGAAGCCGACCTAGCCAACCAAGTGGAGGCTGCTATAATCAATAAAATGGAGAATTTCAAAACTAAATTCTCAAAGGAAAATAATGTCCAATCTGACATATTCCTAGTACAGTTGGCTCCAGGACACCAGCTATCCAGTATCACGCATGTGACAAAAATTCTCCATCAGTCAATAAGATGGGAAAAACTAAGGAGAAGTGGCCCACTTCAATGCCACAGATGTCAACAGTTTGGGCATGCAGCAGCAAATTGTTTTTATAAATTTGTCTGCGTGAAATGCGGGCAAAATCACATGCCCAAGGCTTGCCCACGAGACATGGACAAGTCTGGTGATCCCTTTTGCACCAACTGTGGCCAACAAGGCCATCCAGCGAACCACAGAGATTGTTCCTTTTACAAGGAAATGATTGCGGCAAAGGAACTCAGGCGACAATCCAGAGTTCAACAGCAGAAGGAGAGACTGAACTTTGTTCATCAGGCAGTTAATAATACGGTCAGGAGTGGTGTATCCTTCGCAAGCGTTCTGCGAGGAGCACCAGTCTCGAACACTGTATTGACAGATAGGGCAGACACCAGAAGTGAAGAATCAACTCGGCCATCGCCCATGGAAGAATTCTTTTCGGAGGCTTGAACATTATTTAGTGTAGACATGCCTAGTCTAATCACCGAGGTAAGTCAATTTATGAAATCATACACAACACTTTCTTCTTTTGCAAATCGACAGGTTGCATACTTGCATTTTCTTGGAAAAGTTTGCAAATGATGCTGATTGTATTGAAGAATTCATGTAACACAGCGATGGACAATCACCATCAGGAGAAACTACACTATCGGGCCAGCCAAGAACAGCAGTCCAGCGTAGTTAATTACATTCTGCGGATTCAAAAGGAGCAAAGCAACCCGGCTAGGATTCATATAGAAAGACAACATTTGGAATTATTAGCAAGTAAGAATAATTTAAGATACACCCTACCCATGATATTTGTAAGCCTTCTCTACCATACTCCATTATGATGTGCTCTCTAAATATCATAGCACTTAACGTGCGGTCTATCGTTGGCCTGTCCAAAAGAGTAGAACTTTATCAGTTCATTCAGAACCACCTTGCCGACTTCCATTTCATTAATGAAACTCACCTGAATTTGAAGCATAAACTTTCACTTCCGCGGTATCATTGCATTCGCAATGACTCTAATCAGGGTACTGGCATTATCTTCTCAGAAAATATCCAATATAGTAACTTGGTTAACTTCAGCTCAAATAATATCTGCACCACTTGTGGTCTTACGCGATGTCACGTGACCAATTCGGGTATTAAACATATAGCATTAGTTTCCTGTTATATTGCCTGCAAGTGTTCACCCGTTGAAATTAAGGACCTGTTCGAATTCTTACAAGATCTCATCAGCAAAGGATATGAGGTAATCATGGGAGGGGATTTTAATGCCAGACACACCTCATGGGGAGATTCTATCCGTAACTCTTCCGGTATCTGTATTCAAAATTTGCTCACTAGTATCTCCACATTATAGGTAATTGCACCTTCTGGTCCTACCAGACCTAGTAGCTTATCTGTAGTCGATCTGTTTTTCGTTTCAAGTTGTTTAATTAATCCTTGCTCTTCGAACATTACTTGTTCTACTCTCGACTTTCATTCAGACCATTATCCAATTCTTATGCAAATTAAAACTCAAACTCAATTCAACTTTGAATATACCGAGTTAAAATCTTTCACGTCGTATAAGAACACGAACTGGAAAGAATTTAGGCACGATGTAGATTTGGCCATATCTAACGGAATGAATGTTCCTTGCTTCAAGAATATAATAAACCAAGAAATTGATTTCCATATATTGTAGAAACCTTTAGCCAAATTGTCTCGGATGTATTTCATAAACATTCAAGACAACTGTCTAATAGTAGCCATCGATTTGATTCTCTCCCCGAGGACATTAAGAAAATGTATTGGTTGAAAAATCGTTGGGTAAGGGAAATGCAACGCATTTTTCGGAGAGAATTAAACAATACATCTTCAGATTATCGTCTCTTAGAGGCACAGGTTAACTGCATATAAACTATGATACGTAATAAAGTTAAGAAACATTTTAATGACCAATTTTCTGAACGACTTTCAAAAGTACGTCCAGGTACTGATGCTTTCAAGCAGCTTAACGCAATCCCCGGCCGAAAGTCTCTCAATAAAGTAACAGTCACCGATAATAACGACCGCGAAATAAAAGGAGGTCCAATTAATATATCTAAAAACTTTGCCTCATTTTATAAAGATCTTTACAACTCTAGTTCAAGCTCACCTCTACAAAATCATGTAAACGATCAGGTCAACAGTTTTTTATCAAACTCCCCAACTTATATTACAAAATTCCAGCACCGATAACAGTGCAAGCAATCCCAGCTCTCTAGATATGTTTATATACGAAAACACTCTATTCTATAATAAAATCTTTTAATAATAAAAAGTCTGCTGGCATCGATAATATATCTAATTTTATGCTGAGAAAGATTCCGAAAAAGAGTTTGAGTCCCTTAGTTGCAATATTTAATCACTGCATCAACAATTTCTACTTCCCTAAAGCCTGGAAGATAGGCATAATCTTTAATATTCCGAAAACTCAAGGTAGAGCAGCCATCCAACCACATCGACCTATATCTCTTCTTCCCTGTTTGGGAAAAATATTAGATAAATTCTTTTACGAAAAGGTAAATGAATTTTGTAATGAAAATAAAATTATTTACGACTTTCAATTCGGATTTCGGAAAGGGCACTCAACTTTGGATGCGCTTTTTCTACTACATAGTGAGATCACAACTGGTTTAAACCATAAAGAGTCAACAGTTGCTTGTTCCCTAGATATTACCAAAGCTTTTGACTCAGTTTGGCATAAGGGACTAGTGCACAAACTATGTAAACTTAATTTCCCTCCATATTTTACGCTGCTGCTGCACTCATTTCTTCAGGATAGATCATCTTGCGTCAGATATCAGAACACGACTTCCGAATTCTTTACAATAGGTAAAGGACTTCCACAAGGCTCGGTATTAGGTCCCTTGCTGTATTCAATATATACTGCAGACATACCAACAGCCGCAAAAGCACAAACACTCTTATTTATGCCAAAAGCAAATCACCAAAATTAGCTCTAAAGAGAACGCAAGAGCTTCTTTTTAAAATTATAAATTATTATGATGACTGGAACTTATCAGTCAATCTTAATAAGTCCAATTTAATCTGTTTCCGTAATCCCAGCACTCGCGGACCGAGGAAAATTGCTACAAAGAGCAAAAAGCTGCGTATTCTGATTAAAAACACAGCTATTCCAGTCTCAAATCAACTAAAATATTTAGGCATCAACTTTAACTCAATGTTCAAATTTGAGTTAACTCTGAAAAAAGCCAAAAGGGCTATTCATACCTTTCTATTCCTACTTAGGCGTCGGAAGGGGCTTAGTATAAATACAAAGTTACTGTTTTATAAACTACTTATTCGGCCAATTATTGGCTATGCATTTCCGATCTGTTTTAGTTTCTCGAAAACGTATGTCAATAAAGTCCTTGTATTCGAAAGGTCAATCATTTTGAAGGATTATTTACTTTGTAATTAAACAAAGAGCCCTTCTGAGAATTTAAAATAAATTTTGCATTAAAATTACTTTGAAAGTATCCATTTGTATGAAAAGAAAAACTGCTAATGAATTCTACTAAAATTGTATTTTGAAATAAAATTAACTTTAAATGGGATTTGTTTTTAGAAATAATCTTGTTTGTCTCTTTGGATTTATATTTTCCATCTTCTTAAGCAGCCATCATAGCTAATTCCATTTAAATCTAATAATAAATATATATTTTTCTATAAATATGAAAACTCAAATATGAAAAAAATTATAATAATTATAATTTCGAAAAGTTAAATCTATTTGTTGATTTACTTATAAAATTTTATTATAATAATGAGCTTTTTCATATTTTCAAATGAAAGTTTTTTTATATAAAATTTCATTCGAAAACCGGTTCTTTGAAATTTTCATGGAATATCCTTTTTAGTTTTAAATAAATATTTGCTTCATGAAATTTGAACAGTAATCAAATATTGTCTAATTTATTTATGAAGCTGTATTTTTTGATTTAAATTTTCTTTGTGATTATTTAAAGTAAAATTCATTCTAAATTCTACTCATTAACATTGCAAACAAAAGGCTCCATGGCGTCAAATCACACGCCCTTGGAGGCTTATTGGCAGCATCAAATCTCGAAATGATCCAGTTCTGAGAACTGTTCAGGCAAGAACAGAAAAACTTGTGGTGCTATGTGGCTTGAGTGGCCATTTTGTTAAAATCACATATAGTTATGATTAAAATCTTTAAGTTTAGACGGTTATCAAATGTTTATAGAACAATTTCACACCGAGCAGAAAATGGGCTCATCGCTAAAGTAAATTTTCTTTTGTTTGACTATAAAAGAAAATCATCGCATTTGTATAAAATTTTAATAATGTTAAAGAATAATTTACTAATTAAATTATTTAAACTCATAAATGGTATACCGTTTTTAAAACAAATAAAATCTTTAATAAGATACTATTTTCCAAGCTACAGAATGAATAACCATTAACAAAAAAGGATTTGATCTAATGTCCTTGCTATTTAAAAACATTAGAAAATATCATATTTTTCATTTAGAATTTAGTTTTTATATAAAAAATTGCATTCTTTATTTATAACAAAAATTTATAGGATTCAATATAAAGTTAAATATTTAAAAATTTCCATTTTTTCATTTGAGCATTGAACAAAACCAAATTTTCCGTTTGAAAGTCCTGTATTTGAAATTATTGTTCATTAGTACGAACGTTTTCAAATTTTTAATGCATGGAAGTATGAAAATACTAATATTTGTAAGTTTACTATTTTCCGTATGGCATTCTTACATCGATTTTTTACTGAAATACCAAACAGAAAAAAATTTAGCTTTCGACGATTTCCAAATTCCCAAAGGGCTCTTCTTTCTTAATATTAAAAAGAACGAATTCATCACAAATATATTCAAAACTTTTCGAAAAAAGGCGATGATCAACTTGTAGAAAAATGTAGAAATAAACTGACTTTATTCATATTTTTAGTTTACTAAAAATTCATTTTCTTTTCCATAAAGTTTTTCCCATAACAGAAAACTTACTTTTGAAAAAATCCCATTTTTCTGATATTCTACAAACGATTTCCTTTTTATTAAACTACGAATATAACTCTTTGAGGTGAGGTGACATCAATATAAATTTTTGTATACTTTTATTCTATGGTATTCGAAGTTATTCATTTCAAGGGCAAACATGTAAAATATCATCGATACTTTCATATGTAACCTTATTTTTTATTGGACATAAAATATTGTGTAAGTTATTATTTATTAGTCATGTTAAGGTTTTATTTGAAAATAACTTATATTCTTAGATACATAACAAGCGGACTAATAGAAGGAAAAATATAGTTTCGAGTTTGTTTCAAGTTTGAATGGCTATCGATTTTTGCAATTTTCCATTTTTTCGGAAGCTATAAAATTGAATATTTTTATTCTTTCTGAAAAAGAATGAAATATTATCGCTCCTTTCAATGTGACTTTCTTATTTATTTAATATTTAAGATTTAATAACTAGTTCTAGTATTTTTGGAAATTGGAGTATTTTTGAAAATATTAAATTGTTTTGTTTTTGGTTATTAAATTTTGAAAAGTTTGAAATTATTAAAAAAAATTAAGAATTATCTAATAAAATTCAAATAAATTTAAATTATTTAAGAATTAAATTTTGATAAAATTATTCAATTATATTTGACAAAATTATTATTCAATTATATTTTAACACATCTGGGAGAATGCGATTTAGAGGTAATTTTTGATAACTTTTCCTCATTGTTTGGGCTGTAAATCCTTGACAGATTTATTTTTTGACATGGCAATCAATCAATAGCTTTTTTAAGTCAATTGAAAGTTTTCAAAATCTTATATACGGTATTGTGCTTATTGACGTATCCACCAAGCAAAAAATGAGCATCATCGCTCAAGAGTATCGAAAGGCTGATCCAGTGAGTTTTTATAATTTAAACGCATTATTTTGTAATAAACATATGTAAATACTAAACTATAGTGTATTTTAAACAAATATTACCTTAATTATTATAATATTTAATGGCTGCAAAATGACCGAATTTTACTTTACGAGTTACTACATGTATAACTCTAAACATAATCGATTTTAAATTGTCATTTGCGATTGGTAATTCTATTAAAAATATGTTTTTATTTTATTTTATAAATATTATTGTATGCTTTCTTTTATATATTTACGTTATATTTATATTTTTTTATCATTATTTTCTTTAAAAAATCAAAAAAGAAAAACTCTCAAAAAGGCCAAATAAAAATAATAATTCACTTTTTTTTATACTAAGCTACATTTGCAGGTAATATTACCAAGAGAAAAAGGGTATATTTGTGTTATTTGAATGGAATTAAAAATAACAAATTAGCTAAATTAGCAATAATAATAAGGAACCATTGCGAAAGGGAATTTTTTACGATAAGGTATCGAAGGGTTGGTTTTGTTCAGTGAGACAGAAATAAACAAAAATACAAAATAGGAAAAAAGACCACTTCAAATAAAAAAGAATAGATTAAATTATGTGAACAAAAGTAGAAATGAATTTCCATTTAAATTGTTTGTTTTTCATACCAAATCAAACCAACCTTAACACCGACCTACTTCTTAGTACACCTGAACAGCTAAATACAGTTGCCTGTTGTATGCCCTTGCCACTTTTAATATTTTTTCATAGTACTTAGAAAGTGGGAGTTTCCTGACTATTACACTCAAGGATATCTTTAAATAAGCAAAAAGCCATCGTTCATGGTAACCATTGGCAGTATTAGATTGTAGATTATGACAAAAGAATTTTAAATATTCAATTTTTTGAGGTCAACTAGTTCTTACTTTAGTAGGTATGGTTAAATAAAGAACTTTTTGAGTTAAATATTCTGTAGGTTTATTTTTTTTCTATAATATTATCATAAACGGATCATTTTAAGAAGCGATTTGCATTGGTTTATCTTAAAAAAATGGTACACCTTAAAAAAAATTAAATATCAGATAAATCTTTACGATTATAATAATGTGTTGATGATAGGAGATTTAATTGACCATAAAAATGTGATTAAAAATTCCAGGTGAATACGTTTTTTTCAAACTTTTCATCTAACATTATCAATAAAATATTTTATCTTACAGACTTAACATTATGCTAATTATAGAATAAATACTTTTAAAGAAATTCAGAATAAATTCGTTTTTGCTTTCTCGTTAATTTTGCAACCAAGTATAATACAGAAAAAAAATAAATGAAATAGAGAATTTATCTCTCCTTCTGTGTATATAATTTTTTAATATTTATTTTAAAAGTTCTAATGAATTTAAGAATTATAGCACTTTCGTTTTTAATCGTAACGTTAATTACCCTTAGACTAGTATATACAAATGACGAACGACTTCATATCTTGATGGGAGAAATTTGCAATTATGCTCGTTATTTTTACATTAAAAAATGTAGTAAATAATAATATTTTTAAATATAATTTCTAAAATATATAGCTTTAGAAAATACAAATCTAATAAAAATGTATATTATGGATTATTAATTGAATAATATCATCAGTTTTAAAAAGTTAATATAAATTCGACTTCATAAGTAATTAGAAAAATGCTTCCAAATCGTGAATGTTTGAGAAACACTTTTCTAATTAAAGTTCCGCAGTGAATTTTATGAAGTCTAACAGTTGAAACGAACGGGAGCGAAGACTTGAACCGCATATTTCTGAGCAAAATTTGATCATACAGGGTCGACTTTGTTTGGTAGATATTTTGGTTTGGTTGCCATTTATCTGTTAAAATTTGACAGTCGTAGGCAGTGGTCGATCACAATTTATTATGAAGTATCCAACACTGCAACGTGTTGAAATTATAAAAATAACCATTTTATTTAAATAATTGTTCAATTGTGAATACGCGGAGAAAATGATGTGACTTTTTTGGTGTTAATCTTATGCCGAGCAAGCCAACTATTCAGCTTGTAATGAATAATTTTGAAAAAACTACATATACTGAGAGATAAAGCGGAGACTGAGCGACAATTAAGCTAACGTACACCTGAAAAGATTGATGCAGTGAGGCAGAGTGTTGTTGAACCGTGCATAAGAATAGGGAATATCTCGATCATGATTGTAAAAAATTCTCAAAAAAGATTTGCTACGAGTATAAAACTCAATTGATACAAAAGCTGCAGGTAAATGACCATGAATGGCAGCGAGACTGGAGTGCTCGCGTTTTACAGCTCGGTATAGACAGCTACTATTTTTTTTGGCAAAAAATCATTATGAACACACTTTGACTCGGCTGGCTTTGTTAATAAACAGCATAGCCGCTATTGGGGCACTGAAAACCCTTAACTGATATACCAAAGACCACCACACCCTCGTAGACTAACTGTATGGTGCGGCATTTGGGCTGGCGGCATCATTGGGCCATATTTATTTGAGGATGCCGGAAGCAATGCTGTAACAGGTACTGGTGACAGCTACCGGTAAAAAATACCGTGCCTCATCACACACAGCTCGTCCTACGATTTAAATTTTGAGAGAAATTTTTTCCGGCCGAATAATGTCGAAAAGTGGTGATATTGACTGCCCTCCACGATACCCTGATTTGAATCCTGCCGATTGCTTCGTATAGGGGTACTTAAAGAAAAATGTGTACACTAACAAGACAACTACAACCTCGATGCTTAAGGATAACATTCGAAACGAAATCGCTGAAATAAGCAGAAGTATACGAAAATATTTTGAAAAATGTGCTTAAAATAGCTCGCTTTTGCGTCGTGGCCAGAAGCGGAAATTTGACCGACATCATATTCCATATATAATACTAAAGACTATATAATCAGTCAATAAAATATAAATTATAAAATTGTTTTTCATTTAAAAGTTATTTAAAAAATATCTTTGATCTGGAATATAAAACACATCTTGTATTAGAAATTTTTTCGGATTAGTTTTGCAGCAGTTGGAGTCGAGTGAGCATGTTAAATTAGGTGTCATTTTGAAGCTTGGTTAGGAATCTTATTGTTTTTATAAAAAAAATCAATTTCTTTACCCATAATTAATAATGTCAATGCTATATGACATCAATTCGGCGTGGTCGGGAACTGGCCATTTCGAGAAGCTCTCTACAGCGTATTCTTACGAAAGATTTGCATCTTCATGCTTTCAAAGTTCAATTGACTCAATAAATTCAACCTACTGACCACGTACAGTGAATGTTATAAAAATCATCTTCAGCGATGAGGCTTGTTTTCATCTTAATGTCTTGGTTAATCGAGAAAATTGTTGCATTTGGGATTTAGAAAATCCATGAGTGATTGTTGAGGAATAAATGCATCCACAACGTGTTACTGTTTGGTGTGGATTTTGGGCTAGAAGCATTAGTTTGTTTGAAAAGATAATATTATTGCTGATCAGACAATAACAGTTAATGGTGCTCGCCTTTGACATAATAATCGGTTTTTACTGCCTGAATTTCAAGATATGGATGTGGACGTTCAGGTTATCATATAACCACCTCTCCTTCTTCATTTTCAAATAAATACGAGCAAATAGCACCTTTAAACCAAAACATATGCTACACTTCTCTACAGTTAAGTGTGGGTTTTCACATCCTCATATTATCTATAATTAGTTAAATAATCAATATAATAAAATAACAAACTTTAATCTAAATAAATATGACAAATATGCCTTAGAACTATAGGGTAGTCCATCTAGCGGTTCCATTTTGAACCACTATTTATTTGAAGTACTTGAGTGTTAAATGTCATTACGAATTGACAGATTGTTAGTTGAAAGTCAGAATTTTACGAAATGGTAATCCATACGCTTGAAGAAAACTTGGAAATATTGAGAAGTTACTTCAAAAGTGGTGAGTCCTCAACCCAAACTGTGGAGAAATTTAAAAAAAAAATGAGCAAAGATCGAATGCCATCACGTCAACTTGTGGACAAATTCGTGAAGCGAGTTCGCGAAACTGGTTTGTTGGTTGCCAAAGCAACTCGTTCCCGCTCTAGTACAGTGCGTACGACCGATAATATTGCCGCCATTGCTGAAAATGTCCGTGATCATCCATCAACATCAACTTGTCATCGTTCTCAGGAATTAAACATTTCTCGCACTTCTCTGTTGAGAATTTTGCACAAAGACCTCGGTATGAAAGCTTACAAAGTTCAATTAGTCCAACAACTAAAGCCGCATGATCATCCGATGCGTTTTCGGTTTGCCCAATGGGCTCAAGATCAATTGGCCGTAGATGAGCATTTTTACCGAAAAATCATCTTTTCGGATGAGGCCCATTTCCACCTCGGTGATTATGTCAACAAACAAAATTGTCGCATCTGGGGCTCAGAAAATCTATACGTCACTATGGAAAAGCCGATGCATCCACAACGAGTCACGGTTTGGTGCGGATTTTGGACTGGAAGCATCATTGGCCCGTTTTTCTTCGAAAACGATGAAGGAGCCGCCGTTACGGTCAATGGTGAGCGCTATAGTGGCATGCTCAATGAATTATTGTTTCCAAAAGTTGAAGAGAATGGCATGGACGACACACAGCCAACGTAAAAATCCAATTTTTGGGCACTGCTTTCGAAAACCGAATAATCAACCGAAATGCTGATGTCAATTGGCCGCCTCGGAGCTGTGATTTGAGGCCGTTGGATTATTGTCTGTGGGGAGGCGTTAAGGATAAATGTTATGCAAGCCATCCAGAGACAATTGAGGCCTTGAAACACGAAATCAAAATTGCCATTGAAGAGATACAGGCCCAGACAATCGAAAATGTACTGAAAAATTGGGTCGAGCGAATGGGGTTCTGTAAGGGCAGCCGTGGCAGTCATTTAAATGATGTTGTGTTTTATTCTTAAATGTCAAGGTTTAATCTTTCTAATAAAACCGGAAATTTGAAAAAACATACACTAGTTTTTTTATATTTACTTTTTAAAATGCAACTTTTAAATGGTCCACCCTGTATCAAATAACAGGTCTGTTACTCTCCGAACCATAAAATAAATAATCCGTTATATATTAATGAAATAGTCATCTTAAATTCAAATTAAACTTAAAAAATTTTCCTCCAAAAATAAAGTTGCAAAATTTTTTATATAAATTTTTTTTTGAATAACGTACAAAGCTGACAAAATATTTAAAAACTACAATACAAATTTTATTTTATATGAAAAATATGTAGGAAAAATATCCTAACAAAAATATCCTATTTGTTATATTCTAAACAAATTTTAAAAAAATTTGAAAACCCTTTTTTCTTTTCATGACATTAATAAGAAAAAAAATAGATCAAATATCGAAAACCAAAAATCAAAAACTTTTACAGACTAGAAACATACAAAAAAATCTATTCTAGGCCAAATAAATTTTGATTAAAAATTAAAAGATTATATTGAAAATTTGTTCTATCGAATAGAAAATTGAATTAAAAATCGTTGTAGTGCAAAATGAAAATTTGTTGTAAATTTATATACGAATTGTATACTAGTTGGAATTTGATGGAAATACGAGTACATTATTTATGAATGTGTATAGGTAAAATATGTAGGGATCTAACTACCCACATTATGTGTGTGTTTTATATTGACATAATATAGATGGTGAATTATTGACTAATACTGAAAATATGTATCTGATTTACCATAAACGTAATGTTCTGTGGTGATATTTACTGAGACGATAAGTAAACTGTTAAGTGTGAACGAGCACATAAGGTGTCTACGGGCCTATTAACAAGTCTTTGTTGTTATTGTCAATTTGTTCAGTTCGAATTATCTCACTTCACTGATGATACATAATTTTTAACCGTGAGGAAAGCTTTTTTTTTACAGGTAGAAAATCGATAATTTAGTAATTCTATCAAGGATTTTTGTGTAATTTATTTATTATCAAGCAATTTATTGTATTCTTTATAATTTTTAATCGTTTAAAAGTAATTTTTATTTGTTGTTATAAAATTTTTTTTTTAAATTTAAATTTTAAATGTGTATTTAATTAAGAAATATTTGAACAAATTAAATACTGCTACATAACAGTAAACGATACTGCTACATAGCAGTACCATTTTCAACTGACACTTTCAAGTAAAAAAAATCCAACGAACTCTCCAATATCTCTCCAATATCGGCTGATCTTCCACAGGGAAGTTTTTTAGACCCATTCTCTACAAAGTGTATACATTTGATACGTTAAACTGTCCCAATACCTTCTTGGCTACATACGCCAATAATACCTTGCATCTAGTAAAAATCCCCAACATTCCCGAGGTGGAGGCCAATGAACGTAAATCTACCCACGTAAATTTTACTCTTTCCGTGAGATATATCCTCCCATATAATTTAATGACAGTGCCATACCATAACACATCGAAGTTTGGTACCTACTACTGAACTTAGACAAACCCTTAACATGGAATCCACATCTAAGACTTAAAAGATAAGAACTAAAAAGACGATACCTACAACTAGTTAGACTTCTAGACAAATGATCTAAGCTTACGATAGACAGCAAAGTACTTTTATATAGTGCGCACTAAAACCCATCTGGGCTTACAGACTATATAATCGTCCAGTTTCCATCGAATCCAATCTCTTAAATCAAAAATACTCCTTTTATGTTAGCAATAATATTATTCATCGTGATCTTGAAGTCCAATTTATTTTTGATAATTATTTGTGAAAGGATGCGTCTCATTATGAAAAGTTTAATTTCCGTATCTGCAATCGTACAAATCCCATCGTTTAAGACTATCCTCCCCGGCCTTTTTCTAGAAACACCCATCGAAGACTTAAGCTTCACATAAGCTCACGCTAGCAGGAGAAACTTCAATGGATTTTTACTCACCCATAACCTTTTACGTTAATTAATACTATTATTCAAATCTGCTTATTATAGATGCTGTAATTGTAGATATCTGTAAAAATTACAAAAAGAAAAAAATTAAATTTTCTCCATTTTGAATAAAACGATTTCTTTAAGAAATCCTCAATATTAACGATAATTCCTGTAAAACATTTAAAGATAAACTAAAATAATAGCACGAATTTGAACATTCATAAAACAAAAGATTAAATCCTCGATTATGTAAGTGAATTGAAACTTTTCCTTTTCAAAATGATTGGGGAATAAACTAATCCTTTTGTTTCTTTGTTCATGAATGGTTTTTCCTTCTGGTTTTTCAGAGTTATTCAGTGTAACTAATTCACAACTAATTAAATGTGATGGAAAAACATTTTACAAAATAGCATATCCTTTTGGAAAATAGACAGATTGAATATATTGAAAAGATTTGAACAGTTTAACTTACTGGCGTGGATAGTGGTAAAATTTTGTCTGTGTTAGTTGATATCAACAAGAACAAGAACTTCAGAGATAACGACGACGAAAATCAATAAAAAAAATTTCCATCCCTTCAGCCTTTGCCTACCGACAACTTCAACTATTTGAACTCCATTTTGCTAATGTTGCACCTGCATTGTATTAGATTTAAGGCAATTTCTAGTCATGCAGAAGGTACAAATGTGGTACACACGGGCTGTGACAAGACCAATAACAAACGATACGGGCGGATATTGTCAGCTGGAAAAACTTAATTGAATTCTTTTCCATTTTCATTCGACTTTACGTTGTAGCGTCTCATTGCTACTGGTACACTTTCATTCTATTTTTTATCCCACACCTACTCTTGCATAAGTTATCATTCTCATCATTATCCCCCTTCCCCTACCCGCAAAAAACACTTCAAAATATATGTATAAAAGCAACAAATAAAAAGTGTTGAAAAATTGTAATCTGCCTGGCGGATTAGGACATCATATAAGGAGAAGGAAATGATATTTTACTATATCACAATTTTTGCAGATAGTTTTACTATTTTTTATGCTTCATTTGAAATCTACTTAATCGAGTGCCGTAAAGTTATCAGAAACAATTTCAGTGCAATGTGTTTGAAAAGTTTCTCGTTTTAGTTTTTCCTTTTTCGAAATACTTGAGAGAAACTCTAAGGAAACTAATAAAATGAAGAAAACAATACTGTTTAGGCCTATGGTTTCATTGGTAAACTTTACTTGTATTATTATTATTGATATTATTTTGTATTTTTTTCCATGCATCCTTTTATGAATACATATTTTACGACCACTAGTCTAGGGTTTCTGTATGGGAAATTGGGTTTTTCATATCCGACAAAGTTTGGTAGGTGTTCAATAGTGGGAAGTATTTTCTTATATAGTTTTTGTCAGAATTTTTCTTTTAAGCTTACACTTTGTTTTGTACCAAAAAAAAAATTGTGCACATCTTGTGTTTTGTAACAAAAACTACTGCTTAACGAATATACAAATGCAGTAAAGGGTAAACATTTTAGGTACGTTTATTCAAAATGAAGACAACATCAATTAAAAATTTATGAGCACAATAACGTTTTGATATCTCAACTATAGTGTAGAGTTTGAAAATTCACCCTCCACCCTCTTCAGACCCATTAAAATTACTACCACAGTTCTAACAAGAAAATATATGAAAATTTATTTCTTTCATTTGTATAAATTTTTTAAAGGTAAAACATAAATTCTATGGTTCTCGAAAATATTTTATTTTTAATTTGATATTCTATTGTGTACCTTAAATATATACCTTTCTATATCGTCGTATTGCCAAAATTTAACATTTGCATTTGCATAGTAAAGTAAGAAAATGAAATTTTTCTATAAAATATAAAATGTGAAAAAATATTGTAAATAATAATAAGAAAAAGAAATTTATTACGTTAATAAAAAAATATTGCATTAAGGATTCTTCAATTACTCTTAAATTATTATCAATTTAGTATTCAGCAATTTTTCTTAATTTTGTAAACATAAAATAATTTTTAATCCCCGTAATGGGCAATTGATCAGATTTTTTTAACTATACTGACACGTTCATTTTTTTAAGGAATAAATAAATAAGTTTCTTTTCAATATTTACTATTTAGCATAGGAAGCCTTAGATTATATTTGTGTGTATGTCCTTAATTCCAAAAGAGCTGAGAAGATTGTGTGGTAAAGAGGAAAGACAACTAGTTATTTTTAGAGAGATGTTAAAAGAATAATTTTTTGTTGAAAAGGACATGAATTCTTAGAGAGATGTTAAAGAACTATCCCTACAATGCTACAGTGTATGCAATTTTTACCTTTTCAACAAAAAGGACTCTCCATGGGTCTATTGTCAGGTATTAGTTCATGGGGAGTAGACTGACATTAAGTCTATTTTCCTATTTAGACTGCCGTCGATTATTTTCTCATTATTTTTTCCTGACGAATCTTCCTTATTGCTTAGGATGTGTTATTATTTGTGTTATGATACGTTTTTGGAACAGTTGTGTTCATTAATTATTTTCTTCACTTTGTTTCTTTCTCCACTAAAACGTGAACTCTGGAAGAAAACATGTTTCGCATCCTCGATTATTGACCGATAGTTAGGGCATCCATATTCTGTTATCCGAAATTGGGCCATATAGTAGTCAACTTCCGCATGGCCAATTCCGTTTTATGTGACTATGTCAGAAATCGTCTACCTTTCTCAATCGATAAATCCCAATGGCTTTGCCATTGTCTCATTTCTTTTTCCGTCCCATCGTCGATGATATATTCTGACTCTTTCATCTGCCAAAAGCTCGATTGGCAGTATATTAGCGATAACACATATGAAATGCTCTCTAGACTTAAAGTGCGCCGCCATCCCTTGACGCTTCTACGTTTCTGTCAATACAGCTTCTGTCCAGATAATATACATGCCCTGTCATTCCCTCGTCTTCTGGATGGTGAAGTAATATACCTGACTCATCAAATGGCGCCCCACGTTGGAAGGTGAAAATGGAATGGATGGGGACGACTAATAAATAAAACAAAATTAAGGAAAGTTGTACTCACGCAATCGACCAGAGGAACTGAGGTGGAAGGAGTCTTGATGGTGGAATTTGACTCCGTCGCTGGCCATTCCCCTGAACACCTATAACACTCTATTGGTCTTAATGTTGAGAGGCGCCCCTATTGCAAATGACGGCTTAGTTCTACGTTGAACCGACTTTACTGGGAACTCAGGATCAGTTAGACTGAAAGGTTAAGTAAAAAACTGGCCCCATAATCCCGTAATGCTAGTCGTCAAGCATGCCCTGCTACTCCTTCGTCTTCTTGATGGTCAATTAATATACGTGAATGATTTTTAAGGACCCAAATATTTGGAACTGCCTGCCACAACAACATGACATATATTACAACATTATAAAATTCTTATCATATAAGAATTGAAGCCGTTGGACCATCGAAGATGCCGTGAATTTGCTGATTTTGTTATTAAAGTTGCTCATTTTTTAAAATTAATTTAAAAAAAGTTCTATATAAGCTATAATAAATATTTTTATCGGAAATTAAAGTACATTCAATACAAATATTATTTTAAAAGAAGCATTGTTCAAATAGCATCTATGACAGAATAACTAAAAAAAATGTCTTTTATGTTTTATTTTTCTCTTTTTAATAATATTATTTTTTACTATTATAATGAAAAATTTCCTAAAATAGTGTGTATAAGAAAATTTTCACACTGTTAATTAAATTTTGGTTGAAAAAATTCGAAAATATTATTTAATTTTTTGAATTCAAATAACATAATAATAAATACTAATTAAAATCAACCACAATTTTCGTAATAATAAAAACAAATGCAATATTCTCAGCAAAAAAAATATCATAGTCTACAGATTTAGTAGATTTTAATTCCATTTATGATAGTAAAAAGGACTCATTGTAGGTGATATTTGTATTAAAATAATTTTGATATTTATTTACCAGGAAAATATCATAAAATTAATGAAATTATTCATGCAGATAATTGTATCTCCTGGTAGCAATCTGAATAGTTATTTTTTGTATTTTAGTTTGACTACAACATATAATATCGATAAATAATTACAAATAATTAATTTGAAAATTAATTACGCATTAGTAACTTTTATCATAGGTTTACTTATTATTATTAAAATATGATGTAGGATGGCAAATTCTTTTCTAACTGGTCGTGTTGTGTTCATGATGGAATAGGATGTAGGACGTACATATGAGCAAGCATAAAGTATATAAATAAAGATCTATTAATGCTCGGATAGCAATTATTCTCGAGTAGCGATCGATTGGAAATTGACAAGCAAAACGAAACTTTAATCAACGTTAATTTATTCCCATAATTATGTTTGCAATTTGGTGGAAATGAAATTTTGAAACCTATTCGATAGTTGATTGAAATTTGTAGCAACGATGTGTTATAAAATTTTTTTGGTAAAGTTTGGTTGACTTAGTGAAATTGAAAAACCAAAAGTTTGGTTGACATTCCTTATAAAGAGCATAAGTTTTTCGGTACCATTAAGTATTTTTGGATGGCCGAGAAGCAGTAAAATAAGGTCCACGGTCAGGGAGCCCTTCAACTTAGAAAACGGATGGAAACGTGAAACGAGTGAGTGCCCTTATGGTATCAGAAATGTCAATGAACATTGAACATCCTTGGAAGGTATAGAAAAACGATTCTTCACATCAGATCGAACATTGCAGATACTTGGATGCTCCATCATGATAACTCTTCATATGACAATAAGTAGTTTTTGATATAATCATAGTCCGTGTAACAATTATTTGTTTCCCAAAATTAAGAAACACTTAAAAGGACGTTGGTACTCTCGATAACATCCAGAAGAGTGTAACCGACGAAAGTAATAACGATAAGAAAATATATAAGAATTCTTAATTCAGATTCCTCTGAATAGCGGAAATTTGTTATTTTTAATGAAGTTGCTTAACGAAGTAATTAATTGTTGTAGAGGATGAAAACGGTAGAAAAATATTTAAATTGAATTTATCGGTTAGAATTTTATTAATTTTTTTTTATTTAAAAAAATTACACTGTTAAATTTGACAAGAATCGATACATTTAAGGAGTAAACGAATTTTATGGTTAAGCAAGTAATATGAAAGAAAATTTGTTCCTCTTTACCTATTACACTTTTAGTTTGCTCAAAGGATACCCTCAACTATGAGTGTTCTTTCCAAAAAGGAACACATACTGATCGTTTGAAAATTAATTCTCTTAAAATATAACTAAGAAAATAGTTAATAATATCCTTTCAATTACTAACCAAACAAAAAGTAATATTTACCGTCTTTAATTATTATTGTAATTTAAAAAAAACATACAAAAAAACAGTATTTATTAAAATCAAAATAAGTTTATTAACATTGCGTAAAAAAGGAATGTAAAAAAATCCAATTCCTTTTTACATAAAATCATAGTAAAAATTTAAAAAAAAACTACTCCCTTCCTTCGAAAATTACTTCTCTCTCACGCAATAAAAAAAATAAAAAAATACATCGAAAAAAATCAACGAAAAAACATCGAAAAAAATCTAAAAGAACACACCCAAAGGGGAAAAATTAAAAACCTGAGAAACTACGCATTCAACAAATTAAAAAAAAAAACCGAAAGAATTTTATGGAAAACTAAAAAATAATATCTTTTCTTGCACCAGAAAATAAAACCAACTATCAACATCACCAACAAAAAACAAAACAAGAAAAGGTGCATTAAAGGAAAGGAAAATAAATCAAAACACATTGCCTTATCGCAAAATAGTCGAAAACACACAAAAAAATTTGAAATCGGGAAAATGTAACAGGAGGAGCCCAGTTTTCTTCCCCCATTTATTAGTGTGTGAGAAATTCTTGCATAATTTTAAGAAGTTAACATTTATATTTCTCTTTATTCTGTGATTTTTATCATATTTTGTGTGGAAGCTTTTTAAATAATGTTATTTATTATTTAAATAAATAAATTCATATTGTATCGTTTTCCTAATAATAATTATGTTTATCTGAAAATTGCAATTGATATGCTCCCATTGGTATGCTAACACGTAATTAGGTAATCGAAAACACAGTATCGGGCGTTTTAATAGAAACTCGACATGTAAGGTTTCTATTGAAATGCCCGATTAAACTTTTTTTGAAAACCACGATTTTAATGTTAAATGAATTCGAAAACGTTATTATTTGATAGTTTATTATTCAAAGAAAACAAAAAACACCTACAAATTATAAATGGACAATTATAATTCCGATGTTTTCTTAAAATTTTAAAGCAAAAATCTAGCAAATTTCTGTTTTTCAGACTACAATTTTTTTAAGTTGCGCCTAATTGCCAGTTTTCAGAAGAAGTAATTTTTATGCCCTTTCAAATGTTACAATTCCACAAAAAATTCTGAAAATTTAAACATTTTACAGGTTTTTAATAAAAAATTGCGTTTGTTACGCCTAATTGTATACTAACGGCAACAGCCACTAATTGCCTACCATTTTTAAGTTGCGCCTAAGTTGGTACTATTTGTTTTGTATGTGAATTTCTTTTTACTCTATGAGTAAATTTTTTTAATGGCCCTAAGAAGAACCGTTTTTTTTGGAAATTTTTTTCTTTGAACATATTGTCAATTATATGAGAACATATGAATTTCGAAATTACAACATTAAAAATATGCTTTTATGTTATGTGTTCGGTAGTTTTGCAATCGCAGCACGGGATTTATTCCAGTTTTAAAAAAATAAGTTTTCT
Source organism: Atherix ibis (assembly GCA_958298945.1). Lineage (NCBI taxonomy): Eukaryota > Metazoa > Arthropoda > Insecta > Diptera > Athericidae > Atherix > Atherix ibis. Next base: position 10,740,020 of record OY282609.1, on the reverse strand, counting down.
GTTCTCTCAATTTTTTCCACATTATTTTATTAACAATTTTTTTTAAATATTTTTTTTACTTAATAATATTTAATTGGGCTTAGTTTTAGTAGTTTTACATTATTTGGCATTAAGGAAATGCCGACTTTGATTTGTTAATTGTTTTGGGTTTAAATACTAATATTGGTCAAAAACTTAGTCACCGTTTAAGGTATTATTATTAATATTTGTTTGAAAGATATATGTCAGGGGCCACATCTAAGCACCATGACCGTATGGCCTTTTCGCGTCTCAGATTTGACGGTTTAAATGCTCAAATAGATAAAGTTAGGGAAAGTACAATATTTTTCTTAAAAGTTTTTCCTTGCAATTTGGATATTTTATAGAGTAGATTAGTATGTGTTATTAAGAGAATCCTACACGAAAAGAAGCTCCTTGTTTTATGACAATCCGCCAGTATGTGTGGTATGATCAAATGAACGCCACAGGATGTGCAGATAGGATGTTCACGATTGCCGGGTAGGAAGTCGTAGATGACGGCAGTATTAAACGTTGATGCTGTTAGTTGCAACGAGATGAGTAGATTAATGAATGCCACGATAACTGTGGACACTGGAAGGAGCAAAACTTCTTTTGCAAGCTGATAAGCATATTCGTTGCCAAGGATGCCTACATAGCCCGGCACTCACCGCAACTCAATAAAGCCCTTGTTTATTAGGCGATGTCTGATATCATTTATTACCAAGTCCGTCCTGGAGCCATGAATAGCAATTAAAGTAGCGAGGCTGCTCCTAAAAATGATCGGTTCGAAGCTATTTTTATGTTTAATATTTACAGCTGATCGTACTGCCCAGAGTTTTCGAAAATAAGCTGCTACACTGTATGGAAAAATACCATAGTATACCTCCTGAAAGCAACTATCCCCTTCTTGAATAACCGCAAAATTCGTTGCCGCATCAGTATAAATATAATAAATTTCAGCATTACCTAATCGACTCAGGTCGTGCTTAAACAATGTACGAAGGCATATTGAGTTGGTTGACTTCTTTTTCAATCGGGACATGTTAATCGAAATTCCCTGTTTCGGCTAGGATTAAAGAGAGGGTGCAGAAGCCTATTTTGCGAATAAAAGTGTTCAATATTTTTTTAAACAATGAATGGATATTTAGAGAAGCAAAGCTTTTTATAGATAAATTTATAACTGACTTTGAGGAGAAGGTACAAATAAAAGAGTTCGGCAATTTCAAATTGTAAAGAAGCTATCCGTGAAGTAAGGTCTGTAAGAACCCAAGCTGACTTCAAGAAAGGTCTGTGAAAACTACTTGATTCAGTTTTTCAAACATAAATCGCAGAAGTTCTATACTGATAGAATCATGACGCTGTGCGAAAAATTGTGAAATATTTTCAATAATAACTGAGAATATTTGATTGGAATAAATTGATTTTCACACTCCGATTTTACTCCAAAAATGCCACGAACTTTATCGACTAACCAACATTTGACAAAACCTTAACATTAATAATATAAAATAAAAAAGAAATGGTCAGAAAAAAAGATAATATAAAAAAAATTAGCATATCGAAAGATATCGTGAAATTTTACATACCTGTATCGTAGAGAATAGAACTGACTATGAAGCCTTGAGGAACTCCAAAAAAATTAACAAAATGCATATGTGAAAATATTTGTAATCTGCCTTTTTTTCATTTAAAAATTACTCAGATTACAAGATAATATATAAATTAATAAATAATTTCGAATATATTTGAAAATATAAATAAATTTTAAAAAAATATATAATATTAAAATATGGCAAAAAAGAAAAAAACAAATTTTGTTTATTTTTCAAATTCACATTTTCTTTTTTTTTAAATTTATATTTTCAAAATGTTTATAAACATATAATATAATTCAATTGTTTTTTCATTGTTCAATCAAAATACATAATTTCGCATTTATTTTGTATTATTTTTTTTTAAACCTTTCTTTTTATCACAGAAATACATAATAAATTTTCTTTAATAAATTCCTTTTAGCTCATCATTCTTTATATAATTTATTTTTATTCAAATCCTTTATTATAATTTTTTTTATCAATTGTCCATCACCTTTAATTTTTATTACGTTTTCAAAACAAAAACTTAAAAATATTTAATTTACAATTTTAATGACCACAATAATATTATTATAAACAGAGAGCGAAGTCTTTTTCAATATTTACATTTTTTTTTTGTATATTTTTTCTTTAAAAATTAGTTAGGATTTTTTTTCATCATTATTAATAATATTTTCGTATGCAAATGATTTTATATATTTTATTAAATATTATCTTTATTATATGGAAAATCCCAAAATATTGCGGAGTGTTCGAGAGCATCCGTAAGAGTATAGAAACATTTGAGAAATTTTTCAAAAGTAGCTAATATCTGCTGGAATGTGAAGATTATTCAAATAATAAAAAATAATGAAAATAAAAAAATAAACTTAAAAGGGAAATTGTAGGATTTCAAATTATGGATAAAAAAAAAAAAAATTGATATTTACAAATTTAGTTAGTCACAACTCCACACATGCAATATGGAGTTATTTTACCAAGGATCTGCTCACAAGGTGTTTAGTTTTATTTAGTAAAATAAAACTAAACCGAACTTTTGAGAAAAGGACCACCAAAAATATCAAGGACTATAGCCAAGATAATTTAATTTATATTCTTTAAATTAGCTGAAATTAAGTTTCAATTAGATATACGTATTTGCTCTATTCTGAGATGCAAGACTTACAACTTGAGAGTTCTTTTTATTATAATTTATTATTTGCAAACACCACGAAGAAATTTTTGTACGAGATGTACTTTTCAGAAATAGAAAATACAATTTTTTAGACTAGTTCTTTCTAGACAAAAGATTGTAGAAAGGATATTTTGTTCATATATAATTTTAATGTTAGATGCATTTTCGAGCAGATCTTCTATCTAAAATAAGATCAGTTAAATGCATTTAATAATTAGCCAATTTTAAGTTTAACTTTTCAATTTAATTTAACTGGTTAAGTTTTTATTATTTTTTATATGAAACTTTTTTTTTTCAAAATGTTCTTAAAAATTATTTTATACAATTCTTTAATCTTTTTTAATCAATAAACTTAATAAGTATAATAATAATAATGCAAATAATTGCCATCATAATTATAGTATTTTATTATATACCTTTGAATGTATATTTTCTCTTTATGAATTAAGGATCTTAATTTTGGTATTTATTTATATGCAAAATTCTAGTATATATTTTTATTTTATTTATTTTTAACGCTTTTGTATTTTTTCTTTGCTTTTATTGTAGTAATTTTCATTCTATATTTTTAATACTAAAAGCTTCGTTGATTTGTATTCGATTTTATGTAATTTTTCTTTTAATAAATATTATTTTTGTATGAATTTTGCTTGATTTTAGTTTTTTTCTTCTTACTTTAATTTGTATTTTTAATTATATTTTTTTGTTGTTGAGAAATTCTTATATAATTACAATATATGTTTTTGTTTGTATGTATTAAAATTGGAGAACGTAATTAATACTTTTTTCCTTAATATACAAACATGTAAATTTAACATTTGCATTGTTTTTTTTTATATAAATATTTTAATATATTTTTCATAAAAGTTAACAAAAATTATACAATATATTTTTTTTTCAATTAAAAATTAATTTCATAATTTATAAATAGCAATTTTAAAATAAAAAAATATAAAAAAAATATATATTTTTTATATATTCTAGTAAATATATATGTGTATATGAAAAATATTAAGAAAACTTCTACTTAAAATCACAACATTATTGTTTTATTTAAATGGAACTGTAAGTTTTTATTTTCATTTATTTGGAAGAAATTTTTACTATTAAACAAAATTTATTTATAAAAGAAAATTAAATTTATGTGTATTCAAAAATTATTTTACTAAAAGGGCATAATCTAATATTTGCACTCATAACTCTTCCTGGACTTATTGTATGTATCATATTCGTATTATCTGCATTTACATTATTTTATAGTAAAAATAATTTTTTGTTTAAATTTCATCTACAACTGCGTATAATTTTTGACAAGCAGGAGAATTGTCAAAAAAATTATACGCAGTTGTAGATGAAATTCTAGAAAGGAGAATTGACAAATTTTTAAAAAGATTCAAAATTGAAAGGTTTAGATTCGAAAGAAATCGGACTGCTTAATCGAACTGTTATGGACTGCTTAATACCTACTATTTCTAGGTGTTGGGGGGGAGGGGAAAGTACTAAAATTTGGATAAAAATTAAAAAATTTTGCTATAGGAGTATGGCCAATGACGACCACACTCAGAGAGCACTGAAAAGTTTATAAGGTTGACGTCTAGATGGCACCTCTTGCAAAAATTATCACAAAGCACCATCCTTCAAATGATTCTTGTCAAAATTTGACAGCAATCGGTCGATTGGTTCGTGAGATATAGCATTTTGAGTGAAGCAACTTTTGTTATTGAAACAGCATTGCTTTTGGATGAAAACAAATACAGTGGAAACCAAAGCATGGTTTGAAAAACGTTATGCGGACTCTGCTCCAGCTATTTCAACTGTGGAATATTGGTTTCGTCCATTTCGAACTGGTCGTACGAGCACAGTTGATGCAGAACGCAGTGAACGCCCAAAAGAGGTGGTTACGGCAGAAAACATCAAAAAAATCCACAAAATAATTTTAAATGACCGTAAAGTGAAGTTGAGCGAGATAGCTGAGACTCTGAAGATATCGAAAGAGCGTGTTGGACATATCGTGCATGAATATTTGGGCATGCGAAAGCTGTGTGCAAAGTGGGTGCCGTGTGAGCTCACTGTGGACCAAAAACAACAACGTGTTGATGATTCTGAGCAGTGTTTGGAGCAGTTCAAGCGCAATAAACCCGAATTTTTGCGTCGATATGTGACATGGCTCCGTCACTATACTCGAGAGTCCAATTGGCAGTCGGCAGAGTGGAGAGCGAGCGAGGAACCGAATCCAAAGCGTGGAAAGACGCAACAGTCGGCTGGCAAGGTGATGGCGTCTGTATTTTGGGATGCGCATGGTATAATATTCATTGACTATCTCCAGAAGGGACAGACGATCAACAGCGACTATTATATAGCGTTATTAGATCGTTTGAAGAAAGAAACCGCTAAGAAATGGCCTCATTTGAAGAAGAAAAAAGTGTTGTTTCACCAAGCCAATGCACCGTGTCACAAGTCGATAAAAACGATGGTCAAACTCAATGAATTGGGCTACGAATTGCTTCCCCATCCACCGTATTCTCCAGATCTGGCCCCCAGCGACTTTTTCCTGTTTGCAGACCTCAACAGAATGCTCGCTGGCTAGAAATTTAAGACCGATGATGAATTGATTGCCGAAACTGAGGCCTATTTTGAGGCAAAATCGAAAGAGTACTATAAAATTGGTATCGAAAAGTTGGAAGATCGCTATAATCGCTGTATCGCCCGCGAAGGCAACTATGTTGAATAATAAAAATGAATTTTCCAAAAAAAAATATTTTTACTGTGTTACCTTATAAACTTTTCAGCCGATCTGCTAGGCATGCTTGTTGCTAGCTTTATGCGTTGAATTTAGGTTTCGAAGTTTTAGCACAGATAAACTCCCACCCCGCATAACCAGAACAATATTATGCTGGAACATATAGGGGATAATGGAGATACCTGAAAGTGTAAATTTCTCTATTGGAGAGAAAAAAGAAGAAAAGAGAAAAATAATGGTAAAAATTATTTAAAAAAAAAAATTTAAAAAAACCAAAACCCATCCAGGCAAAAGGAAAGGAATAGGAATTCAGGAGGAAGATTAACATTTTTTCGATATTATATATAAAAAAAGGAATTTGAAAAATATGGAAAAATTATTTAACATAAAAATTAAAAAAAATTAAATATTTTCAATTTTTTTTCTCCAAAAACCTAACGAAAAATAAAAGAGTGCAATTTTTTTTCTCCAAAAACCTAACGAAAAAATTCTTAGATGGTCTTTATCTCCCTGGCCTTTTCCTAAACCGTCCTCTGGCACTCCGTGGCCATATAATTTAGCAATTTTCCTTTGAAATTGACGATGATCTCCTTTACTTCATCTTAAGATGATAAGGACTTTTACAATAGTACCAACTTCTAAGACATGGAAATTATTTCTTTATAAAATCTTTAAAGCAATAAAATGTGCCACGTATAATACTTTTAAGCAATTTAACGAGTACTTGGTATAAAGGATCTATACAATATTACTAAATATTTAATATTATAGTGGGTAGAAATTAATCATCAAACGTTTATACTAAATTGAATTGACTTTAAAAGGATTTTTCATTCAAAAGATTTCACCAAAAATTTAACTTTATCTAAAAGTATATAATATTTTTTTGGAATTATTTTCTTTCAAGCTTTTATAAATATAATTAGGGAATATCTTACATTTTTGATTTTATATATTTTGATGATGAAACAAGTGTTTGCCTTTAGTTACACATATACACGTAAGCATGATCCGATTATCACAAAAAAATCAACTGCAAAAGATCTTTTGCCAACAATTAAGATCCACTTAATCCATATAGTATTCGAAAGTATTTTTCCATATTGAGTAAAAGATTAAATGAAATTATTCATTTTTTTTAAAGGGCTGGTAGCGGGTAAGGGTTTATTAGGAGGAAATAGTCTGACCTATTAAAAATTTCAAGTAGGGTCTTTTGCCATCCGTGAATTTTTACAAATGGTCTTTGAAGATAAAACTTAATAAATAAATGCTCTTTGAAGATATTCTTATTTATAAAATCTTTTCCATTAAGGGTGTTTTATTTTTAGAATTCTATAAAAAAGTAGTATGTCAATTATGATAAGTATTGTTATTTCTAATTGAAGTACTTTTCATTACATTTTTATTTAAAAATAACAATGTTCAAATGGCTTCTATGGCTTTGTTTGTAGGAGATGATCCAAGAGGTCCAATTTTGCATTACTCTTCCGCATAAATCGAGCTGAATCTTACCGATTGGCTTATATGATGTTGTTCTCCAGCTCGAAAAGTATTGTCAGATTATTAGAATTTAATGTAGCCCACCATAAAAAAAGTTTATTGGCTTTAAACGGCACAATCATGATGGATACCTGATATACGCATTTCTCGAGAAAACAAATTTCAATTTATACACATAAATGACCCCTAGATACTTGACCTCACTAGAGAACTCAAGTTCAGTTCTATTCATTTTAACCTTGTTGACATTCAACTTATGCTTCTTAGTAAATGGAACTATGACCGTTTTATGAGGGTTTTTTTTGAGATCCGCATCTTGGCACCACAAGATTTAGGGCCCTCTGCATTTAACCCAGAATTATTTGTTCATATTTCCCTCTGATCATCACGACCAGGTTATCAGCTCAAAACCAGCTGGAGATAATTTGATGAAAAGGTCATCAATGATAAGTGACCAAAGTAGAGGTGATAGTAAGCCTCCTTGTGGACAACTCTAAACAACTGCGGATTTTTAACATGGCCCTAACACAAGCCATCAATTTGTTTAATGTGTAAAGGATCCTTTTGATACGCAACTGATTGATGTATAAAGGATCCTTTTTCAGATTGTCACATCTAATATAAAGGTCTATAAGCTATTCCAAAGCTTTAAGTAGAAACGGTGTAAGGCTCATACGTGTAGGTCTGAAGGAATTTCCCAGGGGCCTAGTAACATCTCCCGGCCTTGGGTACAAAAACCACTTTAACTTACCTTAACTTACGAATATGAATATTCATAAAATATAATTTTTTTTAATCTAAAAATAATTTTTTTAAATATCTTTAGATATTATCTTCGCATTTTTCCAATCCGCCATCACCATTCTGATTTGAATTGATTTTATTTTCAAATTTCATTTATTAGCCTATTTTCTCTGTTAGAGATTTTATGTTTCAATGGTTTTTCGTATTCTCAATTTAAATAATTTATTATAGTCCATTTTCATTATTTTATAATTTCTCCGAAATTCAGATTAAAAGTAATAGTACTAAGTCATAGATTTTATTTTCCAAGTATTTATGCAAATTATTGTACTTTTCCTTAAACGAGTATATATTTTTTGTCAACCCAACTCAATGTGAATAAGAAAATTTCAAAAAAGAGAATAGAAATCGTTAAAATATTCAAGAAAAAAACAAAAATTTCTTAAATATTTTCTTAAATTCTGTGTATTTTTCAAATGAATAAAAAAAATATATTTTTAATTTAGCAGAAAGGTAAAAAGATAAGAAAATTTTTCCTAGAAAATTTAAATATACCTAGGATTATTGGAAAGCGTTTGGTTTCAATTATATGGAAAATTTACCTTTTGATGAATTTTTTTTTGCATATTTTATGAGAAAATTTCGTTCATGTGAAAAATTATTGTAATAAAAATGATGAAATTCTTCTAATTAAGATTAAAATATTTAAAAAATATATGTTATGCCATATTGTGACTGTGTGGATTTCAATTGAAGTATTATTTAATCGAAATAATTCAACGAAATTTTTGAGAATATATTCTCATATTGCCTTATTTCCAAAAAATATTTTTTCTTCTATTTTGACTTTAGCTATCATTTCCAGTAAGTATAATAATAAATAAATTGGTACCTTCTCCGAATATTCGATTATCTCCATAATAGCTTAGAATTTGTCTCAAATTAATGAAAATTATGTCATATATGCATAATAGCTCAGAAAATTTGTGGAAATGTTAAATAATTGAGTTTGGTATGTACTTGTATTCTTGGCGTGTTAAGTGAAAATAATTTGTAAATAAATTTTCGCCGTAATTGCGAGGAAGTGACTTTTAAATTGGTAGCGTTTCAGATTTCGTTATTTATCTGCTTCAGAAAGTATGAAATTCAAATGAATTTCAATCATGAATTTATCGATAAAATGCCAAAATCTTAAGCTTATTTTATAAAAGTAATATTTTTAGATGTTAAATTTCTTTGGAATTGTCATATCTTATTATAAGAAAAATTTATACAGTATTCCGCTTTAACGATAGTCAAAAAAGGTGAGGTAATCCATTCGTGGTTCTAAATTACAAAATAAAACTACAGTGAAATATGATATGAAAGGTAAAGAGTGACACGGAAAAAAATAGTGTTGAAAATTTGATAGGGTTCGAATAGACAGGGTAGAGTCTTTAGGGTAGATTAATCAAATGATCATTCAGCAAATCATTCCTTTCCAACCGACACTGTCAAATGAACGAATCCAACGAACTTGAATTGGCTGGTGTTACATAGTGAAGTTTACTTGGACCCATCCTCTACTAAATATATACATCTGATACCCCAAACTATCCCAATACCTTCTTTGCCTTACATCTAGCAAAAATTCCCAATATGCTTCTAAAGTACTCGAATTCCAAATCGAAACCCTCCAGAACTGGTTCACCAGGTGGAGAATAAAAATTAATGAACGCAAATCTACCCATGTAACTTTCACTCTCTGCCATGAACCATACCCTCTCATATACCTTAATGGCAACGAAATACCAAAGTTTGATACCTAGGACTTAACTTATATAAACCCTTTATATAAAACCCTAGCAGGAGAAACTTCGATCCTTTATCTTTCGATGATTTCCACTTAACTATAGCATAAAAATACCCTTACTCTCCACCTTCTTCCGTATTCAAAATAGAATACGGAAGGTAATTATTCACCTTGGAAATATTATTCGTTTTTTTTTGTTTGTTATCATTTCAAGTAACATTAATACTGAAATGGTAATTCCAAGAGCAACAATACTAAAAGGATATATCGAATCTTGGAAATATGCTTGAAGTGCCCAGTAACGATAGTTACTTAAATATTGAACAATTTTTAACTCAAACCGATTGTATTCAAAGAATATGAAAATTATCTGTTCTATAACCAAGAATTTATAAGTTTCACTTTAATTTTTAGACATTATTTATAATAATCATTTTATATGGAAATGTTAAGTTTTGTTGAACTTTAAAAATAAACAAAACTTTTTTCTATAGAATAATTCGAGCAAAATGAAAAATCATTCATTATGAAGTAAATTATCCAAGCCTAAAACAGTGGTAGAACTTTTGTAAATTTACACAAAAGTATACTAAAAAGAACAACAATGAAACAATTTAACTAAATTAAGAATATGCGTGGCATTGTATATTTTTCTATTCTTTTAGAGAAAATTAAAAATCGTTTGAACCGAAAAGTTTGAAATCGATACCAGATGCTACTTTCTAGGGATAATTTTCTACGGTTTATAATAAGAACCTCAAATGCGAGCTTGCTAATCTACATGAATATTTATTTTAAATATTCAAAGAAATATCAACGATTCTTTTATGTAGTAGAATCTGAACTAAGCTTTTCTAACACATTTGAGGTACATTCTAATGAAAAAAATTTGGGAAAAGTTTTAGAATATTGAAAATTTAATCAATAATAATTTCTTCAGAAAATCTCCTACTAAAACGAAAATATTCAAATAAGTACCATACTGAATAAAATTTAATATTTAAAAGCAAAGCAAATACATTTTATCTAAACACTCAATTAAAATATTAGTTTTTATATAGAAAAAACAACAACAAAAAAATCATTCAATAAATTAAATATAAACATAAAAATAGTTCAATTAAATAAGAAAGAATTAAAAAAATCTAAAAGAAATTATTCTTTTTAGGAATTAAGAAAATTGTGTATAAAAAGTTCAGCATATTAAGTTGATAATGTTGCTAACCATTCTAGCAACATTCTTTCTGTCATGAGAATGTTGCTAAACTAAACTTGTCGAAAGAGAGAAACGTTCATTAACCGAGCTTGCATTGTTAGACATCAGACGGCGATGTTGTGAGAGGGCCATTCTTAAATTTTCTGCGCCTAAGAGTTTTTTGAAACCCAAATCAGTAAAAATTCAATTTCACTCGTAAATTTCTTTTTTATTTGTATTTAAGGTCTCTGAGATAAGAGCCAGAGTTCATTTTATAGTACCACAACCATAAGAAAATTTATCGACTTCGTGTTACGTGTGGGTTGGCATTGCCAATTTATCTTATGAAACTCGTCGATAGTAAGTTCGAGGAAACAATTAGAAATGGAGGACTTGTGGGGTCTAGGAGCTCGTTTAATTTTATAGAGCATATTAAATACATCTCAAAATTAAATAGAGGTCTTATGGGGTCTAGGAGCTTATTAACTTTTATGGAGCATATAAGATTTTTTTTAAAATTAAGTAGAGGACTTGTGGAGTCTAGGAGCTTGTTAAATTTGATGGAGCACATTAGCTACCTTTAAAAATTAAATATAGGACTTCTTGGTCTCAAAATTTCTACTTTTATTGAAATAGAAATTTTGCTGTTGCGATATGAGAAATATTTTACTGTTGCGAATTTTGCTGTTGCGATATTGTATGTTGAATACTACAGAAATAGCATGCGGAATGGGGTTGGTTATCGAAGAGAAAATCCTGTGTAAGTGAGTTATGCCCAATTCGAATTCTGAGAAGTTTCCTTATCCAGAAATTTCGAATGATTGTTGAGTTATTGTTAATTTTCTGTTGTTTAGCTAATATTAGGAAAATAATTTTGCGCCGTTTATCCAGTCTGTTTTTCTGCTCACGACTAAAGGTGTTAAGTGCCATTTGGCTGGTAAATACGGCAAGTTTGGAATTTCAGTGGTAACTGGACTATGAAGCGAGTCCCCCGCTCATTCCGAGGATAACAGCATGACTAAATTCGACGCTTTTATTGTTTAATAGACTACGACGAATTTCGTTGATTAGTGGATCATTTGATAGTCTACGAATTGCCTCCAATGCTCCGAGACTGTAAAAATTATCACGCTCCAATATTTGGAGTGATTAATTGCAGTCTTAACTGCCGTCCTAACTACCGGCCGTCCTAACTACCGAAAAACTTCTATTAAATATGATTCCATACTTTATATCAAGTTGAATAGCAGCATAAGATGTTGTGTGATCATCAACAATGGCGTCTGTGAACAGAAGTGTCGAATCACGCAATCCATGTAACTATTTAAGGAGAAGTTTCCTATTTGTGGATAATTGGTGTTTGCCATTTTGTTACTACTTAATATCGTAGATACCCTCATCTCCGTGCCCTGCAATTGGCATTCTAACGCATGAAGTAAGGGAATAGAACAGCGTTCCGTCTAGTAGGGATTTCTACCAACCAGAATCTTCTCCATATTAAAAATTGATTTGATTCGGTTGATAGTTTCGTTGAACTAGCCGTCAGGATAATGGTAATACCCAGGATACTCATGGAAAAGATCCAAACGCTACTCAGGAGGGGAAGGTATCCGACCGCATATCTTTCTTAATTGCCTTTTCGCTTCCGACATACGTGGAGGTATGGCGGCTTTCCTGTCGGGATGATGGCTTCATTATTTGATAGTTTCTTATCGCAGCCATAACTTCGCTAATTTATGCTTACCCCACGTAAGTGTTTCCTTCGGGGAAGGTTCAGCTACCAGCACAAAAAGATTGTCTGCATAGAAGACGTGTGTGGATACTGAGAGCGATATGGATACTGGTATTTTTACAGAAGTAGTATTCTGTGCTGATAAATGCGATCGCATACCATTTTGTAAGTCACGAATCTGGTTTAATCTAAAAGATAAGATTTTTTCCACAATCTGGGAAATACAAGACAAAGGTGAGATTGATATAAAGCCTAAAAAGTTACTGTTTTTGGTATAGCAACTGCAACAAAAACTTTTAGAATATTTAGAAATATTGATATTTCTAGTATATAATTAAAGAGGTGGACTATTCTACTGTAGAATATCGACTAAGCCTCTTTTATCATTTTGAAAAATATCTTATGCCAGGCAAGTGTAGATCCCGTGAAAGAGTTCAACATAAAACTGCAGAGTAGATCGTTTTATTGAAATAAAATGAAAACATAAAACAAAAGAAACTTATGATATTATTAACGTTCTATGGATACATGAAATTTATTTCCTATAATGAGACCTAGTTTCTAACAGAACATAATCTTTATCAGTGAATGCTTTTGTCACACTAATCTATTATCCATAATCGATTTAGTTTCGTTGGCAATGTTTATGTAACATCTAAAATACGTCATGTGCAGTTATTTGACTATTCAATTATTAAAATTATATTATTAAATTATTAATAATAATAATAGTCCTTCATTTAGAAGAAAAAATAAACAAATTTCTCTTCTAAAAATATTAATAATTATTATTTTCCTCAAAACAAGATATTCCAGAAAAACTTCTCCAACAATTTAGTACGTGACTATACACGTGACCCTCTTATATTCGGATAACCTTTCGACTAATGTACCCCAAGCCACCATGCACTTTTTGTAGTATACAAGCTCATAAACAAAACTTTTCTAATTCCATTGTTGTCATATAAAAATCGATAAAGTTTCGTTTTGTTTTTTTCTTATTTATTTATAACACATCTTGTGACAAAATTTATTGAATTTTCTATGCTTCTGAAAGTTTTCGGCAACATTTCTTTAGCTCAAGTTTATCTCCCTTTTTTTTAACAAAACCAACAATAAATTTCAGGGACTATTTCATATGCCTAACATCTTTAATCAAATAAACACACGAATTACTAGGCTTCACTAAAAGGACATGTCAACTTCTAAATGACTTGCTAAATCCGTTTAACTGACTACAAATGTAGTATAATTTCTATATCATTGAATTTTCCCATATTTAACAAGGATATTTTGTTTTTTTTTTAATTTTATTTACTTTTTGTTAAAGATTTGTGTGTGAAAAATGTTAACATTTAAATTTTTCAAATATACCCGATAACAAATTTTGCTCGAATTCCATTTAAAATTATTTCCAAAAATAAACCCCTTTAATCCAAAAACGCCCTTATGGATTTTGTTTATCTTTTGCAAAAAAATTATCGATAAGAATACTTGAAATTGCCTATTTTGCCCAGAATAGATTCTGAAGTATTCGTATTCGATTCAAGAATCTCGGATTACATTTTGGATATCCTTAATTATTTTTTCGACATACATCGTAAAGCAGTCTATCAATTTAAAAGTAAAAAACCGATTCTTATTCAATCAAAGAGTATCCTTGAAAAAAAAAATACTCTTACCTCCTTCCATTTATCTTGTGTTCTTACAATCTGAAATCAGTCTTAAATAAGACTCATTTTATTACGATTCCTATAAACTTTTCTATCATCACTAAGGTTACAGTGTTTGTTTTTTATAACTAGAATCTTAGTATATTTTTAAAGGATAAAATAAACTATTTAAAAATCTAAGTCGAAAGGATATTAAATGAAAAGGACTATCGGAAAGTTGAAAAAAAATATATAGAAAATCATCGATTAAATTAAAACTTTTACTTAAAGTTTCTGAGAACGAAAAAAAAGTATATAATGCCTAGTCCTTAAAATAAGAACATAAAAAATGATAAAGTAAATAACATGAAAAAAGGGACAATAAAATAAAAACAATAAAAATAATGTTCAAATTGTAACATTATTTCCTGTGGGAGTACATAGCAAACTTCATGTGAACGCATAAATAAAATCATTTGGGATAAAAGTTGAAATAAACCACAAAAGAAAAAAAAACTTATAAAATGGGAAACCAGTATATGAAAAGCTTTATTAAAAACAGTACCAAATATACAGACACAAGTACATAGTGTTCATAATACAAATAGAAGATATTTGAGTGCAACCCTTATTGACTGTACTTTGATTTAAAAAGAAAATCCGAATTTGAACATAACTATAGTCTCTAAAGATAATTTTTTTCAAATATTTTTACATCTAATATTAGTTATCATAACACTGATCATAAACCTTATAGGAGTATAATTTTATAGGAGAGCAAATAATTTTTGTCCTTATCAACTATTGGGAATTCAAGTTTTTTTTTTATATTTTTCTAGTTGAAATACTAACAACATTAATTGACAATACCAATTTTGGTAAAATAAAAAATTACCAAGTACATATTTGCGATAGATATAATTAGACTATTGATAGTATTTCATCAGGATGATTTTGTCTCAAGCAGAAAGGATGAAGAATCCATGAAAATATTGGAATTGTGCAACGGCATCATAGTTGATTTCCTAAATGAGTCGATTCTGTTGGCAACGAGTAGTTGTAGTTCTGTTCAAATAATGGAAATTTTAACATTTATTAGAAAATATTCCTCCTCCGGAATCGATGACTCTAACCAATATCTATATTATATTTTTTATAAGTTTGTATTTTTTTTTCGAAAATGTCTACCTCCATTAATATTTAATCGAACGGAAATTGCTGGCAGTTGCAGAATAATACTACACAAATATTTGGAGGACATTCTGTGGTTCTTATGGAATGAAATGAACTAAATAATAATTGTGTATTATGTTTTTTTGGAAAAAAACGAAAGGAAATTAAACCAAAAATGTCAAATATAACAAAAAAGGACAAGAAAATGGTTCATGTCTTTACTGAATGGTTTGTGAATGTGATCAACTGAAAATAATTTCATGTACGAGGGTGCTTAAAAATAATTAGGTTAGCTTCTTTCTTGTAAAATCCTTTTTTTAATTTAATAAATTTTTTTTAAATATAATTTTAATGAGAAATACTCGTATGTTATGATGTTTGCATATGTCTTCTATTCGATTTTGTTTATCAAATGTTGTAGTCTCATTTATAAATATTTCTTGATCATAAAAAAAATATTGATTTGGTAAGTAAATACTTTGTTTTGTCAAATTTTTTTTATTTATTTTTTGCTGTTGCATAAATTTGTAGATTTTTTATGTAAATATATTTATGAATTTTCTTTATGATCACAGAAAGTATAGACATATGACGGAAGGTTTATTGAAATTATTAAAAAAAAACCGAACGAATGATATTGAAATTTTGTTTTGCTCAAGAAACAATGTTGTCTTCCTTTTATTAGCTAGAGTTTTCCATTTTCCATTAATTCTTAGTGTTCAAAATATTTATCGAAAAAAAAAGTATCAAATTATAAGTTCAACATAGATGAAAACATAGAAAATATGGAACATATATAAAAGCCAAAATTAAAAGATACACTTTATTAAGTGGACATGTTAAGAGAAAACATTAATTTAAAAATAAAAAAAAAATCGAAACTGTGCCTTAAGAAAAAGCCAAATAATATTTTTGGTTGTTAAAAAATAATTATTGAAATAAAGTAGAACTACGCAAGAATTTTGAAAACCTAACAAGAAAAGGAAGAATAATTTAAAAAATTTGAATTAAGAAATTTTAATCATAAAATATTTAAAAATATGATTTCAGTTTTATTAAAATTATAATTGTAATTAGCCCATGAATTATTTTCTTATTAAAAACTGAATATATATATAAATTTTTTAAATTAATAATACATGAAACTTTAGTAACAATAGGTTTTAATCTAATATAAGGTGTAACAGAAAATTTATGCTACACGCTGCAGTCTTCCAGCCGTGCTTCTGGAACCATAAATGTAGAATTTCCGGGCAGGATTTTTCTCATCTATACGGATTAAGTATTTAGCCCACTGCAGTCTATTGAGCTTTTTTTTTAAAAAAAATCAATCCAGATTGTTAAATTTCCTAAAGTTTGGAAACAGTCCTTCATAATACCCATTTTTAAAAAAGGTCCTAAAAATAAGGTTATCAACTACAGACGTATAGCAAAATTCTCGAGTTTTCGAAAGTTATTTGAGTTATTGATATATCCGCAGCTCATCAAGCAGTGTAGTTGCCTCATTTTACCTCATCACCATGGTTTATGCCTTCCAGATCTACGACTACCAACTTCCTTATATTTACTCCTAATATATCTTATAATTTTTCTAAAGAATTGCAAACTGACTGCATCTACACTGACTTTAGTAAGGCATTTGACAAAATATCTCATTCCATTATTTTGTATAAACTAAAGAAAATGGGATTTCCTCCAATTCCTTTTGATTGGTTTAATTCATACTTATCTAATAGGACCTATAACGTGTCTTTTCTCTCGTGTTTATCAAGCGATTTTGAAGCATCTACTGGTGTTCCGCAGGGTAGCCAGGATGGCTTATTACTTTTTATTCTTGCCATTGATGACATTGTTAAAGTAATTAACAACTCCAAACTTTTAATATTTGCATATAATATAGAACTTTTTTCAAAAATTAAAAATGTCAATGATAAAATCCTCATACAGGAGGATTTAAACTTATTTAATAATTGATGTGCTTCAAATTGCCTTGTGTTGAATTTGGATAATCCTCGCACCTTCTATTACAACTTTTCAAGATATACAATAAAACGTGCACAAACTGCTATTGACTTTGAAATTCTACTGGATAAGAAACTTGAATTTATTCTACACTTTAACTATATTGTCGCTAAAGGTAATGCAGTTTTAGCCTTTATAAAGCGTTTGTCGAGAGAACTTTCCTGTGTTAATACTTCGGTACACTTGCTACTATATATTGTTCCGTAGTATGCAGCTGTAGTTTTGTCATCCTTTTACAGTACTCATATTAAGCGTATACAATCGGTGCAATGTACCTTCGGTAGGTTTCTATTGAAGGATTTTCATTGGCTTGATCACCTTAGATTTCCTCCTTATACAGACCGGCTCAATTTGTTTCAAATGCCTACACTGGAGAAAAGACGCAAAGACGGCTAAATTATAACTTAAGAAGATTGCCTCTTCTACACGTTAATTCTCCTACGTCTAACTATGGTTTATACAAGACAATGAACCGTATATGTGTTTCTGTTTGTAGCTGTAAGAAATTCGATCTTATTACTACTAAAAGCTCTTTGAAGAAAATTTTGTTTTCTCTCCCTAACCTGTAGCTTATTTTTTCTTACATGTTTAGGGGGACTTTATTTAACGTTCTATGAATTTAACTAGTTTCTTGAGTATTTTTCTTTTTCTTGTACTTGCATGTCTTACCGAATCTAATCATATAAATCGGTGAATATTTTCCTACATTTACTAGGATTACTTCCCAGTATTTGTTGGGACATTTCTTAGCATTTGTTGTTAAAAGTTGTGTGCTTTGAGTTGAAGCTTAAAAGTCAAATTAATTTTATCTATAACCGGGCGGTCATGGTAACACTGCAGGATCTTATCGTTAAAAAGGATCTGAGCTCATCCATCCTTATATAAGGGGGAAGAGAATGGCAAAAAATTCTTAGAAAGATCCTCCTCTCGAATGCGGACTAGAATTCGCAATGGTTTTGCTGGCAACCCAAGTTCCTGAATAATTACATGAAAACTGGCAAGACTACTGTCTTCTGTAGTAGTGGATTCGATGGTATGTTCAGAATTTTCAGCAAAATAATTTAGACTGAAGTTAAGTTCTATCGACTGTCAGCAGCCGTGCGTGTTTTTCTTCCTTTAAGTTGTTATCGCCTGCAACCCTTGACCACAAATAGGAAAATGATTCAATTCTTGCAAAGCTTTAATCTCATATCTATTTCTCAAGAACAAAAAACACTTGAAAGGACGTCATCTTGGTAAACGCTACAAATTGTGTAAACAACGTCTCCACACTGATAAAGAGAGGGCTCAGGCGAACTTCTTTAAAGAGAATAATATTTGTGTATAAAAATAAAATAAAATTGTTCATAAATAAAATCAGTCTCGGATAACCTCATAAAATCCGTTTTTAAGGGCCAACGTTAAACCTTAAAATGATCGGTGCTTACGGTCTAGCTATGCCGCCAAATTAGTTTATGATCAAGCTCTGAGAATCCCACCAAATTTTGCTGTTCCTCCAGCAGCCAAAATGTTTACATAGGTTAAGAACACATTACCGGGAATGACACCAACGAACCGCCATCATAACACAAAAGCGAAATTCAAAAACTACGAGTATTCTCACATTTTTATCCGGATAGATAGGAAAACACATTTCTTAAACCACCTTATCAGAGACTCTATAGAATAAGTGCAAGGAATCCCAAAAATTTCAAAGTGCAGATCGGCAATACAATTTAAAATATTTCTGTGGATAGATTGCAGCCCGCTCACGTGAGTGATTCTATGATTACTAAAAAATTAGGTTCAATATGTCCCTCGTGACGCAGTATTTTCAGAGGGTGTGTTATGTAGTGCATCGATGCCTACAGTGTTTACTGGATATAGTATGCACTGTGGGGAGCGATACATATAAAAATGAATATGATTACTTTATTATTTAAATCGAGTGGCCTGAGATATGAGCAAAATAGTTTACGTTAGATTGAAAGCTAGTTAGTTGTTGATCTAATAAGTTTAAATAGAGTTTTATAAATATTAGTTGAAGTTCATTAAATAAGTTAAATTGTATAATAAAAATAGGAGTTGTTAAAAAAGTTATAAAAAAATAATGTTTATTGTAAAAGTTGATTAAAGAATTTGTTAATATAGAAAGTGTTAATATATAAAAACAAACAGAAACAAAACTATACAAATCATATTCAAAGATATTTTTTTTGAAGAATATTGAACAATTTCAAAACTATGCTTTACAAAAAAAAGCTCATTAATATAATAATATTCCTACAAAATTAATTAGTATCTCATAAACATCTTTGGAGAATATTTAAGCTTTAATAATAAAACAAGAAAAGATTTCGAAAGGGCTTCAAATTAATTAATGAATTTTGCTAAAAATATCATCATCAATATTCATTAATACTATTATTTTAATTAATATTGCAAAATATTTGAATTATATTTTTACGCTTGAAAAAAAATAAATCCTTGTTATTAATTATCTAATTAAAAAGTACTTGAGCGGATCTTATTGAAGAAATACTCAAACTGATTTTATCACAAATAGTATATTTATGAATAAATGTGATCAACGCTTTTTATGTACATTTACCAGGTCGTTATGCTATCGAATATATCCTTTGCTACATTTTCTTATGACATATCTCAATATACAGGAGAATTTCTACTATAAGAAAAGTAATAATTCTCAGAATAATTTAAAATAATAAATATTACTTGGTTATCATATTTCTACAAGTTCAGCAAAAAAAAATATAATATTACAATAAAAAAACTGATTTAATGACTTTTCTTAAGATTTATGAAGAGTATTTATTTTGATTAGAAACGCTTTTCAGTAATAAAATCAAAGTAAAAATAAAAAATTTTGTTACCTTTAATCCTTTTTTTGTAACCGATATCTTATAATTCTTGATTTTTATTTATGCTTTAACCTTTTAACTTTTTTTTTATCAAACAGAATATTTAACAAAGATTGAATTAGTTTAACCATAAGCCTTTTGTGAATATTTGAAATTAATGAAGTTATTTTGTTTAATGGATAAAAATTACATTTCCATTTATAAACTTTTCACCAAATCGTATTCTCTTTTGTATAGGGGTATAAAATTTAATTATTATAAATAGTTAAGGACTCTTTTGGTAAATTGACAAAAATGAAGGAAAATTTTATGATATGATCTTGGGGATGAATCATCATTATTCAATGTTACGTGATAATGAAAAGTTTTTACGAAACTCATATTATGATTATGTGTATATGTATATATATATATATCAATAACAGGATATTCTCGACTATATAAATAATAGAAAAGTATACATAAATGTAGATACTTTAAACGTAATATATAGTGAAAGAAAATACCACTTCAGCAGAAAGTAAAATGGATGTTTCTCAGTTCCTGAATGTGATGGCATTTGCAGCTTATGAATGTCCCATTTGTTGAATTTTGCATGCTCTTTCAAAGACATTTATTTAATTTTGCTTACAAATTGAACACTTTTATTATCTGGCCTACCTTATTTCAATAAAGTTCTTATCAGTCTATTATTCAAATATAGGTAATAATATATATTAAGATGAATATTCTAAGATCTAAGTTATCAATTCGTAAATAATAGAAAGAGTTTGATTCTGAATGTTAAGAAATTCTATCATCACTAAGATGCTTCTTTTGATATTTTCCAAATAAAATATTTAAATTTAATTATATATACATACACTCATAATTCTGTAGACTAAGTACCTGCATACTTGCAAAATAGAAATATTTGTCATTGCCCTTATTAATAATGATATTAATAGCAACTTATAATTCAATAGATAATCTGAATGATTTTAATTTAACTAATTGGATTGTAATACACAAATCACAATATATAAATTATTTACGCGGAGATATATTTATTTTTCTAGGCAAAAGGATTTTGCAAATCATTAAATAAGTGGATATGTTCGAGTGCTTGATGAGATAAGCATATACGAACTTTGATAATAAGTACAAAAATAAATACTAAAAAGAAGTTTTTAACATATTTATTTTACATAAAATCGTAAAGCAAATGTGGTAAAATAAAAAATTTGCAAACAAAGATTACAGTGTGGCTAATATTTTCAGATACTTCAGTTAATGAGACATTCTACTTTAGAAAGCCACAATGTATCGTATAAGAAATTGTAAGCAAAAAACTTATTATTCAACAAGGATTGCCTACTGAAAAATTCACAAAGGTAAGGTATTATTATAAGGATAAGTATACATAAAGAAAATTTGAAGCTGAATTTTTTTAAACGTATAATTGGAAGATTTCCACTGAAAATTCCTTTTGAGTTTTATAAAAAGTAAACAAAGTATAAAAAGTATCGAAAATACTAACTCTACATAGACCCCCACCCCCTCCTGCCACGCGAAAAACTAAAAAAATACAATAAAATTTAGCAATGAAAAATATTCTAACGGAACGATTTTTTTCTTAAGTTGGTACGTTTTTTGTCGATATTTGATAGAAAATTACATATTATTGTACTGTACTCGTTATTATGAAAAAGTAAGTCCCATTAAAATTCTTTACAATATACAAGTTTCAACATCGTTTGCTTCTTTCAATGAATAAGTTTTTGGAAGGATCAAAAAAAGAGTTCTTCGTGTCAGATCAGGCATTGCACACTCTTGGTAGCTTCACCATAGAGATAACAGCCCATATCCATAAATGGGTTTTGTCTGCAAAAGGTTTTCTTATATTTCCCAAGCCCAATATTCATCTGATCAAGTTTATGTAACTTTATTTTGTTCCCCAAGATCGAAAAGTACTTGAAATGACCTTATCTTATTATTGTAAAGACCATACAAATGAGTGTAACCGAGAAGCTGAAAGTAATTTCAGCTGAATTGGGGACGTTTCGTGAAAAATTTTCTGGATGTTGAATGGGAAGAGGAAGGTATAAAAATTGCGAATTCAAAATGAACGTTCAGTTCAACAGAAATCTGAGAAATCGGAGAACACCTTACCTTGCTAGGCGTGCTTGTCGCTAGCTTTATGCGGAAATTGTGGTGGGCTTCAAAATTTGTGTAAAGTGGTGCTTCCACATCCACCATAATAAGAAAACATTATGTTGAAAGATTTTGGGGGGGGGGGGGGGGGAATAAGGACACTTAAAGGTGTTAACTTCTCCATGGTAAAATTAAAAGAATAGCTAAGAAATAAGTTTTTTTTTAATAAAAAAAATTTTTAAAGCAAAAGACGAGGGTATTAAAATTCTGTAACTTATCAAAATGAGTTCCGCTCCACCTGCAAGTTTTAGCCCGTGCTCCATGACAGCAATAAAAGAATCTTCATCAAGGCATTTTATGCTTCATTTGATGAAGATTCTTTTATTTCTGTCTCCAACTTCACACGATTTTACTCTGCTGACAAGCACTCACCAATAAAAGTTGCATCAATCATAGAACGCTTCCCATTTCTCTTAAAACCTGGCTTGTTACCTATGTTCAGTAGTACTCGTAGAATATCGAGTGAAGCAATATTATCCAGCAGAATTGTGCCTCTTCGATTATATATGCGGCTACCCCATTCTATGCACCATGCATTGAAGTCTTCCTGCTGTCATAAGTGGTTTTCAAATGAGGTTGTAGAATGGAATTTAAGTTGTTTACGTAAATTTCAATAAAATAATATTTAGCATTTAATGCTAATGGAGTTATGTACACAGAGTTAATGTCATGTACAATGTTAATGGAAATTTTTAAATTCTATTACACAAATTAGCAAAATAAGTTAAAATAATTCCTACTTTCTTAGCAGACGCGTACTTATATTTATCGATATATAAAATATGTCCTTTTTTATGTTAATTTATTGCAAATTATTTGTAATGTTCTTTTAAGGAAAAGTCAAGTGAAAGGCTTTTAGTATACTTTGAAACTCATTAGAATAGACTAAGTACGAATAAATGAAAATTCACTCACTATGATTATATGCTAAGTGGAAGAAATTTCAGGATAAAATTTTTTGATATGTTACCTTACAACGGATTTTGTACAGTAAATACTCACCAATTGATTTTTATGATTTTTCCTTACTTTGCCAAAAAAAAATAAACAGATACTACAAATACATTTAAATCAGTTCTTAGTACTCGGAATTATTTAACTCTACTGCATAGTCTATAAAAGATGACTAATAAAGCATTATAAATAGTCATCATCATCATCATCATCATCATCATTATAGTCATCATTGATAATGATGACAGTGATGATATACAAAATTATTTTTAACCTCAAAACATATACTAACTTTTCCTGAGATTTTTCAATAGACTTATTACACAGACAGAAGAAAAATATTTCGTAAAATGTTGAAAAACTTTCCCAAATAATGTTTGCTAATTTCAAAATGGAAAGGATCTAATTTTATCTAAAATAATGGCATATAAAATTTTTTTTGTTTGAAAAATAAAGATGAACATTAATAATATTATTTAAATTATTTATATCACGTACAAAAGGATACAAATAAATGAGAAAATCCACATATGTGTGTGTGTACGTGTAGTAGGAATAATTAGATATAATATTTTCCATACAGAATGGTGTACCTTTACTACATGTAATGATGCTGTCAGGATACTATATATATTGTAGTATGTAAAAGTATTTTTCAGCAATAGCAGATATCATTTTAATAAGTATAAATTTAGTAGATAAAATATGAAAAAAGTATGACCATAAACTAAAGTTTATATAATATAAGCGTTTATAAAATATATGTTATTTTATTGTCAATAAACAATAATAAAGATCATCATTGAAATATGTTTTCTATTGTTACAACAAAAGAATATGGAATTATGATGATAGTAAAAATATGAAAATGATCTTATTACCGTACCTACGAGAGAAAATTTCTAATTTTGAAGTATGTTCTAATGATGATATACTGAACATTTGACAGATTTTCCTATTTGGGCAAAGGTAGAATAGATAAACTTGACAGAAAATTTATATACACGTATATAACTTGGTCTAAAACGATAGGCATACATACGTGACATTGGCAATATTATAGACTATGTCAATGTCTTGTTAAGGATTTTATATGATGGCAATATATTTGGTAGTTATTTGGTGCTTTCTTTATGTCGTTAGATTGTTGAATAATAAAAGCATCCTTAGAATATTTTATCAAGTACCAAATATTTTTGCGTGCGTAAAGATATGATAAGATTATTTTGAGTGATACTTCATACTCCATTTTTTACGAATATGTTCCAGCAAATATGGACCATATGATTTTGTTGATAAAAGAAGAAAAAAAATATAATAAAGTTCTACCATAAACTCGAACAAATGAACGTATTTACGTCGGTTGGGCTCCTTTTCTTTTATGAGTACGCACATTTATGGTGAGAATTTTTCGAACTAAGGCGAGTAAAATCCAGTTTTAATCAAAGAGATATAAGGATGCACTGGTATAAGATAACCTTCTATAAAACGCAACTTTTTATTATTTCTTTTAAATGATTCCCATTTCTTAAGGAGCTCTTTTTGATATTTTCCTGCAAATTTTCTCTTCAATATTTTTTTGCCGATGTGGACATATTATTTTGATCTTAGGTTAAAAGTATTCGTGGTAAATGTATTTACAAATCGTAGTCGAAATTCTCAATTCAATTTATACATTTTTTTTATATGAATTCGAATATAAAAATCATCATGAATCATGAAAGTATTGAATTTATATTTTTTTTCTTTGAAAAAGCTTTGTATAAAATTTAGTATTCTAGGAAGTTTCATTTTCAGTTCAATAAAGCAAAAAATTTTATATTTTCCAATAAAAGGAAGATCACTAAAATGAATATATAGTAGATGTGTTAAAATGTACATATTATAAAAATGTTACTATACGTGATTTTTTTTTAAAAATTATTATATAAGTGAATATTTTGTGCATAAGGTTTTGTAAAATATGAAAATACACCTAAAATTCTGTTTCTACGCGAACTTTTTCTATGCGGATTTGATTTAATGCGGTCCTAGTAATTTAAATTTAAAATAATTTTTCGTAAGATAACCACTTTTGAAGGAGGATATATCAATTGGCGTAAATACCATCAAGCAAATGTGACAGCAATTAAAAATTAATTTATAAAATATATTTTGCAAGTTTTTGTTTCGCTAAATTATGAATTTTTGTATTTTCTTTTTCTAAAATTATGAATTTTTATTATCATTAAAAAAAAAAAGTATATTCTTAAATAAAAGCACATTAAAAACTTTGAATTTGCATACTTTAATCATATTATTTTTGCAGAACCAATCATCTATTTTTAAATGGATACCGTATCTATTTTTTAAGCTATTTTTTTTTACGCAAGTTTGTTGGGAGCGTATTAATCGCATAAGATTCTTACAAACATTCAAAATCTACTGAAAAATTTTATTTGATTTTGGAAAAATTTTCTCCATTTATTATGAAGAGTTACTACAGCTTAGATTATACCGTACGTCTAATAGAAGATCTAAATTTCAAAATTCCTCTTTTTTTGCGCGTCTGACAGTGTAATATACTTGTATGTCCGAGTGGTTAAGTATTTTGCGCGTACATGGAATTGTGCATGTTCGCCGCAAACAAAAATTGTCCATTTGACGATCAGTCGAATCATAATTGGCCGCTGCTATTCTTATTTTATTTACTTTGTATTTTGAATTAAGTTTTCTCAATTTATATATTTATATTGATTATTTGAATTTGGTTATATATATTCGTAAACATTTTTAATTTTATTTCAACATTTCAATATTAATTTCAAGATTAATATTTCATGTTCCACTAGCACTATATTTATAAATTTATAAGCGAATGATTTTTCGCTATACACTACACTACACTACACTAGTTTCTGTTACTTTTATAGATTTTCATCAAGTAATCTTCAAATTGAATATGTTAAAATAACTTTTATAAATATTAAAGTTAAATAAAATATATTTATTTTAGTAATATAATAACTGTCAAATGAAAAAAATAAGTGACGCACAAATGATGAGTTTGCAACGAGCAACAGGAATGCCGTCATATGTAATATATTGTATCTACGAGCAAGTGCGATGAAATACTTCTTGTCATGAGGAAAACGTTTATTAGACGCACTAAGTAATCTAAGCTTAAGGATATAAATAGGAAATTCTTAAATGTTGACTGCTAAAATTTGAAAGGACTTTAAAATTATAAATGGTTAAAATTTAAGGAGGGAATACTCCTTTATAAAATTGCTATCAGATTTTATAAAATATCCGAATTGGGTTTCATAACATTTAAAGACTTTATTAATAAATCCGAGATTTTTGGACTATTTCAAAGAGTATTTAAAGGATTTTCTTTTTAGGCCTTAAGCCATGTAGCAACAGATTATTTCTAATTAGATACTTAATAGCCAAGAATTTCTGTGCTTCAGGTTATATGGTAATTTCAGTTCATTCTCTTTAAAAATGTTTCTATTCTTTCAAACAAATAAAATTTTTTTATTTTCTTTAAAATTTAAATTTTGTATTAGAAAAATATACAGAATTTTTACGATTTTATATAAGAAAGTTTCTGTTACAAAAATAAAGATGAATTAAAAATGTTTACAGTAACGAAATTTGTCAGTAAAAATAAAATTTGAGCAATTAAATTTTGATATAATACCTGGTGTCAAGGAAATTGACCCTCTTAATATTGTACAATTTTAATTAAACAATTATATACTCTAATCAGATTTACGAATTTTCCCGCTGCAGTACAAATAAATTTTTTTTTGTTAATTCACGTATAATAAGAGCACTTTAGGAATTTTTGTTAGTAATCAAAATTTTATTATTATTTGGAAATTTCAAAGGTAATGAGGACTACTAATTGTGAACAATCATATTAACCTATCTAAATATATAATAACCTTTTAAATGGCATCTTTCAAATGAAGGTTACCTGTTTTTCGATTAAGTTTACTTATACAATTATATCAATAATAGATTAATGGAAAATATTTAAGCAAATCGCACATACAACTAAAAATGGTATTATCGTATCAGTTGGTAAAGTTGCTAATCACTTTTGATTACTTTTTGGATTGGTGATGATAATTATTAGGAAACATGTGCGGTTCTTAATTCTTGTTATGTTATAAATTTTTGTTTCTATAGAATACCATTAACGAATTTATGAGCATAAATATAATTCATAATTAAGAGAATATTATTTTAACATAACACATTTCAGTTTATCTCGCGGTTATAAAAATAAAACAAATTAAAGTGCAAGGGAGCGTTTATGCATGGTTATAATATAAGGCATAATGTTCTTCTCATAATAGGATTCCAGGAAAAGAAGAGAAATTTAAGTTTAGGTTACATTTTTGTTCAAAACATCAGAATTTTTTATGATTTTATAAAAATGTTGTTCCTACAATATCCCTTAGTATTATCTGTTTGTAGTTTCAGTATAGGAAAAGGTGTCATGATCGTTAGAAATTTACGATAGTGTCCTAAAATAAAACACTATAATTTATAGACCAAACAGCAATTCTTATTTTAAACTTCAACAAAGGACAATTACTGACTACATTCTTCAAATTCACAAATTTAAAATTTCCAACTATAGACATTAATTTTCGTTGCTAAAATATTTTTATAAAAACAATTCCAAAAAAACAAATAACTTTTTTTAGATAATATTCAGTTCTAAAAATAATTAAGTTAAATTCAATATTTTTCATTTCAAATTCAATCGCTTTAGTCTTATTTTAGAAAACAATTTTTAACAATTTTATTTTAACATAAATTATTGTATAATTAAAATATTGAATATAATGGTTTTCCAACTGCAGATAGTGGCAATCTCAGACACATATCGACGTAATAATTATTGCAATTAGCAGTGGCCATGGATGGCTGAATTAATAATTATTGCAAGTAAAAGTGGCCATGGATGGCTGAATTATACTTACTAAATTTAGCCCCGCAAGGGGTCATTTTTGGGTGAATGATCCAGCTATAAGATCTGTGCTTGAAATGGCCTTTGGTTCTCGGCGAACCCGCGGTTCTGAGCTGGTTTAGCAGTGTCTGGAAATTACATGTTAACTGAAGCGTTTTTATGAGTGAGTGTACGCTTTTGAAGTAAAAACTACATCGCAGTTTACGGCAAATGACCAAAACAGTTTACTACCCTTTCGGCACTATAGTATTTTTTGCCTAATCTTTTATACGCAAAGAAATTTAATGCTACGAACAAGAGCATTGCAAGCATTTCTGGCTCGTTTAAACGTCCTGCGGTTTTCCTCAGAATGGTTGGCCCTATAAGACCCGAAGATTAGCTCTTTTTCCCCTATCGCCTTTTTGCAGTTCGAGTCAAAACCAATGTTGGTGAGCATATCAGTGGGTTCTGATACTGCCAAACTGTCCTTTTGGGAGTTTTGCCTTCAACTGATTGGTTTTGTACAAGAAATTAGCGAAACTATGTTGATGGTATATTTATCGGGGTCGGATGTGTGGAGCAAGTCCAAGGTGTTAGTGTTATATCTTTATCTTCATTTTGTTTTAACTTAATTTCATCAGAAAATTTTACTTTTCTTCTATCACCACGATTTCTTTTAATAATTGCACATCCATCTTTTTTGTAGCGATTTATTATAGACAGGGCGGTATTTTTTATTAATGCCTTTTTCATAACATTTTGTTAGTATCTTCTTTTTATCTAAATTAGTTTTTCTATATATTCCTCTTTGGTGTCTTCTACGAGGAGCAACCAAGTTAGATTCTTCTATGGGTCGAATTTTCCGACTATTCCATTCATTAAGAGAACTTATGTCATCCATTTGATTGCTTAATTCCTCGACATGTTAAAGCTGCTCATTTTCGAGCAAAATTATGTTAAACCAATTGTTTAGAGAAGAAAAAATTATTGTTTTAAGAAACAAGATTAGTGCGATTGAATTTTAAATGACAAATATTGAATTTGAAATGAAAAATATTTGCAATAAAAAATATTGAATTTGCAATAAAAAATATTGAACTTGCAATAAAAAATATTGAATTTGAAAAAAATTATAACGAAAATTCAAATGTTATACTACAAGCAAAGACATTATCAAATAAGTTAATTAAATTTTTTATAAGTATAACAAGCAAAACCAAATAAATACGGAATAAATATAATTGCGAAAAGAAAAAGTTAATTAATCAAAGAAATATTTCTCAGAAATTACTTAAGTATAAGAAAATGACTTACTTTCCATCAGTTAATATTTAAGTAAGCTTACTAAAGAATACTTGATTTTCTATTATTATGCTCAAATGATATTCAAGTAAAATTAATTTCCCATCAATTGAATTAAGTAGATTTCTATTATTTGAAAATGGTCGAGTGTATATAGGACAATATTGTACATTAGAAGTTATGATTTAATTGCTAATGGATTTCAATGTTTAGAACTTAATAAGAAAATCTGTTGCAAAAAATATAGAGTGCAGAAAAAATTTAAAATATCGTATAGAAAATTACCAAATAAATGCAATTTTTAGTAATAAAAAGTTATTTTTTAATAACTATTTGTCCACTGATTAAACTTGCTCATTTTTAAATTTAATACGAATTAGAAAATTGTCCAAGTGTGGTATTATAACAAAAATTCCTAATAAATACAATATAAAATTTAATACATTTTGACACAAATAAATATAGTACTTTTCTTTACTTAATATTAGTATAATTTTTCTTTTAATTATTGTATAAAAAAAGTTATATTATGAAAAATTAAAAAAAAAACGATTTAACAAAAAAAAAAATTATTAAAAATATTCCTTACTTTCTCCAAAAAAAAAGAATTTTCATTCGTTATTTTTCTTCCTACTGGAATTTAAATTTGTATTCGGAATTTTCTAAGATATATATTTTATTGTAGAATATCTTTTAAATAGATTAAATAATTCAATTTCTTAGAAAAAAACTACTTTTTATTAATGGAAATTTTATAATTTTCTTTGTACACTTTTCGTTTTAAATATACTGTACTGTATATGCAGTGGTGGTTATTAAAATAGAGACATCTCATATGGCACGGTAAGGTATTCAATGGAGGGCCAATATAATGTGAACAAATAAGTAACATTATTTTTATTATAAAAAAGAAATAATTTAATCTTCTTAACAATGGCTTGGCATTCAATTTGTTAGTTGTTGGCATTGTCGGATGGTAATGGAAGCCCATAATTCAGGTTTGGTTAATATTTTATGCTTACTAATAGAAGCTTTTAATTGTTTCCAAAAATTCACTATATGACTGAGCATGGGAGATTGGAAAGGCTAGTTGTTTTTCCCTCCAAAATGTGTGCTTTAGGATTATTATCCTGATATTGCATACTTTTGACTATTATAAATGGTATTGCATACTTTTGACAGCAGTTATTTTGGAGATTTTAATATCTACAGGCCTTGAAAAATTAAGCCAAGTGATCCAATTTATGGTGAAGTACTTCATCAAAAATGGTGCCGGTAACTCTGTTTTGGTTACTGTGGTATGATAACGATTATTTTATATAATGAATTGCATGACATGGATATATGGAAAGCATGTTGTTTCAACAGGACAATAGCACTTGTTATATTGCGCATTAAATAATTGCCCTATTGCGAACGAAATTCCCAAGACGCATTATCGTACGAAGCAATGAAATCAAATGGCTGCCGAAATATTGCAATTTGACACTTGCTCTGGTTCGACGTTAAAATAAAGGTCTATGCTAAAAAAACTGAGATGGTTTCGAGAAAAAATAATATAATACGCGTTATAAAAAAGGCCAAAAAAATCGTTTTGATCTAGGCCAAAAAAGTCATCAAGGATTCTAATAGGCGTATCCTATATCTTTTCAGACTAGTAGAGAGCATTTGAAGTAAAAAAGTCTTTACTATAAAAAATAAAAATTTGTTGCATGTTTTATATACAAAAGAATAAATAAATAAAACCTATTTTCGTAAAATTCGTTTGTTGGTCCATATTTTCTTTAATCCAGTAATAGGATCAATTCCATATCCAATAGCTATACAGTTTTATTTTCTAGCACTATACAGTTTTTTTGCATATTGGACCAGGAATTCTCTTTTTGGTAGTCTTCTGTTTGAAAAAAAATTATTTTCTTTCATCTATCCAAAGTATTTATTTGTCGAAAAAGTTCATCCCGATTTCGAGTCTTTTTCGAGCAATATTCTCGTATTATACCAATTATTTATCGTTAGTTATGATTCGCTTCAGAAATAGCTCAATTTCATTGCGCTTCACCAGCGTCTCACAGATGTTAAGTTAATCCATCAAATATCGAGTTTCTTTTTGAACTTAGGAAATTTTTGATGTCAAAAAATGAGCCCCAATCTGTGCGGCTAATTAACATTTTTTTGGTAATTAGCTGGACAGATTGGAGCTCATTTTTGACATTGAAATTTATAAACCGAAAGCAAGCGGTATTGTATAATATAGCGAATTTTCTCTTTATTTTGGTCTATTTTTTAACTTGTACAACTTTTGATACAATACATCGCATACAGTAAAATTTTATGTTACACAAAGCTTTAAGTGTCGCTTTTCAAACCCGCATTCAATATTGCTGCAATGCGACTAGTGGTTACTGAGTTATTTGCCTTTAACTTTATCTGTCGAATAACGCCACGAACTTTTTCGACTAAATGAATTATTTTTGAAGCCGTTTGCTCATTTTTAATGACCACCACTGTATAAGTACGTTGTATAAGATATTTGCTCGATGATTGGAAATATTTGAAGCAATAAATTTTTAAACTTTTTATTGAATATGAATTTTGAGAGGTACGGTATTTATTTTATAATTTCATTATTGAGATTGCTGCTCAAAATTCATAACTGCATAAAAATCCTTTTATACAGAATAATAATATTTTCTTCAACTAGATAAAAGAGACATGCCCTAAAATATTTACAACTACCGATTGAATATCTTATAAACCGAACTAAAGTAACAATTTATAATTTTAATTAATAATAATATTAATTATTATTTGTAAGTAAATATTTATCTCTATAAATAGTTATTTATAATTTTAATAAAAATGATTATTATTCTTCCTAAACTATATTTCTCTAATATAATTTTTATAATAAAAAAATATATATTATATACACATATATGCAGATTTGTGTATGTAGACCCTTTTTTTACGTACATAGGTACATATGTATGGATTTTATTGTATTTATTAGTTTAATGTGGTTTCAATACAACCGTCATCTTCTTCGATCTCAGAAACCTTCCGTCATACGCTTAGATTTTTTAATCCAATATTATTGTTATGATGATGATCATTCTCAACGGTATCTCCATTTTCATTATCATTTTCGTTATCATTTATGGTTAAACGTAATTTAAACTTATATTTTCTACTTACATTTAATGGTACTCGTTGCTGTAGCGATGACGATTTTCCTTTGCCTTTCTTGAAGGAACATAACAATAGTTCGCGCATGCCTTTGCGAAAGTTCCGACTTAGGAATGCATATAATAGTGGATTTATTCCAGAATTGAAATAGGTAACTAGAAATGTTAGTGGTGTTAGTAGAGCTAGGAAATTCGATCCACCTTCGTAGCTATGTGACCTGGAAAATAAATTAATTATCAGGAAAGTATTTTTTTTAAGAATTTGTCTTTGTTTTTATAATTTATGCTATTAAAAGTATATCGGAAGGATGGAAAATTTTAATTTCTTTTCAGTTAAATAATTCTATTATTAAGAATATAGAAAAGAAAGTTTTATAAAAGTAAATTTAAACTTTATTTGATTTGTATAATTCTATATTTTTTGAACGAAAAATATTTTTAAAAAAAATACTTTATATAAAGTATATAACTCTATCATTCGAACAATATATTTCCCCAATACTCTGGAAATTTGCCATTATTTAAAGGAAACCTTCGCCCAATAATCCAATCCCTTCAAAAATCTTTGAGAAATAATCCTCCACTATTTACATACCCTATTCGAATTTTCAAATTTAATTTGCTACCAACAATTTTTACTCTTTAAAAAAAAAGTACTGACTCGGTATGTTTGTTGATATAAATCAAGCTTATGATCGAGTTTCGTACCCAGGCTTATTTTGGAAATTTAAGAGGATCCTTTCTTCTACATATTTCCTAGTCCTGAAATAATTCATTTCTAACCGACACTTCTAAGTAAACGAATCCAAATAATAACTCTACGATATTGGCTCATGTTCCACAGGGAAGTATTTTTGGACCCATCCTCAACAACATTTATATACCTGATACCTCAAACTATCTCAAATACCTTCTCTACTATATATATATCAATGATACGGCCTGCCTCAATACTCCGTCAATGATACGGCTTACGAAATACTCCAATTCCAAATCTAAACCCTCCTGAACTGGATTACCAGGTAGAGGTCAATGAACGTAATTCTGCCCACGTAACTTTTACTCTTTCTCTAGGATCCTAATAAGTCCTCCAATTCCCATCGAATCAAATCCTTTCAATAAAAAATCCTCCGTATAATTGTCAACACTCTGTTTTATATTCGCAATACTGCTATTCATAGTGATCGTGAATTCCTATTTATTTTTGATGTGTTTCTCGTTATAAAACGATGTGTCTCATTATAAAAAGTAACATTTCTGTATCTCCGATCATACTAATTCTCTTGTTCAAAAACTACCCTCCACTGTCTTTCCTAAAAACACCCATCAAAGACTTAAGCGTCACTGGTCAGTGATTTACTATAATACTGAAGCTTAATATAAGTACCCACTACTAGAAGAAACTTCGTTGTATGTTTACTTCCCATAAACTTTTACGGTAATTAATACTATTATATAAATATGCTTGTGACTATGTATAATTGAAGGTATTTGTAAAATAATTGGAAAAATAAACAAAAAATCTTAACTTAATTCTTATAGGCTCAAATTTTCTTCCAAATTGGAAAGTCACTTTTGATTGTCAAATTCTTAGAACCATTTTCTAATGACAATATACTATACTTACGTATTAGAATTGAAATAATTTCGTCGAATTTAAGTGTGCAAATTTCGAATTCTCAGAAATTACTTAAGTATAAGAAAATGACTTACTTTCCATCAGTTAATATTTAAGTAAGCTTACTAAAGAATACTTGATTTTCTATTATTATGCTCAAATGATATTCAAGTAAAATTAATTTCCCATCAATTGAATTAAGTAGATTACATTATTTGAAAATGTTCGAGTGTATATAAGACAATATTGTACATTAGAAGTTATGATTTAATTGCTAATGGATTTCAATGTTCCTTTATAATTTTTAACAAAATCACTAATTATTATAGTAGATTATTTTCTTGTAATTGTTACGTAAATTTTAGATGATATCTAATACCAGATTTAGCTTTTGGCATTTTCCTTAATTTGGTAATATGTCTAGAATCCTCTTTGTCAAATATAATTTCCGAAAATAATAGTAAGAAAATAAATGGGCATATGTCCTTGAAATTTATTTTTCACTTTCAAAAGTATCAACTTTCAAAGAATCTAATTTGATACAAATTGGAAATACGAGTAACAGACACAAGTGAAAGTAAACTCAATAATAAGACCACTTTTTAGTTAGAATAAATTATTTGAAAAAAAAAATTACGTTGTAGAATATACGAGTATGTTAAATGAAAAATGAGAAATGTATTAGCTTATTCCAGACTGAATTCGGATTAGAGGAAGATTAATCGTCGAAAGCAATTAACAATTTAGAATACTTTTACGTGTACTATTCGGCGATAGTCTTATAATACACATACTACTGAGAAAATTTATAATAAAATTTAAGTTTACAATACTATTGAGTCAATAAAGAGGTATTGCCATTATATTGTTGAGAGAGAAAATGCAAAGCTACTACAATGAATTATTTGGAAAATATCCATGAATAAGTCTTTACTTTAATAATAACAGTCTAACTTCAAAAGACAAATTCTTAGTAACAATTCTTACAGCAATGGACTCACACACAATATCTCAAATTTCAGGATATTTCTTGTTATTTATTTTGGCTATGAAAATATATTTTTTTTAGGTAAACAACTTCCTTTATCATGCGACGTAATTGTTTAATTTTGGAAATAAGTATAATTTTCGAAGGCCAAATAATAAATTAGCTTCGATAAGGCCAAAGAAGAAGAAAAATACAAGTTAGAAGTTTTTCTGCAGCATAAAAAATAAAAGCTCCAAATTATTTGAGGAAAAATATTACAGAAAATTTACTATGAAATATATTCTAACAAAATGGGAGGAATAATAGGAATATTTACTAAACTTTTTTTTGCAATATTTTTATTGATTTATTTCGTTTTCAATGACGAATTTGTTAGTAAGATATTTGTAAACTTTTTTAGTTTTATAAAGTTTAAAATAAATTATTGTTCTGAGACAAAATTCTATTTCTGCTAGTAAATTATATTTTTTTGTTAAAATTCGAGTATCTATTTAAAAAAAAATAGTATTGTACTATTGAATAATTGTGGAAATTCCTAAAAAATCTTCAAAATTTAAATCATTTGCTCAATATGAAATTAGCTTCAAACCAGCCTCATTTCATCAAACCTAAATTTATACTAAATTCATCATACTCGTAGATACGAAATAGTGGAATTGATATTATTTATACCCCTAGGAATATATAAATGAAATTCTTTGTAATCTGTTGTAAAACAGTCACAATACAAGCTTAGATAAACGAAATTTATTGACATCTCACGTGAAAACCAAGGTCTTTAAAATATATACAGGCCATGGTCAATGTCATTTTTTTAATGTTGCAATCATTTTTCAATTTTTTGACTTTGCCTTTACTTCAAATCTATTCATAAATATTTTTTGCCACTATTAGTTTGGTTGTCAGCCACGGCAGTTGTACTACAAAAAATAGGTTAATTTATCAGTGCTAATGCAAATACATTATCGGAGGGTACCAATGGGCATATAATCTCAAAACCACTTCGACTAATAAGGTCTCTTGTGGTGAATAATAAAAGTAATATGGCGGCTTTAAGCGAACCTCCATATCATATTGGTTGGTAGCCGGGAAATCTCGTAAAGATCAGGGAACTCCAAACCAAGGTACCGAAGTCTCTGGTGGGCAATGGAATTGCAATCGCGGACTAGATCTCCGACATTTCATCCTCTTTGGAGCAAAAATGACAGATTGTTGTCAAATTTTCCCGCCTTATTGACGGGCTTGTTAAGTTGAAGGTCCTATGCCGCCATTTTTTTTTCTCGAAAAGGCAATAACTATTTTAGAGTTATTCATATCCGGGAATTACTTAAGTATAAGCTTTTAACGCCATGCTCCCAGGCTGTATAATGGAGTATTTGCTCCTCTTTTGTCAAATTTGTCTGCTAGTTCATTATCCTCAATACCCTCATGATCTTACACCCACAACAAAATTACTTTGTTATATCTGGCAAGTTGATTTAGGACCATGAGGATATCCTAAACTAGCTTGTATTGGACATCAGATGAGGTAATAGCTTACAATGCAGTTTGGGTGTCTGAGATGATGTAGATCTTTACGTTACATAAATTCCTTATGATACCCTCTCTAGGACAAAGCTCTATAGCATATATAGGGTTTTCTAAAAAAAAGTGATATGATTTCTTTTCAAAAGAAAAACATACTAATTGTTAAGGAAATTCAAATATTTTTTATTTAGTGGGAAGTACAATCGATACAATTAAGTTTTGATTAAAACGTCATTCAAATAGCTTCCACGACTTCTTTGCAGGAACGAAAACGATGAACCCAATTTTCGAGCTCTTTTTCCACTAAATCAAGTCGTATGTCATGAATAGCACGTTCAATATTGACTTCTAAAGCTTGAAGAGAGTCTGGTTTATTGCTAAAGAAGAGAGTCTGGTTTAATGACTTCAAATAATCCCATAAGAAATAGTCTAATGGTGTTTAATCACAACTTCTTGGAGGCCATTCAATATCACAATTTCTTGAAGTAATCGAATCTCCAAACTTTTCTCGCAATAATTCGGTTGTTGCACGTGCTGTGTGGCACGTAGCCCCGTCTTGTTAGAACCAGATGTTGTCAAGATCAACTTCTTCCAAATTCACCAGACCAAAAACCACACCAAACTGTCAATTTAGGTAAATGTAATGGGTGTTCATGAATAATTTGTAGCTTTTCTTTACACCAGAATTGACAGTTTTGTTTATTTACCGCACTACTCAGATGAAAGTGAGCGCACGAAAAGTTGCAATTGGAGAACGATTATTTTGATAATAAAATTGAATAATTTGTAAACGTTGTTCTTACGTATATCATTTTATGATAAAATTGTTAACATTACTAAATACAATGAAAAAAAAGACAGATCATGACGTATTACAAATAGCCGAAACGTCACTTATAAATCATATCACTCTTATTGGAAAACCCTATATATCTGCCTGAAAATGAATGGGGATTTATCAAGGGCCGTAGATAGACAGTAACAAGGTCCGACTACACCCGCCCAACACCCACATCCATTTTAGAATCCTTTGTATGAAAGACTAGGCCTTTTTTTTGAGTAACGGCCCTGCCTTCTTTCAAGTTAACCGATCCGTGAGAACAACTTTGAAGGACTGGTTTAAGTTAGGTTTCCTCGCAATTGCGTTTGCGAGGTAGTTCGCTTTCTGCAATTCTCTCAGGTCCAATACAACAATAAAATTTATTTAATTTAGCCTGGTTTAAAGGTTTTGGAATGTCCGAACCTGACAGCCGCCTTTTTCGCTTTTTTTTTTTTTTAAATATGCAAATGAAAGGTAGCAGGTCTGAAACAGCTTCAAGAGCTGTCATGGGACATATTCTGAGGGTACCTGTAATACCCATGCATGCCAGTCTTTGAACTTTACGAAGGGTTGCTTGGGCAGAACGTTGTTAAGGCTTAGGCCACCAAACGAGGGTCGCGTAGGCGATGATGAGTTTAACTATTGCCAGATATGATCACTGTATCATTTTTGGTTGCAGACCCTTGGTCTTACTGAAGAGCCTAGGACAAGCCCAATTGTCTCTAGTTGCTGCATCAGTTTCTACAGATGCTATATTCCAATCATCGACTTTCCCATTTAAAATTAATTCTGAAATTAAAGATATCACCTCAGAGGTTATGAAAATAAATAATTACCGCAACAGTGATATTCTTTTAACTAGTAAAACAAAAATTGCAGCATTTGTGGAGTCTTTCTGTACGGGGCTTTCCCTGTTAATCGATTAAAAATCCTCATTGAATGATCCTGTACTCAAACGAAATTCGATGAAGCCAACTCAATATTAGGAGCGGAAAGTTGCATTGGGTACCAAGCCATGTACAAATCATACGAAACGAACGTGCTGATCAGTTGGCGTTAGAAACTCTTTGTTAGAATTTGAAAAATAGGAATTCTTATCAAATCAGTCTATTCAACATCGTTACCAAGAGTCTGCTCATGAAAACTGCTCAGAATTCGGATAGGGCATACTGATCGCATTCATAACTTTCTTTTTGTAAGCCACCTACTTCCTATCTGCCAATCCTGTAGCGTTTCTGCTTACTACTCCACATACACTATATTAAGCGAATGTCAGCAAACTAAAAATTTCTTTCCTAGATCAACTTCTTCGTTTCTAAATCCAATGTTTATCCTGATCAAAAATATTAACAAACTTTACAAAATTTTACAAAGGCAACGTCGCTGTTCACATCCATTCCAACAAAACTTGAAGTTACCAAATGGCATCGTGGGTGTGAAGATATAAAAATGCACCCTGCCGTATATCTAAGGGATCTTTTACATCCAAACAAACAAACAAATGAGTAAATTTATTTATGTGTTTATACAAAAACTCTCTTTGACAAAAGCCAGATGCCATTTTGAAATGTCACGCCTTAAATGGCCTCATGGGCCATGAGGATTGTATAAGTGAATTTATTTTAAAAACAATCTTATTATAAGAGGTTTTTCAATAAGAGTGATATGTTTTTAAATAAATCGTGTGGCCATATTTAAGAATCTTTTTGCAAAATTAGTTATAGTCAATAAAGTTTGAAATTTATTCATGAAAAAATACACACCTTAATAACGCTTGAAAATTAACCAATTTTCCTATTAAAATTGTTTCTTTTATTACAACTTAATTGTGCACTTCTTCTTCTCAGATAAGATGCATTTTCATCTCTTCAAATCGGTGAATAAACTCAATTTTCATTACTGAACTGAAGCCAATTCATAAATGATTAACGAGGAAACTTTACATTCCAGATTCCGAAAAAGTTGCCGATTGGTGTGGCATCATCGGTTCTTATTTTTTTCCAAAATGAAGAAGGGGTTGCCGTTACTGTCAATGGTGAGCGGTACATATCGCTTGTGATTTAATACCTTTGGACTTCTTCTTGTGAGGTTAATTAAAGTCATTGGTCTACGTCAGTAATCCAGAAACCATTGATGGATTAAAATTGAATATTGGCCATCAAATACGTGAAATGAGGCTGGATTTATTGCCTCATTCATTATTTCTGAATAAATCGGTGGTCAAAAATTCATTATTAAAATTTCTGAATGCTGATACTTTCAGAACATATATTACTATTATTGGCAAACCCTGTATAAGCTTTGGCAACAAAATAAATCAAAACTAATTCCCCTTTGTTTTTTTACTATTACCTTTAATATCTGTTTTCTTACAATATAAAACTTAAATGTGTAAATCAATTTTTTAGAAAGAAAACTAAATCAATAAAAATGTAATTTTATTTTCTAATATTTTCATCATAATATAAATTTTCATTTAATAAAGAAATAAAATAATTCAAATATCACTCGATTAGTGGGAATGATTTAATAAATATCCATAAAAAGTAAATACTTCAAATAAATTTTTATAATAATGGTCACTGTTTTCAAACATACATTTTTATTGAAATTGAAAAGTATCCTTTTTCAGACTATGCAAGTTTATAACATATGTTATTGACAACATGGCATATTGTATATATGTTCAGACTGTTTGGGATGTAATTTTTTTTTTACAGTAAAAATTTATCATGTAATAAAAGTGAATCTTTTTATTTCAAAAGTGAATTTTATGTATCCACTTACCATATATATGTGACGAATAAATTTATTTATTTACAATAGACGATG
The DNA here is from genome assembly GCA_958298945.1 of Atherix ibis. Classification (NCBI taxonomy): domain Eukaryota; kingdom Metazoa; phylum Arthropoda; class Insecta; order Diptera; family Athericidae; genus Atherix; species Atherix ibis. The sequence goes on along the minus strand of OY282609.1, from coordinate 10,699,473 downwards.
AAAGTTTTGAAAAATTTTCCAACATATCGGATGCCATTAGGCGGACATTTTTATAAGCTAACATTTTGGTCTTAAGTCTAGACGGACAAAAAAAAATACGTCACGTCCTATATAACCAATTATGGACATAAAAAAATCAATAATATTAGTAACGAAAATTCATTTACAAAAATCGTTGATATTTTCTTTATTTTCCGATAAGATTATGGTAAACGAAAATCATTTATAACTATTGGGAAAAATACCCTTACACATTTATTATTTATACGTGTACAGCTTTTTATAAGAAAATGCTTTCAAAATGGTATTATATGAATAAAGTGTTGGTTTGAAAGATAGACGAAAAGATTAAGGGAATTTTGAACAATGACGTTATCAAATATCAGTAAATCAAAATATAAAATGAATATGCTTAGAATCGTTAAGCTACCATAAGTAGTAATTTATCAAAAGGATTATTGGTAATTACAAGATTTTCTATTTTAATAGAAAGGAATATTATTTTCGGTTAGAAGCTATTATTTCTTATAGTATATTGTGTAAATACTGCTTCAATAGTGAATCCTGTAAATTACGAGTTAGCATTAAAAGAAATGAAAATATTCCCTGCTATTTGTATGAGTATGAATGTACATGTGAAAAGAAATGGGGTAGTTAGATTATACCAACACATTATCGTGTTTATTATTTCTGCCTTTGATAAGAAAAGATCCTTATTGTGATTAGATATTTTTTTGGTTAATACAATATACCATAATATGTATAAATAAAAATGATTTACATTTTTCTGTATTCACTTCAGTATATTTTTTGTTTGCTTCAGTTTGTTATTTGTAGTAATTTTGAAAAGCTTCTCAGAATAATATTTTAAACTGAAATTGTATACAATATTTATAAAAAAAAAATTTTAATTAGAAGTATTATTAATTAGAAATGAGAACACAAGCATAAAGTATTTGAGAATTTATTCAAATTTTCCCTTACTAAATATTATATAAAATATAAAATAAAAAGTTAATATTTGTAAAAAAAATTACAATGAATCGAACTAAATGAAAAAGCATTTTCTTAATTTTAGAGAAATCTATTCCTTGGGAATGAAGAGAAAAGATTTAAAAAAAAATTCCTTATTAATGAAGTTTATATTATATGTTTTTAAAACTATTTCGATAAAAATAATAAGTTTAACGATGCGCTTAGCTCAATTGGCAAAAATATTTACTGTCTAAAATATAGGGTGACGGAAAAAAAAACTTTGTGGTTCAAACTCCTAACATATTTTTTATTTTAATCGTTTAGTTTTTTTTTATTTCAGTGTATTGTAAAAAAGTTCAAATCTTTTTTGATTCTAAATGGAACAATACACAATCGCACAACGTACTAAATTTACTTAACAATTTTTATCAGCGTTCATTTATCGTCGATATTGAAATATGCAAATTGTACGCTCAGAGCCAACAATAAATCGTGTGGTTGCCAATTTTTGACAATAAAGGATAGTAAAGTACCACTGGTACAAATATCAGAAATAGAGTATGCAGGAAATCTCAGAAACATCAACAACAAGACTTTCGACACAACTTGGACTATCACGAAGGATGCTGTAGAGAATTTTGGGTACATTACACATATTCCCATATAGAGTTAGGCTTGTTCAAGATTACCAGTAATGACTTGATTATGCCATTTATTTTGTTATAGTAGCCTTGCCGATAATATTGATGATTTGTTCGATTGCTAAAATTCAAATAGGTGGCACACAATCAGTAAGACTATGAAAGGAGTTTTCGATCAGTTTAGTTGCCTCTGGCAGCACTACGTCCAGAAAATTCCATGATTCGATGATGCTTCGTCAAACCACTGGCAAAGCCGTTCGTACGATCGTACGTACAAAGCCATCCGAAGAGAACACGAATGAGCCGGCATCTTCATAAGATGAGCTTATACGAGGATTCGGCGTCAATCAGCGGAGGCGATAAAACGTGTGCAAATTACTGGTGCTGTATATAAGGGTTGATAAAACTTGTGTGAAGTAGTTAGCACTATAAAACCTTGTAATACATTTCTTATGGTCGATTTAATCATTTGATAATACTTCCCAAATGATAATTACATTAATAATTTATTGTTAAATAAATTTCTTTATAGGAATGGTTAACATGTGGTGCCGTATCAAACATCCTTCCCCATTTTGTTTTATAATAGTTTTTTTTAAAAAAATTTATTAAAATAATTGGCAAATAAATCTCATTACTTTTCTGCCGTTTTTTTCGCCTTTCTCCTTCTTCCCCTCCCATGTGGAAGTTAACACCTTTGGATGTCTCCATTTCTGCATGATGAGTTTCTAATTATGGTGGGTAATTCAAGAGCTTCTCTTTGTACAAACTTCAAACCTCCCCCATACTCTCCGCATAAAGCTAGCAAAAAGCATGCCTATTATGATAAAATCCAAATTTTAATACTTTCCTCTTTCCATCCAACACCAAGCAAATTTTCAAGAATTTCCCTTAATAAACCATAACAATTTCCAGCAAAAAGCAGAGAAAATCCAGATTTTTTTTCAATTTGATTATGAGCGATGAAGCCTATCTCCAATTAAATTGCTTCATAAATAAGCAACTTAAGACTTTGAATACGATAAAAATCTTTGAAAATAAAAGCGGTTTCCATCAATAGTACCCAATATCGAACGATGCTGAAAATTTTTTTTAGGCCAGCTGTGGAAAACTATCTAATCATTTGGATTAACGCATTATTTCACCCATCGTTCATATCAAATAGCATTCGCGTTTTCCGGACTTAACCTCTTCTGACTGTTTCCTTTGGGGTTATTTCAAAGAAAGAGTATACGTGAATAAGCCAAAAACCATCCCTTAATTAGAAAAAAACAACATTGGTAATGAAATCGACGCCATAACACCTGAAATTTTGTAAAAGGGTATGGAAAATATTTTCGAAATAGCACGAATATGCGAAGTAGAATAATACTTGCAACATATAATCTTTCATAATCAAACCAAAAATATTCTCCAATAATGTACTAATTAAAGATATAAATAATAATTTTTCGCCACTCTGTACTTACTGTTAAGTCGTTACAATAACAATTAGATTTTGCCTCTTGTCCGAAAGGATCTTGCATACAAACTTATTCGTTTTATTCTTAAAAATACTTTCACTAAATTGTAAGGATTCGTTGTACGAAAAAGAATTTAGTTATTGATTTTATGTCATGTTCGAAAAAAAGCCTGTAGAACCATAGATTTTGTTCATATTGATTTTTTGCTAAAACTGTTGATCTATTATTCATTTTTCAAGATTACAACTATATTGATTTGTTGCGGCTTATAATTTCAATAAATCACTTCGTATATCTGCACAGTAAATAAATTATTCAGATGTGGATATCTCCAATTGGTATGACTAGGAATTTGTTGAATATATGTACTGACATGAACCATTAATAAGTCAATTACGAAATGATATAAATTATTTATGTCTCAAGCTCACATGTTGTCTGTACATGCATACATATAATAAGTAATCACTAATTTGTGGGTGGAATAGATAAGATATTCATGCGATAAAAGCATTTGTAGGAGTATCGTAGAAATAATTCAAAATATAGTTAGTCTCTGAATTTTCTGGAATTAGGAATGCTTACTTTTAAAAACAAATCTATTAAATCGATAAACTCTTAATAGTATTTAATAGAATTATTAATTTGAATACTTTTATTTTTACAAAAGCTTTACTATCATCTGCAATGATAGCACCAGGGATTCCGCCACCTCTCAGCACCTCTCCTAAGACTGTACCTGCAATGCAGATGGCCACTACAGCCATCCACGTTTCAGCCGAATCCTCCTTACCTTGGTCGGGTCTTATAGCTGGTTCATTCACCTAGAAGTGTCCCCCTTGCGGAAGGTATTCTTAATAATATACAAAGAAGTGTAACAGAGGAGCTGACTACTCATGAGAAGCATCTTGAACGCGACAATATTGAGGTATAAAAATCAAATAAGATGTTTGCGAAATAAAATTAGTGTTCATTACTTTTGTGGAATTTAAATATCTCAAACTACCACACAAAATACTCGTAGGTTGAGATCTTTAAATGCCACAAAAAAGGTATTTAGAATTTTCTAAAGTAAATATAATTTATTTAATTATTAAAAATTGCCGAAGGTATGAGAAATTATTTAAAAAAATTATTCCCAAAAATTCAAAATTATATATCGGATAATGGCATGCCCATAAGTAAGACCACTACGGCACCCATCATCTTCAAAAGTCCTATTTCTATAAATAATTCTATTAATTTTTACAATAACCTACCGCATACATAACAAAATGAACTAGAAATTATATTTCTTATATTTTGATATGTAAAGAAAGAGATTCTTAGAAAGTGTAATATGTAAAAATAAAAATCGTTTCATCTGAAAAAGCTCAGAAAATTTTTTTTTATAAAAATCTCAAAAGTTCAGAATAAAAAAAAAATACCTTAGGTAACAAAATTATTTTGTACTTACCAGTATTGCCACATTTTTCTAGCATGGTAGGGCAAATTGCAAAGGGCAAATGTTAATACAACAATGATTAACATTCGTATGACACCTCGTCGCGCCCTCAGCACATTATTCGAAGAATGCGATATTTGGGAGAGTTGGGTACCATGACGTTGATGGAAGCTTTGCTTTTTCCAAGTAGTAACAACAACCTTGTCAGCATCCATAGACACCTGTACACCATCATATATATGCGCGCATATAAAATGGAGAGTCCAAAGAGAAAAATGAAAAAAAAAATACAAAAATTAATATTAAGTGTCAACATTAACACCTGACATTTTGTACAAAAAATATTTAATATTCAACAATGATAAACGACACTTGAGTTATATACTCGTATTTTCTATATTATGTAATTATTATCGAAAACCATATGCTATTTTCTAATAAATAATATATTATGATAAAGACAAATAATAATTAAGAAAAATGATAACGTTATTGATTTATTCTTTAAACGATACTTAAATATTAAAGATCCTTTAGATAACATACAAACATGGACCAAAGTCATTTCGTATATTTTACTATAATTGATAAAATTAACTGTTTGTCTAACAGTGATAATTTTTGTGAATTTTTTCCTTTGAATGAAGAATATTTTCTGTAATTTAATGAAAAAGAAAACAATTATTCTGGTTTTTTTTCTAGAAAATCAAGCATCTAAAAAATGTTCTGTAATAAATTATTTAGCTAAACAATGTAATCCACCGAGATCAAAGGAAATAATATTTTATACAATATACGTACATTTATCCCTTCACTCTTAAATTAATTGAATAGTTAATGTAATGGAAGAAAAATAACTCTTCTTGCTTTAAGGATATTTTTTTTACTTCAAAGCTTTTAAGTCTATATGAATTAAATTAAACTGAAATTCTGAAACCAAATAAATTGGATAATTTTCTGTTACATCCTGAATTATTTTTAGCTAAGAAAATATCTTTGAACATAAATAATTTTATAGAAAAAAATTCTCTTGACCCTGTAGCTATCGATGATATTATCATAAATATTTGGATGGTTTTTGAACAAATTTTATACGTATTTATTCCATAAAAAGGATCAGTTCACATTACGTATTTTTTAATAGATCTTTCCTTTTTTATTTAACCAATATTGGCGACCAGAGAAATGGTGAAATATAAAACGTGCTCAGAGAGGTCTTAAATGTCAGAAACTCATGAAATTATGGGACGAATAAGGGTCCTCCTTATGAGCACAGTTCAAAAATATTGAATTAAAAAAAATGCCTTGAAATTTTGTATTTAAGTACAGATAACAAGTATAAATCTGATATTGCTTTAGGCTTGTGTTTTGTCAATAGGCAAATATAAACATACCTTGTGGGTTCAAATATCGAAGAAGAAAAAATATTCAATTTATTTATTTAAAAAAAAATATATTTAAAGAACTTATTATTTGACAAAGATTAATCTTCTCGAAACGTAGTAGTCTATTAATAGACTAATACGAGTAGATAAGTGAAAGAGATTTTATAACGAATTTTTTTCTTGATTTTTATATTATTAGAAAATTATTTTTAATTTAAAAAAAAAATGTATTTTAAATTTTAAAAAAATTCTTATTGATTTGAAATTGATTTGGTTTCAATTGCATGCAGACACTGTAAAAATGCTTAAATTAAAAGTATGACCATCTCAATTGTTTGTGAACAATTGATATTATAAATTTTATAAAGAAAACTCAATAATTACATATAATTGTGTCAATAAACAAATGAATAATATTAAATTTTGATACTTAACCTGGAAATCCCCATTCAGCTGATTTATTGTGTATTCAAAATGTATGCATTTGGATGGATGCAAAACAGGACGAATACGAAGTAATTGAAAGTAAAAAAAAATAAGATTATATAAAATATATAAAATTTAAATGAAAATATTAAAAAAGAAAGCATGGTATTTTTAAACATTTCCACATACAAAAGTGCAAATTACACGTGCTCATATTGTCTACAATGATGACACAATAAATAACTTTTAGGATAAGGACAAACGTACAAGTAAATATGAATATCAGTAAATACAAGTATAAAATGATTATTTAAAATAATTTATTTATTAGTTAACTACAATGAATAATTATTTTACAGGGGCTAATCACCTTTAAATGATTTTTTTTAATGCAGTCCAATCACGAAACGCAATAAATCGAATTTAAAGTTTTTGCTATTAATTTTTTTGCATTTTCAAAATTCCCATAAATTTTTTTGAAGGTTTTCTTTTTTAATTTTGTAAATGAATAACTTATTAGAATGTTAAATAAATAATTTGTTAAAATGTGATTGAGTTATTTTGAAAACAAAATCTTTATTATTTGTAATGAAAGTCTGATTCTAAACGTAATAAAGTACAATAAATTGCATGTTCAAACATTTTGTGTTATTTGCAAACATTAAAATATCGTATTTTGAATTGATTGCAAGTTGTTGAATAAATTTTATAAAATATTCTGTTCTATTTTATTTATAAAATGGTGTTAGTGAATGTCCGAACATGTGTTATTTAAATTATAATCAGTTTGTAGTTTGTTGAATAATGAAAAAAATTACTCGAAAATAAACGAAATGAAAATGGAAATATTTAAATTAAAGCACTTACAAAAATGATATTAAAAAAGAAGCGATGAAAACAAATATGTAAACGGATTATGGAAAAAAGGATAATGTCTAGTTTTTATTAATTCAAAATTTTTGCTATCGATAAAAATAAAATATTCATAAAATTTCTAAGAGGAAAAATAAATTTCTAAATAAAAATGGTGACTCTAACTATTTTTGTTTTAATGATAAATTTTGGAAAAATATTGAGTAAAAGTCATCAAAATGCTTGATGATTACATAGTAACATAATAAAGGACGATGAAAAATAATATTACGAACATAAAATGGATCATTAATAATTCTACGAAGTATCTTGAAGTGAAAGGAATGGATTTAACGAGGATTGGAAAGATTAGTGGAGTCCCAGAGTTCTAGTCTGTAAGTCCATATTGGTATCAATTTGCTATTTATTTTAAGTTTAGAACGTGTGTCTAGAAAAGAAGCACTTGTTTTTTAATTATTTTGTGTGGATTCCATGTGAAACGTTTGTGGTATTTTAATAATTATAATATTAAAATACCACATATAATAATTATTATTATTATTATTAAAATACCATAAACGTTTGACATGGTCGAAGTTATTTTAAGATTGTATGTCCATTCGTAAGGAGGGCACGAATGAACATACAATCTTAATACAACTTCGATCAAGAAGGTATTTTGTGGTTAATAACTCTAACGCAGATAAAAGTAATATGGGTGCTTTTAGTGAACCTCAATAAGATATTGGTTTGGAGCCAGAAAATATCGTAGGGATCAGGGAATTCCAGACCAAGATGCGGAAGTCTGTGGTGGGTAATGGCATTGCAATGGCAGAGTAAATTCTCCAACGTTTCATCCTCTTCGGAAAAATGGACAGATTTTTGAATCAGATTTGCCCATTCTATTAAGATGATATCTTAACCGATAATAGCCTTAGGTTCGCTTTGTTGAGTTTAAGGACTTCTGTCGCCATTTTTCTCGAAAAGGAAATACAATTTTTAGAGTTTGTATTATTTAGCAAATTTGTCTAAATTTCATTACCCTCAATACCCTTGCACCCACAACAAACTTACTTTGTTCGTTACCCTCAATACCCTCGTTACCCTCAATACACTCTTGACCTTGCACCCACAAGAAAGTTACTTTGTTATATCTGGCCAGTTGATTTAGAACCATTAGGATATCCTAAACTAGGTTGGACAAAGCTTTATGGCATGTATTTCTGCCTGAAAATGGATAGGAATTTATCAAGGGCCTTATATAGATGGTAATAAGGTCCAACTATGCCCGCCCCAACATACATACCCGTTTTATGATCGTATGTATAAAAGACAAGGACACCTTTTTGGAGTGGCGGCCCCTCCTCTTTTCAAGTTAACCTCTCCGACAGAAGTACTTTGAAGGACTGGTTTAAGTTAGGTTTCCTCGGTATTGCGTCTGAGAGATAGTTTGCTTCCTGGAATTCTTGAAGGTTCTATTCACTCTTAAGATTTATTTATTTTAACCTGGTTTAAAGGTTTTGGAATGTCCTAATCGGACAACCGATTCAGCCGCTTCCTTTTTAATATACCAAAAAAATGGCAGCAGGTCTAAAAGAGTTTCAAGAGCTGTCGTGGGGCATGTTCTTAGGGCACCTGTAATACCCAAGCTTGCCAGTCTGAACTTAACGAAGGTTTGCTTGGGCAGTACGTTTCTCAGCCTTAGGCCACCAAACGAGAGCCGCGTAAGTGATGATGGGTGTAACTATTACCAAATATGACCACTATATCATTTTTAGTTGTAGACCCCAGGTTTTACCGAAGAGTCTAAGACAAGCCCAAATGCCTCTAGTTGCTCTATCCGTAATACTGGTAAGGTTCCATACATATTTGAGCTCAGTAGAAAATTTAAAATTTTGCTTTATTAATAAAATAATAGTTTTTTTTTTAAATTTACCCTTTAAACTTTTACAAACATTTTATTAAAATTTTTCATTTTATTTCGAATTTTTAAAATATTGCCAGTATTTAATTGCTTCCAATCTTAGATCTCAGATAAATTCTGTTCAAATATTTTCATTTTTAGGTGACTTTTAGATCTAAATGATATACAATAAAAAAACCAATTCTGCTTTGAAGTTTTTATCTTCTATTTATACAATAGAAAGAAACTTTAATAAATACCTTTTGCTTGAACAAATCAAAGAATTTTGTTATATTATAAGGTAAGTTACTGACATGAATACCAAATGGAATAAGTATAAAAGTTGAATTGTTTAATAAAGTTAAAAATTGCTCATATCAGCTTACATGTTTTCAACAAATAACTTTTAATACCAAAACTTATTATTTATTGTGTATTTGCGTTGGAATTCGATATTTGTGTACAGACAACCAATCAAAAATGAGAAATTCCTAAATAAAAATATTAGTGTGAATAAATATAATGTGTCCTTATGTGAATATGACAAAAAGGAGCACTACAGTTTCTAGATGTCAATATTTGCTAGAATATTTATCATTTTATGTACACGCGTACTTTTGATATAATAATAATAATATTAATCATGAAAATGAATATGGTTGCATTATTGGTTTTTACTCGTAAATAAGACTATACTTACTTCATGATAAGTAGGTTTATAACTATACTTAGAGTCAAGTGTTAAATGCTTTATCATATACTGTCGAAAATGTTAATATTGTGGTTAGAATATAAACAGGCAAAACAGTTCGTAATTAACTAGTAACGAAGCAATTCGATAAGCATTTGTTCATCAGCACAATATGTAAACAGTAAAACTTGATGATCGAAATCAGCGGGTGTAATTGATTCTGTGGCTTATAAAAACCCACCACCACTATATCCGTCCTTATAAATTATCCTTTAATCAATTCGAATGTTATTATTAGTAAACATGGTTCTGCCCGTCATTGTACAAAAAATATGGTATAATATTTCTATTTAATCGGTCTTTTTAATTTATTTTTATTTGTAAACACGACAAACTTACTTTCTTTATTATCAAAACGATTATTACTCATGTTGGGATGTTAATTTAATTATATCGATCGGAAAAAACTCTTAGCTTTGACTATTTTCATTTACTCCCAATTTAGGGGATGATTAATGACCTCACAATCTAATGACTTTACAAACAGTAAAATGCAAACAATTTGTAATCATTTCATTGTATAAATGAAGTGGAGAATAAATACAGATTAGGTAAATATTGGTAAGATCCCATTGAACCAATTTAAATCGATTCTGCCTGTACTGCTTGATTAACTACAATAGTTGAGAGGTGAGAGGATTGCTTATAAAAATATTTATTTAGTTAGTCAATTTTTTAAAAAAAAACCTTACCCTCTTATTATACGAGATAGAAAGGTATTGTGAATAAGCAGAAATACATGAGAATTATTGCGAAATTGGCAATTTACTATTTAAATATTAAAGCATATATTTCTTAAAATAGAATTATACAGCAAATAGGAATTGTAAATATGTACATTAAATATTGATAAGTAAGACGAAAATTCATTTGCCGAAAAATCAAAGGTTGAAAATAAGCTCATGAACAGAAAAGAGTATTTAAAATAAATTAGAACTTTATAAAATAATATACGTAACGTCATATGCAGACAGTAGACAAGATGATCTCATTAAATTTTAAAAATATCTATGACAGAACATTGACAATGCATTAATATTCATTATATTGTAGAATCTGACAAATTCAAGTTGACAATATAGAATTACTCCTCGAATATAAACTAACTTGGTCAGGACTTCTAATTAAGGATAGAAACTTCACTCGAAACAAAAACAATTTTTTCGTCCTTGATCATTTTTAAGTCTATATTACATTGAATAGATAGTACTTGAATCGATGCAGACGAACATAAACACACACGCACATTATACTCGCCAGAGTGACAACAATAGTATTGTCCTGTTTCTTCAGTATTGGATTTCGGTTTAGCTGAAAATGAAGCGAAGATAATTGATTTAAAGGAAACCGCAAAAGAAAAACTTTTTCTATTATCAACATTATTATAGCCGTACTTGTCGGTATCTTACCACGAAAAATCAATAGACAACGAGCTAAGGACCAACAATGACCACACAGAATGCAGATATCATCAAAGCTTGACTATATCGTCTCAAATTATCTACTACCACAAGCAGTAGAACAAATAACAGACATTTTTTTCACCTCATCAATATATAATATTATCACCCCTGAGGACAGACATTAAAAAGAAACCAAAAAATTCAAACAAATATCCGGTGATTATCTGTAATGAAAGTCTGACGAAGTGCTTATTTAGCTTTAGTTTATCCTCCATGCAATTTAGATTGCCATGTAAAGGAAGTTATTAAATTTCTTTTTTCCAAATATTCTAAAAATATGATTAATACTTATAATTTGACATAGTTTAAAAATATTAAATATGCACATTGAACATTTTTTTTCGATAAATAGAGAAAAAAAAATATTTTAAGAATTCAAAAATGTAATAATTTTTCAAAATTAAAAACGTTTAATTCTTTTTGTTCATAATAAATCGTTTCCAGCCGATACGAATAAGGTAGTTTTTTTTACCTTATTTGTCTTTTAAATTGCAATTTGTAGATCCATATCGTCGCCGTAATACATTTTTATGGCATTTGAAATGACTTTCATTTTTCTAAGAATCTTCTATTATACAATACAATGAAGTATCTATAATTTGTACGAAACAGCGTTATAGTAAAGATTCTCATCGTAGCATGCCACTAAGATGTAAGAGCTCTTTTAGGGAAGACGTTCAAATAGTTCTTGTAAAAATTATGTTAATGATAGTTTTAACAAAGTGAATTTTTTAGCAAAAAAAAGGGTGGAAAATTATTGGAACAAAAATATGAGAACTTTAATTATATAGAGAGTTTTCTGAAGAAGACACAGGTTTGAACAATGATGATGAAGAATGTCTTCCATTACTAAAGAATTACATAAAAACAGATAATGAAATATGACATTAGTTTTAATGTTATTTAACGTAGCGTACTGGTCATTTCGACCCTAGGAATTGAGATACGTTCAATCAACTCGTAAAATAGACCAGTCCGAAACGGATTTCCTCAGGTCAGCTGACTAAATCCAGATAGTGGCATGCATCTCAATCAACAACCCAGCTTGCTCAAATCCAACGAATTCTTCTTTGATTTCCTGCTTGGTCCACTTTATGCATGGTATATTCTCTCAGGTTCCCCCTTTTTCTTCTTCTCTTCATATTATTCTTCATCTTCTTCATCTTTTTCATGTTCTATATTTTTGTCAGGTACGACTCCACTCACATTAGCATAAGCCATGCAAAATTTGAACACCATAATTTCTTATTCTTCATCGTCTTCATCTTCCTTATCTTCTTTATGTTTTTTTATGTTCTTCATTTTCATCTTCTTCATCTTTTTCATCTTCCTCAGGTATGATTCCACTCACATCAGCATAAGCTATGCAAAGCTTCAACGCCATAATTTTCTCTTATTCATCTTCTTCATTTTTATCTTCTACATCTTTTCCATTTTCTTCATCTTTTCCATCTTCTTCATCTTTTTTATCTCCTTCATCTTCTTCATCTTCTTCTTCTTCTTCATCTTCGTTACATATTCTTTATCTTCTTCAAGTATGACCCCACTCAATTGTCCGTTTCTTCGTCTTCTTGTTCTGCTTCTTCTTAACCATCTTTAGAAGCAGGCAAACATTCAATTATTCATCAATTCCTGCAGTTTATACTATTTCTAAAGAGTATCTGGTGGTAACACTTCACGCTAAAGAGGAACAGTAAGGAAACTTATCAGGTGTTGTAATTAATTCGTAGCGTTTTTTTGCAGTTTCGTGGTTTATTATGAGAGTATCATTACAGAAGCATTATTCAAAGTATTGTCCTTCGTTATCCACTACTTTTTGCCATCTTTCTGGTAATGCTCGGATAGCGCGTCGAAAAAATTCTTCTTCTTTAGATTCGATGAAAGAATCGATCAAATTTTTGGTCATTTCGTAGTTATCGAAGTGCTGCTCTGACAAGCCTTGCGCCATGGATCGAAACAAATGATAATCGGATGGGGCAATGTCTGGTGAATATGGCGGGTGCGGCAGAACTTCCCATTTCAGCGTATTTAAATAAGTTTTCATGACTTTCGCAACATGGGGTCTTGCATTGTCGTGGAGCGAAATTACTTTGTCGTGTCGATCTTTATATTGCGGCCGCTTTTCTTGTAATGCTCTGTTCAAACGCATCAATTGTTGTCTGTATACGTCCCCAGTGATGGTTTCACCCGGTTGGAGGAGCCTATAATAAATAACACCCAGCTGATCCCACCAAATACACAGTAAGATCTTCTTTCCATGAATATTCGACCTGGGGGACGATGTCGATTGTCACCAGTGATACTTCGATGCAGAAATCCCTTCCTTGCCTGCCGTAGGAGAACAATCTCACAGGTGACTAAACGCCGTTCGACGTCCCTTGGCTTCAACTCATGTGGAACCCACGTTCCCTGTTTTTGTACCATTCCTATGGCTTTCAGGCGTTTTTCGACCGTCGAAAAGTTGACTCCAAGCGATGTGGACAACTCCCGTGGGTCTTCATCGAGCAACGTCACCAAATCTTCATCTTGGATTTTTTTCGGCTGTCCGGGACGTTCCATGTCTTCCAAATCAAAATTTCCATTTTTAAACCGCGCAAACACCTTTCTGCAAGTTTTCTCAGCAAGAGCATGTTTGCCGTAAACATCCACTAAAATACGATGACTTTCCGCAGCACTTTTCTTCATGTTGAAGTAATGGAGTAACACTCCCCGCAAAAACGATTTTTCAGGCACGAACTTCAACATGTTTGACACTGCGCAACAAGTGCTACTAACACTATAACAAAATGTCATATAGTGGAAAAGTTGCGTTATGTCAGTAGCTTCTGGGAGAATATTTACTTTTGTATGTGTGACTATGGATAGTTGGCTAACGCCATCTTTTGTAAAACGCTACGAATTAATTCCAACACATAATTTTTTTGGCACTGTTAGACCACCTTAAAACTGTGGATTCGCCAAAACACGTAGGCCACCTCTAGTATTGGTCCTATAGTATGTATATATGGTATACCCAAACGTTGGAATAGTGAAATGGATATTGATGGTGACTATGAAGAAGTGTATCTTCAGATACTTTATTACAATTAACATTTGGTAAAATGAGGAAAATTTACAAAAAAACTTTATCACTATTAAATTTGGTAAAATGAGGAATAGTCAAAGTATTGTGAAACTTGCAATATTCTAGAACGCCTACTAAAAAGAATTACCGAATTTCGGAAATAAAAACATTCCTCACCATAAGTACGGGTATCTTAGTGAAAAATTTATTACCATAATATTCAAAATATCACATTTACAGAAAAAAAACAATAAACTTTAAGAATTTGGAGGATTAAACAATATTAATATAATTATCAAAATGTGTACCATCGAAAATAATATTTTTTACAAAAAGAATAAAATAAAGAAAAATATGAATTCTGAAAATTTGATGAAAAAGATAGATTATAGAAATTTAATGAATGGTACTTTAACATGTTTACCAACATTTAGAAAATTACAAAACATGACAGAAATGTGCCATGAAAAAATCGCACTTTTGATAAAAATCAAATTTTCCGAAATTGACAATTTTACGTGTATAATAAACAGAGAACGTAACATGAACATTGAAATTATGTATTATCTGTGTTCAGGCGAAGCAGATCATAGGGGGTATAATATAGGAAAATTCAAATATTTTGATGAAAATCAAATAATGTAAAAATCGATTGTTGTGGATATTGTTGGAAACAGTGCTTATCGGTAATGACCCTGAAAAGAAAATAATTGAAGATAAAATAAAGTTGCACTCTGGAGAATTTTCTATTATTATTTCACACCGTTAGTAATACTAGTAGGACCAATTAACTATATGTAAGCTTCTGTTCTCATAACATATATCGATTGTCATTAAAGGAATTATTTCGGGAAAAATCGAGGATTTAAAAATTGTCCCACAATCTCTGAAAACAAATAAATGCTAATGTACCTGTAATTTTGACTTAAGCTGAATATCAAATTATGTAAATTTTATTCGGTATACAAAATAATAAAGCTTATTTAAACATAGACTTTTTTTTATGAGATTTGTTTGAAAATAACAAGCAAAATTAACGCCTAAAAACTTGATATGGCATTGCCTTTTAAAGATAGCTTTTTAGCAATACGATAGCAGTCATTTTTAATATTATGTCGAATAAACATATGCACATAAAAATCAAAGGTAAACTCATTTATTTTGATTCATACTTAAAGCCAAATCTTAATGTTGAACATTGCCAATATTAAACTAATAAACATTATTTTCAGAAAGCATTAAAGAACATGTTTTTCTTATTAGCATAGAAATTCTAAATATGCTCGCATATTGATTAATTTTTATTTTTATTTATTCTTAATTATTTTTAGTAATATGAATGAATATTAATGAAAAATATATGTTTATCCTATCCTCATGAGTACAGAGAAATCGAGGATTATATAAATGCCTAGATCCACGTATAAATGTGAAATCGTAAAATTTTAGTTACAACGAATATCGGTCGATGAATATTTAACGAAAAGCTCATATGAACGATTTTATATTTTAGACGTTTACTGGAGCCTTGCCACTCACGTTTTGGGCCTGTAATAGTAATAAAAAGGGAAACATAGAAACAAATTTCAATGGGGAAAAATATAACAAGACTAGTAGGAATTAACGAGTGACATACTACAGTTGTGGTTAGCAGAATCAAAAAAAAACGTGAAATTGTGACAAAAGTTAGTTCAGACGACAATTTATGTTCAATTGCAATGACATTTTTTATCGGCTTTTTGACTAATACCATAAACCCAGTTAAATTAGAATCGCTTGTATCAAATGTCAACAATTTGATCACATTTTATTTCGTTTTAGGAAATGTTATTTAAATATGATAGAAAAAAATTTGTTCCGAAATAGTTACTAAAATAATGGTGCAATTTTTCATTCATAATAGGTAAGTTTATGACAGAGCTTTTGGATTTTCAGTTAGATCATTTTTTATCATTGCTACCCTATATGTTAAGTATTTTTTAAAGTTTTTAGACAAATTAATCAAATTATAAAAACTTAGATAGTAATTACTTAAAAATCTTTTTACTTATTCATATTGCATATCTAAATTTTTGAATTCATTTTTAATGAGTTAAATATTAAAAGGAAGTAAATTTCAAAATATTTGACGTTATCAGTGCATCCGTATCATCATCTCTTTATGTTGTTATCACTGAATCCCTAAAGTCGTAAAATTCTATGGTTAAACTAACAAGAATGTATATAGTCATTAGTTAACATATAGTTATTATTTAAAAACCTTCTTACTTATTTAAATATCTAAATTGTTGAGTTTATTTTTAAAGAGTCAAGTATCAATAAACCCATGAATTTTTCAAATATTTAAAGGAGAGAAGCAATCAGAACTAAGAGATAGCATTTTACAAGCGAAAAAGGACACCATTATCAGCAAAATATCTAAGCAAATTATACCACATCTAAGTATGATAAGTGAAAATAGCAACAAAAAAAGCTACGTTTCTATACAAAACAAATTTAGATAAAAACTGATACAAAAAATTCTATTCTTATTTTTGTTACCACTACAATATATAATATCAGTTATAAGGGGAAAAAAGCATCAGTGAAGGTTAGAAATCTTTTTGTTAAATGCCCAAAGATAAAATATAATTCAATCCGATGGAATTTGTTCCAATTTTATCCGATTTGCATAAAATTCATTTTTATTCGTGTTTCTACATTTTTTTTTATGCCAACTAACACAGTTCAGTTCCTTTTATAAAAGATTTTGAAAATAATTGTCCTTACATAAAAATGATATTATATTAAATTTCATAACATTGAAAATAAATTTCTCTTTTTAATTAAAATTAAAATGAAAATAAAATTTTTTTTTTAACTTATAAAGATGTATTTTTCTTAGTTATAATACCATATTCATTAAAAGAATTTGAATGGGAATTACTGAAAGTATTTTTGTGATTGTAAAATTTTTATTACATATAATTAAAAAAAACTGAATTAGATACGATAAAATCATTTATATTAAATTTGTATCTTTGCTGGAAGGTTTTTAGTTTTCAGAATTTTTTAAACATGATTGAAAGTCTACCATCGTAGCAGTTAATTTTTCTTTTAGTTTTTTTGATTTATTTCCGTTCATTTTCAGGAAATCCTATACAATCTTACGACGACCTAGTATGGTATTAGGAAAATTTCCGATTATGTTGACAGACGTCTTTGGAAAGCTACTTGGAAAGCTACTCTTGCCAACGGTTACACTTTGTTTATTTTTTAATTTTTTTTGATATTATTTAAAATGACAAAACCTATTTAAGGAAGCAAACCATTTTTTCTTGATTTTACCCATAAATGAAATTTTTCTACAATTTTTCATGTCAAAATGGTAGAGTACGATAAATTGTTCTCTACAAAATTTATTAACTGCAAAAATACTCTAGATATTTTTTCTTAAGGTTAAAATATATTACCTTTTCGTAAGAAAGTCCTATCTTATGAGCAAGTTGAATAGTCTAATGACATGAAGCTTTACTCATCGAATATATATGGAGGACCTTTGTATGTGATCAAACTAGGAAAATATATATTATATGAGGTAAACTCCCAAAATCTTATTGGATTTTGTATCTAAAGAATCATGCTGGCAAAGCATCAATTCCCTTTTATATGAGCTTATATATTAGCATTGTTCAGAAGTTCCATTTACAGTAGGATACGGTTATATGTATATACGGTATTAATGTCATTTTTTCTCAGATCCCTTTTTTCTCAAATACTAAAGAATACTATTTTACTTGTTAAACATACGATTTTTCTTATAAAATCTATTTACCTTTAGGAATTTACTGTAATGCCAAAAGTTTTTCCTAGTATTTTTTTAAATTTTTTTTTTTAAAATTGAATAGAAGGACTTATACTATATATACCTTTAACTTCCTTTGATGATATTTGTAATAATTCATTGGTAATAAATCAAAAATAAGCCTCATCAGTATTTGATATTATTCAAAAGGTCAAAATCAGAAACATGGATAATTTTCTAATTTATAATTAATTACTAAGAATTTCCAAATGAATTAATTGTAATCAAAAATTCTTATTATGTAATAAAAATTGGATTTTGCTCGTGTGAATCGTGTTTTTGAAATTAAATTTCAACTCTTTATATAAAACGATTTTAAAAAAACTTCATGAAAATATTATTATTCATGAAAAATACCTTATAGCTCATACCAAATAAATAATCAAAAATACCATTTATAGAAAAATTATGCTTTTGTTTTAAAGAAAATTATAAGAAAAACTCCAAAAAAAAGTCACAAAGCAAATTTCCAATTTCGTCTTTATCAAAGAGCAATATTCTTCTATACTAACAATTTATTATTATTCATGAAGACTGGCATACATAATAAAAGAAAATTGGAAGAAAGTCATTCTTTACCGCTATTCTACCCATCATAGGGCTTGATGAACAGCACCTGTTGTCAAATGACTTCATTTTAAAAAAATTCCACATACATAGAATAATAGTTTAAAATTTCATAGCATAACATAAATGTCATCTATTATTTATATTAGATTATTTTTCCGCATTTTTCTTTAAATTTAATAAAAATTGTCTTGACTTTTTTTATTAAGGAAAATATCTTATATTATGTAGAAAAGTACCCAAAAGTACCCGAGCTCATGTGAAATTTTTTTTTAGTTTAATTCAATTGAAGTTATGAGGATCGTTCAATAAGTCCTTAGAAAATCCAAGAAATTGTAAGCAGCATTATCGACAGGAAAGCTGTCAAAATTTCAGCTCGATCTATAGCGTAGGTCAATTTCTATCGTCGATTAAAGTTAACGACATTTATTTGTGCATAACAATGGAAAAAAGCGAGTTTAGGGCTGTCATCAAACATCTCCATTTGAAAGGCTTAAGCCCGAAAGAAATCAAAGCCGAGTTGGATGCAGTTCATGACACATCTGCACCTGTGTTTGCGACGGTTTACGATTGGGTGAATGAATTTAAACGTGGCCGTTCATCCACAAAAGATAAACATCGTTCAGGACGCCCAGTTGAGGTGTCTACTCCTGAAATCATCGACAAAATCCACGATCTGATTTTAAACGACCGGCGAATTAATGTGCGCGAATTAGTTGAGGCCACGGGCATATCACAAGGTACAGTCGCTTCAATTTTGCATAAAAAATTGTCTGTGAAAAAAATTTCGGCAAGATGGGTGCCGCGTTTGCTCTCAGAGGAGAATAAGCGCAATCGTGTAGTGGACTCTGAGGCTATGTTGGCACTCTTTCATCGCAATCCTGCCGAATTCCTTCGTCGATATGTCACTGTGGACGAAACCTGGATACACTACTACACTCCAGAAACGAAGAGACAGTCATCACAGTGGATTTTCAAGGGTGAACGGGCTCCGAAGAAAGCAAAAACTGTGCCATCGGCCGACAAGGTGATGGCCACGGTCTTTTGGGATTCGCAGGACATCATTTTTATCGACTACTTGGGAAAAAGAAAAACAATAACAGGAGCGTATTACGCGTCGTTATTGCAACGGTTGAGCGAGGAAATCAAAGAGAAACGCCCCCATCTGAAGAAGAAAAAAATCCTCTTGCATCAGGACAATGCGCGTGTGCACACCTGCGCTATTTCCATGGCCAAAATTGTGGAATTGAGAATGGAATTGTTGCAGCATCCCGCTTATTCACCAGATTTGGCCCCGAGTGACTATTTTCTTTTCCCCAATCTGAAGAAATGGCTTGGCTGACGACGGTTCACTTCCAACGAAGACGTCATTGCTCAAACGGATGAGTATTTTGCAGAACTTCCGAAATCCTATTTTTTGGACGGGATAAAAATTTTGGAAAAACGGTTGGAAAGTTTATAGAGCTAAAAGGAGATTATGTTACAAAATAAATAATTTTTTTTTAAAAAACAGTTTTTTTCCATCTTTTTCTAAGGACTTATTGAACGACTTTCGTAGCATTGAAATTTTATATCATTAAATAATCAATCGTTTATAAAAGTAAATGGTTTTGTCTACAATATAATTTTTTTTTACTCTTTTAGCATAATACGATTGATGGAATTTGATTCAAATTGATAACAAGTATCTTCCTTTTAGTAAATAAACAACGTTTTTCTTAGAACATATACTATAAGAAAAACTTATTTTTCTCAATAAAAAAATGTACGAGTATATCATAAGAAATTTAATTATAAAAGAAAGTAAACTAAAATTTTGACGAAAAAAAGTGTTGAATTATTGGAAAAATATAACATTTGTGAGGATATTCAGGTATGTTATTTACTGGATAAAAAGCAGGTTTTAAAACAGTATTAAAACATATAATTATGTAACTACAATAACATAGAAAATATGAACATTTATGTTACATTACAAAGAAAATATAAAAATTTATTACTAAAATTTAATATAAAATAGTCTCACTTGACTTTCGGTTATTCCTGCAGGAGCTGGCCCAGTATTTGCTGCAACACCAACTGTACCAACGGTGGCTGTTCCTACACATGTCCGTTTTTCATATTTACTACTTGGCCTCCGAAACAAGTGTGTTCCTGAATACGAAGGAGAACAGGTTGACGTATTTTGAAGCGCTATATGACGTTCCAAGCCACGGGAACTTTTCCACAAAGCAATTGCTATTCTACTGTACAAAACCTTTACAAAAATAAACTTTTATTAAAAATAATTCAATTAATTTATTATTAATAAATAATGGATGGGGGAAAACCAAAAAAAAATTATATTTATATAGTGTACAACAATGAACTGCAATTATTATCAGTGAAAAGCGTCAACACAATTACTGTCAATCGAAAATGAATGCACATTGATTTACCGTCATGACCACAAGTGGTGTTACATAAAGTAGTCCAAAATTAATTAAATCCCACAGTTCCGAATTGAACATTTGTCGATCCAAAATACAAATATGCTCCTCTTTGCCATTGATCGTATGCACATTGGTTACTGTTTTACTAAAAATGAATTTTGGTATTGAATAAATTGCTGATGTTATCCAAACACCGACAATAACCATCTGTGAATGAAAAAAAAAATTCAATTATTTTTTTTTGTAAATATAATAGGTTATTTATTTTTAATACATTGATCAATGATAGGAGAAAATATCTAAATAATCTCGGTTTTTTTTTAAGATAGTTTATAAAATATGAAAAAGAAATTTATATAAAATCTGAGCACAATTATTGAAAAAAAATCCTTTCTTACTAATAGAAAGTCATATTTTGTATTAAAGTATAGAATATTGAAACAATTTCCTGAAAGCTTTTACCATTTTTCTATACATGCATATTTTTGGAAAATCCATTTGACTATCAAGTACATATTACATATTCTAGTAAACAATCTAATCATAAAAATTACATAGAATTCTACAAAGACGGAAGACCATTCAATTAAGTTGAATTATAGCCAATTTAATCAGAGATATGGGAAATGTTGAAGATAAGACCTCCTGAGAAGCTTTTATAAACAAATTTGATGATCAAAAATATAGTTGAGCGCCTCTCCTCGATAAATATTCATACCAATCATAAGAGAATGAATATATATATTATACGCACAAATAGCCAGTTTATCATAATTCTTTATGGTTGAGATTTCCTGAAATACGAAATGAAGTCTTGTTGTAAAAAATAGATAAGATAGTGGCAGTATTTTCATTCGGATTTCTTATGATTCTATTATAAAATGTAAATCCTTCAGATGAACCTAAGTAAGACTTTATGAAATTCTTCCCATTTAATAATAATATTTCCTCGATACTGTACATGAAAGCCTATAATCAACGAAGGAGAAATTAGTTTATCGTTTAAAACAAATATATCAGATGGCGTTAGATAAAAATATTTCTTTTTAATTAGCGCAACAATTTTGAAAGTAGCTTGCTTGTGTATGCAAAAATATGAAATAAGAGGGCATATTTTAATTTAAGTTAATTATTGTTAATGGAAATTTTTCAAAAATATTTAAGCAAATATTTTTCTATTAAAAAAATGTTGCTTTTGAAAAATTACGTAAAAATTTTATAATTCAAATTTGTTAAAAGTTTGCATATTTAAATTATCGAAATAAAATTTATAAAAGTTAGAATACTAATTATTCAAAAAAAATTATATATTCTAGTATTTAATATTATTTTGGGAAAAATTTTATCAAAAAATATCCCTCTTCCAGGTGTATAAGCTTAAATCCGCTGTTTGGACATTTGTCAACATTTTTTTTATGAGTTTGACATTTGTCAACATTAATCAGTGCACACTTTGAGCAATTTCGTACAATAACATACATTTTTCCTTTGGTAATCATGTCTAGTTTTGTGCCAGAAAAAGAGCACATGCGTGAAGCTCTGTTTTTCTGCTTTAATTTGAAAGAGATTAGTTTCGTCGGTTCAAAGACGACAATTTTGACTTGTGGGACAAGAAGCGTGAAAATCGGCCTAGAAGGGTTGAGGAAGACAATAACCAATCGCAAAAAATGCTCGCGGAGCAATTTGGTGTTACTCAACCAGCCATTTCCATGTGTCTGCGTGCCATGGGGAAGATTGAAAAGATCGGAAAATGGGTGCCCATGAATTGAACGATAGGCAGACGGAGCGACACCGAAACACATGCGAAATCTTGCTCGCCAGACAAAAAAGAAAGTTGTTCCTGCATCGGATTGTGACAGGCGATGAAAAGTGGGTATATTTCGAGAAATAGAAATCGTGGGTTGATTCCGGCCAACCATCAACATCTTCCCTAAGACCAAATCGCTTCGGACGGAAGACAATGCTGTGCGTTTGGTGGAATCAGCAGGGTATCGTCTACTATGAGATGTTGAAACCTGGTGAACAACCAACAACTGATCAAATTGCACCGTGCTCTGCGTGTAAAAAGGATGGATTATCAACCAACAAGCTGATTTTCCTCCTCGACAACGCACCATCGCACACGTCAAAAATGGTCCCAAACTACTTGGAGACACTCAACTGGGAGGTGCTACCCCAGCCCGCTTATTCACCAGACCTGGCCCCTTTCGACTACCACCAGTTTTCGTCGATGGGCCACGCGCTCGCTGAGCAGCACTTCGATTCTTATGAGTGGTTTGCCTCGAAAGAGACGGAATTTTTTTGACGTGGTATCCACAAATTACCCGAGAGATGGGAAACATGTGTAGCTAGTGAGGGCAAGTACTTTGAATAAATTTGTTTTTGCTTTCTATGAAAAAAACCTGTTTTTTTTTTAAGCTTATACACCTAGTATATGAAAATCTCTTCTTCAAAATATGTTCTTTTCCTAAAAAAAACACTATTTTTTTCAAGAAAAAAATTAATTAGCTTCTCACTACCACAAATAAAAATACCTCAAATAATTTTGATTACCTTGTGCTCAATTGGTATGGATTTAAATTAATCATAAATAATTTAAAAATAGATAATGACTAAAAATATTTATTTGATTAAAATTTTTATTGATATAAATTAGCTTTTCAAACATGTTCATTTATTCCTATTTCTATCAGGCATTAGATTAAATTCGAAATTTTAAAAGTAATTAAATTCATTAACGAATATAATAGTTAAAAAAAATTTGAATTAAATGAACTATGAGTGAACGCTCAAAATCATTTTTATGAAAATATCACTGATATAAAAATGAAATTATATGATTTAGCAGAGACCATAAATTCGTGATACTACGAGGGTTGGTGATAAGTTTCCGGAATGCACCACTAGATGGTATAATTTTTCAAATATTTTTTTGTTGTTTTATTGGAAACTTGTTAATGTCAAATTGGGCGGTGTCGATCCCGTTGGAAATTTATTTGTTTCAACTGCCATTTTGGAAATTTTACTAACATTCGATAGTATGGAAAACTGCAATATATTAATAACATTCGATAGTATGAAAAATATTCTAAGAATATAAATAAGCTGCTTTCTATTCTTATATAAAAAATGGATCGTATTTATAAAAAACATTCATTCAGCACTGACTAAAAAGAATTTCCACCAGTAAATCAAGTATAATTTGCTTGGACGGTTTTCTTCTCACTAGGTAATTTTATTATATATTTAATATGATTTATTATAATAGGTTGTAATTTAGTTGAGGCATAGAATATTATAAATTCAGTACAAAAATACGTTGTTGACAAGATTCTGTCACTTCAGTTGAATAAAATAGATAATGTCACTCAATTTAATGTTCAGAAATATAATAAAAGAAGATTTTTGAACCGTTTTCTATGAAATTTTAATTTGCCTTTATTTTTTAAAGATTATTGTATATGACTGTCCGTCAAAGAGAATCTAATTAGTTTTTCTTTTTCAAATAATTCTAAATAAAGTAAACTGAGATATCATGCAAAAAAACTAAAAATATAAATTTCTTGAAGAATTTCATTATATTTCAAATAAAGAAATTTCAAAAACTCAAATTTAATTCGGTTCTTATTTGATAAGGAGCCTAGTAAATGAAAAAAATCTCGTTTCACTAGTGTGACCTAGTATTAAATGAATTGTCTAAACTCACGCGGAGACTGTTTTGTCTTCCAAAAAATATTTGTTTCCACAAGTGTGCTTCTTTATACCACCTTGATCAAAAAGGGAGTGTGGCTCTCCCATCGTTCCGATTTAAGTTCTGTTTTTTTGTTAAGTTGGTACATCTGTTGTTGATATTGCCTCTAAATCTTAGCGTCATAGCTTGACATTTGCAAAAGTTACATAGGCAAGAGCATATCTACCTCTGTGTGTGTTGGCGATTTTTTACAATTTTAGAAATGGATTTAAATTTGAAATAACGAACTTGTAGTAAATTTTGCGTAAAAAATGGATTTAATGGTGCGCAAACGTTGGAAATGTTGGAAAAGTGTTTCGGTAACGATTCTCTAAAGAAAACGGTCGTTTACCAGTAACACGAGCGGTTCAAAAGTGGTCGTGAGTCAATCGAAGATGATGAACGCAGTGGCAGACCATCGAGATCGAAAACCGATGAAAACATTGATAAAGTAAAAGAAATGTTGGTCAATAACCGCAAATTAACCATCAGAGAGATAGCGGAGGACTTGAACATTGCCTATGGATCCGTCCAAGACATTTTGGTTAATGATTTGGGTTTCCGTCGTGTAGCAGCAAAGTTGGTGCCAAAAGACCTCAAAAAAGAAACCGTGTTGACGTCGCAAAAAACATGATTTGCGAGGCCGAATCCGATCCCACATTTATCAAAAGGATCATTACTGGAGACGAGGCGTGGGTTTATGAGTACGACACGCAATCCAGACTTCAGGCAAGTGAATGGCGTTCACCAAATGAGCCGGGACCAAAAAAACCACGTCGTTTTCAATCAAAAAAGAAGGCAATTCTCACGGTTTTCATGGATTACAACGGTGTAGTACATCATGAATTTTTGCCAGAAGGCCGGACAGTAAACATAAAGAGTATTGTTTGGGCGTTATGAGACGTTTGCGTGAACCAATTTGCCGAAGGAGACCAGAATTGTGGGCAGAAAACTCGTGGATTTTGCACCATGATAACTCACCGTCGCACAGTGCCATCATTATTCGTAATTTTTTGACGAAAAAGAAAGAAGTCACAGAGTGTTTTCTTATTGTAGGACTGACCTTGTGACTGCAAAATATATCTCGTCTCACCAGTGTCACCTAATTTTAAATGGACGGTCTAGACTCATGCGGAGCCTATTTTGTGTTCAAAAAAATTACACTGCCACTAAGTTGGTTTGTTCACTTTTGAAGTTTGAAATTGACTGGTTTCTAATTGAATGAGTGAACTAGTATCCGAAAAAATCTGATCTCAGTAATGTGACGCAGTGTAAAATGAATAGTCTAGACTCAGACGGAATCTCTATTTTGTGTTTAAAAAAATAGTCATAATCGCCAAGTGGGTTTTTTTTTTAATTTTTAAGAATTGAAGTTGTTAATTTTTACTTGAACGATTGACATAAAAAAATATCGACTCACCAATGTGACCTATTTTTTAATAAAATGTGAAAACTCACCTTTGTATTCAAAAAAATTATCGCAATCGCAGAATGGATTTTTTTTGCTTATAAATTTTATTTTATAAGACAGAAAAATAATCATTAGGATATTATTCACTCACATCCATATGTGGATAATTTTAACATAAAAGATCCGAATATTTATGTTATTTGAAGATTTTCAATGAATATTGATAAAATAACTACTAAATTCTATAGGCAAATTATTATAATTCTATGTAAATAAATTTATTAGATCCCTTCGATTCTGAGAAAATTATTGCCACTATATATAATCATTTAAATTTCTAATACTTATTATGGTTTCCTAGGAGATAAACATAATATCCTTCGTAAAAGCATTAAATTTCTTTGAAACAAAATTATGTATTATTTTTCATAAGCCTGAATATATAGATTATATTACAAATAATGCCTATTGATTAATAATATAAATTATTAAATTAATTACAATCAATAGCATCGATTGTATTAGAACTTATTCTATCAAATATATTCAAATATTATATAAATAAACAAGGCTTCAATAAAAACTTATATATTTATTTATGGGTATATTCAGATAAATATCCCAACTATATTTGAATCGAATATTTTAATCATGCTTAAATTAATTTATTTCAATAAGTCGAATATAAATTTATTTTCCAAAAACTGATAATGAATTTTGTTCATTAATATGTCAATATGAAAATGGGAAACTTTTGAAAGTTTCTTTGGTTTGGGAGAAATTTATGCTTCCCTTACGTGTGATATGACTTTGGGGATTTTTCAAATATTTTTTTTTTAAATATTCATAATTTTTAATAAGTTTAAATTAAACTTTATGAAAAAACAAAATTTTACATTGCATAAAATTTATATTTCTATAGAATTGAAGCTTATAAAAAAGGGTTTTATTTGAACTGAAAAAAAAATTAGTGCAAAAATTATTCGTTGCTCGAATAAGTCTCTTATCCTATTTTGTATAAGTAAGTTTTTCTTATTTTCTAATTTTTCAGTAGAATATTACAATGCATGAAATTATTTTCTTATGAAATTTCCTCCCATTGAGAGTCTTATTTTGTAAACTTTTCAAATCGAATCATCTTTTCCTTTTAAATATACCCTCCTCCCTCCCTAACAATTACCACCTCAAAAATTGCTAAATGGTCTTCATAGTCGCAGAGCTTTAATATGACTCCTCACACAATATTTCATAGAACATTCAAAAGACAAAAACTCAAACAAATAACCAAGTATAACAGCTCAAAGAGCACCTGATTTATACCTAAGAGGATAGAATTATGGTCGTTTATATAGCACCTTTGTTAAGGATCTATAAGAAATTATTATAAGAACTTTTTATCAATTGATTCGATTGAAAGAAAACACTCCATCGACAATGACGGTGAACTTGAATAATTCAAAAATTGCATTTTTGTAACTATTAAATATTTTCCATTAAGAAGAATACAAAACAAGAAAATTAGTAAACATAACGTTATGATATCAATCAGTAAAAGTCAATTTTTGATTTGCATTAAAAAGCAAATACAATAAAATGGCAAATTATCAAGAAGGCGACTTCAGAATGGAATGGACCAATTTATACAAATATCAGAGCCAATTTTCACATCTGTAGATTGGAAATGTTCATAATTAAATTAAAAATAGATTTTCAGCAAATCAGAGCGTGTCCAATACAAAATATATTGTAACAAAACTTCTATAGAAAATATGACGGAAAATCTACACATTCTTTGAGATATTTCTGATGGAGCACATGCGACTACGAAAGAATAATAATAGATACCATTTAGGAATAAGGGGAAAATTTCGATTTGCTTTTAAAATATTTCAATATACAATAACAAATGAGAATCTATCAAATTCGTTTGGTGTACACAGTTTGAGTGGTGCAAATATTATTGCAGTTATAAATGGCATCGTTTGTCGGCACCTCCATAAATTTTCCTCCCGATTTCCAATATTGATAGAATAACGAGACGACTAGAAAACAAACCTATTCGGATTTGTGTTTGAATATTAAAAATCTGTACATACATTTATAAATAGCGGCATCGACTTAAAATTCATCTTAAAATAATATCAATCTTTTATGAGATATTCGTCTATAACTAAGTGGCGTCTAGCTATTTTTATTATTAATAGATTTTTCACTTAATATAAAAAGGAATTCTGTGAGATATTTTTTTAAGAATATACAATAATTTTTTTTGTTGAACAAAATCTTTCATATTTTCAGATTTTAAAAACAATTTTCCCAATAAGATGGTTGTCGTATAAAATTCGATAACTAGTATTATACAATAATAGTTTGTTATTATTTCCACAATCTATTTGAATATAAGATCCTTGCATATAAACTATATATATTTCAGGCGATATAGTAAAATACTTTTATCTTACTTATTATTTACATTACCATGAAACTTTCCAAATCCGCTCCGTGTTTTCATTTTTTTTCAGCAATGTAATATAATTTATAAATATTTAAGGGTATTTAATTACTAAATATTCATAAATTAGATTATAGTGTTGTACAAAACATTTGCAACTGGCAATAATAACTTGTTTTCTATTAAAAAATCTACTATTCAAAAAATTCAATATTAAATAAACAAATTGTTTTCTACAATATAATGGAATCCTGCCGAGAGGATAGGAGTCTCGAAATTTCAATTGGTGACTGTTGGTCTACTGCGCTGTTCTTATAGAAAATACTTAACTATAAAACCACAAGCGTCTACCCTATAGGAGCCACCCCTCCATTAAGTTTTTCTCCTACTTTTACGGACAGCTTTGGAACCGTGCTTGGTGAAAATGTTTGGTTCATCAAAAAGAGCTGCACGTGTGATCGTTATTAAAACTGAATCGGCGGTGAAAAATCTTAGGCTGCACATAAAGGAAGGCAAAACAAAGTCTCTAAAAAATTCTGTCCATAATTTTGAAGATGTTGCTGTACGCGACACTAGACTTTACAGTCCTCATGTATTCATCGGAACAGTGGGTTCTCAGCAGAAGAGGATTCTTCGAAGAATTCTTGGCCCTCTTCATGAGGATGGATAACTTTGGAAACTAAATAATAATAAGATCCTGGAGCGTTAACGCGACCGTCCAGTTGTGGATATAATTAAGCTCAACAGGCTACGGTGGGTTGGACATATAATCTATATGAATGAAAAAGACCCTCCCGGGGAAGTATACAGTGCCTCCATTTATATTCCTAGTAGGCAACGACATTAGCCTGGCCGTCAAAAACATCCTGAAAGTGTTGAACTGGAGATCGTGGTGAGAATCCGGGACGTCTGGATTTCTCTGATTCAGTAGGCCTAAACCGAACTTCTGGTTTTTGCGCTGTTGATAATGATGCAAAACATTTGCAACCAATCGTTATGTCTCTCCAGGAAAATATTTCGTCTAATATCTCTTCAAGCTCTCCAGCAATATTTTTAGTTTAGATTGTATTTCTTAAAAAATATCTTTCCTTTTTTTAAAATTTTATTTCCACTCTCTTTTATCTTACGCCCCATAGTTCTCAATGGGGTTTAGATCTAGTGACTGTGATGTCTATTTCGAAAACGTTGATGATTTGCTCTTCAAAACAAATTTTTACCAACTTAGAATTATTTTCGGTATGTTGAAAACTCCAAATTAGCGGCATTTTCCATGCTGCATAGGGAAGCATGGTCTTGTAGTAATCGAATCTCATTATATCGTCTATACGATGAATTGGACAAATACCTTATCCAGAGATGCAATACCAGACCATCCTTCAGCGTTCCCTTGATAAACTTTGGACTAAGCGTCTAACCTCTAAGCCACCAACCGCGTTGCCTTCCATCCGATCCAAGCAAATTAAATTTAGACTAATTAAGAAAAGAAACGATTTCCTTTTTTCTTGTAAATAAGGCTTCTTAGACATGATCCAGTGGTCATTTTCATAGCACTACGACTGTGAGGCTCTTTGGTGACTACAAGTATCGTGTGTTTGAACCTTACCAGTTTCCTAAACGAAGCTGGTCTGTTTATAGTATTCGGTTGTTCGGAAAGTAATTTCGTTTCATTATCCTGTTGGAACACTATACCTTTCCTATTGACCAATTCTGGCCTTTTTCCTTGAAGTTTTGTCCAACTGATGATAGTACACTTCAGAATTGATCATTCTGTTGCTCGTTAGAAGCTCAAAATAAACGATTCCTTTGAAATCCCACCAAACAGATAGCATAACCTTTTTTTGATGAATATTGGCTTTCGAAGTACTTTGAGCCGGTTCATCTTTTCTACTCCAGGATCTTTTGCACTTAACATTGTTGTAGACAACCCATTTCTTGTCCTCAGTGATGATGCTCTTCAAAAATGGATCATTCACAAACGTCAATGTAACGGCACAAATTTTTTTTTGTAAGAAGATGAGAAAGCCATATGTCAAGCTTTGAGATTAAACCTAGCCGTTTCAAATGATCATGAATGGTCGAATTTGATAAATTTAATCTCTCAGTGATCGCCCGAGTTGTTATTCGCCAGTTTGCAGCAATTAATTCCTTTATTGTGTCTTAATCAGCTTCAACTAGCCTTCCAGAACGTGATGCATCTTCGAGATCAAAATTGCCAGTTTGAAATTTTGCAAACTAGTTTTGGTACTAGCGCTCACTTAACACAGATTCTCCAAACACATCAGATAATTTTTTTATTGCTTGAACAGCATTTTTATCTTTTCTTTAGTAAAAAAGTAATATATGCCAAAAATGCTGTTTTTCACTTTCCATATTTAAAAGGGTATCAACCAAAAACTACTATGCAGAATCAATCAAATTTTTTCACAAGTAGGCCTTGCTATGTCATCTGTCAAAATATATATGATTATGCGGCCTAAGTGTGAAGTTGGTTGTGAAAAAATACAATTAAGTCCTCTGTTGGGAAGCAACGAAATTACTTTTCGAACAACCCAATAGGTTAGACCTATTAGAGCAATTCAATTTTGTGGTAAGTAAGTTTGATCATGTTAAAAAGTGGACTTAGAAATAATATTAGACTTCACAATAGGAAGAACCCTACTCGGAAATAGTAGAACGCCACAGGATTATCAGATAGGACAAGTTTGGTTTCTAAAAGAGAGCGGTATGCCTTATCCGAATTCTCCTCAGACTTTTCGTGCCCAGAATTTTCGTAATTCGGTGGTTTGTCGGTAGTTGGCCAATATGAGATGCTAAAATTCTTTCATTGTTAGTCCAGTCTGTGTTTTTACATATGCCAGAGGACGTTGTTTGCAATTCTATTAATAGGCGAGGCATATTAGGAATAGCTGCGAGCACAAGACGTCGGATAGTTTCTCCCACTAACTGATCAGCACGTTCATTTCCCATGATTTTCACGTTCATTTCCCATGGTTTTTAAAAAAAACGTTCAGTATCAATGAGTAGTAGCAAAATCTAAACGAACTTTTAGAATCCTTCGCCCTAGTGAAAATGAGTTAATACCTAACTTTTCTAGATGATCTGCCTACTTTAAAGCTGATCCCACATATCCGCTTTTTTTAATAGGGCAAATATTTAATTTAAAATATTCCCGGTAGAAAATATTTCAATGTTTTATAAAATTATTTTTAATTTTTCAGTCACATTTCCAAAAAGTAAATACATTTGATCCTCTTCAATACCATGCATTTTAATCAAATCTTTATATTCCAAGTTATGATTTCAGACTAAATTTCTTATTAAATAAATTACAGTCTCTTATTTATATTGTATTTCTAAAATTCATGTCTGGTTTTTCATTGCTTGTATTTTTATGTACATACCATATTTACAAATTACAATTTTTTTTTTTCGTATTTTATAAAACATAAATATTTGTTGTGTTCAACCATTACATTTTTTAATAGAATATCTCTGATACATACATTTATAGAAACGTCATCTTTGTTAAATTTTTAAATGAGACCAAAAAGCTTTCGTATAAAAACGGATCAGAGAATTTTTCAGACATGTCCAATTATAAAAAGTGTAAGGGATGCTTTGTATAAAATTGAACAAAGTTAAGTAATTTAATTTTCTATACATTGTATTGTAGAATTTATTTTATTTACGTTGGGATTCATTTGGATATTTATTTACTTGATCAAAATTTGTGAGCAATTTAAATACGAAAATCATTTTGTATCGGTTAATTAAATATGCAAGTTTTACTATAATATTAAGTTATATTTCGTAGAAAATTGTAAATGTTTTTCAAATGAAAATAGTAAAAAGTATTCTTAAAATTTCCTAATTCCCCAAACATTTTTTTTTCTCTTGTGTTGACAAAACGTTAAAAAAAACAATAACTAAAATCGAAATTTATATTTTTTAACAAAATCCTAATATATTTTTTAAATTTTTTTTAGAAATAAAATAAGGTCAATTCTTTATTATTAAAAAATAAGTCAAAATTACAATTTTTATGGCTGAATTGAGTGTTTTTCTTAGAATCCTTTGGAAATTTGTTCTCATTTTCTGAGAAATTCAAAACAATTTTGTACGAGAAGTGAATTATTTTAATAGAGCAATTATTATTATAATAATCTCAAAACAGATATGGAAATGGTTTTCTTTTTTTTTTGTTGCAATTATTATCCGGCATATTATATTGAAATATGAAAATACGAACTTTAAACATCTTTAAAACTCCTACAATTTCTTATGTTACTATCCGCAAGTCACTTCTCAAAGGACCAAAAATAGACGTGACTTGCGAATAGTAATATCAATTTCAAAAGCCACATAAAACGATATTAAAAATCTTAAAATATATAGGCAATACTATAAATAGGATTTGAGACTTAAATTGGTGGAAGAACAGTAATTCGTTTTGATCTCTAATCGTAATTGTATGCTTTTCCATTAGATAGCAAAGGTTTTAAAAATGTTCATACAGTTTTCGGTTTATATATATGGCAGAAAAGTATTGAGACTGGCAAACTCATCTAGACGTTGACTATTCGTCTGGCAACTACGCGACTCTATTGTGCGTGATAGAGTGTAGGTGGAATTACACCTCCAAGTGTAGGTGGAATTTTATAATGCACTGCGAAAAATAGATCAGCGAAATTTGGAACAAGGATGTGCAATTGAATTTGGTGTTATGATTGGTGTATCTACAAGTTCCACTTATGAAAAAGTACGACGAGTTAAAGCATCTTATTCCGTTAGCAAGAACACTTTCGGTACCATAATATATTTTTGGTGGACCGGGAGGTCTTTTTCTAAGCTTTCCAGCTCACTACTCTTCAATATCAATGTTAATAGACAGTCTGATCTCACAAGTTATTAACGAGTAGTGAGCTGAAAGGCTTAGCAAAAGCCTCCGTGCCCACAAAAAATGCATTATGGCACCGAAAATGCTCTAACAAAGACGGCTATGAAGAGTTGTGGAAACAAAGACGGCTATGAAGAGTGATTGAATCACATTAATGTTTAAAAATAGATTAAAATGTAAGGAAAATACCATTACTTTTCCGCTACATTCTTGTATATGAAGCAAAGTTTATCTCCCACGTTACATTTTTAATATTTATGCTAATTTACATATATCAAAGTAGATTTTTCCTCAATTAACTGTTCACTGAATATTTCGTGTTTATTAATACTTGATTTAAATGTTCATATTCTGTGTAGTCGTTCTTACAGAAAATATATTTGAAAAGTATCCTTTATTAATATCAAATGTATTCATGCATATATCGTATTACCTTCAAGGTAACTAATTTCCATATCAGAAATAGAGTACAGTTAATTTAACAAGAAATTATTATAATGCTTTGAATAAGTTACAGAATAAAATTTATAAAATTAATTAAATTGTAAAAAGAAGAAATTATTTCTAAATAAACCAATGTGCAAAGAAGAGCCAATTTCGTATAAAAAAAACTATATATTTTCACTATTAAAGAATAAGTTTTCTTTTTTTCTTTAGAGGTGTTAATAATAAAGAACATTTTGTAATTGTAATTTTTCGAAAATCCATTGGGAATAAATTTGGCATTTTGAATGAAATGAATTCGTTACAGAAAATACAATAAATAAATTAGTCCTTAATAAAAGTACATATTTCCAATCAAAAACTTGCAAATTTCCAAAAGGAAGACAACCAGAAGAAGAAGTAAAATTTAGTTACCACGTTTATTGACAGAACTTTTCTACGTACATACGCGTAGGTATGTATCTCACAAAGGATTTGTTAATGAAATATTGAATGGGAAAGTTTATTTATATAAATGATAAAAATTCTACTCGAAAAAAAAATTTTATTGAATCAAAATGTAATAAAAATTTTTGGTACTTTTATAATGATTTGTTTCCTTTATCAAATTTTCGTTAACCTATACAAAGTTACATTTTGACTTGAAATAAAATTTGTTTAGTTTAGAGAAGTTTTTAGTTTATTTTTATATATTCAATAATTTTGTATATAATTGCGTTAGGGGATTCTATTATCAAATTGCTGATATAGAATTTAGAAAAGCATTAGATTTTGAGAAAAGAATATTTTTACGCAGTTTTAACTGCAATAGAAAATGCTAAAAGAGAAATATTTTATCCCAAACAAAATTTCATATATTATTTTATATATGGTATTTTATCTATGAGTATATACATATGTGTATAGAAACCCCGCAGTACAATTTAAGCTGTATTTCATCTTTATAAGCTACCACTTCTGTACCTAAATCACATTTAATGTTAGATAAAAAATTTATACAGATTCTAAATCAATTTGCCTAAAGTCAACTGAATATTAAATTCGATAAAGATAATCGAATAGTAGAAATTTTCTATTTGGTTAAACAAAATCCATCGATGGCGCTTTAAAATTCAAATATTCTTATCATTTTAGTCGCTTTTATCGTTGACATTTCGTATTTGTTTTGCATATGATTGCATAAAATAGATTGAACAAACACCCCCACGCATGTACTACCTATTAAATATCTACAAATGCATATTAAAACGTTATTTTATGCTTTATATAATTATTGAAATCTATCAAACTACAATGCATACATATATTGGGTGTAAAAAAATTTCAACGTAATTTCAGTAATTTTGTAGAATTTTCAAGTAAAAACTATTGTAAGTACTATGTTTTTTTTTTGAAGATGATTAAATTGAAGAGTAAAACCTCAAAATACTATTGTTAACTAAAAATTTATAATTGAACTGCAGTCAATATTGATAATTGGAAAACACTATCGAATAACGAAAGTAAAATACTATCAGATGATGACATTCGAGAGAATCGTATGACAGATCATCCTACTAGAATGGCATCGTCTACGATAAAATTGCCATCATGATAATAATGATGTATTCCTGTTCTAGTGATATTCTAATCTATCCTTGATATACTATAACAAGTGGTACTTACCCGCAAACGAGACGACGTTAATATCTGCTTGCATGTAATAGGATGAATTATGGCGAAATATCTTTCCATGCAGATAACCACAAGAATGAAAATTGATGCTGTGTAGCTTAGCGAATGCACGAATTGATATACACGGCATAGAAATAGACCAAATACCCAGCTGAAAAGATACAAAAAAGAATTATAAAATTAAAAGACAATCAAGTAAGAGTTTTTTTATTATAAAATAATAATTTTTGTTGTTTAAAAAATTGTACATTTTTCTTTTCAACTATTTTAAGATAAAGTTCTTATATAATATCACGTCGACAAAGGCGATAACGCATTGCAGCCTTGTGAAAAAATTTGTGGTGTTTATTTCCACAAACAAACAAAATTCGCTCGATTTCATTCTGGAAATTTTGATGTCAATGATGAGCCCCAATTTGGTCGGCTAATTACCAAAAAAAAGTGATGAACTTCTCGATAAAATTGAGCAAGACCAGCATATCAGCAATTATGATATAGATTATGAATTCAACATGCATCTATAGACCGTTTTAAGCCATTTTCGAAAGGCTTCGTTAAAAAAAAACTGGATGTTTGGATGAGTGTGAAAAATAAGATGGATTGACTTAATATCTACGATACACTGCTGAAGCGCAATAAAATCGAGCCATTTCTGTAGAGAATCATAACTAGCGATGAAAAATTGGTAAAAAAGAGAATTTCGTTCAAAAGAGATCATGGATAAAAGAGAGATGAACGATCCTTAACAATTTCAAAGCTAAGATTGACGGCCAATAATGTTATGGTATGTGTATGGTGGGACTAGAAGGGAATCGTAAATTATGAACTGCTAATGTTCGGTCAACCTATTAATTCGATATTAAAAGAAAATTGTTAGAATTTATCAATAGGAAGGGTGTCGTCTGTCACCACAATAACGCTCGTACAAGCACATCATTGATGACTCCCCAAAAATTAAGAGGCCTTGTCTGGGAAGTTTTTATGCATCCATTGTGTAAACCAGACAGAGTACCCTCAGACTACAACTTGTATCGATCTCTGCAGAACTATATTTCTGTAACCAAAAAAGATCTGTAAAAACGATTTGATTCAGTTTTTCAAATAGAAAAAAAAAAGTTCAATACTGATGGACAGAAAAATTTTCTGATCCCTTGATAGAAAGGGAAATTCTTTTTATCCAAAGGTTAATTTATTTCTATTAAAATTGCAACTATGAGATACATAAAATGTATAGTATTAAACTATATGAGGAATGGCAACTCAACTCCTCCCTCCTCTTAGAACATACCTTCTATGCTAGTCGACCTAGACGTATACTACCAGTTTCAATTCCGCCTAGTACCTTCGCGACCCTACAAAGCATGATAAGTGAATTTGTGTTTTTGCAGTACGTTACAAAAAAGGGAAAACAAACTTTGAAGAAACGATGCCCCCTGAAATTTTGTGGTAAACTTGGAAAGCCATAATTTTGACTTACGGCCATAAAAGTTATAATAAGGCTATGGGGAGTCAAGCTCAGGGATGCCTTTAATATGGAAAACTGATCGTCAAATAACAATAAAGCTAATGAGCCCTTTTAGAAGGCATCCAGACAAGATGTCAATCAAGATTTTTCTAATAAAAGTCCTTGAAAGCCTCACAAAAAGGGTTTTTCGTATCAAAACTTATGGAGGATCATTAAGCATTGGACATTTTTGGATGCTTTCAACATCGAAATGGAAAACGAATCTTGGCAAGGGAGGCTTTCAACATCGAAAACTCATAAAATTGTGGAAGCTCCTAGGAACTTAGTTTTATATGGAAGTGATTAAAAGGCTGAGAAAAAATATCTTCGCATCAATATGTTACTTGGATTCTCAAACATTAGGCCCCTGCCGCATTTTCATAAACGATTTTTTTCTGAAAAAGCACCCTGTTTACCTCATCTAAGTACATATGACTTTTCTTGTTCCCCAAAATTAAGACCTACTTGAAAGGAGGTGAAGAATATTCCAGTTGAAACCTTTCAGCACTGCTACGAAGATTAGCAACAATGCCTTGGCCGATGTTTAGATCAGCAAGGATACTGCATTTAAGATGAAAATATTTGTGTATTAAAATTGTTAAAAAAAAGTCAGTCTGATTCCTTTTCTGCAACATATTTTATCTAAAAGTAGCTTCAGGCATAGTATATACTTTTGTTTATTAGAAATAGCTTTCTTAGAAGCAAAATTAATAAAGTGAAATTTTTAATTTTATTATGATTTTCCTCGAAATTTTAATAATCTATTTTAGGAAATTATTTATTTTCTAAAGAAAAAACCTTCTCTGCAAATATAGTTTTTATGTAAAAAAATATTTCTTTCCTTCGGCAAAATATAAAACACTAACACTTTTAAGGATATCTAATAATATTATTATTTAAAAAATAAAAATATACGAGCATATTTATATTAACAAAATTTCTTACAATTTAAATTTAATTCATTTAAATGAGAAAATAACAAACTTATTATATTCATATTGTTTATTAGACCGTATATTGTTTCATGAAGTAAAATTTGAAACATTCTTTCTATTATTATAGGAATTTTCATATTTTTTTAAGCTTTTTCACTGAATAGCAAATTGTAATATGATTTTCTTTACAAAAACAATTGAATTTTATCTCAATAGTTTTTGCTTCATAATTGTTGGTATTCTTGATTTATACATCAACATCAATTTGGAAGATAATATATAGTCTTGGAATATAATAGCTTTTATAAGTTAAAATATTTTCATTAAAGCAGTAATAATTTCTGATTGTAGAATTTTAAACTAACTAAATGATTTTAAATTGTAAGTATTCAAAGAGGTTTTTGATAGATGAGATGCTAATACCGACTATCATCTTAGCTTTGTAGGGTTGAGAATTTGCTTATGATTTTTTTCTATGTAAAAATTTATAAAAATATAATTTTTTTCTAACCAAAAATGCTTTTTACACTTAAAAATAATATACAAAATACTATCGCTAAATATAGTATCGTCTCATGACATCTAAAAATAAAATATCGTGCAAATTGTAATATAAATGAAACAAGTTCAAAGTTCGTTATTGTTAGTATATTTACATTTCCGTATGGTACATATAGACTGCAATAGGGATGGAAACAATTAACAATACCATCGATTTAATTATGCATTCATGCCAGTAATGATATTCATTAAAATCTTTCGAAAAAAGCAACCCAATTTATATTATAATAAAAACATTATTTTTATTTACTCTCATGTTGAGGTAAAATCAACAAAATAATCATTTCAGTCTACCATTAAATTAAATCATTTTGAGTCGAAATTTATTCTAGAAAAAAGACGTAAAAATAAAAATTATTTGTTGAATTTTGAAATTTTTTCTAATTACGATTTTTTCATAGTAATTACAGTACGTTGGTTATCTATGAGA
Organism: Atherix ibis; assembly: GCA_958298945.1. NCBI lineage: Eukaryota > Metazoa > Arthropoda > Insecta > Diptera > Athericidae > Atherix > Atherix ibis. The sequence goes on along the minus strand of OY282609.1, from coordinate 10,660,225 downwards.
ATATATGTGTATAGAAAAACTCATTAACAAGATTTTTGTCAAAATATCAAAACATTTTTCGAATGAAATACGTTTTCTCCTTTGTGTTTCTAAATAAATTCAGTATTTAAGGTATACGGTCTACAGATTTCTATTAGAATATATGTACAGAAATTCATTTAGAAATCAATCTTAATTAACCAAAAAAAATATTTTTTTTTACAATATTCAATATTAATTAAGATTATTATGCTCACGAAATCATTTTAGAGTATAAATATATGAACAAATTTATTAACTCACCTGTCAATGAGATAAATTGTTAAATTTTGCATTACACAAAATACACCAACACAAAAATCTGCCACAGCTAAATTGGCTAAGAAAAAATTCGTTATCGATCGTAGTCGTCTGGATAATGTTACAACAAGAATAACTAGAAGATTTCCTGTAAAAGAGAAGAAAAACATATTACATGTTGATTAGTATGTATACGAAATATTCTTAAATCAATTTATAAAAGTATGAGTATTAAATATTAAAGTCAAATCCTTCCAAAAAACTCCTTGAAAAAGTAGACCTCTACTTAAAAACAACTCCATCTTATTATGATTTAACCAAACATAATCATCAATCAAAAAGTTTTAAATTATCCCTCTTTAATCATAAATGAACAGATTTATTATTAAAGAGGGTAAATGTTAAAGGCATTACATTATCGATTGGTTAATGTAATTTTTTATTTCAATTATTAGCTATACCTGAATTTTAACTTTAATAGCACTAGTATTATTGTAAAGGAGAAGAGGAATATTCATAGCAGTAGTATTATTATGAGGGAAAAGAGAAAAGCATTTAAATTTAATCCTAAAGATATACTCAAAGAGTAACACATTTTAGTAATAAATAAAGCTCTTGAATTTAAATATTAATTAAAGAACTTTACTTAATGTTAAGGGCTTATGCAAAGCACATAACAAATTACTATTAAACAGAATTTATTAAATATTTTTCATTATTTTTTTTTTAAATTTTAAAAAAAAAAGTTTTTTCTTAAATAAAAATATTTTTATATATAATATTTTTTTTTATAATTATTTTTTATAGGCATTTACAATTATAAAAAAGTAACAAACAGATTTATATAAAAAAATAGCAATAACGTGAAGGGTTATGCTAAGTAAACATCTATCAAAATTTTCGTGTTTCTTTTCTACGAATATAATTGTAAATTCCCAAAACAGTAGAGTAGTTAGTTTTTCTAATTAGAAAAAAATATATATTTTATTTTGGAAAATTTACGTAATAAAAATTTTATAAGAAAAATCTTAAAAAACAATAAAAAAAGAAAGAGGTTCTATTAAAGTACTAAAGTAAATATTTAGAAAGAAGTTATATTGAAACGATTTGGTATTCAAAATTATTTAAAAGGGTTTGAATAAGCCTTAGAACCGACTCTTGAATGGGAATTTTATATTATGACTTAAATAAATTTCAGCAACTTTTTGATTTCAATAAACAAACAAAAATGCTCTGTGGGCGGTTTTATTAAATAGCATGTAACCTTGACTGTTTAAATATATTATACTTATATAAATATATAAAAATGAAGGTTAATATTATAAAATAAAAAATATTCAACGATAAAGAAGAAATTTTCTTCAAAAGAAGCATTCGGATTATAATTGTGTTTGTTAATTTAAGGTAACAATTTAAAGGGTTTAATTAAAAATTCTAGTTAATTATTTGAATTTATCAAATATTTGAAAAAAATTTCAATATTCTAATTTTACAGAATTATTGATAAATTTACAGAATTATTATCGCTCAAATTTATAATAGAGCAATCAGTATTTCCCTAAACTTATGGTAAATAAAATTGAAAAATTTACAAGAATAAAAAAATTTATCCAAAAAAATAAAACGAGCAATTTATCGTCGTATCTATAAGAAAGGAATTAGATGATAGCTCTTTAACAAGGGAAAAAGTATGGTTGGAATAACGACTATGAATATTTTTGAAATCCCGATACATAAGATTGTTGCGAACATAAAAGAGAGCATAAATAATTTTTCAAACTATTTTGGATTGGAGATATATGTACTCGTAAAAGGGGATGGCTGACGATGTAGAGTAAAAGTAACGTTCGTTTACTTTTATTCTCCACACGGTAAATAAATTCTGGAGGGATTGTTGATAATTTTTGATAGATTCAATGCAAACCGTATTCCTGTGGAACACTAGCGAATATTTAAATTGGATTAATTTACTTAAAAGTGCCGATTTGAAAGAATGATTTTATTTTTAGGTTATATGTAAAAAGAACAGTTTACAGATTAAGTCCGAATGCTAGACATGGTAAAAAGCTTGACTTATGTATAAAAATATACCGGATTGAAAACCAAATTTTTGGGTTAAAA